>OX387981.1:5256394-6506394 GCA_947578425.1 Eugnorisma glareosa
ACCAGATTTGGCCAATATCGTCAGGTGGCTCCTGCCAAGTGATTTGACGAACACTTTCAACCCCCGGTTTTGTTGAGTGCCTGTAGTTCTGCTGAAGTGATGGATCGAAGCTCCAGAATTTTAACTATTTGGTCGAACGCCTGGTCAATATTATAACCCATGTAATTGTTAATCAATAAATAGAGGAGAGGGTTTTTTTATTAATTTAGAATGTACTTTAAAGTACATTCTAAATCAATTAAAAACCCGAAACCGAAAAAAACCGGTCCCAAAAAATGGCCGATTTTCGATGCCCTAGTTTGAATAGTACGGGGGTCGTGGAGGTGTTTTGAGTAATTACATTAAAAACTCTATTAAAAAAGCGTTAAGGGTCTTGTTACACCCTCTAGAGCGACCAACTAAAGAAGTACGAAGGGGTCAGTGGCGCCAGCTATGCGGAATTAATAAATAATAAATAATCTTCGTCAAGTCACATGAGGACCATACAAATAAAACAGGAGACCCACCCATAAAAATAAGGAAATCGACACAAACTTTAACTTCCCATAGAGATCATACTAATAACAATATTTTTACCGAGAAGCTTCAATTGATTAGGTACATTTATAACCACATAATAGTCAAATGTCGGTGATGTAACCTCTGATAGATCGCCGGAAATGCCGAGCGGTTTTAAAAGCAATGTCACTACCAATACCTACATCTACCTATACTATAATAATATTATAAAGAGGTAAAATTTGTTTGTAAGTTTGTATTTAGGGGGTAATCTTAGGATCTACAGAACCAATTTTGAAAATTCCTTCACTAATGGCAAGCTACATTATCCCCGAGTGTCATAGGCTATATTTACAACGTGCCCGTAGGATAATTTCCGACCAAAACACGAGCGAAGCCGCGGGCAACAGCTAGTAATAAATAAATTGTTTGGGGCCTGCTTATATGAGGAAAATTCCTGGAAATACTGGGTGTTGGGGCTATTCCTTTAGAATAAATCATGCTAGTAGTATAACTCAGAACTCTTTGTACAGAAGATCGCCGGGGAAGAACTCCTCTTCTGCCTAGCTTTTCTTCCAACTATGTTAGGGTCGGCTAATCGGCTTCCAACGAGTATTTTATATGGAGCGACTGCCTATCTAACCTCCACAACCCAGTTAGTCCGGGTACCCCTTGGTAACTACAAAGATCTACAAATGACAGCTGGGACCAACGGCTTAACGTGCATTCCGAGGCACGGAGGAAACTCGGTATGAAATGGGTAGTCACCCATCGACGGATCGACCTTTGCAAGCGTGCAGCACCTTAAGATCGCCGCTGTTATTGACAGCCGCACGGGTCGATCTCCAAGGTTAAGCAGTGATTCCCTAGGTCGGTCCCTGGATGGGTGACAATCATTACAAACCGAGATCCTTCCATGCCTCGAAAAGCACGTTAAGCCGGTGGTCCCGGGTATCATTTGTAGTTTGGAAAAAGGCTAGGCAGATGATGATGTTTACTAAAACTGTTTTTATAGACAATGGTTTTATATTAACTACTATACAATGTTAAATTTAAGTCGTTTAAATCCTTTGAAGGGGAAAAAATATTTTAACGAGTTAGGCGAACATAAATGTACTGAACAGCTGTTTTTTTTTTTTCGCGATTTCAGGTTTGGTCCCATAGTAAAAGTTGTTTGTTATAATGAGTACAATGACCCCTTCAAAGGATTTAAACGACTTAAATTTAACATTGTATGACCAGTAGATACGCCCTAGGGTAATATTCTTTCACGTTACATAGTTTGCTTAGTAATAATAATATTATAAATAATCTTTTAAAAATATGTGCATTTTGTGGTTACGTATAAACAAATAATAACCACTTATAGGTACGAAACTAAACAATGTAGGTAATACATTTTTTCTGATTTACCACTATTATGCAATAATAAGAAGACACTCTTTGCTGTATTATTTGTGGCGCAATATTATACAGCGTGTAACAGAAAGGGTATAATCATATGGAATACTGTGGTACGGACCATCAAACTGAACAACTTTCTCTATGGGACCACCATCGAAATCGTAAAAAAATAATCAGCTGTCCCATACATTTGGGTCGAGTAGGTATTGAAATTATGTATAGGACAGCTGATTATTTTTTTACGATTTCAATGGTGGTCCCATAGAGAAAGTTGTTCAGTTTGATGGTCCGTACCACAGTATTCCATATGATTATACCCTTTCTGTTACACGCAGTATATGTATGTATAGCTTCCAGCATGCAGGGCGTAAAGGGACCCTTCACGAAGCCCTTCACCAAGCATTCTGTAACTAAGTAACTCAAGCCAAAAAATATTGTTGGGAAACGACTTGTTTTTTGGGATTAAAAAAACACGTCAAAACGTAAAAAATCACATTTTACGGTAGAACCAAATTTATTTAAATGGGAAACACAACTAACTTACGGTGCAAATAAAAACAATGTGAATCGTCGAACGATTTCAAATCGACAAAATCTTTTCTTGGTATTGGGCGCAATGCTACTCGGGCTAGTCTATACTAATATTATAAAGAGGTATTTGTTTGTAAGTTTGTAAATTTGTATGTACGGGGGTAATCTCTGGATCTACTGAACCGATTTTGCAAATTCTTTCACAAATAGGAAGCTACAGTCTCCCCGACTGCCATAGGCTATATTTACAACGTGCCCGTAGGAGAATTTTCGAAAAAAACGCGAGCGAAGCCGCGGGCAACAGTTAGTATAATATAATTGGGTAGGACTCAATGTCACGAACTTAAAACATTGTGCTGATGGATGCATTGAATGGTATAAGAGTCGTAGAGGTACTTAGTTAAAGTTATAACATTAAGAACTTCAACTTTTTTTAAATTGTGATAAATTAATAGTCTTGACCTCTAATCTCCGTAAATAAAAGATTCCCAGGTAGAATCCAGAACAAAAAAATACATCGTAGTGACGAGGAAAATAAGTGCCTTTCATCTTCGTTAGGGGTCTTGTTACACCCATTATTCTAGTGAATACTACCCCCCTGACTCATTGTAGTATTAGGGCTTAGGGCTTTTAGGTCCTCGGTCAGTATCTGGCAAAGTCTTCAAGGATCTATGAGGACATTCTGAATACAAAAATGGCTAGAAAAACTGGTTTGAAAAACTAACTGATCATGGGCAGCCTTGTTAGTTTAGTGGACGCAAGCTTTACTGCTGAGCATTGTGGTCCTGGGATCGATTAATCTTCATAAAACAGCTTCAATTCCTTGTTACTTTCATTTGTACCAAAATAAGACGACACTGACCAAAATCTCTTTTTTTTTTAAACTTTAAAGCATTTGAACATTATAGAGTCGGCATCGTCTCCTTATATGACAGATACAATCATAATTCTACTATTATCTAGATTTGGCGTTACCACAAAATTATTTTTACGACCTACCCACATTACATCTTTCAGGGGGAATACCTTTTTATCCTCTGGTCTAGATAATACCTGATAAGTTGCAACAAACATGTCTGTCTGTTCTCTTTGTTTAGATTATCAGAAGCCTATCTGATATCCGTCTGATAATACGTTCAATGTCATAATAACCTAGAAATGAGGGTATGCGTTACGAAAATATTTTGCAACTGAAAACAGGTTAATGTTCTTGATAAAATGGTGGGGCAAATAACAGAAAATGGAGTTCAAAAATCGCTTGTAGCATTAATAGATGAGATGAGAGGTGTATATCTAACTAGCTGTTGCCCGCGGCTTCGCTCGCGTATTGTTCGGAAATTATCCCACGGGCACATTGCTAATATAGCCTATGGCACTCGAGGATAATTAAGCTTCCTAGTAGTGAAAAAATTGTCAAAATCCGTTCAGTAGATCCAGAGATTATTACAAACTTACAAATGTAAAAAATTTACCTCTTTATAATATTAGTATAGATTAGTATAGAAGTATAGATACTACACTCGTACTTCGCCAGTTATGTATCTAGCATATTTACTTACCTATTCCCACTGGCTGCCTCGTTAGTCGAGTGGTCGTAAGTGCGACTGCTGGCATCCTGGGATCGATTCCCGGGTCGGGAAAATTGTTATTGGATTTTTCCATTAATCATTTCTCAGTGGCAGCTACAGAGTTTGGATTTATGCCCAGTTGATGGCAAAAATCTCGCCCCCTATTACATGGGACTTCAAACTTAACGAGGATGTACTATTAGGTACACACGGCTACACATCAAGCTTTACATTTCCAGTTTATGCTGATCTCGCATTGTACAGGATTTCCGTACAAAATAAAGTCAGCTTATACTGGAAATGTATAGCTTAATGTGTAGCCTTGTGTACCTACACCTCTGCCTAACCCTTCGGCGATTACAGGCGTGATGTAATGTATGTATAACTAATAGTAAGCTTATATTAAATGTTTTAAGTCCTATATAATAGGGGGCGAAAAATTCGCCCGCATCGTTGTCAACGGTGTAAATACCCAGAAGGCTGGCAGCATTGCACGTTGGGTGGCGATGCTGACTCTTTGACTAAGAAATAGACCAGCCATCTGGTCACGAGAATAGTCGAACAACCGTTTGGTGATGTCCCGAAATACTAGGTCGGCAGTCGGACCCCATGGCCTTAGTGTTTCAGCCCCAAACGGCTCAAACACATAACTAAAAAGTTTAAAGTTAGAACTAACAGCCACCCTTTGTAAAATGCTGAATTTCAGCCAGAATTGGAGAGATCCATCAAACAAGTACGATCACAGTAGTCACTAGACATTACCTATCCCAGCCTATTTCCTACAAACTTCGGTTACTATAAGATAAACTGGGTGAAAGAGATACCGACGCTAAAACCGGTACCACGGATTCACTACATCATTAGCAGCGATAGCCGAGTGGTGTGACCGTCGCACTGCCAAGTCATAGGTCTCGAGTTCGAACCCAAGGCACGTACCTCCGACTTTTCGGATTCATGTGCGTATTGTATAATTTGCTCCGGTGAAGGGAAACATCGTGAGTAAACCAGCATGCCTGAGGGATATTTCTTGACGGCATGTAAAGCCAAGTCAGAGGCCCATGGGCGGCCTGAAAACTCTGACACCAGGTTAGGCACTAACCACACGATAAAGAAGACTACATCATTCACTGAACCACATATAAATAATTGTTAGTCGGTTATTAAGAAAAAAAATCAGCTGTGTCCTACAAAAGTGCAATACCTAGACGGACAAAATGTACGGAACAGCTAGTTTTTTTTTTAACTGGCTAAGTGTGAGTTGGACTCACGCACCGAGGTTTCCGTACAAACTTGTAGGTATTTTGTTAAAATTACATATTTACGGTTTTCAGATTATTTCCTTTACATGTGCTGTAAACATTGCTTTTTGTGCCAAATTTCGTGATTCTAAGTCAACAGGAACTACCATATAGGTTTTCGGTTTTACTTCCGGTTGTCATAGAATTGTCAATTTTGGTTAAAAGCAAGGACTTACAGCACAAGTAAAGAAAAATTCTGAAAAATAAAAAAAGTTAAAAATCAAGGTATATTTTGGTACTTACAAGTTTTCGCGAAAATCTAAATTTGCCCATATCTTTTTATCGTGTTGACTCGCGACCATGATTTCATACACCTAATAGAGGACTATATACTTCAGACTATAGACTTCAGTATCTGATATAAATTTCAACTAGCTAGGTCCACCCGATCCTGAGAAAATCGATGATGGACGACAAACGGACAGAAAGACGGACAGACGGACAAGAGAGTGATTTTATAAGGGTTCCTTTTTGTTACCTTTTAAGGTACAGAACCCTAATTATCGATGAAAATTCGTGGTAACCGTTTAAGCTCATGTCCCTCCACCTTGTATAGAAACAATTGTGATCATTATTGGACTTTAAACTGTCCTCGATGCTCGTCACATTGTCTTCTATGATGACATGAACAAATTAAAAATATTTTCAATGGAATATTACATGACATACCTAATATTTAATTGTTATATTTTTCTGTTTAAACATTACCTAATAGGTTTTATCTGACCTTTGTTCTAGAATATTTCAAGTACGATGAAATATTTCCTAGAAAAAATCATTTTTCCTGTTCAAATCCGCCATTGTTACCGCCCCCGATAAAACCACGTCAGGTGCCTCTAACATACGTAATAATGAGGCGGAATATTAACAATGAGGTGGCCATATTAGGGCATCTAATAGGTAAATCATTTTAGCTGAAAACACACTACCGTTAGTGAACGTAACCTATGTTGAGTCATCATCATCATCATCATCATTTCAGCCGAAAGACGTCCACTGCTGGACATAGGCCTCCCCTAAGTGTCGCCACACTAACCGGTCCCGTGCAACTCGCATCCAGCGGATCCCCGCAACCTTCACCAGGTCATCGGTCCACCTAGTGGGAGGCCTTCCAACGCAACGTCTTCCGGTTCGCGGTCGCCACTCCAGAACTTTTCGGCCCCATCGGCCATCCGTTCTGCGAGCAATGTGCCCTGCCCACTGCCATTTCAGTTTGGCAATTCTTCGGGCTACGTCGGTATGTTGAGTATGATGCTAAAATTCTCAAGCTAGTTCGTAGAATATCATATGCTTAGCTGCCTAGCCTTTTCCCCACTATGTTGGGGTCAGCTTCCAATCTAACCGGATGCAGCAGAACTCCACAACCCAGTTAGTACTAAGTAATACGATACCCCTTAGTAAGACTGTTGCCAGATCAAAGATAGATATACAATTGACAGCAGAGACCAACGGCTTGATAAGTTTTCTGAGTCAAAGAAGAGACTCGGTATGTAACGGGTCCACGGGTCCTCGGTATGTAACCCATCCACGGACCAACCTAGACAAGCACGGCTTAACCTAAAGAAAGACCCGACTGTCTGTTATTATTATGCCACGAGCTCCTCAAGCTAGTTTGAGCCGAATAAAAGAGATTAATAGAAAAGTCTGTATCCAGCAGTAAACTGTCCTGGCGAAAAATTATCGTTTTTGACACACAAGATTGTGATTATATTAAGAATGTCAATTAAACGATCTTTCTTATTTCACGTGTGGTTAGTGCCTAACCTGGTGTCAGAGTTTTTATGCCCCCCATGGGCCTCTGACTTGACTTTACATGTCATTTAGAAGTACCTCTTAATACTGGTTTCCTCACGATGTTTTCCTTCACCGAAGCAAGTTACGGATTTTTGGGTCAAGCATGCTATTTTCCTTATGATGTTTGGGTATGAAGTTTTTTTTTTTTCAAATGGAACTGCTGTGTACAGTTACCACAAACTGACAAATTTCTCCAAATGACTTTAAACCATAAAATGTTGATGGTTAAGTTCGAAATCGAAAGAGAAAATTTGACAGTTTGTGCTTGATGCGCTGGTAACGATACACAAAGTATCTTATCTTAGCATAATCAGCCTTTAATTACGCTGTTTAAGGCATACTGCCAGAAGTTTTACACCTGCAGCCTGTGGGTCAGATATACGCAGAAAGCCTACAACGCCCTCCGTGTTCAGTACAACAATGCTTTCCGGGTGCTGGTGGGGCTTCCGCGGTTCTGTAGTGCGTCGGGCATGTTTGCCGAGGCTCGCATAGATAGTTTCGAGACTGTCATGCGCAAGAGAACGGCGTCCCTAATGCGTAGGATACGTGGAGGCTCCAACAGCATCCTGAAGGTTATTGTGGAGAGGCCAGACTGCCCTTTTCTGATGCACTGGTCCCGCAGGCATAGCTGCGGGCCCGGTGCTGAGGAAAGATATATGAATTAGTTTGCTGTAGTAGTTAAGTTTAGGGTAAATTAATGTTAGATTAAATGTAATGATGAAATGATTTGGATTGTAATGTATTAAATTAAATTGTATTAATTAATTAATTTGGACGATTTAATTGGGCTGTTGTGTGGTGGTGTTTTCTCATAATGTCGTGCTAACATAGCTCCTAAGTACTCGCCACTAACCCCTATGGACTGTTGTTCGAAATAAAGATTTTTGATTGATTGATTGATTTAATGTTCCCACTGCTGGGACACACGGCCTCCCCTCTATGAGAGGGAATGGGCTATAATCCACCACGCGGGCCCAGTGCGGGTTGGGAGATGTCACATTCGAATTTTTGGTTCTAGGACATGCCGGTTTCCTCATGATGTTTTCCTTCACCGTTTTGAGAGCAGTGGTGATGAAATAAATTACACAAATTAATGCGCCTGCCAGGGTTCAAACCCACAACTTATTGTCTCTCGTGATCTTATCTTGCAAAATAATAATTCAAGATATATTTTTAGTACAATTATGTCACATTGTGTATTCGATTCCTAAGTTCAGCGAATAAAAAAATATTATTTAGAAGCGCGGGCACATGCAATATATTTGTAATGTTTCTGATTAACGAACGCTGATTGGCTGGATTGGTCGTGACCCAAATATGAATCGAAACGTCCGATTGTAACAAAAATAGTTTTTTTTTTTAATGACATATTTATCTCACGTAAGTTAAAGTACATAAGTCTTAAGTTAGGTATTTATGTATATGTTCTAATAGTACAAAGAGATAATTTTTTTAGCAAGTTTGTTTGTTAGGGTTTTTTTTCACTGATACAAAGCTACATTATTCGTGAGTGATACAGGCTATACATTATTTTTATATCATGCATATTAGCCGCGTTATCACACTTTTTGCGGACGTAATCGTGGCTGAAGTGCTAGGCTATTCTAATATTATAAAGAGGTACAATTTGTTTGTAAGTTTGTATGATGGTGGTAATTTCTGGATCCACTAAACCGATTTCTCCCGCGGCGGCTGAGACGTGAGGCTCTCTCCCTCTCACGTCCCGCCACCTCCTTCGCTAGCATGACTGCTTCGCAGAAGGAGTTGACGGCGTCCCATTCCCTGTCGCTCCGGACCATGGATTGAACCAGGGCCGGACGCGAGAGGTCGCCGACGCACTAATAGGAAGCTACATTATCCCTGAGTGCCATAGGCTATATTTACAAAGTGCCCGTGGTATAATTTCCGACAAAAAACACGAGCGAAGCCGCGGGCCAAAGCTTGTGTTACATAAAGAGTTTTATAGTTGTCATGACGATCGGTATTTTCGTATTTGTGATGTACATAAGACAGTCATGAACTCAATCATCAACTTAAATAGATGCCGTCATTGACAGTCAAAACTCGCAGTTATAGTAGGTTGTCTTTAATCACAACGCTTGGTAGACCGATTTATATTTTACTAGCTGTAGCCCACGGCTTCGCTCGCGTTTTGGTCGGTAATTAACGCACGGACACGTTGTAAATATAGTATATGGCACTCGGGGATAATGTAGCTTCCTATTAGTGAAATAATTTTTAAAATCGGTTCAGTAGATCCAGAGATTACCCTTACAACCTCACTAAGTCACAAACTTTACCTCTTTATACTATTAATATAGATTAGTAGCCGTATCGACGTGGTTTTTGGTAAATATAAATAACCTAAAACAGGATGTGTTAATCCCCGAAGGGTTAGCGAGAGGTGTACCTTCAATACACCTAAATGTTGCCAGTTATGTTTCAGCCTCACGTAATACGGACGAACCTACCATGAAAACTCAAAAAAAAAACTCAAAACTCAAAGCATTTATTTCAATTAGACCTTAGCAGGCACTTTTAAAAGTCACAAAAACAAAGGCGAAGCTACAGACACAGACACAAGGCATAATAACTTGTGAAAGTACTGTATAGTTGCCCATTCCAAAGCGTAGATCTCTATGGAGAAGAATGGGCAAGAAACTCCATGGACACTCTTTTCAATCAAAATAATGTTACAAGATCTTGGTTACATCATTCATGTTGAGATTATACATATATGTGAGAACGATGTAGAAAGACGTGCACATTAAGAGCGTCCAGAGTAAAAGATTATAACTATTAACAATTTAAAAACAAAGTAGTTAAAATAAACCGTGGCAGCTAAGAGATGACCAGTCCCAACTGACAGCGCCCGTTCACGAACATGACGCATGGATCAGCCCCATTCAGCTCAACCATATTCAAGGAACTAAACGACCCGACACACCCGCCACTATCAGCGAGACATTTGAGTGAGCCTGACATTCTCTCAGCCACCAGGGCACATTCGAGTCAATGAAGGATAACTAAATATAAATGGTAGCTTTACAGTACATAGTACTCACAAATGTGCTATGCAGTTATGTAATACTAAGAGATTGAATCTATACAATGCAAAGATATTTTAACAATCTTCTGCAGCTTCCACAATAATTTCACATGAGCTTCTGATTAGTTTGCACCTATGGTTGTGGAGCAGGACCAGCATTGAGCCAAGCATTTTTATCAACGATGTAATCCCCTAACTTATATGCTTGCATACATAGTGTGCGTTTTATACAAGATTTAAATTTTGTCTCATTCGAAACGGGCATAAATCCAGACTCCACAGTACGGTACTGAGAAATTCCTGAACGAAAGACCCAATAGCACATTAGCCGACCTGGGATTCGAATCCAGGACCTCAGCAGTCTAGTTTGTTGCATTCAGTAAATAAACTAGTCATTATCAGTAATTTATAGGAACCGCCAAAACTTATCAAATATGCTGTCATAGTTATAAAAAAAAACATGTACCTATTCCACGCAAACAATTCACATACATAAGTATTTATAACATTCGTATGTTAACGGAAGCTTGGGGCATTGACATGACGATAATTTAGGTGAAAAAGTACATAGAGCAATGATGACGTCACCGCTAGGTCATCTCACCCACATAATGTAATAAATGAGTAGATTTTTGTGCTAGTATTTCGGATGGTTCGACTCTGCCCAAGTTGTCTCTTTAATGGAATAAAGTGTAATGTTTAAAATTTCGATTTATCTATACTACTATTCTATACCTAGAGGTTAAAATTTGTTTGTAAGTTTGTATGTTTGTATGTAGGGGTTAATCTCTGGATATACTGAACCGATTTTGAAAATTCTTTCACTAATAGTAAGCTACATTATCCCCCAGTGCCATAGACTATATTTACAACGTGCCCGTGAGATAATTCCGACAAAAACGCGAGCGAAGCCGCGGGCAACAGCTAGATTATTATATTATAGATATATGTCCGCTTTATCCCATTAATAAGTTCACAGCATCACCATCTGCTTAGCCTTTTCCTAATTATGCTGGGGCCGGCTTCCAGTCTAACTGGATGCAGCTAAATACCAGTATTTTACATAAATCGACTGCCTATCTGACCTCCACAGCCCACTAAGTACTTGGTAATACGGTACCCCTTATTATGACTGGTTTTCATACTTTCGGGCCACTGACCACCTTGTAACGACTGTCATAGATCTACAAATGACAGCCGAAACCAACGGCTAAAACTTCTTTCCGGGGCACGGAGGAAACCCGGTATGTAATGGATGGTCAAACATCCACGGACCAACCTAGGCTTAACCTGACGATCGACCAGAGCAGCTGATATTATTGAGCCACGAACTCCTCCACTAATAAATTCACAGCATTGTTTATAAATTCGCCTAAATCCAACATCGCCAGCCTTGGAATTTTTTTTTCACTTAAATCGTATAATGGGACAAAATAGACATTCATATTTTAAAGAAAAGATTTTTGGAAATTCATTCTTTACACCCCTCAGGGGCCAGTCAAATAACATTGACAGCCCGTCGAAATATTCGCGCAGGTTTACAATGTTTTTTTGACTAATGTTATAAAGGAATTGCAATTATTTTTAATGCACCATAATATTGGTTAAATGCTTGATAACTACGTATTTTTTAATTCATAAAACTCACTCTTGTAGCGTAAATTTGGCATTGAAAAGAGGTCTCTCGCGCCCAACGCGAGTACTAGTTCTGTTTCCGCACTCCTTCCGAGGCAACAGAGGCTAAATCGCAAAATCTATCGAACCAAAATTACCTTTATGTCCTTGCCTTCAAAATTGGCTCGTTACTTTTTGTAAAAAGTCTTTTATTTTCTAAATCTAATTACGATAATACGACACTTGTATGGCAGTACAACATTTTTGAACATTTGACTGCTTGTTAAACTAAGAATATGCTAGAATTTTCTTCATGTAATTTACAGGAAACCAATTCATTCTTTGCTATCGGTCTTACGTTATTCTTATCGGTTTCAAGGCAGAATCTTTGATTACTGCTGCCCTAAATTCTGAGAAATAAAACGCTATTATTCCATGAAGGTTTTTCTAGTTTATTGATTGCGTTCAGTTTTTCTCGACATTCAATTCAGCTTGTCGTATTCCACTGATGGATACACCTAAGCTTCTCCAAGCTTCCCCACAATATCAGCAAGTCGGTTCCAGTTTTTTTTTTATTCAAATCAATGGGGCCAACAATACGGCAAGACAGAAACCCTAACATAATAAAGAGTCTTACTTCTATACTAATATTATAAAAAAGTAACGGTTGTGAGTTTGTCAGGTTGTAGGGGTAATCTCTGGATCTACTGAACCGATTTTGAAAATTCTTCAGCAATAGGAAGCTACATTATTCCCGAGTGCCATAAGCTACCTATATTTACATCGTGCCCGTGGGATAATTTCCGACCAAAACGTAAGCAAAGCCGCAGGCAACAGCTAGTATTTCATAAAATCGTATTTGATGTAGTTGAAACTACATGAAAGTAAACGTTTTCGATATTTTCGCAGAAATATCTACGTAAACAGACGCCCACGTTTATAGGTTATAGCACCCACATTACGCATTTTATGTGGGTGCTATAATATAATAAGGGTCAAGCCTATTGCCAGAAACTGGCCGCCACAATCTGTTAAAACCCAACAACAGTTTTCGAGACCTGATGGCCTACCATGACGTCTTAAAGCAGCAGTAATTCCAGTGTGGGAAAGAGATGTCGCTAGACGATCTGTATAGCTGTGTCTCTTTCCCACACTGGAATTACTCCTGCTTTAAGAGGTCGTAGTAACCCCCCTGGAAAACGAACCCAAGATCTTACGCTTAGCTATTGAGTTCGGTCCACCACAAGGCCAACAACTGGAAAGTATTTCAGTGTCTTTCACTAATGACATTACCTACTCTATATAAATGTATTAAAATTATTTTAATTTATCAATCGACATTGCATAAGATTACTCCAATGTCACACTTTATCGTAGACGCTTCAAGGTATATACGAGTATCAACGCTGTGCTATTTATGTCGCGTCCTTCGACTAATACTTCTACTCAACTATAAAGTAGGTTTTTATGTTACTAAACATAACATAAAATCACGCCTGTAATTGCAGAGGTGTACTTAATAGTACACCCACATTTCGCCAGTTGCTCTTAACTCCCATGTAATAGGGGGCGAGCCTATTGCCATCAACCGGGCACAAATCCAGGCTCCGTGGCTGCTACTGAGAAATTCCTGATAGAAAAACCCAACAACACTTCGCCCAACCCGATTGCAACCAATACATGACCACTTTTTACAATGAAGTCGGTGACGAATCGTAATCAAAATCTTTTCTTGGGGGGTTACTATGAAAGAAAGAGACAGAGCTATACAGGTCGTGTAGCGCTATCTCTTTCCCATACTGGCATTACTCCTGCTTTAAGACCTCAAGGTAGGCCACCAGATTAGTCTTCTTAGTTGAACCTGAAGATAGATTACGTTGATGATTTTGGGTTTTTCCAACAGTAATTTCGTAATAATAACACGGAGTCCGGATCCGTGCCCTGTTTATGTCAATAGGCTCATTCTTTATTGCATCAGACCTAAACAAAACAAGCAAAATGTGAAATTAGCTAGTACTCTGGCTAACCCTTTGGGGATTACAGTTGTTATGTTATGTTATGCTGTCTATTTTTTATCTAAAATAATATTTAAGATTTGTATTATCAACCCGATGCTGCAAGCAAAAATAGTCCTTAAGGTGATCAGATTCATCTCGGGCTGATTGTACAGTCGTCCAAACTTTGCGTTTGACCACCGTAAGGACTATTCCTGCTTGCAGCGCCCGGCTGCTGTAAACCTCTCTTTCTTTTTACTTTTGTTTTAAATCCTATTGGTTGAAAAATGGTGGTCAAACGTCAGAGATCATCAACAGAGCCTGAGTTTTTTTAAAGAGCAGAGCATTAGTCGACTGTTCATGTCTCAAAGGGAGAAAAGAATATAACGGGCGTCATTTAGTCAAAAATTCGTCAGCATCGCAGTCAATGGGGAAAGTGCCTAGAAAGCTGGAAGCATTGCCAAGATGTTGATGGCAATGCTAATTCTTTGCCCAAGAAGTAGACTAGCCCTATGGTCATAAGAAGAGTTGAGCGACCGCTTAGCGGTGTTCCGAAATAACCGACCAAATTTCAGGAACATGAATCAGGCTTATGAATCCGTTCTCAATGCGTTCTACAACGAAATATTGAGGCATAGTATGTAGTACAAACATTGTATCATATAAGATTGAAAAGTCTGTCATCCTTTCGATAACGAACGACATTCAATCGTTACGATAGTCGAAACTCTTAAATGGGTGAGTCAAATTAGTATTTGACTCACCCATTTAGGAGTTGCTGGCTACCCGAAACTGTCAAATTTTTCACAATCAACCTTGAACCTAATGTTTAAAATAAATTTGACAGATTGTAGTAGTTTGATGTGCTGGCATCTGTACTTACGTTTTGTTATTTTATCTTGTAAAACTACTAACTTTCGACCAGAACAGTCAATTGAAGAATAACTTGTGAATGATAGGGCAGACTCTATTGGGAGTAGCGCCCAACACGCCATCTGACCCATCTCATCTGCTCATAGTCTGAAAGACTGATCGAAAGGTTAAATTGAAAAAAATACTTGTAAAACTGTGTAAGATGGATGAAGCAAGAGGAATATGTAAGGCCGAGCCAGGTATATGTTCTTTCTTTACTCCCACGGAAAAATGGCTCGAGCGTCTAAAGGAAACCGGAGAATTCTACTTCTGAACATCTATCAAAGACAATAATCATTTAAATAATAAACAAAAATGTGAAAAAAATCATTAAAGTATCTCTATATTAAAAAAAAGTTATGAGACTTTAAAGTTGCTCTTGTAATTATAGATAAAGATAGATAGATATGAGATAAAGTGACGTTACTTTACCTCATTACGTTATTTATTCTTGATGCGGTGTAGCTAACTAGACGAACTTAAGAGAAGGTAGATAAGTAGGCAGACTTAAAAAGTGAAACTCTTTTTATTTCAGCGCTAAAATAGGACAGATTTAAAGAAAAACGTCGAATACTGTGTATAGATTTTCTATATTTTTTTATTTAGGTAGATCTACTTTAATAATCTATTCCTCAGTCATATATTGGTAAAAAAAAAGAACAAGTGTCTTGTTTATTATGTATATTTGAATTCCATTTAGTTAATTTCATTTTACGTTGTGTTATCAACAACATGAAACTCCTCCATTGCGTATCACCACTATTATGTCTGTTTACTTCTCTCGCTTCAAAAACCAGTCACACATCAGATCACATTTTTAACGGTTTTAGCGACATTCTGACACTATAGATATTCCTCAGACACTGAAGAGATCTTGAAGAACCAACCAGTCATCATACTATGTGTAAATATCTGTCATAACGTTGTAATTATTGTACGAAACACTTCCCAGCTGTCATTAACAATGTGTCAAAATATCAAACCGCCATCTTGAATCTAGTCTTTCAATGCCTCAAAAGAATATTCTAAATCACAATGACATTTTCATCTAACAAAGATCCACAATAAAGAAATTGACGCATACAAATTACTACTTTGGAACAACGCATTTTTCACCGTATTGTTTTATAATATCTAATGAGCATTCCAATCATCTAACATAATAATTAAAATGAATCCAATTAACAATCGCTGTGGCATGCAAACAACATACAAATGGTTATTTAGTAAACTGTTATTCTATTACTCTATTGTCTATTGACCTGTCAACATTGTCGATTGTTGTGCGTTGTTGACACTAGGTGCTGCCCTATTGTATAAGCCCTAGTAGGGTCTTATTCAAGTCCTGTTACATGCCTTACATTGAATTACTATGTTGTAGTAATGTTGAGAGTAAGGACAAAGGATAAGAGCATAGTGAGTAAGTCAGGCGAGGTGACGATTTGTCTAGTTATTTAAGTGGGAAACTTGTTTAGCTATTAGTGACGTTTTGAAAAATGTTAAGAAAAGGGAATACACAACAAATTGAGGTTAAATATACAGGTTTGCGCGGGAAAACTCAAGTTTGTTTATGGAATGACATCGACCGATGGCGATACTTTTCCCAAAAAAGTGAGGGGTGGAGCAGTTTTTAAGTCCTTTAGCGTTTGTTAATTCGAATAGCACCAATTTCTATGCCAAACTATTCGTAACCGTATCTATGGTGATAGGAAAAACGGGAAAACAATAATTAGATAAAGTGTGTGGTTGGAATTTACAAATTAAAAATATTTAATAATACTCTGAAATATTGAAATACGTGCTACTTTTTATTCCCAAATAAATAATAACAAACTATTTACAATGATATCATTTTAAATTATTTCTCTTTTCCAATAGCGTAGTATTCCAACAACATCACAAAAATGACTCACACACCATAATTCAAAAAAAGAATCTCCCATACACCGAATTCGAAGAATACCAACATAACATTCGCGAACTAACATAATGACGTCACATTTCAAATATGGCGGCCGTATCACCGAATTACATAACAAAAACAGGTCTTTTATGATTACATAACAATAATTGACTGTCATTCACGTGTTTTTAATGGAATCTAGTATTATAACTATGAATAATAAATGCCCTCACGTGTTTCCTCGAATCTTATTTTTTTTATCTGGGGTTTAGACGACGCCATACTAAATAGACACATTATTATCGGGCGACTTTGATTGCTTTTGTTTTGGCGTGCATTTGAAGGTCGATTGGGATTTTTTGCGCAAGAATATTTTGTTTTGCTTGATGACGTAAGTTTGAGTCGAGCCCTCGCCGGGCTTTGGTGTCTAGCGTGGCATGTAGGGCCTACACTCTGCTCCTAATGCTCATAGCTGATCAATATCTGGATCTAATGGTCGCAAGCGCGAATGCTGAGTACGAAATCTTGGGCTCGATTAACTGGCCAGGCAGTGTCATTAGGCACTTTTCAGTAGTAGCCACGTGGAATTGTGTTTCCACGTGGCTAGAAACATTATTAATAAAATGTGGATGTACACACATCAAAAGTGTCTAGGGATCAACATATATTTTTGCAATAACTTTTCTCCTGATTGATATTAATTAAAATTTTCTTTAAGGATTCATCAAATAAAGTGTTTTCGTTTGTCACAGTAACGATAAACCAAGTCACCTTTGCATTAATAAAGAAATTTGCCATTTTCCTAATAAAGGGATTTTTGACATTTGAACCACTAACACAAAAGTTCGAAAAAAAGACTGAAATAACAGTTTTCTTTAAAATTTTATTGGGTAACTTAAACAATTAATAATCCGTGTTTCTACCGCGAACACTAACAACACAAGAACATCGGTTTGGCATACTCAAAATGAGTTCATCCAAATCACGCTGTGGAATGGCCGCCCATGTTCGTTGCAACAACAAAAAAAGGTCTTCTTGCGACTGGATACCCTCCATATTCGGCAGAGCTCTTCTCTGTAGCATATCCCATGCATGCTCAATCGGATTCAAGTCTGGCGACTGAGCAGGCCAGGGCAGGACATTGATGTTAGCTGCGGCGAGAGTCTGTCTTACAACTCTTGCGGTGTGCGGTCGTGCATTATCATGCATTAACTGAAATAAGGGACCGATTTGCACTTGTAGAGGAACGATGACGTCTGATACAATCGTCTCAGCATAAATTTGAGCGTTGAGGTTGCCTCTGATCCAAATCAACTCAGTTCTTCCGCCGATCCAAATACCCGCCCATACCATGATGGTTCCACCACTATAAGGATGGACTTCCTGGCAGGATTTTAATCGCTGTTGGCGTCCAGGGGTTCTCCAGTGTCGTATACGTCTTGTATCCGGTCTCATACCAAAACGAGACTCATCAGAAAAGCACACGAAACGCCATTGTTCTTCTGCCCAATTTCTGTGTTCAAGAGCCCATTGATATCGTATCCTACGATTGTGCATTGCTATAGGTGGTACCCGTAGCGGTCTTCGGGAATGAAGGTTCACTTCATGCAAGCGGTTTCTGACTGTTTGGTCGCTAATTAAGTTCCCTGAAGAGTGATGAAGCCTCACGGCTAACATCATGGCGGTTATTGTTGGAGCTCTTCGAGTTAAGATTTGAATGTATCGGTCTTGTCTCCGTGTGGTGCAGCGATACCGTCCTCCATGGCGCTCAGCCACGGTACCAGTGCTTCGGTAACGTGTCCAAAGTCGACTGATAACACTCTGACTTGTATTCAGAGCTAAAGCCACAGTACGTTGCCGGGAACCAGCTTCTATCATTCCCACGGCTCTGAGCATTTCTTCCCTGCTTAAATGACGTCGCCGCTCCATAATAACGTTGGTTTTAATCAGTAGTAGGGAAACAGTAGCACTAATAATGTCTTCAATGCGTTGTATGTTTTTATAGGGAAAATATTGACAGCTGATTTTCATCTTTTACTCGAATTTGATTCACAGTTCCTGATTCAAATTATGAAATGCACCAAAAAGGATCCATATAAATTTATAAAATCATAAATTTATTACAAAGCCACATCTCAATCTCAAGAAATCCACATAAAAATGCTTGATCCCTAGACACTTTTGATGTGTGTATTATGTCTATGACTTCGGGTATTAACTACAATCGTGGTGTTATATTTTTATAAGGAAGCCCTTGAATTGAATCGAGGATATTTAGGGCAGCAATTGTTATGTTCATATTGCAGTTTTTATTCTTATTATTCTTTTTCTCTGACAATGATCCACATGTAACAAAAATTTGACCCAATTCTGATTCATGTTAGATTTGACCCAATTTCAGGCTATTCAGCATCGATTTCAAGGAGCTTATAAGAGGAAATTTGCTAGTGAAAATAATTTTATTTTTATCTAAGATATTTAGCCTTAGTGTAGACAGATTTATTAAGGTTATCTGACCTTTAAGTCTCACCCGAATCCCAGAATTAAAAAAAAAGTTTAAAATTTTCCTCTTAAAAAATGCCGGTATTCCTGAGTTGGCACTATCATACAAATTCTTCTATTCGAATGACTAAACAGACAATAATGTGAAAAAAAAAAAGTTTTTCATACATTGAACCGCAAATGAGTTGGTTAATACTACGAATAACATCATGTGAATGAAAAGTTGCTTTTGCAAATAAAGGAGGTAAAATTGTATATAGTACAACTACACAACTTTCATTGTGGTTTAGGCAAATAATATATTATGAGTTTATGAATGGTATTCTTAATGGGTGCTGTCATTGTTGACGTTAATACCTAAGAAAGGATGCCTCATATACCTGTTCGTAAAAAAGGTCATGATGATACATACTTGCAATGTTGCAGGGGTCAGGACATTTAAAGTTATGTTATATTTTTAAAGCTTGCGTCAAAAAAAACGTTTGAATTTTGAACTTTAATATCTCTGGAACTAGAAGGTTCGGTATGATCCACTACAAAAGAATTACAGAATGATGTGAAGAACAAAAATAAACAAGTGACTCTCGGCTTCGTTTTTCTTCTTTATCATAATTTTCTGTAATAAGTACTAGGCTGTCATGAATTCAATTTGGTATTTTAACAGTTAAGGACCTTAATATTATTTTTCCGCTGAATTTTTCAGAAATTTTAACAGTTTCTAAGACGAATCCAAAAAATTAGAGATGATTAAAATCGGTCCAGCCGTTCTTGAGTTATAAATGGTTTAAAAATGTAAAAGTACCAGGCTGGCATGAATTCAAGGTGGTATTTTAACAGTTCTGTATCTAACTAAGCCGAATTTCTTTTATATACGAGTACCTATTTATAGATTTTTGATACATATTATTGTTATGTTATGCTTGGAGGCTTTGTGATCGTAGGCATTAAAAAGATAAACCTATTAATAAACTACTTTCATCATCAATCAGAGGGCTCGTGGCTAAACAAGATCTTCAAGGTTAAGCAGTGCTTGCCGAGGTTGGTCCGTGGATGGGTGACCATCATTACATACAGAGTTTCCTCCGAGTCTCGGAAAGCGCGCTAAGCCGTTGGTCTCGGCTGTTATTTGTAGATCTTTGACAGTCGTTACGAGTAATCAGAAGCCTGAAAATCAGACAACCAGTCTTCCCAAGGAGTATCGCATCACCCAGTTACTGGGCTGTGGAGGTCAGATAGGCATAAAATACTGGTATTCATCCAGCTGCATTCGGTTAGAATAAAAGCCGACACCGAAATTTGAAATAAATAAAAAATAACCTTATGCCCAAAAGTAATATTATTATATTTTATCGACTTTAAAACCTGTTGAATTACAGTGATATACTGAATATCAGTCACTAAAAAACAATTTAATATATGAAACTATATTACTATGAAACTCACAAGCTTTTAGTAATGGATACGATGTCTAACTACCATCAGCGCCATCTAGTGGCCGCGAACCGTAAACTAAGCACAACTTTTCTTTAGCACGAAAATTGAAGTCTAAACGCGAGAAATAAATAGATATTATGGTTAATTATTCATATCGATTAAATTTCATTAGTACGAGTATTAACGTAATTTCAGTTATTTTGTATTACTTTTTGGTGTTACAAATGAATGTCAAGAGATCATTGACCTCAATTTACCGTAGCGGAAAAATGAAATCTAGTTTTAACTACTATAGTCTATGGTCACTTTACTTCGAATTGGTAAATTCGAAATAAAGTATTTTGCCTACTAATGCCATATTATTTATTAATGAATTTAACAAAAAAAAAACTCGATGTCAAATAAATATTACTTAACTAAACAATTATTTACAAGTCTGTGTGCTTTTTATTACTTATATTAAGTAATAAAAACAAATATTACTATTATCACTACCCAAATAAATAGGTATAGGTATTAAATTCATTATTTCCATGCCATTTAAGGGGGCAAGATCAACATCATTAATTTTATTATAGACTCATATCTATAGGTACTTAATTAGTTAATGATAACTACACTATTTAAGTAGGTTAGCAACCTGCTTACTATCACGTTTACAACTATTGAACTATATGAACTAAACCGCATAATCACCGGTCAAAACCTTATTCACCAGGGTTGGTTAAAAACCGATGATGTCACTTGGGACACTTTGGTCTACAAAATGAGTTTGAGAAAAAAGTGTGAGTCGCACGAAGGTTTCCGTACCATTTACTAATAAAAATACACGTCGGTATGGGAGCCCCCCTTAAATATTTATTTTATTCTGTTTTTAGTATTTGTTGTTAGAACGGCAACAGAAATACATCTTCTGTGAAAATTTCAACTGTGTAGCGATCACGGTTCATGAACCTGGTGACAGACAGCCACACAGAGATGGACAGTGGAGTCTTAGTAACAGGATTCTGTTTTTAACCCTTGGGTACGGGGTAAGGAACCCTAAAAACTTCGATCTTTCAAAATAAGTCTTAATTACCTCTTTAAAACGTCCATTATAAACCTGACTATAAACTACAATTCAACAGTCGAAGCTATTATCACCAAGGTTAATTAACATGGAGGATCTACCTATTTATAACACCTCACACTATGTGTAACTTGACCTATGTTCACAAGTAAAGCTTTCTGATTTCTGATTTCTTAAAAAAACTGGAGATCATCAACATCGTCCCGCCCTTGTCCCATCCTACTTGGGGTCGGCGCAACACGTCTCCTTCTTCCATTCTCCCCTGTCAGACGTCAGGGCATCATTTACTCCTTTCTCTTTCATATGACTATCTCAGACGACCCGAATGGCGCAGCGGTTGTGAGGCTGCCTTACGTTCTTAGGGTTCCGGGTTCGAATCCCGGTAGGAGCAAATGTTTGTGTGATGAGCATGGACATTTGTTTCCGAGTCATGGATGTTTATATGTATAATAAGTATGTATTTACAAACAAAAAAAAAAGTATCTATGTAGTAGTATCAACTATCTGGTGTCCATGACACAAGCCTCGTTGCTTACTGTGGCACCTAGATGGCGCTGTGTGTAATGTCCAGCGATATTTATTATTTATTTATTATATCAGTCTCCACACAATCCATACGACTTTTCTTTCTTTCGTCAAAATAATTGAAGATATCCGAATAGAATAGATCAATCTAGACTGAAACCGCTGAAAACTATTCGAATTATTTTTAACCAGGAAAAGGAAACAGGACAATCATGTAAATAGTCTAGTATTACGTTAAAATAATAACAAAAAAAACCGTATGTTTTGAACAAAATTCTCGGAAACTGATGAATAAGTTAGGATTCAAATAAACACGTGAAATACCTATGTCCAATGTCAAGGTGAAATCTAATAGATGTGGTTATATTGTTATATGTGTGTTTTATGCATTATTTATTAGTCTATGTAACACCGGAAGTAGCTAAGAGTCATTTAATGTATTTTATTTTGTAAATAATTATTTATGAGTCGTCTTGGCAAGAGGGAACATTCATTTGTTTGTCCAATACCTACTGATATTTTTCAATACCAAGGAATGCAAATAAAAAGTTTATGAAGACACCTATTTTTTGTTTCGGGTTTTAGATCGTCAAATAACTCCTCCCGCTCTGGGCTGAGCAGGAGGGAGTGTCAGACTTTTACTGACTAAAACCCATCCATGTTCCTTCTTTTGCCCTTTGTGTTCCAGGGCCGCGGTATCTCTTTCGAACAGTCACGCCACCCTGGCAGGCATCGGTCCTTTCGGACCCCTTCCTGTTTGCTGACATCTCTTTGAGGCGGCATGGAACACGAACTCGCCGTCGACACGGCCTGTCGTCATAAGACGGATGGACGGCGAGCTAGCCCAAAGTTCGCCTGCTGGGACACACGGCCTCCTCTCTATGAGAGGGAATGGGCTATAGTCCACCACGCGGGCCCAGTGCGTATTGGTAGACGTCACATGTCTTCGAATTTTTGATTCTAAGACGGTTTCCTCACGATGTTTTCCTTCACCGTTTTGAGAGCAGTGGTGATGAAATAAATTACACAAAGTAATGCGGCTGCCTGGGTTCGAACCCGCGCTTACTATTCATAAGTCGGAGCCACCACCACTAGGCCACCGCTGCTATCGAAAGCAAGAAACAGTACTAATTCTCTTGGGTTAATGATCCTTCTAACACATCCCATACACGTGTATATGACTAACCTTTCTAACTACGAAATATAGTGAAAATCAATCAAGCTGAAGTTCATTGACCCCTAGATTTCGACTAAAGCGAACTGACCCATCAAAACTTCCCCTGTTCATTATTATCAAGAACCCATTAACTATTTCCCATCCTAACTCTGAATACTTGGAAAATCCGAAAATAAAAATTCCAGTTCCGGATTTTTCTTGATTTCCACATAAAACGATATTAATCTTACTTATCATGTCTGAATCTACAGACAAGATAACATTACAATTAGTCATAGCGATGAAAAACACTTGAAAATGACAATAACAAGAATAACCTTAGCGCATAGACAATTACCTCTATATTGACCGATATGAAGTCAATCTATGACGAAGGACTCCAATTTACACTTGGCTGTTTCGCAATAGTTCCTTATTTGACGTAATAATTATGAGTAATAATAATTGGAACAATCTAGCACGGTACATGACATGTTTACACAATGGAGGAGGCTGGACAAAGTCCAAAGAAGTACCTAGATTACTTCGTTGTTTACCTATACTGACCATATTTCTATTCGGTGCTATGAGCTCTGTCTATCTTTTTTTGGTGAGAACTTGAGGTAACAAGTAAAAAAAATAATGACGATTACTTATAAATAGTATTTCGTAGCCTAGCTACGGTGTAGCAATTGCGTAGCGCGTAGGCCACAAAAACAACAAAACGTAGACTACCACGCAAAATGATAATATCACTATCTTGTTTACGTATTCCAATAAAAATAACTCAGACAAAGGTAAAACAAAGAAAGATTAAAGATAATCGTCAAAATAGAACACATTGCGAAATTAAAAAAAAAAACAAAAGTCACTCTGACAAGCAATTTACTAAAATGACGAAAAACGATTACAGTAATCGAACCAATTGAAAAATTTACATTTACCCAACTACGCTGTAATAATTGAAAAACCGTCGAA
Source organism: Eugnorisma glareosa (assembly GCA_947578425.1). NCBI lineage: Eukaryota > Metazoa > Arthropoda > Insecta > Lepidoptera > Noctuidae > Eugnorisma > Eugnorisma glareosa. The sequence goes on from OX387981.1 coordinate 5,280,624, forward strand.
AACTAAATCTTACACTAGTTTATATTGCTCCACGTAATTGCCCAAAAGTAATGCCAACGCTTATCAATCGATTAAATTATTCCATGGAAAACGCGACAAACACATGACTCAATAGCGAATAAGCTAAAAAATCGGATACATTGACTCAATACCGGCTAAAGTGATTACACGGACAGCGAGGGCACGTTACGTAAATACACCAACACTAGCGTGAGTCACGCACACACTGGCAGGCACACACACATAGACGCGAGTGAGCTTGTGTGTGTGCTGCAGGCTGGGAGTCGCGCGACCCCACTACAAAATTTAGTCGCACTCAAGACTGCTCACAGTACAGACGTGTCCAAGCGATTGGAGTTACACAGCGCCATACGCAGTGGATATTTCGTCATAACAAACATTGTGATAGTGAAAAATCATTTAGGACGTGCAAAGTGGGAGTGATACCAATTAATTTTGTTACATTTTATTATTGAAAACAAACTGTGAACGAGAACGTTGTGAATTATTGTTTAGTGGATTATGACATTGTACCCACGATTTGGATAATTCCGGATAAGGAGTGCGAAAACACCGCAAATATTTTTGTAAGTATCTTTATGGTTTTTGTTATGTATTTTTGACAGGATTTTTGCAAAAACTGAATGTCGGATTTTCTTTAGAACTTTTCGTGAAAAAAATTACAAGTCCTATTAAGATCCAATTTTTCCATTTCCTTCTCAACCGTCTTAGTAAATTACCCACAATTCCTCAAAAAAAAAAACAGACGCAATTAATAAAGCGAAAAGAAAATTCTAATAAAAAAAAAATCAAAACTTTGCAAATTAATTTCAGAATCACACAAAACAAAATAAAATTAATGTAAATGAAAACAAACAAAATTTTCCAAGCCGAAAAGGAAAGCTTGCGAAAAATGCGCATTTTAAGTAGCTGTTTGGAAAACAAATCAATACTTTCTTTTAAACTCAGAATTTCTTTGAAATATTTCCTTTGAATTTGAAATTCAGTTTGGAACATTAGCTCTGAATTAATCAGAACTTTCTTAAAAGCAGAAGTTTCACAGATTTTTTTTCGTTTTTCCTCGTACTTGCTAAGTCAATGACTTCGCATCCAATTTTGTTTACTCATCTCCTGAGATTCGTGCCAAAACGGCAGTGTTAATCATTTTATTTGTTGAATTCTTACGTTCTTGAAGTTTCTCAATGACGGCTTCTTCGCTTCACCTTGTTTTCATTCTTTTGTTTGCAATTCTGCTTCCTCGGTAAATTCGTGAGTGTTTATGTACGTACACAACTCTTTTTACAATTGTTTTCATGTCCTATCCTGTGTTTCATTTATCTAAATTGTTTATCTTATATCTGATAAAATTTGGGTTATTCTGATTTTTAATTGTGCTGTGTCACGGTTAGGTTTCAAGTCATTTTTAAACTTTGTTTTTTTTTTATTTCTTTTTTTTATAATTTTGACAAAAAAGTTTGTAAGTGTTGGTAAAATACATGCAAACTGTGATACGTAGTGGTTTTAATTGCGGGATTGCGTTGGTCGGTGTCGTAAGCAGCGCCTGGCACGGTTCTGTCGTAAGCCATTGTGAGTCGCTTACACAAGTGGTTCAAGGTTCCAATCCGGCGTGCATTCGCCCGCGGATGTGCGGAAACTAGATTTTTTGCTAATATTGCGTTTTGATATTGTAACATTTCAATACATTACTATTTTTTTGTAAAAAAATATTTTATAATTAATCATGTCCATGGAAACTAAACTGGGCTGGACATTATAAAAAAAAAACTAATAGCAGTTTTTAAAATAAGACTAGAATTAGAACCAAAATGAATAATTATCACTTCTTAATGTATTAAAAAACAATAATCTCTGTAAACATTTTTAGTAAAATACAAACAGCCTTTAACTTAAAAAAAAACAATAAGTACCACAAACAACACATTGTGTCTCGTTTCCCACCCCTCGCGCCATATTTCCCAGCCACCTGTTCGTTTACATGCAGTAGCAGAGTGCAACAATCGATCGCCCTGTAAAGGTCGCCAATACTGACGTAAAAGGGTGGGTGTTGCGCAATCAGCTGCAATACAACGTGTTCTCCCGCACGTATTAACGTTAGAACGCATAAAACGAACGAGCCACTACTTCGTGACACTTCGGCAAAATTCGCGAGTTCAACGAACTCCAATCTGTCAAATATGGCGATATTTAAAAAACAAATTAAGGTCGATTCGGACGTTAACAATAACAGATTGAAGGTTGATGCATGTTTTCTTAGCCGGAACCAATAGCATTCTATACTTTTAGGTAAACTTCCGTAAACTGTGTGTAACCAAAAATGTATTTAACTGTACGATTGTAACTATTGAATACAAAGGCGTAACTAACAAGTAAATAGATTTATCACGAAATGCATTAAAGGCAAATGATGTAATACGGAACTGAGCGCAAGGTTGTACGGAAAGCAATACCTACTGAAGACTATAAGGCCACATTTATTTAATCACATATCGCCATGAATTCATCGATATCTGACCACAATTGAGTCATTCTTTAAACGCGTAGATAGGTAAGTAAATATTCTGACACCGTTTACGAAGACCGTCACCTAATTAGTCGAAACGCTTTGTAAATATTGGCATGAGATAAAGAAACTCCAGCCAGGGTTACCAAACTTATAAATGAACGACATTGGATGTAACCCTCACTATATTTGCCTGGATTATGCTTTTTATACAACACACGGGTTATGTAAGCAGATTTTTTTCACGCGCAATACACAAGAGCGATAATTTCATCGGCGCGAGGACAAGCAAAGATAACTTGACCTATTTTTTTTATCTCGCTCACTGCGTAACTGTAACCTACTTAGTGTTGCGCACGTGAATGTGTACGACCAATTGCGATGAAGTGGACCAGCGTGACGTGGCCATTGTGGACACACCAGCTCCCAAATATGAGTGATTGATGAGTTGAACACTGATACGAATGTGACGCAACGGTGAACGACAGGAAACTGAACAGAATGCTGAAAATTCTTGTTGCATCCGTAATGATCTGTTTTTGTTTTTCTGTTGACAAAAAATCGGTTTATTTTAATGGGAATCCCTCGTGAGTCAGTGGTGATAATGGCGAGCGATATTATGACAGCCGATAATAGCTTCGAATATTATCTTGTGACCTTACAGCATGGAACAAAACATCGCGTTCCTCTTACAAATACTTCTGCGAACTGGGCCTGTTATGTAACTCTAGACGCTTCGAATCCAGCACAAGGAAATAGGTTAAGTGTTTCTTAATAATGTAGCAATTAGCAGGTATAGAGCAAGGCCAAATAACTAAGTCTGTCTTTGTTTTAAAAACTGATTCACTCAAACATCTGTTATCATTCTTATCTTCTATTTAAAAAGACAATTTCTACCGGAAAAGCGGAAAGGCCTTGGCACGTTTATAACGCAGAGTTACGAAATGTAACCTTGACACCAAACCATTATCGTGAGTCGACCGATAGAGGCCGAACAGAAATAACACTCCCGACTTTAATTAGGTCTTACGAGTGAAAAATCGGTCAAGTATACATAAATTTTGTTGTAAAAATGTTTGAAACGTATCCAGAAGACGCGACCTCTAAGGTGGTAAGTCAAAATAACTTGCGGTTACGGCAACAGACCGCTTCTAAGACATAACATATGACTCTGTGTGTAGCAAGTTTTCAAAACATTCACATCTTGACATAATTCATAACCACAGACAATGAGCCATTGGCGCCAACGGGAACGTAAATTATGCAACAGTTTTCTTTTTCTCGCTAAGTTTCCATCTAGACTTCTTCCGGAAAAATACAAAGATATTTCTCACAGTTCTATTATCATTTCTGAACTAAAAAGTAAACAGGCGCGACTTCTAGCTATATAATAGCAGAGAAATTATAATGTTAAAAATATTTCTATCATTTCATAGTTGGAGGTAAGCGTCAAATCAAATATGGCCGCCGTCCCACTTTTCCCGCGCAATAAACGGCAACCGCGTGGAAAGTTACCGCTGTACTACTTTCTCTACTTTTTCCAAGATGGTGGCGATTATATATTATTTAAAGTAAGGTCAAGAGCGCAGTTATTTATTTCAAAACCGTCACGATTAAACTTGACTTCAAGTTATTCATACGGCTTCTTTTGCTTTTTCTAGTTATAGTTGATGGTCACATTGACATTGACTTTGTTTGACACCAGACTAAATAGTTATAAAACTACAGCGCGACTGAAGCCCGCTCGCGCCAAATTACAAAAAAAAACCACGTAAACGCCCACGTATTTCATCAAAACAATAACCTGACTGTCAAAGCCAAGGGCAACACCATTAAAGGCAATTAATAATTAAATTTCACGTTCTTCGATCACGTTGCAGTTTATATAACTATGTAGAGAGGAGCAAACGTGCTTGGGTCGGTTGGTTGCGCAACTCAACGTGAGGTTCAAGACCACACGTGCTGGTTGCCGCGTGACCTGAGCGCGCTCTGGCACGTGAGATGCAGGTAGGACAATCACGCCGTTAAGGTCAGCACCACAGGGCTGCCTCTATGATGAACTCTGATATCAACTACCCAACTTCGGAGCCTAAAAATACGTGTTAAAGGAATTCGGGAAACTGAAATATGATAAAAATGATAAGCGGATATATCGGATGGGGTTATGTGAATTTTCAATAGAGATTTTTGTTAAGTGATTGGTTAGATTTCTTTAGATTTAGTGTTTGACAGTTTAAAAAAAGTCGGACCGCCATTTTAGTTTTGGAATCCTGTTTTTGGTTATTGTTTGTGGCGTTTTATAACAAAAAAAAATAAGAGCAATATCCGAACAATTCACAGTAATTGAATATGATTATCGCAAGAACATCAGACATTTCCATTAGCAGCACGAGATGATTCTATTTCTAATTCAAATGTTCGTTCTAATGACATAATCATAGACAACCTCGTGTCCTCGCACGTGCTATAAACTATGACGAGTTTAGTCTATAAATTTGCATTATTATATAACCTTACGCGGAATTTTAACAGGAACTTAATAGAAGTATATAGTAAAATATTTCCTATGTAAATAAACCATATCAGTGTATGTGAGTAGGACTTTGTAACATGACTCAGAGGCATGACAACTCACATCATTATGAAATGCGTCTGATAAAGAAATAATACGAACTATTTTCGACGTTTTGTTAAAATACACGTGACTCAAGAACTAAGGAATTCAAACATCATTTATTCCAACATTACAGCGTTCAAATTGAGTCTTTTGTTTTCAAAATTAAAACACCGGTTTTGAGGAAAACATGATCGAATCCAATTAAGCAAACAATCATAACCCGTCAATGCGATTGGTTAAGAGTGTTAAGACGCGACAACCTTAACAAATGCGCATTATTTTCCATAATAAAAGTCACTGATCTAAAATCAATACAAATAAAAGATACAGTGCACACGTGACAAACAAATACACGTTTAGAAAAGAAGTCCAAAGACAGTAAAAACTGTTCTATAAATAGCTAAGGGGACCAACACGTGTTTGGAGCAGGCGTGTCCCTCGCCCTACGTCTCGAGTGACATTGCGTAGGTCCAGCCAGCTTCAACGTGACGGTCTAAAACAAGACATGGAATTTCAGCTTCTTAAATGACAGCATCAATTAAATCCTAAACACAGTCCTCATTTTACATGCAAATTCAACATTCCATTTCCCGTTACGGTAACAAAAAATACAACAAACGCGTCCGTATTTCATCGCATACTTTAAACTATAAACGAAGCCGAATTTTCCCATCAATCCTCATGCTAGACGAATCTGGTGGCTAACGGTTGCACAATACTTCGTTTACAAGTCTTACAACTATCAAGCGGGTTCTGACAATCGACAGTTATCACTAATCAAGTACTTTCTCGTGCCGTGGTCCGTTACCCGAAAACTGGGACTGTACGGTACAACCAAAAACGGTTTTTATGCTCATCACTGCTGTCTAAAACTTGTAATACTGTTATGAAACAGCTATTAGTGTGTCGTCATCGTTTTAGCGGTTATATTTTATTTCGATGTTGATAGTCAAGGTTGGGTTTTGGTGATTTGATTAGTTGTTTGCATTTGAAGTGTTAACTGGGTTGTCAAAATTACATTAGGAAATTCAAGTTCTTGTTGACATTCTTGTCAAGTGAACTAGTACATTAAAAACTACTTAGCCATATAAAGCCACAAGAATAGCTCGTAAAATCCATAAAAAGAACGTCCAAAGTCATAAAGTATCAAGGAACGTGCCACAAACAAAATTTCCTTATTAAAAAGTAACGACAAAAAGTTAACAATGCATATATTTTTATAACCAATGCTAAATAGTAACAGTTCGGTTTGAAACGGTGTTTAACTGTCTGTGCTCCGCCAAGCGTCAACGGAATAACGGGCGGTTACATTTTTCTGTTAATCTCTTTGCAAATGGAGCAAAAACATCATAATTTGCTGTTTAAAAATGGCGTTTTAAACAGCGAATCGATTGAAAGTAGTTTAGCAAAAAAATTACATTTCGATTTTAAACAAGGTCAGCCATCTTTAAACCAAAGACTAAACTAGGTTTATTTGTCTTCGTCCAAATTACCAATAAAGTACCGTATCACAATTATGACGAAACTTTTTCTATGTGTTACGATCACGAATACTGTTTTAAATTAACACCTAATAAAGTGGGCGGGTCGAACGGTGCCGACAAAAAATGTTTGAATAGTTATGTGTAACTGTACAATATATAATATTGAAGTAACGGGATTTGATTTAATTTATACAAATGAACGTTTATCGTGAGGAAAATTCATAGCTTCAACGAAGTATTTTATTTAATTGGTCGAAATTAAACCTAGTTTTAAATTGATTAACCTTAATCCAATTGAATTAACAACAACAAAGATCCCACTGTCATTTTTCAATAACAATGTATACCAATTAAAGTTGGCGCAATTATTTAAACAGTTAGACGGCATAACGGGGCGCCGGCGCATCTGGGCCGACCTACTGACACCGATCTTGCACTGTCGTGGAACGGAACGTATCAATAACACAATCATACTCTTTACCGGTCATGATTTATGATGAAGAGAAAAATATCTTCTCTCAGAAGTAGCAATCATAGTTTTGGTAATTTGGCAGTTATAGCAAACGCGTCACCTAAATTGCATGAAACAAAATGGCTGCATGAAAAAAGGCAATTGCCAAACCACCGGACGTCGGTTCGAAATTTAAATTTATTTATAAGCAGATCAATAGCAATTGGAAATTCAGATCAGTTGATTTGGGTCTTTTATATCGAACACACGTGTATTTTGATTCATTTAATCAAAATGGTTCGGGAAATTCGAATTTTCTTTAAAAACAAACTCTCACGTTGCCTGCATTAAAACTGCGTGTTATCAAACGTGAACGTCATTTTTTTTCAGTGCACAACCCAGTGCAACTCGCATTGTTTTAAAATCATTGAAAAAACAATCAAACTTAGTCGCCACAATAGGCACTTACAAATGATCCTTACCATTGTTAGTTTTGGATAATAAAGTTGATAACAATGTGGATTGGTACATTTTTTTACACTTCCTGTATTATTCGCATTTATCGATTAATTGAATAATGTTAGCGATTTATGTAAATCGATTGTCCCAATGAGAATAGTCGTGAGTTACATAAAGTTGAACGACTTTGTCAGGCGCATTCGGCAAATTCTGCTAATTATAGCACACGTTAAAATCAACGTGATTATTACGCAACCAAAATATTGTTGTTTCGTTAACCCCAATTAATCAAAGTTATTAATTTGGTCGAAATAATAGTCGGATCTAAATTAGTTTGATAATCATCCACCTTGATATTTTGTCGTGTAATCAACCGTCTTCAACTTTTAAAACGTTCTGCAATCATTCTATTTTTAAATTTCCATCGTAACTTTAGCAAAAATCAACGTTCGCCAATAGGAAGTGAGTGTTGTAACGGAAGAAATCCGGTGTAACCTTAAAATTGGATTTGTAACATTGTAACACGCTAAAATTAAGAAACACGACTTATTAATGAGTTTGGCTAACATGAAGGGAGTAAAAAGCGTTGAAATGTGGCAACATTATTTCACAAAGGTGATCCACGTGCAACAACTTTGCAGCGGCGGGATCTTGCGACATTCAGTTTTTGCAACCGACCGATTTTGTAACAAGAACATTATTTAGACAACTGCAACGGTTGGCGAATTTTTTTTGAACTGTAACTAACGTTACCTTTCGCTTGTTTCAGAACCACAGTGATAATTCGTGCGGACCAGTCGACGTCCGCCGAAACATGGTTGCCGAGTTCATCTTGAGTCAGCAGCAGCTGCTGAGCGGAGCGGGTGGCGGGGGCCTGGGGCCTGTACCGCCCCCCTCGCGCGCACCGCCGCCTAACCGGCGCCAATCAGTGTCCCCATACCCAATGGACCACAGCCAGGGCCCAATCGGTAGCCCTGGAGACCCCAATGACTACTCTCCCTTCGAATTCAACAAGCGCAAGGAGTTCTTCGGTCAGCGCAAACAGAGGGAGTTCATTCCCGACAGCAAGAAAGACGATGGCTACTGGGACCGTCGCAGGAGGAACAATGAAGCCGCTAAGCGTTCCCGCGAAAAGAGGCGCTTCAATGACATGGTTCTGGAACAGCGCGTCGTTGAGCTGTCCAAGGAGAACCACGTGCTCAAAGCACAGCTTGATGCGATTAAAGAGAAATACGGAATCTGTGGGGAAACCCTCATTAGCATAGACCAGGTGCTGGCTACACTCCCGACTTGTGACCAGGTCCTTTGTGTCACGAAGAGAAGTAAGCTGACAAGTAACACCATGTTCCCCGCCCCGCCGCCACCACCCCCGGCCCCACCTGCGTCTCCTCCGTCGCCGCCGCCTCAGCGCCAGCCAGAGCCCTACCAAGAAAGGCTACCCGCCCCCGAGGCGTACTACCCGCACCCCGCACACTACGAGCCTCCCGGCTCAGTTCTCAACCTGTCCAGATCTCGCCGCGTGCCCTCTCCCTACGAGCTGTCCTCTCTGTCAGGCTCAGGGGATGAGACCGCCGAACAGTACGCGCCCGAAAACAACGGGCTGCCGCTCAAACTTCGCCATAAATCACATCTTGGTGACAAGGACGTCGCCAGCGCCCTGCTCTCCCTCCAGCACATAAAGCAGGAGCCCGGCCCCCGGTCCTCGCCCTCATGGGACGGAGAAGGCTCGAGTGACGAGCGTGACTCTGGGATCTCCATAGGAGCCGAGTTCAGGCCACAGAGGCCCGAGGACAGGCTCGCAGCCGAGGAGGAGGACGCACACCTGAAGGCCGAGCTCGCGCGGCTCGCCACCGAGGTGGCCACCCTCAAGAACATGATGCACCAGAATAAGGCGCGCGCGCACGAGCACTGAGCTGTCGCCGCCTGCGCCTGGACCGCGCAGCCGCCCCCGCCCGCGCCCGCGCCCCCGCGCCCTGCGCCCTGCGCCCGCGCACGCGCCTTCGCGTCGAACTCGCTCGTACAAACTGTCTCCCCTCCCAGTAGATGAAGTTACCACGTTGTAAAGAGATGAATATTATATTTGTATCATATTGTGCAGCTGTAAGCGGCTAAGCCGCGACGCCTATTTGTAATCCTTCCTAATAGTTGTATGTCGTGGTCGGTGTATAGTATGTACTCGTGTAGGGTAGGCAGAAGTAGTGGCAGGTCGTCGTAGACGCGCCTCCTGGACCCTTTCATATGAAAATGAGACTAATTATGTTCGGTTTACTGACTTTTCGAACAGATAAAACTTGTCTACTCAGTGATAGGATATAAAAATGCATTTTTAGTGATGAGCTATGTATGTATATGTAATTAAGTTAAAGAAGTAGATCTGTTTCATCTTTTCGAAGACTCGATAGTGAAAAATCGATGGCTAAAGACTATGTTCTTATAAGTAGTAGTTTGTAAGTTTTGAATCTAAGTATGTTTAAGTCCAACTTAGATGGTTATTTATAAAAATTAATGTATATTTCTCATTTCGGATTGCCCCGTTAAGTTTTGAACCAAAAAGATGATAGGTCCTCTGGTTAACTGATGAGAAATCGCAAATAATTTGTAAGACATAGATTCTACAGTAAATCCTATAAAAAAACAGAATGTATTGATAAAAACAAAATAAAGAATACCAGTGCCTTGGACAATACATACCTACCTTTATAAATAGCTACCTAAAGGAATATTTTTGTACACTTATTAGAAAAAAAGAAAATGGCGATTTCATCTTTCGGAAACCATGGTCGTTACTACGGGTTCACTTGTCTCCCGACAACTCGATCGTAGATTGTTTCCTTTTGAAAAGTGAATGAAAATGCTTAGCATTAGACCTTCTTGTGCGAAGAGACTTTCGAGTTGTTGTGAGTAGTAAGCCCGTGGTAGGCACAAGATTTAAATTTTGTAATTGTATCGAATCCTAAGAAAGCTAGTTTGCAAGTATTTCCGTTGTATTGTAAGATTACTCCTAGTATTGCTCTAAAGGGCATGTGATAGGACTGAAGGAGGAAGTATACTAAGTATTTATTTATTATTCGGAACGAGAAAGAGGATTTTACAATTTATTATCTTTGTATAAGAAACTCTATACGATATAAATAAATTGTGTACATTACAATTATATGATGATTTTTTTTACCCTATTATCCTAACACACAATGAACACACACGAACCTATATCTACCAACCAGAACTGGATTCTGGCTTAAAAGGCAAAAATGCCAGCGAAATTACAGACATAATTATAGGACGTTTCAATGAAGTCACTATTATCCGCAGTTTCACTAAGATTAGGCGACACCAAAACGTAGTGCCAAATTGCACTCTTGGAACCCCAACTCTCGACGCTGACACTAGCGTTCAAAATTCTAGAGTGCTTTTATTCAGGCATTACATTTGAATGATCCAGGTGTTACGGAAAACAGGCAACACATGGGTATACCTTTGATATTCCAGGTGTTAGACTGCGTGACTGAAGGTCAGCACTTTCCACCAGCTGGGTAGCTTTCCTACAATACAACAAGAAAAATATATAATAATATGCAATTCTAAGACTATTGCTACTAACCTAGTTTTTAAATCGATAAGTCAGTTAAAAATCTTGTCTTAAGAGAACGCTGATTAAGACTACACTGCTACAAATAATTATTATAGCAAAATTATTACACAATTATTTTGTATATTTAGACAATCAAGTAAAACGATTAATAAAAATGCTCAATCAAGTTGCCTTACCATTACATGTGCATCGTGCCCACCCTCGCCTATGGAGCGCAAACGTGGTGTGGTCATAATTACTGACCGTGAAAGGCCACATATGCCCCCGCATGTCGCATCAGAAAATGGCAGAAATATCTACGGATTAGGGGTCCGAACAACAGGATTCGGCGACGAGGCAGGCCCAGAAGTAGATGGCATGTTCAGATGGACTCCTACTTAAAGGATTGGGCTGAAATAGCTCTAGAGAGGAAAAAGGAAGACAAACTACAAATAACTTAGGCTGTCCAAACTACGGTTAGAGCTGACTGATTTTAATTCAGGCTAACTATCTTACTATGACAGATGGCCGATGGGGCCGAAAATTTCTGGAGTGGCGACCGCGAATCGGAGGACGTTAGGTTGGAAGGCCTCCCACTAGGTGGACCGATGACCTGGTGAAGGTTGCCCCCGCAACCTTCACTAGGTCATCGGTCCAGCATCCAGCAGATCCCCATCTGCTGGATGCGAGTCGCACGGGACCGGTCAATGTGGCGACACTTGGGGGAGGCCTATGTCCAGCAGTGGATGGCTTTCGGCTGAAACATGACTATGATGACTTAGTAGTCACCATCATCATTTCAGCCGAGGCCAACGATTAGTTTCAAAGCTAGTAAGTACTAGCTTTGAAACTAATCGTTGGCCTAATGATGGCAAGCACCACTGTTCAGCAAGAGGATCTGGGTTATTTATCAAGGTCGAGCAAAGTAACATTGGCTACTTATTTTTATTAGAAAGTATTCTCAGAAGCAAGTCTGGATGTATGCCCGGTTGATGGTAATAGACTCGCCCCTTTTGGGGCTGAAATACAGGATGAAACGTACGTTACCACGTATTTAGTTCATCATTCTGTTCCATATATGTTTACCCGTGTAGATATTGCACTTCTGTGGAGAGCGGATTTAAATAAAAATGGCCGATGAAAAATTTCTATGTGGGGGTGATCCATCCCGTATAACTGTCAAGACGAGGGTATACCAAGGAATACCTATGCAAAACCCTTTGGGGTTAATAGATGTGATGTTACGTTATGTTATGTTTGCTATAACTTATAAAATAATCCGCCAAGCTCTGCTCGCAGGTAGTTAAATTTACAAGCCCTGAAACGGCACACATATACCCAAGCAACTCCAAATATCTCCACTTGTCATACACCAATTTGCCCAGAAATCTGGTACTGGTTCAGCGTAGACCTTTCTATTACCTATTTCGCTGGGTTTTTTTCTGAGGATGTTGCCATAATCTCAACGGTAGGCACCTTGATTCGAGATCTTACGCAGATAAACGGACATGACTGCTCAGCAACCTTTGACAGGCGTCTGGGAAAAGCCAACCTTTCGGAACTAAGTAAACTGTAAGCTGGCTGGGAAGAGTGTCCATGGAGTTTCTTGTCCATTCTTCTCCATAGAGATCTACGCTTTGGAATGGGCAACTACAGTACTTTCTCAAATTATTATGCCTTGTGTCTGTGAATTTAGCTTCGCCTTCTTTGTTTTTCTGACATTCAAAAGTGTCTGTTATGGTCTAGTTGAAATAAATGCTTTGAGTTTTTGAGTTTTGGGACAGACTAGATACAGGAGGCCGAATGTAGGTTGTTGTGGCTTAAGACAGACTAGTACATCAAGCTACCCAACACAGTCAAATTTTCCCAATCATGGCAACCTTGAAACTAACGCTTTACCGATAAAGTAAGGCAGACTGTAATAGCTTGATGTGCTGGGGTCTGTACATCCATGTAGTGAAAACTGATTCTACTTTCTATTTTCATTAACATCCTCTGGTTTTCTTGACACCTTTATACTGAAACATGGTATAATAAAACATAACATAATATTACGCCTGTAATCCCCAAAGGGTAAGGCAGAGGTGTACCTAATAGTACACCTACATTTCGCCAGTTATGTCTAAGTCCCATGTAATAGGGGGCGAGCCTATTGCCATCAACCGAGCACAAATCCAGACTCGGTGGCTGCTAATTAGAAATTCCTAATGCAATAACTCAATGACGATTTGCCCAACCTGGGAATAGAACCCAGGACATATGAGCACAGAAATCGCTCTTTCGAGTACTAGACCTACGAGGCAGTGCGTGATAAGACACATACAATAGTAGTAAAATAATACCGGAAATCAATATAACAGTTATTACCAAAGTCTTGTAACAATGTATAACTAACAAAGGATCGAAGAGTTCGTCATCGCTATCTATGACGTCATGATTTAATTGAATTTTCTTAGTAAAGATAAAAATAACTGGAGCATCGTGGTTATTATTTTGGTAGGTAGATAAGGTACTTGCATTCAAAGTAACAGTGCTCGTGGCCAAATATTAACAAACACGGATCCATCTTTCAGGTTATACAATGCTAGCATTGGCTGCGGGACTGTTCGAAAGAGATACCGCGGCCCTGGAACGCAAAGGGCAAAAGAAGGAACATGGATGGGTTTTAGTCAGTGGACGTCTGACACTCCCTTCCGCTTCGCCCAGAGTGGGAGAGGTCATTTGATCATCATGTCCCAGCTGTCATTTGGCATAATCTTCAAATCAGATCTTTGACAGTCGTTACCGGTCTTACCAAGGAAATCTTTTTTACATAGTAACTGTAATGTTCGCAGACGCTCCATGTTCATTAGGTACTGGTATTCAGCGAAGTCTGAAAGTGGCGCCGGTGACTGATAAGTTGTGTGGTAATCGGCTGGCTTGGTATGGGTATCATGTGATGCGGAGGAATCAGGAAAATGTCGTGAGGAAAGTTTTCAGTACGAATGTGGATGGGTATAAGAGTAAAGGAAGACCAAAGAAATGATGGATGGACTGTGTGGAGGATGATTGGCAAGAAAGGAAGTGTCTGATGAGATGACGAGTAACAGAGAAGTATAGAAGAAGAAGACGTGTTGTGCCGACCACAAATAAGCTGGGATAAGGGCAGGAGAATGATGATTCAGTGTCATGACTCGAACATAATTGGCATAAACGCTAGGCAGATAAAGTTCCATGATTGCTTTAGTTCATATTCTTAACTGTTGGTCTATGAACATTCAGTAAAGGGAAATACATATTCTAGAAAACCGGGAGCTGATGGTCTGTAATTGCTAGAACGCAGTTCACAATGGCCATGATTATGTAACAAAAGCATGCAAGTGAACTTTCTTGGAACTGTTACAGAAAACAAACACCCAGTGCAATTTCTATCAGTGTATACTATAGCATAAATCAGTTTATAATGAACTATGAGCTATATTTACTGCTAGGATTTAAGCTTCAACTCTCTGGAAGGAACCAGCCGAAACCAGCAGTTTTTGGGAAACTTCACCGGGTCTTGTCGTCGCGTATTCCATAAAGCCTAAAGACTGAGGTATTCAACTAGTGCGTCCTGCTTGTAATGACTTACGGGGCCGAAACGTGGACACTCACGGACGACTGGTCGTCACTTACAGAACGGGCTATGCTTGGAGTCTCTCTGAAGGATCATATCCGGAACGAGGTGATCCGACAGAGAACCAGAGTTGTTGACATAGCTCACTGAAGTGGCAATGGGCCGGTCATATTAGCCGTAGAACCGATGACCGTTGGTGTTGTCGCGTTCTTGAGTGGAACCCGCGAATCAGCAAGCGGGGTGGGACGCCCTCAGGCTCGGTGAATCGACGATCTTCGCAGGGTATCTGGTAGGAACTGGATGAGAGTTGCCGAGAATCGAGTTGAGTGGCGTGCGATTGAAGAGGCCTATCTAGCAGTGGACTGCAGTGGGCTGGTGATGATGAGCTGAAATCTACTTGGACTTCAGTTTTTCTAACTAAATGGACAAGATGTGTTGCTGGGGAGTTTGATGTGCCACTTCTTCTCCACAGTTTAAAGACTAGGAAGTGTTGAATTGCTGGCGTCTTGAGAAATTTGTTAAAATAGAAAATTGTTTATTATCTAGGTAATACATAAACAGTTACAATCAAACACAAGAAATGTTACAAGTTGCTTAAAATATTACTTAAAACAAGTTAACGTAGTGTTAACATAGAAGCTTTCTTAACACATGTTTAAAATCAATCGGTCCAGTAGTTTCGGAGTAAATTGGCTGTGACAAACGGACAGACACGCGAGTGATCCTATAGGGGTTCCGTTTTTTCCTTTTGAGGTGCGGAACCCTAAAATCAACCAAATAAATATACCAGCCTGATATTGTCCCACTGCAGGGCAAAGGCTTTTCTCATACGCCTTACTCAAGGCGAAAACCCATAAAATAAACGAAAATCTACTTCCCATCCATATATTAATCTATACCAATAATATATCTTTACTAATATTATAAAGAGGTAAAGTTTGTGAGGTTGTAGGGGGTAATCTCTGGATCTACTGAACCGATTATGAAATTCTGTCACTAATAGGGAGCTACATTATCCCCTAGTGCCCTAAGCTATATTTAAAATGTGCCCGTGGAATAATTTCCGACCAAAACGCGAGCGAAGCCGCGGGCAACAGCTAGTCTATAAAGAAAATCCCGACTACTGAGACACGAACCTTCATCTACTTAGTTGTTAATTACAAACAATTAGTGGATACTTATCTGTGAGAACACCTCAGTAACCTGCTTCCCCAGTTGACGTGTAAGCAGTGCGTGAAGGTAGCTCTGATACCATCAGTATCAGATTGTGTGGCAGTATTGTCACTGCGTAGACAGTGCGTAGATGCTACAGAGCTCTCGCGTAGTAGGCACGTAGAAGCTACGAAGTCATGTCGTACACAACGAGGAAACGCTACGTGATACATTATGTACGTACATAACACCACACCACTAATGCCCGAAGCGTTAGGCAGAGGTGTACCTAGTAGTACACCCACGTTTCGCCAGTTATGTTAAAGTCCCATGTGATAGGGGACAAGCCTATTGCCATCAATCGGGCACCAATTCTGACTCCGTGACTGCTACTTAGAAATTTCTAAAGGAAAAACCCAATAACACTTTGCCCGACCCGGGAACCGAACCCAGGACCTCTTGCTCAGCAGTCGCGCTTGCGACCACTAGACCAGCGAGGCAGTCGATCATGATAATCGAATTGTGTCACATAAATAAAATACAGGGTGTAACAAGACCCTTCATGGAGCCGTCAACCAAGCATTCTGTACATCAAATTAAGTAACTTTACGCACAAATTATTGCTGGGAAACGACTTTTTTTTTGGGGTGAAATACACGTTTTATGGTAAGAATTGAGTCTTACCATAACGTAATGCACTCGAAACATTGTGCTGATGAATGGATTGAATAGTACGGGGGTTCGTGGAGGTGTTCCCGATACATGGAACTGAAACAAAGAAATATATTTTTCATCAAACCTATACGTGCGGGATGTCTATACATATTTAGATAGGTCTTTAAGAATGACATTGAAGTTCCTAAAACCATTTTTTCTCAAAGTCAATCGTTAGAAAGATAGACACTTCCAAAGTGGTAAAAAGTGTGTGTGTGTGTCCCTCTAATTTCTAAAGTAAGAGGAGGATAATTCTGAAAAAATGTAGGATTATAGAACGTAAATAAAACTATCAACCAAAATTGTTTTGAATAAGATTTGATGTTTAGTTTGTGAGATATGGGACTTTTTCATCAAACTGTAGCAGTAAATTTGTTTTTCATTTACATACTATGAAAAAAAAAATCGATTTGCTGTTGAATGTAAACCAATACAACATGAATGAGTGTTCAAAATATTTTTATTATATTATTTGGTGCTACGGAACCCTGTGTGCGTGTGAGTACGACTCGCACTTGGCCGGTTTTCTAAAATAAAAGTATATATCTGCCAGTAAAAGTCCCGTCAAGATCAGTTCAGCAGTTTCGAAGATTAGCCGGAACAAACAGAAAAAAAAATGATCTTTTGTTAAAAGTACCGTATATACTTTCATTCAGTAAAAAGCTGTTATTTTGACATTAAAAACAAACACTTATTTGTATAATAAATAATAATAATTAATCATTATATTTCGGACAACTAAGCGATCCATAAATTGTTAGTAACAGGTTTGCACTTAAATACTATTGTTTGTAACTTAACTAAAGGCGAGTTTATAAGAAGACTACCCACAGTAAATAGCCATACTATCTAGCTAGGACAACAAAATACTATGGAATAAGTCTTCTTACAATAGTATATACCTAGATAACATCAGTTTGGGTTAGGTCAGTTATTCAATCTAGGAAATATTATTCTCATCTTCTTCTGTAATGATTTCTTCTAGATAATATTGAAGTAATTATAATATAAACATTGACCGAATGATTCAAAGATTGTTTTGTCTACATTTCCTCACGGATGATTGCCTGCTTCAAGATTGAACACAAGGTCTGAGATGTAATCATCACATTAGATGAGTAAATATTTTAATGAGAACAATGTTAAATGTGTTATGATTACTCAAACGATGCACATTTTTATTCACATGAAATCTTGGCGTGTATGTTTTTTTATAAAGTTTTATGCTATAACTCTAATACTATCTCATCGCAAAGATTCCTTTTCATCATTACACGTTCACGCGCCGACTACGCGATTACGTCGTAGCTTCTACGCCTATTGTCGTGTAGACTTCACACAATTCTCCCATCTCACTGAGATCCTCATCCCATCGCACTTACACAGCAGGGTAACGAGGCGTCGCCGAAGTTTACCCGACGACCACGTAGTGTTTACGCGTCGACTACACAATGTCTCAACGAGTTTGTACGTGCCGAGCTATACAAGAGTTTCGTAGCATCCACGTACACGCTACAAAAACGCGCTGTAAACGGTACATCTACGGCGCGTCTTCGTAGCGTGTACGTGGCCTATACCTTTTATCAAGGATGTAACAAGACCCTTAACGAAGCCGAAAGGTACTTGTCCTCCTCGTCATTCCGATCCGATCATTTTTTTGTTGTAGACCATACCTGGGAACCTTCTATAAAGAGTGACAAACATCCATCGACCCATCCTCATCAACTTTCGCATTTAAAATTATGCAGATAAGGCTTATTTTTTCCTTTTATTTTGTCTAGCTTTTTTGAATCAGAAATTAGGATAGTCTAGGCTGGGTCTGAATAAATAATAGGGTTTTTGTAATGCAGGTAGACGCATTATAGTAGTAGAGTTTCGATTGGTGAATTCTAGATTTTTTCATTTTCTCTTAAAAAACTACTGAGCAGATTTGGATGAAATTTGGCACACAGATAGTTTATAACATGGATTAACATATAGGACTTTTTATCCCGGTAGTACGATCCTGTGGATGATGAAGATGAAGATGTGAATGTCACCGTTTATGTCGCATTTTCGCATATTTACCGATTTCACAAGGGAATCAAGTCCTATACAGCGTGTAACAGAAAGGGTATAATCATATGGAATACTCGTACTGTGGTACGGACCATCAAACTGAACAACTTTCTCTATGGGACCACCATCGAAATCGTAAAAAAATAATCAGCTGTCCCATACATTTGGGTCGAGTAGGTATTGAAATTATGTAAAGGACAGCTGATTATTTTTTTACGATTTTGATGGTGGTCCCATAGAGAAAGTTGTTCAGTTTGATGGTCCGTACCACAGTATTCCATATGATTATACCGTTTCTGTTACACGCTGTATATGGTACTTCCCGTAAACCTAAAATTAAGAAATTTGGCATTTTTTTTTAGAAGCAATGTCTTACAGCACATGTAAAGGAAATAGTACATTTTGATATAAGTGGGGAAACTTTGTTATTGCATTCGAGCGCGGAATTAACACCCGAGCTGCAAGCGAGGGTGTTATGGAGCCGAGAACTGCAATAACAAATCCCCACGCGTAACAAACGACGTTTTTCAATACACTTTCGAAGAAATAAAATATTAGAACGGAAAGTATTTTTGTCAGGAATTATTAGGAAACTATGATTTAATTTGCTTTTTTTCCGCGCTTTGCTTTCGCCAGGTTGAAGAAGATGCAAAGGTATGATGCTGTATACAGCCTACTATGAAAAAAAGAAAACCCTTTTTTTTAATTTTGAGCACATTAAGATGTTAATTTTTTCATAAAAATAAATATTTGTTCTAATTAATCATTTTTATCTATGATATTCTATTTAAATACTCGAAAAATACTTAATCCGTAAAGACGCATATATCTCTTTGCCGGGATTAAAAAAAAACCAATCACCACCGACTATAGATATAGTCATTGAACCCTTTAGACTTATCTGTGCAAATTTTTATTTCCGCACGTGTGCGGAAAAATATTAAAAATCGCACGCGTGTGAAATACATTGCATGTTGAACCTAATCGTAGTGCGATTAGAACCAGTTTTCGAGAAAGTGTATTGAAATAGTACATTTTGATATAAGTGGGGAAACTTTGTTATTGCATTCGAGCGCGGATTTAACATCCGAGCTGCAAGCGAGGGTGTTATGGAGCCGAGAACTGCAATAACAAATCCCCACGCGTATCAAACGACGTTTTTCAATACACTTTCGAAGAAATAAAATATTAGAACAGAAAGTATTTTTGTCAGGAATTATTAGGAAACTATGATTTAATTTGTTTTTTTTCCGCGCTTTGCTTTCGCCAGGTTGAAGAAGATGCAAAGGTATGATGCTGTATACAGCCTACTATGAAAAAAAGAAAACCCTTTTTTTTAATTTTGAGCACATTAAGATGTTAATTTTTTCATAAAAATAAATATTTGTTCTAATTAATCATTTTTATCTATGATATTCTATTTAAATACTCGAAAAATACTTAATCCGTAAAGACGCATATATCTCTTTGCCGGGATTAAAAAAAAAACAATCACCGCCGACTATAGATATAGTCATTGAACCCTTTAGACTTATCTGTGCAAATTTTTATTTCCGCACGTGTGCGGAAAAATATTAAAAATCGCACGCGTGTGAAATACATTGCATGTTGAACCTAATCGTAGTGCGATTAGAACCAGTTTTCGAGAAAGTGAATTGAAAAAAATATAACCATACGTGGTTTAATAACAAAAAATACTGGCCTGCATTATTAAGTTTGTACGGAACCCTCGATGCTCGAGTCCAACTCGCATTTTTCCGGTTCAATTTCGACAAACAATTTCCCAAATATTGAATAGCATCCTGACATCTTCAAACAAGCGCCAAAACAATCACGCAGTACCTTACAGAAAAACGCATACAGACAAAAATAAAAACAGACACACAAAAAAAAAGTTCCAAAAACTTTTTACTCATTCGATTATTTTCACTTTGAATCGATTTAAAACACCTACCTACGAATGTCAAATAACCTCGATTACAGCGCCGTAGACGTAATTTAACTATTTTTAACACGAAAAGTATTTTAAACATATCATGAAATCTATGTGGAGATCTCGGTCAAGGTAATTCTGCTTTCTTCTGTCCTATCTGATCTTCCAATGAGACTAAACGGTATGTAATTATGGCTTACTAGCTTAGGCCCGCGGCTTCACCCGCGTCGAGTTCGGTAATTGTCCCACGGCATCGTACTACCGGGATAAAAAGTCCTAAATGTTTATAAAAGTTTATAAACTATCTCTGTGCCAAATTTCATCCAAATCTGCTCAGTAGTTTTTGCGTGAAAGAGTGACAAACATCCAGTGACCCATCCTCACAAACATATACATATTCGCATTTATAATAATATGTATGGCTTATTTTTTCCTTTTATTTTGTCTAGCTTTTTTGAACCAGAAATTAGGATAGTCTAGGCTGGGTCTGAATAAATACGGACGACCCGAATGGCGAAGCGGTAGTGAGGCTGCCTTACGTTCTTAGGGTCCCGGGTTCGAGTCCCGGTAGGAGCAAATGTTTGTGTGATGAGCATGGACATTTGTTTCCGAGTCATGGATGTTTATATGTATAATAAGTATGTATTTACAAACAAAAAAAAAGTATCTATGTAGTATTATCAACTATCTGGTGTCCACGACACAAGCCTCGTAGCTTAGTGTGGCACCTAGATTGCGCTGTGTGTAATGTCGAGCGATATTTATTATTTATTAAATAATAGGGTTTTTTGAATGCAGGTAGAAGCATTATAGTAGTAGAGTTTCGATTGGTGAATTCTAGATTTTTTCATTATCAATATACAGGGTGTATCAAGACCCTTCACGAAGCTGTCAACCAAGCATTATGTACATCAAACTTCGTAATTTTACGTATAACATATTGCCGGGAAACGACTTTTTTTTTGGTTTTACGGTAGTACTCAATGTAACGCACTCAAAACATTGTGCTCATGGATGGATTTAATAGTACGCGGGTCGTGGAGGTGTTTAAATTAAAAATCTTACGCTAAAAAAATGTATTAAAAAAAAAAAGTTGGAACTTTGACCACCAATATCTCCGTAACTAGAAGGTTCCCAGGTGTCGTCTAGAAGAAGAAAACGATCGCAATGACGGGGAGAAAAAGTGTCTGTCGGCTTCGTTAAGGGTATTGTTACATCATTTATTATCAGTCTTTGTCAAGTGATAATAGGCTTTGCTGGTTTTTAATAAAGTTGATTATTGGACAGCATGCAATGACCTAGGCCTAATTATGTGTGGTACCTTATTCCAATGTTGTTATTGTGTTGCCCGACTGCCCCGTTGGTCTGGTGGTCGCAAGCGCGACTGCTGAGCATGAGGTCCTGGGTTCGATTTGCGGGTCGGGCAGTGTTATTCGGTTTTTCCATCAGGAATTTCTCAGTAGTAGCACAGAGTCTGGATTTGTCTCTGGTTGATTGCCAGCGGCTCGACCCATGTTGCTTGGGTCTAAAACATAACTAGCGAAATTGACTATATAATTATTAGGTACACATCTGTCTAACTCTTTGGGGATTAGGCGTGATGTTATGTGTCTGATGTTGTCATATTTAACTCCAAGGTTTGACTAGTACAGAATGCCTGGTGGCATTAAGGCCGCCTACATACCTCTGCTGTACCTATTGAAGTTTAAATTAGCTTATTCATTTTTTCACCGACTTTCTTCAAAAAGGAGGAGGTTCTCAATTCGACTGTATTTTTTTTTGTTACCTCGTAACTCCGTCATTTATGAACCGATTTGAAAAATTATTATATTTTTCGTGTGAAAGGATATACTTCCCGATTGGTCCCATAGAAATTTCATCAAAATTGGTTCAGTAATTTGTTTTTTTCCTCGAATATGTATTTTTTTCTTCTTGAACTATTTAGATTACATGATGGTTCCTTAATAACAGCTAATTACAATGTAAAAAAATGTTTCATGACAAGAATTTGTGTAGAATACTACAACTAAAAAGGTTAAAGGTTAAAATAAAAAAAAATCTGCGAAAAAAAACCAAAAAGTCTAAAATAACTTTACTTTCGGAAGTCGGTGTCTTTGTTTGTTTCATTGTCTTTCTGCCACCGACTTCCAAGTAAAGTTATTTTAGACTTTTTTAGTTCTTTTTGGAAGTCGGTTTTTTTTCGCAGACAGTTTTTTTTTTAATTTAAACTTCAATACAGGAGAGGTATGTCAGTAGGTATACTTAGATATGTTCCTATTAAATAATAACATTATTTCAAAATATTTTATAGAAATTTAGACTTAACCATGTTAGGTACTTTCAACTCGCCATAACCGCAAAGCACTACTAAACCACAAGCCTATGTTGTTTGTGTTTAGTTTATATTTATTATTACAAATTAATATAAAATTAAACCATTTCTTTCCTGATTTAATTATTTACCTGTATAATTATCAATTAATTCTCAAATACTTTACTTTCTTTGCTATTTTGCGTTCCCTAAGTTCAGACTATTTTCAACCATGCCATGTTTATGTCATCAATTTTCAACCGTACTTCGGTACTTATGCATTGCACACAATTCATTTCACCAAAACACAGGCTGGATACATAATAATAAAAACACCCTATTACAAAAATATTATGGTATTGGTGAAATGAATTGTTTATTAGGTTTTGTAGCTTTACGTTGTATACACAATTATGGTACAATAGTTGTCTATAGTTTAATCTACACTAATCTACACTATATAATATTATAAAGAGGAAAACTTTGTTTGTTTGGTTGTAATGAATAGGCTCAAAAACTACTGGACCGATTTTAAACATTCTTTCACCATTCGAAAGCTACATTATCCACGAGTAACATAGGCTATATTTTATTTTGGAAAAAAATAGGACTCCGTAAGATATTTGGGTTTTTCGGACACAAGGTGTAAAAAATCAACCAGAAAAGTTACTTATTTTGCGTACGCTGCCTAAACTATAAAAGACAGAACCATAAAATGTTCTAATTAATTGTAGATCTTATAAATATCTACAAAAAAGTCTGCAACACACTATACCTATCTATGTCGAGTGAGACACAACAACCGTTTTTTTATTTAAAAATCTTGAATTTTTTTGGACTACATTTAAACGCTTTTATTTTACTGATGCTATTAATCCTTATCAAAATAAATTATTTCATCACTAAGTACAGTTTATGTAGATAATATTTGGTCTTTGAATGATTAAAATTGGACGTTTGGTTTTGAAGTTATGGCGAAATTAAAATATTACGATTTCTGCTGCACGGAAAGAAGTGAAAACTTCGTATTAATTACATTTAAATATTTTCATCATTAACAACTTTAACATACACAGAAAGACAATCTGTGCAGCCTGCGGATAATGACTGCGTCGTCGATGTTACTGTCGATGTCTGTGAATTGACCTGGGAATCATTTTGCTGACCGTGTCTTTCCTGGGTAGGCTTTTTGCAGCGGTAACCGACATCCACGCGGGCGGAGCCGCGAGCGACCGCTAGTAAATTATAAAGAGGTAAAATTTATTTGGAAGTTTGTATGTAGGGGGTAATCTTCAGAGCTACTGATCCGATTCCGAAAATCTTTCACTAACGGGAAGCTACTCAAGCTACATTATGCCCAAGTGTTACATTTTTTTTTCCCGTGAGCACATTCCGTACATAACGGGAGCGAAGCCGCGAGCAAAACCTAGTAGACAATAAAATGGTTCTTTGTCTGTGTTTACATCTTTTTGAGGCTGACTGTGCAGAAAAAAATAATGTGTGCTAAATTTGATGTAATTTTACAAAATTATGTTTAAGTTCCTTCTTATACATAAAGGGCGAGTCTATTGCCATCAAGCGGGCAAACCCTGACTCCATGGCTGCTACTGAGATATTCCTGTTGGAAAATCTCAATACCACTATCTGGATGGTTACCTGAATTATCCTGTTCTCTTTACGAACGAAGACAACTTGAATCACAACAAAATGTTTAATGGGTTTCCACTCCAAACAACATTTGTTTACATTTTAATGTAAAGGTATTTTACCTCAGGTATCCAATACGCAGTAGACTCGGGGAAAGAGAACAGGATAAAATATGAGGTGACTTTCAGAGGTATACAAAAGGAAAATTAGTTCACATAACATCAAGCGTGTAATCTTCAAATCAAATCAAACTTTATTTGTGAACACAGGTATTACAATAAGGTCTTATGTTGACATTATAGTCGAGCTCTGTATCCTAACAATGAAATTGGTGTACAAATATTAGTTTTCAAGATTCCGTATCTCAATCGGCAAAACGGTACCCTTATAGGATCACTTTGTTGTCCGTCTGTCTGTCAAGATCCTTTTTCTCAGGAATGCGTGGCGGTTTCAAGCTGAAATTAATATATCAAATACTCAAATCTGCTACCCCTTGGAGCAATGAAAAAATCAAACTTGTACTTAAGTCAACGCGATCATAAGATATGACTGTTTATGCGATTTCGCAAGGGAATCAAAACCTATAGCGTACTTCACTTTGATCTTGTAGAATCATGAAATTTGGTAAAAAAAAGGACTTACAGAACAAATAAAGGAAAAATTCCAAAAAATAAAAATAGTTTAAAATTAAAGGGTGTCCCCATACATACATAGTTGACGCCAATTAAGATATTTATTTTTTAGATAATGGTACGGAACCCTTCGTGCGCGACTCCGACTCGCACTTGTTTAGTAATAAGTCTGAATCTATACAACACAAAGTCAAGTTCGAGTAAATAATGTATATTAAATGTATTATTAGTAAATAATTAAAATTATAATATTAAAATTATTAGTAAAAAATTAATCGATTATAATTTATTTTTACATGCATGTCCATGCAGATAAATTATATAAAAGGCTCGTAATGTCATATTTTATCGTTTTGTAAATAATGTCAAATAAATGTGATAAAAATAAATAAATTAACAATAACAATATAAGTTTACATGCATGCCAATGTTAAATTATATTAAATGACTGGTAATGTCATATTTTATCATTTAAAAATTCCTCGATAGAATAATACGTCACACCTATTAGAAATAAATAAATTAACTTTTGAATTTGCGGACATTATCTTCACTCCTTATACATTTTGGTAATTTATTATTAACCTTTGGAGCCATTACAAAAGTACTGTTTCTGTATAGTGCAGTACTAGATCCGACTTCGGGTTAAACAGATCTATATCTTATAGGCACCCACACTTTGCCGGTAGAGGGTGAGTCTATGGCCATCAACCAGCCACTAGACTAGACGACGGACCTATTATATGATGGATCGGTAATCGCCGAAGGGTGAGGCAGAGAACTACCTAATAGTACACCCTCATTTAGCCAGTTATGTTTAAGTCTTATGTAATAGGGGGCGAGCCTATTGCCATCAACCGGGCACTAGTCTAGACTCCGTGGCTGCTAATAAGAAATTCCTGATAGAAAAACCCAATAGTACTTTGCCCGACCCGGGAATTGAACCCCGGACCTCATGCTCAGCAGTCGCGCTTGCTACCACTAGACCAACGTTACGGGTCTTCTGGTTGATTAAACCAATTACAGTTTACCCGACTTGGGACTCGAACCCAGGACCAAGTGCTAATCGGAAGCGCTTGAGACCACTCGACCAACGCGAGACAGTAAATTGTATATTACGTGTTTCTTGTTAGAAATCGTATAGTACAGCCGCCAGCACATCAAGCTACCAGAAACTGTCAAATTTTCCCAATTAACCTTGAACCTAATGCTTCAGCGATTAAGTTGAAAATCTATTAAAGAAATTTGACAGATTGTAGTAGTTGATGTGCTGGCGTCTGTACATGAATGTTAGGTCAACAAATGCTTACCTTGGCCTAATTAATAGGGAAGTGTGGGTCGATGAAGCGTCGGGGAAATTGTATAACCTGTATTCATTTGTGAAGGGGAAATACTCGGTCACTGTTGTTAATAGTCGCTGAATCAATCAATAACCATTTAATCCTGAACCATTCAGAATATGTTTACAATATCATCATTATTATTTCAGCCGAAAGACGTCCACACATTGCCGCCGCATTGACCGGTCCCGCGCGTCTAGCATCCAGTGGATCCCCGCAACCTTCACCAGGTCATCGGTCCACCTGAGAGGCCTTCCAACGCAACGTCTTCCGGTTCGCGGTCACCACTCCAGAAGTTTTCGGCCACATCGGCCATCCGTTCTGCGAGCAATGTGCCGTGCCCACTGTTGCAAGTTTGGCAATTCTTCGGGCTACGTCGGCGGTAACCTTGGTTTCTCTTGGGGATGTCTTCATTTCTGATTCGATCACGCAAAGAAACTCCGAGCATAGCCCTCTCCATTGCCCTTTGGGTGACTTTAAGCCTTCGAATGAGGCTGATTGTGATCGACCACGTTTCGGTTTCGGTTTACAATATGGTAGCAGTGGCACTCAAAGAATATCTCTCAGCTCAGTGTGCCTCCTGGCGTAGGCCTCCTCTAATGTCTTCCACTGCTTCTTAACTCTAGCAACCTTTCGCCATTTGGCGCCGGCTGTGAGTTTTAGCTCATTCTCCCATCTTGTCTCCTGCCTTCCTCTTTTGCGTTCACCATCTCTAGGTTACCAGTCTGTGACAATCTTGCTCCACTTGGCTTGGCTACTACGCAATATATGGCCCGTCCATCTCCACTTTAATTGGGCTATCTTTTCGTCGCTGAATAGAACTCATCAAATACATTGTTTGGAACCATTGGACGTCGAACTTTGCTTGTTTTGATAAGAAATATCTAAAACCTCATTATCAAAATAGATACAAGATAATGTAACAAGACCCTTAACGAAGCCGTCAACCAAACATTCGGTCTGCGGCTGCCAGTCTATGAGTCTAACCGTAGACAATGATAAACCGCGAGTGCAAAATGTATGAAGAAGTTGGCAAATGTTTTTAATTTAGCTAATAATTGGAAAATGTGTTGATTTTGTGTGTTCAATTATTAACGCGGCTGATATCTGAGGTAGTTGATCAGAACCCTAAGGATTATTTTCTCATATCTGGCGATTTCAACTTAGCTTGTATTGACTGGACAAGTAGTCAGCCTGTAGTGCTGAAGAGGGGCGCCGTTGAAGTGCAAAACTCCGCGTCACACCTTATTAACTCAATGCAGTTCTTCGGTTTGAATCAATCTAACTTTTTCACCAACTCTCATAATCATACTCTGGATTTAATTTTTGCCAATTTTCCTAATACCATTATAAAGTCGAACTGTCCATTGGTACCGGAAGATGCGTTTCACCCTGCTGTTATTATTAACGCTACAGATATATTAATTCCTCGCTTGAAACTCAGGTCATTTCAAAAACATGGTTATAAGAGGGGAAATTATGAGGCCATTAACGACGAATTATTTATGTGTGATTGGGGATTAGTCTGTAGTAATGCTAAACAACTTGAGCGTATAATAGAAATGTTCTATTCGGTGATTAATACAATTATTGATAAATATGTACCAAAAGTCAATATTGGGGGTACCTATAGCTACCCTGTTTGGTACAGTCGAGCATTAATTAATGTTATTAAGGAAAAGTCTAAAGCGCACACGCAATGGAAAAATATGAAAACCCCCATGACTACGCTGCTTTTTCTTTATTAAGGGATCGACAAAAAAAGATGCAGGTGGAGTGTCATAAGAATTATTTATACAGATCACAAGAGAACATAAAAACTTCACCTAAATATTTTTGGGCGTACGTTAAATCCAGAAAGAAGAATAAAAGTAGTTATCCTAAATACATGACGTATGGCAATAGTCAATTAACCGGTGAGACTGAAATCTGTAACGCTTTTAATGATTTTTTCTATGGAAACTCTAGCAGTAGGCTCGGAACTTATACTCCTTTCTCGACTGACTGTGAAACATACGGCGACACACTGCACAACCTAACCGTTGACAGTGCGAGGATCCTGAAACTCCTGGAGAATCTGGATACGTCAAAGGGACCAGGAAGTGACACTATACCCCTCTCTTCTTCGTTAAATGTGCCAAATCGCTCTGCGTACCAATCGCTTATATCTTCAATAGATGTTTTCGTGAGGGATACTGTCCAACTATTTGGAAAACTGCGCACATTGTGCCTATTCATAAAAAAGGGAGCAGAAACTCCATAGAAAATTATCGTCCAATATCGATTCTGAATGTTTTGGGGAAAGTGATGGAGAAAATAGTACATAATTTTATTTATCCTACCATTTCTAAATTAATTCCGCAACAACAGCACGGGTTTATTAAGCGGGCCCTTCCCGGCGCGTCTATCGTCAATGCGAGCATGGTCGAAAAACTTGTTGTTTCATCCAGAGCCCCAGCGGTGATTTTCTTTCAACTCCCCTGTCTTACCCCGCCCCGACCCCGCACAACTCGTCTCCCGCGCACCTCATACCGCCTAACGCGATGACATTGAACAAAATAGTGTACGAAAATTTCTTAAACTTGTTCCAGGAAATACGTGGTTTTGAATAAGTCTTACAAGTGTGTGAAATAAAAATTTGTCATTAAGAATCTCCATTTCATGTACAAGGTTTCTATCGTGAGGATTTCTTTACTTTTAGAGTTTATGAGTACATTATGAACGGCCAAAGTTCAGGTAAAATTTGTGCAAAACAGCCATTTTTGGAGGCTTATACTGAATTTGTTTCTACAATTTTTTATTTTTTGCTTCCATAGAAACTTAGATATAGTGCACAAAATACCTATTAGTTCAAAAAAATCAAAGATTCATGTATAACAACTGCATAATCACGTACGAGCGTTTGTATGAAAACTATGACGGGTTGGCCGCTCTTAAGGGACGGTCTACTAATACCAATTTGGCAGTGTTTCTCGAGAGTGTGGTCCGTGATATGGATGGCGGTGGGCAGGTTGACGTGATCTACACGGATTTCGAAAAAGCCTTCGACCGCGTGGATCACGGCATCTTCCTGCGTAAGCTGCAAGAGCTTGGAATTCACGGTAACTTGCTCAGATGGTTCGAGTCATACCTTAGGAATAGGTTTCAAATTGTTGCATTGGGCGGAGTAAGGTCTAACTGCGTAACCATACCATCTGGTGTGCCACAGGGCTCCATTTTGGCACCTCTTTTATACTCTGCCTACCTTTACGATATAGGAGCGCATGTTTCTAATGCAAGGTTCCTGATGTATGCCGACGACACCAAGATTTTTATGACTATAAGAAATAAGCGTGACTGTGAGAAGCTACAAAATGACTTCGGTTTAAAGACATTTATTTTCTCAAAAGAACAAATAACAGTTCACTTAGAGAGAAACTTAACTAAATTAACACTAGGTTGTAGTTTTCATTACGACGTTCAGGCCATCCAAAAAAAATGAACACCATAGTTACATTTATAAAATAGCAATAAGTAGATAAAGAATGATTAAAATACAAAACAGTTCAAGCGAAGCTTATCTATACTTCTAAAGGTACTAAAATTATAAAGAGGTAAAATTTGTTTGTAAGTTTGTATGTAATCTCTGGATCTACAGAACCGATTTTAAAACTCTTTCACTAATAGGAAGCTACATTATCCCCGAGTTAGCCTAAGGGCTATATTTCCAACGTGCCCTTGGGATAATTTCCGACAAAAACGGGAGCGAAACCACGGGCAACAGATAGTGTGTGTATAGAAAACTAAACTTGTGTGCCCAATATATAATTCCTTAGGCCTTTTTTAAATGTTGGTATGCTTGTACACTCTCTGACCTTTTTTGGTAATTTATTGTATAGCCGGACCCCCTCATACTGTATAGTTTTCCTGCCTTGCAGGGTTCTCACTCTTGGTACTTCTAAGTCGTCTTGATTACGGGTATTATATCTGTGAGTCTTTTGTGAGAATGAAATATTTGTGTGTATGTTGGTCTTAAGAATCTTTCGGATGGTCATGCATGTATGGTATGTATACAATTGTTGTTGTTGTAGGTTAAATAATTTCTTTTTTTTGTAGAGTAATTCTGTAGGAGTGTAGTAGTTATAATTGAAGAGGACTTTGATGATTTTATTTTGTGTTCGTTGTAGGTGTTGTCGATTTGTTTTTGCAGCTTGTCCCCATACTTGGATCAGATACTCCAGATGTGGCTTGACTAGCGTGTTGTAAATAGTATGTCTTAGCTTGTAGGGTACGCATTTTGCAATGTTACGTATAGCTCCAGTTAGTGGGTGTATTCGAGATCTTACATAGTCAATATGTGGCTTGAATGTCAAATTACTGTCTACAATTAGGCCCAAATACTTTTCATGCGTTGATTTTCGTAACGGTTGGTTATTTATTGAAAGATTTGGAAATGATGGTATTTTTTTGTTCTTTGCTGCAAAAATTATGTAAGCAGTTTTACTAACATTCATAGTCAGAAGGTTTTGACTAAGCCATATATTGACAACGTTAAGGTCTTTCTGTGCTTCTGAGATAATATCAGTGATGGAATCGCCAAAATAAAAAAGGCAAGTGTCATCTGCGTATAGTGACTTAAATAGACTATCTAGTTACTATATTATTAATAGAATCAAAGTGAACGTAAGCAAATGTCAGACTATAACCTTTACTAGGAAACGAAATTTCATTACCTACAACTACAATCTTAGTGGTGGCAATGTTGTGCGTTGCAATGTTATTAGGGATCTTGGTGTCGTCCTGGACTCGAAACTTCTGTGTTCGGAGCATGTGTCCTATATCGTCGGCAAGGCATACAAAACCCTGGGATTTATTATGCGTACATGTAAATTATTTACTGATAAAAATTGCGTCAAGGTACTTTATTTTGCGTACATACGCAGTATTTTAGAATACTGCAGTAATATCTTGACCCGCACTACTTGTTTTATATACAGCAGATAGAATCAATACAATCTAAATTCGTTAAATACATTAACTATCGCACTGGTTTCAGATCTACAGATTATCTGCAATCATGTAAACATCATAATATGCTACCCCTCGAGAACAGACGTATGATTCTAGACATGCTATTTCTTTATAATATCTGTAGAGGTAATATTGACAGTACTGTTTATAACTTAGTTATAAGATTGTGTGCTCCGTCTCGACGGACTAGGCACACGCAGTTATTCGAAGTACCATACAGTGGTACAAACTGCGCTCAAAATTCGGTCATTGGTAGGACGCTTAATAATTTTAACAAAAGATTCTCTCATCTTGATATATTTAATACTACAAAAGGTATATTCAGGAAACAATTAATAATGTCAGTATGTGACGAATTGACAAATAAAAATAACCAAATAAATACAATTAAAACAGAAGGTATACAGACAATCACCACACACCACTATGACATACCCACACACACATTTGCAACTCTTCATGCACACTCCTACACACTCATTCACGCTGTACTCTTAGCAATGTTTTGTATAGCTATTAAATTGTTAATCCGTAATTGGCTGTAGGATTAGTTTATATAGTTTAAGACAAAATTGTAAAGAGCTGTGGATTTTGTGAATAATAAATAAATAAATAAATAAATTTTGATACAAAATAATTAGCTGAACCTATAAAGGGCTATATATACCGCAATTTGTTATAATTTTTAAGATAAAATATGCTGTAAATTTACTTAAAATGGTACCTATTCTGACCCTACTTTTTAAGGTTTTTTGCGAATATTGTGATGGGAAAAACTATTTGTGCGAAAATTTTGTATGACGTCATACCATTTTTCTAATGCCAATCTAGAGATGAATATATTATCTTTAAATTAAGACCATGATAGCTACACATTTATGATTGCTTATACATTAAAATGATACCTGAAAAACACTGTTATTGGTAGAAAAATGCAAAAGCGTCCTTAATACCAGTATTTTACATGGAGCGACTGCCTATCTGACCTCCACAGCCCAGTTAGTACTGAGTAATACAATACACCTTGGTATGACTGGTTGTCAAACATTCGGGCCACTGACTACTAACGACTGTCAAAGATCTACAATTATTGACAGCAGGGACCAGCAGGGAGGGGAATGGCTTAACACTCTTTCCAAGACACGGACAAAACTCGGTATGTAAAACTAGCAAGCACGGCTTAACCATAAGTTCGACCCGAGCGGCTGTTATTGTTTAAACAGATGCTTTATTTTATTTTAAATTTTTTAATAGCCTTGAATGTCCCACCGCTGGGCAAATATCCTTCCAGGTACTCTTCTACTGAGCCACCTCGAACCAGCCTTCGTACACGTCTAGATCATCTCGCCAACTTATTATTAAAAAAATCAATTATCAACACGAAATACTTTGTAGAACTCAGTGGTCACAATTATTAGTTACTTTTTTTATCAAAAAAATATAATAAATCGACTCTATTCCATAATATACGAAGCAGGCACAACTTTTAAATTCTTTATTACAAACACCATTTAACACCTATTGTAACTTTAACTGTAACTTTGAATCGCGAACTCCTCGCGCTCTCACAAAGCAAACAAACAGACAAAGTTGAAATCTCCCACAGCCCTGAACTATTGACATATTCAAGATATGTGTGTTGCTATCCATCATCATCTCCTAAGGCGCGAATTATATACAAACAGCGTAAGGTCACGGCGCAGCGCAGGCGTGGAAAGTATAACGAAAAAAAAGAACGGCGTGCCTGCGCCGCGCCGCTTGAATGTAATTCATGACACGTCGTCGCCTACGTACATTTTATATGAAATCGTTTTGAGGCGGCATCTTACCTGCGCCGCGCCGTCACCTTACGCCCGTTTGTTACAATTCGCACCTAAAGACTGTTGACAACTCCAATACGAATTTAAACGCGTACAAAAACAAAGGTAACAGTGAGTCGTATTTCTGTCAGTAACCCGGTCAGTGTTACGTGGCGAAAGTATTTGCGACCGGGAATGTGATGTCAACTAATATTAGATCGGTGACTAACTGATTGTTATCTTAGAGGAGGTGTGAGTGATGCTGTAATCTTTATCTTGGGCAGCTTTGATGTGTGAATAGTATGGCTTATCTTGTAGTTTTAAGAAGAATCGTATGGACCTACATTTCGTTATGAAATGACGTCTTTTCCGATTTCTTTATTGTAGTTTTCCACCAGGAATTTCTGCCTCATGGGTTAAGCGCGACTGTTGACCATGAGGTCCTCGGTTGGATTCCCTTCCTTTTCACATAGGTAAGGTGCTAGTCATATCATCTTTTACACAATAATATCGTCATTATTGATTTTCGAACTACTTGTAATGACCGTGATATACCTACGGTGAAAGGGACTCCGACTTGAAAACGTTTACCTATTATTCTGTCCATCAAACTACTGATCGTGGGATTCTGAGTTCGATTCCCGGGTCGGGCAAAAAGTACTTTTGGGTTTTTCCATTAGAAATTTCTCAGTAGTAGCCCGGTGTTTGGAAATTGGCGGTATGTCACCCCCGTGCCTCGGTGCGCACGTTAAGCCGTTGGTCCTGCGCCTGATCTCTCTCCGGTAGTGTCGGATTGCCGTCCCATCGGACTATGAGAGTTAAGGAACAGAGAGTGCAACTGTGCCTGCGCACACACTTGTGCACTGTAACATCTCCCGCACCGATAGTTAATCACAGCTTAGATTGGCTGCCGTGACCGAAAACGGTCAGGAGGACTACTACAGTATTCTGAAATTTATTCATCGGTTATTAACAAAAAGTGTGAATAGTGAATGTTATGGAATTATTGTTTTGTTTGTATGTTTAATGAAAAGCTAGTTGATTTGTTACACTTACGACGAATCTAGTTCTTAATATGTCTAGTTGTTGTGTTTTATGGTAGAATTAAAGGCTTTTTTATTTTATTTATTTTATTTTATTTAAAAAAAAAACAGCTGTTCCATACATTTCTCCGTGTAGGTATTGCACTTTTGTAGGAAACAGTTGATTTTTTTTTTTGATCAACCGATGAAAAAGTTCTATATAGGGGGCTCAGAGAGATGTACTGAATACGTAGTAACCGTTTTCGCGTCGATGCCTTCTACCTTGTATGTATTTTGGAGGCCCCGTGTTTTTCGTATAGGCAATCATCAAATAACTCCTCCCGCTCTGGGCGGAGCAGGAGGGAGTGTTAGACTTTTACTGACTAAAACCAATCCATGTTCCTTCATCGCCCTTTGTGTTCCGGGGCCACGGTATCTCAGTCCCGCAGCCCCGGCAGGCATCGGCCCTTGCGGACCCCTTCCTTTTGCTGACATTTTTCTCTCCCTCTCACGTTCCGCCGCCTCCTTCACTAGCATGACTGCTTCGCAGAAGGATTCGACGACGTCCCATTCCGTCTCGCTCCGGACCACGGATTGAACCAAGGCCCGACGCGAGAGGTCACCGCCGCATCCCCGTGACTCTCATAGTCTCAAAATTAAATGATGATTAATATTGAATAATTATACCTATTGGCCTGAACAAAATATTGATCAAGCTTGCAACGTCACCATATGTTTTGTTAGTCTTACAATCATTACAAGTTATTTGTTATTTACCTTACATCTGTTATATACAATTGCGTCAGCAGTAAATACTTATTATATTATCTACAATTAGATTACGTTGCAACGTCGATGTATTATTATTTATTATTGCATAATGTTTTTAGTTTAATATCTATTTACACAAATAAATTATATTTAAGTGTCTGTTTGATAAATCTAAATAACAGGTTTTTACTGAATGCATATGAAAATATATACGGCACTTATAACAAAAACCCATTTTTTTCAGTTTCTGTCTGTTTTTTCCGGCTAATCTCCGAAACGGCTGGACCGATTCTGACGGGACTTTTACTGGGAGATAACTGATGTTATGAGGTCTAACATAGGCTACTTTTATTTCAGAAAAATAATTAGGGTTCGGTGCGAAAAGATTAAAACCTTTCAAATTGGTAATAAAAAAAAATCGATTCAAAAAGGGAAGTATTATTTTTTATAATAATTTCATGCGAACGAAGGTCGCGTGCAATAGCCAGTATGTAAATAAATTCGTTATCAGAATTTTTTGGTCGCGGGGAAATCCATGAAGTTTGATATGTAGTTTTGTATTCAACGATAAACAGGCTGTTAGGGTCATCGACGTCTAAACTGTAGGAATGCAGGACATGATAATTGAAGAATTCTAGACCCACCAGCAACCAAGAATCAGCTGTTCTATTCATTTTGACCGCGTTGGTATTGCACTAAAAACAATAATATTCGAAATAAAAATACAAGAATATAAGAAACATTTTCGGCGAAACGGAATTCTATGAAATTTCTGTCTGCGAAATAAGGGGACACAATTTGGAACAATTTGAAACATTGAACGCTGTGTTAAAATGTGTTCATCTATTTTAATGGGACCTAATTGCAGTCTTGTTTTAAACAGACGCAAAATTTCTACTCTGGGGGGTCTACAATCATATTAAGCTGAATTCATGCCAAGTTTCGCCGATATACTCATTGGTCGAGTGGTCGCAAGAGCAACTGCCGAGGTCCTGGGTTCGATCCCCTACTCGGGCAAAGTGTTATTGTGTTTCTCTATCAAGAATTTCTCAGAAGCAGCCACGGTGTCTAGAATTGTGCCCGGTCGATAGAAATAGGCTCGCCCCCTATTACATTTACATGGGACTTCAACATTTTAACATTTTGTTGAATACTTTAGCCTTCTAATGTAACTATTAGCCTACATCATTCCACGTGATTATGAGAGCAGCGGCAGCCCAGTGGTGGCGTAGCAACAGTAAGTCGCGAGTTCGAACCCAGGCAGACGCATTACTTTGTGTAATTTATTTCATCACTACTGCTCTCAAAACGGTGAAGGAAAACATCGTGAGGAAACCGGCATGTCCTAGAACCAAAAATTCGAAGACACGTGACTTCTACCAACCCGCATTGGGCCCGCGTGGTGGATTATAGCCCATTCCCTCTTATAGAGAGGAGGCCGTGTGTCCCAGCAGTGGGAACATTATAGGCTAATTATGCTATTCCACTTGATTGATCACCCATGGTTCTTTCCAGCTGCGGCACCCTGACACAGCCAGAAGACGACGCGCAAACCTCGTAGAAGACGGTGGGGTGAGGCAAGGACCAGTAGCCCAAATTTGGTCTCTAAAGAAATACATAATAACATAACATCACGACTGTAATCCCCGAAGGGATAGGCAGAGGTGTACCTAATAGTACACACACATTTCGCCAGTTATGTCAAGTCCCATGTAATAGGAGGCGAGCCTATTGCCATCAACTGGACGCAAATCAAGACTCCGTGGCTGCTACTGAGAAATTCCTGGCGGAAATACCCAATATCACTTTGCCCATCCTGGGAATCGAACCCAGAACCTCATTTAAATCAGACAGTCCTTTCAAGGCAAGAGAATAAAAATCCTTATAACTCATTTAAACTTTATTTTACTACATAATTAGATAATGACAATAAATTATATACATTTACAATATAATGAAGATTTTCTTTAGGTTTGGTACACATTGAGTCAATATCAGGTGGTTATTTTCACTTTAGGAAACTGTTATTCACTCACATTTAGTGTAGATATGTTAGTTATTAATAGAAGAGATAAAAATCTATTTTAAGAAATACCAAGAAGGCGTTATTCGTGTTAATTTTAGTTCTGATTCAGTTTTTAGATAAACTTGTCTAGTTTGATCTGACCTGATGAGTATTTATAGTTCTAGATTTCATTTGAGAATATGAAATATTTTGAAAGAGATTCTCTTTGAGTACTTTATGTAGATACAGATGCCAGCACATCAAGCTACTACAATCTGTCAAATTTCTTTAATAGTTTTTCAACTTTATCGCTAAAGCATTAGGTTTAAGGTTGACTGGGAAAATTTGGCAGTTTCAGGTAGCTTAATGTACCAGTACATCGTCTGCACATTCAATGTGTACTAAGCCTTATCATTATAATAATCTGTTTAACCTAGCTTAGCTAGAAGATCACAATATTTCGACGATATCATTATATTTATTAAATATATACTCAATTAAATAAATACATGTACATTGTACAACTATGATAAGCAAATTTTTGTTCCATTACATTCAGTGTTTTGTTATTAAGAGTTATATTAGAAAATACACATGATCCAAAACAAACACTCGACTAATATACTTACAAAAACAACATCAATCTGCAAGTGATTAAAGAATTAGAAACACTAAATTAATATCAGAAGCTTCGGTTTAAATTGTATATAATTGAAACACTTAAATACAGATACATTTTATGTTAACACAGAAGCACCTCTGCTTATACAGCTTCAAACAATTTGTCCTTTCAATCCGTTAAAGAAATTAACACTAATTAACTGAGTTATTAGCATTAAATTCATTTAAGACACGTCCGTAGCGCGCGGCTTTCGCGCGTCGACTGGCAAAAATTTCACTGTCGAGCAAGCACACCCTGTTGCTATCTCACTCGCACTTGTCGTGAGGGGTGTGCTCGGCTGGGCAGTGAAAGGGATATCTTCACTCAACCGAGGCCGGTATCATCTCACCGCAGGCCATGTTTTGGGCGGGGTCAAGTTGTGGTAGTGGGGCTGTCGGGCCCCGAAGCCGGGCCGAGCTCAGCTCATTGCATTGGACCCAAAGCTCCAACTGGAAAGTTAAAATAGAAATGTCCATAATTGTTGAAATTTTACGATTGCTGTTCAAAGTGCCGCGTTTAATGTATCATATCGTGGTTATCGTCAATGTTGACTCAGTTTGGAGCAATACGTATTAATTGGTAATCATTTTAATACACTGCCTACAGTTACTTAAATACAACCTTTCTTTTAAACACAAGTAAATTTTATCAAAGAGTTATCTCACTCGCTAATTTACGGACAGGGGACTTCTCGTTAATTTAGAGACAGTATATTCAACGTCAAAGTTAATGCTAATATCTAGTACTTTCAGAATTCTTCTCTATCGAATATTAGAAAGAACTTCTAGGTTTCTTTCATGATAAAATATAAACAGCGGTAGTCAATACTGTATTTCTAAGTTAATCTACTTAATAAATTAACTAGATTCAACTTGTTAGATAGATAAATACAATATACTTTACAGTACAACAAAATTGTTACACAGCTCTTATAGCCGAGTGCAATTAGACAAACAAACTCATGAGGTGAAACCAAGTTTATAGTGGTCAGATTTTCATTGGACTTTTTATTGAGTTCCTGGAGAGGAGGTTCCAAACGAAATTCAAAAAAAAAAGTCATGAGGCGATTTTTTTTTTAACTTTCTTCTCCACTCCACTACTTAGGAACTCAATAAAAAAAGTGACATTAAAATCCAACCAGTATAAACTTCGTTTCACCTTATTGTCTAATTATTCTCGACTATTATAAGTCAAATGAAAACATTGATGATGTTATAGCCACTGTAACCATTACCATCGCTTAGGAGTTATTTCCATGGATCAGTTACTTGAGAGCTAATAAGATTGACATATTTTGCATGTTTAAAAAGTTTTTGTCTAACCGCCCCCAACATATTAGGATAGCTTCTAAGAGAGTAACCACAACAGCGAACAGCTCGAAGCGGTGTCGAGTTGCATGCAATTTCATGGATTCTTATTCTATTTTGACCGGATAAAGAAAATTCCTTGTCGAAATCTTGGAATGAGCCGATATTATAAATGTTGAATTAGATTACTAGCAGTCCTGCACCAAAAGTTTCTAGGACTGCACTAAGATCGAGATTTTTTCCTTTAAAGACATTTATTTCAAAGACTCATATCCCATTCCACGTACTTCAGGAGGCATCTTCTCCGGTGGATGCTTGCAGGTTCCACCGCAGTGCAGCTGCAGCAACAACTCCGCTATAGCAATTGCAGAGGTGTCGATCACACGCTGCCGGCACACGGCCACCGCGTGGACGAACCCGCCGGGGCCAACGAACTCGTGCTCCATGAAGACTGTTTTGTCATCCCAGTATATTGCCTGAAAAACAGAGACAAGGAGGATAAATTTAAACTACGTGTACTTTGAAACCGTAACAGAGTTCCTGGAAGGATGTGGGCAGTTGGCCATCTGCCTAGCCTTTTACTAACTAATACCAGTATTTTAAATGGAGCGAGTGCCTATCTGATCTCCACAACCCAGTTAGTACTGGGTAATACGACACCCCTTGGTCAGACTTTCGGGCCACTGACTACTTGTAAAGACTGTCAAAGATCAACAAATGACAGCCGGGACCAACGGCTTAACGTGTTTTCCGAGGCACGGACGAAACTCGGTATGTAAAGGGTGGTCGCTCATCCACGGACCAACCTAGGCGAGCGTGGCTTCACCTGGAGATAGACCTGAACGACTTTCATTATTTAGCCACTAGATCCTCAGTAGCAGTTTGGCCAGTATGTGACGGTGAATAATAAAAGATGGTAGATAGCAGTGGCGAAGGCTCCATACAACTCGATTCCTACCCCCTTCCCCCCCTTTCCCTTCCTTTTCCTTTCCCCTTCCCTTTGAAAAATGACACAGTCAGTATTCTATAGACAAATAATTTACT
This sequence comes from Eugnorisma glareosa, assembly GCA_947578425.1. Lineage (NCBI taxonomy): Eukaryota > Metazoa > Arthropoda > Insecta > Lepidoptera > Noctuidae > Eugnorisma > Eugnorisma glareosa. The sequence continues at coordinate 5,320,728 of OX387981.1, forward strand.
CTCATAAAAGATATGTACCTACTCCGGCTTACCTCTTACAAAAATTAGCCCTTCGCTACTGGTAGATAGTTCGCAGATTTTTCACCGTTTTTGCTTATAAGACCTACTATGCTGTTTCAGTAGGCAGCCAAGAAGGTAATCAAGTGACAGGTACTACCGAATTCTCTGCTAGTCTGCCATTTTCACCCCTATGACATAAGAAATAAGGTTGAAAGTAGTCTAGCGTCAGTGAACTCGGTAGTACCCAATACGTTTATAAATCAGAAAGACTTGAATAAAATTTTCTTTTAATTTGAAAGCGGAATGCAGTGACCACTCCTTTTCTATAAAAAAAAATACGCCTGGCCAATAATCACAGCAAACGGCGATTGCGAAACGGTTTGCCAATTGCACATGATTACACTAATGAATATAATGCGAGAAATAACGATTGTAACTCGGAGATCGGATCTTTTTCATAAAAATGTGAGTTCCAGAATATTAAGTGCGTAACAACATGACATTTTAATCAGAACAGTAGGACTAACAAACTGAACGGCTTTCTCAATGGGACCACCATCGTAATCACAAAAAAATTAATCAACTGCCCCATACAAAATTTCAATACCTACTCGACCCAAATGTATGGGACTTTTTTAATTTCTGACACAGAATCAACAAAAGTAACCATAATCAATTTATCATCCATTAGAAAGTTTACAGTACTTAAGGGGATTACCTCGCTCAAATCCTGAAAATACCGTGTGTTTAAAGAAGTTTGTAGATGAATCCTTTTGTGCGTTTTCAATATAAAAAAATATATGTTAAAGTAAAGGTCATCACAAATACGTTGTATTGTTTAAAATTTTAATAAACTAACTCAAATTTTATCGAAAAATCGTAACAAATAGGTCCTTTTTCAACCTAAATTGAAAATTTTCTCTATAACGGCTCAATAACTCGGCATGAATTTTATACCAAAAAATACGTAATGACGTATTTAACAATGTGTATTGATTTTTTTCTCATATTTCTTTTAATATTTTAAAATATATTATAAAAATCGGAAATTTCGCGAAAAGCACTATGTCACTGCCGCACTCGTCCCTCTCTCTCTCGCCGTTTCGTCGTAAGTTAGTACGGGGCAGCATGCTCAAGGTCATTGGGCAATGTAATGCCCTTAAACCATAATTCTCAAAATTTCTCTGCCCTTAACCCTATTTATCTGAGGTCGGTTCTATATTCATACTTCTCTATTTCACACAGTCCATAGTCCTCAAAACCATCCACATTCATGCTCAAAAGTTTCCTCACAACATTGTCCTCATTATTTCGCATGACCAAACTCACCTTCGAAGTAATAGTGAACTTGGTGAAAGGCTTCAGGAACCGCCTATATCTGATGGTTGCAGCAGCTTGCACCACCGCCCCGCCAGCAGACTTGATGTTGTTGTACAGGCCAGTTCTCTCGTAGAAGTCAGCTCGAGCGAAGTCCAGCTCTCGAAGGTAGCGCGCGTTGTTCATGTGGTAGAGGAGGGTGTCGATGTCGTTCATCAGACACCATCCTGGAAAGACGTGAAGGAATGATGTGTAGTAGTTGGAGTCTCATCAGTTGCGTAGATTTTTGCTCCTTTTTTTGGTTTCCAGTGGTTCTACAATCGTTAGACATCAAAATCTGCCTAGCTTTTTAAAAACTATGCTGGAGTCGACTTCCAGTCTAACTAACTAGATGCAATTCAAATTGCTGACTTGACTGCCATCTGACTTCCACAACCCCCTCCCCTACACTGCCACCCGTTACCCAGGAAGTATCCCCATTGGCGTGGTTGTAATACTTTTGGGCTTTACCCGTATCGACGGTCAAGATCTACAAATGATATCCGGGACTTACGGCTTACAGAGCGTTCAAGGGCACTTAAAGTGTTTCGATATGAAATGAGGTCAGTCATTCACTCACCGACCTCCTCAATCGTTGCCTAACTTTCATCGATCAACCCGCGCTGGTTTTTAATTGGTCACGGGACCCTTCCTATTCACAATAACATTTCAATAACTGTTCACTGTTGCTATACGGATGGCCGATGGGGCCAAAAAGTTCTGGAGTGGCGACTGCGAACTTGAAGACGTTTGTTGGAAACCCCCAATAGGTGGACCGCTTGATGCGAGACGCATGGGACTGGTCAATGTGGCGACACTTGGGGGAGGCCTATGTCCTGCAGTGGACGTCGTTCTGCTAAAATTATCAACTGTTGGCCTACTACCTCTTGTCAGGCGTTTGACGAAATCATGGAAATCATGCTATACTAATCTAAATATTAGCAAGATTTCGATGATTCCCGTATAGCAATGTTTTAGTACCAGAGTGGTAATTCTTTATCGTGTGGTAAGTGCCTAACCTGGTGTCGGAGTTTTTATGCCGCCCAAGGGCCTCTGACTTGGCTTTACATGCGGTCCAGAAATATCTCATAAGCATGCTGATTTACAGTCTGGTCACAGTGTTTTCCTTCACTAAAGCAAGTAATAATTATACAATACGCACATGAATTCGAAAAATCAGAGGCGTGCCTTGGGTCCGAACTCGAGACCTATAAGTTGGTAGTCCGACGGTCACACCACTAGGATATGACTACTAAATCTATACTAATATTATAAAGAGGTAAAGTTTGCGAGGTTGTAGGGGGTAGGTAATATTTGGATCTACTGAACTGATTTTGAACATTCTTTCACTAATAAAAAGCTACATTATCCCCGAGTGCCTTTTTTTTTTCGGATGGGTAATCATCAAATAACCCCTCCCGCTCTGGGCTGAGCAGGAGGGAGTGTCAGACTTTTACTGACTAAAACCCATTCATGTTCCTTCATCGCCCTTTGTGTTCCGGGGCCACGGTATCTCAGTCCCGCAGCCCCGGCAGGCATCGGCCCTTGCGGACCCCTTCCTGTTGTCGACATCTCTTTGAGGCGTGCGTGGAACACGAACGCGCCGTCGACACGGCCTGTCGTCATAAGACGCACGGACGGCGAGCTAGCCCATAGCTCACCGTCCACAGGCCCGATCCCCGAGTGCCTTAAGCTATATTTACAACGTGCCCATGGGATAATTTCCGATCAAATCATGAACGAAGCCGCGGGCAACAGCTAGTATGTATATAAGAGTGGTGCTAAAACATTGCTATACGGAAATCATTCGGCGTTTCTCTACTTTGCTAGACAGTATGAGGATCTCACCATACACTTCCGTAGTATCCATTATGCAGACCTTCTTCTTGAAGTACCGTGCCTTAGCCACGGTGTACATCATCCGAACGAAGTAGGCGACATCTAAGCTGCCGTACAGTATCAGGGCGCCTGCAACCACGGCAGCTGCCCATCCGGGCACGCATACCGTCCACATGATTATCTGAAACAGTTATAATCCCTAACAACTGAGTACGATGACGGTTTTCGCACTGCTTGGTCATTTCACGAGGATTAAACTCAATTTCCACCAAAATCACAAGGAGATACAAGAGACGATGTGGATTTCAACCGACTCCCGTCCCTACGTCTCCTCTCCGCTCCGGTTATCCCCGCAACTGGCCCTTAGATTCACCGAACACGGAGACGCTTTGACGGCCGCTGCCTAGAGACAGCATAGTCAATGCTTTCTATACAAACCAAATGTGTCAGCGCCAGTCACCGCTACTTGCACATCGACACGAGTGACGTTGAAACGGTCCGTGACGGTAGTTAATTAGTTATTAAGGTTATTTACATGCAAGCTTCGAATAATAACGCATGCAAGTTTCTTTTAACTATGTTTTCCTTCAGCATCTAAAAAGGGTGCAACAAGACCCTTAACGAAGCCGAAAAGTACTTATTCTCCCCATCATTGCGAATTTTTTTTTGTTCTAGACCATACCTGTGAACCTTCCAGTTACAGAGATATTAAAGTTCCAACTTTTTCACAAGTTTTCTTTTAAATACATGTTTTTATTGTGAGATTTTTACTTTAAACACTTCTATGACCCCCATACTATTCAATTCAACCATCAGCACTATGTTTGAGTGCGTTACATTGAGTCCTACCGTAAAACGTGATTTTTCACCCCAAAAAAAAGTCGTTTCCCAGCAATAATTTCTGCTTAAAGTTACTTAGTTTGATGTCATAATGCTTGGTTGACGGCTTCGTGAATGATATGGCCTATTACACCCTAGATGCTCACCCTGTAAATGCGTGTATGACGGGACCAGATGTGTTAATATGGATGAAGCAAGAAGGAGTACGGATCGTAGCACGTGGCGTTCTGTAGCCCAACGTTCTAGCTACCACCATTGGAAAGAAGTCTGCCTAACCTTTTCCCAACTATGTTGGGACCGGCTTCAAGTCTAACCTGATGCAGCTGAATACCAGTATTTAACACATTCAGTGCCGGGAACCCACCTGGTGGGTTCACTCAAGTCGCACTTGGGATGCCAAGAACCCACCTGGTGGGCTCATTTTAAATGTAGGTTTTTCTTAGCGAATACAGGATCAAATAACGAAAAAATAAAAACAGTTGTATATTTTAACAAGATAACCAAGAATACGCCGTGGTTTCAAAATACAAGCATTTTTATTTTCAATAAATTTTCGACCTCTTCCTAGATGCCGAGAACCCACGTGGTGGGTCCTATTTCAGGTGTGAAAAACCAAAGGCACGATTTTAATTATTTTTACATTTTAGGACACGAAAATGAGATAATATCAAAATAGACATAAACTAATACTTATTACTGTGCGATTTCTGCCTGCCCGTTTCTCTCACAGGCACTCACAGCTACATATTTCAGAAACTATTATCGCTACAGACTTGACATTTGGAATACATACTGCTAGCATTTTTCAATTGAATTGCCTAGACTACGATCCCCTTCGTGTTAGGTTTCTTTAAACATACAAAATGTCGATGAAACAAGCAAAAGCACCGACTTCCGAAAGTAGTTTTAACTTTTTTGTGTTTTGTTTTTAATTAGTTTTTTTTTTTTTTTTTGCAACATTTTATTTGTATATCGTGTTTGTATACCGTAAAGTTTAAACGAGCCAGCTCATCTCAGTGTGAACACGGTCGCGCGAAGTACGGCAAGGGCACATCTATGATTTAAATCGATGTTGTATTTAAAATAACTGCACTACTTATGGTCGTTAACCTAACAAAATGTCATCAAATCCGTTTTTTGTTTGGTTTATTATGTTAAGATATCGATATCCATCACAGCTGCGGAGTATCGCTAGCAAATTTAATCAGGTATTACAAGTGAAGGAATAGAATATGTAATTAATAGAGTTACTGGGTGGTTCACAAAAACTAACTGTCAAATAAACTAACTACAAATGCAATGTTTGTAATCATTAAAAAGTTTTAAATGTTATTTACTAAAATCTAAAAGTAACAATAATTGCGATTACGTAAATTAAATTTAAAAAAAATTGCATGAAAATCTCACAAAAGGTTGAACACCCCTGTCACGGTATCAGAGCGGGCGATTTTACTTTTTCAATTTATTTTTTATTTCTTGATTATTGCACTAACCTACCCTATTAGGACATGAAAATACCCCCACAGATACCAAATATAGCGATAATACCCCCTAAAAACTCTATTTTACCACTTATTTTAGGCTTTTAAATCTTAATCTCAAACCTAATGCCGAGAGCCCTCCAGGTGGGTTCACTTTTGCGCAAACGTAATGCCACTGACCCACCTGGAGGGTCCACTTGCAATATGTATGGTGGGATGGCACATGCGCACTATGAAACGGGGGTGGACTCGAATGTGTTAACATGGAGCGACTGCCTATCTGCCCTCCACAACCTAGTTAGTAGGTACTGGTTAAAACGATACCCCTTGATAAGACTGGTTGTCAGACTTTAAGGCCACTGACTACCTGTAACGACTGTCAAAGATCTACAAATTACAGCCGGTACCAACGGCTTAACGTGCTCTCCAAGGCACAGAGGAAATTCGGTTTGTAATGAGTGGTCGCCGATCCAAGGACCAACCTAGGCAAGCGCGACATAACCTGAAGCGCTGTAATTATATACGAGCGTCATGTTATGTATGGATTAGGTAGAATTGTCTTATTGATAAGTCGCTTGACGCAGTGAGGTCTCTTCGGTCTATGTGTTTAAAATAGACAACTCAATGAGTTCTCTAGTATTTCATTTTATCATTGGTGAAGGAAAACATCGTGAGGAAACCTGGTCATAAGTCTGAAATCGCCAACCCGTCGTGAGCAAGCGTGGTGATCAATGCTCGTGCTTTCTCTGTTGAGAAGAGGCCTTTGCCCAGCAGTGGGACAGTAATAGGCTGGTATGTATAGCGGTGAATTACTACCTAATACAAAAACAATAATATATGTATGTTTTACGAAAACAAAAATAATTCTGACCACGGGGTGAATTTAAAATAGCTCCCCTTTAAACCCTAAAAACTAAGCTATCTTCACAACGACTCCTTTTCTTCACAAGAATCCCACACAACAATTTACTAATTGCCAATTAGCGAATGGGGCTAAAATCGTCCAGCATGGGCTATATTGTGTAAAGTGGCCATTTTATACAGCATTCCATTTTGACCAACATCGTTTACGCAAATAGTTGTTTTCTATAAATATGAAGCAAATGGGTAAAACCAATCGATATAGAGAGTAAATTACTAATGAATTGTGCGATCCCAGTATATAAAGGTACTTGAAGTAACTGTATGTACCGATGTATTTGTGTCTTTCTTATCAACGCATTGCGTATTTTGTAACATGTATTTCGTTACGAATACTCACTCCACTCATTATGATGAACTAGCTCTGCCCACGGCTTTGCTTACATGCAGAGCATTTTTTAATAATACCTTGGAATTACTCAAGAAAGCTTTTATAAAAGATTGTATATCCTACACACTGGAGCTTTAAAAAAAAGACCTACCTCGCGGCTCATCATAAATGATTAGATTATATTCCTGATCCCCAAGATACAGACTAACGTCTAGTTTGGGATCACTGTTCAAATTGCTTTGTTCAATGTACTTGATTATTAATAAATAATATTTTTTTATTTAAGTAATTACATATTTTTTACCGAAACAAAACAAATAATATGCTGATAGACGAAGTACCTACTGATTTTCGGATTACATAGTTATTATCGTAAATGTATATGTTACCGGCCAAACCCGATTTCAGGCCAAACTAGTTTGTCCTAGGCCAAACCAGTTTATTGGTCTATCTTATCAGGGTACACTAACCCAAACAAACCAATTAAACTGCGCCCAACTTAGATGTAGCGCTCGCAGGCCGCTGCTGCGGCACCGCTCGCTACGCTCGCTCTGCTCGCGCGTGTTTGGTCACCAATCTAATCTAACCGAACCCATTTAGTCGGGGTGTTCTGTGATTGTCCTTTCGTGATGATCCCTATTTTGGCCTAGGACAAACTAGTTTGGCCTGAAATCGGGTTTGGCCGGTAACATATTATACAGTCATATTATGTTAAAACAAAATTACATATCATTAATAAGGCAAAATACGAATAAAAGAATCTGCTTAGAAGACAGAACACAATCAGCAACTGTACGTGAATTATGGGCACGATTTTTATGATTTTGCAAGCTGAAGATAACGCCTGATCAGAAAAGAATAGCAAATTGACTTTAAACAAAATTTTGCACGAAGTTTATGGCAAGTATGTAGAAAGGATCGAAGATACGCAGATAAAGCAAAGTTTTTCTTGCACTACTGACATTTTGATTTACTCTATCTAAGCATGGTTTATAGTCATGACTGAATTGTAAATGAAATACTTACTTAAATACGCATTAGACATAATTACACTCTCTATTATTAAAATTCGATACCATTGGGCAATGAAAAGCTAACAAAAGTAGTTAGGTATATAAAATATTTATCAGCTAAAGTAGGGATTATGATTATTACTTTATTAATGATATTGCAATATAGAACTGGTACAGAGCCTTGAAAAATGCTTGTTAGGGACATGACGAAAAATGAACAAGTATTTACAGAAGTTATAAAAAATCTTCTGGAAGGCTAGAATAGTATGTAGGTGAAAGGGTTTCCATGTATGTACCTAACGCTTCGCAATAAGCACTGCCTAGTCGGGATGAACCGCTACTTTATCGATCAGCTGATGTTCTGCCCTACATTGACATATGTCCGTTAGGTCCACGAAAACCACGAATTACATAGGCTTTTTATCTCATTCACAGGCTAACTCTAAGATTTTAACTACGTTAAATTATTCAACAAATATAGAAACATACCTTTGGCCTCGAACCGGCAAAATTCACGTAAAAAATTAAAACACCATATCCGTAAAAACTATTGTAAATCCATCACATATCACTTCTTTACGTCAAAAACTAAGTATTTATTTAGATTTAAGCAAATTAAATACTTTAATTAATAAAAAACTTGATAAAATAACCCCAGAAGCGATGTCAGGATGATTTTTTCACATACAAAATGTACTGACAGTTTCATATGCGCGCGCAGGTCGATCGATACATTGAGGAACTCAGTTGCCGGTTGCCGCGAATTTTGACTGTATGTTTTTACTCGGCGTTCGTTGGTATTGGTAGAATGTCAATGTTTTAAAAATTTATTAGTCTGTTCTCAAGGTGATCAGCTTAATTTTTATTAAGTTGGACCTTGTGGTCGATTTTAAGCACAAACAACAAAATTAACTATTCACTTGTAACAATAATTATTTGCAGCCATGCTTAGACAGCCATCTAAGTAGTACCTTGTAATAGCTGTGGACATCATGAAGTCCTGAGTTCTTATCCTGGAGCAAACAAAGTAAATCTCAGTTTGACTGTGTGACCTTCTTTTTCTTCGTGTCTCGGGCATGACAGTAAGGCGCGTCACACACACGCGACAACTAAAGTCGATGCGGCGCACGGTGGGCTGAAAATGGGCTTTCATAGACTTAGGGGTTTTAATTTATAACGATGTTTTTTTTTTTTTGCCGGATATCGCTTCTATTAGTTATAACTATATACAAAAATGACACCCAAGTTAATTCTGCTCAAAAACGAAGGAATTATATTTTTTTTACGAAAAATTTGTATGAAGTGAGTATGAAAAATCAAATTATCTCTTAAACGGAAAAGAAAACCGTAATATCCTTACAGGTGGTTATAGTACTAATTATATTATCATAGCTCCATTCTTCATATATAGGATATGTAGTAATTTTACTAGGTAGTAACTTGTCCTACAAGGTAGTTTCGCACGCTTTTAGATCGATTGAATCGGTATGCAATACCAAATCGATTCAACATAATCGATACCACAGACAGTGTCACGTCACTATCGTTCGTCTAGCATTCCCTCATTCTTTTTCGTGCGAGGTAGTGAACACACGCGCCTACAAACTCTTCTCAGTTCGGTAACCGTTAAGTGCAAAAGTGTTGAAGGATGCCGAAACGGAAAAATGAAGACCAATTGATCCAACTTTATCAAGAAAAAATCAAAAAGCTCGAACAAAAACATGCTGTTCGACGCCGTCGAATAATTGTCTCCTGCGATTCTGAATCAGATTCGCAAAATGAAGGTAAGCACCTACGCATTGTGATAAATAAGTATTCTTTATCATAATTTTGAACAACTCGTTGCAACCATCTATAAGTCTGCCGGGCGGTTAACTGCGGGTTATTCACGAAGGCTAGACATGATGCGATAAAAACCTGGAGGTTTGACCGAGGGTCACACACAAAGGTCATAAAAATTGCATAATAAAATTATGTCAATCGCAAAACTAAAAGTACAATAAAATATTTTTTGTACAATGTTTTTACAAGTACCCTCAAAATATTATTTTTAACACATTTCATTTCTATTTATAGAAATCGAAGCCCAAGCTAATGACGAGTTGATGGACAACAACCCTCCTGTTGAAACGGCCTTGGCAGCTACGGAAAATGCAACACTTTTAGACGAAATGCAGCCCGAGTCATTATCGGCGGAACATCAAACTTCCCTCCAAGCGACTGTGGAAGGAACTAACGATGCGGCCGTAGAATTAGATCCTGAACTACGGCTCGCGCTCGGAGACCCAGCTGAAGAAATTCCCACATATGGCGAAAATATTCATACCGATATAGCTAAGCGCTGGCTACCCATTTTAAGGAAGGGATTAACGAAAGAAGTCAAGGAAAAACTTATTAAAGAACACAGTGTACCCGACAACTGCAGGCTACTGAAAGCCCCATCATTAAACCCTGAGATTTCGGCAGCTGTCGCGGAGATTGTTCGGTCGAGAGACAAAAAACTAGAGGCAAAACAAGGCCAATTGGGCCTAGGTATCACTGCCGTATCAAAAGCTATGTCTAAGTTACTAGAAAACGGGGAGAAAGTAGAAGTTATCAAACTTCTTTCAGAAGGGTGTAGAATCCTATCAGACCTCCACTACACGGAGACCCAAACACGATCCAAGCTAATAACACCATGCTTAGACAAGGCTTTCTTAAATATTATTCAAGATGAAGAGAGAGACGACACTCTGTTTGGAATAAAACTCTCTGATAAAATTAAGTCTGCAAAAGTCATCGAAAAACAAGGCCTACAGATAAAACGGAATGCACCTACTGCAACTACGAAGCCCACACTTCCGCAACAAACGCCAAATAGGCGGCAGGCGGGAAACTGGTCAGCCCCCACTCGGTACCTCATGTCGGCAAACAGGGGGGGGCGCGGAGGGTACACAGCAAGCCGGCCTGCGTCGAACATGACGTACAGGAGGACAGCTCAAGCGCCAGCAGCACCACCTCCAGCAGCGTCGGCGGCGCAGACCAGACCGGCTGCCAACCGACAACGTGCACCGACACGACAGTAGCGACTAACCAGGTACTACATGCGGGCAGGTTACATCACCGCTATAAATGCTGGCTAGCTATTACTAAAAACAAGTTTGTCTTAAACTGTGTATTGCATGGTTATCGTATACCTATAACTAGTCCAGTAACTCAACCCTACAAACCATCCAACCAGAATTCTAAAATAGATAAAACTTTAATGCAACTTGCAATAAATAATTTACTAGACCTTGGCGCGGTATCTGTATGCGAAAATAAGGAACCGCAATACTTATCACCCATATTTTTGACGCCTAAACCTAATAGGACGTATAGGTTTATTTTGAACCTTAAATCATTTAATAAATTTGTTCAAAAAGACCACTTCAAGATGGAAGATTACAGAACTGCATGTAGCTTGTTACCAGTAAATGGCTATACAGCGACTATTGACCTTAAAGAGTCATACTTACTAGTGCCTATTCATTTAGATGACAAAAAATATCTGAGATTTCAATTTGAAGATATCTCTGGCCAAACTAAAACCTACGAGTTCAATTCAATGTGCTATGGGCTTTCAACCGCACCTAGAACCTTTACTAAAATAATGAAAGAAGTTTTTTGTCATCTAAGAAGTCGTGGCTTTAGCTCAGTCTCTTATTTAGATGATACCCTTTGTCTAGGTAAAAGCTATGAAGAATGTCTCCATAACGTCAGAGAAACTGTGCAACTTCTCGAATGCTTAGGTTTTGTGATTAATTATCAAAAAAGCGTACTAGAACCTAAACAGAACTGCACGTTTCTAGGCTTTGTATTTGATACAGTAGATATGTCTATATCGTTACCCGAAAATAAGCGTAATTGTATATTACAATTAACACAAAAATACATTAAGTTACCGCGTTGCAAAATTCGAGAATTTTCACAGTTCATAGGCGTATTAACAGCGGCTTGTCCAGCCGTAAAATACGGCTGGTTATACACCAAGATCTTTGAGAGAGAAAAGTTTTTAGCTCTCAAAGACCACGACGATTACGACGTTAAGATAAAACTGTCCGCAGCGTTATTGCCCGATCTGCATTGGTGGAAATCAAATATTCTGATCGCAAAGAAATCCATAATTCCTGTAAAGTACGATCTAGAAATTTTCACGGATGCTTCCAGGTCTGGCTGGGGAGCCGCCTGCAATAGCATCCGCGCAAATGGACACTGGAAGGAAAATGAACTTAAGTTCCATATTAACTATCTGGAACTCCAAGCAGCCTTTTTAGGACTTAAGTACTATGCTAAAAATAAATTTGATTGTGATATACTGATGCGGATCGATAACACGACTGCCATAAGCTATATCAATAGAATGGGTGGGATCCAATTTCCCCATTTGAATGACCTAGCTAGATCCATTTGGCAGTGGTGCGAGCAGCGAGGTTTATGGCTCTATGCCTCCTATATCAATACGAAGGATAACAAAGAGGCTGACGAAGAGTCAAGAAAAATTAACCCTGATACAGAAATAGAACTTTGCTCAGATGCTTTCCAGACCATTGTCGAACAGTTTGGTCAGCCCGATATAGACCGCTTTGCCTCCCGCTCCAATGCCAAGTGTGAAACATATGTTTCATGGAAGCCTGACCCTGATTCAAGCAACGTTGATGATTTCACGATTTCTTGGAATCATTACTACTTTTATTGTTTTCCACCGCTATCAATGATCCTTAAATGCCTAAACAAAATCGTTAACGAAAAATCAACTGGAATTATTGTGTTTCCCCACTGGCCTTCGCAGCCGTGGTTTCCCCTATTGAACCAGTTGTTGGTGTCAGAAGTTATATACTTTAACAATGCTTTCCGGTCTTCTTCCAGGGTACACCTACCGCAGGAGATTATCCTGGCGGCCGCGATTGTCTCAGGCAAGCGTTTACGCGGCGGGCCGTTCCTCAAGAGTCGTTAGATATAATGGTGGCTTCTCTCTCGGCAGGTACTTTAAAGCAATATAACACGACTTATAAGTTGTGGTGGAATTACTGTATCAATAGCAATATTAATTATTTGGATGCTCCGATACCGGTTGTTATTTTGTTCTTGACGGAACAATATACAAAAGGAGCCTCTTATAGTACTATTAACAGTCACCGGTCAGCTCTCTCATTGTTATTAGGCAGCAAAATAGGTTCGGATGAACAAATTTCGCGTTTTCTAAAAGGGGTTTATAAGCAGAGACCAAGTTTGCCTAAATATAATTTTATTTGGGACCCCCAAACAGTTCTCGACTTTATTTCTGACTGGTATCCTAATGATGTTTTGCCGTTAGATCAGATTACCAAGAAGTTAGCAATGCTTCTTGCATTGTGTACAGGTCACCGTGTACAAACAATTTCTGTTATAAAATTGTCTGATTTAGTTTTTTCTCAAAATCAAATTACCATCACTATTTCAGATCTCATCAAAACGTCAATTGCAGGTCGTGATCAGCCGACCTTAATACTACCCTATTTGTTTGATAAACCTAATATATGTCCTGCCAAATGTTTGATGGATTATTTGTCTGTAACGAAAAACATTCGAAACAAGGTGAACTACCTGTTCATAACTCATAAACGCCCACACGGACGTGCTACAACGCAATCCATCAGTCGATGGATCAAAGATGTGTTAGCGGCTAGCGGTATCGATGTGGCGACGTTCAGCGCGCACAGCACGCGGCACGCCGCCACCTCGAGAGCGCGCGCAGCCGGCCTCTCTGTGGACGCCATCCGCAAGGCGGCCGGCTGGACCGCCAACTCGCAGGCATTTGCCAAGTTTTACAATCGACCAATTATTGTAGAGAACTTTGCGAGATCAGTCTTAGAATAAGATTTACGATTGTGATTTAGTTTCATAAACCTAAATTATTTAGTCTTTAGTAGTATTGTAATATGTACCTATACTAATTATGAATATGTTAACAAATAAATAAAAATAATGATTACTAGTAATTAAATAAACGTTTCATTGCATTCAACCCCTTAGTCTTAGAAATATATCAAAAACTTTAGACAAAAATAGGTAGTACTCTAAACATCTACCTAGTAAAATTACTACATATCCTATATATGAAGAATGGAGCTATGATAATATAATATATGATTAAAAGAACTTCACAAGTGAAATTCAATCATTATTATATGAATAGCTCCATTCGAATATATAGGAACCCACCCTCCACAACCCAACTAAAGTTTTTGGGTAAAATCTAAAAGAATGAGGGAATGCTAGACGAACGATAGTGACGTGACACTGTCTGTGGTATCGATTATGTTGAATCGATTTGGTATTGCATACCGATTCAATCGATCTAAAAGCGTGCGAAACTACCTTGTAGGACAAGTTACTACCTAGTAAAATTACTACATATCCTATATATTCGAATGGAGCTATTCATATAATAATGATTGAATTTCACTTGTGAAGTTCTTTTAATCATATATTATTTATGATTTTTTGATCGCCGATTCGCCAAAAAATATTATTATTTAATTTTGCATATGAAACGGTTCCTTTTAATGTTTAAGTTGAAGAAAACATACTTTTAATAACTCGTAACATAAAATAGCATCACCCCTATATCCCCGAAGGAGTTGGCAGAGGTTTATAATAAACCCCCACTTAGATAACTATGTTTGATTTAGATATTTATCGACACAAAATGAGTTTTAAAACTTTGCATTCAACGAAAATACCAAATAACAAATTATTTAGTCTTCCAATGAGTCTGAAAACAAGTGAAAGTATTATTACAATGATTTAGTCTTCTACTGACAGATAGAGATAATACTTTATGGACGAACCCAAAACCATGCTCAAATTTATAATGTTTTCAGTTCAGTTTACTTTTGTAAAGGAGAGCGAAGCAGTTGTCATTGATCTCAAAAGACAAATGGATGATGAAATTAAGGCCCTTATCTCCACCCACAAAGTGCTGTAACAGTAACAGGGTGACTCATTTACTAATGATGACAATGATCTACGCTTAAAATGAATCACTTTTCTAGGCAAATAATTTATTGAATGACAGGTAGTGCAAGTCACATTTGACAATACGTCCATAGATATAACATTCCTCCCCATTTATGGTTGGATTCAGATCTCCTTAATCAAACGCCGTGGAGGTCGCACCTCACGCTGGCTGCGCCGAAGAGGTGCTGCAACCGTCGCAGTCGGTGTTTCAAACGCTGGTGATGAGGATGATGATGATGATGTAGATGCAGATGGTTCTGGTGTGGATGGAATGTGAGAGGACGGTGTAGATGGAGAAGGAATTGACATAGGTGATGGTGCCAAGCATGTGGGTGGTGAGGACGTAGAGGCTGTCGCAACACTTTCAGGTGTCGCGGCTGCAGGAGTAAGTCGTGGCCTCATGTGACCTGCATGTTTCCTTTGCTCCACCCCATTAGATGTAGTAACCACGTAGGAGTATCGGTGTTTACGGATCGCTACTGTAGCAGGCTGCCACTCTTTTTCCAGTTTAGTTTTTATGTTGACCTTATCGCCTGTCTGGTAAGTAGGTGTAGATGACACGATGTCCGCCTTCACATGTTGATATTGTAAATTTCTTCCCTTGTTCGGTCGAATATATGATAGAACACAGTTCAATTGTCTGCCGAACATCATTTGGGCAGGTGATTTGCCGGTAGTGGTATGCGGAGTGTTCCGGTAAGTGAATAAAAACTCCAACAATCGACGCTTAAGTGGGCTTCCGTCACTGGAGGTCATTCTGTTCTTAAAAGTTCTCACAAACCGTTCAGCTAACCCATTTGTTCGGGGATGATACGGAGATGAGGTGATATGTAGAATGCCCTGATTTTTACAGTATTCCTTGAATTCCTGTGATGTTAGTTGGGGGCCGTTGTCAGATACTATTATTTGTGGGAGTCCAAAGGTGTTGAAAATCTCATCCAGAACAGTGCATAGACTTTTTGAAGTTATGTTTTTCATTGGTCTTAGTTCACACCATTTCGACAACGAATCACACAAAACCAGCCAGTAGCTGCCCTCGAATGGACCTGCAAAGTCTATGTGGACTCGTTCCCACACTTGCTCGGGTATAGACTAGGAGAAAACCGGTAGTTCGGAATTAGATGGTCTGTTTTCCTGACACCTGGTGCATCTCTTAATAAAATTCTAGATATCCTCGTCAAGTGATGGCCACCACACATAGAAATGTGAGAGTGCTTTCATGGCCGACATCCCTGGGTGCCCTCGGTGCAATTAACCTAAGACTGTCTTTCTTAGAACTTCAGGTATGACCATCCTGCCTTGCCACAGTACAATTTTCCCTTCTACAGAGAGTTCGAAACGTTTCCTGTAGTATTGTTGCATCTCTTGCCTGTAATACAAGTCTCTCCACCCAGTCTTTAGGTACTGGCAAATGAGCGACAAAATTGGTCAATTTTTTTTTCTGTTAATTCTAGGTCAACAATTTTGTTTTCTTGAAGGCGTGACACTACTCTATGTACAACGTTTTCCACGTGTCAGGGTTTTGTTTTGTGATTTGGTAATCTGGACGGGCAATCGGCCAGAATATTGTTTTCGCCCTTCTGGTAGCAAGTCTATTATTTACAAGCTTCGGCAGGTTACGTTGAGGTCCCAAAATGTGCATCAGAGGCGTGTGGTCAGTTACCAAGGTAAATTTCGTTCCTATTAGATATTGGTCAAATTTCTGTATTCCAAATAATATGGCTAGTGTTTCACGGTCAATAACAGAATATTTGCTCTCAGCTGGTCGAAGTTTTCTTGACGCAAATGCTATCGGTTGTTCGACATCTTTGTGTTTGTGGTATAGAACTGCCCCGACTCCTTTTTCTGACGCATCACACGCTAGGAAAACGGAACGCCTTTCATCGAACGCTAGCAATGAATTTGAGTTAGCTATGTTACTTTTAGCATTCTCGAAAACTTGTTCTTCGTGTTCGGACCATCGCCATTTTTTTTTGCCGCTTGTTAGCTCGTACAGGTCTGCACATGATCCATGAAGATGTGGAATGAATCTTTCATAAAAATTTATAAGGCCCAAGAAAGAGCGTAAATCCTTTGCGTTTGTGGGTTGTGATGCGTTGGTTATAGCGCTAATCTTCGCTTTTGTTGGCCGTATTCCGTTTTGATCAATTATGTGACCCAGATACTCAATCTCTTTACTCAGGAAACTACACTTTTTCAAATTAACTTTCAAACCAGCCTGTTTTAGCCGGTTTAACACTGTGCAAAGTGTTCGTAAATGTCCATTCACGCTTTCTCCTGTCAATGCAATGTCATCAAAATACACTGCTACGTTAGGTATGTCTCCAAGTAATTGATCAAGAAAATTTTGAAAAATTGATGGTGCTGTAGAAATACCGAAAGGCATCCTGTTGTACTGGTAGTATCCTCTGTGTGTGGATATTGTTAAATACTTTTTTGAATCCGGAGCTATTTCAAATTGTAAACACGCGTATTTGAGATCAATTTTGGAGAAGACTATGCAGTTTGCTAGTTTCTGTCGTAATTGATCAAAAACAGGCACTGGATGTAAATGTTTTGTTAAAACAGGATTAAGTGTAGTGCTGTAGTCTCCGCAAATTCGGACGTCACCAGTTGGTTTCAAGACATTTACAGTAGGTGTTGCCCACTCCAAAGCAGTAAGGTTTGGATCTATTCTGTTAATGATACCTGTATTGACAAGGCGATCCAACTCCCGTTCTACGTTTTTCTTCATGCTGAATTTGATTGGACGTGCAGGTAGGTGTACTGGTTCTGCGCCGAGTTTGACATGTGTGTTAACTTGGTAGTTATTGACTTTGCCTAGTTGGCCGTCAAAAAGTTCGCAGTATTGCTTGAGAATATGTTTTAATGTTGGAGTAACAGGCTGCTCTTGGACTGAATAAACTGGTTTTGGAAATTCCATTCCAAACTTCTCGCTCCATCTCAATCCATCCAATGGGTTTGCGTTTTGCATTACTACGACAGGCATGGTTTCGTATCGTCCGTTTACTTCCACATTGACATTTGTAATTCCTTGGGTTTTTAGCTTGATGTTTCCATAAGCTTTTAATTTGGGCCCCTTTGTTAAGATTGGTGATCCAATATTTTTCCAAATTTCAGAACTAATGATAGAGTGGGAAGAGCCAGGGTCCCAATCCATTGTACAGTGAATTCCATTTATGAAAATGTCGATTTGTTTGCAATCCTTGACTCGAGTGTTCGTGACGTTATGGACAAACTCATCGTCATCTTCACTATTTTCCGTTGAAACGTTTGTAGAGCTTGACGTGGAAGCTGATTATCGCTTATTCGTTGTAATCTACGTTTGGAAGTGTTTTTTTCCTTGGCTGGCGATATGTAAGCAGTTTTAATGCAGCAGCTCTCAAAGTGCCCCTTCAAATTGCACTCGTCGCATGTGTGGTTTTTTGCTGCGCATTTTGAGAGGTCATGCTTGTCCGAATTTCCCACATCTAAGGCATTGATCAGTGGAGTGCAACTTGCGTTGTCTATTGTAATGATATTTCGGTGTTCTTGTTTTTTGAGCACGGTTCCTTTTGACTCTGTTAACGATTGCAGTTGTGCCTAGTGTGTCATGTTCTGCCTGTTCTCGTCATTGTGCAATTGAAAAAATTTGTCTAAAAATAACCTCCCTTCCTGATTCCTGCAAATCGGGCCACGGTTGCTGGAGGTCGGTCTCTAAATCTGTATGATTCAACCCTGTAGCAAAACGATGGCGTAGCTGTCGTTCCAACATCTCTTCTTTGTAGCCGCAATCCCGGCTTAGACTTTTGAGTCTGTTAGCGTACTTTTCCATAGATTCTGAAGACTCTCTGGTGCAGTTCCAGAACTGTGTCAGTGCGCGGTACCTGGTTTTCTTTACTCTAAACAAGTCAAGAAGTTTGAGGCAAATGTCGTTATAAGTACTCGTGTTAAAATTCGGTGTAAGTGCTATTTTTAACTCACGGAAAATCTCTGGTGTTAAGGTATTCAACAGGATGTCTTTTTGTAGGTTTGGTTCCGTAACGTTCATGATTTGACATTTGTTTGAAAAGAAATCTAAAAAATCTTCAATCCTGCAGCTGTCGCGGTTGAATTTGTCCATGTTAAAGTTTTTAATCACCATCATCTTGTCTGATGATGTGACCGTCGATGATGTAACGCTCGTCGAGCTTTTTGTTTTTGTATCTTCTTTGTTGTGCATTGTTTGTACCAACAATGTAAGTACACACATCAAAAGTGTCTAGGGATCAAGCATTTTTATGTGGATTTCTTGAGATTGAGATGTGGCTTTGTAATAAATTTATGATTTTATAAATTTATATGGATCCTTTTTGGTGCATTTCATAATTTGAATCAGGAACTGTGAATCAAATTCGAGTAAAAGATGAAAATCAGCTGTCAATATTTTCCCTATAAAAACATACAACGCATTGAAGACATTATTAGTGCTACTGTTTCCCTACTACTGATTAAAACCAACGTTATTATGGAGCGGCGACGTCATTTAAGCAGGGAAGAAATGCTCAGAGCCGTGGGAATGATAGAAGCTGGTTCCCGGCAACGTACTGTGGCTTTAGCTCTGAATACAAGTCAGAGTGTTATCAGTCGACTTTGGACACGTTACCGAAGCACTGGTACCGTGGCTGAGCGCCATGGAGGACGGTATCGCTGCACCACACGGAGACAAGACCGATACATTCAAATCTTAACTCGAAGAGCTCCAACAATAACCGCCATGATGTTAGCCGTGAGGCTTCATCACTCTTCAGGGAACTTAATTAGCGACCAAACAGTCAGAAACCGCTTGCATGAAGTGAACCTTCATTCCCGAAGACCGCTACGGGTACCACCTATAGCAATGCACAATCGTAGGATACGATATCAATGGGCTCTTGAACACAGAAATTGGGCAGAAGAACAATGGCGTTTCGTGTGCTTTTCTGATGAGTCTCGTTTTGGTATGAGACCGGATACAAGACGTATACGACACTGGAGAACCCCTGGACGCCAACAGCGATTAAAATCCTGCCAGGAAGTCCATCCTTATAGTGGTGGAACCATCATGGTATGGGCGGGTATTTGGATCGGCGGAAGAACTGAGTTGATTTGGATCAGAGGCAACCTCAACGCTCAAATTTATGCTGAGACGATTGTATCAGACGTCATCGTTCCTCTACAAGTGCAAATCGGTCCCTTATTTCAGTTAATGCATGATAATGCACGACCGCACACCGCAAGAGTTGTAAGACAGACTCTCGCCGCAGCTAACATCAATGTCCTGCCCTGGCCTGCTCAGTCGCCAGACTTGAATCCGATTGAGCATGCATGGGATATGCTACAGAGAAGAGCTCTGCCGAATATGGAGGGTATCCAGTCGCAAGAAGACCTTTTTTTGTTGTTGCAACGAACATGGGCGGCCATTCCACAGCGTGATTTGGATGAACTCATTTTGAGTATGCCAAACCGATGTTCTTGTGTTGTTAGTGTTCGCGGTAGAAACACGGATTATTAATTGTTTAAGTTACCCAATAAAATTTTAAAGAAAACTGTTATTTCAGTCTTTTTTTCGAACTTTTGTGTTAGTGGTTCAAATGTCAAAAATCCCTTTATTAGGAAAATGGCAAATTTCTTTATTAATGCAAAGGTGACTTGGTTTATCGTTACTGTGACAAACGAAAACACTTTATTTGATGAATCCTTAAAGAAAATTTTAATTAATATCAATCAGGAGAAAAGTTATTGCAAAAATATATGTTGATCCCTAGACACTTTTGATGTGTGTATTTGTGTCACCTGTTCTTGCTGCGCCTGTTGAGCTCGCAAGATCAAATCGCTCAAATTGTTCTTTTTCCAAAAATTTAGGTATTTTAAATCCTCGTCGCCAAAAAAATGAATCACATTTCTAGGCAAATAATTTATTGAATGACAGGTAGTGCAAGTCACATTTGACAATACGTCCATAGATATAACAACGCTAAAGTCTGCACTTATCTTTCTGAAGCCAGATCAAATGCATCGTGCTACCTATGCTTAGCAAAACCTACAGAAATGAACCGCTTAGATGCTGTAACATCAAAGACTGTGTGTTCTGACGACATGTACAATATATTTATTTCTGTCTTCACAAAGGTTCCCATAGTTATAATAAATATAATTGTAAGATTATCGTTGTAACAAAATGCATGCATGTACAAATTTGGCTTGTCATTCCTACACAGCCGCATAAATTACATGGAGTTACACATTGCGTACAGGCTCAACTTCAGACGGTGGGCAGCGAGAAGTAATGAGCACAAAGAAATGTTGCGGACAAAAAAAAACATATTCAAAATAAATTTAAAGATGAGCCTAATCTGTTGATTGATAAAGTGAAACAAGGCCAATACCAATGACCGCAGGAAAGTTTTTCGATTTTCCCGATAAAACTGCAGCCATAACCGGGTTGGATGAAGAGTATGACAAGCCAAATTTGTACATGTCGTCAGAACACACAGTCTTTGATGTTACAGCATCTAACCGGTTCATTTCTGCAGGTTTTGCTAAGCACAGGTAGCACGATGCATTTGATCTGGCTTCAGAAAAGTAAGTGCAGAGCTTACCGTCGATCATTGTCATCATTAGTTGATGAATCACTCTGTTACTATTACTGCACTCTGCGGATAAGGGCCTTAATTTCATCATCCATTTGTCTTTTGAGATCAATGACAACTGCTTCGCTCTCCTTTACAAAAGTAAACTGAACTGGAAACATTACAAAGCTGAGCATGGTTTTGGGTTCGTCCATAAAGTATTATCTCTATCTGTCAGTAGAAGACTAAATCATTGTAATAATACTTTCACTTGTTTTCAGACTCATTGGAAGACTAAATAATTTGTTATTTGGTATTTTGGTTGAATGCAAAGTTTTAAAAGTCATTTTGTGATGATAAATATCTAAATCAAACATAATTATCTAAGTGGGGTTTACTATAAACTTCTGCCAAATCCATCGGGGATATAGGGGTGATGCTATTTTATGTTACGTGACATCTGTTGGATCAAGGGCCTGATTCAGAAACTCCTCAATACGGCCCGCTTTGTGAGAAGGACGAGGAGGCTCTTGCCTCTGGACTTCTGGAGCCCTGCCCACTCTTAGCTTTGACCCTGCACCAGACACGGGCGGACCACTATTTTTTTAAGAAATATGTAATTAATGTTAAAAAATAATAAATAAAGGATCAATCAAATCAGAATCAAACACAGATACTGCAAGCGCCTGGTGCTAATAATAACGCATGGCATTGAAGCGATACTTGACATTTATAATTCACAGGCGACACGGGTACAAAGAAAGCCTATTCTTGGATTTACGGAAACTGCACCAATTTGAAAATATTATTATTTTTCAGTAAGTAGTATTTTACTGCAATAGACCCAAATAAGTTCTAATACCTAAGTTAGAAAAGCATTTAGCAAAGCGACATTTTTATTATAATGCTAACAAACTGAAAACTACACCTCTGGATGAGCGAACTGCGCATAACTACAAAATGTTTCAAATGCTCAAAGTTTTCGTCTCAAAAATCATATCCCAGTCCCCCTCAAAACGTAAAGTATACAATCTCTCCTACGGTTCGACATTTCGTGACGAACAATGAACACGAATACTAACAACCATTCTCGTTTACCTCCAAAATACAAACATTCATACGAAAGAGAAGCTCAACTTAAGCTGGTGTTCAACATCCCGATGCTGGCAGACCGAGGCGCGACGCCATGTCGGTGACCTCGGGCCGTGAGTCTTTCTCGCTCACTCTTAAGTATAAAGAGAGTGACTACGCTACACTATCCGATCCGAGAAATGGATAACCGTAGCAACCGTAGTGACGTGTCAGACGAGGGAGTGTAAACAGCTCGAACAAAAACAGTGTTTTCATAGTTATTTGTTATCAAATTCTTTGGAAATAACTTCAAAATGAGGGAGTTTAAATACAATGTGATCGATTTAATATGTTACGTGAGAGATCGGCCGTGTTTGTGGGATAAAACTATTGAGAATTATAAAGACAGAATGGAACGGAGAAGTGCTTGGGAAGAAATATTCAACAATTTAGAAGAAACGTACGAAGAAATGACGCCGGAAGAGAAGAGAATTACGGGTAATGGAAACAAACATTTTGTATGTCTCTTAACAATCTGACAAATGATATGTTCGATACCAAAAAATCGTCACGCGAAATACTGGGTGGTTTGCTGTTTGAAATTTTTGTCTTAGCCGTTTTACGTCCACCGCATTAGCTGAGTGATGTTTCACGATACATAAACAAAGTGTGCAGTCCAACATGCAAGTCTTCGATCTGCTTTGATCAATCATAGCAACAACTATAGGTAAATAGGTACTTAAGAGAGGGATTTAGTAGACTTATATTATATCCCTCTAAAGTACTTATGGTAAGTACAATTGTCTATGTTGTGAAATCTATACTAAATTTTGTAAGTTTGTATGTAGGGGGTAATCTCCGGAACTAAAGATCCAATTCAAATTTTTTTATCACATTTAGAAAGATAGATTATTCGTGGGTGCTCTAAGCTGTAAATTATATTTTTATCATGCTTATTAGCCGAGCTATCACATTTTTGCGAACGAAGTCGCGAGCGAAGTGCTAGTAGGTAATATGTTTGTAAATAAAACTAGGCCCTTTTAATAAGGTTTATTTTCGATTGCGTTAATTACGCACCTATCCCTCTCACTCTTGCTTCCGCGGACTGAAGCGCGAGCTCACTCACACACTTTAGGCGTTTGAAAAGACAAGGAGTCGCCACTACTTTTTTTGAATTTTAATTTTAATAATAATACTTTTTTATGGATATTCTTTTATTACAGCTTTCCAAAAAAAAAATTCAAAGAGGGAAATGGAAGTGTACCGCGTAGTCAGTTATACCACGACCCACGGAACACAGAGATGACGATTTTATCTACCCACCTTTTCTACAATGATAAAATAGAAAGCAGTTATTTTAACATGAAACGTTGTTGTTTTTTTTTTTTCATCTTCAAAGGCAGATTATAACCTCATATTTAGTTTAAAACTAACGCGCAGTCGGCTGTTCCTAATTTATAATTCGTTGCTCACGTAGTTCTTAATATTGCTAAAATGTTATTAGCCCAATGGCACATACAACGCCAGAAATTGAAAAAAAAAAGTTCTAATATTTGTCTTGTTCCAGGTGACACCATTATAAGAAAATGGTCAAATGTGAGGGACTCTTACATGAAAAGTCTACGAACCAAACCTGGTGTAAGCCGAAGAAAATATATGTACGGAAAGAACTTGAAATTTCTTGCGAAAAATGCAACAGAGGCGGCGCTTGCAGATATAAATTTTAACGAAGATGATTCTTCTCAATCTGCTTCAGCGTCATATCTATTGCTATCGCCGTCACCGACCACCCCAGAGACTCCTACATCTACTCCAGAGCCTTTCATTGAATTCCCACCTACTGTATTCCTTACTTCCGGTGCTTCACAAGGCTCATCACGTCAAAAGATAAAGAGAAAAGAGCCTGAAGTAACAAAAAAACCTTTACAAGAAGAATTACAAAAGAAATCCCGTAATTATACTAGACCAGATGAAAAAGAAACCATGTTGCTATCATTTTTGCCATACATAAAAGATATGAATGAAACAGAAATGATGGATTTGCATATGGAAGTATTGATTACAATTCGGAATATTAAAGGAAAACGAGCTCTGAATCCTGGCGTTAGTACAAGTGTATCTTCCGGAAACAGCACCCCAAATAGTTTAAACTGGTCCCAGCCAACGTTAACACCTATTCCTAAACCTGCCATTATCAAAATAAACCCACAGAAATCTATTCATTTTACATTACCAAACTCGCAAAAGACGGTGGAGGGTTACTGCATTGAAAAGTAGTTAGAAGCCACCACCATCATGCCACAGTCTCCGTTTTCTACTAGTGATAGCCTTGCGTAGCCAGTTACTTATATTAAAATTAGATGGATCAATACACTGACATGCGACCAGTTTACCCCTATGGGGAACTAATGAATTGTTTATAATTGTTGCAATTTGATGGATCCAGAAGGACCAGACCCTGACAAGTGAACTCTGCCTATGCGTTCCGAGGTACCCATTGCGCTTTTTTCCTGAGATAAATCGTTTGATTAATTTCATGATAGTATTGACGCTATTAAGTGACCTCAGGATACCCTCTTGCCTCTTGGGGTACCCAGGCATGATGTTATAATTTTTTTTGTTCGAATATAATTATTTACTTAATTGTTTACATTTTCGAAACTACACACATACAAATTTTACTTCGGTTAATGTATGAAACAGCTGTTTAACGATGTATACTGTGGAGGAGTTCGGAATGATGTTCTGATTACATGGGAACCATTTGTAAGTCGATGTTCCAACCGGTATATTAATGATATTGTCGTATTTGATTCTGTACACCCACACTGATAAATGACGTCTGCATACCCTCAGGGTATCCAGGCATGAAGTATTGTTTATTACTATTTTTCTAATAAAGACTTATATATGAATTGATGATCAATTAAAAGAATAAATAGTATCGAATCAGAATATTACTCTTTTATTAAAGATGGCGCGAAGATGTGTAGCGGGCCCGTTTCAGAAGCGAGCGGTAATCGCGCCGTCTAGTGACTGCTATTTATTCACTCGAGTCGGTCCCTAACACACATCCCTCGCACACATTTTTTCTTGTTTTGTATGTACAAAAACCTCACTCCGCTGAGCCGTTTCCACTAGAGCTGCGCTGAGCGAGGCGAGCTGAGTAAATGAAGTGATTCTATTGGTTCTAAAAAGCACATCCCTCGCTACGCATCCTCGCACATCCCTGGTGGAAAAGCAGCCTTAAGGGCTACCGATCCAGTAACTGGGTTGTGAAGCTCAGATAGGCAGACGCTCCATATCTGCATCCAGTTCAACAAGAAGTCAATCCCAACACTGTTGGGAAAAGGCTAGGTAGACGATGATGATGAATCTTATCTCATCTCAATACCTCCATTTGACTAGAACACCATAATTATAGTTAAGTGCAGATCGGGCATCTTCGTTATCCTCATGTTTTTTCCTAGCCTACTCCGTCCCACTCCTGGGCGAAGGCCTCCCTCCACTCTTTTCTTTACTCGCGAACCCGCGCGTCCTTCTTCCAGTTCAGACGGAACCTGTTAGTTCCAGTTCGTCCCGCCATCTCCTTCGTGGCAGTTTCCTGCTGTTTTGGCCCACAGTTTATTCGGCATGCGGCAGAAATGTCCTGCCCAGTCCCATTTGAGTTGGGACAGCCTTTTGAGACACGTCAGCTATATTTTTTTTGGAGAAACATTTACATAATGGCCGTTTTTGTTACAGGAGAATTAATCCTCAACAAGTGGACAAACATCCGGGACACATTCATAAAAAGCCTCAAAACGAAGATGGGTAGGCCTAAGAAGAAATACCTTCTTTACGACCATTTAGAATTCCTAACTAAAATAATACCAGAAAGTGAGCGACCTACAGAAATAGTCAACCCAACACCCACCTTCATGAAGGAAGAACCAGATTCTGGTTTTAGTATCACCACAGAAATAGAACCTGAATCTTCTACTAGTTTGACAATAAGTAATGTTACAAAAAAGAGTACCAAAGGAAGTGACTTTGATGACGCGAAGTCGACTGATTTTGCTAGTGAAATCAGTTATGGCCGCAAAAGTAATCGAGCGAAAAGAAAGTCTAATCGATTCTTATTTACTGATGATATCCATTCAGTTTCTAGTAAAAAAAAATCTAAAAAGGCGAGTACACTAAATGACGATATATCAGTGAATGATCAATATAGTGCAATAGATTTTGTTGAAGTCGATGATAATGACCCGAGAATCATGAACGAAGATGAGGCGTTCTTCGCTTCATTATTGCCGACAATTGTGAAGTATACTGAAGATGAAAGACTCGAGTTTAGGATAGAAGTACTTGGTATTATGAAGAAGTTGAAAGAGAAAAGAACTTGGACGGCGGACTAAGAACAATAGATTGTTCAGGGTTGATTACAAAGCAATGAATACGATAAGAGGACACATTCGATATTTGAAAAAAAAAATCGGGGATAGATTTTTCGTAAATCTAAGTTGTTTAACGGCCGTTTTCAAAAACTTACAGTTTGTGGAACGTTGCTATCTCAGATAAACTGTCAACCCTCCGAGAGACAGAAAAGTGACGTGGATAGGATATTCCTGTCAATTCATTGCTAACTTTATTTATAGAAACACCGATAGCTACTAAAGTCAAATTAACTAACTGTTATACGTAAGTTATAGAAAACGGCCGTAAGTAAATGAAGACTGAATATATATAGGTATTTAGTTGTAATTATTTGAATAGGTCAGAATTACCAGTACTGTATAAGGTTCGCAACATTGCCACGTTAAATGGCAATGCTGCCAGCCTTTAGGTACTTTTCCCATTATCGCATGAATTTATTGATGGCCTAAGCTTTTCTGTTGTTATAGAGACTTTCTCTGTTAGCTTGTATATAATGTTTATGTAATGTTTTTTTTATGTAATGTTTTACTGTGAATAAACAACTTTTATATGCAATGTACTTGTCTTATTACTTTTATTTTAGGTAAAAATTTTGTGGGGAAATAAATAAAATCCCCAAATGTTTATTAGATAAGTTTTAATGATCATTTTTCTGTAGCACTTTTAAAAATAATGTTTACAGTATGTAATCAGAAAAACACAATCAGTTTAATTAAAAAATAATGATGAAACTCCTAAACGTTAATTATTAGTTTCCCTTTACAGCTAATAAATTTAAATTTCTAAGTGAAAAATATAACAAAACGCATTTGCAATACTGTATTTTTCCGTTCAGTAAATAATATCGAAGGTACGACGTTACCTACAATATTATACGAACGATAACAACTTGCTTGAAATATATAAAAAATCCGAACCTTACATTTTTAGAAATGGCAGATTTTTTTTCTTCCAAAACGAAATAATACATAGGTTTCAAAAACTCTCACATTATTTTAAGTTAGTCGTAATATTGGATCTGTTTTATTTTAGTGTCTTTAGCGGGGCTGTCATTCGCGGGCCGACCACGCCTCGCAGCGGACGTGTCGGTTAACTACTAGCCATCACACACTAACACGATCTTACGACTAAATTAAGTTGAACTATGGGTTATAATATAACCACCCATCGAGTGCACATAATTACCCCAATACAATTTCACTATACGACCCAAAACAGGTCGAAACTCACTAAATTCACTAAAATTTAAACACCCCCCATTCCACTATTTACAAATTCGGAATGAATCTTGCGTCTAAACGCCGAAAACTTAAGTGTTTATGTTTGTTTGTTTTTTTTTTGACAATTTTCATTTAATTCTGTAGTTTATAAGAGACAAATGTACCATTGTAATCGTCATTATCTATTATGGCTTTTTATATACAAGCGGTAGAATACTGCAAGGAAAAGTAATGATTCGGCTTAAAGCCGCTCCGGTTAGCCAGCGGGCATCGGACAAGCTCGGTCTCTGCCGAGTCTGCGAACACGTATAACGCTATATCATATCGGTACTATAGTGACTAGACGGTCCCCTAAACAAAAATTGGGGATCAAAAATTTATTTACATCATGTTTCACACTATGGATATCAAGTTCACACTAGCTTAACACATTTGCTACTATTAAATGTTTATATATTTATTTATTAAATACAGCGATATTAACGCCCTTTGGAAACGTAATATAAAGCACAGGTGAGTATAGATCGCCAAGTAAACTATTGGCACCGAAGTATTTTGATAAACGTAATCTCAAAAATAACTCAAATCACCCAAAGTTAAAGCTTCCATCGTCTTTTATTTATTTATTGAAAAGTTCACTTTGTGCTGTGTCACATGGAAGTCGCTTACAACTAAAACTATGCGCATACACTTTAGTATTAAATCAAAAATATATATTGGCTCGAATGATATAGACAACGCGCTAAAGAATCAAATCGTTTACCTCAACATCAGTCTAGCATCGTTATGAAGGGCTATGTTATAAATTAATACATCTACTCCGCTAAAAGACGATTAAATTCATATTTGAGTATGGCTGTAATCACTAAAGGAAACACTTATGTCTATTACGAGGTAACCTATTGAAATACAATTTTATACAGTTACATATCAATACAAAATATGTTTATGGATAATATATTACAAGAAAATATAACAATACAAAAGAAATCGTCATTTCGTACTAGAAATAAAAACGGATTTGAACTTATCGGTGATAAAACTTAGAAATTAATAACACGTAAAGGAACTTACGAAAAATGAATCGATTAATTTTTAACAAAAATAAAATCACGTTTCGAAACTGCTGTGAACTTAGCTACCGGTTTATTTACTTATAAAATTATATACAAAACAATTTTAACAACTTTTTTTTTTATATAATACACCTTAGAAGTGAAACCTCGTCAGTAAAGAGATCGCGTTTCAGTCTGGCGCGTGGCAGACAGAGTATAACATTCATAATGCCACAGCCTTTTTAATGTAGAAATCGGTAATCACAATGTGTCGTAGTTCAGTTAGACGTAAAGTCAATATTGGGCTTCCTCTGGCGGGGCTTCTTGGGGCGAGGGGGGGCGGGCTCACCGTTGCAGCAGTGGCAGCCGCGCTTCACCACCCCTCGGCCCGAGGCTCGGCGTCGACCCTCGCCGCTGTCGTGTCGCTCGGGCGCGTGGTGTCGTTCGGGCGCGTGGTGTCGCGCGGGTGCGTGGTGTCGATCGGGCGCGTGGTGTCGCTCGGGCAGATCCCGCACTTCATGTCGCTCGGGCAGGTCGGGCGCGCGCGTCTTGCCCGACAGACTGCGCTGCGCGTCGAGCGCGTGGTACATGCGCTTGGGCGGGTAGGTGCGCAGCGGTGGCGCGTGATTATCGTCAGCGGACGAGCCGTCCGCACTGCCCCGCCGCTCGATCCCCCGCGCGTCTTTTATCACCGAATCCAGTCTCATATGAGCTCCTAGCCCACTCGAATCAGTAGAATTATTCTCCTCGAAAGAAGGACTTTTGCAGCATTTGTCACTGTCGCTGCTGAAGTCCAAAGGTCGTCGGGTCTCTCGTTCTGACTGACTGGACTCCCAGAACAATTCAGCTCGCTCGGGAGACGATCCATCATCGTCTGCGTCGCCGAAGTCTCTGGAATCTTCCATCATTTTGGCGTGGTGACTTGCCATGATGTTGTCTGACTCGTCCATCAGGAACCTCGAGGCTTGTTCTCTTTTGTTTCCGTAGCACACACGCCTGATGACTTGTGTTGTGTTGTTGCCTGAGGCGTGCACGATGTGGGACGCTGTGTTTGACAGGTGTAGTTCTCTGTTATCATTGAGAATGCTGTCAAATCTCGTGAGGCCGTCATCTTTGACGAGTACTGATGAAAGGTTGATGTTGTTATGCGTGTGCGGTCCGGGTAACGAGTTGATCATGTTGTCTATATCTGCGTATTTGACGTTGTGTACTCCGCTGCTCTCAGCGGTGGCCTGCGATATGACGGTGGTCTGCGGCGCGGTCATGAGCACAGTGCCGGGCGCGCGGTTCGCGTGGAATATTGTCGATGTTATGTGTCGACCCTTTAGACCGCTTAACGTGAATGGTTGGCTTATCTGGAAAAATGAGAATACACTCGTTAGTTATAAGTATCTGTAGAGTTTAGTGTTATGTGTTTCAAACTATATAACAACCACGAAAATACATCAAATCATTCATATCTTATTATTTGCGTCTGCCCTACTTTGTTCAACGAAAGCCGAAGCAAAATTTCAAAGAAACAACAAAGCA
This sequence comes from Eugnorisma glareosa, assembly GCA_947578425.1. Classification (NCBI taxonomy): domain Eukaryota; kingdom Metazoa; phylum Arthropoda; class Insecta; order Lepidoptera; family Noctuidae; genus Eugnorisma; species Eugnorisma glareosa. Next base: position 5,351,390 of record OX387981.1, read on the forward strand.
GGAAATTTATCACAGTTCCGAGGTAAGACTGAAAAAGGCGTTATTTAGCTATAGGTCCAGATGAAACCATAGTGCCAGTACATTGCACAAATAACTGGGCAATGCTAGAACATAAGCTTAGTTTTATTTCATCATCATCATCAGCCCGGAGTCACCCACAGCTGGGTATAGGCTTCTCCTTTCTTCTACCACACTGCCCGGTTCTGGGGGGTTACTATGACGTCATAAACTAGGAGTAATTCCAGTGGGAAAGAGTCAGAGCTATACAGGTCGTCTAGCGCCATCTCTTTCCCACACTGGAATTACTCCTGCTTTAAGACGTCATGGTAGGTCGTCTGTGCATCTCTCAACCAGGTGTTTCCCGCGATTTTAGTTTTATTTAGGGCAATTAAATTAAGACGAACTAACCTCTCCGTCAACAGTAGGCTCACTATGGAACGTAGTATTAGGATGAGCCCGCGCAAACTCTTCCTGGTCCAGCTGTATAGTCGCCTGCATGCCATCTTCGCTCACGGTGACGATTCCAACGTCCTCCAGCCCTATACCGAGGTCCCGGTCGTCGTGCATGTCTGAACGTTGTAGCAGCTGGTCCGTGGCTATCTGATCGTCTAGATCCGGCTGCGGGATGCCGTGATGAAGAAGTGGTTGGGCTGGAACAGAAATGGGTTTGTGAGTATTTTTAGGTTGAGTTACGAGTTTTTGGGCTATATACACTGGACAGCAAATAAACCGGGCCACCCGCTACCTTGGAACTCTGATACGATTTTCTCAAAAAGAATAAAAAAAATAAAAAAAAATAAGTTTATTGCGTATAATTTGGTTGCATAGGATCAGCTGACGGCCATGATAGCCAGAGGCTGTCCCTAAGGGGGAGTACTATCCCCTCTTCTCTGGAACCTTGTGATAAACGATCTCATCACTAAACTCAACGCGAACCAGTTCTATACTATAGGGTACGCTGACGACCTCGCCATCCTCATTTCGGGGAAAGTGACGGGAACAATCTGCAATCTCACTCAACAAGCGCTACGCATCGTTGGACAGTGGTGCAGAGAATTCGACCTCTCAGTGAATCCCACGAAAACTGAACTAGTCATGTTCACCCAAAAACGAACACTAGGCCCCTACCGCCTACCCAAACTTTTTGATACAGAACTACAATTAGCTGACGAGGTCAAGTACCTAGGAGTCATCCTGGACAGTAAGTTAAACTGGAGTAGTCACCTAGACAACAAAATAAACAGGGCTTGCATCACCTTTTGGCAATTCAGGAGAATGATAGGTAAGAAGTGGGGCATATCCCCCAAAATTATACTCAAAATCAAAGCGTTTATTTCAAGTAGGCCAGTTACAGGCACTTTTGAATTGTCGAAAAAAAGAACAATTAAATGTAGCTACAGTCCCAGTCACAAGGCATAAAAACTGTGAAAGTACTGTAGTTGCCCATTCCCTATCGTAGATCTCTATGGAGAAGAACGGACAAGAAACTCCATGGACACTCTTTTAAATCAGCAAATTGTTACAAAATCCTGGCTACATCATTCATGTTGAGATGGTACACTATGTGAGAACGATGTAGCAAGATGTCTGACTCTGGTTGTACTGCGCGGTGATCCGACCCATGATCACCTACGGGGCAGTGGTCTGGTGGCCACGCACCAAACTAGCTACAGCCTCCATCAAACTGCAACGCATGCAAAGGCTTGCCTGTATGGCGATAACAGGCTGCATGAGGACCACTCCGACCGCTGCTCTCGAAGCCATGTTGGAGCTCCCTCCGCTCCATCTGTTCATACAGCAGGAAGCGACGATGTCGGCGGTACGCCTTAAAACACTACAACTTTGGGGTCAATGGTAACACAGCACACTGCGATACTGGAGGGATTCTACAACGAGTTCCCCCTAGCGAAAGCAACAAACGATCGGATACCCAAACAGTTCGTATTCGATAAAAAATACAAGATCCAACTCCATGAAGACCACCGCTGCGAGGGACTAAGCCCCGCAGAGCTGCGGATCTTCACGGATGGATCCAAAACAGGTACTGGCACTGGAGCTGGAGTCTTCTCTGAGGATCTCAACATCCACATTGCCGCACCACTAGGGGCCCACAACACGGTATTTCAGGCAGAATGCATTGGCATTACCCTGGCGGCATCAGCTATCTTAGCCAGAGAGGTTGTGGACCACCCTATTCGTATACTCTCAGACAGCATGGCTGTACTGCTAGCACTAAACAACCACATCGTCAACTCTGGGTTAATATACAAGTGTCATCAACGTCTGAACCAGGTTGGTAATCTCAATAATATAACCATCCAATGGATAAAAGGACACAGCGATTCCCGAGGCAATGATGCAGCGGACGATCTCGCTAGAAGGGGATCAAGTATGGCAGCGCGAGCGGTGGGACCCGAACCCATCGTGCCACTCCCTTTCGGATACCTACGCACACTGGTAAGGAAACGAACTAGTGAACAACACCACGAGCTATGGCTGGACCATGGCGAGTGCAGGCAGGCCAAGGAAGCACTGCCTACTATCGACGGCCGCTTCACTAAACGGGCGCTTCGGCTGTCCAAACCACAGCTGCGCACAGTTACAGCCACCGTCACTGTACACGGCTCTTTTAATAATCACCTCTTTGTCATAGGAGTCACGGACAGCCCCCTGTGCCGAGCCTGAATGGAGGTAGACGAGACAGCAGCCCACGTGCTTCTGCACTGCCCAGGGGTTGCAACATACGGGGCAAAGTACTTCGGTAACCCAGGTACTCTCCGCGAGATTACCAGCAACATCAAGGCGCTGCTGGCCTTTCTCGGGGAGTTAGGGTGGATCGAATAGATTTCCCACCCGCACGCAAAATACGCGCTTAGACGTGGAGTTGCGGACACCAGCCCGCTATACAATACAATACAATAGAATAAATTTGGGTTACATAGCATGTCAAGGAGTCTCCATTTAGGCATAGAAAATGCCTGTAGTTGAAGGTTCCGCTCTTCCCATACATCTTAAAGATACAAAATAAATAGGCAATTAACAAAAAGGGAAAAAAAATAAAAAACAAACAAAATTATACAAAGTACGATAAATTGTATAAGCGTGTGTGCGCCCGTGTGTGTGTGTGTGTGTGTGTGAGTGTGCGAAAGAGAGATTTTGAGTGTACATAATGTGTCTACCTAAGCAAATAACATCACTATATTATTTATTATTAAGTCACACGTTGCACGTTGCACTATGATAGTTATAAGTTATATACTTTTTGAGAAAATCGAATCAGAGTTCCAAGGTAGCGGGTGGCTCGGTTTATTTGCTGTCCAGTGTAAATTAATAATATAAGCCAGATGGCAAATATTTTCAGACAAAGGCCGCTTTTATAGAATTTCACAATACTCCATTTGTAGGTAAAACATCTAGGTATATTACTAAATGAATGAACATCTCATGCACGATATGACATGTTCATAAAGATGTTTCTAGCATATAAATTACATTGACTTTGGCAACTCGTCTTCAATGGCTTAATTTCTTCAGGTTATATAGCCAAGTGCTTTCCAGTTCGTAGCCTACAACCGGCTCAACTGATCTCCTAGCTAGAATGATATCATTGTTTTTTTAATGTAGTTTATAATTATTAAAAAACGGCACCCAACATAAAATTTATACAAAACGGTACTCAACATAAAATTAATACAAAACGGTACTCAACATAAAATTATTACAAAACGGTACTCAACATAAAATTATTACAAAACGGTACTCAACATAAAATTAATAAAAAACGGTACTCAACATAAAATTAATACAAAACGGTACTCAACATAAAATTATTACAAAACCGTACTCAACATAAAATTATTACAAAACGGTACTCAACATAAAATTATTACAAAATGGCACCCAACTTATAATCTTTGATTATCATGACTTTTTGTACTACTTACGAGTATGTGAATGATGTCCATGATCTTGTGTATGGTCATGCGCAGGCGACGCAGCAAACAACAGCTCAGCTTCCGGGAACAACTCCGATGCCGACGGAGAGTCCACGCCAAGATCTTCACATTCCTCCGACAAGGATTTCTGTGAAAGATACTCCTATTCGATACATGCGTATTATATTAATAAAACAGAAATAAATCATAGAAAAATCATAATAAGAAAGAAATTGAGAAAAACATGAGATGAGAAATGCAAGGATGATGGACCACCGTGATGTAAACTGCACTATAAACAACAATATGGATTTGTGATCAGCGATAATTAATCTATCAATTGGGGTGGTCAGATAGGTAGTCGCTCCATGTAAAATACTGTTATTCAACTGCACCCAGTTAGACAGGAAGCCGACCTCAATAAAGTTGCAAAAAAAACTAGGCTGACGATGATATGTGAAAAGTTAGGGTTGCGCCTCGAAGCCTGTGAAGCTCCCAGGAAACTCTGTGCTTCTGGGCGGAGCTAGGCTGGCTAACTTAGCCGGACACCTACGCACAACGGACCATATAAAGAGAGTCTAAGTGCGGAAAATGGAGTCCCTACTCTACTCTACTCTACTAGGGCTGCGCCTCTTCTAGCAGCACGATATCACATTTGTCCAAGCTCCTATCCTTTTCTGTCGCTCAGAGCCGTCATTTGCTAGAGTGAGACACAGAGCGTGCTGCCGACCACATCGTCGATGTGGTATCACTCCCGCTCTGACCCGCTGTGTACCGTATACCAATTTTAATGATGGTTATATTTCATTATTAGCTGTTGCCCGCGACCTTCGTTCGCGTGAAATTATTATAAAAAATATTAATTCCCTTTTTTAAATTGAATTTTGTTACCAATTTCCAGGGCTTTAATCTGTAAAAGTCCCGTTAAAATCGGTTCAGCCGTTTCGGAGATTAGCCGTTTAAAAAGCAAAACGCTCGTAAGAAACAGCAGCATTTGTTTCTCTTCCAGCGCAAATCAGTAAGACTACATATTATTATGAAAAAAATTAGTGGGCAGATCAATGACGTTCAATCATTTACGTCGACTTGCTCGGCTTAGGACCGACAATTGAGATTCCAACAGTGCAATAATATTACGGTAGTCATTTACATGTCGCTTAAGCCTTTGGTCCCCGACTTTCGGTTGGCATTTGTAGATCTTTGACAGTCGTTACAGATAGTCAGCGGCTCGAAGGTCTGACAACCAGTCTTACCAAGGGGCAACATATTACCCAGTACCAAATGGGTTCTGGAGGTCAGATAGGCATCGCTGCATGTAAAATACTGGTATTCAGTTGAACCCGGTAAGACTGGAAGCCGACCCCAAAATTTGTTGGGAAAAAGCTAGGCAGATAATGATTTACATGTCGCTTAGAAGACATGCTGTGCCGGCCCCAAATAGTTTGGGTTAGGGGCAGGAGAATGATGATGATCATAGACATGTCGGCATTAGAATACTAAAAAGGTCACATTACCTGTAAACGCAGCTCATGTTCCAGTATAGCATATTTATGCCTCAAAGCGGCTGCCGACACGTGGGTAAGACGGTGTTGTCTGTGATGTGATCCGTCCTTTTTCTGCACAACCTATACCAAAAGAATATACGTCAGTCTTGTGTTTGTTACTCAAGAATTTAACAGGTAGGAAATACATTATGTAATTTAGACTAAAAAGGGTTTTTTTTATTTCTTTTCATTAAATGTTTTGTTAAAATCGCCTAATACACGACGTAAATAATTAATCAAGAGATTTATTTTAATCTTAGGGATTTTTTATGGAATGATACCATTTTAATACTTTTACGGATTATCATTAGGGAATAGTACAATTTAGTTTTTTTTTTTTTTTAATTTTATCAGTTAATTTTCCAATAGACTAAATAATAAATTTTAAGCATGAAGCTACAGTGATGAATCGTTCCCAAAGCCTACATAAATGATACCTGCCCAACATAATGAATGGTTCCGATGACGGCAAAGCAAAGCTTTCCATTTCAAACACATTTTCATAGGAACAATATACCTTATTAACTAACACATTAAGATTGAATTTCACAACAACTAATGAAGGAAACTTTTCAATTACAATGAACCGAATGAAGGGACATGCGTTATAATGCGGGAAAGACTTCACAATGGATAGTAATAGTTGGATAGACATTTGTTCATCATGCAAAAATTATAAACTAGACGCTAGGAATTTGTAGAAATGAAGCTTACTCCGAGGTCAGGAGTTATGACAAAATAAAAGACAATGAAGAGGGGAGGCAATAATTAATAAACACCTAGTAATGTTTCGTCTGTGTCCCATTAGCGGCGATGCCGAGTACATTGTGTAGAAGTGGCATTTGTAAATGCTGTTCGCACAATCAACGTTTTTTTTTTATATTTAATGCGATTTACTTAGTAACAGTACAGGATTTTATTCTTATAATTGATTATGTAAAATACCCGTTTTCAAAGGCTACACCTGGATGAATGCCTAAATAAAAACATGCTGTTGTATTCACCACTAAGCCCAGCGCTGAGAGTCGAAAATCGTGCGCTTTTATTTAGGTTTTCATTTAGATGTAGCCTAAATCGGGCATGACTTTCAAACTGTGTCACAGTACACAAGCGTTAATATTACACATCGCATTTAGAAAGAGTATAGTCACACAGAATTGAGTGACAAACAATGCTCCACTGAGCAGGGGGCCTAAAATGGCCGCGTGGTACTTTCTGGCCACACTACAAAAATAATGGGGATCGAAGTTAATACAAAAACAGTACATGAGATGTTCATTATTGTACGCGATTAAAAAAGTATAGAAGCACATACATTTATGGACATACATATTATAGGTAGTGGTAATAACATAATTTAAGTGACCTCCGAATAAAATATATGCGACAAACTCCCGAGTTTTTTGTATTCAATAGTTTTAATATTATTATAAAGTGGTTTTTTTCCGTATTTCTAATAATAAATAGAACGAACAATAGACGCACATTTGTTTACCAATGAGTTTGTATATTATTAGATGACTTATCGCATTGTACGTGGTGGCGCGACTAGGAAGCATACTCCCTGGTCGCGCCACAAATTTTGTTCAATTTCTGGCAATGAACATATCATGTACTTTTTTGTATTAACTCCGATCCAAATTGCTTTTGTGGCGCGGTCAGAAAGTACCACGCAAATGGCCACTTTAGCAGAATCATAATAGGATAATAATATGACTTACGTTACAATTCGTAAAATAGTCACAAAGTGACAATTCATTATATTAGCTGCGTCTATAGCATTTTAAGAATGTTAACGTGATTCATATTATTTTCCTATTAGGATTCTACTAAACCGGTAATTTTAAGGCCCATGAACTGTTTCTAATACTCAATGTGGCATATCGTCAACCGAGTACTGTAATTATTTCACTTGCCACATCTACACAATGCATAATCAAAACGGCACACCAACGAAGGAAGAGAACAGCTGACAAAAATAAATCGATGCGTGCATTCTACTAAAGAGGCGACTAATTCTTTAGGTTATCAGCGTCGGTTCTACGATACGGTGTACCTGATGGTAGCCCTTATCGTCGCAATCTGACGCGTCAATATCGTAGCCGCATCGCGGCGAATCGTCGTGCGAACCGACCATGTACGACCTTTTCGAATCGACGTCGAACATCTTATCAAAAATCCTTTGCGCCTCCATATCGGGACTGTATCTATCTGGGATCGGGTCCTGAAGTTGCAAAATGTGTGTCATACACGATTTGGACGGCTTTAATACAAATTTGGAATTATGAGCGAATATTATACATATATTAAGAGATATATTGTTCAAAAAATAAGTAAAAAAAGTCTACTTACAAGTACAGTGCGGTCCATGTCTGTTCGGACGACTTCCTCGTAGCTGTAGTCGTGAGGGTTGGCCGTTGCCGGGAGGTGCCATGGCTCTCCCTCAGGACTCGATCCTCGCTCTGGCTTCACTTCCTCTCGACTTTCAGTTCTCCAGGGGGAACTGTTGGCTCTCGTCTCTATTAGCTCGGGTGGTGCGGGCGCAGGGGCCGGCGACGCAGTGCTGTCTGGCGGTTGTATGGTTGTAGCAGTCGCTAGGTTGAACGCTTGAAGGTTATGAAGAGCTGAAGTTGGTAGGCGAACATGTCGCACACCTGGTCTTGTCAACACAGGCTTCAATCCAGCTGGCCCGATGAGCCGTTGTAAAAGTAGAGCGTTTGTCGCCCCACCTTCACCACCGCCGACTGTTAGTAACTTCGGGCCTCTATTCGTCACTATAGCAATCTGCTGGCCGCCTTTGATCATAGATACAGGCAAGATGTAGTTGGCAGGCATGAGGACGGCTGTGGATGGTTTGCCAGCCGTACCTCGAGCTACAGTGATCGTTTGCCCGTCTGCCACGATGACGTTCCGTTGTTGCGGCTGCGGACGAGGCTGAGGCGTCGGGGGCGCTGACTGGGCCGAGTTTTCATGCTCAAACGTAAGCTTACGAACGACTTTACGTGGACTGTCTTGCGGTGAATGACTGTCAATACAGCTTTCATTGCAGTCTCCTTGCGAAGTGCCGCAACTGCTGTCTTCAGAACCCATTGTCCTGCATGAGTCATCTGTAGGACTCAAGTCCCGGTTTCGGCGATGCTTCTTACGTTTCGATGACCCTGGATTTGACGGCGGGTTAGTTCTTCGACGTGGCGCCGGTTTATCCTTGTCCGGAGAATTCTCCACTTGCTCTTTGTATTCAGCTAGGATGTAAAGAATCCGTTGTGTGGTTTGCTCATCTTCGGCTGGCTTTTGAGTGGATGGCTTCGGAGGTGTAGTGTTTAATTTCAATGTATTTGGAGGATTAGATGACGCTTTCGGTCTTGATTTTGACTTTGAGCTAGATTTTTTCGATTGAGCTGGTGTTTCTGAAGATGTCGATGGTTCGCTGGTGATAGTGTGAGGGATCTGTGACGATGACGACGGTGATGAGTCGACAATTCCCGAAGAGTCTGGAGACCGTACGAAGGTAGATGTAGTGGGTGTTGAAGTGGACGTAGGAGCTGGGGTCGCCGCACCCTTTCTGTTCACATAAGTAACGTTCAACGGCTGCGTGTTACCGATTGAGTATAGAACTTGATGCTGTTTATGTGGTGCTGGCGTTGAACGGGAAGGCTCTGCGGCCGCCGCACTGGTAGAAGCTGCAGCTTCCGCAGCCTTCTCTTTCTTCTTCTTAGACCTGGATTTCGGCGGCTGCACTGTGCTTCTCTCCTTGACTTGTTCTAAAACCAAGTCGAACTCTCTCAGCTGTTCCAATGTTGACGAGCTCATGGATTCAGTCGAGGACTGACTCTCACTTGGAGTGGCCTTCACAGCTGCTGGTCTACTGCTTGTAGATGTCGATGTTTGTGGTGTTTGAGCTTGCGGCAGCCTAATAGTCTGTTGGCCAAGCTGTGGAGCTGCTGTCAGGACCAACTGTTGGTATACAGGCTGGTTCGTCCCTGAGATCACATTACGCTGTATTTGGAAGAACGATGGCCTTACTACTCTTCCTCCTGACACCATTTGTGGTGCTTTACTCAACATTGGCAACTTTATTCGCATTTGTGTCAACACAGGTTGTGGTTGGGGCGTATGTGCGTTGTCATTTGAAGTCACCATGTGGGTATTACTTTCCTCTGAACCTTCTGTGTTAGAGTGAGTTTGAGTTTGTGGCACAATCTTTATAATCGATGGCTCTATCTCGCCCTGTTGTTTTTGGTTCCCTTCGTCGCCGAGTTCTGAACTCGGGACAGTGATTAGATTGATAGTTTGCCCGCCTCCAAGGTTCACAGGTATTTGTCGAGTATATATCACACCACCATGGAGGTTCATTGGCGATATCGTTTGTTTTATTTGTTGGACTAAGTTGGGCTGAGTTTGGGATGTGGGCGGCTTTCTCAACAGTAGCGGAGGACTTCCAATCTGACTTATATGGTCCAAATTCATAGCATTATCGTTTGCTTGACACTCCGGATTTTCATCATTAGGAGACATTGCATTGCCGTTGCTAATTTCATTCTTCTGTCCACCATCTTGGTACATTTGTTTACCAAAAGCTTGGTTGAATTTCGGTAAGCTCGTGCCTTTCTCAGACCCAGGAGTTTTGGGTGACGCACTTTGTATGAATTTCGCGTAATTTTCTTCGTATATAGAACGTGATTTAATTTCTGCGTCTTTACTATTGGCGCTGTGCGTTGGGCTCATTTCTTGTGCGTCTATTTGTTTCGGCTGAGTAGGTTGAAGGTTGGGTGTCTCAACTGGTTGAAGTCTTAGTACCATGCTACGTTGATGAGGTCCATTCAACTGTATAGATTTTCCGTCAGCAGATTTACAGACAAACTGCACCATTTTTTGTTCGTTGCCACCTTGAGCGTTTGTAAGATTCGTCAAAAGATTGACTCTTTTTAGTAGTTGTCCGGTGTTTGCGTTCTTTTGATTTCCTGCGTTCACTATATGGAGAAGTTGATTTCCTTGTTGTAATCCTCCATCTACTAAAGACAGTCCACTGAATGAATTTGTCTGTTGGGGAGTGCCGTTTGATGCAGGTCCAGGAGGTACTGTCTTATTCTGCACAATATGCAACACCGGTGTGGAGTTCGGTGCATTTATAACAGACTGCTGAGTATTATCAACTAGAGTAATTTGTTGATGGTTCCCTGAAGCACTTTTCCCTTGGACTATATGCAGAACTTGAGGCGTGTGTGTGTTGGTCGATTGATGGTTATTTTCCGAAGCATTTGTCTGATTCAGCGGCGGTGGCAGTATTTGGGCTAAGGCTTGTTGCAAAGCCATCGCATTGATTGTTGTAGTCTTCTGAAAGTTGTTTGACGCCTGGCCAGTAGTGACATTGCCTTGCCTGAGTTTTTGAGATATCATATTGACGAGAGCTTGTGTTCTGTTATCTGGATCTGAAGAAATTCCCGCCGCGTTCATTGCATGTGCAATTTGATCTGTTTTTTCATGTGTACCATTCTGTTGCTGATGTTGTTGCAGTTCTTGCTGTTGCTGCTGAATCTGTTGTTTCTGCTGTAATTCGTGCTGTTGTTGCATTTGTTGTTTTTGCTGTAACTCTTGTTGTTGCTGCATTTGTTGCTTGTGCTGTAACTCTTGCTGTTGTTGCGCCTGTTGTTTCTGCTGTAACTCTTGTTGTTGTTTTTGTAGCTGCTGTTTCTGTTGTAGCTCCTGTTGTTGTTGTAATTGTTGCTTCTGTTGTAATTCTTGTTGTTGTTGCATTTGTTGTTTCTGCTGTAACTGCTGTTGTTTCTGTTGCTTCAATTGCTGTTGTTTTAGCTCTTGTTGTTGCTGTTTCTGTTGTTTCAGTTGTGCAAGCTGCTGTTGCTTAAGTTCTTGTTGTTTTTGTTGCTGTTGTTTTAGCACTTGTTGTTTCTGCTGCTTTTGTTTCAGCTCTTGCTGTTTCTGTTGTTTAAGTTCTAGCTGTTGTTGTTGTTTCAATTCTTTTTGTTTTTGCTGCTGTTGTTTCAGCTCTTGTTGCTTCTGTTGCTTTAGCTCTTGCTGAATTTGTTGCTGTTGTTGCTTCAGATCTTGTGCCCGTTTCAGCTCTAGAAGACGCTGCTGGTGCTTCTGCAGTTCCTCTTGTTGCTCTTGTTGTAGTTTTAACTCCTGTTGTTGTTTCAGCTCTTTTAGACGCAGCTGTTTTTCTTGTTCTAGCTGTATTTGCTGCAGTTCCATTTGTCTTTGTTGGTATTCTTGTTGCTGTTGCAACTGTTGCTTCTCTTGCAACTGTTGCTGCTCTTGCTCACGTTGCTGCTCTTGCTCAAGTTGCTGCTGCATTAATTTTTGCTGTTGCTGATATTGTTCATGTTGTTGTTGTTGGTGATATTGTTCCTGTTCTTGTTGTTGCTGATATTGTTCCTGCTGTTGCTGCTGCTGATGTAACTGTTGCTGCATTTGAAGATGTTCTTGTTGCTTCACATGTGGATATGCCTCAGGTACAGAATGCTTGTCTGTATAATTGTAAATCATAGTTACATTAGAATTCGGCTCCAGTGGGGTTATATGAGAATAATCAACGCTGTTCATCATATTCTTTTCAAACAATGGTGGATATTCACTGTTCTCATAATTATCGTTTATCTCTTCTTTGATTTCAGGTGTCTCTTCCATTTCTATCTTGATTTCTGGTTTGATATCAACGTCAACACTGTAATTACTAGCCATCGGATAGTTCATGACTTCATGGCCATGGGGTGGCATCGGCATTGATTGGATATGTTGCACGTACTCTTGTGCTAAATTTATTGTCAAATCAGCAGTAGTGAGTTCCGTATACTCAGTTTTTATGACTGACTGGTCATCGCCGGGGCTGTTTTCAGCGGAACATTGAGATGGACTAACATTAGACACTTGAGTGACTCTAGGATCGCATGTCACTGGGTTTTGGGCGGCAGCGCTGACCGGCAGCTGACCAACTTGGACAACCTGCACAATAGCTTCGAACGGAGCAGGCTGTATAAAATCTGGGTCAGTAAGTCCAAATGGAAAGTCCGACGAATTAAACAGACCATTAGAACACATGTCATCTTTTTCCTGTTGCTTTATCAAGTCGTAACTTAATTCATCCATTGTCTTCTTGAAAAAGGATCTGACTTTATCCTTCATTTGAATGCATCTGATGTTAGATTGTAACTTTTCTATTTCATATTTGTTTATAACATTAATTGTACTATGCACACGTTTACAGTTACCATAATTTTCGGACAGTAAAAGCGGCTGAGTTTGTTTTACGTCCGACAGAGTCGCAGCCGAAAATTTTGTACCACATACGTCCTCCAAATTTTGTATGACTCTGCCGGACCCCTCACCAAAACCCATATTGAAATTGGTTTCAATTATATCGCAAGATTTGTAATCTGGTTCGTTGTGTGAATCGATTTCTTCGGCTAATGTCTGAATACTTGGATCATGTATTGTATTTACTCCGTTTTCGACGTCAGTAAATAAAGTTTCGTCGTTTTCAGTACCCGATTGTTCAACGTTACAAATGCCTTTAATAGGCCATGACTGTAATATTTCTTGCACGTCTATGTGTTCTTTATGGAATGGCCGCGAGTAGGAAAATTTTACAGAACTGCAATAGTCCATTAGCTGTTTGAATTCTTTTGCATACCCAGATCTATCTTCCATGGTTGTGACTGTTTTTTTAGGGAAGTCTATATTTTTGGCTTTTTTGTACCTCTTTGTAATAATCTTTACATCTGTCATGTCAATTTTACGCTTCCTGTTTTTCGTATCACTGAATAAGCAATCGAAAATTAAGCCGCTTGGATATTTCTTAGAATATGTTATTTTGGGGAAATTGAGCTTAATTTCTATTTCTTCTATTCGACCATCTTCGCCTATTTGTTGTGTTATTAGTATATTTTCTTTGGAATATTTTTTATCATCGCAATCTATCAATAACGAACTAGAATGAGCACTATGCAGGACGTTATCCTTAAGCGTTCTTATAGTCGTATCTTGATCATCTATAAGCATCATTTCCTGGGTTTCTTTTTCTGTAAATTCTTCATTTATGTTTGACGTTGGCTCATGTATTGACGACTCATTCACCTGGGTTAGAGCACTTGTGAGAATTGTTCGAGCCGTCTCATCATCGAGGATTTCATCACTACGCATGTCAACGATTTCTTCGACTAAATACTTGTCGTCAATTTTGTCAACATCGAAGTCATTATTTTCTTTACATTCAGTGTCTAACTTACCAATATTTTCATTAACTTTTTCACACATGTTATGCCTCATGTAAGTCTCATCTAATATTGCATCATGGTCTTCACTATCAGCTTCAATGGCAATTTCTGTCTCTTCTAGCATGCTGTCTGTGTCTTCAAACATGCTCTTCAACTTCGTTTCAATTTCTTTGAATTTTCTATCGAGATCCTCATAATTACGATCCATCATATCTGTACTAGACTCTTGCGATTCCGTTTGAACGTCTTCGTATATATTTTTCAAAGTCTTTTCTTTATCAGTCACTACTAGTTGTGGATCGGTTTCTTTTTCTAATACACGTTCTTCTAGATTAGTTTCATCTTCTTTTTTTCTTTCTGTGGCTCTCATTTTATCAGCGTCTTCAGAAATATTTGAGACTATTTCTGGTTCTTCCAGTGACGTGTAAGTGTCGTTACAAATGTCTTCAATGACTATTTCTGAACCTTCCATTTGGCGATTTGGCTTGTCGTATTTTGTATAAATGTCGTCAGAAGTATTTTGCAAGACCATTTCTGGCTCTTCCAATTCTGTATTTGTAGCTTTGCAAATGCCTCCGTTGACTGTTTCCAGCTCTTTTAGTTTTGCATTCGCGTCTTTTTCTATTACTGGCAGTACCAGTTTTTCATCAGCGTATTGACAAACAACTTCAACTACTATTTCAGGCTCATCGTGACTCGTATCTATTTCTATATAAGTTTCTACTAATTTTGGGCCAGCTTCTGCACAAATATCTTCTGTTGTTGCGATAGCGTTGTCACAAATGTCTCCCATGACGATTTCTGGCTGTTTTAGTTTCGTGTCCGGTTGTTTTTCTATCACTGGCAGTACTAATTTTTCATCAGCGTATGTACAAAAAACTTCCATGACAATTTCGGGTTCTGATAGATTTGAATCTTCTTTGAAATCTTCATTTACTTTTTTTGTCTCCATATTTGTGTCAGCGACATCACAGACATTTTCCATAGGTATTTCTGGCTCTTTTAATTGTGTGCCTGCAATAACCACTTCTGTCTCGTCTAGTGTCGTTTCTGATTCTATTTCTATTTCGGTATCTACTAATACAGCATCAGCCTCTTCATACATATTTCCTGTTGTCATTTCTGGATCTGCCGTTGTTGTGTCAGCGTTGTTACAGCTAACAATCCCTTGCTCTTCTAGATTTGTATAAGCTTTATCTACTATTTCTGTGGGTTCCATATTTTTGTCAGCGTCATCACAGACTTTTTCCATCAGCATGTCTGACTCGGTCAATTGTGTGCTTTCTATGACCACTACTGGAGCGTTTATTATTGTTTCAGATTCTTTTTCGGTATCTACTAATAAATCAGAGTCTTCACGAATATTTTCTGTTGTCGTTGCTGACTCTGCCGTTGTGTCAGTGTTGCTGGCGCTGACAATTTCTTCCTCTTCTAGATTTGTATTAGCCTCATCTAATATTTCTGTCGTTTCCATGTTTGCGTCAGCATCATCAGAGACATTTTCAGTGCGTATTTCTGACTCTGTTAAATGTGCATCTTCTATGACCACTTCTATCTCATCTAGTGTTGTTTTCGATTCTATTAATACTGTATCAGTCTTTTCACAAACATTTTCTGATGTCATTTCTGGATCTGCCGTTTTTGTGTCAGCGTTGTTACAGCAGACAATCTCTTGCTCTTCTAGATTTGTATAAGCTTTATCTACTATTTCTGTGGGTTCCATATTTGTATCAGCATCTTCACAGACCTTTTCAGTAGGTATTTCTGAC
Organism: Eugnorisma glareosa; assembly: GCA_947578425.1. Lineage (NCBI taxonomy): Eukaryota > Metazoa > Arthropoda > Insecta > Lepidoptera > Noctuidae > Eugnorisma > Eugnorisma glareosa. The sequence goes on from OX387981.1 coordinate 5,366,869, forward strand.
TCTATGAGATGTGTGTTTTCCATGACCACTTTGGTCTCGTCAAGTGTTGTTTCTGACTCTATTTCTGAATCTACTAATACTGTATCAGTCTCTTCACAAATATTTTCATTTCTCATTTGAGGATATGCCGTTGTTGTGTCAGCGTTGTTACAGCTGACAATCTCTTGCTCTTCAAGCTTTCCATCGGATTCATCTACTATTTCTGTGGGTTCCATATTTGTGTCAGCATCTTCACAGACCTTTTCAGTAGGTATTTCTGACTCTATGAGATGTGTGTTTTCCATGACCACTATGGTCTCGTCAAGTGTTGTTTCTGATTGTATTTCGTAATCTACTAATACTGTATCAGTCTCTTCACAAATATTTTCTTTTCTCATTTCAGGATATGCCGTTGTTGTGTCAGCGTTGTTACAGCTGACAATCTCTTGCTCTTCAAGATTTCTATCGGATTCATCTACTATTTCTGATGTTTCCATATTTGTGTCAGCGACATCACAGACATAGTCAGTAGGTATTTCTGACTCTGTAAGCTGTGTGACTTCTATGACCACTTTTGGTTCGTCTCGTGTTGTTTTTGATTCATTTTCTATTTCGGTATTAACTACTGCTGCTTCAGTGTCTCCACAAATACTTTCTGTTGTTATTTCTGGTTCTGCCGTTGTGTCAGCGTTGTTGGTGCTTACAATTTCTTGCTCTTGTAGATTTTTATTTGCTTCATCTACTTTATCTGACGTTTCCATATTTGTGTCAGCAATACCACAGGCATTATCGGTAGGTATTTCTGACACTGTTGGTTGAGTGTGTGGTATGACCGCTTCTGGCTCATCTAGTGTTGTTTCTGATTCTTTTTCTATTTCGGAATCTGCTAATACTGCATCAGTCTCGTCACAAATACTTTCTGTTGTTATTTCTGGCTCTAACATTGTCGTATCAGCGTTGTTGCTGCTGACAATTTTCTGCTCTTCTAGATACGTATTAGCTTCATGTACAATTTCTATCGTTTCCATATTTGTGTCCGCGTCTACGCATATATTTTCAGTAGGTATTTCTGACTGTGTTAACTGTGTCTCTTTCAAGACTACTTCTATCTTTTCTAGCGTTGTTTCCGATTCTTTTTCTATTTCGGTATCTACTAATACTTCGTCAGTGTCGCCACAAATGTTTTCTGTTGTCATTTCTGACTCTGCCATTGTGGTCTCACAGTTGGTACAAACATCTTGGTCGATTTCTACCTCTTTTAGATTCGTTACAGCTTCTTCACCTATAACTGTTGTTTCAATTTCAATTTCTTGGCACACATTTTCCGAAGACATTTCTGGCTCTGTTAAATATGTGTCAGTGTTGCCATAAATGTCTTCCATGGCCATTTCTACTTCGTGTATTTTCACATCGACTTCTTTTTCTGTTCCAGTCTCTTTACAAAGATGTTCTATTATCATTCCTGGCTGTTCTAAACTTGAATCAGTTTCTTTTTCTGTCGTTTCAATTTTGGTGTCAGCAGCTTCGCAAACATTTTTCTTAGACATTTCTGGTTTTGCTATTGAGGTAGCATGGTTGTCACAAAAATATTCTTCGACAATTGTTGCTGGCCCGACTAGATTTGTATTAGCTTCTTGTTCTCTTTCTGTAGGTTTAATTCCAGATTCGTCGCAGACATTTTCCTTAGGCATTTCTGACTCATCTAGTTTGGATTCGACTTCTGTTAACGTTTCGGTCCGTATCTTTACCAATATTGCACCAGTGCTCTCACAAATAATACCTGATAACATTTCTGAGTCTGCCAGTTTTATGTTAGCGTCACAAATGACTGTTTCTGGCTCTGTCAGATTGTTATCGGCTTTCATTTCAGCATTTGAACTAACGTCTTCACAAATATTTTCTGAGAGCGTTTCTGGCTCTACTTGTCCTTTATCAGAGTCATCACAAATGCCTTTCATAACGATTTCTGTCTCGTACTGTTTCGTTTCAATCTCGTCACATATTTTAGTTACGGTTGTCTCTAATTCCTTCCGTTTTGTTTCAGCGTAGCAACAGTTCTCTTCCATGACGTTTTCTGTTGCTTCCATTTGGGCATCTTCAGAACTTTTTAGGGCCACCTCTGACTCCTTCAGTATTGCATCATTGTTTTCACCGATATTCTCACAATCTTGTATTGTGATACTTTCTATATCCAGTTGCGGAACTTCATGTGACGATACGTCTTCAGTATTGTTTACAATTTCAGGTGATGTTTCATCGGCTTTATTGATGTTTTTGGTGTCTTCTGTCAAATTAGGAGTGATACAGTTATCTTCATTACTTTCTGTAGGAATATCCTCTGCATCGATAATGCCAATTTCGGATATTGAATCGGTGTCTTCGAAATCATGTTTTTCATTAGCGTTCATACAAATGTTTTCAATTTCAGATATTGTGTCTTCTTCAAGGTTTTCAGTGTCCAGTTCTGTAGCTTTTGGAACACCGTCGATAAGAAATTGAGTTTTATCATTGTCAATATAAAATTCAGTCTGCATTAAATCTGCTTGGTGTAATACAGAAGCACTTATTTCATCCTCACTAGCGTCTAAGCAGGAAGTTCTAGAATCTACCTCGAGTATGCTGTTGTCACTAGAAAAGTCTTGAAACACTTCCATTGAGTTTTCGTGTGCAAATACACAATCTTCGTTGATCTTTTCAATAAGTTCAGTGGCCTTAACACTGATTTCTTCAGTTTCGAAATTTTTATTGGTATTTTTACTTTGTTTCTGGCTGGATTTGTTACAAGTTTTTGCGATTTTACTATTGTTTGTAACGCAAGTTTCAAGCGACTTTCTTTTCCGGTTTGGTTTCACGCTTCTTAAATTACGTTTTGTTTTCAGTCTAGCTGCATTTATTTGATCTATTATGGAGTGATCGTGCAAGAGCTTTAATACTAAAGATTTAAGTGGCATTACGTTATTTCGATTTGGTTTAAGAATGGCACACATATTCTCAGAGTTGTCACTTTCTATACTTCTATGATCTTTGATTGGACTGTCCATATGTTGTAAATGGATTTTAGGCTTATTCCAAAGCCTTAATACTAAAGATTTGAGAGGCATCACGTTATTTCGATTTGTTATAAGATCTTCGCACATATTTGCAGAGTTGCAACTTTCTATACTTCTATGATCTTGGATTGGACTGTCCCTATGTTGCAAATGGATCTTGGGCTTAGTCAAAAGCCATTTAGTCTCGCAGGCTGATCTTTCATAGGTTGCTACGTTTGCTGCAGATGCCTTACGACTGCACAATGAAGCAATGGTGTCGTATGCTTCCATTACTGGTGAATTATTTCGTTCAATTTGATCAACTGTTTGCAGAACGTCAGTTAGGTCGCAATTGTCAAGAATTGAAAAAGATCCACAGCGCGATAACGGCACCACGTCCATTGCGGTCTCTTCAAGCACATCCTGAATGTCAATGTCAATTGTATCATCGGATTGTTCAGCGACTACAGCATAACTCCGAACAAGTTCATCACATCGGACTAATTTAATGAAGCAATTTTTTAGCAATTTCAGATCTTCATATTTCCTCACAAGTTCGTCGCATCTCGTAAGTTTCACGACACAGTTCGGCAAGGTAGGAATTACTGGTACACAATCGGTGCTAACTGAATTGTCGATATCAGTAACGCGAGGTGCGCCAGCAAAGGAAAGAAAGCAATCGTTAGATTGTGTTGATTTTTCGGCAAGATCTTCTATACCAAGATCTTTAAACAGCAAGTTCTTGAATTCATTGATCTTTGCGTCCACTGGTACTGGGCTAGTCTTTTGAGCTGGCTTAAAAAGTTCGACCGTCTTGTCTTTGAGAATTGTTGGTTCGTTTAGTTGTTCCATCAGTCCAATAATAGTATTTTCGTCGTCACTCTTGTCAACGTCTATTACATCTGCGCCATCGCTAGACGAATCATCGATTTCAATTATCTCTACAAATTTTTGTTGTGTTGGTTTAGTTAGCATTGGTTCACTAGCTTCTTGATTGACTGGCTGAACTGTTTGTTGAACATCTGGTTGGGCGTCGGGTACTGCGACTTCTTTTACAACCGCAAAAGTCATAGGCTCATCAGCTTGAATAACAAGCTGACCATTAGACTTAATAACATGTAGTTCATCAAATTCAATCATAGGTTGTACACCAGGTTGAGGTACGGGTTGAACATCAGACCGAGTTACAGGTTCATCAGGTTCACGTATAGGTTGAACATCAGGTTCGTTCAAAGGTTGTATATCAGGTATAGTTACAGGTTGAATAATGGATTGCGCGTCCGACTGAATTTCAGGTTGAACTTCAGGTTGTACTTCAGACTGTGCAATAGGTTGAACATTAGGCTGTAACACAGGTTGTAAATCACATTGAATCGCAGATTCAATAACAGGATGATCTTCAGGTTGAATGAGAGGTTGTTTGTCGGGCTGATTTATTGGTTGATCTTCAGGTTGAATGACAGGTTGTTTGTCGAGCTGATTTATTGGTTGATCATCAGTTAGAAGATCTGGCTGGATTTTAGGTTGATCGTCAAGCTGAATAATTGATGGTCTTTTAGACAGAGCAATAGCTTGTTCAACAGGCTGAAGTGCAGGTTGTTTATCAGCCTCAATAATAGGTTGAATGGCAGACTGAATCACCGATTCAATTGTGGTCTGAATATCAGTTTGCCCCTCAGGCTGAGTAATAGGCAGTGCATCAGATCGAGTCTCAGGCTGTCCAGTAGGCTGAATTACAGTCTCAGCATGTTGAGTGATATATTCAACGACAGGATCAATAATAGATTTAACTGTAAACTCAACTGCAGATTCTTCTGTATTCTTTGCTGGTTCGTCTTTTTGTAACGTGACAGCAGGTATACCTTCATTTGTCAGATAATTATCAACTGAAGTTCCAATTGCCACCTCTTGCGAGATATCCAAATACTTTTGCAAATCCTCTCTTTTTAATTTTACAACACATTTTTTATCAAAAAAAATCTGATGTTTCTCCAGTAACTTTCTTTTCATCGTTTGTACCTGATATTTTCCAAACTCAGTCTTGAAAGATTGGCGTTGAGTCTCTTCGTCCGAGTCGCTCAGTAAATTTATGGTTTCGACTGGGGTCACTAATTTTATTTCTTGTATACGCGGCTCTATTTTTTCGGGTTTCGAGTTTGATACATTCACAGTTTGTGTTATATTAAAAGTGTACCGCTTTCTTTCAGACAAGTTGCTCAAAATCTGAGCTCTCAGTGCTGGGTCCGAAAATAATAAGTTAGTATCAACGTTCCTGCGACCATGAACAGTCGCCTTGAATACTTTTCCACAAGGCAGCTTAATGCGTACGCATTTCTTCATAGGATCTCCTGGATGTAAGTGAGGTAAATCTTCCAGTATTATAGAGTCCATGTAAGATTGCGGTATTTCATCTTTCGGTCTATTTTTCCTCTTCTCTTGTCTATAGGTTTTACCTTCTTTCATAGGTACTTTATTCTGTTCCAGTGGTTCTCTATTTTTATCTTTATTCGTTTCTTCATCGTCTTCAATCCAGATGATATCATCCTCATTATGCATCGACTTTTCCCGATTTTTATCTTTATTGTTGTTTATTTTAGGGTCAATATCATTTTGTTTTGCTGAGTCAACTGGTGTTATTACTTCGGTAGTTTTCATTTCAGGCCGAGAAGCTGAACTTTCACTAACGTCAGCTGAACTGAACATTATTTCATTGCATTCTAGGTCTATGCGTTGGTTATTAGCAGTGTCTTTTAAATTATCTTCTAATTTTTTTACATAACTTTCAATTTCTTCAACGATATCAGTATTTGTCTCATTCTGTTTGGCGGTGATATTTTCATTGGTGTCATTCGCGACTGGTTTGTGTACTGTTTCAGTAATTTCGGGACTCGCATCGTCCTCTTTATTTAAAACTACGTCATTACTCTTGTTCACGTTTACTTGAGTATAAACAGTCGCATCATTGTTAAGTTTTTCAACGTTCACAGTTTCTAACAACTGGTTCAATGTATCATCATTGTCTAATATGCTTGGGCTCGGACAGCTATCATTTGTTGATACATCTGTGCGATTCTCTTCAATATCTCCTAAAATTTCCTCAACGTTAGGAATCTCCTGTAATGGTAGTATAGGCTGGTCCGGAGACATTACTTCTAGGATTTTAGACGTTATTATTTCATCCTCTATATCCATCAAGTCGGTCATCTCATTTGGTACTACCACCTCCTGAGGGGGCTCTAGTTTTCTATCAACTGTTATTTTTATTACTTTAGCGTTTCTTTTAGGCTGTATCTTAGTGGCTTTCTTTTTGACCTCCACTTTCTTAATCGTTTTGTTAAGCGTCCTTTTCGTAACTGGTTTCTTAACCACTTTTAGCTTATGCAAGCTATCACGATCAGTAAAATTTTCTAAAGTTTTGTTCGCAGATTCAGTAGGAGCAGGTTTTAGCCTGACTTTCGTTTTTCTAGGTACTGAGACTTTCTCAATCACTTCAGTGTCTAGTTTTTCGTCTTTGTTCGATGATCGCAATAAGATACGACGGCTAGACGAAGTTTTATCTTTATTTTCTTTGTAGTTTTCCGTGCAGTTAGTTTTATCCGGATTAATTACTTTAGCTTCAACTGACTCTTCTGCAATATTTGATGTTCTGCTTTGATTTTTAATGCCATTTCTAGTACCAGATGCATGTTCGTGTTTTCTTTGGGGTACTTTGGGAATTTTTAATATAATTTTTAAAGGCTTAAGCGGAGCATACGATAGTGGGATTGCTTTTTTATCACTTCGATGACAAATATTTCGATTTAAAATAGACAAACGTTTCTTTTGCAATCGTTCCTGATCTTTGATTACTTCATTCATCAAATCTCGTTCGAACGATTTCCTTGCTTGACTTCTAGTATTCTTCGGTTCGATTTTTTCGGTGGTAATCTTCTGTTTTTCCTGTACCTCAGATAGTACTTTCCTCTCACAAATTATCTTGTTAGAAGTTACATCGACTTTCTCTTTTTCTGATTTAGGAGTAGTATCATCATTGGGGTCATCGACGAGATTAGTTTTGGATTCTGATTTAGTGTCTTTAGTGTCGTGGATTACAATCTTGTGTTGAACGCGGTCATTTCTTATTTCCTCTTTACTTGAAACCGTTGCCAATGTCGTTTTTGACACGGTAATAGCATTACCTATGATCAGTGGGTTCACAACGGGTGCGGCGAATTGCGTAGTCTGATATAACGCCATATTTTGTTGGTTATTATACGTCACGTATGTATTCTGGACTACATTGGTCGCGACAACTGGTGTTTGAACCGTGCAAGGTTGGTACACAATATCTGATCCAATCAGGACCACGTTTTTTAACGCAGTTTTCTGCGGCACAGTGGTCACAAATGTGTGAATCTGATCGACTGTTCGCGTTTGACCAGTATTAGCGTGATAGCATTGATTGTTTCTATTTTTCGAAGGTGTTATCACTGTTTGAGGCATTTGGTGAACGGCAATAGTCGGCTGAACATTCTTAGCCTCATTCTTTACGTATTCAGCAGTTTTTATCACAGACTTTCCAACCGCATTTAAAAATGATGATGTATGCTGTTTTTGTACACAGGTATCGAAATCAGTCTTGGAAATATCAATTCTGCTTTTCGACTCAGATTTCTTACCTACTGGTTCGTTTTTAGTCACTATTGAGTTTAAGCGTTTTTCGTCTTGAATAGCAGTAGTATGCTTATTTATACTGTAATTTTTATCTTTCAGGCCTTGAATTGGTGCTCTGTAATTGTCCTCATCGGATGACAATTCACCGATTTCTTGTCGCAAATCGTCATCCATTAATTCCTCAAGAAGATCGTAATCAGAATTAGGTATCCCTGAGATGAAAGGATCCTCTTCTTTGAAATATGGAGCAGTAAATTGTTTCTCATGAGGTTTCAGCGGTAATTTTTTAAGTGCATCTATTTGGTCTTTCATTTCGTGGCTTGGTCTTTTCTCAGTCTGAATTTGTCGTTTCGGTGTCTCCGGTTGTATCGACTTAATTACGTTTGATTTGGCATGTAATACAGAACTGTTTGTTAAAGGTGTCTGAACTACCTTTGCAGGTCTTTTCGAAGATTTCTTATTAATCTTGATAACACTCTCTGTGTACGATCGGCTAAGTACGGGAGGGTGTGGACTCTTTGTCTGGTCAGCGGTCAACGCCGGCTTTGACTGACCTTTTGATATCACATTAGTCATTTTTTTAAGATTTTCCGTAGAAATAGCCTTTACCATCCTTTGGTTCTGCAGACTTTCTGCTAGTGTCTTGTTACAAGCATGTTTGTTTAACGCCATGTCGAGGGCTTTGGGGCCTCTGCTAGGCGTCTTATGAGACAAAATTTCATCCATCACCTTCTCCCAATCCGTTTCTTCTTTAGGTCCATCTGCAGTTTCAGATTCGTGCTTGACGCTGCTTTTAATTTCAATGTTGCTTAATATTTCAATCTTTTTAGCAGGCTTTTGATCTACAGTCTTTGTACAATTAAGTTCAGTCTTGACCATATTCAAAGGTTTTGTCTGTGGCATTCTTAAATCAAGGTTATCTTTTGATGGCTTTATGCTCGGACTAGGAATCGTTAGTTGTTTGTTATTGACATTGCTATATATAATGTTAGGGGCATCTAAAATCTTATGCTTGCTGGATGATTGACTAGTGCAAGGAACGGAATGGTTTGTTGAAGGCATGTGGCCTGTTATCGTGTGAGGGGGTTGAACCTTCTCTTTGATATTTTCAACTTTCGGCCGATGGTTCAGTTTGGTCTGCTGTCGCAACAAGGCAAGTAAGTCCTGTTGATCTCTTTCTGTTAGAGATGACAACTTACTCGATACAGCCGACATCTCTCGTTGTCTTTCAGCTTGAACGTTTTTGTATACAATCTCGGGTTGAGCAGGTTTCTTTGAGATATGGCTGTTCAGAATATTGGAGATTATGGGGTTCTGTTTCACCGCATAACTTACATGCTTTGCCGTATTACTAACAGGTTTATCAATTTTCTTCAGCTGTAAGCTTTGATTGTTCACTGGATGCTGGTTAGCTGATCTGCCTTTAGACGCTAGAGACTTCGGTACCTCATTTGAAGTTTGAATGAAATTCGCGTTTGCAATTTTCTGTTCCTGCAATATTCGATTTATTTCCGCATCAGTTGGAGGATTTTGTAGTGTTTTACTCTGATATTCTATTAGCGCATCTACGAAAGGTTTCGTTCCATTAGCTTTAGGGTCCACTTTATTTTTGTGTAAATAACTGAGACGCGAAAACGTGTTTAAAAAGTCTGAAGATTTCTTCTGTGGTTGTTTGGCACATTGTGGAGATGTCTTGGGTTCAGCCTTGATTGTAGGTACTACAGGCGTCACCCTACTGATAGGTCTGATTTCCTTTCTCGAATTTTTACTTGAATGCGCGCCTGCTCCTGCGTTTATTGACTCCTGCAATTCTTTGAGAAATATGTGGAAATTCTGTTGACTTGCTGAGTCGCTAGATTTTTGTCTGTTCGGTGCATTGGAACGTGACGGTGTCGCCTTGGGTTCTGTTCCTGACGATTTTACTTGCGTCTGTGGCATTTTATATATTTCTTGCAATGATTTCTGTAATCTAGGACCCTGGAACCTAACACCGCTAGTCTGAGAGTTATTCGGCAAATTGTTGTTGGTCTTAGGACTATACTGTATAACCGGTCTTGCTATACCAAACGATTTTGTGCTCAACAAGTTATTAACTTCATTCCTTAGTTCCGTGAGTTGTTCCGACTGTGTTTTGTTGATGTAGACTTTTGGGTTCTCTGGAACGTTTACTTTTAGCTGTGGGCTGGATATTGGAGTTACTGGCACAGGACTAGGTGCTGGAGTAATTGTTGGAGTATTAACTCCTGGCTTATACGAGCAAGTATGCAGAACATTAGGCTGTAGATTTATTCTCTGCTCATTTTCAAGAGCCTTCTGTCTTCTATAGTGTAACAGCTTGGTTAGGCTTTCTTTGACTAACATACTACTCGGCGAACTGGTCCTAGAGCTAGGTGAATTCGTCCTAGGGCTAGGTGAATTCGTCCTAGATCTAGGCGAATTCTGTACTTGATGTTTTGCAGGGTCGTTTCGGCTTGGACTCGCGTTAATTTGCACAATAGATGTACTAGCTCCAACTTTGCCATTGGTAATATGAAGTTCACTGTTTTTCGTGATTGTATTCTTATTCGGACTTTTTTCAGGTGATTTTAGTTCGTCCATAGAAAATAGGCCGTCGTATAGGACATCTGTTTCGTTGTGCTCTGATAGGATGGAGTTTATTGAAGACTTTCCTTGGCTGTCGTGATCGCTGACATCACTGAATGTGGGTATATTGACGACGACGGGATGGTCCGGCTTTTTCCTTTCATTCGTCACTCTCATTCCAATAAGACTTGATAAGGAACTCTTTAGAAGTGGTGCCAGCTTTTCTTTCTTCTTCCTCTCCCGTTTCTTTTTAGGTTCTTTCTTCTTTTCTGTGCTTTGGTGTTTGATTTCTAGAGGATCTTTGGGTTTCGCCTTTGATTTTGATTTCTTAGGCTCTTTACTTCTCTCCTTGCTGTGTGGTCGTTCTTTCTTCTTTTCTACTCTTTTAGCTTCTGCGACAAGGCTGAGAGGGTCAGAATCGTCTTCAGAAGAGTGTATTTTCTTAGTCTTTCTCTGTGATTTCTTGATTTTCACTATGGTTTCTGATTCCATGTCGGTAGAATGTGCGCTCTCTGTTCTTTCAAGGTCTTCGGCATCTTGCCATATTTCTTCTGGCTCCTGATATTCTTCTAGATGATGCTCGTAGCCTTTTGAAAAAATGTTTTTATCATTTATTGGTTTTTGAGGGTTTATGTTTAATAACGTTATCCTAATTTATAAAATTTTATTAAAGATTGGATTTGTCCTGTGTTACATGGATACAAATTTCTGATAGTTTTTCAAATTAGTCATATAAAGACACTTTTAACGGCTATTCCTCACAAAAATATCCTACATTTCCTGTCTACCGACTAGCCTACCTCAAAAACTAAAGAGAAATGTTGGTTCACTACATAAAACGAACAATACATTTACATCTAGAACATGTTCTATGTTAGGTTTTTGATTTCCGCACTTAGTTCTTAAACGGGACCATTAAGCGACTCAAATAAGTTAACTCGGGCAAATTTTTAAGCTCGGCATTGACCAAACGACTGCAGGAGTATGGAAGTCAATAATCCCTAGCTAATAAAGCTTAGTAATTATGACGTCTACATAGTAACATCACCAACCTTTCTCAATCCCATAGTACTTGTCAGATTCATCATCCTCTTCTTCCGGCAGGTGCTGAAACTCTCGCGGGTCTAAATTCAAGTACTTGAGCTCTGTTGTCAACGCGCGGGTACCGAAGTTCGTCCGCTCCATGTACGTGCGACAGTTTTCTAGCAGTAGCTCTCTGGAAGATGAAATTTTATTTTGAGTGTTTTAAAAGTTAAGGATTCTTTATTTCAGCGAAGCAAGCCAAGAGAAATCATGAATAGAAGAAATGTTAAAACATGTGAAGGAATGAAGAATTTCAGTAATTGGAGATAAAGTAGGAGATACAGTCCATATAAATTAAATAAGACACAAGTTGTCTGTAAAAATGTTAAAGACAATTAATTTTTTGGATGGCAAACAAGCCAACAACGATTAACCTGACCGTGGTCTTGTAAGTGTTCATGAATTCCAGAAACTTTGACACCGTGATGACATAGCTACTTAGTACTAACCTATCAGTATCCCATGACAATGTCTTCAGTCTAGGTCCAGACAGCAGCACAGCGATATCCGTGCACAACTCAGGACTAATACCCAGGGCTTCGCCCTCGCTGAATATCGCAGTGGACAACACATTGGCCTGGTGCTGCGTGTGTTTGAGGTTCAGAGTCTCCGAAGTCTTAACAAAGTTGGTCTGCCCGCGAGAGTCGCTCGCCCAACTCCCGAATTCTTTGTTCGGTTCTTCTTTTATTTCGTGGTCATCCTGAAATGAGAGAAAACTTGATTAAATATGGTTACTGGTTAACCTATTAAAAAGGTTAATATTTGCCAATGCTGTTGGCCCACAAATATGCAAATAAAACGTCAGATAAATGATCAAATGGTTTTCTGAATGGTCAAAGTTAGCAAAGCTTTTATGTTCTATTTACTCCCATGCAGTCCTGTCTTGTTATGTCAGATCATACTTTAGAACCTGCCTTACACAAAGAGGCCAGCGCAGGCCCAGCAGTTGGAATATTAAAGGCTGTTTGGTATGTGTTGTACATAATCTGTGGGCGAATGAGCGGACGGAAGCAAGACGCCTGGAACTAGCGCGAACTTCACGTCGGTGCGGCCGCCCTGCATCTACGACACCGCACCGTCGTCAACGGCGTCAACACTTTGCAAACCAATTTCTGTTAACTTCCATTACGCAGTTTCTTGTTTTCCAGACTAAGTGTAAAGATCATACTGTAAGGGTTGTATTAGTTACCTACTTTAAGATCTATATTACTGTAATCTATGCCTTTGTAACCATTTATATGCACTATCCTATGAAATATATCTCAGTTTTATTTGAGCATTCATTGGTTTCACTTACCATCAACACCGCACCTTACAATACAATATGTGTAGTATGTCAATAGGTATAAAAGCATTTTATTTTCCGTCCGACTACGTGAGTCTTGCCACGGTCTTACAAATGATATTCTGAATGTCCCACCCATCTGACTGCGAACACCTCTTCTACAGTCTCTCGGCAACATTCAGTGAATCCCACCCTTACTCCTAGGCCCCTTACCCGTTTAAGTGGCGGCAGCAAAGGCGCACACTTTATCCTCTCAAACATGGCCGGCGTGGGGTGGACAGAGAACGCCGTGAGGGTACACTCGCAGCGGATACGCTCACTCGCTGATAGTATCAGGCCCAGTTGTGTGAACCACGATGCCAGCGTCTGTTCTGCTGATCGGGCCTCCGCTTCCTGTGAAAAACGTTTTCATTAGATACATTTTTGCATTAGATCTGAATATCCTCGTGTGTTCTTTTCGGAGTGAAAGCGGAATATAAAGAGTGTATCAAGACACTTAACGAAGCCGAAAGGAACTTTTTCTCCCCGTCATTACGATCATTTGTTAGATGATACCTTTTCAGTCTTATGTTTCAGCCTCTCTAGTTCGTTCATGCCGGCGGTGATCGCGCGCACATACAGCTCACACACGAACGGCTTCATGTCCTCTTTGCTCTGCAAAAATTAACAATATTTTAATTTTATTAAAGGGTACCAGTGAGGGCCTTATCACACTGGTGATTTGCAAGCGAGACCAAATAATAATCATTTTATTATCACGCATCTAAGGCCCATAGATAAAATACACAAAATTACATTTTACAACAATAATAAACTAATACATATTCTAAAACATATAAAACTATAACTAAACACACGTTGTCGGCGTCGTTTTTCGCAGCGTGGTGTCGCGTAACCGTCCTCGGAAACGTCGATATACGACACCTTTCGGCCAAAAGTCCTCTTTCAAACAGGTCTGTAGATGGTGGGTTGGAACTCGTACCACAAATGACTTAAAGTTGATGTTGTGGCGCGATTCCAACCTTTCGACCCTAAGAATCCAGTTGGTCTTCACTTTCACGTACTGTACGACTTCCTCAATCGTCGTGGAGTAGTACAGACGTGAAACGTACAGCTGCGTCGTAGGCTCAGCAGGACGCAGCAGCATGTTGGGTCCACTCGGTGCGGTACCGCACAGGTTACGAGAACAGGGCTTCTTCTTCTTCCTTTCCACTTTAGTGAAACCCTCCTCATCAACCTGGCCAAAGCGAGGCGAGTGTGCAGCGAGCACGCCGCGAGTTTTCTGAGAGCGCGCCGCGAAGATACCGCGGGCACGCAGCGACCTCGGAGCAGCTTTTATAGACAGAGGCCAGAGTCCCAGCATGCAGTAGTGCAGCAGTAGGAATAATGCAATGTTACCTGCGCCTCGACAGCTGCAGCCAGCGTGTGCAGGTGGCGCGCGGTGGCGGCGGGCGCGGCCAGGGCGCGCGCCGCGTCGGGCAGGCGCGGGCCCAGCGCGCGCACCAGCGAGCGCGCGCAGCAGTACAGCGCCGTGCGGGGCGCGCCCAGGCACGTGGGCACCACCATGCAGCGGGTTATCACCACCTGCGGGAAACCATATAATGTAACGCCCTGTTTACGTCCAGCGACACGCGGTGCGTCGCTTGTCTCCTTCGCGTCAGTACAGTGCGTTTCAAATAAGAATAGAATGGGCCTCGCGCCATTTAATGATTTAAAAATATTATTAACAATTTATTTGCGTAAGTAATATTTTTTAGCTAACCGTACTTTTCAAGTAACACTTGACAGATAGACACTTTGACGTTCCTATTCTTATTTGAAACGCTGTCGTAAATCGCATCAAGGTGCATAGCATGCTCTACATTTTTTTTCTCTACAGCTAATATCCAGATTTTGTAAGTTTCGGAATGGTAATTCTACCCATTAGAAGTGGAATAGGCAAATATTGCTGACCCATTTCTGATATTAATGGCCAAATTACGAACTAGCTGAACCTTTCGCTGCGGTATGTTTTAGTAAGAGCACCCGAAAAGCCGTATTTCCCATCGTAAAGCCCCAGCAAAAAAGAATCACGAAAATCGAACCAATAATCACAGACAAATCGGTGCACATAACTTGCTCCATTTCTAGAAGCGTTTGCTTATTGTTCAACGAATTGTAAGGAACAATATAAAAAAAACATCACCTGTACCTTACTAGCAACACTTTTTCAAACTTAATAAACCAATTTGCATATGAACAATATTACTTTTGCTTACAGTCTCGAATGAACCAACTATAATACGATGACGTGCATTTATCGAGAACTATCGATCGTATTGACCGCGTTACCTACAGTACAGCGAACACTGATGAATTATTAACGAATTCCGAGAGCTCTTGTACCAAAATAGCGCGATGGCGTTCAAAGCGTCCATATAGTCGATAAACTAAGTCATTGGACTTAGTTTGCACTCGCCTGGAAACTAATGAATGATAAAATGTTATTTTTTTAATAGCCTGTATCCTCCCACTGCTGAGCAAAAACCTCCCCTAATTCCGTCCATGTACTCTTTTCCCGTGCCTCCTTGACCCAGCCCTCGGTATTTATTATTAAAACAGGTAAATAAAACATGATAAGTTTATTTCAAGGGGTACATAGAAGTGTTTAGTCGAATACATGGCAGACCAATAATTACTGTCGTATGCCAACATTGCTGTGTGATTGCCTTGTGTTAAGGCTTCATCTCTCATGCACCAGTTAGTGGGTTCGAAACTGGACCAGTACCAATGTGATTTTAAATTCATATTACGTTCTTTCTAAGGTTATGTTAGACGCCACTGATAATCGCTGAAGGAAAACATAGTCAAGAATAAAATCAATATAAGTCTGAACTGAATATTAGTCTGACTGCCTCGTTGGACTAGTGGTCGCAAGCGCGCCTGCTGAGCATGAGGTCCTGGGTTCAATTCCCAGGTCGGGCAGTGTTATTGGGTTTTTCCATCAGGAATTTCTCAATAGCAGGGTCGGAGTCTACATTTGTGCCTGGTTGATGGCAATAGGCTCGCCCCAATTACATGGGGCTTAACATAACTGGCGAAATGTGGGTGTACTATTAGGTTCACCTCGGGGATCACAGGCGTGATGTTATTTATATATCAAACTAGCGACCTGCCCCGGCTTCGCACGGGTGCAATGTCACACATATAAACCTTCCTCTTCAATCACTCTATCTATTTAAAAAAACGCATCAAAATCCGTTGTGTAGTTTTAAAGATCTAAGAATACATAGGGATAGACAGTGGGAGTGGAGACTGAAACTTCCAATCCGTATTGAGCAAGGGTGGTGCTTAATGCTCGTGACCTCTCTGTATGAGAATAGGCCTTTGCCCTTCCATGAGTCTCCGGCTGGTTGTTATAATAATAAAACGGTCAAGAGAACTCCTTAAAGTTTTCGGTCACGGCGACCAGTCTCAGCTGCGACTAGCCATCGGCGCGGGAGATATTATAGTACAGGCATGTATGCGCAGGCATAGATGCACTCTCTGTTCCTTTTACTCTCATAGTCCGATGGGACGGCAATCCGACATGACCGGAGAGAGATCGGGCAACGGCTTGACGTGCGCACCAAGGGCACAGGGCAAGTTATATCATGTTACCAGATTATAGCCTGCCTTACAGCCATGATACTTGGGGTTGGACTGAAAAAGTGTAGTTTTTTTTTTTTTATAGAAAATTTTTCACACTCCCTTTTTCTTCATTATCATCCCTCACACAACCCATCCAACATTTCTCCTCTTCCTGTCTCTGTCTTCAATCCATCAATATCATTCATAGTATATACTAATATTATAAAGAGGTAAAGTTTGTAACTTTGTAGGGGGTAATCTCTGGATCTACTGAACCGATTATGAAAATTCTTTCACTAATAGGAAGCTACATTATCCCCGAGTGCCATAGGCTAAATTTACAACGTGCCCGTGGGATAACTTCCGATCAAAACGCGAGCGAAGCCGCGGCAACAGCTACTCATTGATAATTCCAGAAGATTACTTGTGCTATAAGCGTAGCAACTTCTTTGGCGTTCTTCCACAATTTTTTCTCCCGGGGCGAAGTCTCTAGCCGGCTCTGAAGCCTCTCCACTAGCTGGTAGCCATTGCGGAGGGGCGTTTGTTTGGCCTGGAACAAATAAATTAGTGTTCTGTAAAAGTATTTCATTATCATTTCAGCCCGGAATCACTGTTGGGTATAGGCCTCCCTTTAGATTTGCCATTCTTCTGTTCTGTTCGTACCTCATCCATCTGTTTCCCGTGATTTTGAGGATATCGTCAACCCGACACGTAATAGTATTTAGGAATGTAAAAAAAAAATAGATTTTAGTGCTAATGTCACACCAACTATAATGTGTGACTATGTTTAAAAATATGTTACTTTTGGTAAATGATTCCAAAGGTTTTACTAAAAAAAAAAACACTAAATTGCGCAGTAACTGCGATATAACACATTTAGGATACTAAAAATTGTGTTTTACTACCCGACTGCGCCAGAAGGAGGGTTATGTTTTTCGAGAGTATGTATGTATGTATAATTGTTTGGCACGCTCTGTGGCCTGAACGGCTCGATGGATTTTAGCTTGAGAGGTGTCGTTAGATTCGTATTTACTGTAGTGACACTGGGTATATCAAAATTAAATGAAATAAAAAAGGGTAATTAAAAAAAAAAACCCGACTGCTTAAAAAAATATATATATAAAAAGCATAGAACATAGCGACTTAAACAGTCGAGACCCATTATTGGGACGATTTAAGCCGGTCTATATAATGTTAAGGGGTCCCGACTGTTTAAGTCGCTATGTTCTATGCTTTTTATTTTATTTTTTTACGCAGTCGGGTTTTTGAATTTTTTAAGATCTCTTTTGAAGAAGATAATAGGAAATAAGCAAGAAATACAAAACTATTTTCATCTCATAAAAATGCCTGGTTATTGGCCCATTAAAATGGTACACTTGTTTATTTTCTATTTTAACACTTATTTTGCAATTTAATATTTTACGTAGCGTATTTTAGGTGAAACGGAACGCAAACTCAAAACGCATCGTCGTAGTACACACGGCTACACATCAAGCTATACATTTGCAGTATAAGCTGACCTTGCATTGTACGGAAATCCTATACAACGCGAGATCAGCATAAACTGGAAATGTATAGCTTGATGTGTAGCCGTGTGTACGTCAGTAACGGACGTTTGAACTGTCGTAGAAAATTATAGGAGTTTAATATTTTTTTGATCGACAAGCAGTAGTTGAACTTTACTTTTAATTATTTTCTTGGGTTGATAGTACTGTATTTTATTGTTGTAAGTGATTAAAAAAAAAATATGCTTAATCCCTATTTTAAGTAAGTATCATAAAAGATTTGAGGCTGTTTATTTTAATCAGCTCTATATAATATTTAGATGAATATGAAAATAATCTTAAAAGTTATATTCTGCAGACTCACCAGTTCAATACATCGCGATCGCTTGTCTCCTTTGTGCAGCAACACAAATTCCATATCAATGAGCAACTCCCACACGTCCAGTGTGAACCCTGCTTCGGTCTTCAGGATGTCTTCAAACGTAGGCTTCTTTTCAGCCTTTGGTTTGTCTGTGAGAGAATTGAAATATAAGAAAATGGTTCAAATCAGACGCTTCACATTGCTATCCAAAGACTAACGTCGTGTTTGGCAGCGTATGTGTTCAACAAATGCCCTTTGCAGTACTTTGTTGCAAGTTATGTTTTCCTAGATAATCTTTTACATTAACATAACAAAACGCCTGTGCATTTGCAGCAGTTAGGCAGAGGTGTATATAGGGTGACTGGTAATTAGTGACCGATACTTAAACACGTGATTCTACTCATGATAACAAACAACTTTCCCAAAGGAACTTTTTTTTTAAACTCATTTAATTTTATCACAATAACACAACAGCTGTATGAAATTCCCACGCGCGCGCTTTTGACCTACGAGTATCAACTGGTAGCCGCGTGACGCCGATGTCTCATTACAATGTTATCGGTGTACGTAAGCAGACGTGTAGGTAGGTACCTACATGTTTAAGTAGCCGCTAAATTAAAAAATAATATCCAAAGACTGCGTGTTCCACAGTAGTCTTAAGAATAACTACTTTTAAGATGCAACGTATGTCCGCATAACTACAAAATATCTAGGAACGCGCGCGCCCTACATAAAAAAAAAGTAGGCACAATCTATCAGCTGATAGTCTGACCTCGGGAAGGGGCAAAAATGTACTTGTACTAGTAGCGTCTCGCGCTCCCCACCCGCCCGCACCCTTTGCCTCAGTGCAGTAATGACGTAAAACACTAAAAACAGTCACCCCGGAGAGCGCGTCGCAGGCGCATGTTTTGATTTTCTTTGATGCCCATGCGCGCTATGGAGTACAATTATACAGCGAGTGAGTACAGTGATATGGTGATGTGTTACTACTCGGAAGGTGGTAATGGCGAAGCATTAAAATACATACATTTTGATTGCCATGCTTCTGATTCAGACTCAAATATCGTTAACAGACTGCTAGTCCAAATCCTAGAAAAGTGTGATGGGAAACTTGGAATAACTTGAACAATTCCCGGTGTCGAGAAGTCAGGTGGTAATGTAGCTGTATCTTTGCCGTTTCTAAACATCGTGTAGGTAACAAAACAAACGCAATTTCTGAAGTTAGTTTGTTTAGATAGAAAGATAATGCATTTAGGTATTTATTGTAGCGCGCGCACGTAAAGTGCCAAAATACTAGATAATTTATTATTTATTTTACCTCACCGTGTTTTTTCTCCCCACCGTGTCGTAAACAGAGAAGCTTTATGTAGGTACATCACTGTGTACCTAAATGGCCACGCGGCGGCCGGAGCGTCGCGTCTGGCGTCTGGTCGTCATTGGTTATTATTTTTTAATTTAGCGGCTACCTAAACATGTAGGTATCTACCTACACTGCTCATGTACAACGATTAAGGAGCGGGCTTGCGAGCCGCGCGGGTTCTCTGCTAACCCACCCATTGTAATGAGACATAACGGCGTCATGCGGCTACCAGTTGATACTCGTAGGTCAAAAGCGCGCGCGTGTGAATTTCATACAGCTGTTGTGTTATTGTGATAAAATTAAATGAGTTTAAAAAAAAAGTTTCTTTGGGAAAGTTGTTTGTTATCATGAGTAGAATCACGTGTTTAAGTATCGGTCACTAATTACCAGTCACGTCTATCTATTCGTACACGAAATCTCATCATTATGAACAACTTTTACTATGGCACCAACCTCGAAATTGCGAAAAAAAAATCAGGTGTGTGTGTATGTGTGTGTGTGTGTGTGTGTATGCATGTATGTAGACAGCCTAATTTAAAGTACTTCTTCAGCAATACTGTTTTATAATAAATTGTAAGTATTAACACACATTAAACCGGACCATGAAACCAAACAGACGTATCATTTCAACTCTACCAACCTAACGACCTGATCACAATACATGGCGACCCTGCCAGTCCTCGTGTCACTCTACCATACTGCAACTACCCTGCCATTCCACGTGCCACTCTAATTACCATACCGCACAATACTACTACTTTTACTACTTACTACTTTTAAGGGGTCATTGTACTGATGAGTACAATGACCCCTTCAAAGATTTCGTGTATGAATAGATACACCTTATATTGCCATCAACCGGGCACGAAACCCTCCTTGGCTGCTACTGAGAAATTCCTAATGGAAAAACCGAATAACACTTTGCCCGACCCCGAATCGAACTCATTACTTCATGCTCAGCAGTCGCGCCTCCAAGTTATTCTTTTAGTTTCCACACTTATTGTAGAATGCGAGATGCAAAAACTGGATTCGGAACGAAGAGTACAGGGTGTAGTGGTGCAGCTTGGTAGGCCTATGTCCAGCAACGGACTCTGATAGGCTGAGCTGTTTAAAAAGTAAGCAACATAGGATGTGTTCTTCGAGTGGCGACCGCGAATCGGCAAGCGTAAGGTGGGACGCCCTGAAGCTCGGTGGAGCGACGGTCTTCGGAGGGTGGTAGCAACTGGACGAGAGTTGCTGAGAATCGTATGGCGTGCGATTGAGGAGGCCTATTTCCAGCACTGGACTGCTGTAGCTTGATGATGAACATGGGATGAAGTCTAATCTCAAAACAGCATATTGGCATTCAATTCTCCCCATTCTTGTGTCTACACGAACATGAGAATCTCCAAGTTAGAGTATCATTTGGACTTTTTCTTTAGGGGTCTAATTTCTAATTCATGTGAGTAGTACTCTCAACCGACGTGCATGAACGAACGTGGACGAGGCGAAAGGAATATGTATGTAGTAGCTAGAGTTCTGTGGTTTCTGTCCACCAGAAGAAAGCGTGAGTTTATGTATGTATCTATGGTACCTTTGACATCAGCGGGCTGCTCGGCTTCGGTGTCAGCGGGCGGCGCGGCGCAGGCGCGCACGCGGTCCATGACGGCGGACGAGAGAGACAGCGCTAAGTCGTCGCACTTGGACGCTGTTAACTGTCGCAACCGCGTCATGAACATAACGCCGCGTTCTTCTTTCAGCCATTCTAGTACTGTAACAATATAGTTTATTTATGATATACAGGGTGTAACAAGACCCTTCACGAAGCCGTCAACCAAGCATTATGTACATCAAACTAAGAACTTCACGCATAAATTATTGCTAGGAAACGACTTTTTTTGTTGAAGGTTAAAAGTCAAGTTTTACGGTAGGACTCAATGTAACGCACTCAAACATTGTGCTGATGGATGCATTGAATAGTACGGGGGTCGTAGAGGTGTATACAGTAAAAATATTACGTTAAAAACAAGTATTTAAAAAAAAAAAACTTGTGAATATGTTGGAACTTTGACCCCCAATATCTTCGTAACGAGAAGGTTCTCAGGTATGGTCTAGAACAAAAAATGATCGCAATGATGGGCAGAACAAGTAAATTTCGGCTTCGTTAAGGGTCTTCTTACACCCTTTATATCTACCAAAAGAAATCAATGCTGTTTCAGCAGTTGTATTGAAAGTCTAAGCTTTCATAAATTACATTCACACTTCAACTTAGTAGATTTAGGGCCTGAATATGTATACCATTTATATAAGTTTACTAGAACATAATGGTGTGACATGGTAAGGCACACGTACCTATCTATTTGTACAGGTTTGGTTAACCTTGGAGGGTTCGTGGGAATGTTATGGTTTTCTTTTTTTTCTATGGCTTTGGTTTTCACAAAAGTTAGAGGTTCAAAGCTAAATCCTGTCATGTTAAATGAACAGATTCTTCTGTAACATGTTAACTCTGGTTAGTAAACACAACAACCACTAAACCAAATACCGCATAGGTACCAAAGAAGAAAGATATTTCATTGAACTAGTCTCCAAGATGTCTACAAGTGACAGTAACTCCCATAGTAATAAACACAGATGATCAAAAGAACCAGGATAAACTTTAGATAAATCATTCATTTTTCAGAGCATCATTTTACTCGCGTTTATTTTTGTTAATAGGTAGATGAACATGACTAGCTAAACAACAAAACAATCCTTGCTACATACCTTCCTCATCCGAGGGCGGCTCTCCCCTAGGGTCCAGCAGGAACCTAAGCACCGGATGCCCCCACGGGTTCCCGAGTGTCTTCTTGAACCACTCTCCCCTCGCCACCAACTGCGTCTCCCATGGCGGAGGACCTGCATCTCTGCTGCCCCCTGAACGATTCTCACACTCCTTGATGAAATCATTAATGGCCGCCTCAAGGTTTTTGTGTTCTTCTTTACTTTTTGGTGACTGCCATTCCGTCTGTTGGGAAAATAAAGATAATTAGAGCACTTCCTCAAGAAACATCTGCACACTAGATAAGAGTTTGTCAAATTCAAGACTTTCTTAGGGGACAATGGCTAAACCATGACGGTTATGTCACCGATAGCTGCTTGCTTTCAAGGCATAATCAGCCTTTGATGTTCCCACTGCTGGGACACTCGGCCTCCTCTCTATGAGAGGGAATGGGCTATAATCCACCACGCGGGCCTAGTGCGGGTTGGTAGATGTCACATGTATTCGAATTTTTGGTTCTAGGACATGCCGGTTTCCTCACGATGTTTTCCTTCACCGTTTTGAGAGCAGTGGTGATGAAATAAATTACACAAAGTAATGCGCCTGCCTGGGTTCGAACCCACGACTTACTGTACGTAAGTCGGGGCCGCCACCACTGGGCCACCGCTGCTCCCGCTTTCAAGGGTTGGCTGTTAATTCCACCTGCAACCACCCAAACATGATGTGTTGCCTTGGCTAAAGTCTTAAATGGACCCTTAAATGGATCCCAGGGTGACTGAAGCAAGAAAACCTAAAAAAGGTAAGCCCTTCAGTGCAAATGCGGTGTTGTATCACCAACCATGGGACACTGAATATCGTTTCCTGCGTCTTTTATTGTCTGCACATTACATAAACTGATGAAAGCTACTCTTAAAGAAAAGTCAATAACATTGCCAGTCTTCTTTAAGAGTGGCAAGTTTATTGGCTTTTCTTTCAGGCCTACTGGAATCTGCACAGATGATCATAGCTCACCTGCAGCACAAGCCTCGCGGTGTGCCTCTGCAACCAGTTCAGCAGGTGTGGGTGCGTCGAGGGCGCCGAGTGCTGGCAGAGACTGTGAATGCGCCGCCACGCTCCGCACAGGTGTTGCGTGCGTTCGCGAAGCTCACAGTCGCTGCTCAGCGACGCCTCGAGCGACTGAGGCAGAAAATAATAATGTTAGAATATTTTTGAAGATATCTCACACACTTATGTTACGACGTGAAGATTCTGAAAGTTCAAATGTACAGTTTGGACTTGTCTGTGCAAGGAGGTCAACAGCAGAATTATTGCGATAATGTTCCATCAACAATTTAATTCTACCAACCATGTTGGAATAGATTTATTGTATCCATATTATGTGACCACCTTAAGTTGCAATAGTACACTTAAATATACATATAACTAAACTATAACTTAAACAAACATACCTAGATAATTATCGGATGTGACTACAGCTGAGACTATTATTTTTCATCGTATAAGTTTAAAAACCAAATCATTAGTTGACTGGATGCCGCCTTATCAATATTGTAGAAGAAGAATTTGATCTTTTCATCCGAAAATAACCATAAAAGGCATCAAATGTCACTTAGCTATTATGAAACTTGGACAACATTAACTGTCTTGCAGTGTTCTCAAGATAACAATAATATCAATGGACAGGAAGTCTCAAACGATAACAGAAGTAACAATTGAACGTTTAAATTCACATCTGGTATGATATGTAATACTATACATGTAATAACTGCTACCTTTATCTTGTTTGTATTTAAAAATGTCAAGGACAAGTAAGCTATGAGAAATCCGCTGAAAAAAATCCGATGATTCATTTCATACTCTGAAATTGGGATGCTAACAGAGTTCTGGTCGAAAATGATATTTAACTCTATTAACTAACGCGTGTCCTGCGTGTCCTGTCCTGTTGTTTGTTCACTACAGGAATTGATGGACGCTACCGAAAGCGTCAAATTAGTAGCTCAATTCTGGGCCGGCACCATTTAGATTGCCATCGACACGCTAAGAAGAAGAAATACGCAAATTCCCGACGTAGGTTTTAAAGCCAGCCATGTCTGCCAACACAGCTGTGGGCCCGAATATCGCAAGACTGGAGACTTGAGATAGCTAGACGGGGTCGCGGCAGACCGAGGAGAATATCGCGGGAAGCCTTGAATGGCTTCCTCGCGAATTCACGAAAACACCATCGAGAGGAATGGGGGGAGACCTTTGCCCAGGGGCCTTAGTCTGCTATTGCAATAGTGTCAGAATGGTCTATAATTGATTTAATAAGGCCCCTAGCCCACGGCGTATTGAAGCGCGTTGGAAACTCGTTTGACGTGCGTGCAAAGGGTAATTCGTCTGCGCGGGGCCTTATTAAATCAATGATAGACCATTCTGACACTATTGCAATAGCAGACTAAGGCCCCTGGAGTGGGACTATACGGGCATACTTAAATTAATAAAAGTAAAGGAAATCGCATGTCGTTCAAGAAGTAAGCTAGGCTATTACAAATTTTATGATTTTAATTAGCCTCCAGGCGAAGTTGTGACGTTCGGGGTAGGCTTATGCCCAGAAGTGGACATATTTCGGCTGATATAGTATAGAATATGGTCCACCTTACCGATTTCGGTAAAGGCGACCCTTTAAAGCTACTATTTCCTTGTGTGCCCTTATGTCTGGCCAGACCGAATTTGCTTATGAATGCCCGGTCACAACTAAAACAGTAGAGTTTGCCGGCAGCGTTGTAACTGTATGTATAGGAGGGCTTAGGTCTCTCTTTACGAATTAGACGCTTTTCGTTTAATGTATCGAGTCGCTTTATTTTCGAAACTTTTTACATTTTTGTTGATGGTAAAGCGCCAAGACGACCTAAGCAAAGCGAGCCTCTCCCAACCTATTAGATCAATAGCGCAAGTGTTATGGTGCCTCTTGAGCACATCCTTATATCGGAGATGTTGACCGCCATGCTTACGTTTGCCCTCCGCCATCTCAGAGTAAAAGACCACCTTGGGTAAACTGTTACATAAGATCCCGCCCACGACTGTAATCTCCGAATGGTTAGGCAGAGGTGTACCTGATAGTATATTTTATTTTAAGTCCCATGTAATATCCCCTCGCCGTATTAGTGACGAGCCTATTGTCATCAACCGGGCACAAATCCAGATTCTGTGGCTGCCCTTCCTAATGGAAAAACCTAATAACACTTTGCCCGACCCATCGTTGAATCGACCCAGGACCTCATGCTCAGCACTCGCGCTTGCGATCACTCGACCAACGAGGCAGCTCCTAACCATCCTATCTCTTATTAGACTTTCTTAACATTGCTCTACCTAACATGAATATCTAGCATCGGAATACTGTGTACATTTACGAGACTGCTTTGTTTGTTAAAATCAATTTACACCTGTTTCAAAAACTATCCGATGTACAAAAGACTCCAATGCGTTCTCAATATATAAATAAACTGTGCGACAGAAAATGTAGAACCACTTTAGTGAAAAAGAGTTTTTTTGGCATAGCTCCGAAAATATATAATAAAATACCTATATTTTCGGATGGCATAAAAAATTTGCCCCTATTAAAGTTTAAGAAAAGTTTATCCTCGCTATTAATTGAAAAATGTTATTATACTGTAGAAGATTTTATAAATGATAATTTTTAATATTTCGTGTGCAATACATATTTGATGTCATTTTTTAAATATTTTTAAGAAGTCCGTTTCTCTTTTTAAGTTTTTTTTTTAAGTGTGTAATTTTTTGTTTATTTTGTTTTTTCTGTTAGTTTTACTTTTATTTTCTATAATATTTGTACGCCTTCACGGCAAAACATAGCGCTCATTATAATTAACCAAGACCTTTATGTAAATACCTATGTTTCACAAATAAATATTCTGATTCTGATTCTGAATAGTGTGATAAATCTTTGAAGTGAAGTGGACCACTATCTAAACTGAAAGAAAATTTCGTAAAAAGCCGGTATGTGTGACGAATTGTGGTCCCGCGTTGTGGGTTATGCCCCAGAAGTTAATGTAATAGGCTAATTTAGTTGAGTAGTAAGAATATTACATCTGTTTT
This sequence comes from Eugnorisma glareosa, assembly GCA_947578425.1. NCBI lineage: Eukaryota > Metazoa > Arthropoda > Insecta > Lepidoptera > Noctuidae > Eugnorisma > Eugnorisma glareosa. Next base: position 5,393,145 of record OX387981.1, read on the forward strand.
CATGTTCATAGAAGTATAGCAAGGAAATGTTCCGCTTGTCCAAATAAGCAGGAATAAGTTTATAAAACACACATCATGTCATTCATATTGGAATACATAACAAGGAACTATAAATATACGTAGTTATAATGATAATTGTTCAACACTAACTTAGGTTTGTGTTTCTTACCCAGGTATCTATAGTCAAGTGAAAGTAGTAATGTAGTTATTTTTTTTTTAACTAATTTTGTACTCTACCACAGTGTTTTCTTATTTAAACCAAAGGTTGACTGGTAGAGAATGTCTTATGGCATTAAGTCTGCCTATGTACCAGTATTGTACATGAAGTTTAAATAAATAAAGTAATTACTTGAGTTTGAGTAATTACAAGTAACCATTTTTACGCAAGAATAGATAGACAAGAATTTGAACGAAGTAAGACACATCAGGGAAAGCCAAGTAAAGAATTCTAACTTTTGACAGTTCTGACCAGCAATTACTAAACTACAGAATAAAAATCGTATTTATAATTATTACTTTTACTCAAGTTATCACTTTGGCTTGCTTTTATAGAAGTGTTAGTTTGTTTAGATTTCCAGTTAACTTCCAACTTGGAATCCATTGACATTTATTAATTCTCTGAACTTTATAATGACTTTAAATTGAATAGGATGTATTAATAGAGCTTTCATTAGCAATGAGACTAGAATAGATATTGCTATCCAGTTTAAGCAAGTCTTTCTCAAATATTTGCAATCACTCGACGATTTTTTAAGTGGTCCTTCACCTATTTGCCATCTAATGAGGGCTATCGTTTTTGAGCTCACCAGATGGCACCACTGTCGATTAAGGTCCTGTCTAAAATTCTATTTTATTCTATAGAGTACCAATAACTTCATGAAAAGTTTATTTTATTACGTATAAAAACATAGGGTAAACTTCAGGTTCATATATATGTATACAATATTCTCCATAAAATTAGCAAGCATGAAACATTTAAAAATCATTTTATCTCCAAGTACTGAAAATTAAGATTCTAAGTTGCTACTTAAAATCTTCAAGTCTTAATTAATCAGGAATGGCTCAATCTAGACCACAATCATGAATATTTGTAAAAATACGTGTTAAAAAAGCACGCAAAGCGTAAACTTTCTATGAAATCTGACATTTCGGTGCCCCCGCGCTACACTAGCGCCTCTAGCGGCGAATTCATACGCGATAGCCCCCATTATGGTAATGGGACAGATTAGACAAGACCTTGAGCATTGTTTTAATCACAACATCCAAATAATAATTATTAAGACACTCAAATTGCCGATGTAGGTCACACGGCTGCCAAGCTGAAATGGAACTGGGCTGGTCACGTCTCTCGCATGCCGGAGGAGCTATAGGCTAAAGTAACCACACAATGGGTCCCAAACAGCAGGAACCGGCAACGCGGCAGGCCTAGAAGGAGATGGCGGGACGAACTCGACTCTTTTCACAAAGATTGGTGAGTAACAGCACTAGATAGAGATAAGGGGAAAGAGGGAAGGACCTGCAGTGGGACACTAATGGCTAATAATAAATACCATTTACAGGCATTTTAACCTTTTGAACGCCATTGTCGCATATACGTGACAAGCTGTACGCCAACAAAACAAATATGTGACTAAATGGTAGGTGAAATTGTGGCTTGGCGTGGCGGGCACGCGCGTGCGATTTGCTCTGGCGTTCAAAAGGTGAATGAATGCACCAAAAAGTCACTAAATAAGTAACTTGCTCATAAAACAACTACAGATTTTAAAGTACCCAAGAAATAAACTGAAAAGAAGAACTTTAAATTCTACATTTATCCCATTTCAGTTAACTTTAGAATGGCATGCAATGTCTAGAACAGTCAACACAAATCAGACTTGCCTGCTACTGCAACTGTCTTAGGAAATACCTAGTAATCATAAGTCACAGAATCCATTTTAATTTACAATTCAACAAAATAATGAAATACTAAAGTTAAACTCTAGTTAAAACATTATGACTGCCTCATTGATTTAGGTGGCTAAAGAAATTCATAGTAACATTCCAGGCACTGGATTTCTGCTTATGGCAATTGAATTGCTTCCTGTTACAAGGGACATAAATGGTCATGGTCAAATGTATAAGATTAGAGGAAGACAAAGAAACAATGGATGGACTGTGTGAAGGATGATATGACTAGAAAGGAGGTGACTGCTGATATGATAAGGAACATGCTTCGCCAACCCCAAATGAATTGCAGCAGAATTTTGATGATAACTGGTCAAATGTGGGTGTACCATACTCATCTGCATACGGTCTTCAAGGCACACAAGCGTGATATAATTTCATGCATCTCTTGTAAATAAACAACCAGGTTTTGAGAGATAATTCTTTGAATTGAGATCTTTCTCAACAAAGCTTTCTATTTCTTTTGTGATCCATGTTCTCAAAGATATCAGTTGTCATTGATCATAATAAACTAAGTGGTTTTATCACTTACTGAAGTCTAGATTGGCCATATTGTTTGTTTTGAGTGCTCTGCTCAAACGTCATTCCATTCAAGTTGTGTAAGACGCATTCATTAAATTCTTAAGACTTAAGTATCTTTCCATTGACACTTGAATTTTTATTTTATATAGATACTAAGATAACTATAATTCATTGTACAACATTTACTTGACAGCAAATTTTACTGAATCTATATGTATAGACATATACATAGATAAATAAACTCACGCCTTTTTCAAATGGAGGTAGGCAGAAACCACAGAACAACACCTGCCACGACCCTTACATACGTATTTTTTAAATATTATTTTTATTTATATGTATACAGGACAAAACAATAGAAATGTGTTATCTAGCTTTATGTCAATATGTGTTGTTGAATTGAATCAACAAAAAAAGCATAAGTCTTTTTTTTCTTCATTTATGTAGGGACATTTATACAGGTCATTTCTCCCAGACTCATACCAAACACAGTCCATCAATAAGTGGTGTAAGTCTTCAACAACTCCACACTCCACAAAAGCATAAGTTCTGAACTCAAAGGAAGGTATTTTTCCAAAACACATTAGGTATGTTTGTAAACATGTTTGGAAAATAAATTACGAATGGCGGATAACCGAGTCTACTCTTGAATCATCTATGCTAATTGCTTACATAACAGATACCACATTCAATTCACTATTTTCCTCGTATTATTTACACAACACATCAAACAAAAACTTAACTTAGGATTAAAGATAACTTCATGTCTAATCAATTAGTCTATACTAATATTATAAAGAGGTAAAGTTTGTGAGTTTGTAGGGGGTAATCTCTGGATCTATGTCATATTTCATTGAACCTTACCTTCTCCCATGAGAAAAATTAGGCTAGAAATCTATAAAAGTATACTAAAATTGATAATTTTATTAATATTAACTTACACCTAGAAATGTAAGTGTAATGATTTTTATAACCTAAACTGATTTCTATTGAATCTTGAGGTTATGAATACAGCTCCTACATTCATAACCTCAAAACTCAAATAGAAATCAGCTGCATTACTACATAACTATTATATCAAATTAATTATTTAAATAGCTAATTATGGAAACATTAGCAAAAAAAACACAGGCAATTTATTTATTAAACAACAAATAATACATTGCATCAAAATAAGGAAGACCAGCCCTTGCCTAAATGATTTTCAGGTATCTAACTAAGTCGAGTTACTGCATATAACATTTCTATGTACAGTGGGCTGCATCAATTGGGTACCCCAGTTGTATTAAAGCTTTCATACAAATGAAGTAGCCAATTGATGCAGCCCACTGTACACAAGGATTTACCTATCCAAGTAAAGTAGCCATAATCAAGGTCAAACATTTTAATTTGAATCAGATTGTCTCTTGTTCTTTTTTACAAGTTGTTGTTCCTGCTCACCCCATATGAAAAAGGATGTGATGTTAACTAAGAAGACATCACTGAATATTATATTCACAATAAAAATGTTTAATTAAAAAACCATTATTTTTAAGCATTTTCTCCTACAATATTAACTAAGCTGACCACTTCCCATTCAACTACCTCTTAACTACTAATTTAATTAGAAATCCTCTCAGCAACTTACTATTACTTAACTTTAACACTACAGACTCTTAAACTATAAATTGAACCTCAAGTTACAAAGTCAATGTAGTTCAGGAGGTCAGCAACCTTCCCTTTCCCCAAAATAAGCTAAAGTTCTGGGAAAAGTCATTGGACTGTGACTTTTGAGATAAATTCAAGACTTTATAAAGGTCATACTACCTTAAAAATTGTTTAGCCTAAACCTCTTAAGGTGGAAGCAGAGTAACCCACAAAATTCAAATTTTATTATATTTGTGCAATTTGCATGTCTCAGATTGTATGTTGATTAAAATATGATTAGTGACCGTAACAAATATGGGTTTACAGAGTTATAATCATTAAAATCATCAATACAACCCAATAAGTTCATTTAATCCCATTGAATAACTTTTTCAATGGGATTTTTTTTTAAATGAAATGTCATTCAATGGGGTTAGATGAATTTAGAGGGTTGCAAAAAACATAAGAAAATAGAAATCCTCAAGCTACCCTGGCACTTCCCCCATGCATAAGCATAGCATAATCAGCCTTTAATTCCCACTGCTGGGACACTCGCCCTCCTATCCATGAGAGGGAATGGGCTATAATCCACCGCGCAGGCCTAGTGCGGGTTGGTAGAACCAATACTTCCCCCATGGTATCATTGTACTCATCAGTATGAACAACTTTGACTATGGAATACATCCTTAAAACGCAAAAAGAAAAAAATCCTGCTGTTCTACTCCTCTGATTTTTTTTTTTTTACTTTAGATCTTTTTCATCAAGGCTTTCTGGTTTAATCAATTAAAAAATAATCATAATTGAAAAAGTTGTAAGGTTTTATTGTTGATGGTAATATAAAAGCAAGATTATGGTTTTGACATTTACCATATGAGTTGGTTTTGGAATAAAGGGTCTTTAAAATTTCATGATATCCCAGAAACCAAAGTTATTTTTGACAACACCAACCCACCAGCTGGCCCATATAATGGATTATGGGCCACTTCGGCTCAGAGAGAAGAATTTGTTTTCCAAAAGTGGGAACATTGTAAACAAGGAGTTTTGATGACCAAAACTCATTATCAACCTATTACAGGACTCCACTGCTCAACATAAAACCTTTTCAATAAACCTTCAACCATGCTTGCTAAGCCGCCTATTATTATTATTATCATAACTATGAATCATCTTAGACATGTGCTTATAATAACATTAAGTAACAATATATCTGTTATCATAAGTGATAAGGGATTTGGCACACACACATACATTATTTGTGTTGAAAACAAACAATTTAAACTGTATGTTTAAGACAGTATGGGTGTTTTTTCTATAACAATGAGATTTTTTTAAAAAGAGTAGGTACTTATAGATATTTTTATATAGGACAATGATGTGGTTGTATTAATGGGGATATAAATCAGTGTTGCTAATAAAAATGAGGATAACTCGAAGAGTGTTACTTTTCCGATGTCAGAAAATTTCCAAAACCCCTGGGTTTTTTAACTTCAAGTTACCCTTTTTGATTAAAGCCACTAAAATTAAAGTTATTTTATATGAAGTATCAATTCATATAAATATTATATTCCTAGAAATGCAATACATATCTACCGACTTCACAAAATAACAATCCACAGAATGAAATCTGAACCGGCTCAAATGTGTAACACAAGAACAATGTTGTAACACCATGACAGTTTTATGTGAGTCTAAAAACGCGAGTCAGTTACAAAAGACAGACCTAATCCTAATGAAACAGCTGATAGGTCTTAAATACCTCACAAGTGCAATAGGATCAACGCGAATTTAAAACTGTCATAACTTTTTACTAAAATAAATAGTGAGGAGCTACGTGACTCCCCGATGTTTTGATATGGCTGTCCGTCATCATAGCTACTGATGATTACTAAGTACATCATCGTTCATCTCAATTACCACTATATCATTAGATTACAAGATTATAAAAACTTTAGGTGCGAAAAGGGATTATTTACCTCACAAATAGACATTAAATTACACTATTATTGAAACACAATTTATTAAACTACCATGATTTTTCACTGTGCATACACTTGCAGCATCTACAGAACTCAAGCATTCCATCAACTTTTTGCGGCGTAATTATGGTTTCCCACATATTCCTCTCGAAATAAATCACATTTTTGGTCGGAAATAACGAGCAGATCACCGAAATATACGAAAACAAGAGTTTAGAGAAGACAAATATGGCGGCCACAGTGAACTTTACTAGCACAACGGCGTCGCATTATATACGGTAATCTTGATGATTATAAGAATAAAACTTACCTTATAAAGTTCAATGTAATATGTTTTGCCTTTTGGGCCACTTGTTTGATTACTTTTCACGTCTTTTCCATCATTTGTAGAAGTCATTTCTTACGAAAATATCGCGGGGAGACATTTATGCGCTTGTGTTTTCGTAATTGTACTGTCAAAGTCAGTGTTGCAATATCAAAATAGACCAAAGCTTAATTATCTTCATGTAGCAACCCCAAGCGCATTTTTATATATAACCACGTGCGTTCAAAATTCCATAATGGAGACCATGCACTGCAATGCACTGCCAGCTTAGACCATTAAATGGTCTGCAGATATTTTTCTCGGAATGGGGGCTATCGCGTATGAATTCGCCGCTAGAGGCGCTAGTGTAGCGCGAGGTCACCGAAATGTCAGATATCATAGAGTTTTCTCGCATTGCGTGCTTTTTTATCACGTATTTTAATTAATATTCACGTCATCGTGGTCTAGATTGAACCATTCCTGATTAATTATCACTTGAAGATTCTTATGATCTTTTTGTTCGCTGAAGCTGACAGAACAGCATCCCTATGCAAAGGATTCGGGGGAGCACCAACGGCACTCTAGAGGTGACAGTGGATAATGCCCGTTCCTGGGGCATTGGACCAGTATGCATATCTGCAAGTCTGGTGCAGCGGGAAGCGGACTTAGTTTATAAGTATAGGTTTTTGAATAAGTTTTAATTTATTTTAATGAGAAATTTAATTTAATTGTATTTTAACTACAATTAATGTTACATATATAGTTTATATATTGTGTTACTAACCACAATATGAATAATTTGTGTACTTAGAGATAAAATGATTTATAAATGTAACAATATTGTATGTATCTATGTTGTTTTACGTAATAAAATAAACTTTTTATGAAGATATTGGTACTTTAAATTGCTTTAAATTAGAAGATAGAATTTTTGACAGGACCTTACTTGACAGTGGCACTATCTGGTGAGCTCAAAACCGATAGCCCTTATTGAGCATGAAGTTTTAATAATCTTCATGGACTAGAGAATAGCACAAGGATAGTCATTATTATAAAGTGTGATTTATTTCTCACAAAGTTAAATCGTACCTAACCTTTCTGCAAGCATCTGGCATTATTACCTTTCAGACAGATAAAATACAAGGTGGTGCAGCAATAGAACAGCACACAGAGCATCATATAGCATATTATATATACTGGTATAGAGTGCGCAGTCACGAGATTTTATGCCAACCTGTCGCGAAAAGCGCCCTCTGTAAATCTTGTTCCTAACTAATCATACTATTCTACAGTACTTTCCTTCATTTTCATTTCGTTGCTTTTGCATACCTAAACATGTAGGTACCTACTTACACTGCTTAGTCTTACGTACACCGATAACGTCACGTGGCGGCCGGCCTGTGTGGTGCGGGCGCCGCTTACGGAGCGGGCTTGCGAGCCACGCGGGTGCGCTGCTTACCCATTGTTGTACAGTCCGATAGTAATGAGTGAGACATAACGGCGTCACGCGGCTACCAGTTGAGTTGATTTCCAAAGTTAGGGAAAAAGTATTCAAAAGCAATGAAAGATTGATTTATTAAATGTAAAACCATGTTTGGTAGCATGAAAATATACAAGCATGGAAAATGTGCACATTTACCCTTTATTTTAGATAGTTTGTAAAGGCTACTTTAGTTTTGAATGAAACAAGCTTGTTGAATACTCAATTCAAAGATTTATTTTCACGTTTGCTTTAAATACCTAGGTACTCTTGTCCAATAAAACTCAAACTCAAAGCATTTATTTCAATTAGACCATTACAGGCACTTTTGAAAGTCAAACAAAAAAAAGCTAAGCTACAGTCACAGTCACAAGGCATAAGAACTTGAGAAAGTACTGTAGTTGCACATTCCAAAGCGTAGATCTCTATGGAGAAGAAGCACAAAACACAAAACTTAACTAATAGTGTCCAAATATCGCAAACGGACACCGATCACTGAATTCAGTCGGCCTTCGCTCCGGGGATACACTCAACGCAAAGGTGTATTAACGATTTTTTTTATAGAGGAGCAGAGGCTCAGCTCAACGTATTTGCAGCAAAGAAAACACTAAAAACAACACGAAACACGCACAACGTAAAGAATCCGTTTTCTATTGACAGTTTTGAATTTTGTCATTTATGTTTTTTTTTATGGCATCCGATTAAATTATTCGATTAACTTAAAATCAAATTAACTCAAAATCAAATTTTAGTACGTTATTTAGGTTTTAAAAATTAAACTAAAATAACGAAAAAAAATTAGAAAATGAAATAGGAATGTTTAACAATTATTAGGCATAAGTAGCTTTGTAGAGACATCTAGTACGTCCTATGTGCATTAAAGTTGAGCACAAGAATGTTAGATGGCGCGCCAAAAAGAATTGCGGTATACATGTAGGGAACTGAAAAGGGGGGGGCCCCCTTGAAGTCGGAGCGTATTTTTGAATGACCCGGTGGCGGCGGCGCGCCGATACAACTCGGCGGTGGCACGCTAGCGCGGCGCGGACCTCTACTACACGGTCAAAATGTATGGAACAGCTGTTTTTTCTTCTTTCCTTTACTTTAATTTTACATTGTGTAACACTTCTACAAAAATGATCATATAAATGAGATTACTTAACATAAAACTCGTAATTTTTGAAGATTACTTATTACTCAGCACTTTGTGTCGTAAAAGAAAGTAAGATGTTTTAAGTTTCGGCGCGGCCGTAAGGTTCAGCTGTTTTTTGACCGAAACCGAAACTTTGGCCGAAACCGGCTGAAACCGAAAATGAAACTTCGGTCGGACACTACCTGCCCTTATCCCTATTTATTTGGGGTCGGCGCGGCATATCTTCTTCCATACCTTTTCTATTATTCCTCATCTCAGCAGTTACCTCCTTTCTCCTCTACTATGAGTAGCCAATGAGAATTGAGGACGGCTTCATAAAAAGCATTTTTTTTATCAGTGTTTAAAATCGCTAGTTGACAACGGCTGGCGATGAGCGGCGGGCCTGCAGGGCTATTGCATATCTCTGTTGACAGTTCATAGTGATCATCACCTAACGAGTTTTGATATACAATGACAGTTTTGCACGAGAGGCGTCATTTGAAACCAACAAGATCGATCATTGCATATCAAAACTCGCCAAGTGATGATCACTATGAATTATCAACAGAGATACGCAATAGCCCTGCTTAGCACCCTTACATTAGATGGTTAAAAAACCGCAGAAGTGCGGCCTCGGAATGTTGTCTGAATCTAATCTCTAATCTGTCGAAATTACGTTGCTGAATCTTGTTTCATCTCGTAGTTTAAAATAGTTGTTGTTGTTCCCGATGCATCACAATACTCATTTTAGCGCTTAGGCTGAAATGCAGCGTTACAACAATATTTAGCTAGCTTACATAATTGCTGATGAAAATAAAACATTGTAGATATGATATGCAAACCTCGCCGAAGTGTCATTGCGTGCACTCAGTGCCGCACTATGCAAGCGAACTTAAAAAATATTTTGCCATCTTCGTTCACGAATAATTTGCGATGTTCCCGGAGCTAACTTTTTGAATATGTTAAAGTTTATATTTATTGTTGTAACTTTTGCTACCTCAAACTATCCATTTGCCATTTGTCCATTGAAGGGATAGGCGGTGGACAGGGCCGTATCCAGAAATTTGATTAGGGGCGGGGGGGGGGTTACCTTAAATGAAAAAGAAACAAAAAAAAAGAAACCAAGAGTTACATAAAGATAACTGTCGTTTGACCATTTATGCAAGGACTATTGTATTGTTGTTGAGGGCTCCCTTTTCCGCATTTAGACTCAAGGCGGTCCATTATGCGTGGGGTGGGACGGTTGGCTACAGGAGCCAACCCAGCTCCTTCCAGAAGCACAGAAGTCTCCTGGGACGTTCACAGACTTCTAGGAGCGACCTCGGACTGCCGAGGATTTGTGCCCGTTGGTCAGCAACCCCCTTACATTCCAGGATTACGTGGGCTGCCGTTTCATCCGCGCTAAGGCAGCCCCTGCACAGCGGGCTGTCTGTCGCGTTGAGGGTGAACAGATGTTTGTTGAGTGGGCAGTGGCCTGTGAGCATACCCACCACAATTCGCAGTTCCGTTCGTTGGAGACTGAGTAGTCTGCTGGTCAGTCGCGGTGTTAGTGCAGGTACCGCCTCTTTAGACTGTCTACAGTTGGTTGTAGATGCCCAGCGGGCATTGTGTTCTGTTTGGGTTAACAGACGCATCCAGGTCCTGATCTGACTGAATGGAACCGGCAAGTGGGGCTCGGGGCCGGCCACAACCCCTTCCGAGCCCCTCCTAGCAAGCTCGTCTGCTGCATCGTTACCCAATGATCCATTATGCCCCTTGATCCATTGCAAGGTGACCCTGTTGTGGTCGGAAATGGTTTGCAATGCTAGGTGACATTCGTAAATAAGGCTGGAAGACATAATATTACTGTCTAGTGCCATTAGGACAGCCATGCTATCGGAGAGAATTCTAATACCGCGATTGGAAATCTTTCTTTTAATGACTGCGTTGGCAGCTTGGGAAATCGCTACACATTCACATTGGAATATGGAGCTTTGATCCCCTAGCGATAGTGATATTTTGATATTGAGATCCATGGAGAAAACACCAGCACCAGTACCGGTTTTGGTTTTCGAGCCATCCGTATAAATACGGACTTCGTCGGCTCCTGAGTGGTCTCGCTCGGTCTCAGCTAATTGTATTCGATAGAGTTTATCGAACACGTGGACTTTGGGGATTCTATCACAGGGCGCGTCAATGAGCGGTACCTTACGCAGCGCTCTGTCCCATATTGTGGTGTGAATGCCCCTTTGTTGTTTCCACATGCCTGAGTGTCTTAAGTCTGATTGCCGCCATACAGGCCTCCTGCCGAATGAAAAGATCCAGCGGCTGCAGACCAAGCATTATCTCCAAGGCATTAGTTGGTGCTGTCCGCATACATCCAGTGGTGGCTGAGCAAGCCAGTCTCTGGAATGACTGCAGTTTTTTACTGGTGGTAATGAGTTCAGTTCTGGGCCACCAAACTACCGCACCGTAGGTGATTATAGGTCTGATTACGGCTGTATATAGCCATAGTGTAATTTTCGGCGAAAGGCCCCAGGATTTCCCTAGAAGTCTTCTGCATTGCCAAAATGTTGCGCTAGCCTTATTAATCTTGTGGTCCAAGTGTTTGTTCCATAACAGTTTGCTGTCAATAATAACGCCCAGATATTTGACCTCTTTCGTAAGGGACAGCTCGGTATGCAAGGACTAATTTCGGCGACTACAGAAATACATTTATATGTCTGTGGAGAAAACGTACGATTGAAGAACGAGACTGTATGTACAGTGTTGCACTATGAAAAGTAAGTAAAAAGTCTATGTCAAGGCTAATCTATATTCTATGGTAATTAAAATATTTTTTTATGTTGGCAGTACTGTAGTACAAAGCAAAGCGAGTTGTGTCAAGAATTACTGCGTTTTTTACGAAAAATAATCTCAAAATATAGTCGGAAAATGTAGAATTCATGGTTCATTTAAAGTTAATTATGTATGCAATAAATTAATTCATAATTTGTTTAGTTATCATCTTTTTATCCGACGTGCTCGTTAATAAAAATTGATGTGTCAAAGTGCATGGGAATAGAAGGGATGATAAATTATCGCTTTTTAAGCTTAATGAGACAGTGTATTTTATTATATCAGCGTTATTTTGCGTTCAAAATGTATAATGAAGTGTAATTGAGAGATTTTGGGGACAAGGGTGGAATAGGGCGTGTGATCCGACTTGGCACATCTGGCGAGCCTTCGGTATCATTTCCCGTCCTTTCTCACTAATTGGCTAACTATTTACTGTTGTACGATGTTCTAAACCCACTCATATCTAGTATATTTACTCAAATATCTATATTTATTGAGATTATTTTCTAATAAACGTAACATTTAATAGTGTCGTAGTCAATATTTTAGCGAAATTAATTACATTTCTTATTTCAGTGATTTTAAAACATTAGATGTACATATTAATTAGTCCAGTGTTGATAAGCGAACAGTCTGCTTAGTGTTGTGATGTGTGTATCAAGTAACTATAATATTTTAACATATTGTGAACCCATTGAGTGATAAACTAGTAAAATGGCTAAGAAATCGGATAATACCGGCGGGAAGCTGGTCACAGTTTCTGTCGTCGGTCTTTCTGGTAAGAAAAACATTAATTTTATCTCATTTGTCCATTGTCAAGTTCTTTTTTTGAACTCATGAAACAATTTCACTATCCATAGTCTTCAAAGATATTCACCCTAGTTTGCCCAGAAGACCAACAAATTATCACTATTCTGTAATGCTTAAAATGGGTTGTATAAACTAAGATGATCATGACCTTCAGTACTTACACATGCTTTGCCAAATAGGCTGTATCTAATGTGTTTTTCATAGTCAATTGTAACCTGTTAATATATTCAATCAATATTTTTATTGTGCCATTGAGTGGCTGTAATAAAGCAGGGTTCTCATGCAGAATAAATCAGTAAGTGTTTGTTAGCCCAAGCCTCATACCATATCCAAGATACATAATCAAATAAACCAGTATTGTCCCCACTAGTGGGACACAATCCTCCTTTCTCTGAAGAATTAGCCAGTAGTCCACTATGCAGACCCAGTGCGGGTTGGTGGACTCCGTCACATGTTATGTAGTAATGGATTATCAGTTATATGGATGGAAATCTAATTAGATTCAAATTAATCTAATAAGTAAAATTATTGTTCTTTTTGCATAGTTTAGGTATAACTTATTACCAGGGTTGTGGGACTGTTTGAAAGAGATACCGCGGCCCTGGAACACAAAGGGCAAAAGAAGGAACATGGATGGGTTTAAGTCAGTACAAGTCTGACATTCCCTTCGGCTCTGCCCAGAGGGGAAGGGGTCGTTTGATGATTTCCGATAAAAATAAAGAAAAGTTATAACTTATTACAGTAACATTACATCATCATTAAGTTAGTAACTGTCTACTGCTAATAATAACCTATATTTAAAGTGCAGTAGTCCTAAGAAGTTATATCCCCACTGTACAACATAAAAATCCTTGTTGTGATGGTTCTATACCTTGGGTTAATATCAAAAGAACAGAACCAAAATCAGAACAAGAGCATTATTTTCTGGTATGGTTATACATAGAACAATGTAAAAATGCTCTATCCCTAGGAAACTCAAATACTTCAGTAGTCTCTCAACTGTATGTTTGTAACAGGGGCCCTAAAATGGCCGTTTTAGCAGAATCATAATAAGATATTACTATGAATCACCTTAAAATTCATAAAATGGTCACAGATGCAGTTAATATCATGAATAGTCACTTTGTGACCATTTTATGAATTGTAACTTAATTCATATTATTATAAATCTGCTAAAGCAGTCACAGATCTGCTACAACAAGGGCCCCACACCATCTGGGACCAGTATACGTACAAGGAATTTGGTAGAATGGGGAAAAAATGTGTATAATTATATAGCTTGTTTGGTGTAAACCAAAATTAACAACTAACTACTAGCCATGAAACAGACACACAGAACAATTTTATGTTATCTTTCAACAATTACTGAGATTATGCCCATTAAGTGTTGACTTATTGTACAGTTTTTCAGTAAATTGAATATATCCATTAGAAATCACACAAAACTACAAAATCCACATTTTCAAACTTGTTGGGTGCAATTTTATTGCTAAATAAAATACTAATAATTTTCTTTTCATAATAAAAAAAAAATATATATACAGGGTGTCCCGAAACTCAACGTCAAGCGGGTACGGGGCGATAAGCTAGGTTGTACCAGTTCTAGCAAAAACAAAAAAAAAACTCCAAAAAAAAAAATGATCGCAGTGACGGGGAGAACAAGAGCCTTTCGGCTTCGTTAGGGGTCTTGTTACACTCTTTATTATCCCTTAACAAAGTAACAGCATTTTTCTATTTTATTTTTGCTAGAACTGGTACAACCTAGCTTATCGCCCCGTACCCGCTTGACGTTGAGTTTCGGGACACCCTGTATATATAATTATGTATATTGCAATTCATGATTAATTAACAAAATATTACTATGCAAAGACAGGCAGATGTGTCCATAGTAAGTATAAATCAGCCTATGATGTTCCCACATGGACATATGGGCCATGATTAGGGTTGCCAACCGTACTCTAAAATAGAGTGTTGTACTCTATATCACATAGGCGTACTCTATAACACTAATAGAGTATGCTAAAATACTCTTTTTTACACAATGTTTACTATACTAGTGCCAGTCATGTAATATTATGCAAACCCATTATCATAACCAAAAAATTCGACTATTTACTTTTAATATTTTTGTATCCCCAATTCCTCAAGCCACATTCGAACATATCCGAATGCAGCCAGTAATCTCAATGTCACAAGTTCTTTTGGGTTCAATAATTAGTAAATGAACTCCTCTCTATGCGAATTTGCAATGGCGGGTCTAGAGTCCAGACACAATCACCCTGTATAATAAACACAATATGGGTAGTTTTGAGGTTACGTTAATTTTGGCGCAAGAAAAATTCTCGATTTACTGACATAGTCTTTTCGGTCATGAATGTGAAGTGGCGGGAATAAAGAAACAGGGCTTCATTGAAATTGAATAAAAATGAGCTCTTGATGTATAAATTTCGTGTTAGAATGTTTGGAGTTATAGTTACCTACAATTCTTTAAAAAACCATGAAAAATTATTATGTGCAGCAAAAAGTACTAAAAATATAAAATAAATGATACTCTTTTTTGTAAGTCCATACTCTTTATTTACCTCCTTTCAAATCAGTTATACTCTATTTATTCTAATAAAAGTTGGCAACCCTAGCCATAATGCACCATGTGAGCCCAACACAGGGCTGTTGGATGTCATCATATCTTTCAATTTTTGTTTCTAAGACATGCTGGTTTCCTCAAAATGATTACCTTCACCATTTTCAAAGGCAACTTTACCAAATTCAGTAAGACATTCCTCAACCAAGGCATTGAACTGTGAAAATCTTCAATCTCTTTCTTCTGCTTTAGTAATAACAATAAGAAGTATACCCAGTACTAGCTGGGTTGTGGAGGTCATATAAGCAGTCGCTCCATGTAAAATACTGGTATTCAGCTGCATTCGGTTAGACTGGAAGCAGACTCCAACATATTTGGGAAAAAGCTAGGCAGATGATGAACACGAAGTATATCTCAACAATGCTTTTATTAAAAACAGCTTATTAACTTTATCATGACAATATGTGTGAGATAAATATATAAGTGCATGTAATAGTTGTCTGATGATTATCATATGTAAACATGACATCACCTAAGGTTGTTATGATATTCATAGGTGAGAATATATCTTATCTTTTGTTATGTATGTATTTGTGCGAGGCATTCTGTTATCAGGATGTGTTACAGGTGCAGATGAACTTGTACTCATAGCATCACACCTGTTCGTCCTGTAGGGTTGGGTAGAGCTGTGTATTATATTTATTTTACTATTTATGTACACACAGGAAAATGACATTATAAAATATGAGTACAAAGGTAATGCTTTTTTAACTTTGAATTTATTGTAACTATTTGATATTGCAGAAAAATTGGAATATCATGTGCAAAGAACAGATAATTTTATTTAGGCTACCTTGTTAAAAACCAGCAATAACCACACTGCTGATTAAATTTATTTCTCCATTAAATCACACCTTCATATGTCCTAAATACTTTCGAACTTAACCCAATTTAGTACAGCAGATAAGGCAAGAAAATTTTCTTATCACGGTTGTTATATTTAAGAACCTATACTGTTGTGCACTTTCTGAGCTCTCAAAAACTGACATTCAATGCTTTTGCATTGAATGTCAGTTTTGTTTTGAATAATAAGCACAGAGCTAGCTACTGAAACTTTAATGCCGGCGATAGGCGACGCCTAAATAAAAGCGTATATAAATAACATAACGTCTGTAACCCCCGAGGGTTCTGCTTCTCATTCCTCAATTTATCATCCCACCACACAAATAATATTCTTGTGGTTACTTTTAACTGCAGTACAGAACAATGGTGGCTAGTGGTTACGGCCCCGAATGACGTATCGTATCGTAATTCGTGGTTTCGAACATAGGCACTTTACATTGTGTATTTTATTTCATCACCACTGCTCTCAATAATTAAAAAAGCCGGCCAAGTGCGAGTCGTACTCACACGCACAGAGGGTTCCGTAGCACCAAAAAATATTATAAAAATATTTTGAAGGCTCATTCATATGTTGTATTGTTTTATATTCAACAACAAATTAAATTTGTTTTTCATAGTATTTTAATGAAAAACAAAGTTGGTGCTGCAGTTTGATGAAAAAGTCCCATTTCTCAAAAAATATACACTAAATGTTATTCAAACCAATTTTGGTTGAAAGTTTTATTTACGTTCTATAATCCTATATTTTTTCAGAATTTTCTTCCTCTTACTTTAGAAATTAGAGGGGGGGACACATTTTACCACTTTGGAAGTGTCTATCTTTCAAACGATGGACTTTGAGAGAAAATGGTTTTAGGAACCTCAAGGTCATTTTTAAAGACCTATCTCACACACATCCCGCACGTATAGGTTTGATGTTTAGTTTTTTTAGTTTTCCATTTATGGGGAATTCTTAATCATTTTTTTTAGTTTAGGAACCGTAAAGCGGTAACAGAATACGAGTACATCTACCTACTAACTTACAACTGTGTAGTCCTAATAGTTTCGGAATAAAGTGGCTGTGACATACACGGACAGACAGACATGGCGAATCTACACACATCAAAAGTGTCTAGGGATCAACATATATTTTTGCAATAACTTTTCTCCTGATTGATATTAATTGAAATTTTCTTTAAGGATTCATCAAATAAAGTGTTTTCGTTTGTCACAGTAACGATAAACCAAGTCACCTTTGCATTAATAAAGAAATTTGCCATTTTCCTAATAAAGGGATTTTTGACATTTGAACCACTAACACAAAAGTTCGAAAAAAAGACTGAAATAACAGTTTTCTTTAAAATTTTATTGGGTAACTTAAACAATTAATAATCCGTGTTTCTACCGCGAACACTAACAACACAAGAACATCGGTTTGGCATACTCAAAATGAGTTCATCCAAATCACGCTGTGGAATGGCCGCCCATGTTCGTTGCAACAACAAAAAAAGGTCTTCTTGCGACTGGATACCCTCCATATTCGGCAGAGCTCTTCTCTGTAGCATATCCCATGCATGCTCAATCGGATTCAAGTCTGGCGACTGAGCAGGCCAGGGCAGGACATTGATGTTAGCTGCGGCGAGAGTCTGTCTTACAACTCTTGCGGTGTGCGGTCGTGCATTATCATGCATTAACTGAAATAA
The DNA here is from genome assembly GCA_947578425.1 of Eugnorisma glareosa. Taxonomy (NCBI): domain Eukaryota; kingdom Metazoa; phylum Arthropoda; class Insecta; order Lepidoptera; family Noctuidae; genus Eugnorisma; species Eugnorisma glareosa. The sequence continues at coordinate 5,410,919 of OX387981.1, forward strand.
GGGACCGATTTGCACTTGTAGAGGAACGATGACGTCTGATACAATCGTCTCAGCATAAATTTGAGCGTTGAGGTTGCCTCTGATCCAAATCAACTCAGTTCTTCCGCCGATCCAAATACCCGCCCATACCATGATGGTTCCACCACTATAAGGATGGACTTCCTGGCAGGATTTTAATCGCTGTTGGCGTCCAGGGGTTCTCCAGTGTCGTATACGTCTTGTATCCGGTCTCATACCAAAACGAGACTCATCAGAAAAGCACACGAAACGCCATTGTTCTTCTGCCCAATTTCTGTGTTCAAGAGCCCATTGATATCGTATCCTACGATTGTGCATTGCTATAGGTGGTACCCGTAGCGGTCTTCGGGAATGAAGGTTCACTTCATGCAAGCGGTTTCTGACTGTTTGGTCGCTAATTAAGTTCCCTGAAGAGTGATGAAGCCTCACGGCTAACATCATGGCGGTTATTGTTGGAGCTCTTCGAGTTAAGATTTGAATGTATCGGTCTTGTCTCCGTGTGGTGCAGCGATACCGTCCTCCATGGCGCTCAGCCACGGTACCAGTGCTTCGGTAACGTGTCCAAAGTCGACTGATAACACTCTGACTTGTATTCAGAGCTAAAGCCACAGTACGTTGCCGGGAACCAGCTTCTATCATTCCCACGGCTCTGAGCATTTCTTCCCTGCTTAAATGACGTCGCCGCTCCATAATAACGTTGGTTTTAATCAGTAGTAGGGAAACAGTAGCACTAATAATGTCTTCAATGCGTTGTATGTTTTTATAGGGAAAATATTGACAGCTGATTTTCATCTTTTACTCGAATTTGATTCACAGTTCCTGATTCAAATTATGAAATGCACCAAAAAGGATCCATATAAATTTATAAAATCATAAATTTATTACAAAGCCACATCTCAATCTCAAGAAATCCACATAAAAATGCTTGATCCCTAGACACTTTTGATGTGTGTATAAGAGTTCCTTTTTTGCCATTCGGCTACGGAACCCTAAAAACGTCGTAAGGGGTCTGCAGAACAAAAAGAAATCGAAGACATGTGATAGGCACTAACTCGCACTACGGCCCGTGTGGTGTACTCCCTCTTAGAGAGGAGGTCGAGTCCCGGTAGCATTATCTATACTTCTATACTAATATTTTGAAGAGGTAAAGTTTGTGAGGTTGCAGGGGGTAATCTCTGGATCTACTGATTTTGAAAATTATTTCACTAATAGGAAGCTACATTATCCCCGAGTGACGTATGCTATATTTACAACGTGCCCGGGGCATAATTTCCGACCAAAACGCGAGCGAAGCTGCGGGCAACAGCCGGTAGGATTCACAAGAAAAACGAAAGTCTTTCAATATCACACCTAGAAATCAATGAACAAAACACAATCGCTTGCTCTAATACTTTGAATGGGGGCTCCCATTCAAAGTATTAGAGCAAGCGATTGTCAATAGTTTGTCTATTGTTGCCTTGTTATCTATACGACTTCCTGTTATCATGTGTAGGTGTTAGATTGTTTGTTTTCGACAGAGAAAGTTGATAAAATGTTGTGATTCGTTTCTGTTTTAATAACAGAATTCAGCTATAAAATTCCCACTGCACGGATATAAGCCTCTTCTGTGTGTCTTCGGGGGTGGGCCAGTATCGACCACGCAGGCTGATTGTGGGATGGCGGAATTTCGACTTCGTGTCGCTAATATGTTTTTGAATACGTCTTTGAATATTTGACATTGCTTCTTCTCGATTGGAGAGCAGAGTTGAAAAAATCTTATCTTCTTATTCTTACTATTATCTATACTAATATTTTAAAGAGGTAAAATTTGTTTGCAAGTTTGTATGTAAGGGGTAATCTCTGGATCTACTGAACCGATTTTGAAAATTCTTTAACAAATAGGAAGCTACATTATACCCGATTGCCATAGGCTATATTTACAACGTGCCCGTAGGATAATTTCCGACCAAAACGCGAGCGAAGCCGCGGGCAACAGTTAGTATATTATAAATGCGAAAGTTAGGATGGCTGGATATTTGTTACTCTTTCACGCTTTCACTACTGAACGGATTTGGATGAAATTTAGCACACAGATAGTTTATAACCTGGATTAACACATAGGATTATTTTTGTCCCTGTAGTATAAACCCGTGGGACAATTATTATCGACCTCCACGCGGGCGAAGCCGCGGGCATAAGCTAGTAAATTGACAAAGTGTCTGCTTGGGTTCGAACCTACGATATAACACGAAATCTGTTCCGTTACCACTGGACCACTACTGCGCAATAAGATTTACTGTTGCGGTAATGTAGCTTCCTAAACGGGCATGATTTATTTGAAGGAAATATATTAGTTCCCTTCAATATGGTTGAGCTGAATGGAGCTGATGCATGCGTCATGTTCGTGAACGGGGGCTGTCAGTTGGGACTGGTCATCTCTTAGCTGCCACGGTTTATTTTAACTACTTTGTTTTTAAATTGTTGATAGTTATAATCTTTTACTCTGGACGCTCTTAATGTGCACGTCTTTCTACATCGTTCTCACATATATGTATAATCTCAACATGAATGATGTAACCAAGATCTTGTAACAATATTTTGATTGAAAAGAGTGTCCATGGAGTTTCTTGCCCATTCTTCTCCATAGAGATCTACGCTTTGGAATGGGCAACTACAGTACTTTCACAAGTTATTATGCCTTGTGTCTGTGACTGTAGCTTCGCCTTTGTTTTTCTGACTTTCAAAAGTGCCTGCGAAGGTCTAATTGAAATAAACGCTTTGAGTTTGAGTTTATTGTTTTTGAGACTGACAAGTGTTATGGCTCTGTCTATCTTTGTACACAGAGACTCGGCGGCGGCGATTTCGCGCTTTGTGGTTTACATATAATGTAGTTTTCCTTGTTTTAGTCTGAAGTCACTTGTTTAGGGATGTCGCGCATTACGCAGCCGACCACGAGTTGTCGGATGACCGGCCACTATCTTGCACAAAACTGGTCGGACGGCCGGTCGTGCGACCAAACTTTCTTCCTGGTCGGTCAGTATTGGGCAAAATGTAATCTAACTACTGATTACTAACTATGACTACATAAAGTAGTTAAAAATGTTGACTATTAACTACTAATTGTAGTTGCAATCACGATTACTTGATTACTTTTTTTAACTACAGATTTGTGATGTTGCGTCATTAAAAAAGCAACTGTTTCGACTTGTCGTTTGGTAGGTAGTTAGAGCATTGCGTTGTAGTCGCCTGTGTTAGAGCAAGAGCGCACTATAGCACGCTCTCGCTTTCTCTTGCTGCATGTCGGTACAAGTCATTTTTTCAAATTCAAATATGTTTATTTGTGACACATAGGTAAAAGTAAGTGTTTTATATAAGATATGTCTCACTATGTGCTGCCTTGCAAGGGATACAAATAATGTTTACACATTTTGGGCAGTGTATTCAATTGAATAATCAATCTGATAAGTATAGGTACACACGGCTACACATCAAGCTATACATTTCCAGTTTACGCTGATCTCGCATTGTATATGATTTCCGTACAATGCGATGTCAGCTTATACTGGAAATGTATAGCTTCATTCTTCATCTTCATTCTTCATAGAAATTTATAGCTTGATGTGTAGCCGTGTGTACACACGGCTACACATCAAGCTATAAATTTCTAGTTTACGCTGATCTCGCATTGTATAGGATTTCCGTATAATGCGAGGTCAGCTTATACTGGAAATGTATAGCTTGATGTGTAGCCGTGTGTACATAATATCTACGATAGTCATGAAAATAAACATAGGTAATGTGCAATAAATTGTTAATTTTTTATGCAGCCATATTCCAAAACATATTACTACACATTACATTTTTATTTAATTGCAAAATATAAGTTCATAAAACTTGAATAATCAGTAATTTTAACTACTAGATTGCAGCAATCAAATTAACAACTACTTAATGTAGTTTGTTTACTGTAGTTAAGTTACATGTAATCCTAACTACATGTAATCATAACTACATGTAGTTAACTACTTTTAATCGTAGTTAGTAATCAGATTACAAAATTGTAGTTAACTACGCCCTACACTGTGGTCGGTGCTTTTGCGGCCAAAAGTCGTGGCCGTGGCGTGAGGTCCATAGTTATGTTGTCTTGAAACTATGAAAAAAAAAAGTCTTTACCCGTTTTTAGGATTCCGTAGCCGAATGGCAAAAAACGGAACCCTTATAGATTCGCCAAGTCTGTCTGTCTGTCTGTCCGTGTATATCACAGCCACTTTACTCCGAAACTATTAGGACTACACAGTTGAAACTTAATAGGTAGATGTATTCTGTGAACGTCTATAAGGTTTTTATACGAATATAAAAAAATATAAGATTAAGGGGGGTCTCCCCCATACATGGAACTGAAACTAAAAAATATTTTTTTCATCAAACCTATACGTGCGGGGTGTCTATATGTAGATAGGTCTTTAAAAATGAGATTGAGGTTCCTAAAACCATTTTCTCTCAAAGTTAATCGTTTGAAAGATAAACACTTCCAAAAAAGACATACAACTTTGGAAGTGTTTATCTTTCCCTCTAATTTCTAAAGTAAGAGGAGAAAAATTCCGAAAAAAATCTAGGATTACAGAACGTAAAAAAAAACTTTCAACCAAAATTGGTTTGAATAAGATTTGATGTTTATTTTTTGAGATTTGGGACTTTTTCATCAAACTGCAGCAACAACTTTGGTTTTTATTAACATACTATGAAAAACAAATTTAGTTTGTTGATGAATGTAAAACAATACAAAATATGAACGAATACCTTCAAAATATTTTTATTATATTGTTTGGTGCTACGGAACCCTATGTGCGTGTGAGGACGACTCGCACTTACTGCAATATTTGAAGTTAGGTATCAAATAGTAGCAAAATGGTAGTGCATTTTGGTATTTTCTAAACATCAAATATCTCTATTGGCCCAGGGTTTCTGACACTTACCCTTAATCATGTAGTAACAAATGATTCCCACCTCCTAGAATCATTCTGAAATTTCTCTCATATAGAAGTGAACTTCCACCAGGTATTCCTCTACCTAACCTTTCGGGGTTTACAGGCGTGATGTTACACAGCTGGGAACCGAATACGCGCACTGCGATTACACTGTTTCGCGAATTTGTTAAACCGCCCTCTTTCATATAAAAGCAATGTGCTTTACATCCTTTGAACCAGTTCTTTCCTAGAAAAACTTTGTTGATTTCGATAATATATTATTTAATTAATGAAAAAATGTATTCACTAATATTTTTTTGGGGTAATGAACAATTAAACTTCAAATCTAGAGTGAATTTGTCACTTACAGGTGTGCACAGCACTTACATAGATATCTCAAGTTTTTAATATTACTAAGAGTATAAATAAACATAAAATAAAAAAGCCTTTATTTCTTGCAATTTACAGTATTTTTCATATTACAACTAGGTATATTAATTGGTTAGTTAAACTCAGATTAATTGTTAATTTTTATTAGTTTCTACCTAAATATATCTATATAACGCATGTATGCAAGAACCCCAGATAGGGTGAAGGCCCCCTCCAAAGAAACAGCTGGCCCAAACTGGAGACAAATCGCGCAGGACAGAGACAAGTGGGCATCTTTGGAGGAAGAGCACAAATATAGGCTAAAAAAAAATATGAAATTCTATTCGCATTTTTCGCTGCTTTTCCCGATTTACTCGTTTTTTGTCGTGCATCGGAAAGCACATTAGCCAGAAAAGAAAAATAAGGGCGCAGATTGACGTTGTTTTAGTAGGTTAATTGAGTCACTTGTAATCATTTATTGAGATTAATATTCGCGGTAAATAAGTGAAATGTCATAGCTTTCGCAAGAACTGACTTTTAATGGGGTCAATCGTCACGTAAATTAAGTTAAAAAGTTATACAAGTTGTTTTGTCGGTCTGTGTTACCAAATTACAATATATTCAGGTGAAATACTTTTAAGGTGGAAGCGCAAGGGTAGCCCGCGAAATTTAAATTTTCTTAAGTTTATTGCAATTTGCAGGTCAGTGTCAGGTTGAAAGTTGATGAAAATATGAATCGCGCCAGTAACACGTATGGAATTAGAGAATTATACTCATTCAAATCATCAATACAGCCCTCCAAGTTCATATTACCCCATTCAATAGCTATTTCAAGAAAAAGTCACTCAGTGGGATTATATGAACTTAGAGGGTTGTATTGATGATTTGAATGAGTATAATTCTCTAATTCCATACGTGTTACTGGCGCGATTCATATTTTTATCAACATACAACCTGCCACTGACCTGTAAATTGCAATAAACGTAAGAAAATTTAAATTTCGCGGGCTACCCTTGCGCAACCACCTTAATATCATCATCATTATATGGCTGTCATTGCTAGATCTTTGACAGTCGTGTCGAGTAGACAGTGGCCCGAAAGTATGATAAACACTCTTTCCAAAGGGTATCGCGATTTTTTTAATTTTTAGAATGACTGGTTGTCAGTGCCTGCACAACCGGGGTTGTGGAGGTCTGTTAGGCAGTCGCTCCATGTAAAATACTGGTATTGAGCTGCATCAGGTTAGACTGGAAGCCGACCTCAACAAAGTTGGGAAAAGGCTAGGCAGATGATGATTATCATCATTGGATTTCCTAGTGCCCTGCTAGGAGTCTGCTTTTGTGTTTAACAACAATTTTCAGCTGATTGTCACACACATCTCTTTCAAAGATGTAGTGGGTGTAGTGGGACACTGGGCCCGCGTGATGTGGTGGATTACAGCCCATACCCTCCACAGACAGGAGGCTAAGGAGGCTTATATCCCAGCAGATATAAGCCTCCTTTAAAGACTAAATTTGCTTGCTAATGATTAGAGGTTCATTTGCTCTTGCTCGTTTAATTCAATTTGCGATCATACGGAGCGCGAGAGAAAGATGTCGTATGCGCCGAAATCGTCGTCGGATCGGTTCAACGAATTCATTTTTCACTTTCGATTCATTTCGTATTGAGATGTTTCACTTCGATTGAAAGATTCCAAATGAACAGAACGTGAAGCGTATCAGGTTATACGCCACACAATCTGCAATAGCTGCATTAGCTTAATAACAAAGTGGACTCGCACTGAGAACGAGAATATCACATAATGGCATTATCACTGATTGACCGATAGCTGGGACGTTAACCTTCCGATAAAATCATTTACTGGTCGATTGCCTCTAACCATAACTGGAAGCTATGGCGACGATTACTGCTCAATGTGGTTGACAGGCTTTAATCGTAAGTATAAGAATAACACAAGCCATCTGTCAGTGAGAGGTAGTAGGCCATAAAATGGTACGGATCTCCGTACCGAGTCCGACTCGCACTTGGCTGCTATTTTTTTTCTCTTTACAAAACGTATCATCACACTAGGACGGTCCTGTATCGTGGGTGCGTTTACAAACACTTAAAACTCACATACACAAACGGCAGTGACGAAGGTTTCATACAACTCGATTCCTACCGGCTTCCCTATGAAAAATGGCACAGTCAGTATTCTATAGACAAATAATTTACTCACATTAAATATATCCGGCTTACATCTTACAAAAATTGACCCTTCGCTACTGACAAACAGCCTATAAGCCTACAATTTTGAAAGATCTGAAAATGACAGTCAGAACCAACGGGCTAATGTGCTTTCAGAGTCACGGCGGAAACTCGGTATGTAATAGACGGTCACCCATTACAGACAGTCCTCGATGAGCGTTGCCTAACCTTGAAGATCGACTCGTGTTGCTGTATCCATAATTAATTAATTCTTCTTTCGTTCTTCCCCAGGTACTGAGAAGGAGAAAGGCCAGCTTGGTGTGGGGAAGTCATGCCTGTGCAACAGATTTGTGCGCATGCATGCCGACGATTACAACGTCGATCACATATGCGTGTTGAGTCAGGTAAACATACCTTTTATGAATAAACAGTACTAGTATTAGTTATTTAAACTTCATGCAGTACAATAGTGGTACATACACCAGTCTTCCTTTGGGTAGGGTACAATATAAATATCTAAAAAAATTACTTTTTCCTAGTTAGTGTAACCGCTCGTTAATACATAGCACGTATAGCTAAGCGTTTTTCATGTCACTGTCGTTCGAATACATCACCATGGGGGCCTAAAATGGCTGCTTTATCAGAATCATAATACGAATCACGTTAAAAATTTAAAACTCGTAGAATGGACTTTGTGGTCATAACCATAAAGACCATTTTAAGAATTTTAATTTTTTAACGTGATTCATAATATTATGATTCTTGATAAAGCTTCCATTCTAGGCCCCCTGCTCAGCCTTTTCCCAACTATGTTAGGGTCAGCTTCCAGTCTAACCGGGTGCAACTGAATATCAGTATTTTACATGGAGCGACTGCCTATCTGACCTCCACAACCCAGCTATCCAGCTAGTATTGGGTAATACGGTACCCCTTCTTAAGACTGGTTGTCAGACTTTCGGGCCACTTGGCACTGGCACACCTGTAACAACTGTCAAAGATCTACAAGTGACAGCCGGGCCCAACGGCTCGGGCTTAATTAACGTGCTTTCCGAGGCACGGAGGAAACTCGGTATGTAACGGGTGGTCACCCATCCACAGACGAACCTAGGCAAACGCAGCTTAACCTGAAGATTGATCTGAGCGGCTGTTAATGTTTAGCCGCGTGCCACTGAATGACACTACGAGCTCTTGATTGCGGTTTTGCTACGCTTATTATACGCGTTCAGTTTCATGGGGGATATCCGCCCTTAGTAGGTCTTAATTCTCAATATCTATGTTTTGAAGATCTACAACAAACAATAAAATTACCTATAGATTAAACAAACACCTGTCCCTATACAAATATTTTGCCCTTGCGTGGGGTTGCCCCGACCCCTACGCACTGAAATTGGACACTCCAATGCACGATGACATGAACTCAGTCAACTGGAACATTAAAAAAAAAACGGGGCTTTTAAAATAGCCATAGCAAATAGCAGAGTGTGTGAGGGGTTCTAGACTCATGTTCGAGTAAGCCTGATGCGGCTCAGGTCGGGTGGTAAAATTGGATGTATATTTTGCTTCCCAGCATACCGAGTCAGGTTGACAGGTCCGGGTCAGCCTGAGTCCAACTTAACAAAATCGCGCACTGTTATTGGTTCGTTGGTCTGGTCATCTGCAGGCATTAGGTCCTGGGTTCGATTCCCGGGTCGTGCAAAGTGTTATTTAGTTTTTGATTTATAGAATTTCTCAGTAGCAGCCTCGCAGTCGGATTTGTGCCTGGTTGATGGCGATAGGCTTGCACCCTATTACATGGGACTTAAACGCAACTGGCGAAATGTGGGTGTGCTATTAGGTACAACTCGGTCCAAACTTTTGGGGATCACAGACAGACACAATGTTATGTTTTATCTCATGTTTATCGAACCCAAGGCACGCACCTCTGATTTTTCGGATTCATGTGCGTATTGTATAATTATCACTTGCTTCGGTGAAGGAAAACATCGTGAGGAAGCCAGTATTTTAGCCCGCTCTGGGCTGAGCAGGAGGGAGTGTCAGACTTTTACTGACTAAAACCATCCATGTTCCTTCCTTTGCCCTTTGTGTTACAGGGCCGCGGTATCTCTTTCGAACAGTCCCGCAACCCTGGCAGGCGACGGTCCTTACGGACCCCTTCCTTTTTTAACGCGCCGTCGACACGGCCTGTCGTCATAAGACGGACGGACGGCGAGCTAGCCCATAGCTCACCGTTCACAGGCCCAGGAAGCCAGTATGCCTGAGAGATATTTCTTGACGGCATGTAAAGCCAAGTGAGAGGTCCATGGGCGGCATAAAAACTGACATCAGGCTAGGCACTAACCACACGATATTGAAGAAGATCTCATGTTATTTGTGAACACGGTCTTTCATAATCTTAAAAGTGCGTGTAAACTTTTCTCAGTATTCCGTTCGGATCTGTATAATTATGTAATTTGTGTCCCTTGTCCATATGAAACAAAATTAACTAAGGACGCAAACGATTGTCGTAAATGAATTCTGGGCACATACTAAAGTAATCGTCGTCACACATGAAGGAACAGGATAATAATAATAATTGCTTTATTTAGGGAATAGGCGCCGCCGCCGTCTCGGCAGATCCGTGTTGGTTGACAGTTTAATCAGCACATTAATTGCTAATTCCGCTTGTCAACTAGCTATGGTAGCTACTTCCCGCACGCAAAATACGCGCTTAGACGTGGAGTTGCGGACACCAGCCCGCTATACAATACAATGGTAGCTACTTTTAATCAGCATAGAACACTCACACATCTACAGCTCTGTGCTAGGGTAACCGCCTTAAGAGGGCCCTTCCCGGTCCGTCTATCGTCAACGCGAGCATGGTCGAAAAGCTTGTTGTTTCATCCAGAGCCTAAGCGGCGATTTTCTTTCAACTCCCCCGTCTTACCCCGCCCCGACCCCGCACAACTCATCTCCCGCGCACCACATACCGCCTAATGCGATGACATTGAACGAAAAATAGTGTTCGAAAATTTCTTAAACTTGTTCCAGGACATACGCGTTTTTGAATAAGTCTTACAAGTGTATGAAATAAATATTTGACATTAAGAATCTCCATTACATGTTCAAGGTTTCTATCGAGAAGTTTTATTCTCTTTTACAGTATAAGAGTACATTATGAACGGCCAAAGTTCAGGTAAAATTTGTGCAAAACAGCAATTTTTGGAGGCTTATAATGAATTTGTTTCTACGATTTTTTATTTTTTGCTACCATAGAAACCTAGATATAGTGCACAAAATACCTATTAGTTCAAAAAAATCAAAGACAGATGTGTAACAACTGCATAATGACGTACGAGCGTTTGTATGGCCGCTCTTAATTCGCGCCGGGGCTGCGGGACTGTTCGAAAGAGATATCGCGGCCCTCGAACACAAAGGGCTAAGAAGGGCATGGAAAAAAAAGGTCCTTAATTCGCTTGACAGGCCCAGTGGTAAATCGTGGATGCCACTTGTCTTTAAATCGTTGATTCTTGGACATGGCAATTTCCTCACGATGTTGGTTTCACCGTTTTTAACCAGTGTTGATGAAATAAATTACGCTTAGCCTACTTGAACCTGACCAGCGAAATTTCACCGTTTTTTAACCAGTGTTGATGAAATAAATTACGCTTAGCCTACTTGAACCTGACCAGCGAAACGTAATCCGTGGCCATTATTACTGTACCACCACTGCTCACTATGTAAAGTTCCTAAAGTTCCATCATCATCATTCTCTTGTCCTTGCCTCAATTCATTTGGGGCCGGAGCAGAAGCAGGAGAGTCAGCTGTTCTATACAAAATTTCAATACCTGCTCGACCCAAATGTATGGGACAGCTGATAATTTTTTTACGATTTCGATGGTGGTCCCATAGAGAAAGTTGTTCAGTTTGATGGTCCGTACCACAGTATTCCATATGATTATACCGTTTCTGTTACACGCCGTTTATAATGATTCTAGGTCAAAGGAAAGTGCCCTATAGGTTTTGATTCCCTTGTGAAATCGCATAATATGCGACAAACAGTCATATCTTTTGATCGCGTTGATTTACAAGTTTGATTTTTTCATTGCTCCAAGGGGTAGCAGACCTGAGTATTTGGTATTCATTTCAGCTTGATACCGCCACGCATTCCTGAAAAAAAGTATCTTGACAGACAGACAGACGGACTACAAAGTGATCCTATAAGAGTTCCGTTTTACTGATTGAGGTACGGAACTCTAAAAATATTAAATGAAAATGTTTTCTTCTCTATGCCGAAAGTTATGTCATAAAAAATATGCGACCATAGAAGTGCATGCTTTCGTATAAAGATACAGCCATAAAGGTTCGTAGCGACTGACTCTCTACGGGATGCCCCAAGTGTTGTCAAATACTCGTATGCATCGTCCTACGCGACGAATGCATTCTATCTCAACCTTCTCAACACCGGTAATAGCAGCTTTCTCTGCAATGTCAACTACTTACTCACATTGAATAATTCACAAATTGACGTTAAAGTGTGCATCGCCAACGAAAGCCGTTACGAGTTAAGACAAAGATCTTAACATCTTCAGAGTAGACGGAAGGCGTTCATTGTTGAACATGTTTACGAAGCTTTGAGTAAATTAAGAGTCCATCTTTATCATTAGTCATTTGCTTCTATAAATAGTAGGTGTAAGGGTCATTTCAATTATAGGTAAGCTGAATGCACGATTGTAACGGTTTGGCAAGGAGGTCCCTTAGGGACTAACCACACTTATTCTGCTCTGTTCAGCTTTTGGCCATAGAAAACAACGATTTTGTATGATATGACGCGGACAAATCGACAAAATTACAGATCAACAAAAGAAATCTGTCGTTTTGTTGATACTTCCGCCGACAAAACCCGTTTCTATGGTGGTCATGCTACGCGTGTAGTAATCACGGAGAAATCGGTGAACAAACATAAAAAAAAATTGATGCAGGTGGAATACATAACCTCCTCCTCTTGCAGAAGTCGGTTTATAACTAAAAGTGCTAAAACTTTGGCCACACTGAGGGGTGTAATGCCTTGTGCCTGGAACCTCGTGGGTCACGGGACGTAACTGCGCGTGTCGATTTTTTTTTAATGTCTTAGGAAGTCTTAGTCAGATGACTATATGCACCAGTCTGAACACCAACATGATCTATCACTTGAAACTAGCGTCACTACAAAACGTACTATAGTAACATAGTACAAAAAGTACTAATGCGCCATCTATGCCACAAATGAAGTACTAACATCAAATTCCTGAATCGCGCAGCGACAAAAACGATCTGGCAGTAGTCCACCAGACGGAACACCCTTCTGGTCGGCGGATCCTCCCACTTCTATAGGGGATGAAGAACTTTATACCCTATTCTTCATACCCCCACAAAACCATCGGCGCGAGCGGATTTCTTCCCCCATCCCGCACGGCCAAAAGATTATTTTAAAAACTGAAGCGTGTCTTCAAATTAGCCAGAGTTTTATCCATCTCGACCCATTCATCTGTGGTAAAGCCAACGGGCCCGAAAGCTACCCGCGATCTCCACCGCACTAAAAACATGCAATGTTTACGTAGACCTAAATAAATAAAACCTCTACATATAGCTATAGCTACTCCGTTATTCACTGCGATATTCGTTTGTAATGAGATTCTCTATTTTATTATTCGTTATGTTTCAAGGACGTAGCTAGATAAAGATCTAGCTATGTGTGTCTTGTTTTAGTATGATTTGATTAAAATCAATCCATCCGGTTTCTGGAGATCAGGGGGCTGTCTGTCTGTGGGTAGCCCAGCGGTTAAGCAAGCTGAAGTGGCAATGGGCAGGCCACATAGCGTGAAGATCAGACGGCCGATGGGGCAAACGGATACTGGAGTCGCGACCACGCATTAGAAAGCGCAGCGTGGGACGACCACCTGCCAGATGGACCAACGACCTTGTTAAAGGTGCAGGGAGTCGCTGAATGCAGGTGGCATTGGACCGGACACTTTGGAAATCTATTGGGGAGGCCTATGTTCAGCAGTGGACAACAACGGACTGAAATGATGATGATTCTACTAAAGCGGCCATTTTAGGCCCCTGAATAATTCTCCTTTCGGTACTAAAATTTTCCGACAACTCTCGTTTGTGCAATCCCTGATATAACAACGACCGACTTTATAAGGGACCTCACGCCCTTTGCGGCCACGACCATAATTTTTCGCACGATCAACCGTAATCTGGATGGACTACCTGACGCGCGGTCATAGTTTCTTCTTGGTCGGAGATTCTGTGGCCGGTCTTAGTCGCACACAGTGGCGGTATTCTCATACAAACTGAAAAGCTTGGCTTGCCCATTATCAGCCTACAGCAGTCCACTGCTGGACATAGGCCTCCTCAGTCGCACGCCACTCAACTCGATTCTCAGCAACTCTCATCCAGTTGCCACTAGACACCCTGCGAAGATCGTTAATCGTCAAATGATATGTGTCAAAGAAACACTTTTAGTTGAAAAGTACTTAAAGTTTCACTAAGATTTTACTATATTATTGTTATTGCAATTTTTGCTTAAATAAAGCACTAACAGTATAGTAAAACTATTCTACTAAGGGCAAAAAACAAGGCATATTGAGGTAAGTGACATCAAATGCTATGACATGAATGGCCGCGATACTCATGGACGTTTGAACTGTCGTAGAAGATTGTAGGAGTTTAATAATTTTTTTTGTGCAACAAGCAGTAGTTGAAATTAACTTTTAATTATTTTCTTGCGTTGATAGTACTGCATATTACAATTTTAAGTGAAAAAAAAAATTACATGCATATTCCCTATTGCGTGAGAAGTTTCCATTAGATTTGATAACAAATAATGTTGTTGTCTCGTGGACCTGTTAGACAGGAATCCCACAGGCTAGGCATATGCTGATTAGCATCCAGAAATCAGGTGCAAGTCCTTTAAATACTAACCCCACCATATTTATTCTTTCAGTCGGACTTCAGCGGCCGCGTGGTGAACAACGACCACTTCCTGTACTGGGGCAGCGTGCAGAAAGAGAATGATGATCAGGAGTACAGGTTCGAGATTGTGGAGCAGACCGAGTTTGTGGATGATGCCTGCTTCCAGCCGTTTAAAGGTTAGTTCTGTGTTTTAGTAGTAGTATGCAAGACGCACGGGGCCGGTCAATGTGGCGACACTTGGGGGAGGCCTATGTACAGTGGACGCCTTTCGGCTGAAATGATGATGCAGTAGTGGTATGTATTGTATGGTCGTAGTGTATGTGTGGTGTGGCATACCTGAGAGATATTTCTCGACGGCATGTAAAGCCAAGTCAAAGGCCCATAAAAACTCCGACACCAGGTTAGCCACTAACCACAATAAAAAGAAGAAGAGTAGTAGCAGTAAGAATGAGAGTGTACTACATCGATTGGCTAGAATTGTAGAGGTTGCAAGTCCTACTGCTTAACAGGTGACTCTGATTGATGATCTGGGGCTTACTATGGAAAAGAGATAGCGGTAGACGATCTGTATAGCTCTGCCTCTTTCCCACACTGGAATTACTCCTGCTTTAAGGCGTCATGGTAAGCCACCTGATCCGTAGTTCGGGCAAAGTTAATTGGAATCTTTCATCAGAAATTTCTCAGTAGTTATTTACAGGATCTTGAGATTACAGCTTTTTTTGACATGGAAACGCAC
Source organism: Eugnorisma glareosa (assembly GCA_947578425.1). NCBI lineage: Eukaryota > Metazoa > Arthropoda > Insecta > Lepidoptera > Noctuidae > Eugnorisma > Eugnorisma glareosa. Next base: position 5,426,111 of record OX387981.1, read on the forward strand.
CAGCGATGCCTGGGTCATGGTTATTGTAGCATTTGGATGGTATACAATTTGGTAGGATCGTAATTTTTCACGTGTGAATTGGGTATTTTTACCTAACACACACATACAATGCCGGTGTGTTGAAAAATAAATTTGATCCAAGGCGTGAGAAACTATTACAAGCGTATCATAAGGAAATACAGAAATAAGAATACTTGATTGTTTACACTAGAATAAACCAGTTAATTAATGAGAATTTAAATACTATACGCTTACGTATTGCATGTCGTCTTTTTGAATAAATAATGCGTAAAAAGAAACTCCGGTTTGTGTCCGGTTGATTGCAATAGACTCGCTCCTATTTCTTGGAACTTATACTTAACTAGCGAAATCTAGGTGTATCTACTAATATTATAAAGAGGTAAAGTTTGTGAGGTTGTAGGGGATAATCTCTGGATCTACTGAACCGATTTTGATTTTTTTTTCACTAATAAGAAGCTACATTATCCCCGAGTGACATAGTCTATATTTACAACGGGCCCGTGGAATATTAAAGGGGAAAAACTGATAAAGAGTGCTCAACCTGCTCTGACTGCGGTCCGTAGCTCTTTGCCAAGAGCCAGCCAAGTTGATGAGGAGGGTTTCACGAAAGTAGAAAGGGAGAAGAAGAAGCCCTGTTCTCGTAACCTGTGTGGCACCGCGCCGAGTGGACCCAACATGCTGCTGCGCCCTACTGTACCTACGACGCAGCTGTACCTTTCGCGTCTGCATCACTCTAAAACAACTGAGGAAGTCGTGCAGTATTTGAAGGTGAAAACCCGCTGGACTCTGAAGGTCGAAAGGTTGGAATCGCGCCACAACATCAACTTTAAGTCGTTCGTGGTACGAGTTCCAACCCAACATCTGCAAACCTGCGTGAAAGAGGACTTTTGGCCGATGTTTCCGAGGACGGTTACACGACACCACGACGCGAAACACGACGCTGACAACGTTACGTGTATAGGCATAGTTTTAAGGTTTTTAATATGTATTAGTATATTATTGTATAAGATTATTTTGTGTTTTTTATCTATGGGCCTTAGTAGCCTGATAATAAAATGATTATTATTAATAAAATGATTATTATTAATAAAATGATTATTATTATATCTTTATTTAACTTTTATACAAATTATTTACATTTTTAAATATTTCTTAAAAAAACAATATAAAAACATTTAAAAATATAAAAAATTGTCGCCCACCGGTATCGGGAACAGGGTCCAAGCTGCCGGCGGTCAGGGCTCCAGAGAGAGGAACCTCCTAACAATACGAGCCGTGTCCAGGAGTACCGCTTTCTGAATCAAGCCCTTGATCCAGCTGCCTAGCGAGAGCCTCCTCAGGTATTCATCGAGGCTCTTGGCAATTAAGCCATGGGCTGATACCACTATCGGCACAATGATCGCTGAGTCCACATCCCACATGTCGACAACCTCGTGAGCCAAGTCAAGATACTTGATTTGCTTATCTTTCTCGGCTTTCACGAGGTTTCATCATGCGGGACCGTTATGTCAACAATCATTGCGCGCCGCTCTGATCGATCCACCACCACTATATCGGGCTTTTTGGCTACAATAGTCCTGTCAGTGATGATGGATCGATCCCAGTACAATGTGATAGTGCCATTTTCGAGAACTGGGTCGGGCACATACTTATAGTACGGCACTTCCGATTCCACAAGGCTGTATTTTAGAGCAAGTTGCTGATGGATAATCCTGGCTACAAGGTTGTGTCTATGCAAGTACTCTCCGTTAGCTAGACGAGAACACCCGGAGATAATGTGACGGATTGATTCGCCTGGACGGTGGCATGCCCGACATATGTCCACCGTGCCGTCCTTCACAATAAATCTCCGGTAGTTATTCGTCATCATAACTTCATCCATAATTGCACAGATAAAACCTTCGGTTTCTCCGAAGAGGTCCCCGGAACGTAGCCAGGCTACGGACGCGGATAGGTCTACATCGGGCCCATGTAGAGCCCGGAAAAAGCGTCCGTGGAGCTCCTTACTCTGCCATACCTCCCTGCGGTCGTTAGTGTCAAGCACTACAGGTTTGCGCCAGTTCTCTTTAGCCAAGGAGAGCGGGGTGAGGCCCTTGTCCACTGCGACCACATCTCGATGCATCCCGACGTCGGTTTCTAAGAAATATTCCCTGAGACTGCATATCTCGCGATTGTGGAGAGTCTTAGCGTTTAAAAAGCCTCGACCCCCACACCTCCGCGGGATATACAGTTTCATAACCGAAGAACGTGGGTGATGCATTCGATATGTCGTCAACAATGTACGGACCTTCCTATCCAGGGCGTCTAGTTCTGTTTGAGACCATTTGAGTATACCGAAAGAGTACATCAAAACCGGCATGACCCAACCGTTGAAGGCCCGCACCTTATTTCCGCCTGATAAAAGACTATTACATACTTTTTTCAGGCGGCCAAAGAAACGCTCCTTCAACGATTGCTTCATGTCAGCAACATTGATGCCCAGCGCTTCCGACATACCCAAATACTTATAGGTTTCGGTTGCTGAGAAGGATCTAAGATTTATGGAACCCGAGAGCTGGGTTCCCACAGATTCCACAATCTCCCCTCGCTTTACATGCATGACCGCACATTTGTCCACACCAAATTCCATCCTGATGGCGCTACTACTATTATTATTTTTGTTTTGACATTTTTGTTTCTCCGGCTAGCCGGGAAGTTCTAATGGCACGGGCCTAAGCCAAGTGTTCATCAGTTGGGTTATGTTCGGGTATGGAAATGTTAGATTCTACGCGGTTGTGCGCAGACTGTATGATATTGTCAGACTCACACTGCAGAAACTTTCTTACTAGCCTGCATGTGTTTAGAATCACTGCCTTCTGCAGTAAGTGGTAGGTGCTAGCTGGTAAGTTTAGGGAACTAAGAGACTGATGAAGCTGTTTGGGGATGACTCCTGTTGAAGAAATAACTATGGGGACAATTATTACTTTTTGTAGGCGCCAAAGTCGGGTTATTTCATCTTTTAACTAGGTATATTTCGATAGTTTTTCGGCTATTGTAGTTTGTAAATTGTGAGTGTTTGGCACGGCTATATCTATTAGGAATCCAGTGTTGTTTATTTTGTTAATCAATGTAATGTCAATGAATTGTGCGGTCGGTGAAGAGAGCTCGGTCAAAGTACAACTTTGTTGTGGTGTTCTCTAGTACAGTTTCAGGTCTGTATTTATAATAAGGTACTACTGTGTCCACAAGTTTGTACTGATGAGCTAGTTTCTGGTGGATTACGTTAGCTACTTGATCGTGTCTATGTTTGTAGTCGGTTTGAGCTATTGTTTTGCAGGCACCAGTTATGTGTTGAATTGTTTCTGGGGAACTATTGCATTTTCTACAGGTGTCGTTAGGTAGATTCTTTATTATGTGCTTTCTATAGTTTTTGGTTTCTATTACTTGGTCCTGTATTGCTAGCATGAACCCTTCAGTCTCTGGGAAGAGTTCACCTCGATTAAGCCATGCGTTCGACGCTTCTTTGTCGACATTTGATTGGCATAAATCTTGGCGATGTCTTCCATGGAGAGACTTCTGGGTCCATTCTAGACATTTTGTTTTGTCATCAGTCAGTCTTTCGTTTTTCTGTTCCGTTGTGTCTTTAAGATTAAGAGGTGTTAAGTGTTGGTCATTTTGAGCTATTAGTTTGTGTAGTGTGGATGATTCAGTTTTAGCTAAAAAGTATTGTCTGAGAGTTGTGATCTGTCGATTGTGAAGATTTAAAATATCAATAAGTCCCCTGCCTCCCTCTTTTCGCGGTAGTGTCAGCCTTTGTACGCATGATCTTGGATGGTGTTTACGGAATTTAGTCATTGTAGTGTTAATTTTGCGTTGTATGTTTTTCAGGTCTGTTTTCGTCCAATTAATTATCCCAAACGAGTAAGTGAGGACAGGGATAGCAAATGCGTTAATTGCTTTTACTGTATTTCGAGAGCAGAGTTGTGTTTTAAGAATTGTGTTTAATCTATGTTGGAATTGTTGTTTTAGTTTCTGTTTGATATCTTTGTAGTGTATTTGACTTGATTGAATGTAGCCTAAGTATTTGTAAGTACCCTGTTCATCTAATGGTTCTATTTGTTCGCCTGTTGCTAAGGTGTATTGGTGTTGGTAGTTCTGTCCTGCTTTTACTGAATTTATTTTGCATTTGTCTATACCAAATTCCATTTTAATATCGTTTGTAAATTTCTCCGTCAGGTTAGCTAACTCCTCAAGTTGATTCTCCGATTTTGCGAACAGTTTAATGTCATCCATGTCCATCAAATGGTTTAAAACGCTACCATGGGTGTCCTCCTCCTGCCCAGTAGAATTTAAAGGGATTCCCAGTGAGGTTGTGTTTAATATTTTTGATAATGGGTTAAGAGCCAGGCAGAACCACAAAGGACTGGCGAAATGTAGGTGTACTATTACTATTACACCTCTGCTTAACTTCGGGGATTACAGTCGTAATGTTATGTTATGTAAATACCTCTTTTTCTTACAGTCGGCAAAACCGAAGCTTATATCAAAAGATGTGTGGCCACGAAACTACAGTCAGCTGAGAAACTGATGTATGTGTGCAAGAACCAGCTGGGAATTGAGAAGGAGTATGACCAGAGATTGATGCCTGACGGGAAGTTGTCTGTGGATGGTTTCATGTGTGTCTATGACGTTAGCCTCGTGCCTGGACGGACTTGGGAGAAGCAGGTGAGTTTTTTGATGAGAACATTGACAAATTTGTGAAAAAATTAGATTTTATGGTGTTAAGAGCTAGATCGTTTTCAGTGGGGATTAAAGTCACGTCAAGGATGCCTTTAAAAATTGTTAACAACATCTAGCAAGTAAATTAGGTCTGCAAGCTTTTACTTTTGGCCAAAACCTGATGTCTTTTGCCTGACTATATCTATCGGCTATCGTAAAGAAAGCTCCATCTTGTAGTTGGTGATTTCTTTTGCATTCCTACTTTAATTTAAATGAGAAAATACGAAATTACAGCAAAATAATAAATAAACATCGCTTGACATTACACACAGCGCCATCTAGGTGCCACAGTAAGCAACGAGGCTTGTGTCGTGGACACCAGATAGTTGATAGATACATGGATACTTTTTGTTTGTAAATACATACTTATTATACATATAAACATCCATGACTCGGAAACAAATGTCCAAGCTCATCACACAAACATTTGCTCCTACTGGGATTCGAACCCGGGACCCTAAGAACATAAGGCAGCCTCACTACCGCTGCGCCATTCGGTTCGTCCAAAATTATCATACTGTTAATAGAATAGAATCATTATTTCAGACATGGTCCATATAGTAACACAAAAACCTTGTAAAGCTATTGTTAGTACATCCAAAAACATACCCACATAAAAAAGCGGCACCTCACAGGAGCGCCAGTTTATTGGAGTATTGCTTCCAAAACATCTTAATTTTTTTTGCTGTTATTTTATAGTGTCAACTCAGTTTCACTCTACGGACGAAAAGGCTGGTCAGATAATAATATTGAACTGTTAACTCCATTTCAGAACGAAGTACTAGCAGCAATACTCCAGAACATCTTAAAGCTAAAGAAACCAGTAGTCTTGGTGACTTCGAAGAATGATGAGGCTTCCGAGCAAGGAGTCAGGGAGGCGGAGAGACTGGTCCAGCGTAAGGAGTTCAAGGGCAGCATCCCAATAGTGGAGACGTCGAGTCATGATAACGTGAATGTGGACCATGCGTTCTTCTTGTTAGCGCAGATGATTGACAAGACCAAGGCTAGGATTAAGGTGAGTTCCCGATTTTATTACTATAGCTAGCCCTTGTCCCACTGGTGGGCAAAGACCTCGCTCCACTCCTTTCAAGGGTAGATATTCTGTGTTATTTCTTTTCAAATCTCAAGGAAGAGATCGAGTACGTCCTGCCATCTCCTTCGTGGTCTACCGCGACCCCGACTCCATGTTTCAGGGCACCAATCTTGAGCTTTATGAGCCCACAGCTCGTTCGGCATGCGACAGACATGTCCTGCCCAGTCCCATTTAAATTAGGCAGCCTTTTGAGCCACGTCAACGATTTGCGTTTTGGAGCGCAGTGTAGTGTTTCGAACAAAATCTGTTAATTTTACACTTAAGATACTGCGCCTGGGGTTCGATTCCCGGATCGGGCAAAGTATTATAGAGTTCTTCCATTAGGAATTTCTCTAAAGGCAATATGTTATGTTATGTAATAATAATTAGGTGTAGTGACGATCTCCGCAGGGTGGCTGGTAGCAACTGTATGAGATTTGCCGAGCATAGTTATATGGCGTGCGATTCAAGAGGCCTATGTCCGGCATTGATTAATTAGGTGGTCTCGTTATAGCTTCAGTGGCCTCCATTTGATTCTACAGGGAGTGACCAAAGCCTGAACAAATCCAGACTCCAGACACTTTTTTTTTTTTTACCGATGGGAAATAATCAAATACTTAACCCCTTCCGCTCTGGGCTGAGCAGAAGGGAGTGTCAGACTTTTACTGACTAAAACCCATCCATGTTCCTTCCTTTGCCCTTTGTGTTCCAGGGCCGCGGTATCTCTTTCGAACAGTCCCGCAACCCTGGCAGGAGACTCCAGACCCTGGAGTGGCAATTATTGGCTAGCCCCCAATCACATAATGACCTATTACATGTCTGGTGAATTGTGGGTATAGCTTTTGAGGCACACCTTTGCCTAATTTTTGTGTGTTTTCAGGTGGCTAACTATTCAGAGGCTTTACGAATAAGAAGAGAGACTCTTGACTTTGTCACTGAAGCGTTCACCCAGCTGATCCGAATGCACGTCCAGGATCACAAGTAAGTCAAATTAGTACAACTTTCTCCGTGGAATTAGATACGGCACTTGAGACATTTCGACTAAGGGCGCGTTCCCACTATGTAGTGACGACAGATTATCGTGTCGTTTAAAGCGTCGTGGCTTGTGTATTTAAATGGAGGTGTTCACATAAAGGGTGTAACAGGAACCTTAACGAAGCCGAAAGGCACTTGTTCTCCCCGTCATTGCGATATTTTTTTTTGTTCTAGACCACACCTGGGAACCTTTTAGTTACGGAGATATTGACTATTTAATCCATCCATCAGCACAATGTTTTGAGTCCGTTACATTGAGTCCTACCGTGAAACGTGATATTTCACCCAAAAAAAAAGTCGTTTCCCTGCAATAATTTTTGCGTACATCCTGTATAGGACAGCACAATTAACGTTGTCCACGACTTTTGCCAACGAAAAACCAACGATAAATGAATCGTCACGACAGTGGGTACGCGTTCTTAGTCTCTGGTATGGCAATGTACCTGCAATATTTTTGGTTTAACAAATGTTATTGACGTCATTGTAAAAGGTGAAAACTGGCGACTGTGTGTAAAACGAGCGCCATTTCTTTTTGTTTCCAAGTGAGACGTGATGAGATAGTTTAATAGGTGTAACTTGGTCCTTTTAGGACACGTTTTTATTAGCTTCACCTATAAGTCGTGGGTTCGAACCCAGGCAGGCGCATTGCTTTGTGTAATTTATTTCATCACCACTGCTCTCAAAACGGTGAAGGAAAACATCGCGAGGAAACCGGCATGTCCTGGATCCAAAAATTCGAAGACATGTGACATCTACCAATACGCACTGGGCCCGCGTGGTGGATTATAGCACATTCCCTCTCATAGAGAGTGGAACTGTGTCCCAGCTGTGGGAACATTATAGGCTGATTATGTTTATGCTTATGTGAATATGTAAAAAAATCTTAAAAGTTAAATTTGGCCCACTTCCCTGTTTCCGATTGAGCTGAAATTTAGCATACATCTTTAGTTTGGATGACATTGCATGGTTAGCTACGTGAAGTCATTCTTTATCCAATATGGCGGACTCCAAAAGATTGCGGACTTGTTATTTTTTATGCATTCCCATGATATGGGTATCAAATGAAAGGATTTGCTGAGAAGAATACGAGAAATAAAATTCCATCACTAACAAGCGTGTTTTTTGAAACTATAATGTTTTATTTTGTTATACAGCGTATAACAGGACCCTTCACGAAGCTGCCAACCAAGCATTCTGTACATCAAACTAAGTAGCTTTACGCAAAAATTATTGCAGGGCAACGACTTTTTTTTTTGGGGTGAATAGTCACGTTTTACGGTAGGACTCAATGTAACGCACTCAAAACGTTGTGCTGATGGATGGATTGAATAGTTCAGGTCGTGGAGGTGTTTAAAGTAAAAATCTTACATTAAAACAAGTATTAAAAAAAAAACTTGGGAAAAAGTTGGAACTTTGACCCCCAATACTACGTAACTAGAAGGTTCCCTGGTATGGTCTAGAACAAAAAAATGATTGCAATGACGGGGAACACAATTGCATTTCGGCTTCGTTAAGGGTTTTGTTACACCCTTTATAAGCACAATTTTCTGAGGATACTTCTAATCTTTCTTACATATTCACAGAGAGATGTGGTCGGCAGCTAGCAAGAGATTATGTCATTACCCGGAATGGATCAAGTTTGTGCAGCAGTTTGGAAACGACGGAACACAAGTAAGGGTCATTTTCATAACACTTGCGTTCTCTAACTGGACGACTAGTTAGTCTAGATGCCACGAATTTTCTACCTAAGACTTGACATAAACAGTGCGCCATGACAATTGAATGGTGCATACAAATTTAGTGAGTTCTGGGCAGTCTTAAACTATTCATCTGTCCAGATTTTCACCACATTTCATTAGTACACACGGCTACACATCAAGCTAAACATTTCCAGTTTACGTTGATCTCGCATTGTATAGGATTTTCGTATAATGCGAGGTCAGCTTATACTGGAAATGTATAGCTTGATGTGTAGCCATGTGTACCTAAGTGCTAAGGACGGGGTGGACTGCGGACTCCCTCGTTGGTCTAGTGGTCGCAAGCGCGACTGCTGAGCATGATCCTGGGTTCGATTCCCAGGTTGTACAAAGTGTTATTGTGTTTTTCCATCAGGAATTTCTCAGTAACAGCCACGGAGTCTGGATTTGTGCCCTTTTGAAAGCAATAGCCTCGCCCCACTAGCACTAAAAATAACTGGCGAAATGTGGGCGTTCTAATGGGTACACCTCTGCCTAACTCTTCGGGAGTTACAGGTGTGTTATGTTTAATAGTAAGTGTATTTGGAATAAACCCAAAAACCATGGATATATTAAAAATAAAACACCTGGATGCACAATTCCTAGCAAATATCACGTTAGAAAGTGTCGTCGATAAATCAAAGTAACAATACAATCAAATAATCACAAGTTCTGATTGATTAAACACACATTTGAACTTACACCAACCAAATAAAGTTCACCTTTTGCATGATCGGACGAATATCATGTGCAAGTTATAAACATCAGAGGGCCTAAAATGGAAGCTTTATCAGAACCATATTAAGAATCGAGTTAAAATGTAAAATTCTTAAAATGGTCTTAATGGTTATGATCACAAAGTCCATTTTAAGAGTTTTAAATTTTTAACGTGATTCGTATTACGATTCTGATAAAACAGCCATTTTAGGCGCCCAGTTCTATGATAACGGTTTGGCGTGATATTCTTGGGCTACCCTAATACTTCCTGTTCTCCACAGGTGGTGTACCGACGTCACATCCGAAGACTGAAGGAGGAGCGAGCAGCTAAGAAGCTTCGCAAGCAGTTAGCCAAGCTGCCGCAAGTGCTGTCCAGGATGCAGCTACCCACTGAGGATTTGCAGGAGAAGTGAGTATTTAGTTTTACCATCTATGAGGTTACTGGGTCAAAATGAAGTGGTATTGGACTAGCCGAAGGACTGATGGTCGAGTCTTTGAGTGGAGACCGCGTATCGGCAAACGTAGTTGGGGTCGTCCCCTCCCAGCCATATAAACCGATGACCTTAACAAGGTTACGGAAGGCCCATGTCAAGCATTAGGCTGCGATATGCCGAGTTGATTGCCTATGATTCATAATAGTCACCAGTGGCGAAGGGTTAATTTTTGTAAGAGGTAAACCGAAGTACATTTCTTTAATGTGATTTTATTATTTGTCTATAGAATACTGACTGTGCCATTTTTCAAAGGGAAGCCGGTAGGAATCGAGTTGTATGGAGCCTTCGCCACTGATAGTCACTGACTTTATTATTTGTGAGGTTCTACAGAAAGGTCAGGTGCGTAGTACTCGCAACCGGATTGCGTGTATGACCAGATGTATGACCGTGGACGAGGCAAAAAGAGTATGTAAGGATCGTAGCAGATGGCGTACTGTGGTTTCTGCCTACCCCCATGGGATAAAGGTGTGAGTTTATGTTTGCTATGTTACTGACCAGGCAAGCATTTGTAAGTCAGCCATGCTTACTTGTGGGATGTTCTTTAGGTTCAGTTCACGCTGCGCGCATATCCACTCAAAATATAATTTTATTTACTACACGAAAAGATACACATTTCATTGTGAAAATTTGAAAGACTCGGGCCTCGTGACGTCTCGCGGCGCTGCCAGCGGCATCGCGTCTTTCAAACGATACTATGCATTTCCTGACGGAGATAAAGCATAAAATGGTTTGACCGTAAACCTGCGCTGCCGACCGCTGCTATTTCGATGTGAATTGACCTTTATTTTCAGAAATTTTGTGCCAGATAAATTAACCGAAGCGTATCCGGAGGTTATGAAAAGGTGCACGTTTTAGGAATATGACACTTGATCTGTTAAAAATAGGTTCTGGGACGAGTCCATTATGTTTAAACATTTGGATCGCATAATATCATTTACGAATCTACATCTTCCTTTTTTCCAGCGACTGGCCAATGGTAGTTCGTCAGCTCCGCACTCACCGTGACTTCTCAGTCTACTTCAGCGAGGGTCGGCACCAGGACTCGGGCTCCGAGTCAGGCTCAGATCTAGACAGCCCCCTCGCTATAGACACCACGCTCAGGGTCGGCGAGAGGGCCAGATATCAGGTAAGACCTGGAACTAGACCTAGGGTCTCATGTAAGAGACCTAGGGCATCATGTAAGAGATCTAGAGTTTCTTACCTGTAACAAAAATAATGATAAAACAAGAAAACAGATGAAAAAACTTGCGGGGGGCAATGCTTTCCATGTTGACAGTTCATTACCATTCATTGCGTTATTTACGTTGTTTGGGAGACGAATTTTCCGAACATAATATGTGAAGGGTTTGAAATATCCTTAATCATCTAAAATCTTTCCGAATGTGATTGAAAGTTTGATAAACAATTTGTTGCTGTATAAAGATTTTTTAGAAGATTTCTCCCTCATGCAATTTGTTGCTGTATCAAGATTTTTTAGAAGATTTCTCCCTCATGCAATTTGTTGCTGTGTCAAGATTTTTTAGAAGATTTCTCCCTCATGCAATTTGTTGCTGTATCAAGATTTTTTAGAAGATTTCTCCCTCATGCAATTTGTTGCTGTATCAAGATTTTTTAGAAGATTTCTCCCTCATGCAATTTGTTGCTGTATCAAGATTTTTTAGAAGATTTCTCCCTCATGCAATTTGTAGCTGTATCAAGATTTTTTAGAAGATTTCTCTCTCATGCAATTTGTTGCTGTATCAAGATTTTTTAGAAGATTTCTCCCTCATGCAATTTGTTGCTGTATCAAGATTTTTTTTTAGAAGGTTTCACCATCCGCTCCTTCCATCTTTCACGGCCCGCGCGTCTTCTGGTTTTGACGGAACCTATCCAGTTCGTCCCTCTATATTCTCTATGGTCAATTTACAATTTAATATGTTATCTTGTTTGCAGACGCTGGGGCAGTCGCAGAAGATTCCGTACGAAATACTGGAGTCGAACGAGGCAGCTGGCGTCTTCAAGACTTTCTTACATGAAGCTCAGGAGGAACATAGGAATTACGAGTAAGTTCCACCACAGAATTCTTATTGAGAAGTATGAATAAGTTCTGTACGCACGAAATACGCGCCTTCGACGTGGAGTTTCGGACATGAGCCGATAAATGCTCTGCCAGCAAATGACCATAAGATTTTACGAATTTAGTAAGGATATGCGTGCCACCGGGAAGTTTTACCGATTGGCGCCTAAGATCTGGGAAAAGATATGTGGGCCGTCCGGCGGCGAGATGGGTAGACGACATAGTTGCAATCGGGGGAAAAACCTGGATGAGTCTGGCACAGGACCGTGGAGATTGGCACAAGAAAAGAGAGGTATATACCTAGCAGTGGGTGAATTCAGACTATGGGTGATGACTGCAAAACCTCTTAGCCTTAGCGTATTATGAGCATCGAAAGATACACAACAAGAGTTTGTCGTGATTAAGCGTACATTGCGATTGACACAAAGTAATTTGTGTTTTTTTATTTCCGATGGAAATTATCAAATGACCCCTCCCGTTCTAGGCGAGGCGAAATTCCTGTCAGACTCGTACAGACTAACACCCATCCATGTTCCTTCTTAGCCCTATGTGTTCCAAGGCCGCGGTATTTTGTGTAGACAAGATAAAAAGTAGCTGTAGAAAAAAAACACTTGCTGCTTTGGCTTATAATGTCAGGAACTCATTGTCTGTACACAAGTCATAACGATACTCCCAATAATAACAATACTCCCTGTTTCAATTCGTCTTCTCTCTGGTTCAATTTACTCTTTTCCATCCAGATGGTGTCAACAATTCAAGCGTCTTCTAGAAGAGACAGGCTACGTAACTCCCGGCAAGCAGCTGTCGGAAGTGCGCGTGCTACTGATGGGGCGCGAGTGCTACGAGGCGCTCTCCGACGAGCAACAGCAGCGCGTGTACGACCAGCACCAGAGGCAGATACAGCGACGGGCTAAGGACAACTTTCAGGTAATAATTTCCAACTGCAGTGGCTGAAAGCCAGAATCAATACAGTGGCGTTACCAGAAAAGTGTCGAGATATTGGACCTCATCAACAGATACTGGAGTGGAAACCACGCATTGGAAAGCGCAGCGTGGGACGACCACCTGCCAGATGGACCGACGACCTTGTTAAAGGTGCAGGGAGTCGCTGAATGCAGGTGGCATTGGACCGGACACGTTGGAAATCTATTGGGGAGGCCTATGTTCAGCAGTGGACAACAACGGACTGAAATGATGATGATGATGATTTGACCTCATCCAGTTAAAATTAAATTAATTCAGAAAAGAATAGCGGATGAGTTAGAAAAAGAAGAAAGAAAACATAGACAATATTTTCTACTACAGAGGTGTCAAAGTGGGATCTATCAATAGACTTACGACATCCAAAGACCTCAATCACAATAAACAATGCTGTTTTGTTGCCTATAACAATCGGAAGTATGTAGAAAGATTTAATTTGCGCTGTTGAAAATGTTCTAAAAATATAAGCCTGCGTAGGTTTGAAGTCCCTCCCCCACAACCACACCTATTGGCATCTTAATAATTATGAATGCAGCTTAGGTTTCGCGTTTCTTACAATACGAAGCTAGTTTCCGATGTTGGATACTACAAGGTCGTAAAAAAATATTCTTCATACGATTACAACAATGAACAATAACAATTTTGTTTACAGGAACTATTACTGGAGCATGCAGATCTGTTCTACCACTTCAAGAGTATATCTCCGACTGGGACGATCACTCAGGAGGACATCAAAGAGATTACTGATGTACTGCAAGATGATTTCAGGTAAGTTTACATGCTGTTATCAAGATAAACAAAAGTGTTATTTTGATTTGTGAGTTTTTGTTTCTCTACCTCTTTTTATAGGCAACTAGCTATTGCCCGCGTCCTTAGTTCGCGTGAAATTATTAAAAAAATATATAACTTTTCTTTTTGAATAGAATTTTGTTACTAATTTCAAGGGTTTTAATTTTTTTGCACGGAACCCTAATTCTTATTCTTAAATAAAAGTAGCTTTAGTTACGCCTTAGACATCAGCTATCTGCCCTTAAAAGTCTCGTCAAAATAGATACAGCCGTTTCGGAGATTTGCCGTTTGAAACGCATTCTGTTAAAATTTCAAGGGTTTTAATTTTTGTTTCGCGAAAACCTAATATTTTTTCTAAAATAAAAGTAGCGTATGTTAGACCTTATAACATCAGCTATCTGCCAGTAAAAGTCCCGTCAAAATCGGTTCAGCAGTTTCGGAGATTAGCCGGAACATACAGACAGACAGACAAAAATTGAAAAAAATGTGCTATGGTAAAAGTACCGTATATAAAGTATATACATATGCATTCAAAAAGCTGTTATTTTGGTATTACAAACAGACACTACTATTTTATTCATTTTTATAGATGTATATAGATTAGCGAGTGTTCAGTTACTAGCCTTGCACTGGCCTCTAGTACGAATAGATTTGCAGCCAGTTCAGTACTGATTGAATTCAAACAGTCAGCGGCAACTTGTAGATAAAAACTGACTCGTAAACTGGCCACGTGTCCGGAACCCATTATGCAGTGGTGGACTTTCCATACAAGCCGTAAAGCCCGGCTTGCCTTGCAATCAAACTCAACAAATAAAAATAAAAAAACATTCTTTAGGTTTCTTTAGGGGTTTCGGCCGGTGCTAACGCTTTCTCTTTCACACCCGCTGGCTTGCATCTGGCTTCTGACCTCTCACTTTCTCCTAGCAAATTTTTAATACATCTGTAGGTACTTATTTGGAGATATTGTACTGAATTTATTGTGGTAATTGAGCTTTGCCTCCCTTTCAATGAGAGGGAGCGGGCACGCCACTGCCATTATGCTACCGTTTCTACCACGAGGAAGGTACTAGAGTCTAGTCACTAGAGGTTCTCTATTTAATATTCAATATTTTTTATTGCATTCCACATGTAGGTAATCTTAGGTAAGTACGTGGCTAAACAATAACAGCCGCTCGGGTCGATCTTTAGGTTAAGCCGTGCTTGCCTAGGTTGGTCTGTGGATGGGTGAGCGCCCATTACATACCGGGTTTCCTCCATGCCTCGGAAAGCACGTTAAGCCGTTGGTCCCGGCTGTCATCTGTAGATCTTTGACAGTCGATACAGGTAGTCAGTGACCCAAAAAGTCTGACAACCAGTCTTACCAAGGGGTATCGTATTACACAGTGCTAACTTGGTTGTGGAGGTCAGATAGGCAATTGCTCCATGTAAAATACTGGTATTCAGCTGCATGCGGTTAGACTGAAAGCCGACCCCAAAATTATTGGGGAAACGCTAGGCAGATGATGGCTGGATGAAGGCTGGGCACAGCAAAATAAGTGAGTTAGGAGATCTACATTGAATAATATTTACATTTGAATCTCCAAAATGAATTAATCATACAGTCTGTCCGAAACTTCACTTTTCAAAGCCATATTTCATAGATTTTGTTCTTCATCATCAACAAAATTGTGTGCCGAATAGGGCATCTACCCTATTATATGTAAACTGCTATACTAAAAAAAATAATTAATATAATAATAATTAATTAAAAATATTGGATACGTGTTTTTTCTTTTTTCACGTAAACAAAAAATAAAAACGATACAATGCGTAGAAAACTCGCGTGACGAAAAAAAAAAAATCAGTTGTCAGAAAAAATAATCAGCTGTCCCATACATTTGGGTCGCGTAGGTATTGAAATTTTGTATAGGACAGCTGATTATTTTTTTACGATTTCGATGGTGGTCCCATAGAGAAAGTTGTTCAGTTTGATGGTCCGTACCACAGTATTCCATATGATTATACCCTTTCTGTTACACGCTGTATATGTTCGCTTTCCCCTCAGATACAAGATGCTAGACCGCATGGAACAAGACAGAAAGCTGATGCTGTTCCAACATCTCGGCTTCGTGCACTGTCCCATGCGCGAGCACTGCCCCGCCGGCTCCAACTGTTTGGATGCTACCCTGCCGGTCATACTCAACACTAGAGTCGGGTGAGTACAGTAGCAAGTTGAGCTTCGACTGAACGTAGCATAATAGTGCGATATTTAATACTTATCATGGAAGCCACCACCCACTGTGTTGCATAATTTGGTTCGGAGAGAAAACATCGGCCTCATTTAGGGCCGCATTCCGAATTACAAAATAATCACTTACAGCGCTCACATCTATATTTTGCGTTCCGTTTTAGATATCACGATTGTAACAGCTGAGAGCTGTCATCAATTCGGAACGCTCGTGAACGCGTTCACTGTGAACATAACCCCAAACCGAAACCTTTCACAAGACCTATTTTTGAAAATGTACGATATGCTGGTTGACTCTGCTGCATATGCAACCCTCCAAGTTCAATTAACCCCATTTAATAACTATTTCATGAAAAAGTCACTCAATGGGGTTAAATGAACTTGGAGGGGTGTATTGATGATTTGAATTATTATAATTCTGTAACTTCATACGTGTTACTGGCGCGTTTGTTATTTTCACCAACATACAACTTGACACTGATCTGCAAATCGTAAGAAAATTAAAAATTTCACGGGCTACCCTTGCGCATCCACCATAACAAAACAACACAACCTGTGAACACAACTGTCATTTTTGGCAGCGCTCACGGTGATATTTATTTGGGGCATGGTCGGTGTAATCCCAAGATGGCGCATGTCATAACGTCATCTATGACGATACAAGGGATATCAATATCGCGCTCACGGTAATACGGAACGGGTTTATGGACGCTCAAATCGATTATTGCGTAATTCGGAATGCAGCCTAGATTTAATCTTATTTTTGCTATGCATTAGTTGTCTTCAATTTTAAGAAAGAAAAAAATAACAGTCGGTTTGAAGGCACAGGGTTCGAGTCATATTCTTCAGCATATTTTTTTCGCAGGATTAAACCTAATTCAGAACTTTAGACTATCGATTTGAAATCAAATCGATAGCATACCATGGCAAAGATTTGTAATGGATTCAAAATTTGAATCCATTACAAATCTATGCCATGGTAAATAACGTAAAGAAAATCACATCTGTGACGACGTCATTTTCAACTAGATATAAGTAAAAGTACAATTAAATAATATAATCGAAACTGACGTCCTCCTAATATTTTAACTTTTATACTGTCAATAAAATTTATTTCTTTATTTTTGTTAGAATATCCTCCATATTCCTTCTATTTCTTCCACAGGTCATTGACATCGACAGGCGAGTCTCAATGCCACGCGGGCCCTCCGGCCGCGCCCTGGGCCCTCACCACCGACTCCAACCAGATTAACGTCATCATACTAGGTGTAAGTACTTCAAGTTTACTGTTTGTTGAACACTGTAGGGATTACAGGTTTAGTGCACAATGTTTTGTCGTTGCATTGTAACGTCTATACTTCGATCAAAAGTATACTAGTTTCAGGATAATCGTATCAAAAACAGCCCGATAAATAAAACAATGGGGCCATATGTTGTGTAAAAACGAATTGTCATCATAACATTCTCTTCACAGTTATTTTACCGTTAGATATTAAGTTGGCTAACCTGAATATGTTCTATAAATATCTCAGGAATCTTGGGGACTCATTCAAACCTCTTAAGGCATTACATATGCTGGCTGGGCACTTCACATCGCTATTCGGTGTTCGCGCTTTTATTCGGCATTGTTCGCTATATTCGTGTTGAAGTCCAATTAACAGGAATACACTGTCTACACATCGTTCATGAACAGCGAATAAGCCGAACATTTACGAATATGTTTGCTATAGTATCGGATAAAAAAAAAAAATGTTTCCCCGAATATGCAGCCATCAAAGTATCTCGCTTTTTAAAGCTTTTTTATTATGTTTGTATATTCCAGGCTATTCTTAATACTATTCCATACGTCAGTAACTACTAATAATATTCGGCATATTCGCAATCCTTTGATATGTTGCAAAAAACCAACAAGCTGGCGGATACGGGTGTTCGTGTATTCGCGTATTCGTATTGTTCGTGAGAATAGGCAAATAGACAATAGAGCCACTTCACATTTTCACGAGTTACATTAGTGTAAAGAGAGCCCTGCCTGGGCTGTAAGGTCGAAAATGATGTACCAAATCCATATGTTTGCTCGTCTTTTTTTACCAAATTAACTCAAATCTTTTCTCCATCAGGTGGAAGGCATAGCCGGTGAATTCGGCAAGCGTCTCCTAGCGGGCTGCGACTCTGAGCGTCGCGTGTTAGTGTCCGGGCACAGCTGGCGCGTGGAGCAACGTGTGCGCACCGACGACTTCAGTGCCGAGACCACTTGTATAGACGACTTCGCGCCCAACGGTGAGTAGTTTTGGTGTAATTTCACCACCACTGGTCGAAAGAGAGAAGCAACACATCGTGAGGAAATCGGCATGACCTAGAACCAAAAATTTAAAGACGTGTGAGACCTACCACCCCACCACTGATCCCAGAGACAGGTAAAGCAATGTGAAGGCTAACGCAAGATCAACATAACTCAGCCTTTTTTGGGCCATAGACCTTCCGGATTTGGTAGCCGTTTGCCCTTCCAAACAGCTTTTAGAGTATTTCTGATTTTACGATTTTACTACCGACGACTGGCCAAACACCTCATGTTGCCGCAATTAATTTGAATAAATATTGCTTTCATTTTAGGATATTTTTGCGTATACCAAGATCAAGAATCCTTCGAATACATTAGAGGATGTGCCGAAAAGACGCTGCTATCAAGCTTAGAGCAAGAAGACAAACTGCCGTTCCAAGTAAGTCCCAGCATTTCCCAGTCCTTTGCTAGAAAAACCATACAACTGGTTCTCCGCTGCATCTACTCTGAACCATTAGTCTGATAGATTGAGGTATCGGGGGATTGGGGTCTTATCCTTTTTAATGGCATTGCTTCTTCTACAGACATGGTTATTTCAGCTCAGTTCTACATAACAACACGCTTTGTAATTCCTAAAGGGTTAGGCACAAGTGTACCTAATAGTACACTCACATTACGCCACTTATGTTTAAATCCCATGTAAGAGGGGGCGCGGCTATTGCCATCAACCGGGCACTAATCCTGACACCGTGGCTGCTACTGAGAAATTTCTGAAGGAAAATTCCAATAACACTGCCCGACCCGCGAATCGAACCCAGGACCTCATGCTCAGCAGTCGCGCTTGCGACCACTAGACTAACGAGGCAGTCAGTTTATTTCCGTACAAAGTTGTCATAGGACTGACCTTTGAAAGTATCTTTGATACAGAAAACTATTTTGGGAACCGTAAGAATTCCCTTCCCGTTTCCTCATGTCTGAGACTCGTGACCACATGAGGTCGTTGCCTTCTCCACCAACGCTCTCCATGCTGGTCGGACAGATGCCTGAAAATTTCCTCTGCAGACTTCCTTCACCACATCTGTGCATCGGGTTGGTGATCTTCCACGGCCCCGTTTTTCTTCCATGTTACCAGCCACAATTAGCTTCTCCAAGCTATCAGGCTCCTTCCTTGCCACGTGTCCGAAGTACTGTAGGAGTCGTTTCATGCAGATGGTCGTTAGGCGAGATTTAACGTTAAGTTCGTTCAGAATCAAGGCGTTTTTGTGGCGCGCCGTCCAGGGAATGCGTAACAGTTTGTGCCAGCACCACATTTCGAACGCATGAATTCTGTTACGAATGCGTGATTTCAGTGTCCAGGAGGGTTACTATGACGTCTTAAAGCAGGAGTAATTCCAGTGTGGGAACGAGACAGAGCTATACAGGTCGTCAGGCGTCATCTCTTTCCCACACTGGAATTACTCCTGGTCTAAGACGTCTTGGTAAGCCACCAGGTTTCAGAAGCATACAAAAAGATAGAGCGAGATCGAGATAGAATTTTT
Organism: Eugnorisma glareosa; assembly: GCA_947578425.1. Classification (NCBI taxonomy): domain Eukaryota; kingdom Metazoa; phylum Arthropoda; class Insecta; order Lepidoptera; family Noctuidae; genus Eugnorisma; species Eugnorisma glareosa. The sequence goes on from OX387981.1 coordinate 5,445,813, forward strand.
TGCTCAATCTCGGACTGCATCTCTTCCGTGTTGTCATTGACTGTGCTGTTTACTTCGTTTTCGGTAGATATAACTACCTCATTATCATAACTGAGATGACCTGACTCGCCGAGGTCTGGTTCCTTCGGCTTCGCTGTAACTATTATCGGCAGAGTGATGCATTGCTCTTCTTCGTACATTGAAACTGCTTGGAACTCATTAAATCCATCATCAGCATCCTCAGTTAAACAGGTTGTTTGCCTGCGAATCCATGTTCTCAGACTAACTTTACTTACTTTGTCGTAAGAATTAATATTATTGTATTTTCTTCAGGGCTTGCCGTTAGTGGTGATGTTTGTCCAAGATGAGGGAATGGACAAGAAGGAATTGACTAGACTGCAGGAGGAAGGACAGAATCTTGCTGACAAGTTAGTATTATTTATTGTTGTTTTTTTTTGCTCACTTATTAGAATTATCTTTATTATTCCATTTCTATTTCAATGTTGAATGTTTCCGTTTTGATTATTGTGATCATCATTATTTTAAAATCTTCATTTTTTTAAATACTTTGTGCATGAAATACGCATTTTCTACCAGTCCACCATTTTATCAATTAAAACTTCATCTTTATGTTTACCCATTCGACAGCTGAACTCAAAAGGAACAAACCCCGCACTCACTTACACGCAAGTCCTAGACGCAACGATTCAAGATTTACACATATAAACTTTTTGCTCTCTTTCCAGCCTACACTGTTCTTACATGGAAGCTTCAGTGAACGAGCTGGGAACTGAAGCCCTAACTTCGGATGCTGTGCAAGAGTTAGTGCGAGCTAACAGAGAGAAGGCGAGCTACGCGCATCTGTATAGAGATGTTATTGTGTGTTTCGATTCTGATATCAGGTGAGTGAATGTGCTAGTAAGTAAGCGAGTATGCTTATTCGTTTGAATGAAGCACTAAAATGAAGTTTGTGATATAAAATTGTCATTGACTTTTATGTCGTAGCAGTAAATAATCTCGCGCCCTACGTGACCAACACCATGAGTCCTATTTTGTCGCGGCCCTGGCCTTCATACTAAAGTATACAAGTTCTCATTTGGTTTGGAGTAGGGCGCAACTTGGGCCTAAAATGGCCGCTTTAGCAGAATCATGAATTACTGTTTTAAAAATGGCCATTTTAGGCCCCCCGGTCTGTGCATCCAGTGGTCGAGAACCCTAAATCGTAGCAGTTAACCTGGTGATCTGTTACACAGGTATTCCTTACAACAGTCAATCCCTTTGCCTAAATACCAGATTTGTGACGACGAGAATAAAATAGGGAATATGCATGTAATTTTTTTTTCACTTAAATCAATAATGTGCAGTAATATCAACCCAAGGAAATACTTAAAAGTTAATTTCAACTACTGCTTGTCGCATAAAAAAATACTCTTATTAAACTCCTGCAATTTTCTACAACAGTTCAAACGTCCATGACTATCGCGGCCATTCATGTCATAGCATTTGATCTCACTTACCTCTATCTGCCTTGTTTAAATCTAATTTTTTGCCCTTAATAGATTTAATATAATGTAAGTGCTTTATTTAAGCAAAAATTGCAATAACAATAATATAGTAAAATCTTAGTGAAACTTTAAGTACTTTTCAACTAAAAGTGTTTCATTGACACATAGTATTTGTTGTCACTACCGGAATCGATGCGTTTTGTGTTTGTGTTCCGTTTCACCAAAAACAAGCTACATAAAATATTAAATAAGTGTTGTATTAGAGAATTAAACAAGTGTACCACAATGTTTTTATGGTCCAATAAAAAGCATTTTTAAGAAATAAAAAAAGTTTTGTATTTCTTGCATATTACAACTAAAACCTTCTTTCCAGAATAATGGTATGCATGTTCTGTGACGATCCGTACTCGCCTGAAAGAGTGCTGAGTCCGCTATTACTGCACCGCGCGTGTTTCCTGACGGGAGACCGGTCGATAGTCATTGAAACATTTTTAGGAGACTCCAAGAGAAAAGTCGAGGTGAGTTAATATTTTTTATCTTCTGACCAACATAATGCTAGAAGAAGCATATGGAGTAAGGTAATGTGTTCACGATAGAGGTAAAATGGCAAGGTTGGTTGGACTATCTGTATTAGATAGTATGAAACAAAGAAGGGTTTCTTGGCTTCTGTTTTTAAAGCTCGATGTTTTCATAATATTATGTCGAATACACCCTTGTGACACAGGGGCAGGTCGGTAGTTTATTTATGTAAGTTGTTCTTACGTTTTAAAATTCTTCGCTTATTTTTATTTCATACTTTTCACTACATAGTATAAAACAAAGTCACTTCGCGCTGTCTGTCCCTACGTATGCTTGATCTTTAAAACCACGCAACGGATTTTGATGCGGTTTTTTTAATAGATAGTGATTCAAGACGAAGGTTTATATGTACAACAGTGCACCCGTGCGAAACCGGGGCGGGTCGCTAGTTTTATATTAGAGGAAGTTTAAAAGTTGCGCCAGTTACAGAAATGTTGAAAGGGAATCGACTGTCTTGGTATGGACATGTGATGAGGAGGGACGAATCGCTTGTGACTAAAAGAGTGATGAATATAAACGTTGATGGATGGGGAGGGTGAGGAATGATATGAAAGATAAAGAAGTAAATGATAGCGTGACGGTTGACACAGCAGTATGGAAGAAAAAAACGTGTTGCGCCGACCCCAAGTGACATGGGACTAGGGCAACAAGATGATGACTTTTATTTAATTTAAATTATCTTGCAGGTGATAATATCAAGTTTCCATGGAGCGAGTCAGTTTAGAGAAGAGCTGATCCACGGCTTCATACTCATATACTCTGCGAAGAGGAAGGCTAGCTTGGCTACTTTGAAGTAAGTTTACTAAAATCACTTGGTATTGAGCCCAGCAATTCGTGCGATCATTCCTAGCGCGTCAAAAGAACGCACAGTAAGTTTTTCTAATTTCGGTGGTAATAAATGAAAGCTCGAGAATGTTCTCGAGACGTATCTGCCAACTTCTTGCGTATATGTATACGCAAGAAGTTGGCAGATTCGTCTTAGAACTAAGTTTTGATACTTTTTCTTGTATAAGTCTCATATCTTTATATATTTTGTTATATGTATGTTTATACGTATTTGTTCTTATATGTTTTAGTTATAAATATGTTCTAGTCTTTTTTTTCTGTTATTGCACCTACTGTTTGTTGTCTCTGCATCACCTTAAAGTAGACTGGTAGAAAATGCCCAAGGCATTAAGTCCGCCTTTGTACAGTTATTTACTTGTGCATAAAGTTCTAATAAATAAATCGCCTGTACTCTTGAATGTGACTTTAAGAGGTCAGTCAAGAACATAAAGTGGTTACTTGATTATGTTGAGACGAAGATCCAGTGGTCTAACATCACATCTACAAACCCCCAAGGGTTAGGCCGAGGTGTACCCATAGTACACCCATATTTCACTGGATATTTATTGTCCCATGTAATAGGGGGTGAGCCTATTACCATCAACCTGGTACAAATCCCGACACCGGGTTGCTACTGAAATTCCTAAGTATAAAAACCCAATAAAATTTTAAAACAACTGTTACTAATAGTGTAAAATTCTTTCTCCAGCGCATTCTCAATGAACATCCCCAACCTGCCCATACAAATGGTAGCGGTAACAGACGGCGGAGGGTCAGCAGCGAGCACATTCTTCGGCACCGACCTGGGACACGCGCTCATCACGGAGGGAAACGCCACGGCTGACCGACTCGGCGCTCACTTCACTACGTACACGTCCAGTGCTGAGAATAAATGTGAGTAACTCTTCTACTTATAAACTGTTTTGCGGTATGGCAGATATTGATTGTAGTTTTACATTGTAATTAAAAAAAAAAAAAACTTCCCTAACATATAGTCAAAGTTAAGAACTAAGACAGTAACCTCTAGCGTTTTTTTATTGTCTGATTATGGCCAGTGCCTTAAAAAAAAAGGAGCGTAGTCGGCCATCTTGCTTTATTAGACAAAGTGGTCGCCACAGGGTGCGTAGTTGCGTACTGTGGCGTACGAGGGGTCTCGTAGGCGCGCGGGCGGCTGGGAATATTTGGGTTGCGTCACCCCAAATAGGGTGGCGTGATTTCCATGCTGCGTTTTAGTGAGCGAGTTTACTCGCCTAAACGCTGCAAAAACAAACTTGAATTTCAATACAGTGGTAGTATTTTAACTATAACGTATATCTTACTCTATATTTTTCTGTAATAAAAGATAGATGGATTGTGTGAGGAATGATAGTATGAAAGAAAATCAAGTAGATGATTGCTGGCAGAGGAGAATGGAAGAAGAAAGAGTAGCGTCGACCCCAAGTAGAATGGCCAGGAAGATGTTGAAGTTGATATTTTTCTGTTACAGCGGCATTCTACACGCCATTCTTCAAAGAGGTGTGGGAGCGTAAAGGCGAGATAGAGCGCGCCTTCCGCATGGAGCAGCCACACAACCTGCCCGACGTGGCCGCGGCCCGCCCGGCGCCGCCGCCTAGGAACCACTCCTACCATCTCAACCACATGTGAGTATAATCATCTGGAAGAACAAGCATTCGCACAGGACAAAACAAAAAAATAGTACAAATTAACGTTAAACAAAATTATATAAAAAAGAAAACATGAGAAAAATATAAAACAGTATAAAACAAAGTTGCTCCCGCTGTCTTTACGCTTAGATCTTTTAAACTACGCTACGGTTTTTAATGCAGTTTTCAGCAATAGATAGAGTGATTCAATGGAAGGTTTATTGCACCCGTGCGAAGTCTGGACGGGTCGCTAGTAAATAATCACCATCATCCACAGCCCGATTTCACCGCGACTTGCTAGATGTCCTGCCCATTTGAGTTCCATAACGCGATTTCCAATATCGAAGACCTTCGTACGTCTCCGGATCTCGACGTTTGGAACCCGGTCAATTAGTTTTATGCCGAGCATGGAACGCTCCATAGCTCTCTTTGCTACTCTGAGTCTGCACACAGCCTCCTGTGTGAGCGTCCACGTCTCAGCACCGTATGTCATGGTGGGCAGAACACACTCATTATAGAGACGGTTTTTCAGGCTGTGTGGAATTTTGGCTGATTTCAGGATGTCGTCTAAATTGCAAATAATAAAATAAAATATTTTTATTGACATAAGAAAAGATGTTATACATTTCCATTTGAAACCCTGACTCCTGTGCTAGGTGAGACCTGTGTTACAGGAGTCAGTGTGTATATATAAAAAAAATACTGTTATACACCGTGTTCTTCACGTTATCCATAAACTTTGGCAAACGCTTCTGTAGCTTTTACAAATCAAATCTAACAAAGGAAATAGTACTTAAAAAGGCTTCGTTACAAAGATATTTGTAATTTGATTTAATGAAATTTAATTGAGCTATGTAGTATGAAAGGGTCTTAATTTGGCCTATGTTGCCGCTTAGTTTAATTAAAATGATAAATCTATCAAATGCTATTTGCATTTCATTTGCACGTACGAGAAGAACCCGAGAGTTAGCGAAGAAGTACGATCATTTTTGATAACAAACTATCAAAGAGATTAAACTGGTCTCTATGGATACCGAAGTTGTTATTTGTCATGCATGATTTTAACTGTCAGGTTTGTTATTTATTGTAATTTGCTATTGGGTTTCCAATTAATTTATTCAATCATTTTGATTACAACATTCACTATGCCATACCAGTTTTCGGCGCAACCCCAAGCTGATATTCACTTCGTCTACGGTCTTATGACGGAAATGCTACAGTGGCTGTACGAGAGTACCAACGGCGCGTTCCTGATATACGAACATTTATTAACATACACAGAAGATTTTGTGAGATCGGAATTAGACCACGGCGCCCTGAACGAGCAACCAATTTGAGCATCGCTCAAGAAAACAGAATAAAGGACCTTATTATTCATGATCCTAACTGTCGACCAGACGCTTTGGGAGAATCGGTGGGTGTATCCCATAAGCTAGTGTGGAAACTATGGAAACGATATGGTTTGCATGCCTACCACTACAGAAAATCCCAAGGCATAATACCACCTGATCACTAAACTTCTCTGTCTTGATCAACAAAAATCTTGTTATGTGGTTTTCTTGTGAATAGTTATGCATTTTATTTGTTTACCAGTCTTATTTGTATTATGGTGAAGTATACAACACGAGAAATAAAGATTCAAGGTGTGCAGAGTTGGTAAGAGGCTACCACAATTACATTGAGTACAGTTGCTGCATAGCATGTGTTAGAAGCATCGTGGAGTGAATATACTTCGTAATTCATGTTGTATTTTGCCTAGTCCATGGCACATTTACACGGGTTCATACTTGATTTCGAAAGATGATGATTCAGATGGTCGTTCACCCGAATTCGATTGCCTATGGAATTCGTCAAACGACCAAGTGTAAATGAACGCGGTCGAGTACGCCCGTCTTCATACTCGTCCAGCATCAGTAAGATACCTAGACAGTTCTGAAATTCTACATACATATAATAAAATAAAAGGTTTAATGGATTGAATAATAATGAAAATAGTTTTGAATAACATTACGGCTGACGTAGTTGTCTATTTGTCTATCCTACAGTGTTCTATGGATCTTTTGACGCTCCACTGAGGTTGACAGCAGAGCGCTGTTGGTAAACATTTGTGAAATGTATTGAAAAAATAAGATGGCGGCGTTAGTTCTGATTTTCACCATGCGATAAGTATGGTTATGAATTGTTATTCTAGCCAAATACAACTTTAAAAAATATGCTGTGATTACTTTTTATCTTAATTTGACCTATCTTTTGAGAGTATTTTTACTAATATTATACGCGAGCTCTAAGTGTGGTCCCCAGATTACGTGGTGAGATGCCCTTCTTTTTTATTCAATAGTTTTGAGATTGAATGTTTGTTACCTAAGCCGAACTGGCAGAATGGGTTAGGATAATTATGGTAACCTACTCCTCTTCCCGTCGTCGTAGGTCCTGCGTTGCTCTAAGCCTACACTAAAAAATAAGGACAGCAGAAACGTTTTGCATATCGTGGGTAGAGGTTATCATGAGTTGGTTATGGAATTTTGTTTTTTTATTCCTCAATAAAAATGTCACAATTTGAAATACGTACCTACCTGCTTGGTAGCCTTATACTTTGTCTTTAGGTAGGGCGTTTGATTGACAGTGCTACTAATCTGAAGTCTGAGGGAATTAAAGATTAAACGCACTCAAAAAAGGAACGAGATAAAAAACCAAATAAACTTAGTTTTGACAAGTTTCAGCCCGCAAAATCTTGTGAATGAAAATACGACGTTGCCAATTCGGATAAAGAGGCATGCATATCGGGCGATTTACGTCAAGGTGTTTAGTTTGTATGAAAATTTTCAAAAATTATAAAATAAGAATTCATTAAAGTGTCAACAATGAAAATGCTTATTTCCATGGTTTGAACATCTGGTTGAAGTTAATGTATATCGTCCGGAACACGGTGTATATAATTACGCATTTTTTAAGATCACTCCTATTTACATAAATATGTTGTTTATTTATTTCTGTTAGGAGAGAGCATAAGCTGACTAACTCGCTAGACTTGCTGATCGGGCCCGACTCACGCGCAGACATCGACTCCGAGTACAGTGATACACTCAACAACTCCAAGAATAGAGGATTTCTGAAAGGTAACATCTTGTAAAATATTGTTTTTTTTTTCTGAACTAAGAAATGAAAGTGTTGTACCAACGATAACAAAAAGTTCGAGTGATATGTATGTCTAAATATATATATGTATAAAGGGTGTAACAAGACCCTTAACGAAGCTGATAGGCACTTGTTCTCCCCGCTTTTGCGATCATATTTTTGTTCTAGACCATACCTGGGAACCTAGTTACGGAGATATTGTGGGTCAAAGTTCCAAGTTTTTCACAAGTTTTTTTTTTTAATACATGTTTTTTATTAGATTTTGACTTTAAACACCTCCACGACCTCCGTACTATTCAATCCATCCATCAGCACATTGTTTTAATGGGTTACATTGAGTCCTAACGTAAAACGTGATTATTCACCCCAAAAAATCGTTGTTTCCCAGCAATAATTTTCGCGTAAAGTTACTTAGTTACAAGTATATAATGCTTGGTTGACGGCTTCGTGAAGGGTCTTGTTACATCGTGTATGTGTTTAATAATGAAATTAAGCTAGATTCTGTAAGGCTATTGCGTATCTCTGTTGACAGTTCATAGTGATCATCACTTGGTGAGCTTTGATATACCATGACCGCTCTTGTTGGTTTCAAGCGACACTACCCGTGCGTTCATTGTATATCAAAACTCGTAACTATGAACTGTCAACAGAGATACGCAATAGCCCTGCTGGTTGACACTTAATATTATGGTTATTTATGTTGCTTTCATTGTTGTATTTTTTTTTGTTTTGATTCGTTATTTAGGCGCATTATAGCGTGCATACATTCTCTTCTTTGAGTGTCTAAAAAAATTGCGTGTATTAAAAAAATATTAGCTGTTGCCTGCAAAAGTTAAAAACCCACATGGTCAAAATGTATGGAACAGCTGTTTTTTTTATTAACCGATAAAAAAAATCTATGTGGGGGGGGGGGGGGGCTCAGTATGATGTACTGTATACGTGGTAACTGTTATCGCGTCGGTGTGGGATTCCACCCCGTATAAAGGCTGTAACAAGACCCTTGACGAAGCCGTGAGGCACTTGTTCTCCTCGTCATTGCGATCATTTTTTTGTTCTAGACATATTGTGGGTCAAAGTTCCAACTTTTTCACAACTTTTTCTTAAATAAGTTCATGTTTTTAATGCAAGATGTTTAATTCAAACACCTCCACGACCCCTGTACTATTCAAGCCATCCATCAGGGGGCCTAAAATGGCCGCTTTATCAGAATCTGTTGAATCACGTTAAAAATTTAAAATTCTTAAAATGGTCTTTATGGTTATGAACACAAAGTCCATTTTACGAGTTTTAAATTTTTAACGTGATTCGTATTATGATTCTGATAAAGCCCCCCAATTTTAGGCCCCCAGCACAATGTTTTGAGTGCGTTACATTGGAGTCCTACCGTAAAATGTGATTTTTAACTCCAAAAAAAAAAAGTCGTTTCCCAGAAATATTTTTTGCGTAAATTTACTTACTTTTATGTACAGAATGCTTGGTTGACGGCTTCGTGTTACTCCCAGTATGTAATAGTGTACTCATTGTTGAAGAGCCGCCAAATGAAATAAATAAATAATTGTTAGAAGATGACATCGGGTTAAAACGTTACTCTCATCTCCATAAAAATAAAGATTTTGTAAACTCATCCTACAAGTAACTAAACTTATTGCAGTCGTTGACCCAAAAAATCATGGCTTTTTTTTTTGCTTTATCGTGTTATGATGTTGATATCCATAACGACTGCGGAGTTTTACTAGCTAGTTTAATTTTACCTTGTATCTATATCTATACTAATATTATAAAGAGGTAAAATTTGTTTGCAAGTTTGTATATAGGGGGTAATCTCTGAAACTAACAATCCAATTCAAAAAATTATTTCACTGGCAGAAAGCTACATTATTCGTGAGTGCTTTAAGCTGTGCATTATATTTATATCATGCATATTAGCCGAGCTATCAGAATTTTAGCGGACGAAGTCGCGGGCGAAATACTAGTACAGTATACTTTACAAAAAAGACTCCAACCGAACATAGTTGTTATTCCGCACTATTATTTGTTTTTTTTTTTACCTTCACAAAAGAAGAATATTAAAACAAGATTTATTTTGTAGGTTTTAGTGTGTACCCGCCTCCAAGTACCCCACCTGAACCCGCTCCCCCTGACCATAGGATGCACGCAGATCTATCACGTAAGTTTTAATACTAACTTATCTTTTATGTCTCCCTTTTATATCTATCTAGTAAATAAACAAGTACATAGGTGAAGCAACAGCGATGGCATGAACATATTAATGTCAGTCCGATACCATCATCTGCCTATCCTATTCCCTATGTTGGGATCACCTTCCAGTCCGGTGCAGCTGCATACCAGTATTTTACATGGAGCGACTGCTTTTCTGTCCTCCACAAACTGGTCACTGATACCCCTGGGCAAGATGGTTATTTAAATTTTGAAAAGCTGTTCGCGGTTGCTTTATCTTTAACGATGAAACAAGGGTACACTTTGTCTTAGCTGACCAGCGTCTTAGCAAAGGCTTAAAGTCTTGCTGATTACCAGTATTTTACATGGGGCAACTATCCATCTGACCTAGATGCTGGGTAATGCTCAGTGTCAATGCAAAACTAACAAATCGGTTGTTTTATGATGTGAAACATCGATTGGCGCGCTTTGGCAGTTTCTAACATAAACATAGTAGTGGGACAGTAATAGGCTGGTATTATTATTATCACTTCATAGAAGCGACTTTGTTTTATACTATGATATAAAACAAAGTCGCTTCCCGCTGTCTGTCCCTATGTATGCTTAGATATTTAAAACTACGCAATGGATTTTGACGCGTTTTTTTTAAATAGATAGAGTGATTCATGAAGAAAGTTTATATGTATAACACTGTACCCGTGCGAAGCCGTGGCGGGTCGCTAGTTCTAATATAAACATAGACGTTTTACATCTGCCGGGTGTCCCGTGACGGCCATCTTTTTTTTTGTTTTGAAAAGAGCTATGTTCAGCTAGGACAAAGCCCTATATAATAACCATCATCAGAAACTACTTCCTCTGAATATAAATAAACAAATAACTGTTATAACGCAGCGGACCTCAACTGTTCGGAGGAATCCCTCAGCACCCATGAGTCAGGTGATTGCATGACGAATGATTATCAATCTTGTTTACTATGTCGGACGGTATCTTTTTGTGTGTAGATGTAGATAGATAGGCAGTTTTTTAGTAAAGATTTTTGTTTTGGTAGTTGATTTTAATAGAATTTGCTAATATTTAATTTCTTATTAAACCCAGAAGTACGTGGAAGGATATGGGGGAGGCCTTTGCCCAGCGGTGGGGCATAAAAGGATATTAAAAAAATCTTGTAGAGCGTGTGTGTTAATAGGGATGGCAACCTTAAATCTAATGGCGCTAGCATAACTTGTACCAAGCAACGTCATTGGTTGAAGATCTGTCAATGTCATTTTATAGTTCAAAATAGCTTGATCTCATTGGTCAGATTGGGACTAAGCTATAGACATGCCAATTAGCTTGCCTTCCCCATTGACGACGTGCCCTGTTTTAAATACTGGTAAATTTTATTCAAACCAACTACTTTATTTTTATGTAAATAAGGAATGATTTTTATTTTGCATGAAAACTTTGTTTATAGGTAGTAGTATATTTCTAATGCAATATCGTATTACTACACACTTTTTATTTAATTTTTATTAGGTAGTGTTTATCTTTAGGTATTGTGAAGTTTTTGTTTGTAAATAGAATATTATTTAATAATAATTTTCTACTTGTAAAGATGTACTTAGTTTTTTAGATTTGCATGGTTGATACCTAGTGTTTAATATGGGTAAGGTGCATCCATATCAAAGATGCTTTTCGAATAGCAACATTTTGCACATTAAGGTGAAAGAGCCAGGGAAGCCCGCGATATTCATATTTTCTTACGTTTTTTGCAATTTTCCGATCAGTGTTAGGTTGTATGTTGAACAAAGTTTGGTTCGCAGTCGTAATACATATGCATTTACAGAATTATAATAATTAAAATCCTCTATAATATACAACCCTCTAAGTTCATTTAATGCTATTGAATGACTATTTCATGAAAATATCACTATATGATAAATAAATAATAATAAATAAATAAATATCGCTGGACATTACACACAGCGTCATCTAGGTGCCACACTATGTAACGAGGCTTGTGTCGTGTACACCAGATAGTTGATAATACTACATAGATACTTTTTGTTTGTAAATACAGACTTATTATAGATCATATATATTTTATTTATGTTTTTTCCTTTTTGACATTCAAGAGTGCTTGTAATGTTAATGTAAATGCTTTGAGCTTTGTGTTTATGGGATTAAATTAATTTACTACTGGCTACCCTGGCGCTCCCGCCATAAGGAACTTCTATAACTTTTGCAGCTTTTGGTATTAAATATTTGTTATATGCTGTTGCCCACTAACACTTACAATATACAAATAGGGCTCTTCAAAAACTAACTTCGTTGTGGATGTACCTGGAGAATTCTGAAGCATCAATTGAAATATTTAACATACAGACAGTTACATTAATTTGAAGTGCCTCACGCATTGAAACATTTTTAAAAGGCAACCGATTAATGCAGCTGGCTTTACTTTGGTAATCATTTAAAATAATCACACACATTTTTCATTTCAATTATATGACGTATCGAAAAGGTTAATAATTATAGACTAATCATAGCTGTGAATATCCCGCATCCCTGTACAGATGGCGGAGGTCTATGGCAGCCGGCTAGCTACGGCCACCGCGCCTTCACAACGGGCCGCACCAGGCCGCACCAACCCCCACAACGGGTCCGACACTCGCAGACGTTAAAGGTAACTGTCTACTTCTTGCTCTTCTTCTGTAGAATCAGCTTATAATGATGCTTGGACACAAGCATCTTTTCTGTGAGAGTCTTATCTATACCAATATTATAAAGAGGTGAAGTTTGTGAGGTTGTAGGGGGTAATCTCTGGATCTACTGAACCGAATTTGAAAATTCTTTCACTTCTTCTTTATCGTGTGGTTAGTGCCTGACCCGGTGTCAGAGTTTTTGTGCCGCCCATGGGCCTCTGACTTGGCTTTACATGCCGTCGAGAAATATATCTCAGGCATGCTGGTTTGCTCACGATGTTTTCCTTCACCGAAGCAGGTGATAATTATACAATACGCACATGGATCCGTAAAATCAGAGGTGCGTGCCTTGGGTTCGATCTCGAGACCTATGTCAGTCCGACGGTCACACCACTAGGCTATCACTGCTTCATCACACGCTAAATTCTTTCTAACATTGGTAGTCTATGTTAATGCTATAACTATGTTCTTCCTAACTTTCCTTTACTAATACCGACGATACTAATGAGTGATAGATGTCCGTTTTCGCGCAGCAACCGGGCAAACTGGACATGAACAACTACACCATGGTCAGCGATGCGCTACAGCACATCACTATCGGGCCCCCTGCGCACTCCAGATCTGATAGAAAGGTGAGATATCCTATCTTCTATTCAGTGTTTTTTAAAATATATTTTTAAATATTTACTAACCCATATTACTCACATATTATTCCCACACACATATACACGCATAAAACAACATACAAATACACAAAAAACAATAAATAAATCACATATGAATAATATGTAATAATTTACATATTATTCATATTATTACCATATTACGAGTACTGTGTGGATCGCACAGTGTTGTCAACAGCTGACAATTTTCTTTTGGAGATATTTTATTAACTGACCGTGTATTTTACACAAAGCGACTTTTATTGACTGCCACCAACTACTTGTACTCGGTAACACGATATCCTTTGGTAAGACAGATTGGCCGATTTTTTAACTGCTGTAAAACAGCTACAGAATGCAGCTTTTGTTTGAAATTCATCATCACTTCGCGTTTTTTTTTTTGAATATGCATTTACCCGATTTTTTTAAATTGACGACGTTTCCTGTTTAGAATAAACTTGCCTAGCTAATTGCCTATGCAATAAAGTATTGAGTATGCTTTAAGATTATGTAAGCTAATTTATTTGTTCTTATAGACTCAGCGCACTAACTGGACGCACTCGAGCGGTCAGCAAGGCGGGCACCACCACCACCCGTCAGGAGTCAGCTCTGAGACTGAATTGGACGCGCAGTATGCACAGGTAAGAACATAATAAAGTGTGGAACAAGAGCCTTCACGAAGCTGAAAGGCACTTGTTCTCCCCGTCATTGCGGTATGTTTTTTCTTTTAGACCATACTTGGGAACCTTCTAGTTACGGAGATATTGGGAGGTCAAAGTTCCAACTTTTTTTTAAAACATGTTTTTAATGTAAGAACTTTACTTTAGACACCTCCACGACCTCCGTACTATTCATATTCAATCCATCCATCAACACAATGTTTTGAATGCGTAACATTGAGTCCTACCGTAAAACGTGATTTTACACCCCAAAAAATAAAAGTCGTTACCCTGCAATAATTTTTACGTCAAATTGCTTAGTTTGAAACTAGTTTGTCCTAGGCCAAACCGATTTACTGATCTGCAATTAAACTGCGCCCAACTTGGATGTAGCGCTCTTAGGCCGCTGCCGCGGCACCGCTCGCTCTACTCGCGCGTGGTTGGTCACCAATCTAACCTAACCTAACCCATTTAGTCGGGGTGCTCTGTGATTGTCCTTTTGTGATGATCCCTAGTTTTGCCTAGGACAAACTAGTCCTGAAATCGGGTTTGGCCGGTAACATTAACGCTTGGTTGACGGCTTCGTGAAGGGTCCTGGTACACCCTGTATGTACACTTACAGGTTGTGAAGTTTTCCCTATAAGGTTTTGGAAGCACCAGTGTAGCCCGCGAAAAGCAAATTTTCTTACGTTTTCTGCAATTTGCCAGTCAGCGTCAGGCTGTATGTTGAATAAACTAGCTGTTCCGGAGCCTCTTTACGAGACATAAGGGAAATTCACTGAATGCGAGAAGCACAGAACTGTTTGACGTGGCGAACATTAGTCCCTATATGTCCGTCTTCCGACTGAAACTATGAAGATGAATATTGCTGTTAATGACTTATTTCCTGCCCTTGTACCATTCTACGCGGTGGAAGTGGCGGAGTTCTGAACTAACAAAATATAAAAATTGTTGTGCCAGCTACACGAACAAGAAGTTAAGGTCGGCGCAACACGTGTTCTTCTTCCATTCTCCCCTGTCAGACGTCACGGCATCATTTACTCCTTTCTCTTTCATATCATTCCTCACACAATCTATCCATCTTTTCTCTGGCCTTCCTCTCCCTCTTCATCCATCAACATTCATATCCATCACTGTTTTAGACACACGTTTCAACCCTCATAACATGTCCATACCAAGACAAACGGCTCCCTTTCAATTATTCTGTAACAGGCGCCATTTTCAAACTCCCTCTAATATACTCATTCCTTACTTTATCCATTTTTGTCACTCCACACATCCATCTCAAGTTTCCTTCACATTGGAATTGTTTGTTACAGATCAAAGAAACCAGTGAATACATGGAGGCTCCATCTATGATGAGATTAAGAAGACATCGGCGGCATGAGAAGACCCCCTTACATCAGCCATGTGAGTATCAAATTTATGTTTGAGACTGGAAACTGCAAATTAAGATTTTTGTGACTTCATATATTTTTTAGTATTAAACATCTTTTTGTCTTTGTATGGAACATTGACCTCACAATAACGTAAACAATCACGTAAAACAATTTTTTAAACTTAATTATATCTTCGGAAATCTTTGTTTTAGCTACAAAGGTTTAAAAGGCTGTCTCAAGTGCCCTTTCCCAGAAAATCAAAAGAAGGGCTCTATGAAACCGGTATTTCAATGTTTTAAAAGTAGAGTGTCAAAATACAAATGATTTTGGTATTTTTTTTTAAATCGTAGCTCTTTACTTCGCATTTGCTCATAATGCTGATGCTGTAAACAAGTGATAATAAATGTAGACCTGCCCCTAGCATTCTCGGAGACAGACAGCTCGGGCTCCAGCTCGGGCTCGGGCGGCGGCAGCGCGGGCGCGGGCCGCGCGCACACCCGGCGCCGCCACAACGCGCACCACGCGCCGCGACATTACAAGAAACGGTATGTATACTAAACTTCATCTGCTTAAATAGTGGCACCGTTTTAAAACAACCACAAAACGCTTGATCAAAAGAAGCCTCCTTGAGAACAAACGATACCGTCACCGACGGGTACACGAGAAATAAATTTGAAATAATACAGATGGATAAAGTTCCGAACTATTGCAGATGTTCATAGCACACTAACAACCATCAAGTGGGCCACCTGCTTTTGTCTTAGCGCATCGATAGCAAAAGGTCCAAAGCCCATCAAGTGTGATGGGAGATGATTGAAACGAACGTTGTTCTTGTGATAGATACAAGTTTATTTTCTCAGAAAACTAATAAATATAGTTTAAAAAATAGCCAAGCGTTATACAAAGAGACACGCGTCGTCCGAATGGACCGCTCTGCTCCCGCGACCCGCGACGATTGACGTTCGAGCCGGTGAATTCTAATTGTGAATGCGCGTCATGCGCTTGTACAAAGTGCGTAAGGTGAAAGGTGGGCCAATGTTCGTGGGGAGACGCCGCATACACACTTGTGATCTGACGCGTCCATGAACTTCCATCTGCGGAGTCTTTACTACGGCACTACTGGGGTTCGAAGTCTATTTAGACATTTCCAAGTCGACCACGCGTGACCAAGTGCAAGGCTCTAAAGAAGTCTGTTTTTTAATCTCAGAGACTAAATTGACACATGCAAATGTCAAACTTACAAATAATGCTGCTAGCTCTTTTGTGTAGTGTTGTACCTACGATACCGGTTTGTTGAATCGTAACTTTTTATATTTATTAGATGATTAGAAAAAAAATGACAGATGCCATCAGTGTTAGTACACGGTAAAACGGATATATAAACCCTTTACACTTACTAATAGAACTTTTAAAAATTATGGCAATTATTTGAATTTAAAAAATAATTATCACAATACGGCAGTTATTGTGTGATTTTGAATACGCCAACCCTAAATTTAACAGGAACAACACTGGACACCGTTTAATTTACCTAAAAAACGATACTAATGATTTTATTAACGGCAATTTACGGTAGTGGCACATCACTATTTAAGAATTGCAAAAAACTGGCAACCCACGTAATGTCAGTTTAGTCTCATGAGATTAAAAAACAGACTATAAGATGCCTGTTTCTCTCACACTAATAATTAGCTAAAGTAATGAACATCTCAACAGATCGCTAGGGAACCTCGTAGCAGTCCAAAGTCCTCGCGTGCCTAAACTGGGCATGTTCGTGGGACCACCAGAACTGCCCACCGGATACAGAGCCAGGACGCAAGAGGATAAAGGTAAATACATTTTTTTTTGTCGCTTCTCCCTTAAGAGGGCCCTTCCCGGCCCGTCTATCGTCAACGCGAGCATGATCAAAAACTTTGTTGTTTCATCCAGAGCCACAGCGGCGATTTTCTTTCAACTCCCCTATCTTACCCCGCCCCGACCCCGCACAACTCGTCTCGCGCGCACCTCATACCGCGTATCGCGATAGCATTGAACGAAAAATAGTGTTCGAAAATTTCTTAAACTTGATCCAGGAAATACGTGTTTTTGAATAAGTCTTACAAGTTTGTGAAATAAATATTTGATATTAAGAATTTCCATTACATGTGCAAGGTTTCTATCAGGATGTTTTCTTTACTTTTACAATTTATGAGTACATTATGAACGGCCAAAGTTCAGGGAAAATTTGTGAAAAAAAGCAATTTTTGGAGGCTTATCCTGAATTTGTTTCTGCAATTTTTTATTTTTTGCTTCCATAGAAACCTAGTTATAGTACACAAGATACCTATTACCTCAAAAAAATCAAAGATAGATGCGTAACAACGGCATAATCACGTACGAGCGCGAGCGTTTGTTTGATAAGTATGACGGGTTGGCCGCTCTTAACGGATAGAGAAAGACCAAAGATACGATGGATGGCTAGAAAGGCGCTGATTCATGCAATGACGATGGGGAACAAAATGTGACAAAGGTAGGAGAATTGATGACACGGTTGGCGCAGTGGCTGAGCGATTGACTGCTGCGTAGCGTGTCGCGGATTCGATCCCCGCACGGAATAAATATTTGTATGGCCTACAGATAGTTGTTCCGGGTCTGACTGTTTGTGTATGTGAGTTTAAGTGTTTGTAAACGCACTCACGGTACAGGAGAAATTCCTAGTGCGGGGCAACGTTTAAAAAAAAAAGAATTATGATTCTGCCGGAAACCTCTCGCCTGGCGCATTTCTTAACGACAGTTTTCACCATCGCTTGAATTGCTTCTATGCCATGTTGACACCTGTATGTGCTAAATCTAATTGTACTAAAGTAAAATTTCTCTTGGAATGCATCTTAAAAATATGCCGTATAAATATGTAGCTGCATTAAAAGTTACTTGTATTTAATATCTTCGTTATAAGACCAATGAAAGACAAGCTTAATATATACGAATAATATTTAATAAAGTTCCTTCAGGAAGGTGTGTGAGCTCAGTAGGAGCTACAAGCTACAGACTACTCGATGAGGTCATGTGTATTCGTTTTATTAAAGGACAAAGAGCTACTTATTCAGGTAGTATATACATTTTTGTTACTCCAATAACAGTGTTTTGTTGTTTGGCTTTGTAGCTGCGAGTGAGTCCAGTGAAGGCAGTTCGGACGGTGAAACGAGGAGGCCTAGGCCTCTGCCCCCACCGCCTCATCATGAACCACCGCATAAGGTAAATAAACTAACACCTAAACCTTTGCTTTGTTTGACCCGTAAGCGAAATTATTTATTGACACAAAAAAAAGTCTAAAGATAAATATTTGCTCAGCGGTCAGCTAAATATGACCCTTATGGTCATTTCCATTAATACTGCGAGATATATCATCGCCTAAATGAAGCAGAAGAACGAGTTCGTATTATTGCACTGTTGGAAATTCAGCTCTCGGTGCCGACCTACATAAAAGCACGCTGTTTACGAATAAAACCGCTCAGGGGTCCTAAAATGGCCACTTTAGCAGAATCATAATAGGATAATATTATGAGTCACGTTAAAATTCTTAAAATGGTTACAGACCCAGTTAGTACAATTCGTACGTGACAATTCATAATACGAGCCGCCATAAAGTTTGAACAGAACTATACAATAGGGTAGATGACGCACGCAAAATACGCGCTTAGACGTGGAGTTTCGGACACCAGCCCGCTACACAATATACAATATATACAGAGTGTAACAGAAAGGGTATAATCATATGGAATACTGTGGTACGGACCATCAAACTGAACAAGTTTCTCTATGGGACCACCATCGAAATTGTAAAAAAATTATCAGCTGTCCTATACAAAATTTCAATACCTGCTCGACCCAAATGTATGGGACAGCTGATAATTTTTTTACGATTTCGATGGTGGTCCCATAGAGAAAGTTGTTCAGTTTGATGGTCCGTACCACAGTATTCCTTATGATTATACCCTTTCTGTTACATGCTGTATATAATAGGGTAGATGACTAAAAAAATCGAATTAGTCCGTCAGATAGGTTTCCAAAAACATTGGTTACGTATTTTTTCTTTTTTCACGTAAACAAAAATGAAGACGATACAGTGCGTCGAAAACTAGCGTGACGTCACTTTTATGTACACTTTTTACGTACAAGTGACGTCACAAGTCCCCACTTCGATGATTTGATGCGTTTTTTCTTCGTCATTTTATATTGATTTGATTAAAAAAAATATATGTATCCAATATTTTCGATAATCTAACTGACGGACTAAATAGAATCATATTTTTATATTTTTTTAAGAATCATCGCTATTGATAAAGTGGTCACTAAGTGACAATTTCATAATAGTAACTGGGTGTGACCATTTTAAGAAATTTGCGTTTCTGCGCGTTTATTTAGTCATTAATTTAGGTATCTAGTGTCAGTGGAAACAGATTTTAGTCGAAAAAAGAACAAATAGACTTTAATTTTATTGTCCTGTAGATGCTCTCCGGAGAATACCCATCATCGGCGCAAGACAACTCGTCGTCTAGCGCGGCAGACACTCGGCGACGACATCATCCGTTCAGCAAGCACGACCGTAGGCATAAGGTACACTATTATACAACCTTCGATACCTAAAACTTCTTGGTGGTTTGCATGAAGTTTCGCCGAAAAGCTCTTGTTACTGGGGGCCAAAAATGGCTGCTTTGTCAGAATCATAATATGAATCACGTTAAACATTTAAAACTCATAAAATGGACTTAGTGGTCATAACCATAAAGACCATTTTAAGAATTTTAATTTTTTAACGTGATTCATATTATGATTCTGATAAAACTGCCATTTTAGGTCCCCTGATCACTTGTTAAAGTCGGTTTTGTATAAAAAGCGACCAATTAGCGAAAATAACAAATACACATCAGCACGCGACAGCATCGCCACGCGGAGCTAATTCGTCAGATTTTTTTCCTATTGAAAACCGATAGTTTTCGTGATTACTTTTGACCTTGATTTAAAATAATAAATTTTAGAAAACATGTATTTTTCCAGGAATTCTCAAAGAGCAAAGATTCAAAGAAGAACGCGGCTCAAGTAAACAACACGCAGTCACCACAAAACTGGGGTCCACAGGTATAATGTTTGTTATTCTATGAACTGTAGTAACCGGTCGCTAATATGGCATACCGAGTTTTATCAAGACGTAAGAGCGGGGCGGGTCGCAGGCGCGTGCGCACGTAGGTGTCCCAGGTGGGCGGGGCGGGCGGGGCGGGGTGGGCTGTTCATTGCTCACGTGTTGAGGGTGTAAATTAAGGTGGAAGGGTCAGGGTAGCTCGCGAAATTCAAATTTTGCAGGTCAGTTAGTGTCAAGTTGTATGTTGATGAAAAATGAGTCGCGCCAGTAACACGTATGTAGTTACAGAATTATAATCATTAAAATCATCAATACAACCCTCGCAAGTTCATTTAACCCCATTGAGTGACTTTTTCAGGAAATAGTTATTGAATGGGGTTAAATAAATAATCGAGTTGTATTGATAATTTTCATGATTATGATTCTGTTATGTTGTCATACGTGTTACTGGCGCGATTCATATTTTCATCAACATACAACCTGACACTGACCTGCAAATTGCAAAAAACGTAAGAAAATTTAAATTTCGCGGGCTATCCTGGTACTTCCACCTTATACCGGCGAGTGACAAGACACGTCTTGTTGCCGCTCGGCAGCCGCCCTTGGCTAGGTTTCTTTTTTGTGATTTCTTACCAAGGCGCTTCCCGCACCCGTTCCTACTTGGGCCGCTCGCTGACAAACACGACGCCCTACAAACCGAAACTGCCTAAAACTCGATGTGGCGGTCTGCTATTTTATAGATAAAAAAGGATCTTTTGGTACAAGACCTAGTTCGGAACTGACGCCGCCATCTTGTACTTTCATTACAATTTCGGAAATGTTTACCAACACCGCCTCCAGGGGGGTTACTATGACGTCTTAAAGCAGGAGTAATTCCAGTGTGGGAAAGAGAGCTATACAGGTCTTCTAGCGCCATCTGTTTCCCACACTTGAAGTATTTCTGCTTTAAGACATCGTGGTAGGACACCTGGTCAATGTCAGTAACACCAAAAGATCCCAAAAGCATTGTCTCTTCGCTTGATAGGATTCATCAATCCAGCTTCAAGATTGAAAATGGCGTCGGCCTCTACCTTACCTCTGTTCTATACTTTCGACTGAAATTTTAATAGAAATGGCGCTATTTTCAAATCCAGAAATATTTATTCTAACCTAAATTTCTCTTATTATAGGGCAACCACGGTATACCTCTGTTCGTAGAGAAGTGCGTGGAGTTCATAGAGCGAGAGGGACTGGCGTCGGAGGGACTATACAGAGTGCCCGGCAACAGGGCGCACGTCGATATGTTGTTCACCAAGTTTTATGAAGGTTAGTTTTTTTTTACAAGCTTTTACTTAATATATTGTGTGTAATGTCCAGCGATATTTATTATTATTTCCTTTATTTATCATTTTTCTTATACGATATCTTTTTAAACATTTCTTTAAAAAAAAACCTATAAAAAAAATATAAAAAATAGATGGCCCATCGGCATCAGGTACAAGGTCCAGGCTGCCGGTGGTCCCCACTATGCGTGCCATGTCCAGGAGTACTGCTTTCTGAATCAATTATTATTATATTATGGGGGTCAAAGTTCCATCTTTTTTTTTAATACTAGTATTTAATGTTATAACTTGACTTTAAATACCTCCTCGACCTCCATACATACTATTTAATGCATCCATTAGCCATATCATCACTTTTGAGTGCGTTATATTGAGCCCTATACAACAATAATATTTGCGTAGACTTACCAAGTTTGATGTTATAGAATGTTTGGTTAACGACTTCGTGAAGGATCTGTTTACACCTTGTATAATAAACATATGCCATTTTTCCTCAGATCCCAAAGTGGACTTAGATTCGCTAGACATCCCAGTGAATGCTGTGGCGACTGCGCTCAAAGACTTCTTCTCCAAGAGATTGCCGCCACTGCTCGACGAGGCCAGTATGGCCCAGCTTGAGGATATTGCGAGTAAGTACGCTATTTTGTATTTCAAATGCTTGATTGTATGGTTTATATTAAATCGATAAAATGATTGTTTTTAAAAGTTTTATAACATCTGATCCATTTCTGACTTTTTGCGTATCTGACATTCTACATATCTGGCATTCTGCGTTCATGACATTTTGCGTAATTGGCATTTTGAGTTTCTGGCTTTTTGCGTATCTGGCAATCTGCGATTTCTGACAAAATGCGTGTCTGACATTTTACGTATCTGACATAGGACGTATAAATCGTCAAATTTAAATTGAGTGTGCAAAGAGTTTACACCAGGAATGTGTGTGTGAGTTTGAGTTTTTGTTTGACTCCTGTAACACAGGTCTCACCTAGCACAGGAGTCAGGGTTTCAAATGGAAATGTACAATCGACCCAAAATGAATCTGATCACCTTACGGCCTGTTTTTGCTTGCAGCATCCGGCCGCTATAGAAGCGCTTAGTTAAAAACTTTTTCTTCATTGGTCCTTTTTGGTGTTATTCCTATTAGTCAAAAAAGGGTGGTCAAACATCTGTGACCATTAACAGAGCCTGAGAATTTTTGTAAAACAAAAGATAATGTAAGAAGGTCGCATATTTTTTATTGTTTTTCTACTATTGGTCCGTACTCTCTTTGTGCTGACCAATAGTAGTAAGGGTGGTGAACAGATGTGGATATCGTGTGCACGGGATTTTGTTTTAAAAGTGAGCAGATTCATTTTGGTGCGATGGTACAACTTTTTTTTCATGTCAATAATTTTTTTTTGTCTAGTTTTATTGACTTCTAATTTTGACTAATTTTGTTGTACTTAATAAGGTTAATTTTATCCTATTCAAATGCGTTGAACAAATGAACGCAACACTCGCGTACTCTTTTTTTTCTGCGACTGGCATCTCGTAGGTCAACCTAGGAAGTTCTTGTCAGCTTAACCTTACCTTGTACCTTTTTATATAATTTTGTTTTAATGTTATTTCATCCAATTTTTGTATTTTTTTTTTGTATTGTCCTGTGTGAGTCTGATAAAAAAATTTTTTCTTTCTTAACCGGTCTATCGTATTCGTATTCATTTTGTTCATCGCATTCGAATGCATCGTCGCGCCAACAGAGAGCTCATTCGGTTTGGCGGAGTGGATAAGTTCAAATTCGAAGCCGTAACTGAATGAGAGTTCTGTTTATGAAGGGCGGGCTGTTTTGGGGGATGGACTCATTTAATTTTGACGTTCTAAACGTATTCATAGTTAACTATGCATGTTTTTTTTTTTTAGTTTCGCCTCTTAAAAGACTGCGTACCAATTTTTTATGTTTTTTGGGTTTGTGTATTGACTTATTTGTCCGCTTTGCTTTGCATTCTTAGTTTAGTGTTTTCGTGTACGTGTTTGTGGTAGAAGTATTAATGAGTAAATGAAGGGTGTATTCCAGCGATGCGCGGCTGCATCGCGGGCGGCGTGGAGCTGAAGGACCGCAGCTGGCGCCTGCTGGCGCTGCGCTCGCTGCTCAACACGGCGCTCACGCCGCTCGCGCGCGCCACGCTCGACTACCTGCTCGACCACTTCGCTAGGTAAGTGTGCAGCTGACGGATGCAAGATACCATTCCCAGCAGCCTATCGTACTCCATCATCCACATGTAACCTGACGCAGCCACCTTTTTAAAATTATCGGTCCATATACCAGCGTCACACACTACGGTCGACCATTGGTCATTCGACACACATGGCTGGTCCGTTGCCATTTCATCTTGAAAATTACCATTCAGAAAATGCAGTGGTGCAGATATTCTCCATAAGGTCATACTATGGAGAATATCTGCATCACTGCATTTTGTGAAGGCCAAAATCAAATGAGGCAATTATTAGAAAAACGCCAAGACGATAAAGCTCGTGTAATCACGGACATAAGTTTGTGTAGGCCGAGCATAGACTTTAGCAGCACGCATGGTATAATAATACTTTTTACTTTTTTAAATACTATACTGTGTTTGGCCTACTGGCAATACAAAACACAAAAAAATACTAAGTGAATTTTAACACCACATAAGAAGATACGAATTTGAAAGCGTAAGTACGATCGAATCTTTAGGTGATGTTACGAATATTTGCATTCGCATTCGCTAGTGCGAATGATTCGCATCATTTTATACATTCGCATCAAGCGAAGCGAATGTTTTGCGAATGCGAATGTGTACAGGTAGTGTCGAGTCTGGCCTGGCGGCCGCGCCGAAGGCGCAGGCAGGCATCACGTGTTTCATTCGATCTTTCTCACTGATTGCTTGGTTAATTTGACTTGTTACGTTCTAGTTGTTAGAAAGTTCTAACTAATCATTACGCAAATAAACAAAACAATTGTGAGATTAGAATTGTGTTGAGCTATTTTGTCAGATTTTCCCATGGCTCCGGGAATTGAAAGCGAAATATACTTAACGATTTTTCACGCCTATCGATCGAGACCACGCGAAATGCAATGTTTGTCAAAAAACTTATTCCACAATTGGGCGCACTACCTCGGCATAACGAACCCATTTGAAAACTGAAGAAGTAATAAAAATGACGACTTAAGTCGATTAAAGTTTTTTTTATTGTTATTCCCAAACATTCGCATCCGCACATTCGCATCCCGAAAATTCGCATTCGCATTCGCGAATGTGAAAAATACGACATTCATAACATCCCTGTTAGACAGCCAATTGAAGATAAACCATCTTGTGCCTATACTAAGTTCAAATTTCCTTAACAGGGTGGCAGACAACTCAAAACTAAACTCAATGGACAGCAAGAACCTAGCCATATGCTGGTGGCCGACACTCCTGCCGGTTCAGTTCTCGGACATGGGCCGGTTCGAGATGACCCGGCCTTACCTCGAGGATATCGTGCAGACCATGATCGACCAGCACCCCTTTCTGTTCCGGGGGCAAGAGGCTTTTGTCATGGTGTGAGAACAGTGTGTGAGTATCTATACATATCAAAGACTGATATCATGTTCTGGAACAACTAATTCGCTTCCTCCACACCTAAACTTCCATTTATACAGGGTGTAAAGGACAGGCTGTCAGGGTGCATTCAGCTCCTTATTTTAATATACCATCGGAATTTGGCTCCGGATTTTTTTTTTTTTTTTTTCAGTTTTATTTCTTTGTAAAATTACATTATCTGTACGCAGCACTCCATTTATGGAAATAATACGGTTAAAATCATTAAAAAACCAATAATTAATGTTGAAATACTGTAACGGACGACGCTTGGTATCAGCTGTTCACTTCCGTGTGTGTGTGTGTGTTCGTTCGCTACGTGCGTTTTGCCAAAGTAACGATACATTGCGTATGAGGAAATAAAACAAATCATATTTATTGGATTCCCATAACGTTCCTGAAATAATTTCTTGTACCGGTCATCTAAATAATTTGATATACTGAATTCACCCCATCAGTCTGCGGAGGGCTGTCCCTTACACCCTGTATAGAGAAGGCCTGACTTTCAGCCCATCTCTGACAAAATTATGGTGATCATTCTCTACATCAGAAGCATAAGGTTGGATGTACAAATACAGAGAGATTTGAGCTCCGACCTTATGCTTCTGATGTCGAGCATTATTCTCGTTAAAATGGGGTTGCTACTAATGAAAGTCTGTTAAAATCGTAAGGTTGCGGCTTTGATTGCTGCTGTCAGAGACGAAGTATAGTATAGTACAGCTGGTTTATTTTTAATTCATAAAATGCAATGCAGTTTCTACCTAAAGTGTGAAATGAGGCTAGACTTCAATGTTGACTTTCGTTTATTATTTGCAGGAACCCACAATGCATGTTGCATTTGTGATGGACGACGTTTAACGTCGCCGCGCGCGGCTCCACTAGAACCGTCGCTAGCGGCACATGCGGACTCCGCTTACCATACGATACTTAGCGCGTAAGTTTGGCTACTCTGTGTAATGTGGCGAGAGCGCGATTTGATGTCATCGGTCGAGGCAGGTACTCAACTTGCAGGCATATGACATCAATCTCGACCAAATTATTGGCGACATTGCGAATAGACCACATTTGTATATACTGTGATCTGATCGTAATGCTGTCTCCGTTTATTGGCAAGCTATTGTTGTTCTAAAGTAGGTTTTTAATATATAAAAAAGATGTCTGTCTGTCGGTATCCACTACAGTTAGTACGATAAACTTTATTTTTCCATGCGGTTTTCATATCAATAACGCTTCTTGATCGCGTTGAATCGTTGCTTGCATTGTTTCAAACATTTATTTTTTAATAATCGAATGTTTTATCTTTTAATACGATGGACTAGTGAATCAGTATTTTAAATAGATGTTATTATTCAAAATTGTACCGCATTTGTAATAGTATGTAAGTGGAAAATGCACAAAAAGTATTTAAACAAAGTGTTTTCTTAACTGAAGGTAATACTGGTATGATATTTAAACGTTTATATTTGTAATCAATTAATGGCAACACCATGTAATGAGCACATTCCGTTCAGAAATATAAGTGTTAATAATGATTATGGTTAATTATAGTGATTACTTAACCATGGGTTTAATCGTTCGTGTAAGAATTGGTGTAAAGATATTAATGCTTGCGGGCGCTTGTTTTTAAATATTTTTTATAAGGCAACGGTTTTTTGGTGATGTCATGTGTCTCTTGGCAGAGAAAAGCCAGATTTAAAGTTGTTGTTAAAATTAAGAAAACCCATCCCAGTGTAATCAGTGTTTTTTTTTTTTTTTTTATAAAACCAAAAGTGTTGTAATATCGCAGCTAGATAACAAAAAAATGATGACAAAATCCAAGAGACACATTGAAGTTTTAATAATTCTAACCAAATTATTTTATTATGAAATTAATAACGCTTAATAATTTGTTTCCCAAGACAATTATTACAAAATAATCTTGCCATAATCATAAAACGTATTAATAATCATTATAAAAAATCATTTATTGGAAACGGTATTAATCACAAAATAAACTTTAGTTTAAATGTTTTACGAAGACGCATCATTATGACTCTTAACAAAATGTTTTAAGGTCATAATTAAATTGACAATGTTTGTCTTCTGTTGACAAATTAGATCTCAACAGCTATTGGCTGTCGTTATTTTGGTCAGCCAATCACAACATACCGCACTGGGTCCACCTGGTGAATAATGGCCCGCTCTAAGACAGAGTAAGATACAGAGAAGTAGTCGACGGCCCATCAATGGCTACATTATAGGCCGCATAACATGTTATAAATCACAATTGCTAACAATTCATTTGACAGCAGATTAACTGTTCAGGTTCATAGAAAACCAGCTTTCGATTCGATACATATTTAATATTTTGAGCACCAGAGCATAAACGCACGCGCGTGCCCTCCACGCCAAGCCATAATTTCACTTACAATTTTGTCAAATATTTGTGTCGTTTGGCGTACAAGGCACGCGCTTGTTTGTCGTGTATATGTGACAAAGGCGTTCAAAAGGTGGATACGTCCAACCGTACCGGGATAAAAAGTAAAAAAAGAGAAATATTCTATGTTCCTACTCAGGTCATAGTTTTGTTAGGAGTGAAACCACGACGGATGAACAAACTGACTTTCATATTTATTATATCAGTTAGAATGGGTTGACTGCCCCGTTGGTCTAGTGGTCGCAAACGCGACTGCTCAGCATGTGGTCCTGGATTCGATTCCCGGGTCGGGATATGTCTATTGGGTTTTTCCACCAGGAATTTCTCAGTAGCAGCAATGGAGTCAGGAAATGTGCTCGGTTGATGGCAATAGGCTGACTCCCTATAACAAGCGACTTGAAAACATAACTGGCGATATGTGAGTGTACTATGAGGTACACCTCTGCCTCACCCTTTTGAGATAACAGGCGTGATGTTATGATGGGGTCTTCGTAAAATACAAAAACTAAAATTAATGTCACATCCTAAAGGCAGCTTCTTTTCTTAATTTTCGAGACTGATATCAAGCTAGTTCCTTTCACAATACATCCAAAATGCGCACTTAATTTTAAAACATATTACGTAAAGTTATACTTGATTAGCGGATGGTATGTTCCTTGTTTTAAACACCAATGTCTTGTCAATCCTTTGTTATTTTTACCCGACTGCTAAATAAAGAGGAGTTTATGTATTCTACCAGCATCTTTTTTTTTTTTGTTCTGGTTTTTACAGCGTTTGTTCTATGACAAAGACATTCAAATATTGACGAACAATAGACGGAACAAGACGAAGGAATCGTGATCCAATACTTCACTACATAGTATAAAACATAGTCGCTTCCCGCTGTCTGTCCCTATGTATTCTTAGATCTTTAAAACTACGCAACGGATTTTGATGCGGTTTTTTTTCGTAGATAGATTGATTCAAGAGGAAGGTTTATATGTATGATATTGCACCCGTGCGAAGCCGGGGCGGGTCGCTAGTGTTACTATATAGTAACAAATCGTACTGTCTAGTGTCAAAATCTAAAATGTTCGAGATCAAAATTTTTGTGTGAAAATATCCCAAACGTCCTCTCTATTAGTCTTTTAAATCTCTTTGTTCTGAGATTACTAGTCCGATTATCGTGATTCGTTTTTCTTAAAAAAATATATTAACTTGGGTAGTTCATGAGTTAACTTCTATAACACGTTTTTTTCTTCTTCGTCTATGTTGATGACATGATAATACCCAGACAAGAATTTGTGTAGGATATCTGAACTAATAAGGGTAAAACAAAAAACACCTTTGTCGTGTTTTTTTTTTGAAGTCTGTTCTTTTTTTTTTGAATATTTATTAGTTAAACTCGATCTGTAATAATAATAATTACAGATCGAGTTTAACTAATAAATCGATCTAACTCTGTAATAATTACAGATCGAGTTTAACTAATAAATCGATCTAACTCGATCTGTAATAATTACAGATCGAGTTTAACTAATAAATATTCCAAAAAAAATCGACATGTAAAAATTGAGTTAAGTTTGTTTGTGTGAAGACTGTGTCTTGTACTTCGTTATTTTAATTGTTGCGAGATTTATGGCTTGTTGAGGGAATGACGACCCTCAGTAATGAGGAATTTGACTCCTTGAGAAAGTAACTGCTTGTGGGTGGTTCATAAAGTCATGCTATAAACGTACTTAACGAAGCTGAAAGGTACTGTTTCTCGCCATCATTGCGATATACCACCTGGGAACCTTCTAGTTACGAAGATATTGGGGCTCAAAGTTCCAACTTTTTCACAAGTTTTTTTTAAATACATGTGTTAAAAGTAAGGCTTTTACTTTAAACATCTTCACGAGCCCCGTACTATTCAATCGATTCATCAGCACAATGTTATAAGTGCGTTACATTGAGTCTTAACGTAAAACTTTTCTTATCCCCGAAAAAAAACGTCATTTCCCACCGAAAATTTTTGCGTAGAGTTACTTAGTTTGATCTATAGAATGCTTGGTTGACGGCTTCATGAAGGGACTGTTTACATCCTGTATATAGATTTAACCAGTCTGTAAGAATTGTCGCTCACGGTTAATCAATCGCTCAATTGTCGTTCCCGCATGGGGCTAACTGCTTAGCTTATGCATTCCATATAAGGCCTGACATTTATGTCTTGTACTCGCAAGGTCCACCATCAAGCATGGGTTTCCGAGTTCCATGCTCAAGCCGGGAAAACTGCAATTGAGTTTTTTCTGCAAATTAATTGCAACCCTATCTCTTTTTGAACTTGAGATATTACATAGGATTTACAAAAAACTCGTGAAATTTGGAGTGTACTACACACTTCTGGCTATCCTTTCGGGAATATAGGCGTGACAATAAAGGTTGGCCGACCCGAATGGCGCAGCGGTAGTGAGGCTGCCGTACGTTCTTAGGGTTCCGGGTTCGAATCCCGGTAGGAGCAAAATAGTTGGTGTGATGAGCGTGGACATTTGTTTCCGAGTCATGGATGTTCATATGTATAATAAGTATGTATTTACAAACAAAAAGTATCTATGTAGTAGTATCAACTATCTGGTGTCCACGACACAAGCTTCGTTGCTTAGTGTGGCACCTAGATGGTGCTGTGTGTAATGTCCAGCGATATTTATTTATTTTACAAGCATTGGTGTTTTAAACAAAATATGATTAACCACAATGTATAGCGAATGGCCTATTTTGAATATTAAGTGTTAGATAGACTGACGTAGCAATATGTGTATCTCAATATTGTTTAACTCTTTAAAATTATGTACACTTTCTTTATATCTTCCAAGTTTTCATACTAATCTTATGAACGTCTTTGAAATACTATTTTATTTGTAAGTCGTGGTGACTGATGATGAATGATGATGAAGTAGTAGTGATAAATTCACTCTTTTTAGGGTTCCGTATTGAGAAAATGAGTAATGTGTTGGAGTTTTTTTTTTATTATTTGGTTGATGTGCATTAAGAAGTAACATTGAAAGGCTATACACAAAATGTTTCTATTTTTAAGCAAACAAACCGTGTTTAACTAAAGCATTTGTTGCTTTGTATATCGTTGTGCAGTTTTCGACCGTTTTTTAAACGTTTGTGTTTTTAGTTGGAAGTTATTCTATGTTCAAATCCGTGTTTCCAATTGGTATTATTTCCACATAAACAAGTGTCAACTTTAGACTAGTGTAAATGAAGTTGATTTCAGAATGACTACTACTATTGAAAAGGTAATAATAAGTTTTTGAAGTAGGTAGTGCCCCTGACTTTTATACTTATTATTTCTCTAAAAACACATTTATGCAAAAAACAATGTTCTTATACAAACACAAGATGCGACCTCCAAAGAAACGTCGTGTAATAGCTTTTAAGTATTTTCTTGAAATATAAATTCTTGGGAGTGCATTATAATTAAATGATACGGAACCCAACGAGTAAAACTCGTCCTTCGAATGTAAATTAAACTTATTTTCTCATAATCTAATGAGCATTAGTTGTTGCAGTTCTTATGCCACTAGACATAAGAGTGAATATTGCACTTTTATTTAAAAAAAAAATATTTGCTCTATTCTAAACTTAATTTTTTAAATGTATTTGCTCTTGTAACGTGAATTGCTTAAATATGTTTTCAGTGTTTTATGTACATTGTTGTATTCTTAATGTATTTTGTTTATTAATAGGGTGAATGTAATAGTTGTCGTCCATGTGCAGTTATTGGCATTTGAAGTTTAACTAAAGAAATGAACTCAATCTCAGTCATATTTATTTTTGTGATCATAATATCACGAGTTGAGGTTACATATACTAAATTTCTGTTATTTTAAATGCCAATCAACAGCACAGAGTTTTCTACCTTATTTTAAGTCTTTATAAAAATACGTCTTCTACTATGAACTCTGTTACGTATGTCGTAAGGTAGATTTTACTCAATTCCATTACGTTAATTTGCAAAAGCAATTTCGGATTTGTATTAAGCATTGCGAGTAAAGTATATGTAACTATTTAATAAGTATATTTAATATATTAGGTGTCTTCATTAAGCATAGTTAAGAATGTATGTAAGTTTTTAACGATATAATGTCATTATATCTCTGTCTCGCTCGCACATTAGCGATGCTCGTCCAGACGCCAGTGTGCGAGCGAGATAGCAATCATGTCCATTAGGGGAATGATGTGAGGGAATTTTTTATATTTTACTATGAATCGAAAAAGACATAGAGCCTACCTGTGTTTAAATATTTTATTTTTCTAGAATTTTTCGCTTTTCTTGTAGATCTCACTGGCAGTGTACACCCTGTATTTTTTTTTTTGTTTAAATCGTAAAGTTTTCCCTAATGTTTTTTTCGAAAAATGCAATTTCTATATAAATATTCGATGTAAATATTGTACATTCATTCATTTTTATTATTTTTTGCTTAATTTATTTATTGAGATATTTTTTTATCAAAGAGTTTTAAAGCCATATATTTGTTACTCCATGCAATATTACGAGTGTTTTCTTTTTTAAGTTGTAAAAAAATTAATATTTTACTTTTGAGCACATGTTTTTCTAATGGATTTCGTGAACGTGCCATTTTATTTAAACGTGCGGTGATTTTGGAGATTCCTAAAGTTTTTTGTATTGGTAGTAAACGCTTTTACGTTCGAAATTCTTTCCTGTAGGTTCTTGAATGTTCTACAGTAGATATCAATGTACGCTTAGCCCTGTGGCCCGTCGTCGCCTGCGTATTTGGTCTACCTGGCTAGATATTGAGTGTTGTGGGAGATAGCTTGAGTAGGATAAAAGTATGATGATCTAAGGAGTGTGATTATTTGAAGATTATAACTATAATGAGCGAAGTTTTGATAATTTTGCTCTTGCCATTGTAGGTTTAAAGTGAGGATTCTAATTAAAACGTAAGGTGCGGTCTGAAGCATGGGATTTTAAATAAAACAGTATTAAAAAGCATTTAAATAAAGTTAAAGGCAATTTTTTATTCATCAGTATATAACTGTATTAGATTTCTGAATGAAATACATGGAAAATTGTATTTATTAACTCAAGACTGCATTGAAATTATTGCATTTATCAATCGGAAGCTTTGACGATTTATTATGACAAACTGTTTGTCTGGTTTAAAAGTAATAACCAAGAAATTATATATGAATTTACTGACATATTAAAAAACTCTTCTTAATCGGGGTAATTATTTACTTACGCACGCTAAACATCGGATTCCATCCGTTATTGTACTAAGATATACAAAGATGGAAACCGTCATGTCCTAGAACCAAAAATTCGAAGACGCGTCACATCCACCGACCCGCACTGGGCCCACGTCCTCTCAGCAAGGGCAGCCCTGTTCGGATCCCAACAATGGGAACAGTTGACGTTCCCTATGCTAATTCAAAGAAGAATGTATTCCACAGTAACACTATTTCGGACCTCCTAGCTCCGCTCACCTTACAAATATTATAATAGTAGTGTGATCAATGTTGTGATATTATTATCGGTCGTGTTGTCTGCGGGCGACAGCGGGCCTCAGGGCGCATCCATTTTGCTATGCGTCTCAATTACTGTAACTACAACACAACTCAAAACGAATGTGTCATATTTTATAATAAATAATCATCTATGTAATGAATTGTTTGTTTTATTTTCTTTTTTATCTGTCACTTGTAAAGGCAATCGTCAACCTACCAACTACTACCTACTAATGTACGTGTAACCGTACCTAGCCTACCGTGTAAGTGTACCTACGTTTCCAATCGCTTAAAATCGTGAAAAAAATCCAGAATAGTTGACAATACAGTGCCCCTAGAAACGTATAGTAAGCAAGTAATGTATAGGATGATTTCCACAAACGATTTTCCACCACCTCGCATCGGATCGGATCGGAAAGAATGCGAACGGATGCGGCGATAACCGCTCGCGTCCGGCAGGATGTCGACGCGTACGATCGGCTTCGTACCGTCGCACGGTGGGATGAAAATCAGCTTTCATAGACTTAGGGATTTTAATTTGCAAGTGCCGGATTTTTTGCCGGATATCGCTTCTATTAGGTATAACTATATACAAAAATGACACCCGAGTTAATTCTGCTCAAAAACGAAGGAATTATAATTATTTTACGAAAAAATTGTATGAAGCTGGTATGAAAAATCGAATTATCTCATAAACGGAAAAGAAAACCATAATATCCTTACAGGTGGTGATAGTACTAATTATTTATGATTTTTTGGTCGCCGATTCGCCGAAAAATATTATGCCGTTTTTTTTTTAATCGTTAAAATAACTTTATTTATTTTTGCATGTGAAACGGTTCCTTTTAGTGTTTAAGTTGAGAAACACGAGACTTTTAACAACACAACATAAAATAGCATCACCCCTATGAATAGGCAGAGTTTTATAGTACACCCCCACTTAGATAACTATGTTTGAGCTAGATATTTAGAAACACAAAATGAGTTTTAAAACTTTGCATTCAACCAAAATACCAAATAACAAATTATTTAGTCTTGCAATGAGTTTGAAAACAAGTGAAACTAATTAGAATGATTTAGTCTTCTACTGATAGATAGAGATAATACTTTATGGACGAACCCAAAACCATTAACTTTGTAAGGTTTTTTAGTTCAGTTTACTTTTGTAAAAGAGAGCGAAGCAGTTGTCATTGATCTCAAAAGTCTGATGTGACAGCATCTAAGCGGTTCATTTCTGTAGGTTTTGCTAAGCACAGGTAGCACGATGCATTTGATCTGGCTTCAGAAAGATAAGTGCAGACTTTAGCGTAGATCATTGTCATCATTAGTAAATGAGTCACCCTGTAACTACTACAAAACTCTGTGGGGATAAGGGCCTTAATTTCATCATCCATTTGCTGAACTGAAAAAATTACAAAATTGAGCATGGTTTTGGATGCGTCCATAAAGTATTAATTATCTCTATCTGTCAGTAGAAGACTAAATAATTTGTTATTAGGTATTTTGATTGAATGCAAGGTTTTAAAACTCATTTTGTGTTGATAAATAGCTAGCTCAAACATAGTTATCTAAGTGGGGGTGTACTATAAACCTCTTCCTACTCCTTCGGGGATATAGGGATAATGCTATTTTATGTTACGTGTTTTTAAAAGTCTGTGTTCAGCATTAACGATATTGTTCCTCGAGCCCTTGCCGGCGCCGGCGTACCAGCGGTATTAGAACCAAACGGCTTGGTACGTGACGATGGTAAGAGACCAGACGGCATGACGTTGGTGCCTTGGAAGGTGGTGGTGGCCTTTGGTGTGGGACGTAACCTGTGTCGACACTCTTGCGCCATCTCACGTTGCAAGCATGGCGGGCTGTGCCGGCGCTGCTGCTGCTGAGATCCTCAAGCGGCGCAAATACTGTAACCTAATCGGTAACTACAGTTTTGAGTCGTTTGGGGACGAAACGCTCGGCTCATGGAGCCGAGTGCGCGTCTCCTTTTTAAGGAAATATCTCGCCGTCTGGTCGACACTTCGCGTGACCAGAGGGCTGGCTCTTTCTTTGGTCAAAGAATTAGCATTGCCATTCAACGTGGCAATGCTGCCAGTCTTCTGGGCACGTTTCCGAATGACATCGATGGGGAGGAGTAGGTATTTGACGCCTAGCTGTCTTATTGTCGACGTTGTATATATGTAAGAACTTACTTTTTAGCAATATTTATTTATTGTTTTAAATTCTGTGGTGGTTATTTTCCATTTTCACCTGCCTCAGGCCCGATACACGGATGCATGTAAGGCCTGCCAGTGCTGCATGAAAGGTCCGTCCGACCTGTTAGCGACAACGGTAAGAAGACTGATGCCGCTGCCCCGCACTCTACCCGCTATCGAGGTCGCCCTCTTGCGCATGATGGTATGGGGAGATGATGTGTTACCGTTGCTGATCGTCCCCATGTAGTAATATGGTAGTAATAATACACTTGTTGTGGGAATACTGCACAGTTTAATAAACACAGGTTGTTGGTTAATAAATAAGGTACACAGTTTGATGCAGCTATCATGATACAGTAGCGGAGACGTAATCATCAAACGTCAAAGTCCTTCTCTCTACCAGTATGGCGGCGGTGTTGCCATCTCGAGTCGGTCGTTCGGAAATCGAACGCCGCCACACCACCCCCCTAGAGAGTGGGAAAGATCATAGATCGAAAGGTTTTGCGAAGCGAACACTTCTACCTGAACGAGTAGTATAAGGTAAAGTACCTACGTTGAGTATTGTGTGTTGCATCTTCTGTTTGAGGTTTGTGAGTGCTTGAATGAGGTATATCAGAGGATGTCTGACTGTTGCGAGTAGGAGGAATGGGTGTGTCAGCTGTGCGAGTGAGAGTTTGTGTGGGAGTGAAAGGTTGTGCAAGGGTATCCACGTATGCAGGTTTAACGCGGTCTACACTCACGACTACTTCCTTGTTCCCGACAATGATGGTCATTGTCTTTTCAGAACGACTCACGACAAGATGAGGGCCAGAATAAGGTGGTTGCAATGGTGGTTTCACGTGATCGTATCTTAAGAACACATGTGTAGCCGTGGCAAGGTCTTTAAAAAGAAAAACGTTCTTTTGGTCATGTCGTGATGCGGGAACAGGTCTCAACTCGGACATGGTTCTTCTGAGTTGCGTGACAAAGTCAGCTGGATCAGCGGTAGATTGAGCTGGCTGAAAAACAACCATCTCACAAGGCAGGTGTAGTGGTTCTCCGTAAACTAATTCGGCTACCGAGGTCCCAAGATCGTCCTTCAGCGCGGCTCGCATACCGAGTAAGACGATGGGCAAGGCTTTGATCCATGATTCGTCATGACACATTAACGATGCCTTTAATTGGCGGTGGAGCCTTTCGACCATTCCGTTGGCACAAGGCTGGTAACTGGTAGTGCGTACCTTCTTAGTGCCTAGTTGTGCCATGAGTCGACGGAATAGGTCAGACTCGAACTGCCTTCCCTGGTCGGTCGTGACGCGGGAAGGAACTCCAAATCTTGAAATCCAACCGGAAAGCAGCGTGTCGGCAGTTTCTTCGGCAGTAATGGTTCGCATGGGCCATGCTTCAGGCCAGCGTGAAAATCGGTCTACTGCCGTCAAAAGATAGCGATAACCTTCGCAGACGGGCAAGGGACCCACGATATCGATATGGATGTGCCTGAAGCGGCCAGATGGCGACGCGAAAGTACCAAGCGGGGAAACTGTATGCCTCGTGACTTTATTTCGTTGGCAAGAAAGACACGTTTTAGTCCATTCACGGATGTCTTTTCGGATGGAAGGCCACACGAATCTGTTAGCGATTAGGTTAGTAGTTGCGCGAATGCCGGGATGACTCAAACTATGCAGCTTCTCAAAGTATTTTCGTCGGAAAGGAACGGTGAGAAACGGACGCGGCTTACCGGTGGACGTGTCACAGATTATAGTAACGTCCGTGCCAGGTAAGGTGACCTTTTCAAGTTTTAAAGAAGTGTCAGCGTCTCGTAAGAAACTCTGAAGTTCCTCGTCGACTCCTTGCGATTCAGCCAATGCTGAGAAGTCGTTCTCTAGGGAAACCGCCTCAATCCTGGACATTGTATCGGCTACAACGTTGTCTACACCTTTGATGTAGACAACGTCGGTCGTGTATTGCGAAATGAAAGAGAGTTGATTTAGCTGTACAGGGGGCAACTTCTCCCGGCGCTGAGAAAAAGCGTGCAACAGAGGCTTGTGGTCTGTAAATATTGTACAGTGTTGCGCCTCCAGAATGTGTCGGAAATGTTGTACAGCCTCATATACAGCCAAGAGTTCTCTATAATAGGCCGGCCAGGAGGATTGGCGAGGATTCAGTTTCTTGCTGAAGAATGCAAGGGGTTGCCATACAGTACCTGTACGTTGCTGCAAGCATGCACCAACGTGCGTACCAGAAGCGTCCGTAAAGAGACCCAATTGAGCATTGAAAAGCGGATGTGACAAAAGAGTCGCTTGTGTAAGGCTTTCCTTGCAAGCATGAAAGGCACTCTCAAGCTCTGGAGTCCAAGGTACTGGCTTTGCACCCTTGAGTTTGGAATCGGCCAAGACATTTACCAACGGCGCCTGCATCAGAGCCGCGCGTGGCAAGAAACGCCTGTAGTAATTTATCATGCCCAGGAACCTACGGAGGCCCTGAACAGTTTTAGGCAGGGGGAATTCCTGCAGAGCAGTGATTCTTTCTGCTGGCGGACCTATGCCTTCCCTAGATACACGATACCCTAGAAAGATAACCTCTTTGGCTCCCAAAACGCATTTTGCCGGATTCACGACAACACCGTAGTCAGCGAGTTTTTGAAAAAGAAGGCGCAAATGACGTGGGTGTTCTTCCTTGCTGCGGGAGAAAATGAGGATATCGTCTAGATAGGGAAAACAGAAGTCGAAATCCCTTAAAAGCTCGTCTATGAATCTCTGGAACGTTTGTCCCGCATTGCGCAATCCGAAAGTCATATACGGAAATTCGTATAAACCGAAAGGTGTTATGATCGCGGTCTTGCATATGTCCTCATCGTGAACAGGTATCTGCTGGTAAGCTTTAACCAAGTCGATGGTACTAAATACAGTGGAACCTGCGATATTATGCCCGAAATCTCCGATATGACGCAACGGGTACCGGTCAGGAATGGTGCGTGAATTTAAAGCGCGGTAGTCACCGCACGGACGCCAGGAAAGATCTTTCTTTGGTACAAGCTGCAAAGGCGAGGCCCAAGGACTCTTGGACGGTCGCGCGGCCCCGTTTTTAAGCATCTCGTCGAATTCCCGCTTAGCAACTGCTAGTTTTTGAGGTGCAAGACGACGAGGGCGACATGATACAGGTGGACCTTCAGTGGTTTTTATGAAGTGAACGGTCGTGTGTTTAATGTCCCTGTGAAGTCCTGGAGGCCTAGTAATAGAAGGAAATTCGTCGAGAATATTACTGAATTCAGATCCTGTGGCAACCGAGATGGTTTTGACGCTTGCCTGATCGGTAGAAGCAACAATGGTGGAAACGGAAAGGCCAGTGATGCCGTCCAGAAGGCGTTTGTTCCGGCAGTCAGGCAGCAAATGGTAGTGGGCTAAAAAATCGGAACCTATTATGGGAGTGCTGACGTCAGCTACGACGAATTGCCAGCGGAATTCACGTCGCAATTCAAAATTGAGGTTAAGCGATACCATGCCGTAGGTCTTTATCGAGCTGCCATTGGCTGCGCTGAGCTCATAATCGGAGACAGGAGTCTTGCCTCTCATCAACCTCCGAGGATAGCAACAAAGGTCAGACCCTGTATCAATCAGGAATCTGACCCTTGATGTTTTGTCTGTGACAAAAAGACGACGGCCTGGCTTAGTGGCACAGTCAGCTGCCGCCGCTACTGACTGGCCTCCTTGTTTTCCGAATTCCAAGAACAAGGAGCAATACATTTGACAGCTTTAGCTTTAAAATTCTGGTGGTACCAGAAAAGCTTCACAGCAGATCCTTGGGAGTGGGTCCTAGATCTGCTTTGATTTCGGTTGCGGCTATGGCTGCGACTGCGCTCGCGAGTGAGCGCTGCAACAGTCGCGGTCAAATTCTGCATTTGTGCAGCGATGGCATGTAAGCCGTAGGGATCAGGAACAACGGGCGCTACTGCAGGTGCTGCAGCAGCATGTACAAAGGAAGACGCTGCGATCCCGGGTGCGACTTCCAGAATTTTGTCGGCGCGGGCTGCGATGTCATCAAGCGGATCCGCGCTGGCAGCCAATATCGCTTGAAGATGCTACGGCAGACGACGCATAAAAAGTTGACGCAAGATACTGTCGTCATCGTCTTTGAGTTTGACGCCGGCGAGGGAACGTAAGTGTCGTAAAAATTGGGAAGGTTTTCTATCCCCAAGCTCTTCCTCAGTGAGCAGTTGTCTTACCCGTTCCTCTTCAGACCGTGATAATCGGCGTGTTAGTTCCTTTTTAAGGTGTTCATATTTACCAGAAGTTGGAGGACTGGTAACTATGTCCTCGATATCAGCCATAATTTTGAAATCTAGCTGGCTAATCACGTGATCATACTTAGTCTGGTCACTTGTAATGCCAGCAATACGAAACTGCGTTTCAACGTGTGCGAACCATATTTCAGGTCGCTGCTGCCAGAAGGGAGGTAATTTTGGCGATACTTTGCATACTTGATTCCCTGAGTCATCCATTTTAGGCTCCTGTTTAGGCTCGCCTTGTGTAAATTTCTGGGCTTGCACCTCAGTGCGAAGTTGGGCATTCTCCTTTATAGTTGCCTGAAGCTGTGAAGACAATGATTCAAGCTCACGTCTGAGAGCTTCCAGCTTCGCGGCGGATTCATCTGTATCAGGCATGGCGAGAACTGGTAAGTAGTTAAAGCGTGTGCGTGAAAAACAAAAGGTAAGTAGTGTAAATGCGGTGAGTAGTTTTATACTAGTTGTTAAGGAAGAATAAAAACAATCGCTGGTTAATAACCCCTAAGTGCAAACGACATGCTCGTAGATGAGAGAGAAAACAATACTCATTCAAATAAACAAAAGGCCTTAAAATTAAAAATTCAAGAATTAGGTTTAAACTTACGGCTAAAATTCAAACAAATATGATTAATAAAGTTTGCATTCCATGCAACACAATGCAAAAGGACCTAATGATTCAGTTAGTAGCATAAACACACATAAACAAGTTAGGTCAGCAAAATGATGAAAATAATCAGTTTGGTATAAACACACCACAAAAGGTTAGTACAGCAAAATATTTCCTTAAAACTAAAAGATACCGTAACCAATTCAATAGTAGTCTCTTATTCTTTAAAAATCAGTCCGTTCCACAAAAAAAAAAAAAAAAAAAACAATCACACATCCTGTCCTCGTGCTAAGCATGCGATGAATGTTGAAGTAGTGGAGCAGCAATGAACATCAACCGTGTCAGCAATGAATGTCGAAATGTTCAAACTTGCAGTGGCAATGTACTTCGAACTCGCAGCAGCAATGTACGACGTAGTTGATGGGGTCGAAATGATCGACCAATCAGATCGAAGAATTCAAAATATGTGCTAAAATAGCTTCGACGCTTGCGAACTTTGGCCTTGAAATAATTTTTCTTGTAGAAATAACGCTCGATGATTGAGACAAATTGTGATAAAAAAATCTGTCACTGGTCTTCTCAGCTTGTGAAAATAGATGTACCTTGCACGAAAATGTCCTTTTTCAGCAGATTCTTCGGGAAACGTGTTCAGAAGTGGTCACCAATATGGGGAGATGATGTGTTACCGTTGCTGATCGTCCCCATGTAGTAATATGGTAGTAATAATACACTTGTTGTGGGAATACTGCACAGTTTAATAAACACAGGTTGTTGGTTAATAAATAAGGTACACAGTTTGATGCAGCTATCATGATACAGTAGCGGAGACGTAATCATCAAACGTCAAAGTCCTTCTCTCTACCAGTATAGCGGCGGTGTTGCCATCTCGAGTCGATCGTTCGGAAATCGAACGCCGCCACAATGGCATAAAAACAGTCAATGCGGACGCTTGCGAACATTCCTGATGCACTGCAGAAGCGCGGCAGCCGCAGCAGCACCCTCAGCGCGTTAGATATTGAACGCGGAGAGCGCTGTAGGATTTCTGCAAAAATGACACCCAGAGACTACTCGTGTAAAAAGCTGTGCAGTAGGCTCGAAACAAGGTGATCTTCACATCCTTGGAGCTACGAGCAAACCTCCGGGCAATCATATTCGCCCTCACCGACAACGCCCTCCTTTCTCGCTCAATATCAGCGTCGACCTTCAGGTCGGACGGCACAATATGGCCCAGATACCTAAAAGTATGTACCCGCTCCAAGGGCACCCCAAATAGCCTTAATGGTGGAACCTCCACCGGACATTTAGAACTCGCACTGAAAACTATAATCTCGCGCTTTT
The DNA here is from genome assembly GCA_947578425.1 of Eugnorisma glareosa. NCBI lineage: Eukaryota > Metazoa > Arthropoda > Insecta > Lepidoptera > Noctuidae > Eugnorisma > Eugnorisma glareosa. The sequence continues at coordinate 5,487,385 of OX387981.1, forward strand.
TGATATTATATTTTAGGCCATGTGTATGAGCGTACGTTTCGCAAATGCTTATTAGCTCTCTGAGTCCCCCTATTGACGCGCTCAGCAGCACCATATCATCAGCGTAGCTGATGTTGTTAAAGCAAACATCATCAACATGGCATCCAACATGGCGGCTGCTGAGCTCGGCAACAAGTCCACCGATATACAGATTGAAGAGCGTTGGTGAGCTCAATCCCCCCTGCCTCACCCCGCACTCCAACCTGTACGAGTCCGACAGAGCTCCCGACCATTTAACATTATTAACCTGGTTCCCGTACCAGTGCTGGAAGATTTTAACAACTTCAGGCGCAACCTGCCTATCGAGCAACTTTTTCCACAGCGCTTTGTACGAAATCAGGTCAAATGCCCTGGACAGTTCGAGGAAGCAGGCGTAAACAGGTCGTGCTCCGATCCGTGTAATATCTGACAGCATGCTTTATACGCTGGCAGTCAGGTGTAACATGCTGGCCCGCAGGTTCGCACGGTGTACGCGAGAGGTTAAAATAACACTGTTCAGGGCCTATTGCCAGTCGCTGTACACGTGCGCCCTGTGGGTCAGTTATACACAGTGCTCGTACGGTGCTCTACGAGTCCAATATAATAGTGCGTTCCGGGTGTCGTTGGGGCCGCCGCGCTTCTGTAGCGCGTCGGGGATGTTCGCGGACGCACGCGTTCCGGATTTTGGCTCGCTGCTACGTCTGCGGGTGTCGGGTGCGCTGCAGCCCCAACGGCCTTGTGGCTACTGTAGCCGGCCGAGTGGATGGCCAAATAATGTGCCACTGGGTGGCGGCACACATACCGTCATTCAGATATGTGCTTTAAGTTTTATTTTATTTAGTTAGTGCCAAGCTGTATTTTTTATCCTATGGATCTCTGATCTGAAAATAAAGATTTATTATTATTTCCTTTATTCATCAATACACATATTATTTAATTTTTTAAATATTCTAATATAAAACAATATAAAAAACATTTAAAAATATAAAAAATAGGAGCCCACCGGCATCGGGAACAGGGTCCGAGCTACCGATGGTCAGAGCTCTTGAGAGAGAAACCTCCTAACAATACGCGCCGTGTCCAGAAGTACTGCTTTCTGAATCAAGCCCTTGATCCAGCTGCCTAGCGAGAGCTTCCTCAGATGTTCGTCGAGGCTATTGGCTATTAAGCCATTGGCCGACACGACTATCGGCACAATGACTGCTGTACTCACCTCCCACATGTCGACAACCTCGCGAGCCAGATCTAGATACTTGAATTGTTTATCTTTCTCTGCTTTCACGAGGTTCTCGTCATGCGGAACCGTTATATTAACAATCATTGCGCGACGCCCCAATGTCAGGCTTATTGGCAACAATAGTCCTGTCAGTGATGATAGGTCGATCCCAATACAACGTAATATTACCATTATAGAGAACTGGGTCGGGCTCATACTTATAGTATGGCACTTCTGATTCCTTCTGAGGTTGTACTTCAAAGAAGTTGCTGGTGGATGATCCTGGCAACGAGGTTGTGTCTATGCAACTACTCTCCGTTAGCCAGACGAGAACACCCAGAAATAATATGTCGGATTGATTCTCTCGGACGGTGGCATACCCGACATATGTCAACCGTGCCATCCTTCACAATGTATTTCCGGTAGTTATTCGTCATCATAACTTCGTCCATTATTGCACAGACAAAACCATCAGTTTCCCCGAAGCGGAGCCAAGATACGGACGCTAAGAAGTCTACATCGGGCCCATGTAGGGCCCGGTAAAAGCGTCCGTGAAGCTCCTTACCCTGCCATACCTCCTTGCGGTCATTAGTGTCTAATACTCTAGGCTTGCGCCAGTTCTCGTTAGCCAGGGAGAGCGGGGTGAGGCCCTTGTCCACTGAAACCACATCTCGGTGCATCCCCACGTCGGCTTCTATGAAATAATCCCTGAGACTGCATACCTCACGGTTGTGCAGGGTCTTAGCATTTAAGAAGCCACGACCCCCGCACTTCCGCAGGATATACAGTCTCATCACCGACGACCGTGGGTGATGATTTCGATTATTATTATTTCCTTTATTCATCTATATACATATAAATTACATTTTTAAATATTTCTAAACAAATTAATATTAAAAAAAAACATTTAAAAATATAATAAATAGTGGTCCGCCGGTATCGGGGGCAGGGTCCAAGCTACCGGTGGTTACGGCTCCAGAGACAGGAACCTCCTCACAACGCGAGCCGTATCGAGGAGTACTGCCTTCAGAATCAGGCCCTTGATCCAACCGCCTAAGGAGAGCCTCGAAAGGTGGTCGTCGAAGCTCTTGGCCATAAGGCCATTGGCCGTCACGACAATCGGCTCAATGATAGCCGAGTTCACATTCCACATGTCAACAACCTTGTGTGCCAAGTCGAGATATTTATTTGTTTCTCCTTCTCAGCTTTGACGAGGTTCTCGTCCTGCGGAATGGTAACATCGATTATCATTACGCGGCGCGGTGATCGGTCTATCACCACTATGTCAGGCTTATTGGCGACAATAGTCCTGTCAGTGATGATAGACCGATCCCAGTATAGCGTGACATGGTCTTTCTCGAGAACTGGGTCGGGCACATTCTTGTAGTACGGTACCTCTGATTCCATAAGTTTATATTTCAAGGCAAGTTGCTGCCCGAGTGCTACCATTGTGAGGATCGACCGGAGGACACGGTGGAGCACACGGTGGAGATCTGCCCCGCGTGGCCGTTGCACCGCCGAAGCGACCTCTCGCTTCCGGCCTTGGTTCAATCCATGGTCCGGAGCGAGACGGAATGGGACGCCGTTACCTCCTTCTGCGAAGCAGTCATGCTAGCGAAGGAGGTGGCAGGACGTGAGAGGGAGAGAGCCTCACGTCTCAGCCGCCGCGGGAGACGCACCGGGCGTCGGGGGCCACGTGGTGGCCCCCGGCCATCGTAGGCGCGGGCCTGTGGACGAGAGCTATGGGCTAGCTCGCCGTCCGTCCGTCTTATGACGACAGGCCGTGTCGACGGCGCGTTCGTGTTCCACGCGCGCCTCAAAGAGAGTCAGCAAACAGGAAGGGGTCCGTAAGGACCGATGCCGTACTCGCCGTTAGCCAGACGAGAACAACCAGAAATAATATGTCTGATAGACTCACCCGGACGGTGGCATGCCCGACACACGTCAACCGTCCCGTCCTTCATAATATACACTCGGTTCCAAAAATAACGGGTCAGTCACATAAACCCGAATATCTCCCGAACTACGTATGCCATCCTAATGAAACGAAGACTGTTCAATTGAGAATTTAATTATACAGATAAAAAATAAAATAAAACTTAGTTGCACCCACAATATTAATCTCTAAATTAAAAAAAACTAAAGTAGTCATATTTTTCTTTAGATGACATTTTTTTTATGACTGTTTTTTTGCTGTTTTTCATCACTTTCTTCATTTAATACTTTGTATTGCCTCCACGAGCTCTTCTGACAGCTTTCAGGCGATTAGGCATGCTGTACACCAAATTTCGGAGCCGGTGCTGAGGAATACCTTCCCATTCCTCCACCAGTGCTCGTTTGAGCTCGGGAAGCGTGATTGGTGGGGGGTTTCGACCTTTCACGCATCTCTGAAGCTCGTCCCAGGCGTGCTCGATGGGGTTTAAGTTCGGGCTTCGCGCTGGCCACTGCATGAGTTCGATACCAACCTCTTCAAGGTAGTCATGTACAATTCTGGCGGTATGGGGACGCGCATTATCATGCATTAATATGCCATGCCGGTCCATCCTGGCCATGAAAGGACCTACATGTTCATTGAGGATCTCTTCTACGTACCTCTCTGCATTTAGAGTTCCATTTTGAATGAGTACCAGCTCGCAGCGGGCCTCAGCAGAAATCCCAGCCCAAACTTGTACGGAGCCTCCACCGTACGCCACTTTTTCCTCCACACACGCTTGATGGAAGCGCTCCCCTGGTCTTCTGTACACCAACTGCCTACCATCATGCTTATAAAGCATGAATTTAGACTCGTCCGTGAAAGTTACCCTAGACCAATCGTCTAGTGTCGTCTAGTATCTCTGTCTTGCAATTCGATGTCCCCGTTCCAGTTTGGGGCCATTTGCGGGCCTCAATGGTTTCAAATTTGCTTCAGCAAGACGTCTAAGAAGACGTCTTGCTGAAGCAAATTTGTGTAACTGTTTGAGCGCTTAAATTGCCACCTCCAAAGCGAATAAAGTGAGTTTTTAGACCAACAGCAGTTTGAAAACGATTTCGGAGCATTGTAGCCACCAGTTGTCTGTCTTGTCTCATCTTGGCCTGCCATTTCCTGGTCTTCTAAGGTGTGATCCTGTCTCTTGGTACCACTGGACTACCCGCTGAATAGTCGACAAAGATACACCAATGTTTCTGGCTGTTTCACGCTGGCTCCGCTCAAGTTCCAAAAAAGTTAGGATTCTGGTACATTCCTCTAGCGTGACTGCCATGCTTCACCTCACAGAATAATAATTATGCACGTGGAAGACGTTCACGATATTTTTTTTTGTGACAGAATAGAAATGGAAAGATATGTAAGATGCTCTGTGATGGAAAGCATCCATAATGACATGAAACAAAAATGTTGTTTTTAAAAATAGTCATTTTTTTAATTTTGTTTTTCTAATGAAGTTTTTTTCATCAACCAGTTTAAATAATATGCTATTAGAAGCGCAACTAAAAAGTCTTCATTCTGTTTTTTACTTTATTGATCTAACTTTTACAGTTCTGGAGGTATTTCAATTTTTGTGACTGACCCGTAATTTTTGGAACCGAGTGTATTTCCGGTAGTTGTTCGTCAACATAACTTCGTCCATAATTGCACAGACAAAACCTTCGGTTTCTCCGAAGAGGTCACCGAAACGTAGCCAGGACACGGATGCTAGAAAATCTACATCGGACCCATGAAGAGCCCGGTAGAAGCGCCCGTGAAGCTCCTTGCCTTGCAATTGCAGTTCTCTTTAGCCATGGACAGCGGGGTGAGTCCCTTGTCCACTGCGACCACATCTCGGTGCATACCCACCTCGGCTTTAAAAAAATATTCTCTGAGACTGCACACCTCGCGGTTGTGGAGGGTCTTCGCGTTTAAAAAGCCTCGACCTCCGCACTTCCGCGGGATGTACAGTCTCATCACCGATGATCGTGGGTGATGCATCCGGTTTACGGTTAGCAGTGTACGGACTCTCCTATCCAGGGCATCGAGTTCGGTCTGAGTCCATTTAAGTATGCCGAAAGAGTACATTAAAACCGGCATGACCCAACCGTTGAAGGCGCGCACCTTGTTCCCACCCGAAAGAATGTTATTTAATACCTTCGTCAGGCGACCGAAGAAGCGCTCCTTCAACGATTGCTTCATGTCAGTTACGTTAATGCCTAACGCTTCCGACATACCCAAATACTTATAGCTTTCGGATGAGTAGAGGGATCTCAGGTGTATGGAATCCGAGAGTTGAATTCCCTCGGATTCCATAATCTCCCCTCGCTTTACATACATGACTGCACATTTGTCCACACCAAATTCCATCCTGATGGCGCTACTAAAAGTTTCAGTTACTTTCAGTAGTTTCATCAGTTGCAATTTGTTGGGGGCAAAGAGTTTCACATCATCCATGTAAAGAAGGTGAGATATGACCTGACCACCTCTCATCATCCGAAATCCTAGACCTGAATTCTCCAGCAATGTACTTAGAGGATTCAGGGCTAGACAGAACCAAAGTGGACTCAAACTGTCGCCCTGGAATATTCCCCGTTTAATCCATACAGGCTCATCGTTCCCCTGAATCTCTCGACATCATGGATATCGAAGGACCGTCCTCCATTGCCCCATACACGACTCAAGGAAGCGCGTAGAGTTGCTGCTGATCTATCTTGTACAACTCCAGCACCCTCATGAGCCATGTATGTGGAATCGAGTCCTAGGCTTTCTTATAATCTATCCAACATTATAGTATATGCTATACTTACACTTTGTACTATACTTACAATTGTCATACCATATACCATTTATCATCCTCTTTTATTAATTTGTTTATTTATACTCAGCGAATCGATCTAAATACGATTCGTTTTCATTATATTTGCTGAAATAAAATATAAATTTTCATAATTTTCAATGTTGTGACATGTACGTCAGATTTGCCAAACTGACGTACATTCTTTCTGTCATAGAGTTTCTTACTAGCTTAGTCTATGATGAATACTTTTTGGTTTATCTAATCTAAATTATATTTTTCAATGTTTAGCTGAAATATTGTATTTTATAGATAATAATGATTGTTTACTAATAACTTAATTTTAAATTATATTTATAAATTCTTTACGCACTCATGGTTTTATGAAGTAAGTCTGTTATGTCCTGGCCGACTACACTTGTCAGATGAGTTGATTATATGGCCGCAAGAAGAAAAACTGAGATTCAAAAATGGAAGGAGACTACTGTGGAAACGAGCTGACGAGGCAGTCGAGACGAGACTAGACGAGAGAGCGTTTCTTGAATGTGAGACTGAAGGAATTCTTAAAATTGGAGACAAGACAGATTCTTGAAGGTGATCCATCTAAAGATACACCTGGGACTACTACTCCCAATCTTAGTATTAAAAACTGTCGTTGTGCCATCCCTGCTGTTCATCTCGCGGAGCTGCCCTGGGTCTAAAAGCTGGTGATCCAACTCTAAAGATCTACCAGGACTCCAACTCCTGTTCTTACAAACGCCGCCTTCCTGTGGAGCAGACCTGATACATCGTCCTACATCTCCACCTCTACATTTCATCGTGCTTCAACAGTGCTACTTAATCGTGTAAATATACTCAAAAACTGCTTCCAGAGTGCGGGTTTGATACTTCTTTTTTGTAAACACTTGTATTTTTTATCTCATTTGTAAAACCATCCATATCTCTATTAAATTTTTAAATGTACAAGTCTACTCTTATCCTTTAATTCTTAACAGGATCTAGTAGATTTGTTACAACATGTCGCCAGATGCTTGCGGGATCGACAAACCTGTTGGCTAATGGCCATGTCGATGAGGAGTAGCTTCTTAGTACCGCGGGACCCATTCCTACATCCATTTTGAGAGGCAGACATAATGGAGTTTTTGTCAATGTGTGTATTAATTTTCGCTCTCAAAATGGATGTAAGAAGCTTATAGACCGTCGACAAACACGTGATCGGTCTATAATTTTTGGGTTCCGCGGGACTACCTGACTTATGGAGCAGGTGGGTAACGCCTGTTGTTAGAAACTGCGGCAGAAACCCAGACTCTAAGGATGACTGGAATTGAGATGCCAGGCAAGTGTGTGAACTACTAAACCATTTGAGCCAGAAATTGTGCAGTCCGTCCGGTCCCGGTGATTTCCAGTTCGGTAACGGACGAACTGCTCTGGCTACATCTAAACGTGTTATTAAAATTGGTTCCATTTCTGGGATAGGTCCACACACTTGCTCGATATCACGCATCCAGTTAGACCGACCAGATGCTGTGCCAGAAAGAACTCGTGGTGGCATCATTCGGGCGGCACACGTCCGTCATATTTTGCTCGGGTCGCTCCCAAGCTCTGTACACCCACCTCTCATCGCTCTGGAACATACGATTCTGCGAGTACCGATCCACCCGTCGCTTATACCACCGAATACGGCTCGCCCATGCATAAACTTTCTGCTTCAGGAAGTCGATGCGCTCTGTAACACGGGACATGAATTCTTGAATTATTATTATTATTATTTAAGCTCAGTCTAACAGTATCTGTGGACAAACTGGTTATCGTGCAAAGTTATTGTATTGTTTAACTGAGCATTAAGCATGCTGTCCAATACCTTCGCGATGACTGTCGCTAAAGAGATCGGTCTGTAATTGCTCTTATCTGAATTATCACCTAAGACAGTCCTCATCAGCTCGTCCGGCAATTACGAATGGCGAAGGCAGAACGTGAACAGCATGGCCAAAACACGTGGCAGGTGGGGACCTGCATGCTGTAAGTGGTCGATGCTGAGTCCGTCATATCCTGGAGACTTACCCCTGGTCATACACCCTATGGTCGTAGCTATGTCCGCAGCTGAGAACTTAACTCTTGGTTACAGGACAGGGAAAACAAAACTAAACCAAGATAGAGTATAGACGAGCTACTGCGGCAATTGTATATTCAGGATTTATACTGTCCAAGTCCGATCGTCATCAGTTGACGTCTTAACATAAGTTGATTCCTGTCCATTTGGCACACGGATTGACCTTGGCCGAAAGGTCATAATATGGTATGATAATATAATACGATATGATAGATATTATCTAAGTAACTACGCAAAAATAATTGCTGGAAAACGATTATTTTTTTGGTTAAACGTCACGGTTTACGGTGGTGGGATTCTATGTAACGAACTCAAAACACTGCTGATGGATACATTTAAGAGAGCTTTGATGTGCTGTGCCGAAAAACTCGAAGCACAAAGCGGACATGTGACACGTACCATCATTGATGACATTGTAGGGTATAGCTTTAGGTGGTCTAGCTTTAAGGTTATCACGTTTTAAATCTAATTGAGACCTTCTTCTCTCTTCGGTCGATCATAGTGGCTTGTGCCTTCAGGTTCATGAAAGTAGTAAGTGTATGCTGTTTCATGTTTACCAGAACAGTTCGTTTCGTTGCTAGAATTGTATCTATTAATTTAGTTGATGATTGCGGCTTTCAGATGAACTTAATAAAGGCAGGTTGAATTATCTGAAATAATTATTTTGTTGATTACCTTTGCTAACATTTTGTGTTTGATCTGAAGCCGTTGAAAAATCGGTGCGCCAGAGAAAACAAATTCAGTTTAATTTCTACACTTAAAAAATAGATAACATGATATTGGTATATTTATTTATGTCAACAGAACTATATCAAACAAAATATCAATTAACAATATGTAAAGGGCTCGGATTAAACACATCTACAAACTGGTTCCAGCCACAATAAGATTTACATACTTCAATACAAAGATGATCCCTCTCTAAAATCTGTGCTGCTGTTCTAAGAAGAGCCCTGACCTTCGTCAGGCCCATGACCCCAGTGCTATCCGTTTCTATAAACAAACTGAACAAATTAACACATTTATCTATAAATTGTGCAATATTGACTGTGTTAATGTCATCAGCATTTGCTGCTCTCTTGTATTCGCAAATGTGAACGTTTTCTAAACTGGCGCAGTGGCTTAATATCTCAAAAATTACCTCGTATTCAACGTCTTCGGAAGTTAACATGAAGTTCTTTAGCTTTGCTAGATGTATCGCCTTTGATAAAGACTCTGTGAAGCCACGGATCATGCCGTGTTTTTCCACGTAAATATCAAGAGTTACTAATTTGGGACAAGTGGTAAACAAATTAGTACAGAAATCCTTCGTATGCGTGACGTTTTCCATCCTCAAAAACGTTAAGTGCCTTTTAGTTTTACATTCCTGCGAAAAGCTAATGGGTTGTAGAAAACTCTTTGTAATGCCGTCATGCCTGCAGAAATCTGTTATGGTAACTTTGTCTGGTAAATCATTTAACTTTTTCTCAAAATTCTCACAGCAATCGATGCAGTACCAGGTGCTTGGAGCCTTGACAATCTGCATTTTCCTCTGGATGCGCATACAAACATAGGTAGGAAAGAAGTCTTGTAACTCCAAAAGTAATTTACTGAAAAATTCATCATCAAACGTTGTAGTAGCTTTGTTCCAAGCCTTGAAAACCATATTGCCATCAGGTATGAAATTTTGTGGTAAAGATGTGCTGACTTCGACATTCAAACCATTGCAGCATGTTGTAAACATACTAGCAAATGTTGGCGATACATAAATTGAAATTTGCTCCCAATACATAATGAAAATGTACTCCAGTTGATTGAAATCTAACTTGGAAATTCCATCCAATTGTAGGGCCAATTTGTGAGTAACAGCACAATCCCTGAATACGTAAGTTAACTTGTTAAAATTAGTTTCAATTTCGTACGCATCCCTATTAAGTGGGTGCCTTAAATCGCAGAAATTTTTATAGATGTCAGATACTGTTAATTTCAAGTCTTTTATTAGAGGCACGCCTTTGAGGAACTTGAGTGGGGACCTTGACACAACAAATTCAAAGATCACGAAGTGTATGGCTTCGAACTGCCTCTCTTTAAATATTTCTCTACATTTTATGTGTGCGCTTTCATTTTTATAACTGTTAGGGCATTTGAAGAAGTTGATGCCGATATTTTTAACACTTTTCGGGCACACTTCTCCTATATCTGGTAAATAGATGTTGGTGAAGGTGACATCTAATGATTTTAGGTTTACAAATCTACTCATGTGAGGTTTAAAGTTCTGTACGCTAAGGTCTTGTACTCCGCTCAGGTTTAGGACACGTATATGTTGTCCAAGGTCATGAAATAACTTTTCGTCTAAAGTCTTTACAGTGGCTAAGGTACTTCTTGAGAGAATCACTTTCTGTAAGTGGCACCATCCCGATGCGAAGTACTCCCTGATTTGTTCAGAGCTATTGTATACGTTGATTTTTGTCTTAGTATCTAAATAATTAAATATTATCACGCCTACTTCAACAGGTAGGTCTAAGAAATTCATTCTGTTGGTTTTATTTTAAACATAACTTTCCAAAAATTTTTCCAAAAAATAAACTTTGCCTAAAAATGGTTTTTGACAGTGACGTTGTTGCTTTTTATAGTGATTACTCGACATTAATGTCATTTAGCCTCGTTTTTGGCGGAAGATTATAAAAAGTTTCTCATTTCCAACCGTCAACGACGGCTACGATTCGTTACTCTTTGGAATACTTCTATCAGCTAAAAGTTTTTAAACTGTCATGGTCATTATCACTATCATTAAAAAACTAGAAACGTGATATTTACCATTTTTACTTATACCAGATTCAGTGCTGCATGATTCTTTTGCACTTGAATTTGTCATTGTCAAGATTGGTTAACATTTTTTGGGAGTGTCTCTGGAAATTGTATTGTAAAACAAGATGGCGGCGTTCGTTCTATCTATGGCCAGTTTGGCCACGCAGTAAAAGATCATTGCAGCACTGTTGTTGATGTTAAAATAAACGTTAATTGTGGAGTAAATAAAGCACATTATCGCTTGGCAGGACAGCGTTTCTGTATGCAGTGCATGCCCGGAATGTGTCAGCGTGGACGAGTCAGTGCGAGCAGTCGCCTTCCACGACCTGAGCGTCGTGCCTGAAGAGGGAGAACAGGATAAGGTATGTATCATCTTCTTCTTCTTCCTTGGCAGAGCGGTCGTGGTCATCACGTAGCAACTTCTGTAGGGCAGATCACGCTTCATGATCACGATACGCTTCGCTACTTATCGCTGCTGCCTACATCCTGGAGCATCATGCCTACATCGGAGAGGCTGCCGAGCGCTAGATTCTCTCTATTATTGGTGAATCATATGGGTTAGGTTAGGTTAGAAACAGTGACCATTAATGCGCGAAGGCGAGCGAGCGAGCAGTTTTTATCATATTAGATTAAAAAGATTTTATGACTTTTGAGTAGTATATCAAACTTTTTATATTAAATGTATGTTATGCTTATTAATAAATAAATATTTTAATTATATCAATCGTTTATTATAATAACCGATCAAATAAAATTATAGATTCAGTTGTTATATCTTGTAAATATAAGAGATTTTGTAATTATATCATATACTATAGCGGCCCGCCCCGGCTTCGCACGGGTGCCTATGTTACTCAGGTTGAATGTAGCTTTCAATGGTGAAAGAATTTTTGAAATCGGTGCAGTAGTTTTTGAGTTTATTCATTACAAACATACACAAAAAATACAAATCATTCCTCTTTATAATATCAGTGTAGATTACTTACCCAGCGGCCTTAGTTCTGTCTATGGCCACGCACTAAAATAACAATGTAGCACTGTTTTTAATGCTAAAATAATCGCGATACGCTTCGCCACATTTCGGTGCTGGCCGACATCCTGCTGCATTCGTGCTAGGGACCGCCCACAGCAGGCTTGATTTGGTCGGTCCATCGTAAGGGTGATCTTCCTCGCCCAAAGGTTTCATACAAGAAGCACAATCAAGAACCTTGTATAAGGGGAAATCTGATCTGATACCCTGATCTATCTTTGGTCGTGTTGGATTGCCGTCCCATCGAACTAGACGCACTAGACGCGCTCACCCAGACGCACTCTCTTTTCCCTTATTCTTAATAAGGGAAAAGAGAGTGCGTCTGGGTGAGCGCAAAAACTTGTGCATTATAAAATCTCCTAGATGGCTAATCTTCGCTGAGATTTGCCGCCATGAGGATTTCCTTACCATCTGGGGGAATCCCATGGTTTATCGTGCTAACATGAAGGGGTGCAGTTTACTCACTGCATCTTACGGTACCCTAAGCCAATGTGATTATTCACGAAACTATTCTTAGTATGTAGATTACCTTTCACGCTAATCAGACTCCTCTCCAAAATGATTAACAAAGCTAGGGAGAGTGTCATTATGCTCGAGATTTGGATCAATTTTTCTAGGTATATTTTAAAGATAACTAAGTCTTATTGAAAATGTCGAAATCGTTTATTTTGTTGTAACATTGACCTATCATGTACTTCCACCTATTGTATTTTCTTGTTCTAGAAGTAGCACGGACAAGAGAAATTATTTACACATCTACTCGTATGGTCTAAAATCAAAGGCTCGTTGAAAAATGTGCTAGATCATAATTCACCGGCTAAACAATTTTACATTTTCAAACAAATAACAGTAACGTTTTACCTACAAATAAAACGCTTGGTGTGTCCGGAGCCTCATTCGGGGTCATATAAACATTTTTTGAGTCAAGCAAATTCGTGTCACATCTATACAGGTATATGCAACTATCGCCTTTTTGACAACACGATGATGACGTATTTCCGCCTTCGTTCTCCAGGTGGCTGCAGCGCGCCAAAACGTTAATCAAAAACCTAAAAAAATTGAAAACCAATTAAACCAGGCAGACTTTAAAATTATGACCCCGAATGAGTCTCCGGAAACAACAAGAGTTTTATTTGAAGATAAAACGCTACTATTGTGTACTTCGGCCTCATTCGGGGTCATATAAACATTATTTAAGGCTTTGTTTGTTATCGCCTGGTGAACGGGACGCCAATGTGTTCTATAAGAAATTAACTAAATTAGATCAAGGAACTAATAAAACCAATTTATATGTATTTCCTAAATACATATTGCAATAAAAATAAATTAACATTCTAAATTATGTATGTTAAAACACTTAACAGTATAAACTGAGCATTATATTATACATGCCATAAATCATCTTTTTGTGTACTTACCATAATCATGTAACATCATTCATCAATACTCACCTCATTTAATATAAACCAAAACGACATAAATCATTGAATCAGAGATAATTAATTAATTGACTGACTGAGGATCCCAGACAGTGGGTGGACACTTCGCACAACGCAATAGCTTTAATCATTTGCTTAGCTAAAATGTTTGAACTTAAACGGGCCTCGATCTTCTTGTTGTATAAAGTAGACACAACCGATTTATGAAGTAAAATTTATTGTACGATACGATAATTTTTCTTTTAGGTGTAAATCTGCTAAATATCGAGCCAATTCACTACCTGAAGGGTCTGAAAAATTTACACCAAACTTAGAACACCAATTTAACCATCTCTACCATGCTGGCCGGGCCTATAGGTATTCAAAGTTGACGACCTCCAACCTTGTTTGAGCAGACACTTTTGTTCTGCAGACCAGTCACCTAAGGATTCAGACCACCCCCACATTTCCATTACTTATAAGACCAGCTCCTTCACGCTGGGCGGTGGCTACCCGGTCCTCGTGTTCACTAGTACCTTCCATAATCGGTGAATCGTGAACGGAGGCGCTTTTGCTCTGGTCGTCAAGTCTGCTCTCCAGAATGCTCGGGACGCGTATTTCCGTTTCCGTGTTCATTTAAAGGCAGTACTGCCTCCAAACACGCTATCTTTACAAACTCGTGTTCAATTCAAGGCAAGTGTCCTCCAATCGCGCACGGGTTTGCAACGCCACTGTTCTTCTAAATACGTGTTCAAGGCGATGCATGGAACTTAGCCATGAAATTCGCGCGTAAAGTTTTCAGTCTTTCTTTGAAAATATTACGGGTGAATCAAGCACAAATAATGAAGACGGCCAAACTGACTATTACACCAGATGATGTTGTACCAGACGCGAAAAATTCATGTACAACCAACAACTATCGCTCGCTGAAAGAGGTCTACCATGCAATGGAAGGATTCAATCAGGACGACCAGCCAGGTCAGAAACGGTGAAAAGAAAACGAGTTTATAATATTGCATCAATATTGCATTAAATGTAATATTGATGACAATGAGCCTCCTGCCAAAAAACATTGATTTTAAGTTTTTAAACTGAGATGGTCACTAATATTATCATTAACACGAGAAACGGGATATTTACCATGTTCAAAATGAACAGTAAACATGGTAATTATCACGTTTCTAGCGTTAATGATAACATTGACTTTAAAAAAATACTTCATTATATTTGTTTGTTCCTAGGTACGTTGATTGCCTACAATACAATACCATACTCGTACATCTTTGAATGTAGATTTATTTTGGACCTAATAAAAAGTTAAAGACTTTTTTGTTAGATTTTGTTGGTCGTACTCCAATTTTGTCAAGAATATGTCCTAAATACTCGATTTCTGGTTGTAAGAAAGTGCATTTTTTTACATTTACTTTCACTCCGGCTTGTTTCAATTTGTTGAAAACCATCGAGAGAGTCTGTATGTGTTCTTCGTCATTTTTCCCAGTAATGGCAATATCATCAAAAAATACAGCGACGTTTGGTATACCATCAAGTAGCTTGTCAAGGAAATGTTGGAAAATTGAGGGCGCTGTTGCAATACCAAAAGGCTTTCTGCTATAGACAAAGTATCCTTTGTGGCTTGATATTTCAAACTGCAGGTAAGCATCCTTAAGGTCGATTTTCGTGTATTTATCCCCATGTGCCAGACGTTGTCTTAACGTTTATTTATTTATTTATAACAATCTTACCTACACTATCATTACAGATCTATGATCCAATGCGACAGAGTGGCCTTACTAACTAAATCATAAATCTACAACTCTGTTTTATGTAGAATCCGCTTAGGTTTTTGTTGCACTCCCGTCTTTTTACACAAAATTCATGTCCGTGACTCCTCTCTCTGCGAGTGCGGATTGGAGGAGGGCACCCTGGATCACATCTTTTTTGAATGCTCTAACAACATACCACCTCTAGATTTGTACAGCCGTCTTCCTAAATTTAAAATCCGTCTTCCCATTAATTTCCCCTCCCTTTTAATACATTCCTCTCCTGAACTGCTTGTGGCGCTGATCATTTTCATCCGCCACAATAATATAAAATTATAATATTTGTTTCCCCGTATATTCTATGCGGGTGTATATTTTTAATGTTCTAACACTTACATATTTATGTAATTTTATTTTTTTTGCTTGTTTCAGTCCAGTACTAGCCCCACAAGATCTACATTAAGTTCAATGTATCGTCGAAGATTTTTATAAATTCCTTTTTTTAATATTATTTTTAAATACACACTTGCTTTTCCAATTCACTTTTGACATTGGCCAGAGCATCTTGTATAGGTATATAAGATGCTCTGTGATATACTGGTAGACATTGGCAAAATGGTCGACATCGGCTTTGTTTGCCATAAGAAAAAATAGAATAGAATAAATCTACAACTTGTACCTAGTTAAAAAATATCTTAATCTAAATAACTTAATACATAAAGTGTAACTTTTGCAAATTCACTCAAGTTGCACCACAACATCCACCCTCCCATGAACCTCATTCACCACGCGTATGGCTCTAGTGAGAGGAGTTCTCGCCAGTAGGTTGGTCCTGGCTGCTAGCACAGCGAGCAGGGGCGGGCGTCGCCGCCTCCACACATACCGGTCGGGCACGTCAGCTGTAGGTGTCGCAGCACTCCCGGGTTATGCGCCACGCCACGTAGTAGTTTCACTACATACGCTACGAGCGAAAACTCCCGTCGTACTCTTAGAGTGTTATACCCTACCATACCCAGAACAAATAGTGTAGGGTACATCAATGGGTATAATGGATATACCCCATACAGCTTGTAATACAAGTGTCGCGTGAACTTATTTTGGATACGTTCCAACATAACACTATATTTCGCCTCATGAGGAGCCCAAATGAATGCGCTATGTTCGAGGTGACTTCTGACTAATGCGTCATATAGTACCCTTAGTGTCGTGATGTTGGTGAATCCTTGATCTGAACTGATCAAAAAGAGGCACGGGGTCAGTATGTTTGATAAGTACCGGGTTTATCGTTGTTCGGTAGTCGCCACATATCCGTACTAGGCCATTTCAAAACATTGACTGTGGGTGTGGCCCATTCTAAGGGTGTCCTGTTGGGATCCACTTCTGTTATTATTCCTTCGCGTAGTAGCCGTTCTAGTTCTATTTCTATGTTTTTGCGTATGCTGAACTTGATGGGACGTGCTGGCAGATTTGCTTCACTGCCGGGTTTGATGTGTATGTTCACTTGATAATTCTTTACCTTCCCTAATTTATTGTCAAATAGATCGTTGTAGGTAGCTAGCACTGTTGAAGGAGGTTTTCTCTTAATCTTTGCTTTTTTATAATACTTTATTCTTTACACTGTCAATGTCATTCCTTAAGTCAATATGAATGTTTTCTACATGTTACGTTTATTTCATTTCAAACCATAAAATACCCTCTCAACATGGTAGCAGAGCGTGTAAGTATATAGAAAACGATTGATTAACGGACAAGTAAGGTTTTTAAAAAAATAATTTGCAAAACAGTCAAAAAAAATTTCAAAAAAATTCTAACGAACGCCTGTCAAAATGTCGACTTCATCTACGAGTTGTAAAATTGATATTGGTCGTTTGGAAGGTGAAGAAAATTGGTCTACATGGCGCTGTAAGGTACTGTTGCTTTTAAGGGGTACTCCTGGCGGGTTGGATGGAAAACTTATAGAACCTATAAAACCAGCTACTACAGCAGCTGCAGACGTTAAAGCAAATTATGAAAAGACTTTAGAAGCATATCATAAGATACATAGTACGGCGATGCTTATTTTGATGGCTAATATGTCGGATGCCACTTTACAAAAGGTCATGAGATTCTCAACAGCCAAACAGGTTTGGGATGAATTGCACACTATGTTCAATGGAATATCTGAAGACAAAAGCTATTCACTATGCTACAGTTTCTTTGGCTATAAAAAAGATCCGTCACATGACATGTCAATGCATATATCCAAACTGAAAAATATATGGCATGAATTGAAAGTGGAACTTCAAAAAGGTGAAACCAAATATGATCTTCCAGAGCTATTACCAATCTGCAAGATCTTGGAAACTTTACCCGACGAGAAGTACTTCTCCTTCAAGTCTAGTTGGATGTTGATGTCAAGAAAAGATCGAAATATAGACAATCTGACAGCACAAGTATGTGCTTACGAACGTTCACTTTTGACCAAATAAAGTATTACTGAAGCACAAGCTCTAGTTGTACAAAACAAGTTTATACGTAAGAAAAAGTGTGGATATTGCGGACTATATGGACACAAAGTTAAAAAATGTCGCAAGTGGATATCGGACGGGAAACCTCCTAAAACACCTGGCCCATCGACAAGTCAAGCTAACAATGCCAACCTGACCCTCTCATTAATGGAAATTGTTACAAATGAAGTCGTAAATATTATTGAAGAAGATCTTGACAGTTGGTTTGTTGACAATGGTGCTACAAGTCATGTCACCTGTCGAAATGACATATTTTCCAGCTTTCAACATTTCAGAAATAATCAAACAGTAACAACTGCAAATGGCTCAACAATTCAAGCTATTGGAAAAGGTACAGTTGATTTGATAGCAGACGTTCGCGGTCAGACACAAAACATTAGACTGTGTGATGTATGGTATGTTCCAGCAATAAAGAAAATCTTATTTTCCGTACTTGCAAGATAAACTTGAGAAGAGTGTCTTCACATCTGAAAGAGAATTTTGTCAATTGATAGTAGATGGAAAAATTTATTTAATTGGCACAAGAGTCAAGAATGGAGGACTCTATAAACTAAATGTAAAGACAATTATAAATTCATCTCCTGAATTGAACTCACTGTCAACAAACAACATTTTACAACTCTATCATGAAAGATTTGCTCACCAGAATAAAAGACATGTGAAGCAATTGATTGAAAAGGAACTTGGTATAAAAGTCAAACTCGATTCTGAATTATGTACAGGATGTGTTTATGGTAAAACACATAGATATAAATTTGGAACAAGAGATCGAGCTAAAGCACCAGGAGAGATCATTCACACAGATGTATGTGGTCCGTTCCCCAATTCATTCAAAAAATTTCGTTATTTTGTTTTATTTAAAGACGATTTCAGTAAGTATCGTCATGTTTATTTCATCAAGCACAAGTCTGAAGTGAAGGATAAACTTGTGGAAATGATAAACGCAACAAAGACTACTGGTCATATTATAAAGACAATTCTCAGTGATAATGGAGGAGAATTCCAAAATGAAGCTGTGAAGAAGATCTTAAATAATCATGGCATCCAACACCGTTTGACAATGCCGTATACGCCGGAACAGAACGAGAGAGAGAGTTAACAGAACTTTGGTAGAAGCTGCTCGTACTATGATGCACGCTCACGAAGAACTTCCACTCTCCTGTTGGTCTGAGCTTGTCAACACGGCTACTTATGTTCTGAATAGAACTGGGCCGACTTCTATAGAAGGAAAATCACCGTTTGAGTTATGGTTTACAAAGAAACCCTCAATCAAACATTTGAGAATCATTGGCACTGAATGTTATGCTCATGTTCCAAAAGTAAAGAGAACGAAAATGTCCAGAAAAGCTCAAAAATGTATTCTCATTGGTTACGATGGTGATGACGGTTATCGGTTACTAGCATAAACAATAAATCGAATCCAACACTGATACGGTCAAGAGACGTAATATTCAACGAGTCAGTCATCAGATCTATTGGATTGGAGTCAGATGTCTCTGAAACAGAAAAACAAAGTCCAATTGTTGAGATGGAGGTTCATTTTCCTAAAACTGGAGAAAATCATCCAATGTTAGATGCAAGGGAGGATATTTTACACGACGCAACTATTTCAGATGTGCCTCAAACATTGAATGATGGTGCGAGTTTTGAAGAAACAATTCCCAATTTGCCTACAATATCGGATGAACCTAGTAGAAATGAAGAAGATTCTAATGAGTTCTATATTACGCCTGAATCATCAGAAGTTGATTCAGATGAAGATGATGAACGAGGAAATTCTACGACAAGGAATCTAAGAGATAGATCGACATTGCGACCACCACAACGATTTGAAGATTTTATTATGTCTACTGTAGTTAGTGATTTTAATGAACCCAAATCATACAAAGAAGCAATAAAAAGTCCTCAGAAAGCGGAATGGTTAAAAGCAATGGAAAGTGAACTAAAATCTCTAAAAGAGAATAAAACTTGGATTTTGGTGGATAAACCAATAGACAGAAAACTGATTTCTTGTAAGTGGGTGTTCAAAGTTAAAACACACGCTGATGGAAGTCTTGACAAACATAAGGCGAGATTAGTAGCAAGAGGTTATACACATAAGAAAGGAATTGATTATAGTGATACATTTAGTCCTGTTGCTAGAATGGCCACAATAAGATCGATTCTTAGCATCGCTACAAATGAAGGGTTATCCCTCAGACGTTTGATGTAGCAACAGCATTTTTGAATGGTTCACTAGATGAAGATATCTACATGAATCAGCCAGAAGGATATGATGATACGACTAAAGTATGTAAATTGAAGAGAATTTTATATGGTCTTAAACAAGCTCCAAGATGTTGGAACAAATGTATTGTTGATTATTTGAAAGTTTTAGGATTCAAACAATGTGACACAGATCCATGTTTGTTCATTAGAAACCGACTTAACAACAAGATCATTCTTGGACTCTATGTTGATGATGGTCTAATAGCTTTAACGAACCCAAAGGAATCTGAAAAGTTTTTGGCAGAATTGAAACGGAAGTTCAAGATAACCACAAAACCAGCTTCTTACTTTCTGGGCTTGGAAATCTTCAACAATAACGATGATTCCATCAAAGTCTCTCAAAAACATTATGCTAAAAGGCTACTGGAACGCTTTGGTATGAGTGATTGTAAAGCCGTTAGTACTCCAATTATTAAAGAAGCACAACCTGCACAACCATGCTCAGTAAAAGAGGATGAGGTTAAATTTCCCTATCGTGAAGCCGTTGGTGCGCTAGCTTATTTAATGACAGGTACTAGACCGGACATATCATACGCTATTAGTGTCGTATCCAGGAAACTTACAAATCCCTCTTTAGAAGATGTTAACAAGGTTAAACGCATACTTCGTTACATTCAGGGAACCCTAGATACAGCAATGGTATACAAAAAGGGATACAAAACTGGAATCTTGGAATGTTTTAGTGATTCTGATCATGGTGGAGATTTCGATACAGGACGCTCTACTTCTGGAATCTTATGCGTGTATGCAGGAGGAGTAATCTCTTGGGCAAGTCGTAAACAAACTTCTGTAGCTATCTCAAGCACCGAAGCAGAACTTGTTGCAGCTAGTGAAGCGGCTCGTGAGATTGTTTGGCTGAAGAGACTTTTTAATGAAATTACTACTTTGATAGAAGTCCCTACTTTACAAGTTGATAATGATGCTGCTATAAAGCTTGCACAAAACCCAGAGTTACTTCGTCGCACAAAGCACATTTCTATTAGACATTTTTATGTAAGGGAATTAGTTACTGAAAAAGAACTTCAAGTTAATTATGTTCCCACAGAATACCAGTGTGCTGATATTTTGACTTAGCCTGTGCATAAACCCAGACTGGATCTAATTTCAGGAATGGTGGGACTTATACGATAAAGATTATCGAAAAAGGGAGGATGTTGAAGGAGGTTTTCTCTTAATCTTTGCTTTTTTATAATACTTTATTCTTTACACTGTCATTCCTTAAGTCAATATGAATGTTTCCTACATGTTACGTTTATTTCATTTCAAACCATAAAATACCCTCTCAACAAGCACGACATCCAGTGATATGTCTGTGGTACGTTTGATAGAATAAACAGGTTTCGGAATCGTCATATCGTACATTTCGCTCCATTGTAACCCGAAAAGTATGGGATCTGCTTTGTCCATGACGACAACAGCCAACTACTACGATCTTAACATATTCCTTTTGTTTCGTCCACGTTCATACATCTCATTGTACAAGCACGTCTGTTACGAAGACTAGCATCTCGCCTTCCTGAACATCGCTAATAAGGCATTTCCTTCTGGGGTATCTTCCCGGTGTTTATTTCGTCCATCGCCGCAGCGGTTTTTGAAGATATAGACAAATAGGAAGATGTTACTACCAATTACGATATGTTCCCCATATAAAGAAAGAAAGAAAAAGCATTTATTAGCCCGCACAGGACAAAACAATAAAAAAATGGTTACATTTACAGCAGGTACAACAAAATTATAAAAGTAATAATAAAACTAAAATGAAAAAAAAAACAACGAAATTAGTTCTGTATGAAGCCAAAAGGCCCCCTATCTCATCATAGTGCTGCAACATTTAAAAACGTCACAGCGCTGGTATTCCGACAAGGCCCAAAGTGATGCCACGGACGGTGAGATACGAATAAGAGTTAAAAAAATATATATATACTGTGTACAACGAATAAACAAATATAAATATGTGAAGCATAATAAATACGAATTTAAGAAGAAGAAAATAATAAATACTTCTACACCCCACGTAACCACACTGTTTGTCTATCTGTGCTATGAGTGTCACTGGCAACACTGACGAAGAGGTCGTAGTTGTTTCTGCCAATAGTATTAGGTCAGCGAAGAAGAATCAAAACAACAATCAATACTGTTATCATAATCATATCATAACATTTAGTGTGCAGAGATCGTGTAAAACAATGATGTGTAAAATATTAAACTGGGGCTGTCAAAGAGAAACAAGCAACAAACATTACTACCTACGTAAGTTACCGAAGGGAAAAAGTGACCCAAGACAACGGCAAAACAGCGGCTCGGCTGGTGTCGAGGATTCATTACCAGACGCTACAATATTAAGTATCATCTTACTAACTTATAAAAATAAGGACAGCCCACAGAGCATCTTATATATACGGACAGCCAGACGTTCCGTCCACCATTGCAAGCTGCGTGCAGAGCATTAAGCACAGAGCATCATATATATACTGGACATTAAGTAAGTTTTACGGTTGTATCTTTTTGCTGTTGGAGTAAGTATCGTTTGTATTTGTAGGAGTTTGTAGCTACCTCTATATTCAAAGACTAAAAATACTATTGAAAAGAAAACGAAAGTCGGTTGGAGTGTAACCTTAGGGGCGCTATGGCGCGGGACTTAGAAATTTTTTCGTTTTTTTTTTTTTTTTCGAATTGGTACCATACGCTTATAGGCACCATGAGCCGTGCAGAAAACAAAACGGTGTATACCTGCAAATATATCCATAGGTTAGGTTAGGTTAGAACTGTGACCAACTACGCGCGAGCCGAGCGAGCGAGCGAAGCGAGCGGTGCCGCGGCAGCGGCCGGCGAGCGCTACCTCGAAATTGAACGCGAAATTTTTCTAAGTATTTTTTTCATAGTGCCCCTAAGACGACAGTCTGACCCGAAAGTCATTGTGTCGTGTAAAAAAAACAAAAAGGTGTTTTGACTTCTTGTCATATGTGAAAAATTAATATCTTTGTGTAAAAATAACGTGTTAAAATTTGTGTTGTGTTGCCGACCGAACTAACAATTTGGACCATCCCACCGCTCTGCATCGCTCGTAAGTTATAAATTTTATTATATTTACTTCTAAAAGTACCAATTGTTTTTAGAGCACGAAAAGGTGGTGGGAGGTCATTCCAGCAGCGACTGGCAGCAAATTTGAAACTACCACGGAATGCGGCAGTTCTGTGGGAGGAAGCCAACATCAGGTATGAAGATGCTCTGGTTTTTATTTGGTTAACATCACGCGACCAAGACAGTTTTTTATATAAGTAATCTGCTTTTTTTTTTTTGTGAGAATAATGCCAAAAAGTAGGGTAGCCAGGTGAAGCTTTCTCCGCACTGACATTCTCATCAAATTCTTCTTCTTTCTCGATTCCTCATGACTGAGGGTCGTGACCACATGAGGTCGTCGCTTTCTCCACCAAAGCTCTCCATTCTGTACGGTTTTCGGCCATACGGACAGATGCCTGGAAATTTCCTCTGCAGACTTCCTTCACCACATCTGTGCATCGGGTTGGTGATCTCCCACGGCTCCTTTTTCCTTGCACGTTACCAACCGCAATAAGCTTCTCCAAGCTATCAGGCTCATCCTTGCCACGTGTCCGAAGTACTGTAGGAGTCGTTTTATGCAGATGGTTGATAGGCGAGACTTCACGCTAAGTTCGTTCAGAATCAAGGGTTTGTGCGGCGCACCTTCCAGGGAATGCCTAATATTTTGCGCCAGCACCACATTTCGAACGCATCAATTCTGTTACGGATGCGTGATTTCAGTGTCCAGGTTTCAGAAGCATACAAAAAGATAGAGAAGATCAGGGTCCGTATTAACTTTACTTTGGTACTTTTGCTGATTCCTCTGTTACTCCAAATCTTCTGTAATCGCTTTCCGCCGACTTTGCAATCTAGGCTCTTCTTGCTACCTCCATTTCACAGTCACCATGGTAGTTATCATGGAACCAAGGTAGACAAATTTATGTACGGCATCCAGGTCGGATAGCTCTCCAGTCCGTTGTAATGTACCGGCTCGATCCACAAACATCATTGCAGCTTAGTTTTAGCTCGGTTGATACGGACCGGGCGTCGGGGGCCACCACGTGGCCCCCGACGCCCGGTGCGTCTCCCGCGGCGGCTGGGACGTGAGGTTCTCTCCCTCTCACGTTCCGCCACCTCCTTCGCTAGCATGACTGCTTCGCAGAAGGAGGTGACGGCGTCCCATTCCGTCTCGCTCCGGACCATGGATTGAACCAAGGCCGGAAGCGAGAGGTCGCCGCCGCCGATCGCCGCTACGAGGACACGGCGGTGCTCCGCCCACGCGGGGCAGATCTCCACCGTGTGCTCCACCGTATCCTCCGGTCGATCCTCACAATGGTAGCACCCGGGCGTTTCCTCCCGCCCGATTCGGTGCAGGAACCTCCGGAAACAACCGTGTCCGGTGAGGACCTGCGTCAGGCGGAAGGTGAGGGCGCCGTGGCGCCTCTCTAGCCACTCCTCAAAGAGGGGACGTATCGCCACTATTGTGGCGTGCCCTGCACGGGGTTGCGATAGTCGCTCTCACCATGTCGCCATGAGATCGCGCCGGAGGTCTGTCCGCTGAGCGACAATTTGCCGCGGCAGCGGAGTTACCCCCCGGCGTAGTGCGTCCACGCGCCATTCGTGTAGGCGTGCGAGGACTATCGCCTCCAGATCCCATGGCGGCAATCCGGCAAGGAGGCTCGCCGCCTCGCCGGAGATCGTGCGGTATCCCCGGACCAGCCTTACGGCTACCACCTTTTGGGGCGCGTTCAGGTAGTGGGCGGCTCGCCGCCTCAAGGAACGCGCCCACACCGGGGCCCCGTAAAGGGCCATGGAACGCACGACCCCCGCGTAGAGCCTCCGGTAGGAGGCGTTTGGACCCCCCAGGGCAGGAGCCGCTTGAAGGCAGCCCTGGCCCGTTCCAGTTTGGGGGCCAAACGTCGGAAGTGCTCCACGAAGTTCCACCGCCTGTCGAGGACGAGACCCAGGTACTTCAACGTCGGCTCGACGCCGATGGAAACCCCTCCTACCGTGAGCATGGATCCCGACGGTGGCGCATTCCGAGGCCCATGAAAGCACATGGCCTCGGACTTGTGCAATGCCACCTCGAGACCCAATTGCCGGATCCTCTCCACGACCATCGCAACCCCGCGTGTCATTAGCTCGGCCGCCGCCTCGTGCGACCTCCCTTGTGCCAGCACCAGCATGTCGTCTGCGTAGCAAACTACGCTGACGCCGTCAGGGAGGTCGGCGCGCAGCACCCAGTCGTACCCGATGTTCCACAAGGGCGGCCCTAGAACCGATCCCTGTGGAACACCGCACGACATCTCTCGCCGGTTCCATTCTCCGCTGTGACCAGGGTAAATGACAAACCTGTCCGACAGGTAGTCCCCGACCACACGACGAAGGTAGGTCGGCACCCGGTGATACCGGAGTGCCTCCCTGATGCAGCTCCAGGGCATGGAGTTGAAGGCGTTGGCGATGTCGAGAGACACCGCCAAGACCACCCCACCCCGGGACACTGCATCCCCCGTCGTGAGGGCTCTCACGCGCATGATGGCGTCCACCGTCGAGCGCCCCCTGCGGAAACCAAACTGGTGTTCCGCAAGATCCGGCCCCATCTCCGCCAGGTGCCCGGCGAGGCGGTTGGCAATTACTCTTTCAAAGAGTTTGCCCACCTCGTCGAGCAACACGATGGGCCGGTATGCGGACGGAGAGTCCGCAGGGCGCCCCGGCTTCCGTATGAGGACCAGCTTCCCCGTCTTCCAACGAAGCGGGAACTGGCCTCTCTCCAAGCATGCGCTTAGGAGCCCCTCCAGTCGGGGCCTGAGAGCCTCCAAGGCCAGGACCCAGGCTTTGCCAGGTAAGCCATCGGGTCCCGGGGCGGCAGTTTTGGCCTTAAGCCTGCCTACCGCCACTCTCAGGTCTACCCCGGTCACTTCCGGAATGTTGTCATCGTCCTCTGGGTGGTCCGCTTCCAGCACCGCAAGCGGCGGAGCCATAGGCGGGGGAGTGTACTCCCCTCGCGAAGGGAACAGAGCGCTCACCACGTCCTCCACGAGCTCAGGCCGGAGACTCTGCGTCAGCGGAGGGGCCCTGGTGCGGAGTTTATCCCGCACCATCTTATAAGGGCGCCCCCACGGATCTCTGTCGAGAGTCTCCAGCATCTCCTCGCGGGCCACATCCTTGGCCCGCAGGACAGCCTCTTGGAGGGCGGTCTTCGCCGCTCTGTATCCCTCATACAGCTCCGCCTCAATGGCCGCCGCATCCGGAGGGCGGATGCGGAGCCTGCGATGCCTGGCGTACAGGTGCCGCGCATCGACGCACGCCTCGCGCAGAGACGTCAGCTCTCGCGACCACCAGTACACCTGACGCCGGGCGCTTTCTGACCGAACCCGGGGCATAGCCACGTCACATATATCGGACATGGCCTCCTGGAACCAACCCGCCTCATTGTTGACGTCGGCAGGCCTGTCCGGTGATGTCACCCAGGCCTGCACGATCGAGGCTTCCAGGAGGAGCTCCCGGTCCAGCTGTTTCAGCGCCCAACGTGGACCACTCGGGGCCTGTAGGACCGGCGCGCTTGGGGTCTGGGCGGAGACGTCAAACCGGATATACCGGTGGTCGGAATAGGTCTCCACCCCCTCCATGACGCGCCAGTCAACGACACGCGGTGACAGAGCGGGGCTAGCGAACGAGATGTCCACCACCGACTCGCCCCGCATCCGCACACACGTGGGAACAGAACCCCTATTTAGGACGACCAGGCCTGCCTCCAGAGCCCAGTCCTCCACCATCTTTCCCCGCACGTCTGTGCAACGAGAACCCCAAGCCAAGTTCTTGGCATTGAAGTCCCCGAGCACAAGCACGGGGAGGGAATGGCTTCCGATGAAGACACTCAACTCCCTGAGGGAGTTGTGGAACTCGGCGAGAGTATGGTTCGGGGAGAAGTAGACTCCCGCTACAACGATCTCCCCGAACCGTGCTGCTACGCACCCCCGACCCTTCCTGACACTTTCATGGGTCGGGGTACCGGCGGCGGCCGATGAAATTATGGCCACTGAGCCGCTAAGGTCCTCCACCCAGTCGTCCCTGGGCATACCTCTACCCCTGACAAACCCTGTCTGCTTTTTTGCTACCTGTGCTTTAATGAAATTCTCTAGCCTTTTATTAATGATGTGCAGAAGTACTTTCGCGTGCGAAGTCAGAGATATGGTGCGATAGTTCACACTAAACTTCTTGGTAGAGCCTTTTTTATGCAAGGGGACTACAACTGATTCCACCCAGTCTGCATGCAGTGTCCTGTTCTCCAGACTTTCTGGCATATCCTGTGTAAGATTTTTGTGCTCTCAGAAAACAACCATTTTAACATTTGTGCAGATAATCCATCACCGCCACAGGCTTTGTGTTTGAGACGTGCGACTGCGGCTTCCACTTCGTGAAGAAGGATATCTGGTTCCCTTTCAGTGTATTAGTCTATGCGTTCTTCAATCGCGTCGTTGCTTTCGCTGTATAGTTGTTGACAGTACTGACGCCATCTCTCAAGCGCAAGATATTTGTCCATGAGCAGAATTCCATTTTCGTCTTCGATAGTCCAACTTTTAGGCCTATAGTCTTTAGCCAAGATTTTAACTTTTGCAAACATGTATTTGGTGTGCGCATGGCTTGACGTTTTCTCAATATCTCAACAGACATCATCAATGGCATCCTTCTTGTCTCTTCTGCACAACTTTTGAACTGTGCCATGAAGATCTAGGTATCGATTCTCTCTCAGGGTCCGAACTTAAGCCTCCTTCTTTTAAAGCTCACCTTTGCACATGTCTCCGGCTTTATCCAGCCTGCCCTGGGGTACGACTCTCTGTCTTTACTCGCTGCGTGTTTGGCGGTTTCCAGAGTTACGGTTTTTAAAGTCTCCCATGACTCTTGGGCCGAATCGAAAGGATCTAGCTCAAGACTTTCGAGTCGTGTTTTGGCCAGTTCCCGATACACTTCTTCGGCCTGTGTTGGCAAGTTTATGGGCTTTCTTGCTAGTTTCATATTTGAAGCTTTTAACCGGACTTTAAGGGCGGCTGCTAGTAGCTGATGGTCACTACCGCAGTCAGCGCCAGGTCGGGTTTTAGTGCAAGTAATTGCGGACCTCCACCTTTTACCTATCATGACGTAATCAATTTGGCTCCTGTATTTGCCGTTCGGTGACGTCCGTGTGTAAAGTCTTCACGGATGTTGTTTGAACCACGAATTCATTATAGTTAGGCGGTTTTCTGCGTAGAAATCAAATAGCATGTAATGGAACGTTACGCCAATCAACGACAAATAATAATTATTGCCATAGAGTAAGTTAGTAGTTTAGTCTAGAACGATTGTGGCTGGGAATGCGCGGGGGCAAGTGTGGCGCGCGGGGAGTGGCCCCTCGCCTACGTGCCGTGGGACATGTAGACGCCAAGCGACCAGTGGTCATTACACCGTCCCCAGAGAACACACGTTCTTACTTCGCGTCGTGTCTAGCGCTCTAGCGGACACGACAACTTTATTAAATCATTTTGAAAGTTCTCTTAGGGATTATAACCCCTTGTTCAAGAGTGCAAATTAAATTAAGTGTTAACAGTGCAGATCCCGATTGAGGGTTAGTTTTAGGTAGCACACAAAATCATGCAACTCATCATGCATTTTTGCTAGCTAATCTTTATACTGTGTTTTTGTCATTATATGATTAATCATTGGCAGCGGCTTATTTCATTGTAATAAATTAGCACCATTAAAACCGCTTGCTATATTGCTGATCTAGGATCATGCCATCAAATATTCTGCCACCCACATATTTTGCTACTAATTTTATTCTTTTTCAATTAGTAACGTAATCGTTTCTAAACTATTGTTTTTAACTGTTTCTGTGTATTTGCTGATTCAGCCTGTAAATGTAAACTCCGTTCTGGTCACCACCACCACGACATTACTGCTACCATTGGTGGGGCAATGTCTCCCTGTGGTCGTGGGTGGTGTCCCAGCACGGAGGATTTCTGGCCGGATAGTAACAAGCTGGTACGGTGGTTCCAGGATCTACGCTGAGGCTTACCAGAGAGACTCCGTACTGCGGGTCTTCCTGCACTTCATTTTGCGTTGCGGTTTCCCGCAACGGTCCCACGCCCCGGGCTATTACGCACCGGGACGCTGACTCACCGGGCCAACCGCCCGTGCCATCGAGAAGGTTCGGCGTCGGTCGCCCGCGCTGTCTCCATCAACCTACGTGCGACATCACCGTACCGCGCTGCTCAGCTAGTCGGCCTCCTTCCATCCTCGGCCAGCTGCGGGGACTCGCCTGCAGCTACAGGGAGGTGTTTTTCCCTGCAGTAGTGACGACAGACAAAATAGCAACCTGCGACCATACAAATTTCGTGTGCCTCCGACTATAGACTATCCGGGTTTTTTTATTTTTTCCCTCAACGTAGTAATTTTAGTTCCTAACGTTATAACGATTGTTTTTTTTAACGTTATTTGTAACGTTGTAACGGTAAAATTATAAGATTAATAGTGCACACTCGTTGTTTTATTCCTTCGTCCAATTAAGGTGGGAAATCAGACGAGTGGAGGCTACAAGCATCTGTCCGCGATCATTCCGTTTACCTAAACCAAATCAGCCCACGATCTCTCTAAGGTGGTCATCCGAAGTTTTGGCTCCAATCTTTGCATTGAGGTCCCCGAGCAATATAGTAATTTCTTTGGATGGTATGTCTTGGTAAACTTGACTTAATGTGTTATAGAAATCGGTAATGTCCTTTTCACTGGAGCTAGATGTAGGTGCATAGACTTGAATAAGATTTATAGGTTGAGGCCATGCCCCCAGTTTTAGTCTTATAATTCTGTCACTAATGCTGTCATACCCTATTATCTTATTTACTAGCTGCTTAGAGATTAGAAAACCAACTCCGCTTAAACTATTGGCATCGCTTCCCGCATTTATCATGGTCATTCCTTTTCCTATCTTCAGGTGTTCATTTTGTTTAGGTGCCTTTCACTTAGCCCCAGAATGTCCAGCCGGTATCGGTCCATCTCATTTTCGACCACTTCCAATTTTCCCGCTTTATTTAGGCCGCGGACATTCCACGTACCTATCATAAGAGCTTGATGTTTGGTGTTATCCTTTGAGTTAGTGTTGTTAACAGTAGCCCAGTTCCTGCAAGTGGCCTGCTGACTCACCGCCTTGCAGCCGGTAGCCAATTTTACACCAGAAGACCCGAAATCTAACTGGCGCCGGGCGTCAGCCAGGTGGCATGACAAACTATTTCTTGTTATGGACCTCATGTTAGCTTTCTTGGGATAATATTAGTCGAGGTAGTGTCCCATTCCTTTCCACGCCAAGCATTTGAGGGGTGATTTGAGCCCCAAGGCCGTTGTAGCCTCCTCCAACCGGTTTAGGTCATTGATTATTCCGCCATATGCTCGGGTGCCAGAGCCTCGTCTGTTGTTCAGTGGGAGCACCACGATAACTAATTGGTTGCCGCCGCCACCCGGCGCGTGCAGGTGAGGTTGACAGTTGGGCCGGAAGATGTTATATCAGCTCTCCCCTTACTCCCTCGTCCTTATCAAATTACCCTCATTCAAAAAAGGAGTGATATGAATTCTGGGCGGCACATTATAACAGAACCTTGCTCAGGCATTCTGGACCCGCTGGATTAGCTTCTGACTTCTACCGAGAATGCACGCCCTATACACAATGTCAGTATAGTTCAGCTTGGATAAGACAAGAGATTCACATAGCATGACTCGCATATCCACACTTATGTAGGGACGGACACGATTCAACAGCTTGAGTCGGTAGAAGCAGTTGCGCACAGCTTCCAAAATGTTAGTTTCAAAGTTCAGCTGCCCATCGAATACTACCCCAAGGTTACGTTATCTTCCAGAACCCTCTCTATACCACAACCATCAATCCTGAGGTCCAGGTTGCAAGTCAGCGTTTTGTTAAGGAAATCTCTGTATCCCATCACAATATACTTAGATGGATTCAGAACCAGCGAGTTTCTTCCCGTACAAGTCGCACGAGACCGGTCAATGTGGCGACACTTGGGGGAGGCCTATGTCCAGCAGTGGATGTCCTTCGGCTGAAATGATGATGATGATGATGAGTTTCTTCTGGACCAATCAGATATCCTTTCCAGATCTACATTAATCCTTTTTACTGTTTCAGCAGTGTCCTGGGAGTAGAAGGAGAGGTACATCTGCAGATCATCAGCGTACAGATGGAACTTGGTATTAATCAAACATTTGATGATGTCAGCACTGTACAAGATGAAGAGGAGTGGGCCAAAAATCGATCCCTGCGGTACTCACGTGGACATGAAGAAGAGCACATGGTATCTCCATTGTGATTCGACTAAACCATTTTACTGTTTCAACGTTACAACCATAATAAGACAGCTTGGCGAGAAAAAGCGAAGTATTGATTGAGTCAAATGCACGAGAAAAATTTAGAAGGACAAGGAGGGTTCCCATGCCCCGGTCTCTGGCTTCAAGAATGTTCCCATCTACATCCATTAGAGCCGTTGTCGTGCTGTGGCCCCTACGAAACCCGGATTGTGCCAGTGGTAAAATACCATGGTACCTATGACACGTGAACACGTCACACGTAGTAACGGCACGATGCGTGTCATTAGATTATTAGTTGCGTAGTGGGCAAGTCATCACGGCACAAGACCGTCACTACATGGCTTCATATACATAGGCAACGCAACGATGGGCTTCCTCTATGTACCTAATATGAACAGATAACTTTTGCGCGATGATTTTAATATTTGCGTAGTTCATACATACATAAACTCACGTGTTATCCCATGGAGGTATGCAGAAGCAGAAACTATAGAATTCCAGATGTAAGGATGTGGGCAGTCTCGACACGGCGTTCGTGCGAGGTAGTCGTTTGCTAATTACTCGAGCCGCGCGCGCACCAATACGTTGTTGTTATCATCTGCGCGTAGCTGCGGTAGCTATATCCAACGTGTATGTATATACCGTTGGGTTGACCCGCTGCGCGCAATAGCTAACGCGGTATGGTTGTTAGCTTTACGCGATGAATGAAATTAAGGAAGATCATGTGTATGCTACTTGTGAGGCGACTATGGGGCTGGGCAGCAGTCCGTGGAGTGATTTAATAGAACAAGATTTAGAAGGGACACAACACCAAGAGGAAGTTGATATGCAGATGGAGGGCGAAACGAGGTTGGAGAAGAGGAAAGGAGTTGACGATGATACTGAATGGACTAAGGTAGAATCAAGGCAAAATAAGAAGTACAAGACGCAGATAGATAAAATAGAGGTATACATATCATATAGTAAACAATTGCCTAAACAATTTGCTTTGGACAGATTATTTAAAGATAGCGGCATTACCGATATTTTAAGGGTAAAATATATTAATCCATACAAAGTCCGCCTCGATATGGAGAATGAAGTAAGCGTGGAGAGATTAGAGAACTGTAAACAAATACTTGAGAAGGGCTGGCATATACAACGGGCTATGGAAAAGAGTCTATCATATGGGGTTATAAGAGATGTGGATTTAGATTTCACCGATGAAGAGATACAAAATACAATAACATGCCCTTCACCAGCCAAATTAGTGTCAATATTTCGACTTAATCGACGTAACTCGGAAGAAGGCTGGACAAGAAGTGAAGCCGTGCGTTTATGTTTCAAGGGTTGCTTTATACCACCTTATATATCTGTGGATGGTCTAAGAATTAAAGTGGATCCATACATCTTTCCTGTATCACAGTGCACTCAGTGCTGGAAATTGGGTCATCCGACTAAAAGATGTTCAAGCAAAGTTACCTGTCCAAAGTGCGGAAAAAACCATGCTAACTGCGACACTAAGTCATTTAAATGTGTCAACTGTAACGGTGCACACATGGCTCTATACAAAGGTTGTCCGTTGTTATTCCTCAAAGAAAAAAGGTTACGAAACATTATGGCGGAGTTTAATTGCACGTATAGAAAGGCCCTCACCATTTATATAGCACCAAGTTCTCCAACAGATGTCGCCCCTAAAATATCGTCAATCAAAACGTTCCCTACGTTGGAGGCTAAACCCCCTCCTGTACAAGATTCGACATCGTCGCACCGTGACCCTACACCTTACGTTGAAATCGTGAAGACAAAAGCACAAGTATACAAAGGGGAACAGGTCAAACCAGCCCCACAATCTTCGTCCAAAAAGCAATGGAAACGTAAGGATGCTGCTTCTAGCCGATCTGAATACGACCTCTTTTTAAATCCAGCGCCACAGGATACCTACAAACCGGATGTGGTTATTGAGGAGGATGGAGAAAAGAGAGAGAGAGATGTGAACTATGGAGAATTAATTGTAAGATTAAAAGAAATAATATTTTTGAAAAATACATCTTTTATAAGTAAGATTACAAGCATTATAAAGTGTTGCGTCGAATGGATTATTTTAGTGGTGGTAGATAATATTTCAGATTGGCCTTTATTAAAACAGGTATTAGGTTTTTTTTGTGTAAACAATGGCTAATAACAGGAAAAATGTAAAATTGAATATACTCCAATGGAATGCGCAGAGTTTAAGGCCGAAGTTACAAACATTTCAAAATATTTTACTACAGGAGAAGGTCCACATTGCCGCCGTTAGTGAAACCTGGTTAGAACCGGATAGCCATCTCAGTGTGAAACATTATAATATTTACCGTAAAGATAGGGAGGATGGTTACGGTGGGGTTGCTATCTTTGTACATAGGTCGATTCAGTCATGCTTCTATGAAGTCCAAACCACAACTCAGGGTATTGAACTTTTGTGTGTTAAAGTATTCAATTGTGGTGAAATAGAACACATTATTGCGATATACTGTGCGCCATCTGTGTGTACCAGCCAGCAAGACTGGGATTCAGTTTTTTCTTTAGTCAACAAAAAAAGTATTTTTGTAGGGGATTTTAATGGGCACCACACCAATTGGTCTTACAAGACCGATTTAAGAGGATCTCAAATCTGTGAGGCTATTTTGGATAACGGTTTTGTAACCCTGAATGATGGCAAGCCCACCCGGGTTAAGTTAGTTAATAACCAGCTTCAACAATCCACGCCCGATATTACGTTAGTCTCCTCTGATTTAGCCTTGTCATTTAACTGGGACATTATGAACGAAACTCTTGGAAGTGATCACTTAATGATTAATATATCGACCAATTTCTATGTTGTACCTAGAAACACTTATCGACGGAACTTTAGAAATGCGGATTGGGATAGTTACAAAAACTTACTTGAAAAATTATTTAATTACTTTGAGCAGTCTGGCAATCTCCAAGCCGACTATGATAATTTTATTGAATGTATTAATTTGGCAGCAGACGTTCATATACCTTATTTCAAATTTAACATGAACCCTGATAACGTCTTTATTCCCAAACCCTACTGGAGTGCAGACCTATCTAAATCGGTTGCAAAACGTAGATTGGCCCTTTCAACTTTTAGACGTAATCCTTCACCGGATAATTTATCGCTTCTTAATATAAAAAAATATGTGAGTCACAAAAGTTGATACGCAAAGCAAGGGATAAAGGTTGGCAGGACCTGTGCACTTCAGTAGACGGAAACACTTCATCAAATCAGATGTGGAATAAAATGAAATGGTTTAAAGGGCGTAGAAGTGCAAGGCAGCACGTTGATGGCGAGCGTGCCAATAATCTACTTCGAAGTCTAGCCCCCGACTATGCATCTCCTCACGACCTGTCATTTGTTTCTCATAACTCAAATTTAGAGACACCAATCACGAAACAGGAACTTGATTGATGTATTCGATCTAAGGACACGTCACCCGGTTGTGACAATATTTCGTACTCAATGATTAAATATCTCCCTGAGAACGGGAAATCTATTTTGTTAGCGCTATTTAATGGTTCTTTGTCAACCGGTTTTGTACCCAATCAGTGGCGTGACATCGCAGTCGTTCCAATCCCTAAGCCTGGACGCGATCCGCAGTCTCACTCCTCACTCAGACCGATATCAATGTTGTCGTGTTTGTGTAAAATATTCCACAGTATTTTAAATAACCGAATAGAATGGTTCTTCGAAAAAAATAACATCTTATCGCCTTTCACTACGGGATTTAGAAAAAATCGATCTACAATGGACAATTTAGTTAATTTAGTCTCTCATATTCAAACTGGTTTTACAGAAAATAAGAAAACAATAGGAGGTTTCTTGGACATAGATAATGCGTACAATAACGTAAGTATAACTTCATTAATGCAAACAATGGACCTAATGGGGGTAGGAGCTAAAATATGTCAATATCTATGGAATTTTTTAAAAGAAAGAAAGTTAAAGATTTTAATAGATGATGCCTACTTATGTCGAACTACTGGTCGTGGATTAGCTCAAGGTGACCCTATGTCCCCTTTGCTTTTTAACATTGTAACTTCAGGTATCTGTGCAAGTATTATGAGCAGCGGAGTATTAATATCTCAGTACGCGGACGATTTTGTTCTTTATTCAGTGAGTGATAACATACAAGAAGGTGCTCAGATAGTACAAAATTCTTTAAATATTTTTGTTAAATTACTTTCTAACATAGGCTTAGATATTTCATCTTCAAAGAGTAAAGTATGCATTTTTAAGAGAGGATACAGACGAGAATGTATTGATCTGTTAATAAATGAAACAACGCTTCAAGTAGTAGATAATATAAAGTACTTAGGTGTGTGGCTAGACCGCTCGCTTAGGTGGAAAAAACATATTCGGGAACTAGCCGAAAAATGTTTAAAATCCTTGAGAATCTTTCAAGTACTTGCTGGGTCGGGGTGGGGCGTACTTCCATGTCACTTGAGGCTATTGTATGTTTCAATAATTTGTTCGAGACTGGACTATGGCAGCTTTTTATACAATAACGGGTACATAAGCAACCTAGTCAAATTGGACAGAATACAAAATCAGTGTATGCGTGTTATTGGTGGTTTGGGAGGACTACTGCAATACACGTGATGGAGTGTGAGCTTCACCTTCAACCTTTACATGTACGCAGACACTTCTTAGCTGGCAAATATTGGTTGAAGGTGAATTCATTCCGGGGTAGTCAAGTATTTCGCTTGATAAACAGTCTTGCCGAGTCATGTCAGGGTTTATATTGGAGTCGTAAAAAAAAACCAATACTTGTGACAGTACATGAGCTTCTTATTGACTATCCAATGCTTTCATCGCAGGAATTAGAGAGATTTTCTTTGAACACATGGGTCGGCAGTGTGGACCTATCCAATGTAGTGAAACCATATATAGATGTAATAGACAAACCGAAACATCAGTATTGATGTAGCAACATACTCGAAATTTGTGAACAGTATATAAACACTAATTATTCCAATTTTTACTCAGTCTATACTGATGGGTCACAGGAAGGTAACGAGTCGGGATGGGCTGTTTTTGATCCGCAAACGAAGTCATTTATAAAGTTCAGATCATGTGCCAAAGTCTCAATAATGTCCGTGGAATTGCAAGCAATCTCAGAAGCTATCTCATACATTGAGTCATTCGAATCAGGTAATTATTTAATACTGACAGATTCGAGGAGTGCCCTGCAACACCTGGCTCGATGCACCTCGAATTCTCGAGGTGCACCGATAGCCTATGAAATTTTGGACGCCATTGGTAAGATCCGACACAAAAGAATTGTTCTTCAATGGGTACCATCCCATATTGGCTTGTATGGAAATGAGGAAGTAGATCGCTTAGCAAAAGAAGCTATCACGGATGGAATATCTGTTGTATGTTTACCCCTATTTGGTGACCTCTTGTATCAAGTTCGCGACCAATGTTTAAAATTATGGAAAGAATACTTCGATGAGAGGTCGCTAAGTAAGGGAATTTGGTATAAGACTATTCAACACAGCCTTTCCCGCTTGCCTTGGTTTGTGGGCACAGATATGCAACGAAAAGACATTGTTACTGCTTTCAGACTGCGTTCGGGACATGTCCCGTTGAATAGCTTTGCCTTTCTAATGAGAAAGAGTGATTCGCCCAATTGTTCTGAGTGTGATAAGGTAGAGGATACCACTCATATTTTAGCGGAATGTGTCCGGAACGAGGTTGAGAGGAGTAACTTTTTCGAAGAAAATTGTTTAAAATGTTTTGATGTTGGCATATTTAATAGTATTTTGGCTGCGCCCTTGTCCAGGACAGCCAAGAAACTTTACAAAATTGTAAATTTAGGTATTAAGCGTAGAGCGTAGATAGAGATAGAATGCAGCTATGAGGGTGGCATGGTCATACTGATCAAACCCTCTATAAAATAATAAAGAGAAAAAAAAAAAAAAAAAAGCATGTGGGACTGTTGTACTGACAGCTGCATGGCTAGGGGAAAGCCAAGACGCGAGTGTACCTGTTGTAGTTCCTGGCGTCCGTAGACACAAAAGTGCAAGCCACACCGCCAGCTGGCGGGCGGACGACGCATCGTTTCACCTCTTTTCATAGTTTGGTTCACACCACACCGCGAACTATCGAAAGAGCCGAACATAGTATGAAAAGGGCGTCGTTCACATCGCTTGCCGGCTCGTCAGCTTGGGATGTGGCCTGCGCTTTATCTCTGCGTGGTTCATCATCATCTCCCAAAGTTTTCTGACATACATTTTCTCCAATAATTTTGAACTCTGCTTCCAGTCCAACTGGATCAGCTAAACACCTGTATATTTTTGCATGGAGCGGCTGCCTATCGGACGTTTACAACCAGCTGCTTCAGCTACTGTCGTGTTATAACTTACCCGGTTTTAACAAAGGCAGTTCTCTAAACAGCAAGACCTGGATGACTGTGTCATTTTCATCATTGACAACTTTGTTCAAACCACGCCAGGCTACCGAGTATCCTCTTTTTGTGGGCAACTATGTAGATAGTAAAATTGTGTTCTGGTCGGAAATTGAACCTAACCGACTTTAATGTCGAACATATAGAAGTAATTCGCTGCACTGTTACATACATCCGTCATTGATTTCATTGGACCACCCAAGATTCTATCATAGTTATTTTTTTTAGTTCTATCATTTTTATATTGTATCGCGTTGGTTGGACCACCCAAGAAACCATTCGGTTACAATTTAAGGAGCCTCGTATCGGATTGTACCGTCGACTTCCTTCCGGATCAATAAATCAAGACAAGAATATTTTGTGTAAAAGTTTATTATTCATCAACAGGCATGCTCTTACATCATACAACACTTAGTGAATCACAGTTTACTTTACATTATGTACAAACACGTGCAGAATTATGTCATCGACCGATATACATTATAATATTTTCTAATTTCAACTAAATTTTGATGGATTTTTAAGGATGAAAACATTTTTTAGTTTTTAACATTCAAGTCAAATCTTATGTGCGTTGTTCTGAAAGGTTGACATGATATTTCACAACATATCAAACAAAACGGTTCTTTAATGGGCATAAATCACTGACTCAAATTTTAGTAAATTATTCAAATACTCCTTGACAGAATAGTATCCAATATCCATCATGTTTAATTTCCTTACATTATAGAATAATTTAATTGAACTGATTACGAAGATACATCCATTTACGAAAACAGAAATCTCAAATACAGCGTGTAACAGAAAGGGTATAATCATATGGAATACTGTGGTACGGACCATCAAACTGAACAACTTTCTCTATGGGACCACCATCGAAATTGTAAAAAAATAATCAGCTGTCCCATACATTCGGGTCGAGTAGGTATTGAAATTTTGTATAGGACAGCTGATTATTTTTTTACGATTTCGATGGTGGTCTCATAGAGAAAGTGGTTCAGTTTGATGGTCCGTACCACAGTATTCCATATGATTATACCCTTTCTGTTACACGCTGTATAGTCCTATTATCGCCGATCACTTCCCCAACTTCTTCATTCAAACGCATCCAGCCCCCCAGCATCCACACCAGGGTATAGATCCATCATTAATGGGGGCAGACAGTTTCCTCCCAGATTTGTGCGTGCACGCAGAAGCCAAGGAGTTGACAGAAGAACACACACTGTTGGTCCTCTCGTGTTCGGAGTGGGATGTTGTGATCTCCTGGAGACAAAAATGGTGTTAGTAGAAAGAGCATGAGGTTTTGGGAACGTGTTGGCACTTGCTGATGAAGTTCTGAACAAGTCTAGGGTTCCAAAATGATCGATCTTTACAAAAATAAACTTTGTATACACCCATCCGGCTCGAAGGACAGCGGTCCTCAGCGGTCCTCAGCGGTGAAAATATACTCAAAGGAGCGCCTTTGAGTATATTTTGTAGAAGATGAAATAATATCTTTGTTGTTTTGGCAAAAACAAGAGGCTTTAATGCGTAATAGACGGTGAAAAACACAACGGCTCCTTCAAAACTGAGTTCAAAATTTCATCAGCAAATAAAAAAAACCGTCCCAAAATATTTTACAAATTGGAATTAACTGTAAATTTTGAGAATTGATTGATTCAAATAAAACCAACATATTGTCGAGTTCATGACTTTTCTATATCAATAACTTGATTGTCATCTTCAAGAAGGCCACCAGGTTTGTCTTTAAGATGCAGCAGCTCATTAGAAACCAGATCATAAAATCAAAATCTTGTGTGAAATTTTTATTATTTACTAAAGACTCGTTCTTAAACTACATTTTACCTGATAGCTATCCCGCTTGTACCGCGGGCCTGAACTTGAGGACGACAACGTATTTCTCGGCTTGTGCCTGGTACAATGTTTGTGCTTGGCCATATCTGGCACCTCTCCTTCGATCAGCCTCTCATTGTCACTCTCCACAGTCCCTCCGTTCTTTGTAGCTCCATTCTTCATATTATCTTTTTTCTTATCCCTTCTTTTTCTTTCTCGCTTTTTGAAGGTCAAAGAGAACCTTTTTCGCTTTTTAATTTTTGGTGAGTCTGGTCTTTGAGGAGCGGTTGACTTTTCTCTGTCAGATCGACTTGTGTCGTCATCA
Organism: Eugnorisma glareosa; assembly: GCA_947578425.1. NCBI lineage: Eukaryota > Metazoa > Arthropoda > Insecta > Lepidoptera > Noctuidae > Eugnorisma > Eugnorisma glareosa. The sequence continues at coordinate 5,527,212 of OX387981.1, forward strand.
GGCGGTGGCACTTGAGATTCTGAGTCAGTTTTTAGCGTTAGTTCTGTTCGTGTAGAAGAATCAGGCTCGCCAGATTTGTACGCTACTTCTTTCTCTAGATTAGCGAGTTCCATTCTCCGTAATCTCTTTGGTAGTTTGTTCACTGTGGCGTATATTGGCTCTTCGTTTTCTCCGACGGGTGCTGACCGTGATCGGGAGAAGAAGTCGAATTTCTTTGGCTTGACTGGTATTCTTCTTTCAACGAAGACTACCGTACTAGCGACCTCTGTAGTCGTAGTTTGTACATCGTCCCCAGACTTCGGACTGGGGCTGCTCGGAATGGGCGTACCTCTTGGATAGTCATATGTCAATTCAATGTTTTTCTCAGTGACGTACTTCTTTGGAGGACCCTGTTCCTCAACAATTGGTATTCCAGAGATCTGTACACTTGTGGCTGGTATGCCTGATACAGGTTCCTTTTTCTGACAGCAGCATTTCTGTGTGATGCTTCTTGTATTGCACATGAACACATGGTTCTGTTGTATGATCGTGGTCTGAATGGTTGGCGCGGCTTGGACTTCTCCGAGGAGGTCTTCGACGTTCCCGCCGGTGTGGAAGCGGGGAGGTTGGTAGGGGGCGATGACGAAACCTGGTGGCGGGGGGGCTGCGACGTGGTAGGGGGGAGAGGTAATGGATTGGAAGAACCTGGGTACCTCGGGCGGCGCGTCGTGAACCAGGACGTCGACCACTCGCTCGTGCCCATTGTCCGCTATATTTGGCGGCGTATTGTTCGTGCTTTGCGTCATTTGTGCCGCTCTCAGAACGTTTGGCATCTTCCGCGGAGCCTCCTGTTGGCATTCATCGCATGTGCATGGTGATTCGGCGCCGCTCTGGAATTGATAATAAAAATTATAAGAATTTGCATGATTTTTTGCTATGTAATATAAGTACTCGAATTCGAAATAAAGATTTTGAGTAACTTGGCAGTGAATTAATAAGGTGATTTCTTCAATAGCGGGTAAAATTCATAATTTATTATGTTTTTTTTTGCGTAAGAAACTAAGACTTTCAAAGGAATAAACCTCAACTCAAACAGGGTGTTTAACTAGCTGTTAAAACTGGAAAAAATATTCTGGAAACGTCTACATTTTGGAAGAAAATCAATGAAATCGTTTAATTAGCAGTAGAGATAAACAGTTTTATCATTTATCGGACTTTCGCCAAAATAAACACAGAATGTGGCGAGGTTGGTCAGACGAGAGACCTCGATAACACTCTGAGCTACAAACATCTCTTTTATAGTTTTATTACCATTAAATGGGTAACAAAATAGAGATAGGTAGCTCGGTTGTTAGTAAACATATTTTTGTGAAGTGTAGCTGAATAAAATACGATGTAGGTCTAAGGCCCATTCATGTTTCAGAATCTACCTAATCCAATTTTAAGTTCTGGCTCGTACCGGAGGACGAAAATTCCAACGTTTTCAAAAGTTAAAAAAATATATAACTGAGTTTTTAATGTTTAAATACCTACATGAGCCCGTCCTATTCAATGCACGCACAATGTTTTGAGTGCGTTACATTGAGTGTGCCGTGATTTTTCACACCAAAAGAAAAAATCGTTTCAGAGCAATAATTTTTGCGCAGTATTATTAGTTTGATGCCGTTATCAAACAAAGGTGAAGGGTCCATTTACACTCGGGGCTGCGGGACTGTTCGAAAGAGATACCGTGGCCCCGGAACACAAAGGGCGATGAAGGAACATGGATGGGGTTTTAGTCAGTAGAACTCTGACACTCACTCCTGCTCCGCCCAGAGCAGGAGGAGTTATTTGATGATTTCCCATCCGAAAAAAAAGGTCCATTTACACCCCGAATTTTATTTATGTAGTTCGTGCCACTACGTACTGAATGACTTCAGAACCCAGAACTTTTGCAAGGTAGCTAAGAGACAAATACGGGGCGGAAGCGGACGCGAAAACGGTTATCACAAATTCAGTACTGCATTCTGAGCCCCCCTACATAGAAATGTTTCATCGATTATTTAAAAAAAAAAATCTGCTGTTTCATTTTGACCGTGTAGGTTTTTTATTTGATTTTTGTAGGAAACAACAGATGTTTTTTACGCGTCCCCTACTCCTTCAACCTCGTATGTTTTTTAAATTACACAATATACCCAGCACAGCCACCTCGTACAATCGACCACACGTGTGTGATAACACTTTGATTTTGAGTTCGCCCAGCGTAGTATGGTATGGAGTTTCCATATTTAGAATAAGAGGCCAGCCTAAACTACATAGTTTTAGAATCACTGACTTTTGGCCTACTGAACCACGCCCACTAGAAAGGAAACAGTAGCTATTTCTATAACGAATTAGAGTCAAAACCAACAATAATACCGTTATATTTATAAGACAACCCTGAGACTATCATCAAGGTTTGTGGTCGGCCCATCTGTCTGTCAGAAATATTCAGTCATGACCCGATTCGCGTCATCCACACAATCTGTCGCATGCTCGTTAAATGTCTGAATTTACGTCTTCACGTTTCGGATTGTGAATTGCATTAATTTTATGTAAGTTTGAGAACTCTTAAGGTCACAGCACACATATCAACTCGGAAAGGGATCGGCACCGTATCGACTCGAGCCGTTCAGTATTCTTTGTATGAAACCCCCAACTGCAACACACACTAATCGGAATCGTAACATAATCGCCTCGCCTCGGGACAAGCTCACGAACCACGGTACGGTGCTTGGTCAACTCGCTTAAGGCTCGTCGTCCCCGCGCTTACGCCTCTCCGTACCCGAGCTTACGTTTCTTCGTCCACCCTTACGCACACTAATGTTGCCACACATGTCATTCGAGGGGCAACTTTCAGTAGTGCGCGGCGTCGTCGCCTAGCCGTAGCCGATTCAACGTATCAGAGCTGCTGATCCGCTTGCTTGCTTCAAGTTGACGTCTGTTTAGCGGCGAGGCGAAAGGCAATACGGTGCTGATCCCTTTCCGAGTTGATATGGGATGTCTTGGTGTTGATATGTGTGCTGTGATCTTTATGGAGTAAGTAAAGGATAGCGTGGCGATTGACAAGAGAGAATGGAAGATGGTTGAATGGTTGGTGGTTGGATGAAAAATGGTTGTGCCGACCCCAACATGGGATATTATAAAATAGCAGAAAGTTGATTATGAATGATGATGATTGAGAACGTCATAAGTACTGAGCATGAGTTTCTGGGTTCGATTTCCTGGGTGTTCATTTGCTCGTAACCAACTGACCAGCGCTGTGACTTTTTTTAATGTTACAGCACCACCTTTTGGCCTCGTACAGGACCAATTAAGTTTTATGCAATTTATGTCTTATTTTTTTTGCTTGTTTTCTTTTTATTTAATTTTGTTTTATTGTTTTATCCTGTGCAAGTCAAATAAATACATTTTCTTTCTTTTCTCTTTTCTTGTGCCAATTTCTTCGCTCCTGTGCCAGACAGTTGAATCTTATTTATAAGAGAGCATGAATTACCAGCTAATTATGTTTATTTGAAAATTTGTCGATGGCTGAGAGTAGATCACACTCACAGTTTTGAAGTAGGTACGTATAAACCGGTGACGTTCTTAAGTTTCTGCCTAGCTCCATGGGAAAGGGCATGATATTGTCTATGTATGTAACATAGATAATGTCATGACGCGGATCCGCGTTCCGGCAGTATAAGGTGATTGCGTTGATTCACTTTGCGGCATACCAAAGGTAGAACTTCCAAGTGAACCCAATTGGGAAGATGTAATGTGTGGATGCAGAGCTCTGTCGTAAACTATGTCCCACCAGCTACTCTCCCTTCTGTGTCTCTACAAATGCAGTCAAAGTGACCTTTGTGCCGCCACCGAAGACGCCGTGGAAGTGGCAAGTTGTGGGCCGATAAAATTTGTGTTGAGCCAGCGCAACGAAGGCGGAGACGGCGTCAAGGCCCTAAGACAGTGTTGCAAAACACCCATCTTATATAGCATAATCAGCCTGTAATGTTCTCACTGCTGGGATACACGGCCTCCTGTCTATGAGAGGGAATAGGCTATAATGCACCACGCGGGCTCAGTGCGGGTTGGTAGATGTCACATGTCTTCGAATTTCTGATTCTAGGACATGCCGGTTTCCTCACGATGTTTTCCTTCACCGTTTTTGAGAGCAGTGAGTGGTGATGAAATAATATTACACAAAGTAATGCGCCTACCGGGGTTCGAACCCACGACCTACTCTTTTGTCAGAGCCGCCACCATTGGGCCACCGCTGCTCTCCCCATTTTGTATACATAGCGGAATTATACGAAGTCATTTAGGTACACTGTAGAGGTATACCATAACATTCATGCAAATCGTTCTTCATAAAAGACTATCATTATTTAGTACACCCGCGCATAAATAATGTATGATAGATGGAACGTTCCTCGAATGATATGGATCTATAAATGCGATTGTCTGGAGTCTGGGCGAGCAGACATTACTCTTCAAGGGGGCTATTTTCGTATTTGTAGTAGTAAATATTAATGAGGAAGTATTGAACGGACTTCAAAAACTTTGTATACAGGGTGGGAGGGACGTCGACGCGAAAACGGTGACCACGTATTCAGTACATCATTTTATCATCAGTATTCATACATCATTCAAACATAGACATTTTTCATTGGTTAAAAAAAGCTGTTTTTTTTTTAAATAACCGTTGACGAATTTCTATGTGGGCCTCAGAATGATGTACTAAGTACGTGGGCTATGTAGACTATACACATTTAAAGAAGCCAGGTAGGCCAACATAAAGGTAAAAAACTGCCTCATTGGTCTGCCCCAGTAGCATGACCACCGTAGAAACGGATTTTGTCGACGGAAAGATCGACAAAATGACAGATTTCTTTTGTTGATCTGTCATTTTGTCGACGGGGGCTGGTGATCACAACGATTGCAACTACTGATCATAGTCCTGGATACAACGATCTACAAGTCGGGTTGAGTGGAGATTTTAATTAGGATTTGTTCAGTAGCATCGGTAGTATCGTTTTTTGCCTGATAGAGCAATCAGTTGGCCCACTAACACTGTTTCCATACAAAGGTGTAATTCCCGAGGTTAAGTACCTAGGTCGAAATTTCCACGGTTGGTATAAGTGCTCGTGGCTAAATAATAACAGCTGCTCGGGTCGATCTTTAGGTTAAGCCGTGCTTGCCTAGGTTGGTCTGTGGATGGGTGACCGCCCATTACATTCCGAGTCTCCTCCATGCCTCAGAAAGTACGTTAAGCCCTTGGTCCCGGATGTCATTTGTAGATCTTTGATAGTTTTTACAGGTAGTCATTGGCCCAAAAAGTCTGACAACCAGACTTACCAAGTGGTATCGTTTTAGCCAGCACTAACAGTTTAGACTGGAAGCCGACCCCAACTTAGTTGGGAAAAGGCTAGGCAGATGAGGTATAAGTAACCTTGCTTGTAGCATTACTGTTTGTAATAATTAAATAAATAAATATCGCTGGACATTACACACAGCGCCATCTAGGTGCCACACTAAGCAACGAGGCTTGTGTCGTGGACACCAGATAGTTGATACTACTACATAGATACTTTTTTGTTTGTAAATACATACTTATTATACATATAAACATCCATGACTCGGAAACAAATGTTCATGCTCATCACACAAACATTTGCTCCTACCGGGATTCGAACCCGGGACCCTATGAACGTAAGGCAGCCTCACTACCGCTGCGCCATTCGGGTCGTCAAAAATGTTATGTTTGTAGTATTAAATTATCTTGTAAACTACTTAACTGTTCCTCTATGGTTTGTATGTTCATGTATGAAGGTTAGACGATAAAGCCAGTCTGTGTAAAATATTGATAAACAGTCGCATCTGTTGCATCGACGTTCTAAGAACGCGTTAAAAGCTAGACTGTAGCTGTCTTACTACTAAAGTACCTAGGTATCTATCTAGCAGAGAAAAGTCCATATCGCTAGAGGTTCAAGCAGGTAAACCATCAGGTTTTCCAGGTAAACCATGAAGAATTTTGTCATAGTAAAAAAAAATCTTAGCTACCAGACGCTTCGAATGGCACTTGTTTCAATTCTGTTGGAGGGTGGGGACAATGTCCTTTAAACAAAACATGTATAAAGTATGAGTCGGTACTTTGTAAAGAAGAGACGACCATCCATCGGCCCGCGTGGTAAATTATAGAAATTTAAAGTATATAAAGAAGACGCCTTATATGTATGTTTATGTTAGAACTAGGAATCGATACGTAGACAGTCTCAAAGCTGATTAGCTAGAGAGAGGATAGAGAATATTAAAATGAGGGCTAATAGTAAAGTATAATATAATATACAGTATATATATAGTAGAATCTCTTCATCAATTGCTAGTAAATTGGGAAATCTCAATCAATAATCTACCACATCCGGTAAGGCTAAACCCAATACAGTTGAGAATCAGCGTCAGTCTAATGATAACAACGCACAAAATTCAATTGATCCACGAGATGCATAAACCAACATCATAATCTAGTTATAAGTAGGTACCTACTCTACGTGTTTGAATTGGAAACAATTCAATTCATGAAAACGTAAGTACCTACCTAATGATTCATCATTCTATAAACAAGAACTCAATCAAAGTAGTTGATGATCTTGCAATGAATGTAGAAGATATTCAACTAGGGTAAATACTCAAACAATCAATTCTAGATTAGAGCAAAGGAACTAATTATTTACCCAAAAGGATAGCCGATGAAAACGTCCAAGAGAAATCATCTTAGAATGGAAGTAGAAAACAACATAATAACGTTGATTGCAAAAAAAAACACTTTCAAAAGCCCCGAAAACAAGAGAACAGTTGAATGAACAGGTATTAAAAATAAACACAACAGTTTTGACCAAAGTCCATCTTAACAAAAACACAATAAGTTAAAAAGATCACTGTCCGCAAGAACAACTTTAAAACAACAGTCTATTTAAAGAAAAAGCTATGAGCAATAAAGGTACCTTCATCACAAAACTGTCACTCGAAAAATCACGGAACGCCAAGCGGCGCACGCGCCGGTCAAAACGCTACTGCGTTTATTTATAAAGCAACATTACGTTTGTACAATATTTTCTTACACATGATTTTCTTGCCCGGCCTTGACTCATTTCCTATCTATAAAGTTAAAATATTTTTTGGAGGAACTGCGGTCTAAACGTCTTGTTTCGTTGAAGGACTTTTTAGATGAAAGACAAATTTAAGAGTTCTCTTTTGTAAACAGAGATTTACTTGAAGTCTGTAAGATTAGCTTAAAATTGGTGGTTGCAATTTTTGCTCCAAGCGTGGTTATTAAGTTGGTATAAAAATTTCTGAACGACGACGCGACGCCGAATTTTCACTAAGTTGGTTGGAGAAAATTTTGCACCTTACTGGTACTGCTTATTGAATATTTTGATGATAACTAATGATACTGATTACCACCCCAACCCATTAAACCCTCAAAAGTAACCTCATTAAATGTTGGCTCCTCATAGAAATTGAAACCTGCAGTTGACAAAGACCATACCTTAGAATCTAAGGTATGGTCTATCTAAGACTCAGATGGACCGAGGTCTGATGGATGTATAGCTTATGTCATGAGCGCATTCTCATGATGGATTTGGGAGTGTAGAAAAATAGTAAATACAAACCAATTTTATAACATGACATCACGAATATACAGCGCTGCGTGTATGAGAAAGGGGTGGTCACATTTAAGGGCGTGGTATAAAGGTTGTAAACAGACCCTTAACGAAGCAAAAAAGCACTAGTTCTCCCCGTCACGTTATTGCGATCATTTTTTTGCTGTGGACCATGCATGTAGTTAGTCAACCTTCTAGTTACGAAGATATTGGAGGTCAAACCTCCAACTTTTTTTCTGACAGTACACTCACATTTCGCCAATAATGTTTACTAACTTTACAAGTTTTCTCCAAAATCCAATAAGGAAACACGTGATTTACACCATATTTCCGTCATAACTCAAATAATCGTTGAGTTGTAAAAAGCCATGACTAATTAGCCCAGTAAGTATCTCGCATACTTCCAGGGAGCTTGCTGTTTGTCAGCCATCTATTTTCGTCACGTCGGCTATTCTCGTCAAACGGTTATGAGTCGTGGAAACTGATTAATACGTCAAACATCTTGATGGTTTTCGTGAGCTTTTGACGTAAATAAAGGTAGGCTAAGTTATTTTTGTGTTGTAGTTCTTGCAGAAAGAATTTGTTTGTAAATAACTGTTCTGTATTTTAGTGCAGGTATTCTTTGTTCAGATTAGTTATGGGCTTATGAGATTTTTCGTATTTGATGTCTAGATATGGTAGTGCTGACTGGTCTAATGAAATTATATCCTATGTGAAAGTTAGCACTCGTAAGTTCAGGTGAAGCAAAATGTACTGCTTTAAATGCATTATTTCCTCGAGATGATAGAATGAATGAGCGTAGTTAACCTAACAATGTACATACATTTGGGACATATTATGAAAATAGTTAAAGGCAAATCATAGGAGTTGAAGGTGTGAAGGTGATTCGGAAGCTTAAGCCGTTTCACTGTTTTTAGATTGGCAATGTCGTTGATAGATTAAATTTTAAAAAAAATATCAGAATTTGTATGATCCGATAGATAAGTTAACCGGAACTCATCAAATAATAAAAATAATTTGTCAAAACCAAAAATAATGTAGTTTTTACAGTAAGCACATCAAAAACATCGAGTTGCCATAACGAGCAAAAGTTTCTTAGAAACTTTTCCTTTCAAATCTCACACTCAGAAACACAAGATTGATTCTACGATAATTATTATGCCCTAAAATTATTTATCTACAGCATGTAAATTGGCTTCAATAGGGCATTGTTTAAACCTGAATCAGAACACAGTTTTCAACGAGCCTTCGATTTTAGACAATAGAGGTGTAAATAGTTTTTCTTTTCCGTGCTACTTTTAGAACAAGAAAATACAAAGAACAAGAAAATACAATAGGTGGAAGTAGGTCAATGTTACAATAAAATAAACGATTTCGACATTTTCAATATGACATAGTAATCTTTAAAATATATTTAGAGGTATTGTTATAAATCTCGATTATAATGACACTTCCTAGCTTTGTAAATCATTTTGGAGAGGAGTCTGATTAGCCTGAAAGGTAATTTACATATTTCGAGAAGTTTTGTAAAAAATCACATTGGCTTATTTATTTAGCTGGGCTTTGGGTACCGTATGATGTATTCGGGAAGTACCTGTGTCGCATAAACAGGGAGCCGGACGCTCGGTGTCATCACTGCGTCCACTGTCTGGAGGACACGCAAGGCATATGCTGGCAGAGTGTGCCGTATGGGTGGAGCCGCGCCGTGCCCTCGTAACAGAAGTTGGAACCGACCTGCCGCTACCGGCCCTCACTCGTTCGATGGTCGGGACTTCGGGAGCACAGAGGCCGATTATGGGATGCGGCGATCTCCTTCTGTGAAACCGTCATCTCACAGAAGGAGGCTGCGGAAAGGTTGAAGGAGGTCGAAACTACTCCCCGACCCGCAGCAGATGTACCAAGCGTCGGCGGAGGGCGGACGGACAACGCCCTCTTCCAGCTCCCCTAAACGGGTTCAGGGGGACGATGGACTTGGGGACGACGGCCGCCCGCCATATAACTGGACCCGAGGCGGTGGCGCGTAGTGTGCCGCGCACGCCCTTGTTGGGCACTAGCCAGGGATCGTGGAAGGCGCACTAGTTCCCATGATCCCCGGTGAAAAAGTGGGATGGGAACACCGGGATGGTTTTAAGTCCTTTACAGTCTGGCAGACCTCTCCGCCAGCCCCAGGGTGGAGGACATCCATGAGGATTTTCCACCCCGAAACAAAAAAAGGTACCAAATGCATATGTGAGTAAACTGCACCCACTCTCATGTTACCACGATGCAACATGGGGTTCTAGTCAGTAGGGGTCTATCACAACTCTTCATACCCCAGACGGTAAGGAAATCCTCGTGGCGGCCAATCTCTGGGGATACTAGCCATCGAAGTAGGAGATTTTATATTGCACAAGTGTGTGCGCTGACCCAAGAGCACTCTCTTTTCCCATACTCTCATAGTCCGATGGGATGGCAATCAGGCACGACAAACGATGGATCAGGCCATCAGATCAGAATTCCCCTTATAAAAGGTTCGTCAGTGTGGCTCTTGTAAGAAACCTTTGGGCAAAGACGATCATCCTTGCGAAAATCAAGCCTGCTGTGGGCGGTCCCTAGCACGAGTGCACCAGGATGTAGGCAGCAGCGATAAGTAGCGAAGCGTATCGTGATCATGAAGCGTGATCTGCCTTACAGAAGTTGATACGTGATGACGAAGAAGAAGAAGATGATACATACCTTATCCTGTTCTCCCTCTTCAGGCACGACGCTCAGGTCGTGGAAGGCGACTGCTCGCACTGACTCGTCCACGCTGACACATTCCGGGCATGCACTGCATACAGACACGCTGTCCTGCCAAGCGATAATGTGCTTTATTTACTCCACATTTAACGTTTATTTTAACATCAACAACAGTGCTGCAATGATCTTTTACTGCGTGGCCAAACTGGCGATAGATAGAACGAACGCCGCCATCTTGTTTTACAATACAATTTCCAGAGACACTCCCAAAAAATGTTAACCAATCTTGACAATGACAAATTCAAGTGCAAAAAGATCATGCAGCACTGAATCTGGTATAAGTAAAAATGGTAAATATCACGTTTCTAGTTTTTTAATGATAGTGATAATGACCATGACAGTTTAAAAACTTTTAGCTGATAGAAGTATTCCAAAGAGTAACGAATCGTAGCCGTCGTTGACGGTTGGAAATGAGAAACTTTTTATAATCTTCCGCCAAAAACGAGGCTAAATGACATTAATGTCGAGTAATCACTATAAAAAGCAACAACGTCACTGTCAAAAACCATTTTTAGGCAAAGTTTATTTTTTGGAAAAATTTTTGGAAAGTTATGTTTAAAATAAAACCAACAGAATGAATTTCTTAGACCTACCTGTTGAAGTAGGCGTGATAATATTTAATTATTTAGATACTAAGACAAAAATCAACGTATACAATAGCTCTGAACAAATCAGGGAGTACTTCGCATCGGGATGGTGCCACTTACAGAAAGTGATTCTCTCAAGAAGTACCTTAGCCACTGTAAAGACTTTAGACGAAAAGTTATTTCATGACCTTGGACAACATATACGTGTCCTAAACCTGAGCGGAGTACAAGACCTTAGCGTACAGAACTTTAAACCTCACATGAGTAGATTTGTAAACCTAAAATCATTAGATGTCACCTTCACCAACATCTATTTACCAGATATAGGAGAAGTGTGCCCGAAAAGTGTTAAAAATATCGGCATCAACTTCTTCAAATGCCCTAACAGTTATAAAAATGAAAGCGCACACATAAAATGTAGAGAAATATTTAAAGAGAGGCAGTTCGAAGCCATACACTTCGTGATCTTTGAATTTGTTGTGTCAAGGTCCCCACTCAAGTTCCTCAAAGGCGTGCCTCTAATAAAAGACTTGAAATTAACAATATCTGATAATTATAGAGATTTCTTCGATTTAAGCCACCTTGATAATGGTGATCCGTACGAAATTGAAACTAATTTTAACAAGTTAACTTACGTATTCAGGGATTGTGCTGTTACTCACAAATTGGCCCTACAATTGGATGGAATTTCCAAGTTAGATTTCAATCAACTGGAGTACATATTTATTATGTATTTGGAGAAAATTTCAATTTATGTATCACCAACATTTGCTAGTATGTTTACAACATGCTGCAATGATTTGAATGTCGAAGTCAGCACATCTTTACCACAAAACTTCATGCTTGATGGCAATATTGTTTTCAAGGCATGGAACAAAGCTACTACAACGTTTGATGATGAATTTTTCAGTAAATTACTTTTGGAGTTACAAGACTTCTTTCCTACCTACGTCTGTATGCACAACCAGAGGAAAATGCAGATTGTCAAGGCTTCAAGCACCTGGTACTGCATCGATTGCTGTGAGAATTTTGAGAAAAAGTTAAATGATTTACCAGACAAAGTTACCATAACAGATTTCTGTAGACATGACGGCATTGTTAGAAGATTTCGACGACCAATTAGCTTATCGAAGGAATGTAAAACTACAAGGCACTTAACGTTTTTGAGGATAAATAACGTGCCGCTTAGGAAGGATTTCTTTACTAATTTGTTTACCGCTTGTCCCAAATTAGTAACTCTTGATATTTACGTTGAAAAACACGGCATGATCCGTGGCTTCACAGAGTCTTTATCAAAGGCGATACATCTAGCAAAGCTAAAGAACTTCATGTTGACTTCCGAAGACGTTGAATACGAGATAATTTTTGAGATATTAAGCCACTGCACCAGTTTAGAAAACGTTCACATTTGCGAATACGAGAGAGCAGCAAATGATGATGACATCAACACAGTCAATATTGCACAATTTATAGAGAAATGTGTGAATTTATACAGTTTGTTTATAGAAGCGGATATGACTGGGGAGGGCCTGACGATGCTCATGGCTCTTCTGAGAACAGCAGCACAGATTTTAGAGAGAGATCATCTTTGTATTGAAGTATGTGAATCTTATTGTGGCTGGAACCCGTTTGTAGATGTGTTTAATCCGAGCCCTTTACATATTGTTAATTGATATTTTGTTTGATATAGTTCTGTTGACATAAATAAATATACCAATATTATGTTATAAATTTTTACTATATTTGAAGAAACTGAATTTGTTTTTCCTGGCAAAAAAATTTACTAACCTGGTGTTAGAACTTCAACGACGATACGTCAACCTAACTATAATTAAGTCCGTCAAAGAAGCACTAGCTATCATCAAACAAAATTACTAGATACAATTCTCGCAACGAAACGAACTGTTGTGGTAATCATATGAAAGAGCATCTGCACCATCACTTACTAATTTCATGAACATTAAGACACAAGCCGCTACGATTAACCGAAGAGAAGCAGGTCGCAATTATTAGATTTAAAACGTGATGACCTTAAAGCTAGATCACCTACAACTTAACCCTACCCATGGTGTTCTGACATGTCCACTTTGTGCTCAGAGTTTTTCAGCTAAAGAAGCTAAAGGATGTATAGCAAAAAGAAAGTCGTTTCGTAAAGTTACTTGGTTCGATGAACAGAATGCTTGGTTGGCTTCATAAAGGGTCTGTTTTACACCTTGAACAATCAATTAAAAATGCAACGTACGTCCGAGTGTTCGGGCGAGGACCGTCGGTCTCGCAGCATGCTGTCCAGCCTGTCATACTCGTACCGAAGAGCTGATATCTCACGCTTTAGCTGGTCGTTTTCACGCTTCAATTTCTTTATGTCCGATTGACCTGTGGAGGATAGGTTTTGAATATTAAGTGGTCTAATACTTAAACTAATGGAGGAAGTACAGACGGCAGCGTTTGTGTCGTCCATCGCCATTCATTCAACATAAAGAGATTAGGAACAAAAATTTGGAACAGGTACACCAAATTGAAGGTTACCTTAGACAGAAACGAGAAACTAACAGTTAATAGCGTGAAAAGCCTCATCGTGACTGGTTCGTTGATCATAATTGTGGCTGTTAGGTTCCTCTGTTCAATTCTCGGGTCCGACCAAAGTGTTATTCATCAGTTTATTAGCATCCCTCTATATATTCATCCCTGTGTGTATTTTATGGTATTGAGTACTTCTGTAGAGCTATTCCTTAGGGACAGGCAAATTGGTATTTTATGATATTGTTATGTCAACTGCAACCCCTATCAATATCACAGGCGCAGCGACAGCACAGATACAAGAAGACGTTACTACCAATTAGTAGAAGTGATAAATATAGATGTTACGCTTTCTAATGACATAATATTACAATTAGGTACCTCTTTCAACTTCGGCATTAATGTTGATAGTGCGCAGTCTCAGCTCTTCGTTCTCGAATAACATGCCCCGGGAAGATTTCCGGTCCAACCTGCGGGCAAATATTATTATATCTTCAACTAGCTGTTGCCCGCGGCTTCACTCGCGTTTTGGTCGAAAACTATCCCAGGGATATGAAAAGTAGATAGTACCCGATTCTCAGACCTACTGAATATGCATACAATAATTTCATAAAAATCGGTCAAGCCGTTTCGGAGGAGTATGGTAACTAACATTGTGACACGAGAATTTTATAAATAAGAAGAAGATCTAAAAGGTCTTTAGAAGATCTAAGAGGCTGCCCCTCTTATTTACGTCCTTGACCAAGATTATCTAGAAGAGAGTACATAATATAATCAGAGTAATGATTTTTGAGTATTGTTTTCTTTCTAGCTGGCTTGCAACCCATCTTTTTTTGGCTTTGAACTTCTGGAAATACCAGACTATACCATTTTGTCGTTTATGCGTAGTATAAGAATTTGGTGAAGTGACTTGTCTGAAATGTCTGTGTGTCGAATGACCATGGGAATGACACATGAAATGGCTGCATGATATTTGTTCCCAAAATTCAGGAATTTGGAGTAGATACATCGAGAGAAAAAGAGGTCCATGCTTACAAATGCGACAATTTTAACAATTGAAGAATTTTTTATGCATGTTAAAACTGATGCAATTAAATAAAGGGGTGGCTCTGTCTTGAATATAACCAACTCGAATGATTTAACAATGTAAGTAAATAATGAAAGCAGATGATGCGACGATAATGCAAAGCGAAAAAGGAGCAGTGGTGCTGTACAAAATTATGATTTTGCTTGGAGTCTTTTGACTTGAGGGTCTGTTACTTTATATACACCTTCTGCTGAACATGGTCATTCACCACAAATTACTAAGGCATTACATTACTCTAAATCAAATTTGTAATTTTTGTTTTTTCCAAAAATTGCTTTCACCATATTATTTTCCGAAAGACTTAACTTTATTTTGATTTAAGTAACCCAATGTCTATTTATGATTTCGGTCCTGGGAGTATTATTTGCTCTATAGAGGTATTATGACCTCTTTTTTGACGAGGGAGTCATAGGATCCATCTTCTTCTTTTTTTTTGGTTGCTGGCACGACAGTATTTCATATTTTGTTGGCCCAATTCTTCGCAACACTAGAAACGGCCGAAATTCGTGATGGATGCTCTATTTCTGAAGTAACCATGTCCAGCAGTAAACAAACAAACCGAAAAGACAATACACAAAACGGAGTGCGCTCCAGCCTCAAGAGTGCCAACAGAAAGAGACATTCCTCTCATACACCATTTACAGTGCACAAAATAGGGACACCATTTTACCCGTCTTCCTCCTCCTGTAACTCTTTGGCCCTTGCCATGGACCTCTTGAGCCTCCACAAGACGCGGTCCTCTGCCAACTGAAGCCAGAAAGTACCTCCGAACCTCCTGACTCCTCCCATCCCTGGATACGCCCCATACACCTTTTGTCTGTCTTAAGTTTATGAATGTTAGGCACTGGAATGTTTAAGTCTAGGTCTCTTCCAGATGTGCACTATAAACGGGTGACGTCAAGATGGAGGAAAGTTAGAAGCTACTACTATGGAGTCATGCGTGGATTGTCAATGATGATGATAGGGTGTGCTTTTGTATTTATATTGAGAAAATCTTTGACATGGGACTTCGACATGAATTAATAAGACTGCGTTCCACGCCAAAAATGCTCTTCCTCGTCAAAACATGATCATGATTCTATTTAGATAAAGACATTTGAATAGTATCGTCTCGTATACTCGTACTGAAAATTGTATCAATCGATTCATGCGGTTTGTGCTATCTCACTTTTCTCAGTGTGAGCAGTTTTTCGCGCGACTTTAGCTGATACGATGACGATTTAAGTTTGAAATCTTTGCTAGTAGCCAAATCCTGATATACCCCAGTCTTGGTCTGTGGGGGCTACTACCATCTCTTTTAGCGGCACTATTCTAATCTTACTTTAATTTGGGAAAGAGATGGAGCTAGACGTCCTATACAGCTTCACCTCTATCCCAAACTGAACTAATGTTAAAGTCTTCATCTGCCTAGCCTATTCGTCTTCTTCCAGTCTAACCGAATTCTGCTGAATACCAGTATTTTATATGGAGCGACTGCCGATCTGATGTCCACAATCCTTTTAGTACCAGGCGATACGATTCCCCTTTGTAAGACTGGTTGTCAGACTGTCGGGCCACTGACTACTTGTAACGACTGTCATAGATCTGTAAATGACAGCCGGGACTAACGGCTTATCGTGCTTTCCGAGGCACAGAGGAAACTCGGTTATACTCGGAACTTGGCAAACGCTGCATAACCTTAAAGATCGACCCTTGCGGGAGTTGATGAGCCACGAGCTCCACGTGAAGTAATATGTAAGTTATCCTGGTATAAGAGGTCTCTGGTCACGTATATGTGTCACTGGCACTCACTTTCGGTTGGGTTTGACGTTGACATCTTTTCTGCGCGTACGCAGCATGCTCGCTCCCGTCATGCCCGACATCTTGCCGCCCGCGCTCGTCAGCCATGCGAGGAGTAACACCTGGAACAATTGAAATGGTTCTTTAGAAAGGCGAGTGCTGACATGATAAGAAAGGATGGTTTAATTCGCTTGCCATAAAAATAGAAATGTTTAAAATATGTTTATGTTTAGAAGAAAAAACCTGAAATTCTTCGACAAACATGTTGTCGAAGAATTTCAGGTTTTTTCTTTCTGATTTTGTGCTTTACCACTGGCCAAAAGATTCACATACAACATTCTGAATTCTCTATTTCCCTCGCACTCTTCTGGCAGTTGAAAACTTTTGCCTCATCACATCAGACCACATTTTTTTAATGGTTCGCCGTTGGAAATGCTCAATAAGAGTTATGGATATTTCTAATATCCCCTGAAACAAGAGACTTATAGGTATTAATGATGGAGAAAGCAAGTCTGAAAAGGTTACAAAAGTCACTCAAAAATGTCAAACAATAAAAGAGACATCGACTTCAGAATCATATAAAATGTTTAAAGTTGTAACGTAAACTGAACTTAGTATGTGGGTATTAAAGTTATTTTACGTAAAGCACATACCTATATTTTTGTTTACATTTGGAAATTCAACTGCAATCACAGTATCTTTTTTAAAACTTATTTTTTCTTACATGACGACACGTGAACACGTCACACGTAGTAACGTGACGATGCGTGTCATTAGTTGCGTAAGAGTAGGGTGGTTATCACGGCACAAGGCCGTCACTACATGGCTTCATATACATAGGCAACGCAACGTTGAGCTTCCTCTATGTAATGAAACAGGTAACCTTTGCGCTATGATTATAATTGTTGCGTAGTTCATACATACACAAATTGACGTCTTATCCCATGGGGGTAAGCAGAAACTACTAACCTCCAGATGTAAGGAAGCGGGATTGTTGTCCTTATGAATTTGTTCCTGGAAGACGGCAATAGGCTCGTACTATTAATACTGCTTTTTTAGCTTAGTGGTCGCTAGCGCGACTGCTGAGCATAAGGTCCTGGGTTTGATTCCCGGAAATATAAAAAAAACTAGCTGTTGCCCGGGGCTTCGCTCGCGTTTTGGTCGGAAATTTTCCCACGGGCAAGTTGTAAATATAGCCTATTGCACTCGGGGATATATATGTATATATGTAGCTTCATATGAGTGAAAGAATTTTCAAAATCGGTTCAGTAGATCCAGAGATTACCCCCCCTACAACCACTCTCACAAACTTTACCTCTTTATAATATTAGTATAGACTAGCGACCCGCCCTGGCTTCGCACGGGTGCAATGTTTTACATATTTAATAAACCTTCCTCTTGAATCACTATCCCTTATAATGATCTAAGCATACATAGGGACAGACAGACAGCGGGAAGAGACTTTGTTTTATACTATGTAGTGATGAAATGTAAGAAATGTGTATGCACTCCAGGTAAACTATATATAGCAGTCTGTCAAACTCATCAAGGACTACATGCGTGAAGTTACGTTAAAAAAAAACATTGCGTCATGATTTCAATTGTTGCGTAGTACATAAGCAACAATTGTTGTTACACATATAAATACGATCAATCAATCAATACTGTTGAAATAATTCTATAAGTGACTCATCTATCACTCTCTGGAAAATCGGAAACCTGAAGCTGTAATGTATTGGACGATACTTGTGAGGGGTACTAAGCAATTATTTTTGGGATGGATAATCTCCCAGTTGCCTCTAGATGTGTGAAGAGAAGACTGTGGACAAAGCAATAGGGGTATATAAGGATCGGTGGCATGAGTTTTATATATGTAGCTAGGTTAGAAACAGATATCAGAGTTTTTATGCCGCCCATGGTTTTCTTTTGATAATGGCATCTCGCAGTTCAGCCTATGAGGCTGGCTACTGCTTAACCGGACTAATCCAGTGGATGCCTTGAAATTAAGGCCTCCAAGCCAGGGGCATAAAACTTAAATACTAACCACTCGCTTAGGGCACCCCCTGTAGGGAACGAGCCTCGGCTTAGGGCGTCGCTGGGGACGGCAGCAAGGGGACAGGCTGGATCTAATTTAATTGGCCTCTAACTTGCCTTTTATATGCCGTCGAGAAATATCTCTCAAGCGGTTTCCTCACGCTGTTTTCTCCAGTGAAGCAAGTGATAATTATATAATACGCACATAAATCCGAAAAATCAGAGGTGCGTGTCTTCGGTTCGAATTTGACACCTATGTCTTGGCAGTCTGACTGTCACATCACTAGGCTATCACTACCTGTCCATTTACATGCTTGTTTTATCCCTTATTTTTTTTTTTTTCCCGGATGGGAAATCATCAAATGACTCCTCCCGCTCTGGGCTGAGCAGGAGGGAGTGTCAGACTTTTACTGACTAAAACCCATCCATGTTCCTTCATCGCCCTTTGTGTTCCGGGGCCACGGTATCTCTTTCGAACAGTCCCGCAGCCCCGGCAGGCATCGGCCCTTGCGGACCCCTTCCTGTTGCTGACATCTCTTTGAGGCGCGCGTGGAACACGAACGTGCCGTCGACACGGCCTGTCGTCAAAAGACGGACGGACGGCGAGCTAACCCATAGCTCGCCGTCCACAAGCCCGCGCCTACGGTGGCCGGGGGCCACCACGTGGCCCCCCGACGCCCGGTGCGTCTCCCGCGGCGGCTGGAACGTGAGATTCTCTCCCTCTCACGCTCCGCCGCCTCCTTCGCTAGCATGACTGCTTCGCAGAAGGAGGCGACGGCGTCCCATTCCGTCTCGCTCCGGACCATGGAATGAACCAAGGCCGGACGCGAGAGGTCGCCGCCGCCGATCGCCGCTACGAGGACACGGCGGTGCTCCGCCCACGCGGGGCAGACCTCCACCGTGTGCTCCACCGTGTCCTCCGGTCGATCCTCACAGTGGTATGCTTGTTTGATCCCTTTGTTATAATAAAGGGTGTACAAGTAACAAGACCCTTAACGAATCCGAAAGGCACTTGTTCTCCTCGTCGTCGTTGCAATCATTTTATTACTCTAGACCGTATCTGGGAACCTTCTAGTTACGGAGACATTGGGGGTCAAAGTTCCAACTTTTTATTAAGTTTTTTTTTTTTAATACTTGTTTTTAATGTAAGATTTTTACTTTAAACACCTCCACGACCTGAACTATTCAATCCATCCATCAGCACAATGTTTTGAGTGCGTTACATTGAGTCCTACCGTAAACAGTAATTTATCACCCCAAAAAAAAAAGTCATTTCTCAGCAATAATTTTTGCATTAAGTTACTTAGATTGATTTGATGTACATAGTGCTTGGTTGACGGCTTCGTGAAGGGTCCTGTTACACCCTGTATAAGTGTGCTCGATATCCTAACTTTGTAAGGCGTAGTGCATTGAAAATAAAACACAATTTCAAATAATATCTAATTCCGTCCACGCTACTGTTTGCCGTAAGCGATTGGACAGGCGTTTCAAACTTCTAATAAGCTAGGCCCCACTCCACTTATTTATTAACGGTGCAGTCATGGTCTGTCGATTGTTTGTTTCTGACATATTTTGTATTGCAAACATGTCAAAAATACACAATCCAGAGATCACTGTAACGTAGGGGTGATCTCGTAAACATTGCTAGAAACCACACCATTATGATGGTGGCCTCCGTTCTGGTCAATACATTGGAAAATTCAATCTTGTTTCCATGGATTTTTTTTCTATGTACGATGCAGGTAATTCTATTACTAGGTATTCCTTCGTAATACATGCATACAGAAAGAGAATCTACAAAACACCGTAAAATATACAACATTAATTGGCAATTAGTGTTTTCCAATTACACTATTTGTGTTAGCTTCATTAGTGAATGGATGTAGCCAGTTGTAGGTACTTCCCCGTACGAGCTCATTCACAAACATTTCTACTATTGCACCACTACTCTACAAGTCATAACATCACGGCTGTCATTCCCGAAGTGTTAAGCAGAGGTGTGAAGTCTCGAGCAATGAAATGTAATGTAATGTACTTAGCATTATTTAAAAGCGATTTTCTCGATTAATAACGGTTTCTACTTTGTTAAAAGAGTTACTTCGTAATAGTATGGCTTGCAAAATGCTATTTTCGTGAAAATCGCTTTTGAATTTTGCTACATTTCTTTGACGTGCCTATGTTTATATATCCACAATGCTTTTTTTTTCTAAATCTAATAAATCCATCGTTTAGCACTTACATATTCAAACACAGACACAACTATCACTTTAGTTTTTAGTTACTTTGTACAACTACAGCACAACATCGCTGTACAGCGCTTCACGGCGCCCTAAAGGCTAATCCACCATAATAGGAGTAAGCTGCTAAAATCGCTTTACCTTATTTCCTAACAAGATTACTGCATGCTGACTAGCTCGAGATGGGGGGTGTACTGAACCCGACTCGTAAAACAGCCACTCGACTCAGATCATGCGCAGTAAAAAACGCTGACGACGATCGTAAAGGTACTCATAGGTAGACCCTTCGTATATGACAACAATTTGACTTCGATAGCGCCTTTATAACGTAGCAGTAAGGGCGATTTTCCTACTGCAACTTTGGTGGTGTGCTGTTGATCTTAGGTATTAGGTTCAGTGCTGGATTTTAAAGAATTAGCGTTTTTTTTCAAGTTTATGATATGGTGAGAAGATTGATAGATAAACTGTCTTTAATCTGATAATCTTAAGAAATACGCAAGAATACTTTCCTGTATCGTAACGCTTGTATTCACCGAAGAGTTAGGCAGAGTGGT
The DNA here is from genome assembly GCA_947578425.1 of Eugnorisma glareosa. Taxonomy (NCBI): domain Eukaryota; kingdom Metazoa; phylum Arthropoda; class Insecta; order Lepidoptera; family Noctuidae; genus Eugnorisma; species Eugnorisma glareosa. The sequence goes on from OX387981.1 coordinate 5,548,425, forward strand.
CAATAGCTGAACTACTTACTCTTGTAGGGTTCTGGATTCTAGGTTCGTTTATGGCAGTGTTATTGAGGTTTCTCTCAAAAAACTTTCAAACATTTAGTGGCAATTTCTTGACATAGGTACCTAAATAGGTAACTATAATGTTACCAAGCAGTGATAGTCTTAGTAGTGTGAACGTCGGTCTGCCAAGTCGAGGTCTCGAATTCGAACCCAAGACACGCACCTCTGATTTTTCGGATTCATGTGCGTATTGTATAGTTATGACTTGCTTCGGTGAAGGAAAACATCGTGAGGAAACCAGCATGTCTGAGAGATATTTCTCGAAGGCATGTAAAGCCAAGTAAGAGGCCTATGGGCGGTACAATAACTCTGACACTAGGTTAGGCACTAACCACACGATTCAGAAGACTTCGGCTATCTCAAGCGGCGAAGATAAACATCGTGAGGTATACAGGGCAGAAGGGACATCGATGCGCTCACGATTACCACGTATTCAAAATCAAAATATTTTATTTCACATAGGCCTAGATGCGCACTTACAAAACGTCGACAAAAAGGTGCACGGTTCGGGTTGGTCGTTTCCTATGGAGAAGAACCGGCAAGTAACTCCATGGTTACTCTTTACAAATCATATTCAGTACCTAGGTTCAGTACATCATTTCACATATAAATTTACACATATAACATAACACCACGCCTGTAAACCCCAAAGGGTAAGGCAGATGTGTTTTGGTGTTATTTTTTTTTGGTTTTTTAGTTTTCACCGGTAATTTAAAAAACATCTGCTGTTGATCTACCAGTAGTGAAGGTTACATTTTTGTAAGAGGTAAGCCCGAGAACATATCTTTAACGTGATTATATTATATTTGTCTAAAGAATATTGACTGTGCCATTTTTCAAAGGGAAGCCGATAGGAATCGAGTTGTATGGAAACTTCGCCACTGGTACCTACACGATGAAAATGGATGAAACAGCGGATTTTTTTTCGTTTGTGATTCGATGTCCACCCTTGACCACCCTGTATATTTCCTAGAACCAAAAATTAAAGGATTAATCAATCAATCAAATCATTTATTTGCAATTAATGTAGGTTATTTTATTGTTGTGATGGCCCAGAGGTGAAGGCCTCGCCTCTCATGCATGAGGGTGTGGGTTCAAATCCGGGCAAGTACCAATGTGACATTTTCAATTCATATGTACTTTCTAAGTTTATCTTGGACATCACAGACATCGGTGAAGGAAAACATCGTGAGGAAACCTGGACTTAACCTTATGTATGCCGAGTAAATAGACACAATTAAAAACCTATTGTGTCTCGCGTATATCCACGTTCCCGGCACACGAAGGGTTAAAAAAGTCTGAAATCGCCAACCCGTCTTGAGCAAGCGTGGTGATCAATGCTCGTGTCTTCTCTGTTGAGAAGAGGCCTTTGCCCAGCAGTGGGACAGTAATAGGCTAGTATATTTTTGTTGAATGTAGGTTACATTAAAATACAGGTGGAGTAGTAAGGAGTGAGCCATGTACATTCTGCCTCGTAGAATAGGCAAGCAATTTATTTTTTTTAAATTATTTGGAGTTTAACTAAAAATAAAGTTACAATTGTCCACCAAGTTGTCCAGCAGTGTCTGTGGAACGCTATAGACTTATTATGCTCTCTAATTAGAACAGTTATCTGAATAAGATCCATAATTTCATCATCAGCCCAGGCTTTTCCCAACCATATTAGGGTCGGCTTCCAGTCTGCTCGAATGCAGTTACCTACTACTGAAAGTGTGTATGGAAGTTCATCAGTTTTTCCGAAGGTACATCTCATCGGGCAAACGCTTTGTTCCCACTAGTACCACCGAACTGTACCACCGGTAGTACTACTGGGAAATCTCGTTCTCTATAGTACCACCATCAAAATTAATTCATATTAGTGGTACTAGTGAGACTAGTGTTTGTTACCAATAATAGTACTAACATCGAAATCACGAATTTAGGACAGAATTCTGTAGGCTTTGATGGTATCATTTAGGTACCTACGTCACCAAGAAATCTCGGTTTTACCATTTAACAATAATGGGAGCAGGCAGTACAAATCCGTTATTGTGTTTAATGATGCAATAAAAATAACATGTGTGCATAATCACAGATGTGTGTCACTCCATATAAAATACTGGTATTTATCTGCACCCGGTAAGATTGGAACCCGACCGTAACATAGTTGGGATAAAGATAGGCAGACGATGATCGTGATCGTGGCTTGATCTTAGAAATGATCACTTCATGATAGGTGTTCATTTCATGAAATGGTCGGCCACATCATTCTCCTGCAACTTATTTGGTGTCGGCGCAGCATGTCTTCTTCTTCCATACTTCTCGATTCTGAAACATTTCTCCGACATTCGTTTCGCCGCTCTATTACTCGTCATGATATCAGCAGTCACCTCCTTTCTAGCCATATCATTCTTCACACAGTCCATCCATCGTTTCTTTGGTCTTCCTCTACTCTTATAGCCAATCTAAATTCAAACTCAACATTTCCCTCTTTTGTCCATTTGGACAAAAGAGGTTTCGGGGTTTGTTTAAAACGGTTGTATTTTGCTTCATTATTTAATGAAGTAAAATACAACCGTTTTAAATATGTATATTAATTCTAAGATTTACTTCATTTCAATTTGCACTTAAAAGCAAAACTTAATTTGTTTTTTTTTTTTTTATATTATGTTAATGAAAAACATGTGCAGCAACAACTGCAGTTAGACGAAAAAGTACCATAACTCAAACTAAACATCAAATCTTATTCAAAACAATTTTCGTTGAGAGGTTTTTTACTTTCTACAAACTTATTTTTTTTCAGAATTTTCGTCCTATTATTTTAGTAATAGGGGGGGACGACGACGACGACACAATTTGAACGGCTTTAGACGCAAATATCTCATCAACCATTGTCTTAAAAAAAAGTGTGGAAACTCGATAACATTTTAGTCAATTATTCTAATTCTATTTTTAATGATAACTATTAAACTTAATTTTAAGTAATTTTATTTTGAAACCTTTTGCTGCATGAAACTTGCCCAATTGTTACCTAAATGGAAGAAGTCACTGGCTCCTGAAATACAGGTACTCTAACCTAGCTCTGGAGCCAGGGTCTCAAACTTTTCTGTACCCTGTTTATATGGCAATATAGAATTTATTATTATTTCCTTTATTCACTTTCTTAACTTATTAATTTACATTTTTAAATATTTCTTTAAAAAAAAACTTATACATATAAAAACATTTAAAAATATAAAAAATAGTGGTCCGCCGGTATCAGGAGCAGGGTCCAAGCTACCGGTGGTTAGGGTTCCAGAGACAGGAACCTCTTCACAATACGAGCCATATCGAGGAGTACTGCTTTCTGAATCAGGCCCTTGATCCAACCGCCTAAGTAGAGCCTCGACAGATGGTCGTCGAGGCTCTTGGCCATAAGGCCATTGGCCGTCACGACAATCGGCACAATGATAGCCGAGTTCACATTCCACATGTCGACAACCTCGTGTGCCAAGTCGAGATATTTCATATTATTATTATTTTTTAAGAGCTCGATAGACACCCACACAGTTATGTATATACATTGAATATTCTTTTTTAAATCCTCAGTTACATGTATGGAGAGCCACCTCTATATTTTTTTTATAATTTCACTTCTTTTTTGTGTAGCGATTCATAGAAGGCACCCTACTCTCTATCTGTGTGGTACTAGCAGTCTCGGAGTAAAATTTCTGTGACATACGGACAGACAAACAGACGGACGGACGTATTGTAATCTCTGTCTACCCCTTCGAGGGATATAGGCGCCTTAGTATGTGCCATCATCTGTCTATAGCCTTTTCCCGACTACCTATGTTGTGGTCGGCTTCCAGTCTAACCGGATGCAGCTGAATATCAGTATTTTACATGGAGCGACTGCCTATCTGACCTCCACAACCCAGTTAGTGTTGGGTAATACGATACCCCTTGCTTGGTAAGACTGTTTGTCAGACTTTCTGATCACTGACTATCTGTAACGAATGTCAAAAATCTACAAATCGCGTTAGTATGTGTCATGAGTTCATGACCATGATTATTATTCATACACGGAATTTGTAAATATGTATCACGTTTATTTCTTGTAAATATTTGAGGTAAAACCGCCCCATAATCAAAAATCTCAAAAAGTACATTAAATCCCATTACTTAATGAGCAAGCATAATTTTCGCGCTTTATATGACCAATGCTGATACTCAGAATAAAGGTTAGTACTTTCAGTACTTTGTAGATAGTTCTAGAATTCTAAATGATTAATGTAACGACGACAATGTTGCGTCAGAATCGCGCAACACTTTTTAATCAATGACGCAATAAATATCCACTTCACTAAATGCACAGTTCGTAGTTTCACACCAAATTGTATTGATAAAAATAACTACAAATTTTCCCCAGTCGCCTTTCCATTCGTCTGCAAAAATATTACGCAATAACAATAAAGTTGACGCAATATTTAGCTGCATTACACACAAACAACAGATATGTCATCGACCCATTGCTGTGTTTGTGTGCGTCAGATATACTCGCTCCCCATTGGTCGAGCCACCGCACGAAAAGCAACAACGCAATATTTACCGCCATTTTAAGTTTCGATCCAATGTTGCTTCGCAGTTGCGTACTACGCTCCGAGACGTACGGATGTCTAAGTTAAGAATAAAAGAGTACATTAATTTCGCAATAATGGAAGGAAAACACGATTGGTTTCCTAAAAGTGAAAGTAGGAGGGACATAGTGGAATTTGTGAAGGAAGTGGAAAGGTATCCGTGTTTGTACGATAAGACTTTGCCGGAATATGCGAATAAGATGCATAATAGACGAGCTTGGACGGCGATTGCGAAAAGGGCTAACACTTCAGGTACCTATGTTTTTATTTGTTGTTTTTATTTTATCAATGGTTTGGTATCGATTTGTATAGTCTGCGAAAGTTACCGCACCTGTTACAGAAACTAGGTCATCAGGTACCTAGGTAATGTGTTACTGTTTAAAAATTGTTTGGCGCGTTTTTAAAATAATTCAAGCATTTATATAAATATTTTTTCTTCTTAAATATTGCTGTTTTGGCTTTTATATTCTCTAGTATACCCTGAAGCCATACAACAGTTTATATGACAATAAATGTTGACCTAAGAATGCACATATAAAACTTATTGGTGCCAAACTGGCTTCATGACTTTGCAAGAATCAATTACCTACCGAGAATAAAGTTTTAAGTTAACGTTGCATAAGCGAGGGAAAACGTGCCAGTTCTAAATAAACCGAAGATAATTAAACTTACAACGATGTACATAATTATTTAATTGCATAAAATGAGGATTTTTTATTACCGGTAGAAGTATTGTTGTATTGTAGACACTCCGGGAGTGCATTTGATCGAGCCCTGTCCCCATTATTTCTTAAGGGGTAGACAGTGATAATCACCCAGTTTATCCCAGGGTAAGTTTTAGTTGAGAAGGGATGCAACATACATAGTTTTCGAGACCTGATTACATCATAGCCGGTATCAGCTTCTTCAAAAAAATAACTGCTGCCGTTCCTCCAAACTCTGATGATTGAGGACTTCTGAGCTTTCTTCTGAGATTTCTGAGATTTCTGAGCTATAGGACTCATAAACGGTTGTAACTTGCAGGCAAATGTGGCTAACAAACTGCTAATAAATTTAAATCATAGTATTAGGGCAAGCATTCTTTCCAGACCACAAGACAGTAAATACAAAATTTACTGTCACTGTGTACTGGTCACAATTCAACAACGACAATTTTTTCCTCAACCAGTACCTAGTAATCGCTGTCGTAAAAAGACGTTCTTAGTTACTTCAACACCACTGCTAAACGAGACGGGCTTAGGCAGATCAACTAATAGACAATGAATAAAGCAAAGATAGACAAAAAATCTAGGATAAACCAAATCAAAGCATATTTGGGATCTCCGATATATTGGGTGTTGTTTAATTTTGAGACAAGAGGATCAATTATTAATGATAAAATCCAAGAATACTTATTTTTATCAAAAATTTTGCCTACCAAAAAAAAAAACCAAACAAGTATTAGCTTGTTAAAAAATGATGATGCAATACTTGCAGATGATGATGACGTCATTTGTTAATATTCAACAATGTTATCTAAGATAGTAACTATAAGTACAAAATGTGAAATATTATGAAATAATGCTAACACTGCATTGATGCATGCATTAATAAAAAGTTGTTGAGTATTGAATTCAAACACTTTTTATTAATGCCGAAAAATAACATACTTTCGACGTCATAAAACCCAGTGACGTAGTAAATGAAGTTGTAAAGATCGCAACACATGATGTAATAGACCGAAAAAGGATGAATACTGAGAAGACAATAAATAGAGACTAGCTGCGGTTGCACCGATCCTAAATATGATAAGAGTGATAATTATGTGGATGACGATGTTAATATTATCGTAGCATTTAATGACCCTAAAACAGACGAGAGACTCTTGTCATGTCTGCAAAAAATAATTTAACATGTTTCCTTTTTTTTTGTTACAGTACCAGAATGCCGAGATAGATGGAGAAAAATAAGGATATCCTTCATGAGATCTCTCAAGCAGCAAGCCAGCACCAAGCCCCCGATGAGACCGTACTACTTGACTGACGAACTACGCTTCTTGCACCCCTTCCTCAGCATACGACCCAAAACGGAAACAAAAGACAAAGAAAAAAATATCGATGAGAAACGAATGATTTCCGTTGATGTCGACCCAATAGAAAAACACGATATATCTGAAGACAGTCTAAGTTCAGGTAGCTTAGAACCTGACCAGCTTGAACACGATATTGAAATGAACAAAGTTCCAGAAAGCAACAAAGTTACATACAATGCCAATACGATACCAAATATTATTAATGGAAGTAATCATGAAGACAATAGAATAGAACACGGTCATGGTAAACGAGGTTGTGGTAGAAATAGCAGTTACTCTGATGATATTGAGTGTAATCCAAGAAAGATGTTCCTGTTATCCATGTTGCCTGATATTGAGGCACTGACGGAGCCAGAAATGAGGATATTCCGGAGGGAGGTGATATCAACGATAGATAGAATAATAGGTGATCGTCGAATAAGTGATACAAGGATACGAAGGGAAAGTAACAGTATATACTAGGTAGTTAAGGCAGAAATATCTATTGATATGTGTTTGTATAGTATTTATACCCCATATAGATATAAAGTAAAGCCTGCATCGTTGGTCTAGTGGTCGTAAGCGCTATGACTGCGCATGGGTTCGATTCCCAGGTTCCCAAAGTTGGAGTTTCCATCAGAAATTTCTCAGTACCAGCCACGGAATCTAGATTTGTGTCCGCTTGATGGCAATAGGCAGCTGTTACATGTCCACAGTTACATGGGACCTTAAACATACGTAACAGGCAAAATGTGTGTGCAATAGTTTCACCTCTACCTAACCCGCCAAAAATTAAGGTTACAATGTTATTTATTATTTTGTGTTAAATAAAGACAAGGTTTAATTTTGAAAGTATAAAGGGTGTAACAAGACCCTTAACGAAGCCGAAAGGTACTTGTTCTCCCCGTCATTGAATCATTTTTTTGTTCTAGATATACCATACCTGGGAACCTCCTATATAAAGAGATATTGGGGATCAAAGTTCCAACTTTTTCACAAGTTTTTTTTTTTAAATTCATGTTTTAACGTAAGTTTTTTACTGTAAACACCTCCACGACTCCTGTACTGTTTATTCAATCTATCTAACAGCACAATGTTTTGAGTGCGTTACATTGAGTCCTACCATAAAACGTGATTTTACACCCCAAAAAAAAAAGTCATTACCCAGCAATCATTTTTGCGTATAGTTATTTAGTTTGATGAAAATAAGGCTTGGTTGACGGCTTCGTCATTGGTCTTGTTACACCCTGTTCATTTGGCTATGAAACTTGCCTGTTAGTGTGCACGCCATCATGGTTTTCGTATTTTGTCTAAAGATTATCCCATCTCAGGTGTGCGCATAGCCTAATATGTATAAGCCATCTAAGCTAAGTTTCTTAAATATGGTTCTTGGCATCTTAAATAACAAATCTGTATTTTTTTTCAAGAACCTGTACAGACTTGTTAAGTGGTACATTATTTTATCTCAAGACAGTAAAGCTGAAAAGTTTGGTTGTGAATTTCACAAGTAATGTTATTTTCTTAATAAAAAAATTATTTAAACTATTTTAAAAATATATTAAGATCTTCTAAAGAATTACCACATTGTAAGAAAACATGTTCATATCCTGTTAAAAACACAATTTTCAATATAAAAAGTGATGATTAAAATCCGCTGATTAAATTAAAAATATTGCAAAGATCAAAATGTGTCTTATTATTATTCCCTATTATGAGATTACTGCTCATCAACATCCACCTTCCTGCCCTTATTCCAAGTTACTAGGGGTTGGCACAACACGTTTTTTTCTTGCAGCAACCCCTGTCAACCGTCAGAATATCATTGATTCCTTTTTCTTTCATTCCTCACAAAATCCATCCATCTTTCCTTTGATATTGTTCTCCCTCTCTAGACATCAAATTTATGTAGGGTGACTGGTAATTAGTGACCGATACATAAACACGGGATTATACTCATGAAATTCGCGCGCGGGTTCTCTGTCTACCTACTGTTGCACGATACGAAAGTAATGTGACAGAAAGGCGCGCGGCGTCACGCGGCTAACAGCTGATAGGTCACAGGCGCGCGCGCACGAATTTCATACGGCTATTGTGTTAATGGGATAAAAGTGAACGAGTATAAAAAAAATGTTTCTTTGGGAAACTTGTTTGTTATCTTGAGTATATTTATATATATATTTATCACTTCTTTTGTAACATGGGTTATCACTCCTCATCATAATACGTCCAGACAGACGACTTTCTTTCATTTTTCTATAACAGGCTCCACTTTCAAATTTCTTTATTTATTTAGAGTGTGATACTGAGCATGAGGTCGTGGGTTCGATTCCCGGGTCGGGCAAAGTGTTATTGGGTTTTTACATCAGGATTTTTAAAGCAGCCACGGAATCTGGATTTGTGCTCGATTAATTATAAACGGCTCGTCCTCTATTACATGGGATTTTAAATGTTAAAGTTCCATGTAATATTGCGAAATGTGGGTGAACTATTAGGTACACATGTGCTATTCAATCAAAATGGATAGACAGGCATATCTTAAAAGTGAATCTCCTCCCATTAACCGACTTCAAAAAAGGAGGAGGTTATATGTTCGTGTGTATTGAAAGATTATACTTCTGAGGTGGTCCCATCTAAATTTGGTGAAGATCTGATGCTGATCTTCGGAGATATACTATGGAACTCTTCAAAAATAGACAGCAAATCTGTCGTGATTGCTGCAATCGCTTGGATGTTTATTGTTTATATAACATCATGACGTAACATCACGCCTGTATGCTCTGAGGAGGTACGCAGATGTGTACAATACACCCAGATTTCCATTTATTGGGGATAAGCCCAGTACCATGACATGTATTGTTCATCATCGGAAGCTGACCACAAAATAGTTGGGAAAATGATCCCAACTATTTTGTGGTCAGCTTCCAGTCTTACCGGATGCAGCTGAATACCAGTATTTTATACACAACACAATAGCCACGACATAAATGTTAGTAAAAAAATATTTTCTAAAGCTATTGAGACATTTGCGTATGGTCATCATCATCTCATGACGCTGAGCTGATGAAGGAAGGTACAGACTCTTTAACGGTTAGGAGTTAGGTGATTTCTTGTTCTGGATAATGCGACTTGTTAATATCGATAGTTGATTTCTCTAGAGAAAACAGAGTGAGTGCTAGAAACTAGAAGTATTAATCATTTTAGCCGACTTTAAGAAAAGAACTGTTGTTGTAATTTAGACGAATATTTAATAATGTAAAATAATGTAAAATAAATTCATGGCGACATGGGAACAACTAAAAATGGAAAAATAAAAAACATTTTTTGTAAAAAATAAAACCGACTTTAAAAAAAATACGATAAAATAATAACAAAAATAACAAACCAAAACAAAAAAAGTGAAAAATAACTTTAGCTTCTTGTCAATCAATCAAACTTGACCTTTGTTTGATTGATTTGGTGTTTTTGTTTTCTTTTTTTTTATTGTTTTTTTTTTTTAATACTAAGTAGTTATTGTTTACGATACTTACTAAAAAAACCTAGGACACCATACAAGGATTTTTTAATTATGAACTATAGTTTTACTTTCTTCTATTTTCTTTCTCTTTTTTCTTGTCTTTTTCGAGTCATAATTTCCTGCCCTTATTACAATTTTCTTGGGGTCGGCGCAGCATGTCTTCTTTTTCTTTATATTGCGCTCACATATAGAAGCAACAATATTGTACCCAGGACTATGTAATATCTAACTTGATTTGAAAATAGTGTCCATGAAGTTTCTTGGTTCAAAACGGTTCAAACAACAACCAAAGGTTACCTACCTTTGTCTGCCAGCAACCTTTTCACGCCTTACACAGCTAAACCATGATCTGGAGGGCGAAACCGAAGGCTAAAGCGCTGCGCAGGCCACACCGTCAGCTTGCAGGCGGGCGAGCGACGCGAACGACTCATCGTTTCACCTCTTTTCATACTTTGTTTCACATCGCGAACTAATGAAAGAGCCGAACGAAGTATGAAAAAGGCGTCGTTAGCGTCGCTCGCCGGCCCGCCTACTCTATACATAAAAATATACACAAATAAATAAAATCGAAGTATCTGTTTGTAATTTCAAAATCACAGCTTTTTACTGAATGTATATAAAAGTATATACGCCTATAAGGTATTTTTAACAGAAAAAAAAAACATTTTATTTTTGTCTGTCTGTCCGTTTGTTCCGGCTAATCTCCAAAACGTCTGGGCCTTGACGGGACTTTCACTGCCAGATAGCTGATGTTATAAAGAGTAACTTATGTTACTTTTATTTTAGAATAAGAATTAGGGTTCCCTACAAAAAAAAATAAAACCTTTGAAATTGTGAACAAAATTCGATTCAAATATTGAAGGCATCTTTAACGAAGGTCGCGGGGTACAGCTAGTTTCTAATAAATTACTTTTGTGCTTAATCCTGCAAGTCATTCCTATAGAAGGTGCTATCTAGGTACTATTTGTATTTGAACAGATTTCAGACATAACTCTAAGTTCTTTTTATTTATGTTTCCCTGAAAATAACTCTGTGCCGGTGACCAAAAAAACGTTTTAAGTACGTAGGTAAGAAATTGGATGGCTATAAGAATAGGGAAAGATAAGAAAATTCCTAAAAGAATAGGCTAAGACAGATGGATTTTACCAAATATCGGAAACGAAACAAGGTCTCTTTCTTTAGGGCACTCGCGCACTATGCAGCCTGGCTTCGGCAGCCAATCTACGGCAGTGGGGCTGCGGCAGACCGATCCGACTCGATGTATGATGGTACGTTAGAGCCCGCGCAACGGGTCAAGGGTATCCACCTGCGGCAGGCAAATACAATTTTATGCGTTCTTATGTATCACTACGTTATTTACTTTCAGGTTGTACTTGTGTTTAGTTCTTTAGCAATAAAGGCATTATTATTATCCTCTTTATACATTTACATACATATGATTTACATTTTTAAATATTCCTAAACAAATTAATATTAAAAACATATACCACGCCACGGGAGCAGGATCCAAGCTACCAGTGGTTAGGGCTCCAGAGGCAGGAACCTCCTCACAATGCGAGCCGTATCGAGGAGTACTGCCTTCTGAATCAGGCCCTTGATCCAACCGCCAAAGGAGAGCCTCGAAAGATGGTCGTGGAGGCTCTTGGCCATAAGGCCATTGGCCGTCACGACAATCGGTACAACGATAGTCGAGTTCACATTCCACATGCCGACAACCTCGAGTGCCAAGTCGAGTTATTTATATATTTATTGTTATTATTTTCGTTTTGACATTTTTGTTCCTCCATCTATCCGGGAAGTTCTGATGGCACGGGCCTAAGCCGTATTATTATAGTTTTATACTTACTTAACAGATAAGTGTTGTTAGGTTTATAGTGTCCGTATGGACACTTTATACCTACTTATATTTACATATATTGCGCAATATTCTTTATCTTTTAGAGTACCTAAGTACTCTAAAAGATAAAGAATAATGCAAGTGCAGTATGATTAAATCGCCCCTTATCTTGACTCAAAGGTACCCAAAGTACCTCATAATTATGAGGTACTTTTGTCAGGTCTTGCTGACGCAATAACTGTCTGATATGATTCCGTGAATATACCTAATTGATCGCTTGAGTCAAGACAAGACCGATTCAATCATACTGCACATGCACAATAGCGATATTGCGCAAACTAATTGCAAGTAATATTGTGCAACTCTTGGCAAGCAATTTACTGCGATGCCAAGAATTGCTCAACTTTAGATTCCTGTGTCAGCGCATTAGTAGCAGTAATATAAAACGTACGTACACAGTGACATCTTATGCCTTCTTCCCAAGGGATAAGCAGAAGTTACAGAACGCGACCTGCTACGATCCATCGATACTCCTTGCGCCTCGTCCACGTTCATACATCTGGTCATACACGCCGGCTGTGAGTACTATCCACCTGACCTTTCTGAAGAACCTCACCAAAAAGGTGTCGAGTGTAGGTGAAATACCGTAAATGCCTTGAAAATAATTAATTGCTGTTATCCACCAGCTCACACATCTGAGGAATCGAATCCGGAACGAAGTGATCTGGCAGAGAACAAAAGTTATCAACAAAGCTCACAGAATAATCAAGCTGAAGTGGCATTGGGCCGGTCATATTACTCGTAGTCCTAGAACCCGCGAATCGGCAAGTGTAAGGTGGAACGCCCTCAAGCTCGGTGGAGCGACGATCTCCGCAAGGTAGCTCGTAGTAGCTGGACGAGAGTTGCCAGGAATTGAGCTGAGTGACGTGTAATTGGTGGGGCCTATATCCAGCAGTGGACTGCTGTGAGCTGATGATGATGATGGTCCACCAGCAGTTTGGTGCATGGTTGACAAACACCAGAGTGTCTTAATATAGTGAATATTTCGTACATTTACAGCAAAAGTTACGTTATTTGTTATACAAGCAAGACCGGAAGACAAAGTAGTCCTATAATGCAATAAAGAGTTGATGGTGTGACCATACTGTGTTTAGTATTCAGGACACTTTTATCTTAAACTGTTGCCTCATCACCGAATCTAGTCCTAAAAAGAAGTGTCGTTTTAATCAGAAAAAAGAACAGCTATTCACGAGAATAGCTGATGGAAAGATCGGAAATTCGTGAAAGAGCCAACTGCCCTGCTTTTCTTCCCAGAATTTGATCCATAATAGCGACACTATTGAGTGGTGTAAAAATACAGTGTGTTTTTTTTTTTAAAAACCTGCAGGTTCGGTTCCTGGCCAGGAATATTGATTTTTCAAAGATCCTACGATGCAGTTTTATTTTTCATCAAAATCGATCGAACCGAGAATTCTTTGAGCATTTTTCGCTATTGATCATAGTTTCGGATTTGGCCATCCACGCCCACTTGGAAAAGTCACCCTGTATAGTATGTATATTACGTAATCGCTTATGTAGACTGGAAGGCCTCGTAGCCGACTCAAACATAGTCGGGGAAACGCTATTCATATGATGAAGAAATCTTCTTTGAAACTTCCTTGTTACCCTATAGCCAGCTGTCTATTCCAACGTCCAAGGTGTCAGTAACGAATGAGTTCCATAGCATCACTGTCACCAACTAGTGTCATCTTAGTGCCATGACACTGCTGTGGCACTAATTGTGCCAGAGACAATCGAGTTTAAAGTGGTATCGTTTGTGTGTGATTATATAGAAAATTGTTAGGGTAAATACAGTACATACTATCAATTGCTGTTTAGAATTGTTTCTATGAATTTAATGTAGGCATCCATTAGAAAAAAACTTTAAGACAAAGGAGACAAGAGCTTCAAAAAACAAAAGTGGCGATACAAAACCAACTAAAAAAAAAACTGACTTACAAAAAAAAAACACTACGTGGAAAATGACTTTACTTTCGGAAGACGGTGGCATTGTTTTTGTAAAAAAATCTATCTTATACACTTTTTAATTGTGGTATCTCACACAAATCCTTGTCAAGTAACAATTTTGCATTGTAACTAAAAATATTTACACATCATCCACATAGACGAATAAGAAAAAATGCATATTATAGAGGATAACTCATAAAGTACATAATGCAAAGTTAATAAAATGTATATGGGATTACCGCGCGAGCTTCCTCTACAAAATGAAAAAAGAATCATATCGATCGCGGAGAAGTAGGTGAACAAAAATGATAAAAAAAAGATGCTGTAGGAAAACAAGAACCACCTCCTTTTTAAAAGTCGGTTAAAAATATCAAACGCCCCAAGGTGTTACAAAGCTAGTTAATGTGTTATCATTTTATCACAAGGCTTTACGAAAACGAAAAGTGACTTCAATTTTTCTTGACTAAATACAGAGCGTTTTTTAGTAAGGGGTTCAATAAATCACCTTATTAATTTTAGCTAATAAATAAAATTAATTGATGCAGTGTAAACTTATTGGCCATATAAACAAGACCCTTAACGAAGCCGAAAGCTGCTTGTTCTCCCCGTCATTGCGGTATTTTTTTTGTTCTACACCATATCTGGGAACCTTCTAGTTACGGAGATATGGGGGGTCAAAGTTTCAACTTTTTCACAAGTTTTTTCTTAAATACATGTTTTTAATGACAGATTTTTAATTTCAACACCTCCACGACGTGTGAGTCTATCTGGCAGGCCCCAACTAGATTTATCAACAAGTAAGTGTAAAGACATTATTTTGTACCCATAAAAAATAAATAAGATACATTTTGTACCTACCTCGACAGTTATTTTGATCAAATAATGTTTCCATGAGGCGTCTAGCTAGCGGGCCCCCTACGATTATTTTTATTGTTATTATACTTTCAGATCGCCCAATAGTCAGCGTCAGAAGTAGATTAATACTACCCAAAGTTTCAAAGCAGGTTTTTGAATAAAATCTTGTTAGATATTACTTTTTACTAACAAGGTATTGAAGAGTAAGGAATATTTTAAAGAATAATCTTCTGAAACATTAACAATAATAGCTGGAGTCATCGTCATGTACATCAAATAATTAAAATTCCGAAATGTTAAGCTACTTCTGTTGCTGACCTTACCTTACAAATTAAAAATTTCGACTTTCTGTTAGGTATACTTTAGAAGGTATTCGTTATTTAGATAAACGTTTAGCCAGCAGGCCCCTTTTTGAAATACTACTCTTTTATATCATTCAATAGCATTAGGAGCTTGATAATATTATAAAATAATAATGATAATCATTTTATTATCAGGCTACTAAGACTCAGAAAGACAAAATTCAAAAGAAGGTCAAAATTTTGGATTTGTAAGGTATATAATAGTATCAAGCTCTTAATGCTATTGTATGATATAAAAAGAATAGTATTTAAAAAAAGGGGCCTGCCGGCTGGTCGTTTTCTAAATAACGAATATCTTCAGAAGTATAGCTCACATAAAGTCGACATTTTGGATTTGTAAGGTACATAATAGTTTCTAACTCCGAGCACTATTGAGCGATCTGAAAGTATAATAACAATAAAAATAATCTTAAAGGGCCCGCTAGCTAGACACTTCATAGAAACGTCATTTAATCAAAAACTGTCGAGGTACAAAATATATCTTATTTATTTTCTATAGGTACAAAATAATGTTTTTATGTAAACCTATCACTTGTTGATAAATCTCGTTGGGGCCTGCCAGATAGACTCACACCTCCACGACCCCCGCACTATTCAATGCATTCATCAGAACCATGATTTAAGCGCGTTACATTAAGTCCTGTCGTAAAACGTGGCTTCTCACCCCAAAAAAATGTTTCGTTTCCAGCAATAATTTTTGCGTAAAGTTACTTAGTTTGATGTACATAATGCTTGGTTGACGGCTTCGTGAAGGGTCTTGTTACACCATGTATACAACATTATCATTAAAATTGCACCAGGAAGGATTTAGATAAAATGAGATATAGCTAACATGCAAATAAGCAGTCTGTAATATAGATTTAAACGGCTCGTAAAATATAGTGGCCAGTGGGTTTATGAGTGCCATCATAGCCTGAGTGGATAGCCTATAAAAGTACCCATCGATCTTGTGATGATTTGTATTTTATGGGGTTATGTGCTGCCTGCTTATTCTTATGTTTTATCTACTTGTAGCATATACATATTCTGGTGTTAATTCGGAGAAAAAATAAATTAAAAAAAAACTCGTCGAATGCATAACCTTTTTAGGGTTTCGTTGCCAAATGAAATAAATAAAAAAAAAAAAAAATATCGCTGGACATTACACACAGCGCCATTTAGGTGCCACACTAAGCAACGAGGCTTGTGTCGTGGACACCAGATAGTTGATAATACTACATAGATACTTTTTGTTTGTAAATACATACTTATTATACATAATAAACATCCATGACTCGGAAACAAATGTCCATGCTCATCACACAAACATTTGCTCCTACCGGGATTCGAACCCGGGACCCTAAGAACGTAAGGCAGCTTCACTACCGCTGCACCATTCGGGTCGTCAAATATAGTTTTGCTGTTGAGTGTAAATTGAAATTCATAGGAATGACCGTTAAAAGAGCCTTTTGTGGGTGCCTTGTGTGCCCGACTCCCACTTGGCCGGCTTTTTGAAGTTGGTTTATGAAATTAGGTACCTCAAATGTTTTTCAGTTATTACCTAAATATCGTACACTAGCTGTTGCCCGCGGCTTCGTTCGAATTTTGGTCGAAAATTATCCCACAGACACGTTGTAAATATAGCCTATGGCACTCGAGGATAATGTAGCTTCATATTAGTGAAAGAATTTTCAAAATCGGTTCAGTAGATCCAGAGATAACCCCCTACAACCTCAAAAACTCAAATGTTACCTCTTTATAATATTAGTCCATAATTATAGTAAAAAAGTACATACTGAATAAAAATGATTTCAAGTTCAAAATTGGAAAACAAAAAACCTCGACAAATAAAAAAAATATCTTAAAAACCTATTTCACCATTGAAAACTCTGAGGGGCATACGTGTGGGTCCACTACTAGACAAAGACCTGTGAGTGAGTAACTTAAATCTTAATCGATAGCGCACATAATCTTGCCTCAAAAAGATTGAGCGCAATTTTCGATGTAATAGCTTTGTTAATGCATGTGGAAATAAGTAGATTATTATATTTTTTTTTTTGACAATGTTAATATACAACATGTAACAGAAAGGGTAAAATCATATGGAATACTGTGGTACGGACCATCAAACTGAACAACTTTCTCTATGGGACCACCATCGAAATCGTAAAAAAATAATCAGCTGTCCTATACAAAATTTCAATACCTACTCGACCCAAATGTATGGGACAGCTGATGATTATTTTACGATTTCGATGGTGGTCCCATAGAGAAAGTTGTTCAGTTTGATGGTCCGTACCACAGTATTCCATATGATTATACCCTTTCTGTTACACACTGTATAATTGACTCTTTTACATTTTGAAACAAAGTTGCGCAACAATTTTTCAGCAGCTTGTGTTGCGTTGCGACTTGCGACTGTTGCGAGAATTGTACTCATTGGAAAACAAAAGCGGAGCAACATTGTCTTCCAAAACATCAATTTGAAGTTACGAGCAACCATTGTGGGCCATTGTTTCTCAACTTTGTTGCTTTGCCGATGTTTGGCAAAACAAAAACAAGACAACAGTATCAACAACAATGCAGCGCTTTTGAGAAAAATCAGACAAAACAAAGAAAACAGTGTAGTGTAAAATTAAATCTAAAACCGTCACTTAAGGTCGATATTTGATTGTTTACTTCAGTGATAACTTAACTTATGAGTGAAACAATGGTGCTAGACTTTAACGTTGTCGGTGATTCCGCACACTGCACTCGGTATAGCAGCTTTAAAAGAAGGGTGAATTTTTGAATATATTCGTAGAAAATTGCTATTTTATTTTTAGATGTTTCCTGTGGTTTTACTAATAATTTATATGTGGGGGGTGGGGGGTGTGGGGCTCAGAATGATTTATTAAATACGTCCTCTTGTAGCAGTACTTCGGTTGTTAGTCCGGTTGACCGAACGACTGAAACTTTCAGTTGCGATAGTTCGGTTCTAACAAAGTACCGAACGACTGAAACTTAAATATGTAGGTATCCCTTTATTTCGGCAAATAAACTAGGCATATAATGTAAACAAACTATACCTTAATTTTATTTTTAACACCTAAAAAGAGCGACTTTGTGTATGTACCTATAGCAACAGTTCGGCAAATAAACTATATATTGCTCGTATGTACAAACTATTAACATTTTAAAAAAGTACACGTTAAAAGAGCGACTGTTTATGAATATCTCTGTAGAAATTTCCCCACAAGTTTATTCGGTGTACCCAGAGCCGGATTAACCATTAGGCAGAGTAGGCAACTGCGTAGGGGCCCCACATCAGCTATGGGCCCCGCGAGCGCAAAAAAGAAATTTATGATGTTTCTTGGAGTAAAAAAGAAGGTAGTCATTTAAAGTTACAAAACAACTTGTGAAAATGTGAAGTGTAGCTTGGTCTATCCACTTGAGTAAACAGTCATTAGTTTACTATCAGTGCATAGAAACTTTTTATTTTATGCTTCGAGTGTGGGTCAATCGACATCGACACCCACCGCGCGTATAAAAAAAGTCAGCTTCAGATAAGCACTGCTTATGATGCAGCAATTTGAGTCAGCATCAGGTTGAGTTAACCATGTTGTTGCCATATCATATCACTGAATACATTGAAGTAACAGAACAGGACAGGATACCACATTTAGAGTCGATCAGACCTCTGGAAGTTATTCACATCCCCTCATCACCGTGAAAATGCTAATGATCTTCAAAAAGGGGCCCGAGAATTGCATTGCCTAGGGGCCCCGACATGGTTAATTCGGCCCTGGGTGTACCTTCCACTCCGTATTGTTCTGTAACTCGGTCTCAACTTAATTCAGACAACGTACAGTGATACAGTTAGTTAGGTGATGACCGCAACAACAAACACTATACAAATACTCGTTATATACTAAAATTGAAGTGTTGTCTGTTTGTAATTTCAAAATAACAGCTTATTACTGAATGCATATGAAAGTATATATAGTACGGTACTTACTCGTACAACATTTTTTTATTTTTTCAGTCTGTCTGTTGGTTCCGGTTAAGCTCCGAAACGGCTGTACCAAAATTGAGGGACTTTCACTGGCAGGTAGCTGATGTTATAAGGAATAACTCAGGCTAACTACTTTTTCGGGCGGGAGGAAACGCCCGGGTGCTACCATTGTGAGGATCGACCGGAGGACACGGTGGAGATCTCCCCCGCGTGGGCGGAGCACCGCCGTGTCCTCGTAGCGGCGATCGGCGGCGGCGACCTCTCGCTTCCGGCCTTGGTTCAATCCATGGTCCGGAGAGAGACGGAATGGGACGCCGTCACCTCCTTCTGCGAAGCAGTCATGCTAGCGAAGGAGGTGGCGGAACGTGAGAGGGAGAGAACCTCACGTACCAGCCGCCGCGGGAGACGCACCGGGCGTCGGGGGCCACGTGGTGGCCCCCGGCCACCGTAGGCGCGGGCCTGTGGACGGTGAGCTATGGGCTAGCTCGCCGTCCGTCCGTCTTATGACGACAGGCCGTGTAGACGGCGCGTTCGTGATCCACGCGCGTCTCAAAGAGAGTCAGCAAACAGGAAGGGGTCCGAAAGGACCGATGCCTGCCAGGGTTGCGGGACTGTTCCGCAATAAATACCGCGGCCCTGGAACACAAAGGGCAAAGGAAGGAACATGGATGGGTTTTAGTCAGTAAAAGTCTGACACTTCCTCCTGCTCAGCCCAGAGCGGGAGGGGTTAATTGATGATTTACCAACAGAAAAAAAAAGTAACAACTTTTGATTTTAGTAAAAGAAAAACCGAAAATTTTTAACAAAATCCGATTCAAATATGGAAGTAATATTTTTATTATAATTTCACGCGGACGAAGGTCGTGGTCAACAGCGAGTTATTTCTAGAAATACGAATAATTATTTGTCTTTGTATTCCCTTCGTATGCGAACGTAGATCTACGCGAGACACAATTAAAAACGTTCATACTGCTCATACTTCTTAAAATAAGTATGGAGGTTACATCTCTAGAGGGCGTAACAAGACCCTTAACGAAGCCGAAAAGCACTTGTTCTCCCCGTCATTGCGATATTTTTTTTTGTTCTAGACCATACCTGGGAACCTTCTAGTTACGGAGATATTGGGGGTCAAAGTTCCAACTTTTTCACAAGGTTTTTTTAAATACAGGTTTTAATGTAAGATTTTTACTTTAAACACCTCTACGACCACTTCACTTACTATTCAATCCACCCATCAGCACAATGTTTTGAGTGCGTTAAATTGAGTCTTACTGTAAAACGTGATTTTTCACCACAAAAAAAGTCATTTCCCAGCAATTATTTTTGCGTAAAGTTACTTAGTTTTTGATGTACTTAATGCTTGGTTGACGGCTTCGTGAAGGATCCTGTTGCCACCCTGTATAGTACGGTACCATCTGTTGGTGAACTTTATGTTTCTGTGAGTGACGACTAGATGCTACTATTAGTCCAGTCAAAAGAGCCCCTTGCATGAATTCCCAAGAATTAATTATCTACAAAATCGTCCTTATACTGTTTTGGGATGGCTTTCTTCTAACTTTTACATAAACGATTTCCTGATAAACACTTTAGTAAATTTTAGATCCGCTTTTTCTCAGAAATGGTGAATCTTTAAAAAAAAGTTTTAGAACATTTTTTATAGATAACTAACGACCCGCCCCGGCTTCGCACGGGTGCAATGTTATACATTTAAACCTTCCTCTTGAATTACTCTATCTATTATAAAAAACCGCGTCAAAATCCGTTGCGTAGTTTTAAAGATCTAAGCATACATAGGGACAGACAGCGGGAAGCAACATTGTTTTATACTATGTAGTGATTACATGTTCTACAATTTTTGTCTGATCTATTTTCCTCATAAACCTCAACGTATCGAAAAAAAAAAAAAAAACAAAAAAACACATTTTTGCGAAGTTTGAACACTTATACGTTTTCTCATACATTTTTCTTCTCATACATTTTTTTGCACACGATCGATGGGGACTTTTAACAATTTCAAAGTATCCCTAACGTTCATGTCCTTTTTTAGCTTCTTGGGAATTTATACAAGGGTACCCCTATTATTTTGTCTATTTTGACCGGACTATTATGTTACATTATTTAGATATTTGTTCTCCAGTTTGGTCTCAACAGAAGGTGTAGGGAAAACTAGTTCTTGTTTCGTCCCTACATCTCTGTCAATTTGTCGAACCCCTAAAGCGCATGCGTGACTGTAAATATCGTTACCACGTTGTCTAGACGTACTCACGTGTCTGCTTTCTATATCAGAAACATATCGTCAGATAAACGCCATTTTATTTTCAGAAAGACTGTCTCATTTTCATAAATTATTAAACAAACATATAGATACTTCGATTTGAAAAATGGGTTCTTATCACGGACTAGAATAAAGTATAGTATGAAGTTACCTTAATTATTTATGTACTTACCTGATATTAAGTACCTAAGTAATTAGGTATTACCTGATTACGAAGTAAAAAAAACAGTCTTGTATAAACAATCTCGCTGAATATATGAAATGATCGCTTTTAGTACAGGTTCGTAGCAATATTAGTTACTTACAATGGTAACTTTAAGGTGGGTTTTACGGAAACTAAGTATATTAATAATGTAAACTGACTCAGCAATGTGTGGGATTTATCCCACAGAGTGAGTACAATGTTCTCAGTATAACTTTTATCTACATTTTGTTGAACTTTGAAAATCAGTTCGAACAAACAAGGCAAAACTCCACGAAACCTATTACAAATTCATCAACAGAATTCAACATGTATAAACTTAAGCGATATCTCTATCGAAAATCGCCAAAAATATATCCGCGCGGTTCGAAAATCAGCGATTTGTTTGTTCATTTTTAGCTTCGCCTACGTTACTTTATCGAGCGAAAACTACAGAACACGATGCACGCCAACGCGTTGAATCGCTTCTACTGCGACCATTGTTACTAACCGGTAACGACCACGATATCTACACGCCCTTACAATACTCTAAATCATCGCATAATACAACATACATTACTGTTATACAACGCGAGTTTAGTGTGGGAGAGGGAGTTATAGAGCAATGGATAGTGAAGTGTCGGGGAAAAGAGAATGTGTTAGACGAAACAGCGGATTCAAACCGGCGAGGCGTGTCGCATCGAGAGGGGAGCGAGGCGTCGAGCGAAGAAGACAGCGATATATCGGAGCGGGCGACGGAGCATAGCGGACACAACCGACGCGGCGACGGGCGCACGGGAAGGGCGCGGGCGGCCGGCGTCAGTTCCGCGCCGCGCCTCGCTCGCAGTGCCCGTCCTCGCTGCCGCTACCGCCTGCGCACCCGCTCCAACATGAAGTCGAAAATCAAAGGTGCAAGAACCAAGAACATGGACAAGTTGATAGCAGCTGTTCAAGCTCGCGAATGCTTATGGGATAAGAGCTATAGGGGACATAGGAATCGATTCAAGTTAGAGCGGTATTGGAACGAGGTGGCAGCCGAAGTTGGGACGACCAGTGAGTATTGAGTAGCGTTTTGCGTTTCACGCGCTGAAGGTTAATGGCCGACCGAGCGGGCTGGTCCGCGCACTATGATGATCGTTCGTTTGTTTTGGTTTCGCGTCACACTGCGCATTTTGCAGATGGCCGCGATGGATGGTTATGGCGGGATTACATTAGTTCATGCGACGACGGTCATTAATCTTGATATAATTAGGAGACTGGTATTGCTATTAATTTTAGTATTTTAATGGGTACTTTAATTTGAGTATGTAGGTATATTACTTTTAATAATGTAATGGTTCTTTTGGGGCAGTCTGATACACACAATAACTATGGCGACCTTGATCTAGAAAAAAATGTGCTTTCAAGTGCAAGGCCAACGTGATATCGGCACGATATTAGCCACCTAGTTGATTTAATTTATTTGTTACCTAAATATCTGTTTCCAAAATCATATGAGTATCGATAAGACTGTGTATTTAATACCTTTATAGCAGGTAACTACATAGAAATTTATTATGCTGTAGCAGTCATTCAAATACGAAACAACATGGGGTATTCAAGTAATGTAATTATAGTTCAATAAAACATTAAAGATTAGCCGGATAGAAAATGAGTAAAACTCTTTCAAAATATTGACAATTCATCTCAAAATTCCAGGTTTGAACTGCCGTAAGAAATGGAAGAATCTCAAAGACCAATGCCGAAAGGAAATGAAGAAGAATCCAACAGAATCCGAATGGCCTCACTTCCAGAAGCTCAAGTTTATCCACCATCAATTTATGGCAGAAGACGAGGAAGGAGACGAAGATACTACTGATGAGGTCTTTAATTCTTTGGATGAGTCCATCAAACGGCCAAAGTTAGGATATACCATGAGGAAGAAGCTCTTAATGAATAAAAGGAGGACCATTGACGTCGACATGAATAAGCTGATCGATCTTGTAAGAGTAAGGGAAATAATTTGGAACAGGTCACTGAAAGGACACCACAATTGGTACAAGCTTGATGAGAGCTGGAAGGAGATTGCGCAGGAATTGGATTGTACACGTGAGTAACTTTTTTGTTGAAGAATTTTAAGACGTAGACCACCTGGATTCTAACTCAGAGCTAGTTGTAATTAGTCACAGGGTAAAGGATGCTGGAAATAAAAACATATTCCATAATTTAAAAAAAAAGGATTTAAACAAATAAGTTCGAAATATGTTCGTTTTGTGCAGCGTTAACAACAGCATTTAAAAATAAATAACTCGTTGGAGTTTAATTAGTAAGCAGAATATTACAAACTTTCGCAGAATTAACATAAACAAAAGTCTTTTCAAACTGAAGCCTATTAAAGTAAAACTTATATCAGAACCAATTTCAATAAGAACCCTTTCTAAAGCTGGTTCAAAATAGTAGCTCATTGAACGACGTAATCATAATATCTATATATCGTCATCAAGTTTGACTATTAAAATCTAATTCATGGGTACAATTTGCTAAACAATTAATTCTGAAACTATGGATTTTCCCCGTTGCGCGAGTGAGATTGCGATATTAGAATTTTGAATACCAAATGATCGACTAGCAGTTCGCGTTCCTGTATCCAAATGCCTTTGATTCTATTTGTTCAGCGATATCTTCGCCAATTGTGAACCGATTTCGATTATTCTTTTTTTGTTTGGTAGAATATTGTTTCGCGGTGGTCCCATTTTAAATTTGATGAAGATCTGATGCTGATCTTAGGAGATATACTATGGAACTCTTCAAAAATAGACGGCAAATCTGTCGTGATTGCTGCAATCGCTTGGATGTTTATTGTTTATACAACATCATAACATAATAACACGCTTGTATGCTCTAGGGGGTACGCAGATGTGTACTGTACAACTTTTCGATAGTTAGGTATGTTAAGTTCTATTTTATTGGGGATAAGCCAATTACCATGAAATGTATTGTTAGCGGTTCACTAATGTTTCACCAAAACTCTTTTAAAAATATTTTAACCGACCAAAAAAACGTAACAAAATGAGGAGGTTCTACGTTTGACTGTGTGTCCCATATGTTCACCGATTTCTCCGCTATTTGTGGGCCGATTGTCAAAATTCTTCAATTTTTTATTCGAAAGCCTATACTACTGAGGAGGTCCCGTTGTCACAAAGTTAGAATCTGATGATGGGATCACAGGGAAATCGAGGGCAACCCTGACATTTTACAGTGTTTTTCATATAGGTACTTTCTAACGATATTTGTACCTGATATCATTATCTCATGTTGCTGAGCTGATGATGGAAGGTATAAGTCAGGATCTGATGCTGATCTTCGGAGATATATGGAACTAAAAACTGAATTGGATAATGAAACGCTTCATTAAAAGACAGAAAATCTGTCGTGATTACTGCAATCGCTTGGATGTTTATTTTTTACACAATATTAGAACATAACATAACGCCTGTATGCTCTGAGGGAGTACGCAGATGTGTACAGTACACCCAGATTTCGACAGTTAGGTTGGGTAACGATATAAGTTACATTTTATTGGGGATAAGCCTATTACCATGAAAGGAGTTGTTAACAATGTAAAATAAATGTATAGCAAATATTTTGTGTAGAATATTGCAACAAAAAAAGGAAAAATAAAAAAACACAAAAGAAAACCGACTTCAAAAACAAAAAAACGTGGAAAAATAACTTTAGCTTCAGAAGTCGGTGCCAAAAAAAAACAATCGAACAAACAAAAGTCACCGACTTCTGAAGCTAAAGTTACTTTTCCACGTTTTTTTGTTTTTGAAGTCGGTTTTTTTTTTGCGAAAAAGTTTTTTTTATAAAACTGATTAGGTTTCGCAGTCTTCTAAAATTGACGACATCATATTAAAGACACAGTGTTTGGATGAAACTAACGTCTAATCTTTCAATTTTTAGGTGACGAAGCCAGACTTAAATGGAAATACCTACGAGACCAAGCGAGGAAGGAAGTAAGGAAATCAATGGGATCCGACTGGGAGTACCTTCCTAAACTTCAATTCCTCACAAACCAGTTCAATGAATACGAAGGCACTGAGATACCAGACGACCAGTACCCCGAAAGCCAAGACTATGATGCAGAACAGGGCAGTAGCTTCTACAATATAGACCCGCCGGCTGAGGTCAGTGTCAAAGAGGACGATTTTGACGAATTTGACACCAAGCCAATCATTATGGAGACTGACTTTTACGACGATGATGATGACGCACAGAAAAGCAACCCTGCTGAATCCAGTGAGCCAGCAAAGGATGAGGATATAGGCTTCTTCAACAGCCTGCTTCCTCACGTAAAAAAGTTAGGGCCAGCTAAGAAGCTGATGCTGAGAATGAAAATCCAGGAAATGGTGTATAATACGGTCTATAACGAAACTTAGTTTTAGATATAGATGCTTACTCAGAAAAATGATAATTAGAAGATCTATCCTGACTCATGGGGGTCGTGTAATTAATTTATGATAACGAAGTACAATGATATTGTTTACTGAGGCCTGAAAGCAATAGATTGCCTTAGATAGCACACATAGAAAATAATAAAAAATTTGCATTGTGTCAAATGTTTTTCTTACCAAGTCTTTCTGTGGTTAATGCAAGGAATTCTTATTGTACTACTAGTAAATAATTGAGTGTTTAAAATCCAGATCTAGATTGGATCTATAAAGGCTTTCATGTGATTGTTAAAAAAATCTTATCAAGAGAAATATTCAAGACTGAATTGTTATTTTTCTGAGTGAGTAATTTTATACTTATTTGGGATTTTTTAAGACCTTTCAGTTCATAGTTTGATGTATATTTCTTTTGTCGTATTACTATAATATATACTATTATGATTAGATTTAGTTAGAATATATTTAAAGAGTTATAATGATTGATTAGGCAGATCAGATGCTGGTATTGGTTGATTAAAAGGTGTTTTAGGATTTAGTTTTCCTATTATCGCGTTTTCGAACAGTCGTTTTTATCGAATATATTTTAACATACTGGAAGTTGATCTCTAATTAAGAAAAGGAGAAGAAAAATGAGATTTGATTTTTAAAGATGGAAAAAACGGAGATATAAAGAATACAAATAAGAGTATTAGTAATGGAAATGCAAGGCTACCTGTGAAACAGATAAAATGGTTTTGATTTGACAACATTTTCTATCACAAAAAATCAACTCGCAAAATTAACGTATTTAAGACGATTTAAAAAGTAGTCAGACATATATATATTTTAGTGACTTAAAATGTATGAATCAGACAAAAGTTAATTAAAGAATTTTAGACGAAAATAAATTCGTGATTGTTATAGTCATTGCTCCACATAATACTCTTTGTATTAAAGGTAAGACAAATAGTTACTTAAGTAAAGCAGACGAAGTTAATAAAAGCTTTAGTATTTTAAACGATGTACCACCAAAAGTAAACAACTTCGCTTAGGGAGATGTTAAACTGCCATTATATCTAGGTTCGATCTTTTCAACATCTGCATACTACCCTGTATAACATACGGATGTGAAACACGGAAACTGACGAAATAATACAGAAACAAATTGCAATACTGCCAAAGAGCCATGGAACGGACAATGACAAACGTACGAAAAGCAGATCATGTAAGAAAAGAACAATTGAGAGCAAAAACTAAGCTAACGGACATCTTGACCAGGATTGACCAACAAAAATGGAGATGGACTGGCCACATGCTGAGAGTAATAAGCTACTGGTATCCATGGGAAAGTAAACGCAGCTAGGGGAAACAGAAAAGATGATGGGAAGATGAGCGAGACAAACAGCGGGCCCCAATTGGAGGACAGTGGCTCGTGACAGAATCCAGTGGAATGAGCTAGACGAGGTTTTTGCCAAAAGGAACACTGAATTAAAGAGAAACAGAAACAATTTTTAGAATTAAGGGCAATTTATTTATTTATATCTAAGATCATAGATATTGCAAAGTAGCATAGGCATATGAATCATTTAATCTAAGGGGCTTCAATATTTTATTATTGTCGATAAGAGGTTCATCCCTTTGAAAGTATTTGATTACCATTTATAGAAGTAAACTCGAATGCTAGGCTTTAAATTTCTTCTAATTTCTTTAAATAGTTTATCCGTTTGAACGCCATTGTCACATACGTGACAAGCAAGCGCGTGCCCTGTACGCCAACGACACAAATATGTGACAAAAAAAGTGTGTCAAGAACTAAGAAATAAACAATTAAATAGTTTTGGAAACTCTATTCTTTTTCTAGGTATTTTCGGTGAAATTGTAGCTTGGCGTGGAGGGCCGCGTACGTTTATGCTCTGGCGGTCAAAAGATTGTATTTGTCTAGGCCGCGGGACTTTCATCTTGAAGACTGTGTACGAGATGCAGACTGAACACTTCAATTTCACGTAAAGTTTTATACAAGTCTGCACCTCAGACACATACACAAGAGCGGTTTTCCATGTTCTAGAGATAAAAATGGAAACGTTATTAACAGTGTGGATGGGACCCCGACGCATAAACGCTCACCATGTTTTCAGGACATCATCGTGGTTCTGAACCCCCACATCGAAATTTGTCACTGGTAATGTATACGAATAAATAAAAATGAAGTATCTGTTTGTGATATCAAAATAACAGCGTTTTACTGAATGCGTATGAAAACATATACGGCACTTTAAAAACACATGTATTTCAATTTTTGTCTGTCTGTTTGTTAGTTCCGGCTAATCTTAGTAACGGCTGAACCGATTTTGACGGGACTTTTACTGGCAGATAGCTGATATTATAAGGTCTAACATAGGCTACTTTTATTTTAGAAAAATAATTAGGGTTCCGTGCAAAAAAATAAAACCCTTGAAATTGTTAACAAAATCGATTGAAAAATGTTTTTTTTTTTATAATACCTGATTTCACGCGAACGAAGGTCACGGGGCACAGCTAGTTTCTAATAAATGACTTTATGTATAACTCTTAAACTAGCTGTTGCTAGTTTAAAATAAAAATCAGCTGTTCCATACATTTTTGACGACCCGAATGGCGCAGCGGTAGTGAGGCTGGCTTACGTACTTAGGGTCCCGGGTTCGAATCCCGGTAGGAGCAAATGTTTGTGTGATGAGCATGGACATTTGTTTCCGAGTCATGGATGTTTATATGTATAGTAAGTATGTATTTACAAACAAAAAGTATCTATTTATCAACTATCTGGTGTCCACGACACAAGCCTCGTTGCTTAGTGTGGCACCTAGATGGCGCTGTGTGTAATGTCCAGCGATATATTTATTTATATTTATTTTGACTGTACAAAAAACGAAACAGCGGTTTCTTTTTCATATTACCGATATACAATGTATAATTACCTATGTGGGGGTGGGGTCCAGGTAAGAATCAAGTCAGAATTAGCAGGGCTATTGCGTATCTCAGTTGACAGTTCATAGTGATCATCACTTGGCGAGTTTTGATATACAATGACAGTTCTCCACGGGTAGTGTCAGCTAAAACCAACAAGAACGGTCATGGTATACTGTCAACAGAGATAAATAATAGCCCTGCTAGTTGGAATCAGGTCAGGTCGGTACTGAATACGTGGTAATCGTTTGTCCGTCGGTGTCCTTCCTGTATGTGATAGGTCCATTATTCTCTCAAGTCAATGTTGGGAAAGCGGTCATTTGTGTTTAAAGCCTATTAATATCATTAGAAAAGTCCCCATAATACTTACCTATTAATCATTCCAAATTATTTTAGTTAAGTGCTATAAAATATTTACGTGCATAAATAAATACTAGAGTTCTATGATCATTTTTGAATTTCATTTTTTTTCCCAATATTTTAATAAGTTGGTACAGAGTTTACGGGGTTAGTCACCGGGGTTAAGATAGCAATGTCATTATTTGTAACTTAATACCAACAACTGACAAAGATTTATGCTTCTAAGTGTCTGTTTGTAATTTTAAAAGTATTGGCGGTACCTATTTATAACAAAAAAAATCTTTTTTTAAAATTTTTGTCTTTCTGTTTGTTCCGGCTAATCTCCGAAACGGCTGGACCGGTTTTTACTGGCAGATGGCTGATGTTATAAGGAGTAACTTTAATTTAAAAAAAATAGGGTTCCGTGCAAAAAAACATAAAAACTCTTGAAATCGTAAACGAAATTCGATTAAACTAGAGAAGTAATCTTTTATAATAATTTCACGCGGACGAAGGTCGCGGGCAACAGCTAGTCTATCCTAGGAAAGGTAGAATGCAAGAGATCCTGCATACGTACCCGCTGCTGCTAGCTACAAAAAAATTATGCTCGTTTGGCCTCTGCCTAAGTCATATTTTATGTACTAGACCACCCACCAAGTTTCCTCCTCCGTTTAAATGCCATAACCAGCCTACATGGACGGTTTTACGTCACAAGTACACCACAATGCCCTGATTTCCATCAGCACCCAACATTATGCACTTGCACATCCGTTCAAAACGAAAGCACAATCAAAACGCCTCGTTAAAATGTCTTGTTCACGACCCCAGGCGATGACACATACGACACGACTCGCCTCAAACAACACGCACGCGATTCACTGCGTCAGTGGTTTCCTTTCCAGAATGCTACCTGACAAGCGGGCGTGCGACACTAGACAGAACGATTTTTTGCTAAGTAGTATCAAGTACGTATTGGATTACGATTTTCTTCGTCTTGTCCCGTCTCTCGCTCGTAAATATTTCAATGTCTTTGTGTTACGGTAAGTTTAGGCAAGTTCAAGTTTCATTCGTTTTCTCTGTAAGTAGTTGCTGTCACAACACGCGTGTCACTTACACGTTTAGCTTGTGGCCAAGCAGTTAGTAGGACCCAGAATTGATTCCATTTGCATTGTTATGCGTTTCATGACAAAATATCCGGTAAATAATTTCGTAATGACCTAAATTCAGACGTTTTGGGCTCATTACTCACTGTTTTGACTTGAACCTCGTTCCGTTTGTTATTGTTTATGGATTACGCTCAATGTATAATGGTGGGTAGATGTTTATGTTTTTTTTTGCGCCTAAAATCACTTTTAGTCCACTATTTAGAACTAAAAGTAATAGAGACATAATTTTTTTTCTGTCTCACCCTTCAGTTTATCCGTGATCATGGGTGCTTGCAATAGTGCCATCTTCTACGAGGTCTGCCGCCACGCCTTCTGGCTGTGTCAGGGCTCCAGAAAGTGGTTACTTTGGCTCACAGCTCATTTTCAGTGTATTTATCGAGGATAAGTAAAAGTCCTATGTAGTAAAAGCTGCGGGATACACCTGGATGAAGGCTGCTTAGAGTTGGAATCAGAAAGTATGGCAGCAGAAAAACAAGGCCTATAACTACCTAGATTCTGGCTGAATGTTGAATGCTACTCGAAATTCAAAGACATGACTGCCTCGTTGGTTTAATAGTCGCAAGCGCAACTGCTGGCTCTTATTGCTCAGCAGTCGCGCTTGCGACTTTTCTACGGTCCTGGGTTCGATTCCCAGGTCAGGCAAAGTGTTATTGGATTTTTCCATCAGGAATTTCTCAATTGGAGCTACGGAATCTGGATTTGTGCCCGGTTGATGGCAATAGACTCGCCCCTTAATGCATGGGATTTATTTTTTCATAACTGGCGAAATGTACTAATGGGAACACCTCTGCCTAACCCTTCGGGGATTACAAGCGTGATGTGATGTGATGTGATGTGATGTGATATTATGTTATGTTATGTAAGTTTCATCTGAATTACCTATTGTCAACCAAATGTTTTACGGTAATTTATTTATTTATGTACACACAAAATACTTAACAGGACATTACATTAAAATAGAAGAGCTCAAAGGTACTGCTTATTTCATAAGAAATTTCTTCCAGCAGACCTGCGAGAGGAAAGTTGGATTAGAAATGTAGACACAGTGTGTAGAAAAGACAAAACAGGAAAATTTTTATTAGAACTTAAAACAAAAATATACCTACTTATATAAAATAAACATACACGCAAATATATACAAAATAAATATATAGGTACCTATAATATGTATAATATCCAGAATATTACAGTATAGAGTAGAGATAATGCTCTTTGACTTACTTTTTGAAGACAAAAATACAGTTTTAGAATCTCGAATGTTAGGCGGAAGAGAGTTCCACAAACGCACTGCGTGAACAGAGAAAACAAGAGTAGAATTCGGTTTTATGGGATGGGAAATTAAGATGATGCCTGAGGTGGGATCTACACACGGCATCAGAGGGGCGGGTAAACGAAAAACGATCGTGCAGGTAGTTGGGATATGAAGGGTTATACAGGTTGTTGTAGAGGATACATAATATCCG
Source organism: Eugnorisma glareosa (assembly GCA_947578425.1). NCBI lineage: Eukaryota > Metazoa > Arthropoda > Insecta > Lepidoptera > Noctuidae > Eugnorisma > Eugnorisma glareosa. The sequence goes on from OX387981.1 coordinate 5,580,454, forward strand.
AGTGTTCCTGCGAAGACGAATAGGCAGCCACTTCAGTTCCTTACAGAATTGAGAAACAAGGTCATTTAAATGGTCATGGTCATGGCAATTGTAAAGAAACTGTGATTTCAGATCGTTTTTTTTTTAAATAGGTTTTCATTGTATGTTCTTCGATCTGCACTCGTTGTTTAAGCTTGTTGGCAAAGTTAGTAAAATAAACTACGGAGTGTTTATTTTTCGACTTTCATTGCCTTGGTAAAAGTAGAAAAATAAACATGCGGGTGCGACGGCACCACGCTCTGTTTCTCGCCAGAAAAGAATAGAGCATGAGCCGATAGATGTAGTTCAACCCTGGCTGAGCCTTTGTACATATCTGTAAACTATCCGTTATTTTGCGTGAGCATCAGTTAATGGAATCGTTTAAATCATTCATGATCCGTGGGAACACATGCGTAGGCGGCGATGGCCGTCCGGGAAACGATACTATGCATGCAGAATAGTAAAATAACACACAGCTGTGTCGGAATTGGGGAGTCACGAGCTTTAGTTTTATTTATTCTTATGAAACTAACTGACAAACATATTTGGAATCTTACACGCACAAATATACACTGTTTTTTTATTTATTGCATGACTAGCTTATGCCCGCGGCTTCACTCGCGTGAAGTTCGGTAACTGACCCACGGGATCATACTACCGGGATTAAAAGTATCCTATACGTTAATCCAGGTTATAAACTATCTATGTGCCAAAATTTCAAATCCATTCTGTAGTTTTTGCGTGAAAGAGTGACAAACATCCATTCTCACAAATTACGCATTTATAGTAATAGTAAGAAGTAAGATTTCTAAAGAGATCATCATCATCATCATCATTTCAGCCGAAAGACGTCCACTGCTGGACATAGGCCTCCCCCAAGTGTCACCACACTGACCGGTCCCGTGCGTCTCGCATCCAGCGGATCCCCGCAACCTTTACCAAGTAATTGGTCCACCTAGAGGGACGCCTTCCAACGAGTTACATGGGCATTCAACATGGCCTTGGTTCTAAAAAGATAAAACTGCTAAACTCAAAACTAAATTACCCTGGAGCTAGGTTTCAGAATCAAAATTAGTTTTGCGTTCACATAAACGCATTGATAAGGTGTAAATTTGCCGAACCAATAGATTTCCTATGCATCAGCAATTTGAAGTCGATGACTGGATATATCCGGATCGAGTTCGATGCAGTACTCAATCAGTCCAGTCTACAGTTTGGGTGTAACATTGGCTTGGTTGCAGTCAAGGTCGTCTTTCGATATAGTGAATGGAGAGTGAGAGATGGGTTTGCTACAAATAGAAACGTGCGTTGAAAGTTTGAAAGGTTGGAATTGACCTGTGTTCATCGGATCTTTTGACTCTTTTAACACATACTTTTTTTTCGTTTGTTTAGCGCCTAACTTGGTGCCTCTGTAACGTTCGTCTTACGGCATTTCATACAAACTTTGAACACATTTGTTTTCGAAATGACTGAACCTATTTTAATGGGGATGATCTATGCGTCATGTTCGTGAACGGGCGCTGTCAGTTGGGACTGGTCATCTCTTAGCTGCCACGGTTTATTTTAACTAAGTACTTTGTTTTTAAATTGTTGATAATTATAATCTTTTACTCTGGACGCTCTTAATGTGCACGTCTTTCTACATCGTTCTCACATATATCTATAATTTCAACATGAATGATGTAACCAAGATCTTGTAACAATATTTTGATTGAAAAGAGTGTCCATGAAGTTTCTTGCCCATTCTTCTCCATAGAGATCTACGCTTTGGAATGGGCAACTACAGTAATTTCACAAGTTATTATGCCTTGTGTCTGTGACTGTAGCTTCGCCTTTGTTTTTCTGACTTTCAAAAGTGCCTGCTAAGGTCTAATTGAAATAAATGCTTTGAGTTTGAGTTTGACTTCATACGCATAAGCAGGATACATAAGTCAAAAAAATTGACAGAGAACATTTTCGAAAAATTGTTCTAAAGGCGTTTCAAAAATGTTCTCTGTCAGCTTTTTGCTTATGCATATGAAGTTTCATTAAAATCAGTTCAGTCATTTCAAAAACACATGAGTTCAAAGTTTGTATGAAATGCCGTTAGACGTAAACGCTCATAAACATTCATTGAAAAAGCTTTGCACCCCAATAGCAACGCACTTCCCATTACAATTCAAAGAATTTTGAAGGAAAATTATAACTCATTGTTGTGTACTCATGTCTGACCATGTAAATCATACAATGAATATTGAAATTGTCAAAATAAATGTCGTTGGGATTCAGAGTGTGTCATAGGTACACAAATATCTCGGTATTTGAAGTCCAGAATAACTAAATTTTCAATGGGTTATGAAAGTAGTGAATGATGTCTTTATCGTTCTCCATTAGATTGCGGAAACGAGCGTTCAATTTGTTTTAGGGACCGTCGAAAGAAATCTGGAATTTGGGGAAATCATTCAGACAATTTCTTTTACACCTAAAAAGTATCCTGGGGCCTTAGTCTGCTATTGCAATAGTGTCTGAATGGTCTATCATTGATTTAATAAGGCCCCGCGCAGACGAATTACCCTTTGTACGCACGTCAAACGAGTTTCGAACGCGCTTTAATACGTCGTGGGCTAGGGGCCTTATTAAATCAATGATAGACCATTCTGACACTATTGCAATAGCAGACTAAGGCCCCTGGTGGGATGTTTTTGAATATTGTTAACAACATAAATTGTTGTTAGTTCTGCTTTTCATTTTATCTGATTTTGCAGGGTATTTTAGTTAGTACGCTTATTAAGCTACTATGTAATTTCTATTTTTAGATGTGACGTTCCAAAAATCAGTAATTTTACCCCAAATGTATGTGCTGTTCCTCCCCCCTTCTCCCATAGGCGACGACGCCCATGGATGTGGTTATGGTATAAAAATAGCAATTAATTAATTCTTTCGAAAAATATACAAAAGACCGCCAAAACGCGAAATGGGTTCCGTTTTGGGCTGTCTTTTGAATATTTTTCACCATTTCCTCCTTTCCGATAAAAAAAGTGGCGGTGGAGCGCAACAGACAACCGGTAAAAGAACCGGTCTTTTGGTTGACTTATCTAAGAAGGTATTTACATAGTTTGGTTACCGTTCAATCGTATTTTAAAGGTCTTTTATAAAATGGGCGCTATAAAAAATAACTCCAATCAAAGACCTTTCTTCGTCCAATTCCAACGTCAGATATTTACAAAGAAACATATTATAATTTAATCAAAAAGCTTCCTATAAAATTGGCAGCAGTTTATTGAAATGGAACGGCGCGATAAAACTCTTCGCTTCGCTTCGAGAGAACACCATTGACGGACTGTGAAAAGTCGAGAACTAGAGCTATGTTTTAATTATTTTTGTAAGTTTTAAAAGTATATTACTGGAGTGATTGGTTAGTAAAACAATGCCTTCTTTAGAAGCTTTCAGAAACAGTAGTAAATATTACGAAACTTGAAATTTTGGTTAGAATATCTACTTGACGAATTTTTGTAAATTCTATTTCCTATGTTGGTGCTTTGTTCTAATTGAAATTACTTATTTTATCATCATATGCCCTTGTCCCACTCTACTTGTAGTCGGCGCAACACGCTTTCTTCTTCCATTCTCCCCTGTCAGACGTCACGGCATCATTTACTCCTTTCTCTTTCATATCACTCCTCACACAATCCATACGAGTTTTCTTTGGTGTTCCTCTTCCTCTTCATACATTACTTACTTTATCAAACATAATAAATGCTGAAATACAATGTTCCTCACTGTTCTAAACAAAATAGTTTTAGGTTTTGAGTTATTTTAATTTCTGCTTGTGTATTTATTGAATAATCATTTAGATAACCGAAATGTGCATTATGGTTTTGATTCAATTCATAGTGAAATACGTCATGACATAAAAAATAGTGGGTTTAACAGAATAATCCAACTTTCAAGATTTTATAACCTAATCATTACATATCCTTTTACCATTTACTATAACCTACCTAAATGATCCTAAAGATAATTTTCCCCACAAATGCATCCACAGCAAGAAACGTATCAGCAAATTATGCATTAAACTGACAATTAAACATTACGGATCGAGCAAACCAAATAAACACACGATTTCAACCACATTCAGTTATTTACATCCTACATACCGTTATGCATCTCACAGTATTTATGTCATCTCTTAAATAAAACGTAGGCATCGAATCGATACCAAAAATCGATATTATTCATGTTCCGAATTCGCCAGCAAGATCCATCACTCGATCATTGCACTGCATTATCCTGCACTCAGGTCATTCAACTTGTTTCTGGATATTTCTGGGTTCAATATTTGAGGCTTTTACTTCGTATGTTGATGGGAATGGGTGTAAAAGGATGGAGTAATGGAATACACGGTGTTAAGTGTATTGGCAATTTTAGGTCGGCACTAAGTGCCTTGGATCGTGTATCAGAATGTTGGGTCACAAAAGGAATGAATGAAAGGCATTTGCATGTGGCCGAGATGAGAATACTAAGTCTGAAATTGGCGCCGGGACTGAAAAGTTGTGTGCTAATCGATTGTCGAGGCGAATGAGGAAAATGCCGCTAGGAAAGTTTTGAGTATGAATGTGGATGGGTATAAGAGTAAGGGTCCCCGCACACGGGCCACCAGCCACAACCACAAAACGACACCACGACAAGCTAGAAGCGGCTACAAGTTGCGGCTACAAGCTGTGGCAGGTGGTCAACAATTGCGGTCGATGGCTGCTATTTTTTTAACCCATGCATGCAGTATAATAATGGACTCGGACGAAGAAGGTTTAATTGCGCTGCCTCTGATAAAAGAAACGTCGTCGTAGAAGACGAAAACGTAGTTATTGGATATATTTAATTTTAACAAATGTACACATATTGTAATGTAAATGTACGCCACCGGCGTCAACAGTGTGCGAGTGTGGCGAGTTCATACAAAATGTATGAAAACTACAGGAAATATGCGGGTGGCGTCGCGTCGTTTTGTGGTTGGGGCCGGTGGCCCGTGTGCGGACCCTAAGATCAAAGAAATGATGGATGGACTGTGTGACGGATGATATGTCAAGAAAGGAGGTGTCTGATGAGATAACGAGTAATAGAGAAGTATGAAAGAAGAAGACATGCTGCGCCGACCCTAAAATGAATTGGGTTATGGGCATCAGGAGAATGATAATTTAGTCCTACGATACAAATAGTGCATTATGACAGTAAACGTCACTGTCAATTGGCAATCATGGTAGGGCTCAAATGCAATGAGTACTATGATGCCTGAATTAAGACTTTCAAAGACAAGTATCTTCCTCTGATGCAGTAGATACGTCTGTCCGGAGGACCTTGACAAGAGGCAAACGCTTTCGAAGCCTTCCGTGTTTCTAAAGGGTGTAACAAGACCCTTAACGAAGCCGAAAGCCACTTGTTCTCCCCGTCACTGCGATCATTTTTTTGTTCTAGACCATACCTGGGAACCTCCTAGTTACGGAGATATTAGGGGTCAAAGTTCCAACTTTTTCACAAGTTTTTTTTTTAAATACCTGTTTCTAATGTATGATTTTTTCTTTAAACATCTCCATGACCCCCGCACTATACAATCCATCCATCAGCACAATGTTTCGATTACGTTAAATTGAGTCTTACCGTAAAACGTGATTTTTCACCCCAAGTGAACAGGCGGTTCGTCTCGATATTTTTGTCGCTGGTAGTACATTGTACATACTATGCGTCGGACGAGTTGGGAATGAGACGAATTAGTGCATGAAACGAGTTAGGAAACTGACCAGTTGCCAAGGTGACGTATTAGTGAATGTGACTTAATAGGGATGGCGACGAAATAGCCAATCTGACGAGTGGTCAACACATCCAAAAAAAGTCGTTTCCCAGCAATCATTTTTGCGTAAAGTTACTTAGTTTGATGTACTTAATGCTTGGTTGACAGTTTCGTGAAGGGTCCTGTTACACCATGTTTAATGGCTTTCATACAGGATTGACATACCGAGCTTTAAGGTAGCTTATCATTACAATACATTTTTGACTTTTCGTCAATTAAACTAGTACTTTCTGGTTAAATAAAACCTTATGTGTGGTTCTTTAGCAATAGTTTGAACGTTACATATGATAGGCACTGCGTGCGAATACAGTACTAACTAGGTTGTGGAGGTCAGATAAGCAGTCACTCCATGTAAAATACTGGTATTCAGCTGCATCTGGTTAGACTGGAAGCCTCCAACTATGTTGGGAGAACTAGGCAGATGATGAAGACAGTACAACAAAGACTACTAGACAGAACTTCAAAATCTACAAATACTTTGCTCCGTGCAGGAATCAAATCAGCGGAAAGTACCTACTTATTTAGTGAAGAACTGAATAGCTCAGTCACTGCGCCATCAAATGTATTATTCGAGAATTTTCCACGCTCTACAAAGAATTTCATATTCCGGAGAAATTGCAATAAGCTGCACTTTCCATGTAATATGTAGATCATTTGAGCTCCTTTACATGTACAGTTAGCAAAAGAGTAGAGTTTGCAGCCAAAAAAAAAATATTCTGTATTATGCTCGGCTGTCAATTGTAGATCTTTGACAGTCGTTACAGGTAGTCAGTGGCACGAAAGTCTGACTATCCAGTCTTACTAAGGGGTATCGTATTACCCAGTACTGTCTGGGTTGTGGAGGTCAGATAGGCAGTCGCTCCATGTAAAATACTGGTATTCAGCTGCATCCGGTTAGACTGGAAGCCGACCCTAACATAGTTGGGAAAAGGCTGGGCAGATGATGATAATAATGGTCTATAGTCTATACTACACCCATAATTATGACCACACCTTTCTGGTACCCGTTGTATTAATCACTAAGTATCACTATCACTACATAGTATAAAACTCCAAAGTCGCTTACCGCTGTCTGTACCTATGTATGCTTAGATCTTTAAAACTACCCAACGGATTTTGATGCTGTTTTTTTAATAGATATAGGGATTCAAGAGGAAGATTTAATATGTATAACATTGCACCCGTGCGGAGCCGGGGCGGGTCGCAAGTCCAGTATATTTTTGACGTTTCCGTCATCGCTATAAAAGATGAAATGGCATTTTTTCTAGGCAGGCTGCCTAGTTGTTTGTCATTAATAGGCTTAAAACGTTGTTTGATGTCGCACAATATACCGGATAAATAATAAATTGGAACATAATTTGGATGAAAAATGATCGTGGTGATCTCCAAAAGGGGAGAAAAATGATAACGACGATATTAAAAGTTCGATTTGTTTCTCAGTACCTAAGCAGATCTAAAAATATTTTGAATTCAAAATTCAACTGCTTGTATACTTAACTCATTTGCTGACTGTACATTCAAGAACATAATAAACCATCTTATTAAAATTGTATCTTTTGAATAAAGCTGCTATAAGAAGCTTGTAAAGTGCACCCCTTGGGGACAACTAGTAAACAATATCGTTATTTACAAAGCTTCTACGAGAAATACCTCTGACCTCATTTTAACATCGTAAAGTATAAATAGTTTACTGGGAAATGCTTTCCTTTTTATTATTATTTAACTTGCCTTGTAAGTTAATATGTATTAGTCAAATCTTGCAAATGAATTTCAAACCAGTTCCCCCCAACCCGTTGACCTGTAATTTTGCACATAATTTGAATTCTGATGAATTAGAATTTTATACAATATATATTATTTCATCAATTAGAATTAGATTTTTATGACAGACATAACTAAATCCCGCAGCCAAGGTCACCTCCTCACGTGAGAACTCCTCAACAGTTAGTAGCATGGACACGTAACATTGTATATGCCTTAAAAGTTGATAGATAAACCTAATTTCAAGACTAGTCAGAAAAAAAACCTTAAGTCATCATCTGATGACTTAAGGTTTTTTTCGAATGCTACATTACACTGGAGTAAAACACATGTCATTAATTAGAGTTTAAATCTTTGCTGCGCGTGACTACGCGCGTGACTTACGCATTCAGTTGTATTTGTTTTCAAGTTTTACCGATAGTAAGTGATGTTTTGTTTCGGTTTTAATGCTGAATAATGAAATTAAAGAAAAACTAATTGTTTGTACAACACAAAAAACAAAGAGTAAAAAATATGTCATATAAAACTTGAACCCATTGTTTTTTGGCACACCCAGGAATATTCTGTCACAATAACAGTAATATTGCTTCTTCTTCATCAGATGAACTACTTGGTCCTTTACCCAATTAAACCTATACCCAATTTACCCAATCTTCATCAGACATCGTGCACAAGAATTGCTGGGTACGCAAAGGACCGGTGCGTTGCGTGCGTACCACGTATGCGTAAGCGTAAGCGTACACGTATGCGTAACCCGGTGTGTCAGGGGTTCACGCGCGTCACCACGCGCGTGTACACGTGTACGTCACGCCACGCATCTGGTCTGACCAGGCCATAAGTAGTTCTAAACATATACTGTCTCCCTCTCTCTCTCTGTTCTGTTTTTGAGTTTTAGATGCTAGATTAAAGATAAATTCTATTTATCAGTAATCAAATAGGTACTCAAATTAAAAACTGTGTGCATGGTTAATTTTGAAAAAGTCCCGTGATTATTTTTTATTCGCTTTTAAAATCTCTTCAAAGGATTTTGTAACAAGCATTGTGTACCAAAAAGTTCTTGAATGGGTTAATTAAGTCCTTCCGAGAAAGTTTGCTAGTTAAAAACTATTAGCTCCGAAAATACGCTTGGCAAGCCGCAATAAAGAGAATTTACGCAACTTTCTGTGAATTTCGCTTGCCAATTAGAGTTTATAAGGGTGTTATACTATAAAATAAACTGTAATAGTTTATTTTATATTAAAACACTCTTTCGCAAAAAGGATGAAATCTAGACTAAGTGAATTAGGTTTTATGTTAGGGTAAAGGCAATGTGGAATACATACGTAAGGTAACTCTCTCAATGAATAATTCAAACCATGAAATTATACAGGATGGAAGGAACACCGTATTCAGTACATCATTGTGAGCCCCGACACATACAAGTTTTTTCATCAGTTATTAAAAAAGGGTGACCTACCTTTATCCCTGAAGCGCAAACTCATCGACATGTGCATTCTGCCAATCCTAACTTACGGTGCTCAAACTTTGTCCCTGACCGAGTCGCAAAAGTCCAAGCTCAAGGTTTGCCAAAGGGCGATGGAGTAGATGGATGTATATATGTATATAGATGGAGTAGTGTATTGGGTATTAAGCTCAGCGACAGAATACGCAATACGCTCAAAAACTGGAATCACTGATATGGGCAATATGACTGCTAGGTTGAAGTGTGTGGGTCATGTCCTTAGAATGCATCAGGACCGATGGGCCAGAGTCGTCACTCAGTGGGTGCCAGAAGACGGGCCTCGTCGCCGAGGGAGGCCTAGAAAACGCTGGAGTGTCGACTTAGATGCGTTTGTGAGAGATTGGACTGAAAATGCTGCACGTAGAGAAGCGTGGAAGGCTATGAGGGAGGCCATTGCCCAGCAGTGGGATAATACAGGCTAAATAAAAAAAGAACAACTGTTTCCTACTAAAGTGCAATACCTACAGGGTCAAAATGTCTGGAACAGCAGATTTTTTGTTAGGGAACCTCCCCCGTGATCACAATGAATACGCGGTACTGTTTTTGCATCGGAGTCCATTCCACCCTGTATATCCTTCAGGTATTTCAAGCTCATGTTGTTGAAAATCAAAATCAATCAAAAGGGAAAATATTTTTATTTCACACAGGCTTATATGGGCACTTATAAAACGTCGACAAAAAGGTGCACGGTTCGGGTTGGGCGTTTCCTATGGAGAAGGACCGGCAAGAAACTCCATGGTTACTCTTTTAAAATCATTTGGTATTACAATATCACATCATTATGTTACAGCATTGGTACATAAGTATGGGGGACAGCGTAGGCCCGACAATAAGTCGTTGCTTACTACACAAAAAATATAAAAGTTAACAAGCATCTGGGAATCTACAAAGCCTCAACAAGAGAATATAAATTATTTCGTTAGCTTACTCAGAAACTCAATTCTTTTCATATGCATGGTCGATTGAAAAAGTAAGCGTAAGTAATTTGTGAGGAAATTACTTAATTAGTTTTTAAAAACTTATTGGAGAAACTTCAGTAGTGATGGGTATGTATGGTTTTCTCTTTACTTAAAATCATAGGACTGGATGGCGACAGCCTCGTTGGTATAGTGGTCGCAAGTAAGACTGCTGAGCATAAGGTCCTGGGTTTGATTCCCAGGTCGGGCAAAATGTTATTGGGTGTTTCCACCAGTAATTTATCAGTAGCAGCCGCGGAGTCTAGATTAGTGCCCGGGTGATGGCAATGGGCTCGCCCCCCATTACAAAGGACTTCAATCATTACTAGCGAAATGTGGGTGTACTATTAGGTACACCTCTACCTAACCTTCTGGGATTACAGGCGTAATGTTATATGTATATAAGGTCTATCTGTTCATACACGAAATCTCTTAAGTGGGCCATTGTACTCATCATTATGAACAACTTTTACTATGGGATCAAGATTGGAGACTCTACAACATGTAACAGAAAGGGTATAATCATATGGAATACTGTGGTACGGATCATCAAACTGAACAACTTTTACTATGGGACCAAGACCGAAATCGCGAAAAAAAATCAGCTGTTCAGTACATTTTGACGAGTTAATGCGATCATATTGTAGGGAACAGCTGATTTATTTTTCGCGATTTCGAGGTTTGTCCCATAGTAAAAGTTGTTCATAATGATGAGTACAATGACCCCTTAAGAGATTTCGTGTATGAATAGATAGACCCTATGTAAAATCAGAGTTTTAAGTAACTAAGCAGGTCATGAGACCATGACCAAAAACACTCAGGAGGCCTGTTTGTAACATAAACCAGGCAAGTGGTTAAAGACCAATTAGTCACATTTATGATCAATTTCCATCGTTTACCAAGTCATGACGCATGACAGCTCATTGTTATTGGAGATATTATTACGATTTACGTACGGAACCCGCTTGGCAGACTCCCAATCGTGGCTGGCACATCAAACACTTTACTGGTCGCTTTGTGCTAGATCATGTTTCTAAATGGCGATAATTGTTCATGAATAGCATGACTAAATGAATAGTGAAACTAAGTTAAGTTTGAGTTCCGTGTAGGATTACGAGTACCATCCGTCTGGACTTGTTCGGAGATGTCCGGCCTTTTGCCCTTTCAGGTGGACCTTTCAATTATACCGAAAACAAAAGATATTTAATCTAAAGGAATATTTTCTGGGCTTTTTTGCGAATGTCAGGTTTTTTGTCTGGATTTTTCGGAAATGGTAACCCTAGTCCCGTCTTAAGCATACTAATAAGCACTGCACCGGATTGGCATATCACCTCATATTTACTAGCTGTTCTTGATTCGAGACGATTACGTCACGATGCGTATGCCAACGTACAGCTCTAAGTACTGCATGGGACTAGCATTGCCTCTACTCTAGCCGTTTGGGACTGTAAGTTTAAAGTTTAAAAGTTTATTGACAATTTAAAGAACAACCTTATATACAAATCGCAAAAATCCTGCGATTTGTGTCTGCTAATATATAAATATAATGACTAATAATGTCTAATAATGTTATAATAATGTCATTCGGGATCTTGATTTTGATTGTAGCGGCACTACAAAAAGTACTCCAGCTGTGCTACGTTAGTCGCCAGTATATGAAGTTACCACAAACCGATCAAAATTCTCCAAATGATTTTGACACCTTAAAATGTTGAAGGTTAAGTTCAAAATCGAATGAGAAATTTTGACAGTTAGTAGCAACTTGCTGCGCTGGTGACTGTTCAATAAGTACTACATCGCCATCTATTATATACACAAATGAAGAACTAACATCATAATTCTAAATCGCGCAGTTAAAGTTATCGGCGACTGAGCACCATATAGAAATACCTGAAAACAACTGTCGGGGGTAGCCCACCAGACACAACACCTGTCTGGTCTGAGAATCCTTCCTTTTCTATGGGGGATGAACAACTTTACACTCTGTTCTTCATACCCCTAAAGGATTCTGTCTATGAAACTGCTTACTGCAAGGCACACCAAAGCATATCGTAATGACAGTTCCTCAACTGGGGGACTCAGTAAGTACACAAAGAGCCGATAAGCTGATCAGGCGCAAGAATCCAGACTTTGGGCAGCTATTATGAAATCTATACTAATATTATAAAGAGGTAAAGTTTGTGAGGTTGTAGGGGGTAATCTCTGGATCTGGATATTTACAATGTGCCCGTGGGATAATTTCCGAGCACAATGGAAAACGCGAACGAAACCGCGGGCAACAGCTAGTTTCTGAATGAACCAATAACACACGTACCCTTTCAGAGAATACTGGAATCACGGTGTTTTGCTTTAAATACAATTAAAAATTATCAAATAGCCTTTTGTAAACCAATCTTCATAACAACAGCTCTCGAGGGACATCGTCGAGTAAATAAACTTTTAACTCGCAACATCAAAGTGTTTTAAAACCTAATTGGTTAAAACATTAAAGAGATTAATGGGTTTAAATAAATGCGCATATAAATGAAGATGAAAGAAGACTTAATGGTCTATTAAATGACGGTCATATTAAATGACTCATCTTATTATTATATAACGTCTGTATTCACTAAATGATAGCATACTAACACCCACAATTCGCCAGATGGATTAAAGTTCCACGTAAGGGTGAGCCTTTTTCTATAACAACACCCTTGTAATCTCCGCAGGGTTAGGCAGACGTGTACCTAATAGTACACTCACATTTCTCCAGTTATGTTTCAAGTCCCATTGAAAAGGACGAAGCGTATTGCCATTGACTGGGAACAAATTCAGACTCCGTGGCTGCTACTGAGAAATTGCTGATGGAACACCCAATAACACGTCTTTTTCCGTCCCGGGAATGGAACCCAGGACTTCATGCTCAGCAGTCGCGCTTGCGACCACTCCACCAACAAGGCAGTCTCAACCGCCTAGCCTTTTACTATAAATTGGGGCAAAATCCACAAGAGTAGCCACATATAACCCCTTTCGCCAGGACACCGCCCCGGTTTGCTAACGAAGGCTAAAATAATATAAATATATGACTGGTGGCTAAACTTATTAAAACTTGGTCTTTCAGGTTTTATTCTAGGACCAACAAGATAGTCTCTTTCGATAGTCACTTTCGATAGTCACTTTCGATAGTCACTCTCGATAGTCACTTTCGATAGTCACTTTTGTAACATTTCAAAATACGGTCACCGTCAAAACTTTGAGCTTGTTATTTGATCTTCTTAGTAAGAATCTGCTCAAGGGAACACGTATACACAACTCATCCTGTTGCAGACCACTGCTGGACTTAGGCTGTTCCCAAGCTGCACTAAATCACCCAGTTCTCCACCGTCCACGTCCAGTTTGTTTCATTCAGTTGTTAGGGACATCTGTCTATCTGTGAGGCATCACTGGCTACGCTTACCAATACACGGTTCTCACGCGTCTGCTTCATTAGCTCAAACACACTTCCCGACAATTCCCTTCATCATCATCTCCCTAACTTATTCCCAACTATGTTGGGCTTCCGGAGACACCGTATGCAGCTGATTAAATTCCCAGTATACATAGAGGGACTGGTTTTCTTCAGAAGAACCTGGAAGAATGAATCGATGGAGCGCTTTCCCACACTTCCTGACAAGTCAAAACTATCGACATCCTCCAATTCCTCCAAAGTCTTCGGAACCAAATCACATGTCATACGATGCCAGACATAAACACAGTAGACAAATTAGTATCAAAATACAGTATTTCAACTAGGAACAATTGCTTGGAACAGGCTCATACATAGTACATACATGCAAAGCGTTTACACGAACATGTCGAACACTAAATTATGCTATAATGGGTTACGTTTTATTTGTGCAGGGCAACATAACAAAAAGGACTTTGTGGTCATAAACATAAAGACCATTTTAAGAATTTTAAATTTTTAACGCGATTCATATTATGATTCTGATAAAGCTTCCATTTTAGGCCCACTGATAAACACCATTGCGGGATCCAAACCAGTTCAATTGTTTCTCTGAGCTTCGTCGAGCTTCATTGCTTCGACGGTTTTCTAACGGTTGCTGCAGTTGATTCTGATTTTCTGAAGTTGCAGTGATTGGGAATAGTGTGGCGGGCTTTTTTCGATACAAGAAAACCACTTAAAAGGGCCCAATTGGTTTACTGGCTATCTTATACAGTGACACAAGCAACAGTAGCCATTGAGCCAGATCGTTACGTTTTGGCTCCGATTCAACTGACCAATGACTTATAATGATACGTTTCAACGGGCCACGATTTTCGGAGATAGGTGATGAGTACTTAGGTTGTCTTTTAGAAGTGATAATTTACATACTTTAATGATGATTTGTCATCGATGTCTTCGGACAAATGACATATTTTTGTTCGTGCCTATTTGGCACTGCTTATAAAGAAAGATTGTTTCAACAAAGATGTCTGTCAATATAGGCAAAGTAAACAAGGAAGTATTTTCCAGTGAGAGGGCAAAAAATTACCTACATGTACTTTGCTGTAAAGCTACGCCTTCAGCGGTCGGTCTGCGGATGGGTGACCATCCTACTCGAACCGAGACACTTGTGTGTCTCGAAAACCACGCCAAGCTGCTGGCTGGTTCCAGCTTTCATTTGTAGATCTTTTCACAGAGTTGTAAACAAAAGCTTGTATCCGTACCTATGCCATTTTTAGCCCGATCCGTTCATTAGTTAGAGCTGTGCATATATAGTTAGTTAGGACAAATGTCTCATCAGACATACAGACATCCCACCCCTCCTCACATCAACAATACAGCAGATCATCTGCCTCCTAGACAGGAACTGCAGTGGCCAATCTGGAAATGTCTTAACCGTTTGCGGTCCCAGGTTAGCCGCTGTAGAAATAATCTGGCCAAATGGGATATCATCGACCCGTCCCAGATACAATGTCAGTGTAGAGCTCCTCCTCAGGATATGCCCCACCTCCTTTCCTGCCCATCCTGCCCAGCCACCTGCACCTTACAGGATTTAAACGAAGCCAACGATCGGGTATTATTTGAGTTTATCGATACGCAAAGAAGATCAGGCATAACGCCGTTGAAACCATATTCTGTTAACCTTGAGCTCCATGGCTTTGACCCCACTCAAAAAAGGTCAATAGTTTTTCTAATAATCACAACTGGGTCAATGTCCCTCAAAAACGATGCCGCCCTTTGCCTTGACCTAATTCTTCGACCATCGGCTATTGGTACGTACTGCTCAAATCCCCAGTTTTGTAGATAAACACGTAAAGAGAGACAGACAACATCGTTAGTCATACTATCTAACAGTGTTTAATAAACGTTTAATCTTGAAAACTTATGGTACAATGTAATGGATGAAATGGGATTTTAGATTTACAAGTTCCTATTAAATGTTCAAATTATAGTAAGCTATCGTTTTCCTTCGACTTTTGTTTGCAAACAAAATTGAACCCTGGTAAGTTCATCATAGGATAGGTTTTTGAGCAGTGTGAGCTTTCCTCTACTTACTCAAAGGAACATTACACAATCATAACTTCCAGATTTCATGTTTCTGCCTTTGGTAGTCTTGATTTGTGTTTTCTGTCTGTCAGTTAGTCTCGAATGTGTTTTATAACTATAGATTAGAAACAAGTAAGATCCGCGATTATCAGATTCAGCTTTACACGGTTCTTTCTTTATAGTGTGGCTAGTGCCTAGGTGTCAGAGTTTTTATGCCGCCGTTTTTATTGTATAAAACAAAGTCAACCCCGCTGTTTGTACGCTTAGATCTATTAAACTACGCAAAGGATATTAATGCAGTTTTCAGCAATAGATAGAGTGATTCAAGAGGAAGGTTTATTTGTATAGCATTGCACAATGGTGTGAAACCGGTCGCTAGTTTATCATAAAATCGCGTTGGCTTTTAATCTAATGACGCTGAAAATTAGTATTTGACATGAAACGTTTGTTATAATCATCCTTTAGAAATCAAAAATGTCAGAGAGGTACAGGAAAGAAATATAATTTTAGTTATTAGTGTCATAATAAAAGAAGAATAATTTGAATATGTCTCATCTATACAAATTCTTACAAATCCTATAAATATGAAAGTAACTATCTGTTACCATTTCACGCATCACCCAGTGAAATCAGCAGATTAAGTCGCGGACAATAAATATTCAGTAAACCAAGTTATAATAAGTAAGTCGATCCATCACGTCGGAAAAAATAAATAAAGACTAAAGGTGAATGAAGCTATTACATGGGCAATTCATCAGGCTTTAAAGAAAGCACTGTATCTATGTAAATGGCCAACAAAGTCACTGAAAGCATTAAATGCAAAGAAGCACTGAAATCTGTACAAATAAATCAAATTGTAGTGTCTGTTTGTAATTTCAAAAGAACGATAAGTACTTACAATTTTTTTTTTTATTATTATTTTGTCTGTCTGTGTTTTTGTTCCGGCTAATCTCCGAAATAGCCGGACCGATTTTGACGGGACTTATACTGGCAGATAGCTGATTTTGTAAGGAGTAAGGCTTAGGCTACTTCTTCTACATAAAAAAGTTCGAAATTGTAAACAATCTCCTATTCAAATAAGGAAGTAATTATTATTAAGGTAGGGAGAACAGCTAGTACTGAATATAAACTAATATAATAAATCCGATGGTGTGTCTGTTTGTTTGTTATTTTTTGACATTTAAACTACTTAACCGATTTCAATGTTTTTGCAGAGCCTAAATAAGTAAGACATACATTTTTTTTTTAAATAAAAGCCCATGAGTTCTCTGGTCATCAGGTATCGCAGTTAAACATGAGCATGAACCAGCTGATCCTTGAGCTCGGCAGCACCAGTATCGGATGTCATATTGACGGGGTGTGTATTAACAATATTAGTTATGCTGACGTTATGGTGTTGCTGAGCCCATCGATCGGTGCTTTGAGGCGACTGATCGCTACATGCGAATGCTATGGTGAATCATGGGCTCAAATATAACGTCACAAAGAGCGAACTAATGGTTTTTAAAGCAGGAAGTGTGACATATTCGTGTATTCCAACTATCGCTCTTTGTGGAGAACCATTGCGAAGGGTGGACAAGTTTAAGTATCTGGGCCACTGGGTCACTGATGATCTTAAAGATAATTGTGACATTGAAAGGGAACGTAGGTCGCTGGCTGTCCGTTGTAACATGCTGGCTCGCAGGTTCGCACGTTGTACGAAACCAGTAAAAGTAACGCTTTTTAAAGCTTACTGTCAGTCCTTCTACACGTGCGCCCTGTGGGTCAGTTTTACTCAGCGGACATACAGTGACCTACGCGTTCAATACTATAATGCACTGAGAGTGCTGCTGCGGCTGCCGTGGCGTAGTAGTGCGTCGGGGATGTTTGCAGATAATAATATTGATGGTTTTGCCGCAATTATTAGAAATAGATGTGCATCCCTGATGACTCGTGTTCGCGGCAGCACCAACAGTATTCTCAGTGTATTTGCAGATCGGTGGGATTCCCCGATGGTGCGGAGGTGGATGCGGCTCCATGCTGTACTGTGATTGTGCATTTTCATCTGTGTCTGTAACCTACTAACACTAGAACTTAAGTAAAATTGTTACTAACCCTATGGACTCCGGTCTGAAATAAAAACTTTCTATTCTATTCTAAACGCTAGTTTCTAAATAATGTTCTTTATTTCGTAAGTGGTACCCAAAAAAAAATTGCTAAACATCTTCCGTAATTTATATTTAACTGATTTCATCAGTTTCTTTATGTGACCTTAAAGAAATATCTTGTTTACGTTCAGGAAAATTCTTAAACCGAACGCTTTTAGAATGTTTGTTTGTCCTACCTAATCTCGAAGACGGCTGGTACTACATCGAGATTCCTTCAAAGATTTACGATGCTAATACCGTTTATTAAACCAACTTTATATCATCGCATAATTTTAAAGGGCTACGGAAAAGCTCGTTGAAAATGCGATGGAATTTATGCGGTCAAAGTCGGTAACATTTTCAGTGTTAGAACTTATGCCAGTCGTAAAGTGCCTAGCAGAAAAAAATGTTTATTCAAGACTCGAGCTTCGTGTCATCTAAAATAACCACAAAAACAAATAATAAAAAGTAGTGTTTTAACGTACGTTGTCAACGAGATTTAAAATTAAAAGTGGGAGCTATTTTTGTAAGAAAAAAGATTAGTCACACACTCGTACAGAAAACGGGAGTATTCTGGATTGACGGCGAAACATCTCACCATCTTGTCTTGAAAACGTATTTTCGAGCGAGATGACAGATATAATTTATACTTATGTGCAAGTGAACAGTGAATGATTAAACAAACCAATACCAGAATAATGTAAAACGTTCTTTATGTATTGTGAAAACCATTATTGTTATGCGTTAATTCAGTTTTGAAAACTATGTGTTAAAATTGTTTATGTAAAATGAGTGAAAACTAACGTAGTGTTTATTTTGAGGTTATGTTAGCTAGTAATAGGGATTTTGTAGAGGGCAGTGTATTGTTTTAACATGTAATTGTGTTATTTAAAATTTATTGTTCTGTAGGTCTCCATACTAATAACCATGAAAATTTATATAGGTTCCGTACTGGTCTTATAACTGCGTATTTACGTTTATTGGCTCAATTAACCTTCTTTTTTTTTTCGGATGGGAAATCATCAAATATCCCCTCCCGCTCTGGGCTGAGCAGGAGGGAGTGTCAGACTTTTACTGACTAAAACCCATCCATGTTCCTTCTTTTGCCCTTTGTGTTCCAGGGCCGCGGTATCTCTTTCGAACAGTCCCGCAACCCTGGCAGGCATCGGTCCTTTCGGACCCCTTCCTGTTTGCTGACTCTCTTTGAGGCGAGCGTGGAACACGAACGCGCCGTCGACACGGCCTGTCGTCATAAAACGGACGGACGTACGGCGAGCTAGCCCATAGCTCACCGTCCACAGGGCCACGCCTACGGTGGCCGGGGGCCAACACGTGGCCCCCGACGCCCGTTGTGTCTCCCGCGGCGGCTGGGATGTAAGGTTCTCTCAATCTCACGTTCCGCTACCTCCTTCGCTAGCATGACTGCTTCGCAGAAGGAGGCGACGGCATCCCATTCCGTCTCGCTCCGGACCATGGATTGAACCAAGGCCGGACGCGAGAGGTCGCCGCCGCCGGCTCAATTAACCTTAGTTTATCTTATTATTATGGTAAAGGAATGAAGGTAGACGTGTTTCAATATGGTAAAACCTTTTTTTGCAGTAGCCTGATGATGAAAGAAAGAAAAAATATTTATTTGTCGCAGGGACATGACGTGCATCATACAAAGTGACAAAAATAAAAAAAGAACAATAAACATACTAAGCACAATTTTGTTTTTTTTTTTGTTTTGATGCTGTATCGATTGATTGATCAACTGTTTTGTTACACAAATAGGTAAATTATGTAGGAAATTGAGTTGTAGTAAGTAATAGAGAAGCCGATGTGTTGACAGGTATACTCTACAGTGTATTTACTTTCTATAAAGGAAAACGTCTGAACAGAAAAAAAAAACTGGCCAAAGCGAGTTTGTAGCACCAAACAATATAATACAAATATTTTGACATTTAACAGCAAAACTAAATTTGTTTTTCATAGTATGTTAATGAAAAGCAAAGTTACTGCTGATAGATAGTTTGATGAAAAAGTCCCATATCTCAAAAACTAATTATCAAATGTTATTCCAACCAATTTTAGGTGAAAGTTTTTTTTACGTTCAATAAGGATTGTAATCCTATTTTTTTCAGAATGTTCGTCCTCTTACTTTATAAATTAGAGGGGGGAACACACATTTTACCACTTAAAAGTGTCTATTGATTGATTTTGAGAAAAAATGGTTTTAGAAACCTCAATGTTCTTTTATAAGATCTATAGATCTATTAATACTTGCGGGGTGCACGTATAAATTTGATGAAAAAAAAAAAACATTTAGTTTCAGTTCCATAAACGGGGGCTCCCACATGGAGCTGAACCAAAAAAAAATCCAATCATTCTTTTATTTTTGTATAAAAATCGTAAAGAGGTTCACAGAATACATTTACCTACCAAGTTTCAACTGTGTAGTCCTAATAGTTTCGGAATAAAGTGGCTGTGATATACACGGACAGACAGACAGACAGACATAACGAATCTATAAGGGTTCCGTTTTTTGCCACTCGGCTACAAAACCCAAAAATCATCGACATTTTGGCCTGCTTTATTTAGGCTTGTATTTAACCCATTCCCACATACAAACACCATTCTGTGTCTGTCATATTCAAATGCATTTAGAGACTTGTGGTGCGATAAAGTCATATTAATACCCAAGTAACACATCAAAGCAGTATAACGGCCGACTTACAGCATTTCTGTATCGTTTTCGTATTTTGAGTTAGTTCTATAGTAGCATTACAAACGTTTATACGGCTACTGTAATGCTTATTTGGGCACAAATTATACGGCTTTAAATCCTAAATAGGTTCACAATAGTTGTTAAGTTGCATTACAGGTGCATTATATTAGCATTATTGTGGCCAAAGAAGGTACCAATCGCATTAAAGAAGCGTTATTATGGTCAATGAAGTTACCAAACGCATTACAGAAGCATTATACTAGGAATATTATTGACAATGAAGATGTTGTTTGCATTACAAAAGCATTAGACTAGCATTAGAATGTAGTAAAAGAATGATTGGAGCTATTTAAGTGTTCACAGTTAGAACTTAAATAAACCCTACATCATTGCAAAAACATCTCTAATACCACGGTACAAATGTCATAATACAATTAACGTGGTAATATAGACGAAGACTGTCAAAACTGAGTGAGTGACACCATATTTGTTTTGCATCAAAACAAACTTTATAATACTGGGTAAGCTTTTGACTCTTTTGTTACTTCATGCCTTCAAATATTATTCGCAATGTAGTTTACTGTAAATGTCTATATAAGTTTCATTGAAAATTTTCACGCGCCTTCGATATTTTGTGGTTTTGATAGAAAATGCTATATAAAAATATGTGTGAAATCACCAAATCAATTGTGTATTCCTAGTATAGAACGAATTTTGCTTAATTGACATAATAGTACTGGTTGGGCAGTATTAAATCAAGTTATATAATTATGTTAAAGGTCTTTTGCTTTCATAAATAGGTCCGAATGATATTTTTTTTTGGTTATAAAATATTTACAAAATGGTGTCGGGGTATAGCAGCCCGGTGAGCCTTTAACAAGGCTAATTAATGCTGCCAGCTGTATAAATACTCACACGTGAACCATTGTTAAGCCAGAGGCAAGAGAGAAGCTTTTGATGAACCACTGTAGTGGCATTGTCTATAAAGTAGGTCTATATGGGTTCACCGGTGTACCAGTAGACTTGATGTAGACTGAATTAGTGCGATTTTTGAACGCTATTTTGGGGATCCTTGAGCAAAACAAGAAAAAACCCATTTGAGAATTTATACAATTTGATTCGTTTGCCAAGTTGATAAAAAGGCGTCATTAGGATATTTTTCCGTAGCTATTTTATATAAAGGACCGTTATTTACTTCATACCCGGTGTAGTGTAGTACGTAGTCAGGTACAGTAGCCATCAAATATACCTGTACACTTTAAAATGGCCAAACTTTTCAGAAAACGCAATAATATATTTTTTATGGGTGATGCTTTTGAAAAATATTGTTTTCTTATTTTCAGTGATTTTTATACCAACCATACAATGCCGTACAAAATGGAACATACGATAGAGAGATGAAAAACAATACGAGGTAGTCTCTGTGGGAGGAAAATGGTAAATTGTGGTGGCCGCCTAAAAAGACACAGTACAAATTAATGAAAGATGAGCAATCAAAGCCCGATAAAAAGAATGGACATCATAGGAATGCTATTTTAAAATGATCAATATTTGAACATATGAACTTGCCGAAGCTGAATTATCAATAATAGAAGAACATTCAGACACAGACGCGAATAACACAGGCACGTTTGCACCCTGGACGACAATAGTTCAAAATCAAGAAGTAATGAAAATAAAAATCCACCATAAAAATTACTGTTGTTTTATTTATCATTTAATATGTGCTTTTCCCCAATATGGCCGACAAAAGGTTCTACGAATACAGTAAAATATTTACAGTGAAGTATTTACAGCTTTACGCATTACAACAACTCACGTATATTTGATTAAAGAGCTGCTAGCTGTACCACAGAGCTAAGTTGATCTTAAAAAAAGCAAGCATTACTTTGATTCACGTTTATGCTGTTCAGCAATACTAGGCTTTTACTTACCACTCAAAAGTGCTATTACACAACAAAGGGCATTTAAGACAGCTCAAAGCTGTATAACGGTTTTACGGTGCGTTATAACGGCAAAAGTTTAGGCTTTTAAACAGCATTAGGCATTATCTTACTACTTAAAAATGCTATTGTAGGCCCTAAGGCACTAAAAACAGCTGAAAGTTGTATAGGGGATTTACGTGGCATTATAATGGTTCATATTTGTGCTGTTAAATGGCATTAAGCATTTATTGACTACTTAAAATGCTATTGTAATTCCAAATGCACTGACAACTGCTGAAAGCCGTACAGCTGCGTTGTGGTTTGCTGCACTAATACTAAAGGCTTTACAAAAGCATTTGATATGCTATTATACAACCGTTATACAGTGGAAACCATCATAATGGTTTTGAAATACTAATATAAAGCGTCAAGATGCTCGGTGAACTTGTATAAGAGTTTATAAGGACCTTAAGTTCTACACAGGTTTGCTATTCGTTTGTTAAAATGTTTTGTGTGTTACTTGCGATAGCAGTGCTTTATCGGTTCTAAGCACAGAAAACCGAAAAACACATGCTATATTATATATATGACGTATTAGAATAGAATAGAATAGAAAGTTTTTATTTCAGACCGGAGTCCATAGGGTTAGTAACAATTTTACTTAAGTTCTAGTGTTAGTAGGTTACAGACTGACGTATTAGTCATCGTTTACAAATACAGCCTCAGCTTCGAACACCGTATTTTTCCAGAATCAGGCGCCATTATTTTTTGTCGTAACGATAAAAGTGACAAACGCCAAGATAATCACATCAAACACACTTAGGTGCAATTATTTACGCAACAATCTGAAAAAATAATTGACGAAGACATTAAAATGTTACATGAAGTTGTCATTAGGCTTTTATATACTTGTACCTTTCAGAATAGTGGAGACGCAAAATAATTTGTATTTCAAAATATTAAATTCTTGCGTCAATTTATTCATAGGACGGTCACCAACCGGTTTATGTATTTGGCATGGATTTCAGGATTATTTTAAATAAATAATTTCCATACTGTTTATTGTGTATTTCGTGGGTAAATAATAATAGCTCCATGGTTAAATCATAAAGGTAAAGCAATGCTTGCCGAGATCAGGCCGTAGATGGGTGGGTTAGAGATTACTCCCTACAACTTCACAAACTCACACTCTCAACTTTACCTCTTTATAATAGACTAGCTGTTGCCCGCGGCTTCGCTCGCGTTTTTGTCGGAACTTATCCCACGGGCACGTTGTAAATATAGCCCATGGCACTCGGGGATAATGTAGCTTCATATTAGTGAAAGAATTTTCAAAATAGGTTCAGTAGATCCAGAGGGGCTCCTACATACAAACTTACAAACAAATTTTACCTCTGTATATTACAAGTATAGATGAAACATTCAGAAAATTGCAAAAACCATCGACACCGCTTTAAAAAAGGCAGAGATTTATATCAAATACTAGAGATTTAAATAGAGATTTATTTCAAAAGACTTGCGATCCACTGGTGGGCTGGCCAGGTAGCACGAATGCACCTGGAGACGTGGGCAAAGATCATCATTCAGTGGACGCCCGATGGAGGAAATCACCGTCGAGGTAGCCCGCGGCACAAGTCAGAGATATTTGGGAGGAGACAGGGGAGGACTTTCGATGCTAGATAGTTGTAAAGATCGTCAATGTTTCGTGGGATTTTAAACGTTATAACGATCAAAGGGTCTAGAAAAGTGATATTTTCTGATGGACTGTATGATAGGATTTCTATCAGTCATAACGATGGTGAAAACGTCTAAAATGTATTGAATTGATCCAGTCTCTTGGGTACATTACCAGTTGACAGCGTTGAGGAGAAGTTTTTTGACGCCATTTTTTAAGTTTATTCTTAAGTTTAGGTTATTTTAATTTATCTAATAAGAAGAAAATTATTAGCATAAGCTACCGAAAAACGAATGTCTATCCAATACATTTACGTTTGATGGCACGATTGGCGCAGTGACTGACCGAGCAGCTGCTACGCTGCGTGTCGCGGTTCGATGCTGCATGTTTATGTATACTATGTGAGTTTAAATGCTTTAAACGTAGCCACGATACAGGAGAAATTCTTATGGTTGTTTTTTTGTTAAAGAAGGAAAAGACAAAAGTATGAATACTTTTGAAAGTCGATGAAGATGAATAAACTCTTCGAAGGCAATTGCCACTTCTCTAAGCCCTCACTTCCCTACGGGTGTGGCTGGAATACTGGCATAATTAAACTAATCTTTACCACGATGTTGATTTCTTTTTTCTAGTTTATTTCCAGTTACATCATTTAGTGTCACATAATATTCTCTTACTATTTCCTTTATTCAATTATATACATATAAATTACATTTTTAAATAATTCTAAACAAATTAATATTTAAAAAGAAACATTTAAAAATATATAGGGTGACTGGTAATTAGTGACCGATACTTAAACACGTGATTCTACTCATGATAACAAACAACTTTCCCAAATAAACTTTTTTTTTAAATTCATTAATTTTATCACAATAACACAACAGCTGTATGAAATTCCCACGCACGCGCTTTTGACCTATCAACTGGTAGCCGCGTGACGCCGATGTCTCATTACAATGTTATCGGTGTACGTAAGCGGTATAGGTAGGTACCTACATGTTTAAGTAGCCGCTAAATTAAAAAATAATATCCAAAGACTGCGTGTTCCACAGTAGTCTTAAGTATAACTACTTTTAAGATGCAACGTATGTCCGCATAACTACAAAATATCTAGGAACGCGCGCGCCCAACATAAAAAGTAGGCACAATCTATCAGCTGATAGTCTGACCTCGGGAAGGGGCAAAAATGTACTTGTACAGTTGTACTAGTAGCGTCTCGCGCTCCCCACCCGCCTGCACCCTTTGCCTCAGTGCAGTAATGACGTAAAACACTAAAAACAGTCACCCCGGAGAGCGCGTCGCAGGCGCATGTTTTGATTTTCTTTGATGCCCATGCGCGCTATGGAGTACAATTACACAGCGAGTGAGTACAGTGATATGGTGATGTGTTACTACTCGGAAGGCGGTAATGGCGAAGCATTAAAATACATACATTTTGATTGCCATGCTTCTGATTCAGACTCAAATATCGTTAACAGACTGCTAGTCCAAAGCCTAGAAAAGTGTGATGGGAGACTTGGAATAACTTGAACAATTCCCGGTGTCGAGAAGTCAGGTGGTAATGTAGCTGTATCTTTGCCGTTTCTAAACATCGTGTAGGTAACAAAACAAACGCAATTTCTGAAATTAGTTTGTTTAGATAGAAAGATAATGCATTTAGGTATTTATTGTAGCGCGCGCACGTAAAGTGCCAAAATACTAGATAATTTATTATTTATTTTACCTCACCGTGTTTTTTCTCCTCACCGTGTCGTAAACAGAGAAGCTTTATGTAGGTACATCACTGTGTACCTAAATGGCCACGCGGCGGCCGGAGCGTCGCATCTGGCGTCTGGTCGTCATTGGTTAATATTTTTTAATTTAGCGGCTACCTAAACATGTAGGTACCTACCTATACCGCTTACGTACACCGATAACATTGTAATGAGACATCGGCGTCACGCGGCTACCAGTTGATAGGTCAAAAGCGCGCGCGTGGGAATTTTATACAGCTGTTGTGTTATTGTGATAAAATTAATGAATTTAAAAAAAAAGTTTATTTGGGAAAGTTGTTTGTTATCATGAGTAGAATCACGTGTTTAAGTATCGGTCACTAATTACCAGTCACCCTATATATTTTTAAATGTTTCTTTTTAAATATTAATTTGTTTAGAATTATTTAAAAATGTAATTTATATGTATATAATTGAATAAAGGAAATAGTAAGAGAATATTATGTGACACTAAATGATGTAACTGGAAATAAACTAGAAAAAAGAAATCAACATCGTGGTAAAGATTAGTTTAATTATGCCAGTATTCCACTGCACTGCTCATGTACAACGATTACGGAGCGGGCTTGCGAGCCGCGCGGGTTCTCTGCTAACCCACCCATTGTAATGAGACATAACGGCGTCACGCGGCTACCAGTTGATACTCGTAGGTCAAAAGCGCGCGCGTGGGAATTTCATACAGCTGTTGTGTTATTGTGAAAAAATTAAATGAGTTTAAAAAAAAGTTTCTTTGGGAAAGTTGTTTGTTATCATGAGTAGAATCACGTGTTTAAGTATCGGTCACTAATTACCAGTCACCCTATATAAATAGTGGTCCGCCGGTATCGGGAGCAGGGTCCAAGCTACCGGTGGTTAGGGCTCCAGAGACAGGAACCTCCTCACAATGCGAGCCGTATCGAGGAGTACTGCCTTCTGAATCAGGCCCTTGATCCAACCGCCTAAGGAGAGCCTCGAGAGATGTTCGTCGAGGCTTTTGGTTATAAGGCCATTGGCCGTCACAACAATCGGCACAATGATAGCCAAGTTCACATTCCACATGTCGACAACCTCGTGTGCCAAGTCGAGATATTTCATTTGTTTCTCTTTCTCAGCTTTCACGATTATTAACACTAGAAACAGGATATTAAACATGTTTACTGTTAATTTTGAGTTCCCGATATTTCGGCGCTATTGCAAGCACGGTCACGGATCGGTCCTAGTGTTCGTGATCGTTTCTAGTGTTAATAAAAATGTTAGTGACCATGACAGTTTAAAAACTTATTCTCTTACTACTTAAAATAATACCTACCGACGTCAATTGCAAACTCGGTAATGTTGTGTAAATGTCGTGTATGTCTATTAGCGCTTAACGAGTATTTAATTGAGTCCAGCGAGTTGCATGCTGGCGAGTCCCATTCATATTTAATCAGGAGGTGAACTTTTTACGGTTATAATCGATCGTTTGTAGGCCTATGATTAGTTGCTGTGTACGTCGCAGTCACAATGTTCATAGACATAACATAACATAATGCCCGTAAGTAATCTCCTAAGCTACAGGCTTCTTTATGTTAAAGTCCCATGTTATGAGGGCGAGCCTATTGCCATCAAACGGGCACAAATCCGAACTCCGTGGCTACTACTGAGAAATTTTTGCTGGACAAAGTCAATAACAGGTTGCCCGACCTGGGAACCGAACCCGGGACCTCATGCTCAGCAGTCGCCTTTGCGACCACTAAAATTAGAGTTAGCTACTAATTAAGCGATCTAAATGGAACTATCTAAGTTATGTAAAGTACGGTTTAACAAGCTATTTGGTATACACGCCGAAACTTTCACAATACAATGCCGAAGATTTACTTTTCCATTTTTTTTTTAATAAAGCTTTTTTTATTAAGCGACTGATTCTTAATGACATATGCTTTATAAAATAAAATTGCAAACAATCTAATTATATTGTTAGTGTACTAGGATTGTGAATATTTCTGCGTGTATACCAAATAGCTTGTTCGACCTTACATACATAATCTCACACATTTATTTTCCATGGGGGTAGGGAGAAACCACAGAGCGCCACCAGCGACGATTCTTACACAGTCCTTTTGCCTCGTCCACGTTCGTATATATTGTTACTGTGTCCAAAAATAAGAAGATTGAGTAAGATTTCTAATTAAACTTGTTTTATTGTTATAAAACTTACACGCTATGACATGACAATTTTCTGTGAGGCATAGACTAAACTAAACAATGCACCGAGTAACAAAAGCTAGAGTAATTCTTTATTTAAATAGCAAGCAGAGACAACATGACTTATGTTGAATAAAGTATGCATTATAAAATTTATCATTTAACAGTATATGTAAAGTAAGAGCTCAGAATTGGAGTTGCGGACACTTGTCCGTTATACAATACCAAAAGAGAAACGTTAATAATGCAATCGGCATCAACGCACAGTAATTTTGACACCTATGTCGTTTCCTTATCAAACATGTCAAGGGATACTGTTATCCGGACATCGGATCACTTCATGATTTCTTTTAAATAGGCTCAAAGAAAGGTCAATGGCATAAATAGTTTCACCATGTTGCATCTATTACATCAACCTTGGTCGTCAACATTCTAATTTATGTTAGGCATTCCATGTCATTACAATATATTTATCTGTATTTTCCATCATCTATCATTATAAAGGGTGTAACAAGACCCTTAACGAAGCCGAAAGGTACATGTTCTCCCCGTCACTGCGATAATTTTTTTGTTCGACCAAACCTGGGAACCTTCTAGTTACGGAGATATTAGGGGGCCAAGGTTCAAATTTATCACAAGTTTTTTTTTTTATACATGTTTCTAACGTAAGATTTTTGTTGTACGACCCCCGTACTATTCAATCCTGGATGGATTAATAGAAAAGTGGTCGTGGGGGTCAGCACAATGTTTTGAGTGCGTTACATTGAGTCCTACTATTTATACTATACACTATTTATAGTTACACAAATTTTCTGAACTGGGCCTACTTGGCGCAGCCGCGAGACACACAATATTATCTCTTTTTTCTGTTTAGTTTTAGGTTTTTGTTCTTTTATTGTGTAGTTTTAAGCTTTATATTTTGATTTTTATATTTTTTTCTTTTATTGTTGTGTGCACTTGTGGCGTGTGCCAAATAAATATGTTTTCTTACTTTCTTTCTTACTAAAAAAACGTGACTTTTCACTCAAAAAAAAAAAGTCGTTTCTCAGCAATAATTTTTGCGTAGAGTTACCTACTTTGTTTGATGTATAGAACGTTTGGTTGTCGGCATAGTGAAGGGCCCATTTACACCTTGTAGGTGTCGTTTGCTGCTAATACGATACAATCGTTTACAGCCATCCCAATCCATACCCAAATTTTCAATATTTTCTGTCGGCTTACCTCATGCGGCCATTCAGTTAATAGGGCACGTTAAAGAACTTCAAGGCGTGAACTGAGACAGATGGTGATGTAGCTATGGAGAACAGTGGACTAGTTGTAAATATAGCGGGCATGCGCCTGCGCGGGGTCACTGGCTTGCATCTATTCTAGGGCTGCACGAAATACCTGGACTAGTCCTCAGTGGGGTAGCATTAACATTTGGAGTCCGTCCCGTTTTAAGTGATTTAATCTGCATTGGTGCTGATTAAAAAAGAGTTATGTTTGTAATGTGATTATAAGAAAGCCGAAATTGCCATATTCATTTAGATCAAATCTTATATAAATTTCTTAAATATAAACGATATCCTAAAAGTGTCCTCTTTTGAACAAAATTGTCAAATTGTTTTTTTAAAAAAAATCGTTGCCCCGCTCTAAGAATTTCTCCTGTATCGTGGGTGCGTTTACAAACATTTAAAGTCACATACACAAACAGCCAGACCCGGAACAACTATCTGTAGGCCATACAAATATTTGTTGCGTGCGGGGATCGAACCCGCGACACGCAGCGCAGCAGCCAATCGCTCAGCCATTGTTCCAACTGTGTCGTCGTAATTTTAAATATGAGCCCGATAGATAAAATTAATGAGGACGAATCTTCTACAACATAAAGTGGAAAATATACAGGACATTTTAAACCCAAAATATTACGAAGATCATATAGCACGAAGTGGATGGATGGATTCTGTGAGGAATGAAAGAGAAAGGAGTAAATGATGCCGTGATGTCTGACAGGGGAGAATGGAAGAAGAACACGTGTTGCGCCGACCCCGAGTAGAATGGGACAAGGGCAAGAAGATGATGATCATGATATAGCACGAAGTCAGAATAACCCCATATCGGTCCCACTACTGGGATACGGGCTCCGGAACTCCTCTCATTGAAAGGTCCCATAATTCACTATGCGGGCCCAGTGCGGGTTAGAGGATGCCACATTTTCGCATTCGATTTATTGGCTGTAGGCTACGCTGGCATACGGATTTTTTGGCTGGAGGATACTGGTGTACGCGAAGATTTTCTTCGCCGTTTTTGAGAGCAGAATAAATTGGTTACACAAAGAAAATCACGACCTACGACACCAAAGTCAGATTAAGGCCGGCGATATATAAATGTAAGAATTACATTTACCTCTAAATAAGAATTACGATGATGGCCATGATCAATGGACATTCACTCCTACAATAAAATATATCTACCTGTTGTGTCTATCTATAGGTAATAAGTGATCTACTATCTGTATGCCCCCACCTCAGTTAGTCGCAATAAAATCCTCGTGAAGCAAACACGCATTTTAAATTATAAAATTCCTGCTAAGCAAACACCAACCTTAACGTAAAGAACATAGTGGTCAAAATCGAGCCGGATTAATAAGTTGCAAAAAACAAGTTATCGAAGATAAGCTACCGGGCGGCCGGCCGTCGCGAACAATAGGCAGCCGCATTCCAGAGGTGATTAGTGAATACTATATAGCAAAAAACGTTACGATGAGTACTACTGCGGAGTTAATAAACGTTTTAGAAGACACAGCTGCATTATTACAAAAAACACAAGTTAATTTGAAGAAATGTCCTAAAACCAGGTTGACAAAAGGTTACATTGATACAAGAATCAGATGTATAGAACAATATTGGACAACGTTCAGGGAAACTCATCAACAATTAGTGAAGATAACACCGAAAGAACAGAAACAAACCATAAACTACTTTGTTAACGAAGATTTCTTTATTTACGAAGACTTATATCTTGTGTTATTAGCCGATTTACAAGACCTTTTGTTGACGATAAATGCAACGTCGGCGCCTTCTACGTCATCGAAAAACAACTCGTTTACAAGTACGAATAATGATCAACTCGTAAGGCTGCCGAGGATACAATTACCGAGTTTTAGTGGGAATTATGAAGATTGGCCTACGTTCCAGGACCTATTTATTTCATTAGTACATGAAAACACGGCGATCAGTGATGTTCAGAAGTTACACTATTTAAAGAGCAGTGTTACCGGGGAGGCCGAAATATTATTGAAGCCTATTCAAATTACACAAAGTAATTATAATCAAGCATGGAATGTTCTCAAATCAAGGTACGGAAATAAAAGATTGATTATTAATTCAGTGTTAAAGAAATTATTTTATCAAAAGAAAATAAGTGCTCAATCTGCAAATCAAATAAAGAATTTATTAGACGTCACAACGGATTGTTTGAACAACTTACAAAATTTAAATATTATTACGAGCTCATGGGATCCTATAATTACTTTTCTTGTTATACAGAAAATGGACCCTGAGTGTCATAAAGAGTGGGAACAAGCTTCTTACACAAGTGAAGAAGACAAATTACCTACCTGGAATGATTTGAAGGAATTTTTGCAATCAAGATACCGTACCTTAGAACTTATAATGTCATCATCAGGCACCCGTGAAAAACCTATAAAAGAACGTTCACACCTTGTTACTGCTACAGCAACTACAGCACCATCGTCGGCAGATAGAACATGCGTGTTATGTAAAGAAAAACACACTCTATGCCATTGCAAGGATTTCACTAAACTGCAACCTGCGGAGAGATCTGAATATGTAAAGTCGAACAAACTTTGCTTTAATTGTTTGGTACCAGGCCATTCCGCATATCAATGTAAATTGCAAATGACCTGTCGCATATGTAAGCGACGTCATCATACTCTACTACACCGAAATAAGGAGTCTGCTTCTTCGGTACCAACTGAGGACTCTAAACAACCGAAGGAGTCACAACACAGTGTAGAAGAGAAGGAGGAAATAGTGAACACTACGATCGCGTCGCATCACAGTGCCAAACAAAGCACAAGTATAGCACTACTGGCCACGGCAACAGTTTTATCAAGAAACGAGCATAATCACACTGTTGTTCTACGTGCGCTAGTGGACCAAGGTTCGCAGGCTTCGTTCATCAGCGAGAAGGCGACACAACTGCTCAAACTAACCAGGCATACAGCAAGAGGAAATATCATTGGGGTGGGATCTACAAGAACCAACGTCGATCACGTGGTGCAACTAAGGATTGGTTCTCGATGGAATCCAAGCTTCGAGATCAACATGCAAGCATACGTCATGAGCAAACAGTTGACCACGAGAATCCCCTCCAAAGCTGTAACTGTCACACATTGGCCACACCTAGAAGGACTCAACCTGGCTGACCCGGACTATCACAAACCGGGTCCCATTGACTTGCTTCTAGGTGTTAAGGAGTATGCACAAATCGTGCAACAACAATTAATCAAGGGTCCTCCCGGTTCTCCATGTGCCCAAGAAACAAACCTGGGATGGATCTTGTTTGGAGAAATTAATTCCAATTTACAAGAGGAATCTTTTCTGGTCCTTCATCAGCAAATAGAAGTAGAAAATCTGTTGAAATCCCTTTGGGAAATTGACACTGAAAAGAAAAGAAAGTTAACAAGAGAAGAAAAGCTATGTGAAACAATATATGAAAACACTCATGCAAGAACCAAAGAAGGAAGATACATAGTAAACTTACCTTTTAAAACTGATAATCCTTTATCGCCTAATGGAAACACTAAAGAAATAGCAAGACATAGATTACTACAGCTAGAAAGAAGATTTAGAAAAGCACCTACACTAAAAGAAGACTACCAAAAGGCCATGCGAGAATATATAAATTCAAATTATATGGAAGAAATACCTGAAAATGAAACTAAGAAGAATAAAGCGGTGTACTTACCTCATCACGCCGTTGTCCGCGTCGAAAAGGAAACCTCGAAGACACGCGTCGTTTTTGATGCTTCAGCTAAGGGCTCGAATCACATTTCTCTCAACGATGAACTGCTTGTAGGTCCTCAACTGCAAGATGACCTTCGAGATATTGTTATGAGATCGAGATTGCATCGTGTCTGCTATGCAAGTGATATACAAAAAATGTACCTGCAAGTCTTACTACAAGAACAAGACGCCGATACCTATCATCGCCTTTTGTGGAGAGAAGAGGAATCAGATCCCATCAAGGAATACCGAATGCTTCGTGTCACGTTCGGCACAGCGTCAGCACCCCATCTAGCAGTAAGAACTCTTCATCAAGTGGCTGAAGATGAAGGGCAAAATCATCCAAAGGCTGTACGCATTATCAAAGCTGACTTCTATATGGATGATCTGATATCTGGTGATGACACTGCAGAGAAAGCCATACAGACAGCTCAAGAAGTTTCTTATATACTGCAAAAGGGTGGCTTCATATTATCAAAATGGTCTTCCAATTCTACTGAGTTTATGCAATCTATAGATGCCAATAAGAGAACAACTCGAGTACACGTAGATTTAAAATTAGATGGAACTGTCCAAGCTCTAGGATTGATCTGGAATCTAGGAACAGATCAGTTTCAATACAAAATAAACTTACCTGTGATGCCAGATAATGTCACAAAAAGAACAATCTTATCGGACATGCAAAAACTGTTCGATCCACTGGGATGGATCGCTCCGAGTTTAATCTTGGCTAAAATGCTTATACAAAAGCTATGGCTGGAAAAGGTTGGCTGGGACGACAAAATAAGCCAACACCTGGTGGACGAGTGGTTGACTCTTCGTGAAGACTTTGAAGAAGGAAAAGAAATATATATTGATCGATGGCTTGGCATACTGAGTATGGATGTAGAAAAGATTGAAGTTCATGGCTTCAGCGACGCCTCCACACGAGCATACGCAGCAGTGGCTTATGTCCGAATAAAGATGCAAGATGGTTCGGTGTCAACTAAACTGATAGCGGCTAAGACTAGAGTGGCACCGCTACGAACTGTTTCCTTACCACGGTTAGAGCTGTGTGGAGCGCTGTTGTTGTCGAGGTTGCTTAAGCAAATAGAACATGCCATGCGAATACCTGCATCAAACATCTATGCATGGACAGATTCAACAATTGTACTTGCATGGTTATCTGGCGATCCCCACAAGTGGAAAACATTTGTAGCGAACCGGGTTGTAGAGATCGCTGAAAATGTAAATAGTAACCGGTGGTTCCATGTCTCATCTGAAGATAATCCTGCAGACATTGGGTCCCGAGGCATGCTGCTAGTTGATCTGAAAAAGTCCAATTTGTGGTGGAACGGTCCAGGGTGGCTCTCTGAAACAGAAATAGAATTAAAACCAAAACACACATCTACAGAATTAGAAAAGAAAGAGGATAAAATACAAACAAATTTAAAAATAGAACATGAAGAAAGTATAAAGTTACAATTCAAAGAATTTGATAACCTAAGAGAATTGATAAAAGTGATAACCTATTGTCGAAGATTTTTGAATTTTAAAAGAAACACGGAACAAGGTTTTACTACAAAGGAATTAGAAAAGTCCTTAATGAAATGCATAGAATTAGTACAACAAGAAGAATTTAAAGATGATATAGAAAGACTAAAATCAAATAAATCTGTAAAGGGAGAAAGTAAAATTAAAACCTTGAATCCTTACCTTGATGGAGATGGTATCCTCAGGGTGGGCGGTCGACTTCGTAACGCGAACTTGGATGAACAGGTCAAACATCCTATTATACTGGGAAACAAAAACGATTTGGTGCCTTTGATTATCGCTGATGCACATACTCACACATTACATGGAGGAGTTCAACTTATGTTAAGTTACATAAGCTCAAAGTATTGGGTTATGCGAGGTAAGGCACTTATAAAATCCTGCATACAAAAGTGTCTAGTATGTGTTAGACTCAGAGCACGATCAAGGATACAGATAATGGGTGACCTGCCTAAAGCGAGAGTAACTCCTGCTCGAGCTTTCTTACATACCGGAGTTGATTTTGCAGGCCCATTCCAAATCAGCATGTCCAAAGGAAGAGGCATCAGAACTCAGAAAGCATACATATGTGTGTTCATATGTATGTCAACCAAGGCTATGCACCTTGAGCTGGTTAGCGATTTAACGTCGGAAGCCTTTATCGCTGCATTCAAGAGGTTTGTTTCCAGAAGAGGAAAATGTAGCGATATATGGAGTGACCAGGGCCGAAATTTTGTTGGTGCCAACAAAGAACTAATGGCCGCATGGAAAGAAGCAAATCTGGTCTTTGAAGGATGCATATCAAACACATTGGCACTGGAAGGAACACAATGGCATTACATACCAGCATACTCACCGAACTTCGGAGGCTTGTGGGAGGCGGGTGTAAAATCCGTAAAACACCATTTGAAGCGCGTGCTCACCACTAATCTCACTTATGAAGAAATGACCACGGTGCTGTGCCAAATTGAGGCTTGCCTCAATTCTAGGCCATTGTGTCCTATCGATGACAAAGACCCAGACTGCATAGAAGTATTAACACCTGGGCACTTTTTAATCGGCGAAGCTCCGATCGTTGTACCGTCACCTGATTTCAAAGATACAAAGATGCATTCCTTATCTCGGTGGCAATACACACAAAAATTGCTTGGCGATTTCTGGAGACGTTGGCAACAAGAATACCTCACACGATTGCAACAACGTCCCATTTGGTTAAAGAAAGCTGAGGAATTCAAGGTTGGCGATGTTGTTTTAATAAAAACCGAAGGATTGCCACCTGGCAAATTTTCTCTGGGACGTGTTTTAGTCAAACATCCTGGAGAAGATGGAATTACCAGAGTCTACAGCATAAAAAGTGGCAACAATGTAGTGAAGAGATGTTGTTCAAAGTTATGCCCTTTACCCATTGCTACTGAGTAAAATGTTATGTTTAAGTTAACTGTTAGAGTAAGATGTTAAAGTTAGATTAAATATTAGAGTAAAATGTTAAAGTTAGATGATTAATTGTCAGAGTAAAATGCTAGATTAATAAAAGAACTACGTCCTTTTGGTGGGCGGTATGTTGTGTCTATCTATAGGTAATAAGTGATCTACTATCTGTATGCCCCCACCTCAGTTAGTCGCAATAAAATCCTCGTGAAGCAAACACGCATTTTAAATTATAAAATTCCTGCTAAGCAAACACCAACCTTAACGTAAAGAACACTACCAATAATCTAACACATAAAAATGTCACTACATCTCTCAGTAATATTAGGTCATTGACAGACGAAAATGGGTTACTCTGCGGCTATAAAAGTCATCGCAACAGCATCATGCAGATGCTAGCATGTGCCAACAAGGCGAGATTGGTTGCAATGGTCCAGATTAGTATCATAATATTCAGTTTATCAGCGGTCGTTATTTTAAAAACATTGGTGGGTACGGTTGAATGACTATGGATTTCTAATGAATCGACAGTCCGCTCATCTAATCAACGAGAACTTCAATTCCCTAAACCTATAACCTATAGGTACACTTATCATAAAATTCATACATGGAGAGACCCATCTGCGGATCAAATTGATAATAACAAAAACATTCATTTATTGTCAGGCAACATTGGCTCATAGATACATATCTTACAAACTAACATAAATAAACGCATAATAACGCTACTCAATCCCTATCCCGAATTCCCAATGCTATTTATTCATATTGTAAATCCAAAAATATTGATTACTAGCTTATGCGCGAGGCTTCGCCCGCGTGAAGTTCGGTAATTGTCCCTCGGGGGGTCGTACTATATATACCGGAATAAAAATTATAAACTATCTGGGTGCCAAATTTCATCCAAATGCGGTAAGTAGTTTTTGCGTGAAAGATTAACAAACATCAAGACATGCAGACATCATACATCCTCATAAACTTTCGCATTTATAGTATTAGAAGAATGTTACAGACGAACTTTTCAAACATGAATATCATTCTGAATGCTTTGATGTTTTGTTGAACCATAGAGACGCATCAACATGCTCTCTGATCTGAACAAACGAACCTGTTTAAGATTAATCTGACCAAACGTGTGCCTATACACGAAACCGTGTTCACTTAAAGGAGTGATTGGCGCGTAGCATAGATCTTGAAGCCGTAACAGCTGCATAAGGCTATCGCTTTTGATGAGATCAGAAGAACCTGAATGTAGATTGTGTTGCTTAGTGTGACAGTATACTTTCCTTTAACTTCCGTAGAGATTATTTTACAACGATAGGACCTCCATAGTTACCAAGCCACACGCATACCACACACAAAATAACACACCGGTCCGGAAACCTGCACCAAGTGTTTCAAACATCAAAAACACTGAACGCTAAACGTACACAGGTAGCCTTTAGATTCGCTCGTAAAAGTCATGAAAAGTAATTATCCGCAAAGATTTATGGCCACTGAAATGATTCTGATGCACGGAAAAACTGAACACGCAATATTAACTTAGAACTGAGGGAAATTGTGCCTGAAGTGCGTTTTTGAGTTACCAACGGTAAGAAAGGATAAAAAAAAACGTTGGTTTGGAGAATAGAGATATATAAGAATATTTGTAGTTTATATTTGTAGATTATCGGACGATATTTAAGAGTGCGATTACGTGAATACATTTAAAAATAAGCTTACGAAACATGTATGTACACTATAAGGTCTAATACTCTGGAGGAAATTTGTATTGTACTGTATTATCATACTTATTACTTTGTATCTCATTATAAGCGGACTGTATGTTCTTATGAGAAATAAATTTCTTTAAACCGATATAGCATATTGTACAGGAGATCTTGGCTAATTAGTAACAGCTGCTCGGGTCGATCCTCAGGTTAAGCCACGCGCCTAGGTTGATTCGTGGATGGGTAACCACCCATTAAATACTGAGTTTCCTCCGTGTCTCGGAAAGCACGTTAAGCCGTTGTTCCTGGCCGTCATTTGTATTTTTGACAGTCGTTACAGGTAGTCAGTGGCCCGAAAGTTGGACAACCTGACCTGTCTTACCAAGGGGTCTTACATTACCTTGTACTAATTGGGTTATGGGGGTCAGATAGGCAGTCGCTCCATGTAAAATACTGGTATTCAGCTGCATTTGGTTAGACTGGAAGCCGACCTCAAAATAGTTGCAAAAAGGC
The DNA here is from genome assembly GCA_947578425.1 of Eugnorisma glareosa. NCBI lineage: Eukaryota > Metazoa > Arthropoda > Insecta > Lepidoptera > Noctuidae > Eugnorisma > Eugnorisma glareosa. The sequence continues at coordinate 5,618,568 of OX387981.1, forward strand.
TAGGCAAATGAAATGATGGCATACATAACACAATCCTGATGAAAAACCAAATAACACTTTGTTAGACCTAGGAACTCAGGACCTCATGCATAGCAGAGCTTACGACCACTTAGGTCAACGAGGCAGTGTGGAAGTAGGACGCAAACTTAAGCCATTAATGGACATTAGGTTAGATAGACTGGTAAAAAGATAGAAGATCTCTAACCATCTCATCTCATCTTCTTTATAGGTGATCTGGTGTCAGAGTTTTTATGCCACCCATGGGTCTCTGATTAGACTGTACGTGCCATGCTGAAATATCGCTCAGGCATGCTGGTTTACTCACGATGTTTTCCTGCACCGAAGCAAGTGGTAATTATACAATACGCACATGAATCCGAAAAATCAGAGGTGCGTGTCTTGGATTCGAACTCGAGACCTATGACTTGGCAATGGTAAGGTATGGTAATGGTATTGGTTAGTCGTAATAATTGAGTAAGTAAGTAATGATTGAGACGCTTTTCAAACCACGAGTTAAAAATCTAAAGAACTGCACAGATGCTGCTGCTGTACTGTTGATTTTCTTCTACAAATTCAATTTTACGAGATTGTTTGCAGCATTTAGGTACACTGAAGTATCTTGTAATTTATAATAAACTTACTACAAAGTTCTACTAAAAACAGACTCCCACTGATCTAATAAAATGAGATATCCTCATAAATCATATTTCTGTAATTACCGGTATGTTTGCCAAATGTGGCTTTTATAGCCATATTTAAAACATTGTAGTCAGATCACTGTAGTGTATGGGGAAAGCCCATGTACTCAAGCAGTTTATAGATTTCTAATAGGTACATTAGAAGACCGTAACATAAATTACATGATAAATGGGTTTCATACATAGATATGTGGAAAATGCGTGAGTTCATGTTTGTATGTACACATGGGTTTCGTTTGAACTGATATTACGTTCTGGTGAAATTGTAAGATCGAACCCATCTTGATAATAACCCACTCTAGAGATCAAGAGGAATTTCAGTATTTTTATAACTTAAACATAACATTACGCCTGTAATTCCCGAAGGGTTAGGCAGAGGTGTACCTAATAGTACACCCACATTTCACCAGTTATGTTTAAGTCCCATGTAATAGGGGGAGAGCCTATTGCCATCAACCGGGCACAAATCCAGACTCCGTGAGCTGCTACTGAGAAATTCCCAGCCCGGTTACAATTTGCCCGACTCGAACTCAGGACTCCAAGCTCAGCAGTCGCAATTGCGATTACTAAACCAACGACGCACGACCAACGAGGGATAACTTATTTATTTATTTAAACTTCTCGCACACAAATAAGGTATACAAAGGTGGACATAGTGCCTTAGGCTTTCTCAACGAGACAACCAAGGGTGTTCAAGACAAAAAGACGACAGGATCCGCACGCAAAATACGCGCTTAGACGTGGACTTGCGGACATCAGCCCATCATACGATAAAAGACGACAGGATGCGCTGAATCTACGTATCTAGGATCTTTTCGGATATGCAAGGGTTTGTTTCTGGATGGTGTCTTTAATTAAGTCGATGCATGTAAATGATTATATTCCACATGTTTGCAAACAAGTTGTGAATAAGCAAGTAAATTGTGGATAAATAACGCAGCAAGTAATTTTGTGTTAAAATCTACAAACCATTGACCAAAGTCATTAGTTACGTTTATCAGAATCTCTTTGTTTTGCATCCTAAAGATAAGGTGCTGTGTAATCTTAACAATTACAGTATATTGTTTACGGTTTTAGCTTAGACTTTCGCACCAAGAGATGGTATGAATGAGGCTTGTGGGTTTCTGGCTGATGGGCCATTTATGTTACCACATAATCTTTACTGTGGTGTCTTTAAGGATTTCCCTGACATTTTCTTTACACAATTATTTCAGTGTCTCAACGAATAATGAGGCTTAATGGTTCATGAATAATAAAACAATATGTTTAAGTCCGATGTAATAGGGGGCGAGCTTATTGCCATCAACCGGGCACAAATCCAGCCTCCGTGGCTGCTACTTCGAAATTCCTAGTAAGTTACAATTATTTATTATCATGTCAACCAAGCATTCTGTACATCGAACTAAGTAACTTTACGCAAACATTATTGCTGGGAAACCCCTAATATCTCCGTAACTCGAAAGTTCCCAGGTTTGGTCCAGAACAAAAAAAAAAGATCGCAATGACGAGGAGAACAAGTGCATTTCGGCTTCGTTAAGGGTCTGTAACAAATCTACTAGATCCTGTTAAGAATTAAAGGATAAGAGTAGACTTGCACATTTAAAAATTTAATAGAGATATGGATGGTTTTACAAATGAGATAAAAAATACAAATGTTTACAAAAAAGACGTATCAAACCCGCACTCTGGAAGCAGTTTTTGAGTATATTTACACGATTAAGTAGCACTGTTGAAGCACGATGAAATGTAGAGGTGGAGATGTAGGACGATGTATCAGGTGTGCTCCACAGGAAGGCGGCGTTTGTAAGAACAGGAGTTGGAGTCCTGGTAGATCTTTAGAGTTGGATCACCAGCTTTTAGACCCAGGGCAGCTCCGCGAGATGAACAGCAGGGATGGCACAACGACAGTTTTTAAAAATAAGATTGGGAGTAGTAGTCCCAGGTGTATCTTTAGATGGATCACCTTCAAGAATCTGTCTTGTCTCCAATTTTAAGAATTCTTCAGTCTCACATAAGAAAACGCTCTCTCGTCTAGTCTAGTCTAGTCTCGACTGCCTCGTCAGCTCGTTTTCCACAGTAGTCTCCTTCCATTTTTGAATCTCAGATTTTCTTCTTGCGGCCATTTAATCATCACATCTGACATGTGTAGTCGGCCAGGACATAGCAGACTTACTTCATAAAACCATGAGTGCGTAAAGAATTTATAAATATAATTTAAAATTAAATTAATTAATTATTATTAATTAATTATTCTCTTCAGTAGCGATGTGGTGGCGCCGTGTTCTCCAGAAACACTCGCGGCTCTGGAGACCAAACATCCCGCCCCCACGGATGGCCTTTCTTTTCCCGAGCCTCCTGATTCAGACATTCACTCCCTCACCATTACAGGTCGAGAGGTGGTCACAGCTGTTTGCTCCTTTCGGAGCGGCTCCGCAGGCGGCCTCGACGGCCTAAGTCCCCAGCACTTAAAGGACCTAATCTGTTCAGGCGCCGGGGAGGCCGGTGAGATGCTCTTGAAGGAGCTTACAGCTCTGATTAACCTTATGCTCTCCGGCAAGGTGAACGAGGCCGTCATCGACGTCTTGTACGGGGCCAATTTATGTGCCCTGCGTAAGAGGGATGGCGGCATTCGTCCCATTGCCGTGGGTACTACTTACCGTCGTATGGCAGCCAAGATTTGCTGTAAATTTTATGGTGAGGCTGTTTCGGAAAAATTTAAGCCCCTGCAGCTAGGTTACGGCTCCAAAGGGGGCTGTGAGGCTGCCGTACACGCTTTGTCGACCTACCTAAATTCTGGCAAAGGTGAGGTCATCTTGAAGGTTGATATAAAGAATGCCTTTAATTCAGTTAATAGGGACACCTTGTTAACAGAAATTAAAAAAGAATTACCTCAAATTTATAGTTTTCTTTGGCAGTGTTACAGACATCCGTCTAAATTACTGTATCGGGACAACCTTCTGGAATCTGCTGTTGGCTGTCAACAAGGTGACCCGCTCGGGCCAGTGATATTTAGTTTAGCTATTCACCCAATTGTTTGACAACTAAATTCTAAATTTAACGTTTGGTATCTTGATGATGGAACCTTGGGGGGCGACGTAGATACTGTTTTAAATGATTTAATTTACTTAAAAAATAAACTTCATTCCATTGGCCTTGACCTTAACCTTGCAAAATGCGAACTTTATTTAACGGACTGTACCAACAGACAACTGACTATTCCTAAATTTAACGCAATAGCCCCTAACATCAAAATTATTGAAAAAAGTTCTCTTCGTCTCCTTGGGTCTCCAATCTTCGAGTTTTCCTTTCCCGATTTTATCGAGGAAAAAATTCAAAATTTCAATGACATTTCGGAAAGATTACTCCAAATTAATATGCATTCGGCCATCACCATAATCCGTTATTGCTGTTTCGGCCCAAAATTAACTTATTTTCTACGTGCTTCCCCTTTATGGAAGCACACTCATCTTTTGGACCAAATGGATCAAATTATCAGAAATACTTTATCATCCATTTTAAATGTGGCCTTGGACGATCGAGCTTGGACACAAGCTACTCTTCCCATTCGTATGGGAGGACTCGGCGTCCGCAAAATTTCTAGTATTAGTTTACCGGCTTTTATATCCTCGGTCCACGGCACTGAGAAATTAATGAGGAATATCCTGGCTTCCACACTGATTGATTTTGATGTGCCGTGCTTCTCCGAGGCTATCAATGCCTGGAAACTCGCTTGCCCAAATTCTGAAGAACCCGACCATCCATTTTCCCAGAGACGGTGGGACGAGCCGCTCTGCAGAGTAGTTCAGAACAATTTACTGAACACGTCTGCTACTACTGCTGAGCGCGCTCGTCTGCTGGCTGTGGGTGAGTGGGAGTCGGGTCTTTGGCTTCACGCACTACCGTCGTCGAACACAGGTACGTTGCTCGACGACACTACTTTCCGCCTCGCTGCTTCTCTGCGTCTAGGTGCCGCATTATGTTCTCCTCATCGCTGTCACTGTGGTGAAGTTGTCAACAGCCTCGGACATCACGGCCTGTCATGCAGCCGAAGTGCGGGCCGTTTTGCACGGCACGCGAATTTAAATGACATCATCCGACGAGCTCTTGTCACCGTCGGCGTTCCAGCTATATTAGAACCCAATGGTTTGGCACGCGACGATGGCAAGAGACCGGACGGGATGTCTTTGTTTCCATGGAAGATGGGTAGGCCTTTAGTGTGGGACGCAACATGTGTCGATACTCTTGCGCCATCCCATCTTCCTAGCTCATCGTGCTGTGCTGGGGCTGCCGCTGCGGCTGCAGAGAACCTCAAGCGGCGTAAATATAGTAACCTCATTGGTAACTATATTTTCGAGCCGTTTGGGGTTGAAACTCTAGGACCGTGGGGTCCGAGCGCTCACAGCCTTTTCAAGGATATTTCTAAGCGTTTAGTTGACACTTCCCGTGACCCAAGGGCTGGCTTTTACCTTGGCCAAAGGCTTAGCGTTGCCATACAACGTGGCAACGCCGCCAGTCTCTTGGGTACATTACCAGTTGACAGCGTTGAGGAGGAGTTTTTTGACGCCATTTTTTAAGTTTGTTGCTAGGTTATTTACTTTAGGTTATTTTAATTAATAAATGTAATATTTAAAAATGTAAATAATATGTAAATAAAACTAATTATTGATCCCAGTTATTAGTAAACAATCATTATTATCTATAAAATACAATATTTCAGTTATACATTGAAAAATATAATTTAGATTAGATAAACCAAAAAGTATTCATCATAGACTAAGCAAGTAAGAAACTCTATGACAGAAAGACTGTACGTCAGTTTGGTAAATCTGACGTACATGTCACAACATTGAAAATTATGAAAATTAATATTTTATTTTAGCAAATACTATGAAAGCGAATCGTATTTAGATCGATTCGCTGAGTATAAATAAAGAAAACAATAAAAAAGGATGATAAATGGTATATGGTATGATAATTGTAAGTATAGTATAAAGTGTAAGTATAGCATATACTACAGGTCTTATTACACCCTTTATATGTATATAAGGTGTATCTATTCATACACGAAATCTTTTAAGGGGTCATTGTACTCATCATTATGAACATCTTTCACTATGGGACCAACCCCGAAATCGCGAAAAAAAAATCAGCTGTTCAGTACATTTTGACGAGTTAATGCGATCATATTGTAGGGAACAGCTGATTTTTTTTTCGCGATTTCGAGGTTGGTCCCTCCCATAGTAAAAGTTGTTCATAATGATGAGTACAATGACCCCTTAAGAGATTTCGTGTATGAATAGATAGACTCTATATATATGTCTAGGTCTACCTATGTGCCAAAATATAGTGTGAAAGATTGTGAGGATGGATGGATGCTTAATACTCTTTCACGCTGAAAGTACAGAAAGTATTTTGATCTAATTTTACAGCAATATAGCTGAACAACACATAAGTTATCTAGTTACATGGTATAAAACAAAGTCGCTCCCGCTGTTTGTAAGCTTAGATCTTTTAAACTTCGCAACGGATTTTTATGCAGTTTTCAGCAATAGATGGCACTGATTCAAGAGGAAGATTTATATGCATAACATTGCATCCGTGCGAAGCAGGCGAGTCGCTAAAATAATTATATTATTATGAAGTAAAGTTTGCGAAGTTTCTTTTCGAAGTTTTTTTTATCCCCGGTTGCCATAGGCTATATTTACAACGTGCCCGTGGGATAATTTTTGACCAAAACGCGAGCGAAGCCGCGGGCAACAGCTAGTAATTTATAAAGCTATCATGCTAGTATTTAAAATATGACTGCCCTACATCCGTCACAAGTTATAGGAAACCAAAAAAATGTTTACATTTTTCGACCGCCATTTACTCACCTAAAAGCAAAAGTTATTTACGTTTATTTTAAATACGACGCTTTTAATTACTTTTGAAATTAATGTAAATAAATTCAGTTTGTTTATCTTGTGGACTCATTCAGATATTCGGGTCAATACATAAACTGCCATGATTTGGACAGTACCTAATGTTTTTTTTAAAGAATTCCTTTGCAATGAAGCACCGTTTTATTAGGTGTATTTTATTTGCAATAAATGTGTTGAAAAGTGGACCAAATAACCTCCAGTGAGGATGGATCATCATAAACATTTTAGTTGTAGGTTTATTGTTTAGCAGTTACTGGTGACCTAAGACCTAACCAGGTAATTTTAAGAACACCGAGGACAAACTACGATAGAAAGACTTATATGAGGGGGCTGAACTCTATCAAGGAATCGAAATCACTCCCTACACTTACCTCTCATAACACCACGCTTGTAATACCCGAAGGGTTAGGCATAGAAGTACCTAATAGTACACCCACATGTCGCCAGTTATGCTTACGTCCTATGTAATAGGGGACGAGCCTTTTGCCATCAACCGGGCACAAATTCAGACTCCGTGGCTGCTACTGAGAAATTCCCAGCCCGGTTACAATTTGCCCGACTCGAACTCAGGACTCCAAGCTCAGCAGTCGCGATTGCGATTACTAAACCAACGACGCACGACCAACGAGGGATAACTTATTTATTTATTTAAACTTCTCGCACACAACTAAGGTATTGCCCAGCCCGGGAATCGAACCCGTAACCTCATGCTAAGCAATCACGATTGCGACCACTGGACCAATGAGGCAGTCGAGGCTGATTATATATAGCTGAAGAGTGAAATTAGAGTTAATTACGCTGCAATTCAGGAAAAAGACAAGCTTTAATAGGCTGAGGACCATGTTTTATCCTACTTCATCAGTGCAGCTTGATCAGACGCTTCCAGCATCACTACATAGTATAAAACAAAGTCGCTTTCTCTGTCCCTATGTCCCTTTGTATGCTTAAATCTTTGAAACTACGCAACGGATTTTGATGCGGTTTTTTTTTTATAGATAGAGTGATTCAAGAGGAAGGTTTATATGTATAACATTGACCCGTGCGAAGCCGGAGCGGGTCGCTAGTTTAAAATAAATTCTGATTATTAACCATCATAAATAAACTCAAATTTTAAATTTTCCGTTTCGATTAATGATAGAATTTATATACGAATGATAAATATTCTAAATCCGCTCCAATCTGGCACAAAATCAAGGAAAATTCTAATGGTTCTATTGGGCATATTATAAAATGCTGGCACACATAATATTTGTTTCAACAACATTGATATGTTTCGTCGTAAATATGAAGCAAATAAAGTTGTTATCCATAATATTTATGTGTTGAAGTTGTTTCATTAGAGTTTGATAGTTGACCGGGCTTAGCATGTAACTTGCGAATGTATGTTTTTCATCGTTAATACTCAACAAAATTGCTATTCAGTCAGTGGTATCTATGCCTGTTGTAGACAACAAAAACCAACCAACCACCAACAACCAAAAAAAAACACCAACAACAAAAAACCAACCAACCAAAAAAATAAAATAAAAAAAAAAACCAACCAAAAAAAAATACCAAAATAAAAATAAAACCAAAAAAATACCAACATATATCATATACCATACCATGACCACCACCACCATTCCATATATACCATGGTTGGAAATACCAACTTTTGTAAGCCTAGAGGCTTACAAAAGTTGGTATTTAATCAGCGGCGTAATTGATGGAATTAGCTACTGAAGAACAGCTTACGTAAATGTCGTCGTAGACATACTGTTTTTTTTTCACTATGTTACTTTTTATCAAATTCAAATGGATACTTTATTTTCTTTTTTGGGGTTCCGTATCCTTATGCTCTGTCAACGGTTTAATTATAGAAATCTTTTCATGTTTCTGTCTTAATAATAACAGCCGCTCGGGTCGATCTTTAGGTTAAGCCGTGCTTGCCTAGGTTGGTCCGTGGATGGGTGACCACCCGTTACATACCAAGTTTCCTCCGTGCCTCGGAAAGCACGTTAAGCCGTTGGTCCCTGCTGTCATCTGTAGATCTTTGACAGTCGTTACGGGTTGTCAGTGGGGCAAAAAGTCTGACAACCAGTATTACCAAGGGGTATTGTGTTACCCAGTACTAACTGGGTTGTGGAGGTCAGATAGGCAGTCGCTCCATGTAAAATAATGGTATTCAGCTGCATCTGGATAGACTGGAAGCCGACCCCATTATAGTTGAGAAAATGCTACGCAGATGATGAATCATAATTAGGTAAGTCATACGGAAGTATTGGAAGGCTGATTGACAGACATTCCGCAACCCAAGCCATATGCAGAATAACGTTAAGTTATGCAGTTATCAGTACACATTTTATGCATGTCATTACTTACATTCCAGAATACAATATTATAGGTACTTAAGTATTCTCGTCCTTTACTTTTATTATTATTTAATAATTATTTGACTTAAAATTAGCTTATGGAAATATTTCAGTTAAATACGCATTATATAATAATGTAAAACTATATTTGCATGCCCTAAAAAGGCAAAATATGGTTTGTGCCTAAACCACCAATTTTAGCAACTGGTAACACCTGTATTTTATGCTAATAAATTATTCTTATTGTTATAGCTTTTAGCCCCCACTGGAACGTAGGCCTGCACGTACCTTGATATAAAATCCTACACAATAGTCTAAAAAAAAAACGACACGGACGACTATGCCCACTAGAATGTATCAAGAGCGTATAATACCCGTTCCTCTAATTTCTAATGTCCACTAAACCGTTCTGTCATTGTCACGTGCCATGCACGGAGCGTCAATAATGGTCGGTGAGAATATTTCGCCTGTGATACGCTACGTGCATGGCACGCGACGGAGTGGGTCGGTTATTTTTTTTTAATCCTGTAACGTTTATACTGGTCATGGTATATATGGTACGGTGTAGTAGGCAGAATACTTTACTGTCCTGGTATGGCCGCGTGCAAATTTACTAAGTACTTAGGTATTTTCATCCGAATACGTTCAGTCGTTAACGCGAGAAAAGGTAATAGCCAGACACTCAAATTTACTTTCGCATTTATGATATTACTATGCATGTAGAAGTAACAATGTTACACTGAAAGCATTATGATTGTTTTATTGAACAGTAAAGTTGGTGGATAGCGTCGGTTGTGCTTGCGATTTTTATTAGCCATATATTTTACGAGCACTGTTAAAGCATGTGCTTAAACGTCGTTAATATATTTTTATACTGATCTGGTGTAAAATGATGTAGGACATTGAACAATGACTTTGTCTTATTTTTCAGATTTTTATATTATTATATACAGGGTGTAGCAAGACCCTTCACGAAGCCGTCAACCAAGCATTATGTACATCAAAGTAGTAACTTTACGCAAAAATTATTGCTGGGAAACGGCTTTTTTTTTGGAGTGAAATATCTTGTTTTACCGTAAGACTCAATGTAACGCACTCAAAGCATTGTGCTGATGGATGGATTGAATAGTACAGGGCTCGTGGAGGTGTTTAAAGTAAAAATCTTACATTAAAAACACGTATTAAAAAAAAAAACTTGTGAAAATGTTGGAACTTTGACCCCCAATATCTCCGTAACTAGAGGGTTCCCAGGTATGGTCTACAACAAAAAAATGATCGCAATGACGGGGAGAACAAGTGCCTTTCGGCTTCGTTAAGGGTCTTGTTACACCCTTTATTATTTTTTTATTTAATTTTATATATCTCCTTTATTTATCTTTTTTACAAAATTTATTACATTTTTAAATATTCCTTACCAAAAAAAAAAAAAACAATTAAAAATAAAATATATATGTATATATATTATTTTTATCACACGAAATAATATGAAATCTATTCAGGGCACTGTATATCTGTTACCTTTTCACGCCTTTCCGGCTTAACAGATTTTAGTGAAATTTGGCGCACAGATAGACCATGACCTGGGTCTAATTAACTAACAAGGCAAGTTAAAAAAAATCTTATAAAAAGAGTGAAGTCTAAGTTTTGCTACGGGACCCTTGAGACGCAGGTTTGACTCGTGCTTTTGTTTCCAAAAAGTACCTTAACAAGAGTAAATCATTTTATAAGCGCTTATTAGTATAAAATCTGTCGGATTTAATCAATGTCTAATCTAATGACGAGTTTCACTCCAGAATATAGGTATCCTATTATAACATGAACATACGAACCTCTTTTGTTTTACCACTAAAAGCTCGCACTGTTCGTTTCCACCAGTCTCATTATTTTTAAATTCCTACATCATTACAAAGCGTACATTCAAGCCTGAGTGGTGTCTGTGTCGTCACTTGAAATGCTAGCTTCGTAATGGGAAATTCCGTGGCGTGCTTACCCATAACTATATGTAGTAGAACCTAGTTCATTGTGACAGGGCGTTGACCTTTCGCCTGAAAACAATGTTGGATATTTAATTCAGTAGGTACCCTTTTCTGGATCAGTAATGTAATGTACCTAAGGTGTTTTTCGTGGTAGTACCTAAGTCAGAAAAAGGTTTGAGCGTACTAAATGTCATAGTATGTATTCTTTAAGTTCACTTTATTTTGTATGCTTATTTAGTTTGAAATACACCTATGAAGTGTTGTTTACATTTCAGGGAAAATTCATATTATTTTCATTTCTAACAGTAATAGTTATCTAAGTAAAATACTAATTTTCAGCCATGAAAATCACATTTTCTTTTGCTTGCAAAATGTTTAAACTACCAAGCTTTTTGCGTGTGTGAGCATGTGTGTTGTGAATGAAAAAATTTAAAAATTATTTAATGTTTTGGCCAAGTTTTTTCTGACAAACTAGTGTTTGGAGTTTCCTTTTAGGCGTCTAAAGCCTGTGTTAGGAGGCCCCACTCTTCTATAACATATTAACATTAATTATCAAACTTGTTTTATTTTTGTTGGACATATTAAAACCCTAGCCTAGCTTAAAATAACCAAAGCTGGATAAGTGATGAATGTCGAAGTCGGTAAAGACCTTAAGATACCTTTTTAAAACTCATTTTTGTCTAACGTACCACTATAAAGCTCAGTAAAAGTAAACCATGTTTTAATGTTCCTACATCTGGCTAACTGGCTTTCTGTCTGTGAGAAGGGGTGGGCCGTCATCTACCACGCGGGCCCCGTGCCTGTTGGTAGATGTCACATAACTTCCATTTTTTGGTTCTCGAACATACTTTTGACTGCTGAGCATGTGCTCCTGGGTTCGATTCCCGGCTCGGGCAAAGTGTTATTGAGTTTTTCCATCAGGAATTTCTCAGTAGCGGCCACGGAGTTTGGATTTGTGCCCGGTTGATGGCAATAGGCTCGCCCTCAATTACATGGGACTTAAACATAACTGGTGAAATGTAGGTGTACTATTAGGTACACCTCTGCCTACCCTTCGGGGAGTACAGGCGTGATGTTATGAACATACTTTTCTTACGATGCTACATACTCATAGTAGGCAAAAATAACAGTAGATTATGATAGGTCCAGTTGATTACCAATTATATATTATCAGTAGAGATGTGGGAAGCTGCAGCCTCTCCTGAAAAAATATTTCAACACCTTCAACAAGATAAAGTGGCCAATCCACCCATAGAAACATGTGATCTATTTATAAGTACCAGAAACACCGACATATCTTCATGAGGTTATAAATAAAAAGTTTATTTGTTTTCGAACTCTTTACGCAACGAACTCTTTTTGTGTTCCCATTCAGCGCAAGGTTGAAGATCCTATGGACCTGCTAACTAGAACTTGACCTGGTTGGAATTGGATGGCTTTATGTATAAATGCTCGAAGAAGACTAAAACTATGTTTTATTTGGAATGGTACTTATTGGTATGTCAAGCAGCTGGATAGGCAATTTCGGAAAAAGATTTTAGCAGGTATAAGGCCCTTATAACTACATAAATCTTTCCCAAACATTCAAAAGAAAACAAAACACACAAACAAACAAAACACACACAACAACAACAGCAACATTGTCGAAACAAAGAAAACAATAAAATGAAGCTACAGTCCCGGTATAAAGCATAATAACCATGAAAGTACTGTAGTTGCCCATTCCAAGGCGTAGATCTCTATGGAGAAGAACGGGCAAGAAACTCTATGGTCACTCTTTTAAATCAGAGTAACATCTTTTAAGACGGACTGCTTCAAGGTACTTATTTGGACAAGCTCATAACACTATATTTTGATATAGTGTTATGAGCTTGTCCAAATACTCTCACTGCAACTCTCTCACTGCAACTCTTGAAAGCCAGAATCAACAGTGGCACCCATGACTAAAGTGGCGAGCTAATGGAGCTCGTAGAGTTAGAGTAGCACCAAAGAGGGGTGGTTGAGGAGGGGTTTGGAGTGCATCCAAATCCTGCCCCGAAATTAATCAGAAAAAAGGACTAAGAAAGAACATATTAATTTCTACTACAAAACTCGGTTGTAACAAAATCTGGTGAAGACTGCAGCGAAAATAACAAAAAACGCTTTAACGAAAAAGAAGAAGACCTAGTCTCACCCTAGGATGAGTGCGGGTTTGGAAACTGTCGTCAAGTAAAGTGACCTACATGATACTTAATAATAATTTGCCGATTTCAGTCGGACTATCTGATCAAAGTAAAGATAGATCGTTTCAAAGAGTCCTCCGCGTTCCTAGCGCTCTTTAGTGAATTTGCAAATATTATAAAAAATATAACAAAACATAACATTATGCTTCTAATCCCTGAAGGGTTAGACAGAAGTGTACCTAACAGTACACCCACATTTCACGAGTAATGTTTGAGTCCCATGTCACAGGGGGCGATCCTATTGCCATCAACAGAGAGAAATTCCTGATGGAAAAACCCAATAACAATTTGCCCGACCCGGGAATCTAAGCCAGGACCTCACGCTCAGCTGTCGCGTTTGCGACCGCTAGACCAACGAGGTATTATAAAATATAAATTGAACAGAATCTAATAACTTACAGTATAGCTAGCCTACGTGTCTGCCTAAAAGAAATGTAAGAACCAGAACACACATTTGATTCGATTGCATCGTCTCATTCTAGCCCACCCACTAAATCTTCACTAAAAGCAGCAATGATAGAAAAGTATTTGGACAGCAATGCCAAAACAAAAAAAAAAACTTCGTTCGACGCATGCATAATTGTATCCAATTGTAACGTAAACACTGGAGAGTAATTTATTAGTACATAAAACTGTGATGAAACTACGCAAGGTGCCAGAGCAGCTATCCAGATATTTATATTAGAAATGTTTATTTGATTTTTCATACATTTCCTGTTTTACACTAAACTACACTGGATTAGAGTGTTCTTTATAACTCAGATGATGTTCTTACTCTTGGCTATGAGCTCCACGCGACATCGAATGCAAAGAAAACAAGGGGTTAGTCACCAGAATCAAAAAAGTCATTTACGGCATACCGCGAGTTACCCCGTAGGCTGGACTCCGCCGAAGCGAAAAGACACTGGGGGGAGAGCAGATGGTGTTGGAAACCACCAATAGAATTTCGTTACTTACAGTTCTCGTCTCCGCTTAGCATTAATGGAAACTGTTGAGCACAGAGGAGAGGAGTTGTCTTGTGATTGTTTAGGCCATGCCTCTGCAGTCCGCACTCGTCGGCCAAGCAGGCAGAAGAGATGTGAGCGGCGTGCGGTGGACGCTTAACGTGGGCATTGGGCGTGAGGAGCTGTTTCTGTTGTACACCATCTCTACTCCGGTCTAGCCAGTACGCATCTCCACACAGCTTCAGTGTATGCACCCTAGCTCCTTAGCTCTCCCCTCCTCTCCACTTCGCACATCTCCGCTTTTGTGGAGTCCGGCCCTAACGCAATTCGCGTGGTGAGTCGTGTCACAAGTCGTGTCGGAAGCCGCGAGGTGAGTCTCACTTCTCGAGGCCGTAAACGTGTTTCTTTATTACCCAGATGATATTCTTACAGTAGAATTGAGTTGATTTGTGAAAATTATAGTAAAGGTGCCTGCTTCCTGATTTGTTTACGATCGATGAGAACTGGGAGATTGAACGAACGAAATTATGTGTGTGTTTACATGAATCGCTGAAAAACTGATGAAGATTTAGATCAAACTGTCAGCGTTGTAATTGTGAGGTGTTCTGAGTATTTCTGGAAAATAAATAAGCAAGAAGAGTTGGGGGATATAGCGGTAGACCACTAATAGATAAAGAACAACGACCTCCACAAGGTGGCAGAAAATAGATGGGTGTCATGAGGGTCAAGCTCAAATTGGAGAATTCTATGAAAGGTAGACGACATAACAAGTGAAGGGAAAGACTCACTGACCTAAGATATAAAGACGCTACCACTTTAGTTGCGTCGAGTGAAGAAGAAATGGCTGTTCTGTTGAAGCATGGAGAAGCAGAGAGCGCTAAAATTGGTTTATTTCCAAAAAAAAAGACGGTGGCAGACCGTGCTTATCTCCTTCTAAGCTCAAACCTACTGGGACAAAGTCCGTGAGTTCGTGTATCTTGGGTCTTTGAGTGAAGGATGGCCTGGAAGACATCCACCGTCGCGTCGTACTGGTACGACTAAAATTGCAATGACCAAGTGCAATAGGGCACTGATGATTGACAAAGGTTTGGCTAACCAGAAAAAACAGGCTGAGATACTTGTTGGAAGGTTTATGGTGACACACGGAGGCGCTGAAGGTTGAGAGGGCTTAATAATAACAGCCGCTCGGGTCGATCTTCGGGTTAAGCCGCGCTTGCTTGTGGGTCCGTGGATGGGAGACCACCCATTACACACCGAGTTTCCTCCGTTAACGAAGAACCACGAAACCACGTTAAGCCGTTGGTCCCGGCGGTTACTTGTAGATCTTTAACAGTTGTTCAAGTACAGAAGTCCCTAAAGTCTGACAACCATTCTTACCAAAGGGTATCGTATTACCCAGTACTAACTGGACTTGTGGAGATCAGACAGGCAGTCGCTCCGTATAAAATATCAGCTGCATCCGAATAGACTGGTAGCCGACCCCAAAATAGTTGGGAATAGGTTAGGTAGATGACGTGAAACGCACTAACAACATTGAAACATTGACATTGAAAGGCCAACCTTCATACTTAAGAAGGTCCGTTCACCTCCAGGGCACAACAACTTCCTAAAGCCCTAAAGCAATTCTATTGTCGACTTTAATGTCCGAACCATAACTAGTGCTAACCATTATATCCTTGACAAAGGACTAGTCTTTGAAGTTAACTGTTTCTGGTGTAGTGTAGTTTAGTATTTATCAGCTTTATGAGCTTTTGTTGTAATATGGTGTTCTTTCGAAACTTGGTGAGAAAATGGAAATTCTGTTTTGTTCAATTGTGAGCTCTTAGAATACAGGGTTTAAACGCACCCTTCACGAAGCCGTCAACCTAGCAGTACATCAAACTAAGTAAATTTACGTAAAAATTGTTGCTGGGAAACAACTTCTTTTTTGGGGTGGAAAATCACGTAGTTGCGGTGAGACTCAATGTAACGCACTGAAAAAAATATGCAGATGGATGGATTGAATAGTACGGGGGTCGTGGAGGTGTTTAAAGTAAAATGTAAGTTTTTTTTTTTTCGAACATTTCCTCACGATGTTTTCCTACACCGTTTTGAGAGCAGCGCTGATGAAATAAATTACACAAAGTAATGCGCCTGTCTGGGTTCGAAACCACGACTTACTTTTCGTTAGTCGGGGCCGCCACCACTGGGCCACCGCTGCTCTCTGATAGCCTTAATAATGCTATTTTCTGTATCTTATTACAAGAAACTTACTATCGACACACAATCTCCGACGTGAGTAAAGCCAAACGTAGTATGACTAACATAAAACGTATGTGCAATGAAAAGACTATAAAATCTCGCTACTATGATGTTCAGACGTCCAATTGATGCTGATTATACAGAATTTACATTCAATCATTAGCTCTGACGTCATGGAATAATATTGTTTTTGGATTTGAAAATTTTATGACTGGCCTGCGTGGAAAAATGGGTTTATATTGTTCTGGTTGTTCATAGTGAGTCTTAGTTGTTTTTTAAATGGATTACTACGTCATCATGATCATATGAAACAATTTCATTGCTAGAACAAAGTATTCGTATTAAAATACTGGCATATGCAAAATCAAAATCAAAGCATTTATTTCAAGTAGGGCAGTTACAGGCACTTTTGAATTGTCGAAACAAAGATAACAATGAAATGTAGCTACAGTCTCAGTCACAAGGCATAAACACTGTGAAAGTACTGTACTTGCCCATTCCCTAGCGTAGATGCCTGCCAGGGTTGCGGGACTGTTCGAAAGAGATACCGCGGCCCTGGCACACAAAGGGCAAAGGAAGGAACATGGATGGGTTTTAGTCAGTAAAAGTCTGACACTCCCTCCTGCTCAGCCCAGAGCGGGAGGGGTTATTTGATGGTTTTTGATGGTAAAAAAAAGGCATTCAATAAGGTATCCCTTAGTGTTGGTGAAAGCGGGCGTTACGCATTGAATTAGGTATCCCTTAGTGTTGGTGAAAGCAGACCTTAGGCATTCAATAAGGTATCTCTTAGTGTTGGTGAAAATGAGCCTTAGGCATTGAATTAGGTATCCCTTAGTGTTGGTGAAAGCGGGCGTTACGCATTGAGTTAGGTGTCACTTAGTTACGCATTGAGTTAGGTGTCACTTAGTGTTGGTGAAAGCGGGCATTAGGCATTGAGTTAGATGACACTTAGTTACGCATTGAGTTAGGTGTCACTTAGGGTTGGTGAAAGCGGGCGTTACGCATTGAGTTAGGTGACACTTAGTTACGCATTGAGTTAGGTGTCACTTAGTGTTGGTGAAAGCGGACCTTAGGCATTCAATAAGGTATCCCTTAGTGTTGGTGAAAATGAGCCCTAGGCATTGAGTTAGGTATCCCTTAGTGTTGGTGAAAGCGGGCGTTACGCATTGAATTAGGTATCCCTTAGTGTTGGTGAAAGCAGACCTTAGGCATTCAATAAGGTATCTCTTAGTGTTGGTGAAAATGAGCCTTAGGCATTGAATTAGGTATCCCTTAGTGTTGGTGAAAGCGGGCATTAGGCATTGAGTTAGGTGACACTTAGTTACGCATTGAGTTAGGTGTCACTTAGGGTTGGTGAAAGCGGGCGTTACGCATTGAGTTAGGTGTCACTTAGTTACGCGTTGAGTTAGGTGTCACTTAGTTACGCATTGAGTTAGGTATCCCTTAGTGTTGGTGAAAGCGGGCCTTAGGCATTCAATAAGGTATCTCTTAGTGTTGGTGAAAACGGGCATTAGGCATTGAGTTAGGTGTCACTTAGTTACGCATTGAGTTAGGTGTCACTTAGTGTTGGTGAAAACGGGCATTAAGCATTGAGTAAGGTGACACTTAGTTACGCATTGAGTTAGGTGTCACTTAGGGTTGGTGAAAGCGGGCGTTACGCATTGAGTTTGGTGTCACTTAGTTACGCATTGAGTTAGGTATCCCTTAGTGTTGGTGAAAGCGGGCCTTAGGCATTCAATAAGGTATCTCTTAGTGTTGGTGAAAACGGGCATTAGGCATTGAGTTAGGTGTCACTTAGGGTTGGTGAAAGCGGGCGTTACGCATTGAGTTAGATGTCACTTAGTTACGCATTGAGTTAGGTGTCAGTTTTGGTGAAAGCGGGCGTAACGCATTGAGTTAGGTGTCACTTAGTTACGCATTGAGTTAGGTGTCACTTAGTGTTGGTGAAAGCGGGCCTTAGGCATTGAATTAGGTATCCCTTAGTGTTGGTGAAAGCGGGCGTTACGCATTGAGTTAGGTGTCACTTAGTTACGCATTGAGTTAGGTGTCACTTAGGGTTGGTGAAAGCGGGCGTTACGCATTGAGTTAGGTGTCACTTAGTGACGCATTGAGTTAGGTATCCCTTAGTGTTGGTGAAAGCGGGCCTTAGGCATTCAATAAGGTATCTCTTAGTGTTGGTGAAAACGGGCATTAGGCATTGAGTTAGGTGTCACTTAGTTACGCATTGAGTTAGGTGTCACTTAGTGTTGGTGAAAGCAGGCGTTACGCATTGAGTTAGGTATCCCTTAGTGTTGGTGAAAGCGGGCCTTAGGCATTCAATAAGGTATCTCTTAGTGTTGGTGAAAACGGGCATTAGGCATTGAGTTAGGTGTCACTTAGGGTTGGTGAAAGCGGGCGTTACGCATTGAGTTAGGTGTCACTAAGTTACGCATTGAGTTAGGTGTCAGTTTTGGTGAAAGCGGGCGTTACGCATTGAGTTAGGTGTCACTTAGTGTTGGTGAAAGCGGACCTTAGGCATTCAATAAGGTATCCCTTAGTGTTGGTGAAAATGAGCCCTAGGCATTGAGTTAGGTATCCCTTAGTGTTGGTGAAAGCGGGTGTTACGCATTGAGTTAGGTGTCACTTAGTTACGCATTGAGTTAGGTGACACTTAGTTACGCATTGAGTTAGGTGACACTTAGTTACGCATTGAGTTAGGTGTCACTTAGTGTTGGTGAAAGCGGGCCTTAGACATTGAATTAGGTATCCCTTAGTGTTGGTGAAAGCGGGCGTTACGCATTGAGTTAGGTGTCACTTAGTTACGCATTGAGTTAGGTGTCACTTAGTGTTGGTGAAAGCGGGCCTTAGGCATTCAATAAGGTATCTCTTAGTGTTGGTGAAAACGGGCATTAGGCATTGAGTTAGGTGTCACTTAGGGTTGGTGAAAGCGGGCGCTACGCATTGAGTTAGGTGTCACTTAGTTACGCATTGAGTTAGGTGACACTTAGTGTTGGTGAAAGCGGGCGTTACGCATTGAGTTAGGTGTCACTTAGTTACGCATTGAGCTAGGTATCCCTTAGTGTTGGTGAAAGCGGGCCTTAGGCATTCAATAAGGTATCTCTTAGTATTGGTGAAAACGGGCATTAGGCATTGAGTTAGGTGTCACTTAGGGTTGGTGAAAGCGGGCGTTACGCATGGAGTAAGGTGTCACTTAGTGTTGGTAACTAAGTGACTAAGTTGGCGTAACTACACACACACAACACACACACACTTAACTCAATGCCTAATGCCCGTTTTCACCAACACTAAGAGATACCTTATTGAATGCGTAATGCCCGCTTTCACCAACACTAAGGGATACCTTATTGAATGCCTAAGGCGCGCTTTCACCAACACTAAGGGATACCTAGCTCAATGCGTAACTAAGAGACACCTAACTCAATGCGTAACGCCCGCTTTCACCAACACTAAGTGTCACCTAACTCAATGCGTAACTAAGTGACACCTAACTCAATGCGTAACGCCCGCTTTCACCAACCCTAAGTGACACCTAACTCAATGCGTAACTAAGTGACACCTAACTCAATGCGTAACGCCCGCTTTCACCAACACTAAGGGATACCTAACTCAATGCCTAGGGCTCATTTTCACCAACACTAAGAGATACCTTATTGAATGCCTAAGGCCCGCTTTCACCAACACTAAGGGATACCTAACTCAATGCGTAACTAAGTGACACCTAACTCAATGCGTAAAGCCCGCTTTCACCAACACTAAGGGATACCTAATTCAATGCCTAAGGCCCGCTTTCACCAACACTAAGTGACACCTAACTCAATTCGTAACTAAGTGTCACCTAACTCAATGCGTAACTAAGTGACACCTAACTCAATGCGGGACGCCCGCTTTCACCAACACTAAGGGATACCTAATTCAATGCCTAAGGCCCGCTTTCACCAACACTTAGTGACACCTAACTCAATGCGTAACTAGGTGACACCTAACTCAATGCGTAACGCCCGCTTTCACCAAAACTGACACCTAACTCAATGCGTAACTAAGTGACATCTAACTCAATGCGTAACGCCCGCTTTCACCAACCCTAAGTGACACCTAACTCAATGCCTAATGCCCGTTTTCACCAACACTAAGAGATACCTTATTGAATGCCTAAGGCCCGCTTTCACCAACACTAAGGGATACCTAACTCAATGCGTAACTAAGTGACACCTAACTCAATGCGTAACGCCCGCTTTCACCAACACTAAGTGACACCTAACTCAATGCGTAACTAAGTGACACCTAACTAAATGCGTAACACTAAGGGATACCTAATTCAATGCCTAAGGCTCATTTTCACCAAAACTAAGAGATACCTTATTGAATGCCTAAGGTCTGCTTTCACCAACACTAAGGGATACCTAATTCAATGCGTAACGCCCGCTTTCACCAACACTAAGGGATACCTTATTGAATGCCTTTTTTTTACCATCAAAAACCATCAAATTTTAATAACCCCTCCCGCTCTGGGCTGAGCAGGAGGGAGTGTCAGACTTTTACTGACTAAAACCCATCCATGTTCCTTCCTTTGCCCTTTGTGTTCCAGGGTCGCGGTATCTCTTTCGAACAGTCCCGCAACCCTGGCAGGCAGCTGCTGGTGGCAGGCATCGGTCCTTGGACCGATGCCTTCCACCGGACCGGACCCCTTCCTGTTTACTGACTCTCTTTGAGGCGCGCGTGGAACACGAACGCGCCGTCGACACGGCCTGCAATCATAAGAGCTAGCCTATAGCTCACCGTCCACAGGCCCGCGCCTACGGTGGCCGGGGGCCACCACATGGCCCCCGATACCCGACCTTATTGAATGCCTAAGGTCCATTTTCACCAACACTAAGGGATACCTAATTCAATGCCTAAGGCCCGTTTTCACCAACACTAAGGGATACGAACTCAATACCTAAAACTTTCGCATTTATCAAAAGTAAGTGAGATAATATTTGACGGACTCGTTGGTGTAGTGCTTGCCATCGAGCTGAGCATGGTGTCTTAGGAAAATTAGTATTGAGTTTTTCCATCAGGAATTTCTCAGAGCAGCCACGGAGACCGGACATGTGCCCGGTTGATGGCAATAGGCTCGTCTCCTATTGCTTAAACATAACTGGCGAAATCATCATCAACCTGCCACAGTTTACTAGACAAGGCCTCGCCAATCGCACGAAACTCAACTCAATTCCCGGCAACTCTCGTCCAGTTGCTACCGCCACCCTGCGAAGATCGTTGCTGGCGAAATATGGGTGTACCTCTGCGTAACCCTTCGGGGATTGGTGTGATCTTATGTAATTTATGTAAGATACGACCACTCATCTGTTACCCTTTGATTATACATATAATGTCTAGATGGAGCATCAGATGTGTCAAAACGTGTCAAAAAATATCAGCCAACTGTTGGCTTATAAGTTCGCACACAGAGACCCTGTGCTCCGTGAGCACGCTGCCGCACGCACATATGTTTGAAATAGTTGCCTCGTTTTCTTTGTTTTGATTGCAGGGCGACGCTCCATCTAGACATTATATAATCAAAGCTAGCTAGGTTACCATTGATTGCCAAATTGTAAGAAAATTCGACTTAGAAGTGGTAAAACATACTAATAACTCCTTAGTACTTCGACTTTATAGTACAATTTTAGTAGCGGAAGAAGCACGTTTAGTCGCTATATGAACATTACGTTCAAAGATTTGGATTCTGCACAACATTAACAGGATGTTTGCCTTTTAGTTACGAGTTTCATAGTAATTCATCTGATTTGGTGAACTGAAATAACTGTGTATGTTTAATTGCAATATTGGCGGCTTGGGAGTCTAGCGTAGATCATCCTGGACTGACAGTCCACTGTTGGGCCTTAGTTAATCAATTATTAACTTAAATTGTGCAGCTTAAGGCATACGAGTGTTTAGTGCTGTTCCGGCTATCATTTGTAAAGCGTTGGTAGTCGTTACGGGTGATTCGAAGCTCGAAAGACAACCAGTCTAAAGAAGGGGTAGGCCGTCGTCCGGTTAGACTGGAATCCAATTCCAACAAAATTGGAAAAGGCTAGGCTAGATGATGATGAACACAGGCCTCTGCGCGTGACGCACTTGCCCGGTTTTTGTCCCTATTTTATTTAGCCCTTTTTGCTGCTGTTTTCGCTTTTTTGTTTTTTTTTTTGGTCCTATGATCAAAATTTCATATTGACTCGATGATTTCAGCCCCCAAAAGATTGCCAATTAATTCAACGTCAACCTGTACTTAATAGCAATTATCTGCACCATCATTAGTCGTGATCACTTTAAATAGTTAATTAATTATTCGTTGCAATAATACCTAAACATCATCCCCATCTGCCTAGCCTTTGACAACTATGTTAGGGTCGGCTTCCAGGCTAACCAGGATGTAGCTGAATACCAGTATTTTACATGGAGCGCATTTCTATCTGACCTCTACAACCCAGTTAGTACTGGGTAGTACGATACCCCTTGGTAAGAGACAATATCTAAACGATGCTGCAATAAATATCGTAGCGATTACAATCACAGCTTTAGTTGCAAGAGATAGACATTCCATAGCTGCGGCCGAGCGCTAGATTATTATGTCATCCAAATATAATAAATATAGGCTGCATCGGAATCTAGAACAATACATGACGGCTTCTTATTTATAATTTACTTGCTTATGGCCGCGGCTTTGGAGTTCGGTAACTGTCCCACGGGATTTCCTACCGGGATAAAATGTATCCTATGTGTTAATCCGGGTTATAAACCATCTCTGTGTTAAATTTCATTCTAATCCGTTCAGTAGTTTTTACGTTAAAGAGTTACAAACATACATCCATCCATCCTCAAAAACTTTTGCATTTTCTCCGTTTCTCAATTTACGAGACGGCAATAGGAAAACTCTAGAAGGACCTTATTGTGAGTGATGTTCTTCAGAAAGGTCAGGTGCGTACTTGAAACCGGCGTGCGTGTATTACCATATGGATGAACGTGGACGAAGCAAAATGAGTATACAGCGTGTAACAAAAGGGTATAGTCATTTGGAAGAGTGTGGTACCGACCATCAAACTGAATAACTTTCTTTATGGGACCACCATCGTAATCACAAAAAAATAATCAACTGCCCCATACAAAATTTCAATACCTACTCGACCCAAATGTATGGGACAGCTGATTATTTTTTTCCCATCCCATAGAGAAAGTTGTTCAGTTTGATGGTTCGTACCACACTTTTCCATATGACTATACCCTTTCTGTTATATGCCGTATAAGGATCGTAACAGCTGGCTTTCTACATTTTCTGTCTACCCCCAAAAGCGTTAGTTTATGCATGTATGTTTCTATATGGAAAGAAGAAAGAAAGAAAATATATTTATTTGTCGCAGGGACATGACGTGCATCATACAAAGTGACAAAAAACAAAAAAAAATAACAATACATCTAACTCCTCAATCACTAATAGTTCGTGGATGGGTTAGACACTTTGCTCTGGTATACAAAATGATAGTCATAGAAAAAGTGTGCACCATACCAGTTAAAATTTATTTTTTTTATAAACCCTTTTTGAGGAAGAAAAAGTATAATACGTTTTCTTTTGACCTCATTCTTCTTATTGTTTATTCAAAACAATTTTACCTCGTCACACAAAATATTATAAAAGGGCCTTGTAACAAAAAAAAATGTGTGACAAGCCAAGTCAGCTACTCTCGTCAATATGTTTTCTCCTAGCTGAATGTTTGATGGAAACTCTTCTAGGTTCCGAATCCTCAACTAAAATATTTAACAAGCTTACGTAACTAGATCAATACAGACAGACAGCAACATATATATCGATGTAACAGGTGAGAAAGTACAAAGAAAGATTATAGGCTCAGAAAGAATACTCCGGTCAACGCGTGATGGTAGCATTTTTTAACGTTCCTTTCGAACGACTGTTTCAACACCGACCGAACTGGAGGGCTCAATTAGTTGTGCATTGGGGAATGCTATTCCCCACATAATAACCCGAGCAATTTTAGAATAATTACAGTTTGCAAAAAAATATTATTATTTAATACGTTGAGATTATGAGTTGTTGATTTGATTGTTGATTTCGTTTGATGTTTTGAAGTATTGAGATTTTCAATGTTAAGATTATGATTGTTGATCTTATGTACACACGGCTACACATCAAGCTATACATTTCCAGTTTATGCTGATCTCGTATTGTATAGGATTTCCGTACAATGCGAGGTCCGCTTATACTGGAAATGTATAGCTTGATGTGTAGCCGTATGTACCAATCCCGTAACACGGGTAAAAAAAACTTCCCGTGGTACTACTGGATCGCTTGGTAGTCGTCGGGTTTTTTTTTACCCGGGCAACAAACGAACACAACCAGTTGAGTAGTTCAATATTTTTATAAAAATAATGTTTTATTGAGTCCCTTCATACCAACGACTGGATTATGAGGTATTTCACAATATCTGTGAAAGGTTGGCTCTTTATTCCCCAATATCTCCGTAACTAGACGGTTCTCAGGTATGGTTTAGAAAAAAAAAAGGTCGCAATGACGGCGCTTGTTCTCCACAAGCGCTTTTCAGTAAAACCGGTACGGAAAATATGAGGACGCCGCTCTGGACACGGACATTTCCTGAGAAATACTACTAAAGTATCTGTCACTGTCCGATGTCCGCAGGTGGTCCGCATTTTGTGCATACGAGCTTGAATGTTGAACGAGTTGCTTGCCAAACGCCGATCGTTGTAGAAATCTATGAAGATGATCTTTTCCAAGCAATTATAGGAATGTCTTTTGACTGGTCTAATTTAATTCCTTAAAAATCTTCGATCATCAATATCGAATTCTGAAATTCAACTAACTACAAGCCGCCAATTATTGCTTTTGGTCCTTCTGCCGTTTCCTCTCCCATGTGCCCGTTGTCTAGGGCTGACACTAGGGCTATTTGTGGCCATAACCTTGACATGCGGTTGCGACACGAAACGAAACGCGTTACTTTTTATTAGGGCATCCATATCGAAATGTTACATTATTTGTATAGGCTTGGGTTTGAATATTAAATACAACTATGTGCTGTTTAGTAACATTTAAATCCGTAATGAGTACACTAAAAAAAATGCACGCCAATCAAGTGACTTTTTAGCTTGATTGACGATATCTTGTTTAGATTAATCAAAATCTTAGTTGAGTTGATCATCACGACATGATCGCAGCAATGCTAGTTCAAATGATTGAACGCTCAAACAAGTTTCTTGATTACCCTTGACATGACATCATTGTAGAAGAGTTAAAAAAGAGACAAGTTAAAAAATGTTAACTGTAACAAAATAAGTTAGTTGTGTCATTCAAAGCATTTTGATTACCTCAGTATAGCATCTATCATTGCAATTAATTGTATTAATCATACAACTTGATCAAATCTTGCGCTAAATGTTTGCGTTAAATAAGTTTCTTGGTTGTGTTTATCACTATTTGGTTGTGTTTATTACTATTTGACTTGATTGCTGCAAATAGGTTTTGTGATAACTCCAATCAAAATCCCGTTTCAAATCTCAATCAAATAAAAGTAGTAGCTGTGATCATTGCGCTTGATAGGCTCAGATGCAAACAAGTTACTTATTCAATCTAAATAAAATCTTGATTGTGGCAACTACTTTTTTTTTTCAGTGTAGTTGTATCTCACCTTCTTGCACTTCTACCATGTGACTTGGGGAAGAACACGTTTTTTTTTATTCTTCCCTGTCTACCATTCTACTTTCACTCTCTCTCTCTGTTTACCAATATATTCTCTATCATTCCGTCCATTTTATTTCTTTAACATAATTGACTCTTATCGCCCCTTATCGCCGTAAGTAATAACCAAAAATTTTGAAAAATAACGAGGAAGTAGTTAATTATTTATAAATTTACAGGAAAAGGACAGACTGCCTCGTTGGCCTAGTGGTCACAGGCGCGACTGCTGTGCATAAAGTCCTGGGTTCGATTCTTGGGGTTTTCCATTAGGAATTTCTCAGTAACAGCCACGGAGTTTATGGCAATATGCTTGCCCTTTTAAATGGGACTCAAGTATAACTGGCGAAATGTGGGTGTATTATTGGGTACACCTCTGCCTAAGAGAGGAGTGATGTTATGTTATTTACAGTAAAACTTACAAGAAGTCTAGTAAATAACTCGATATTGTGGGTACAAAATTACATATTATAGCAGTGATAGCCTATTGGTGTGACAATCGAATTGCTAAGTCATAGGTCTCGAGTTCGAACCCAAGGCACGCACCTCTGATTTTTCGAATTCATGTGCGTATTGTATTATTATCACTTGCTTCGGTGAAGGAAAATATCGTGAGGAAACCAGCATGCCTGAGAGATATTTCTCGACAGCATACAAAGCCATGTCCGAGGCCCATGGGTGGCATAAAAACTCTCGACACCAGGTGAGGCACTAACCATACTATAAAAAAGAAGAATGTATGGAAGATTATGTTTTTCAACTAAAACGTAAAGTTTGTTTTGGGGATAAATTATTTAATTATTCATCCCGACTACGGACCCCTCACTGTGCGTGTTCCGACACGCACTTGGCCTTTTTCAACCCTTCACTCTCCATTCCATTAAAATTAATAGCTATGAACATCTGAACCTTTCAACCGAAATAATACAAATGCGTCGTTTTTTGACTATCCACAAAATCGTAAAGAAAACAAACACTAGTGCGCTACTGACATATTCCTCTAATTTTTAATGTGCACAAAGAGAACAAGATTGGTCATGACCCGTTACTTCGCCTGGGTTTTGACAGTTTTTTTAACATCTCCTCCAGATTTAAAAGTATTTCAAATCGCGATGTCTAAAAAACGATTTTTTATACCTCCATCTATCGATATTATGTAATTATTCTTCCAAATTCACTGGTTATCTGCCTAAAAATTGGTCTTAAATGTGATAGGCGAAGTATTGGTACTTTTCTCTAACTTCGCCTACATCATGTTATAGCGTCAAATATTAAATTTCATTTCAAAGTCTACTTACTACATCTAGTGTAAGTATTTTAGGAAGTGATAGACGACTATAAATTTTAAATAAAGCACCATAAAGTCGATTTTAAAAAAATAATCTTTTGTAGGCGAAGTTAGGCTACAGTCTGAAGTTAGTTCCATACATTTGATGTATTGCTGATAGGGCTGCCAATTTTTTTTGTTAATTTATATTACTGCAAAATAAAAGGGTAACAGTTTCTACAAAAAAAGAAAAATAGAGCTTGATAATTATTTATTAGAGTGCCAAAAATATTTATGATAAAAACTCAGCGAAAACATTTGCTTAAATTATTTGTATCCTTTAATCTACTTAGTTACGTCAATGCTTTTTTAGAGATCAATGCAGACATAAATGCAAGTAGTTTCAGGTAATAATTACCTTATAACTAAATAGCCGGATTAAACATATAAATGTTTAATTAATTCGGAAACATAGGAACTAGATAACAATATTTGGCTCATAATCCTTAAGTTCACATATAGGTAGGTACATCAATACTAAATTTGAGATATAAAATCAGACTAGACTAGGTCAATCATAGACTTCAAGTTTCTAGCTTAATAAGAAAATAAAATTTTATCAAAAAAGTAAACAGCAACAACATTTAACTTACATTAATACTTAGACATTAAATCAGTCTCAAAACACGTCAGTCAAAAATACAAAAACAAAAAACACTTTATTTAAAATAGACTTAATTATTATTGGATGTTGTAATTACTTAAATCAATATTAAATATGATATGACCCCTTCGAGAAATGTTTGGCTCAGGCAATACCCTAACAATATCATCTAAATGCTTCATAGTCCAAATATCATCTATTGTAGGATAAGTAAACACTGATCCTCTTTTAAATTTTGATTCCTTCACTTTCCTCACAAATTTGACCTCAGGCACGTCATCTTTCATCGATATTACTTTGCCTACGAAATGCTTTACGCTCTTTTTTGTAGCAAATTTAGCCAAAATCCAGAAATCTGTTTTAAATTTATTACCATTCTCTGTGAAATATTCAATGTCAGACATTCCGTAACTTATTGATGGTTCTACGTTTTCTTGTTCTTCTTGTTGGTAGTGTCTGATGAATTCGTCCATAGTTTCATATTCTGAATCGTCCGTTTCAGCTACAGACATTTCAATGCTGGATTCACTATCGGATCTCTCCTTTCTTTGTTTGATAGGTTTGTACGTCTTCTGCAACTTCTTTTTTCTAGTTTCCTTACTTATTATTTTTCTCTTCATACATGCCACGTCTTCTTTTATTTCTTGTGTAATTTCTTCTAGGGCTTTTCTTTTATTAGCTACCATTTCTTTTTTTATTGGGAGTAATTCCATGTGCAAGGCAGACCGTGATATTCTGACCCCTTTCATTTTAAGATTTGTATTTCCTTGCTTACTTTGCAGGTTTTTTTGAGACGATCCTGCTTTGATAGTGACATCAGAGGTAATTACAATTTTCGGTTTTTTGGTTTGTAGGCATTCTGGTATTTTGTTAATAAATGTCATATTTGCTTGGTCGTTCCTTGAAATTTTACTCAAGTAATGAACAGTTGATAGTTGTGAGGAGGATTCCTCAGTATTTTGCATGTAAGCATTGATACTCCTGATACACAAGTTATTCAAGCTATCGGGAGCCTTTGGCATCAGCGATGACTTCAACTGCAGTAATAAGGCAGAATTTGGCTGAATTTCTGGATCATTTTCTTCTAGTCTATTAATATTTTTTATTGCTTTTCCTTTCTTTGGTTGAGTTGATACATCCTTAAAATCGCTTGAAGAGACCGATTTTCCCGGTGGGACATTTAGTTTCTTGTTTCGTATTTTTTTATTTGGATCTGGACTGCGTGTCTCCTTCAGCCAGTCTAATAGTGCATTGTCAATAGTATATGGCATCACCTTGTGATTTGAGCCTGGTAGTTTACTTATTACTTTATCCGGGTTAAATGGTGCAATGCCAGTACTTTTGAATGCACTGATTATGTTGTGTGTTTTTTCGTTAAGTTGGTCCATTAATTTTTTGAGTAGATCTGGGAAATGTCCCTTGTGAATTGTTGCTTCCCTTGGGTTTTTTATCTTGTAACGTAATAAAATTTCTCTCCATAGTTTTTTTAATGGGCCAAAATAGCACACATCCAAGGGTTGAGTCAAATGGGATGAATTTGGGGGTAAAAATACGAAACGTATATCATTTTCTTCACAATATGTCACAATTTTGTGATTTATGTGGGAGGCCAGGTTATCTCCAATAAAACCTTCGATCCAGTTTTTGTTTTAGCCCAGGGTAAAATAATACTTTCAAACCAATCTTCGAACAGAACACTATCGAACCATCCCGATTTAGAACGGTT
The DNA here is from genome assembly GCA_947578425.1 of Eugnorisma glareosa. NCBI lineage: Eukaryota > Metazoa > Arthropoda > Insecta > Lepidoptera > Noctuidae > Eugnorisma > Eugnorisma glareosa. Next base: position 5,648,314 of record OX387981.1, read on the forward strand.
GAATCTGGATCCTTTAGGTCCGTTCAGTGTCCATTGTGTGTATAAGTGCTCAGCTTTATACACAACGTATGGTGCAAGACATTCTCCTCCTGCAGTTATTGCGAACATTATAGATATAGCCCCCTTCGTATAATTTAACACCCTTTCGGGGTACTTGACTCCTCTTCTGAACAAACATTTTTGAGCCCCAGGATTATCGGTTAAATTTGTCTCGTCGTAATTTAAAATGTTCTCATAAGAGATTCCTTCCAGTGATAGCTTTAGATTTTTGAAATATTCCTCCATTTCTACAGGGGATTTTTCTGCACGGCTTCTTTTTATATTTTGGATCAGTCTGTTGGTTAAGTCTGATTTATTTCGTTTTAAAAAAGTGTATGCCCACTTCTTTCCGGGTAACTTGTTATTAAAAATGGAAAGTCTTCCATTGACCTCCAAATATCTAAAAATAAAACAATTAAATTAGTAGGAGTTAAATAGTAGTAGGGGAAATTGAGAATAAAATGTGTAAAACTAAAATTATCAAGTGATTTTTTTATTCCTAGGCCTTACAGACGTTTATGCATACTCAACTCAAGTATATTTCTAGATACAATATTATTTTGAACATCACCTATGTACAACAATTCGCAAATCCAGAAGGGTCAAAGGACTGCCATATTCGGCGGCTGCAATTAACACTCTTTTTATATTATCTTCCTCCTCATCAGTTAGCCGAGTTGGGCATCCTGGACTTTTAGGGTGTTTATTATGTAGCTTGTCCAATAAAGTTCGACGAGGTATCCCAAAAGTTCTTTCTGCTTCGTATGAAGACATCGTTTTCTTTCTTAATGCTTCTACTGCCAATTCTATCATATTTTTTGAATGTTTCACAGTGTATTCCCTTTTTTTGGGTTTCGTCGCTGGTCCCTTGATTTTTGGCATTGTCCATCGATAGTTCTGTAACCAGTTTTATGATCTAGATAAGCTCTCACACTACCTATCTAAACAACTGAACAAGCCTGTATTAACTGATATTTTAGTATGTTTATGATGTTAAATAACCTGGGTATAATATGTAGGATCAAAATAATTGTCAAGACGAATTAATGTTGCCCAAAATCGGTCTTCCGGTTTTTTGGTCTTCCTGCAAAAATCTTGCAAGTCTTGTGCTACAGTTACCTGACTAACCTAACCTAACCGTTACCATAAATATTCAATTAAACCCATGTTTGACTTTGACGTAATTTCCATGACTGCAAATTCGGTCTTATTCTTGCTCAAATCTTACAGGGTCCATCTTAGTCTTGGCCTTGCCAAAATGCAAGAACAAGACCAAGACCGATTTTGGGCAACACTAAGACGAATCAAATATTTTGAATTTCGTTGTTTCGAACGTTGGTAATTCAGTCATAGTTATTATGAAATTTCGGAAATTTAATACGTAGCCATCAGCTCCGTGTTATAATAATATTGCATTGTTATCTGTCTTGCACAAGCATGCACAATTTCAGCTCAATCGGACAACATAAAGTGGGTCAAATTTAACTTGCAAGATTACAGACAGACACACAGCGGGACAGGTGAAACTAAATAAAAGCTTGTAGGTAATAATAAAATGCAAATGGCAATAAAAAAAGAATATTATAAATAAATATTATTACAATGTTGAAATTGACAACCCTAGGGGCAGGCGAAGTTTGGCAACAAGATGGCTGTCGCTATCACCATAATAACATTTTATTGAATTACCACGTTTAAACGTAAATTAGACAAAAAATTCTAGTGTCATATGAAAGAATATTAGTAGTAGATTATAATTTAATAATAAATTTAACCTTACCTGTTCTGTATCACTGCCTAAAACTGAAGTTAAATCGCAGACAAAAAAAAACACGTGTTTTCTCTTGAGAAAAAATTGCACTGGTCGCCAATAACGTGAAGTTAGCCACAAGTATTCCTCAAAATCTTGCCATAGATGAAAAATAGTTATCATTTAGTAACTTTACGCGAAGCCAAGCCTAAAATAGAAATGGCAACTTCAACTTATTTGAAATTAGGCGAAGATATGTGGCACAGGCGAAGTAACGGATCACGACGGTATTGTCTAACTGCTGCTCATTTTGACAGCTGAGATATTTCCAACAGAAAATGAACATTGCAGACTAAAACTGCTTAATATTGTAAACAAGGCAAAATTATTTTTTTTCTCTACGTCAGACAAGGATTTTGTGATCGTTAATACGCATATCTGTGAAGAATTCAAATTGATAGAAAACACGTGAAAAGTTCTATGAAAAAAAAACATTGGATTCACCAATTCCACGTTCTTCGAATCGAATTGGTGATAAGAAACCCATTTGCCGAACAGCACCGAAGAATCACTTGTATGTACTTAACAAGCTATTTCCAGGAATAATTACATCAAATACATCAGACAAGCCTAAAGCGTCTTTATTTACAACCAGCTTCTTTTATGATGATTTAGAGGACAATGACTCTTGTCCTATCTGTTCCACAGGGTTTATTCACCTGAGTGACCTATAAAACATATTAAAATTTGTTTACGTTATTAGTCGGTTTGTATCCACATTAGTTTCTGAGTAAACCATAGTTGTGTCTGTTTTACATCCTGACTAAGGTGAATAAGTTGATGGATATTATGATGTATGGATGAAAGCAAAGAATAGGTGAGTCAAATCAGTAATCTTCATTTTGTTATACAGAGTGTAACAAGACCCTTAACGAAGCCGTCAACCCATCACACTAAGTAAGAAAACGAAGAAACGATTTTTTTTGGGGAGTAAAAACACGTTTTATGCTAACACTCAATGTAACGCAGCCAAAACATTGTGCTGATGGATGGATTGAATAGTACGGGGTCGTGGAGGTGTTTACAGTTTAAAAATCATACGTTAGAAACATGTATATAAAACAAAAACTAGTGAAAAAGTTGGAACTTTGACTGCAATATCTCCGTAACTAGAGGGTTCCCAGGTATGGTCTAGAACAAAAAAATGTTCGCAATGACGGGGAAAACAAGTGTCTTTCGGCTTCGTTACCCTTTATTAAGAGGTGCCATACCTAACAATGATGATGAAGATGTAACTCCAAAGTCGTAAAGTGGAGTTACCTGGACGGAATAGGAAAATCTCCCATCGAGCCTCTGCTTTGCCATCCGTGATCTTCACACCATGGAGGCGGCGAAGATTTGGACCAACAAAATTGGAAATACTACAGCAAGCGACGACGCAGAAAAATAATACTTAAAAGCACTTTTATTTAAGACTTTTATACTTCTTTCTGTCTAAAGCCTCTGTCAGCACGTTAAGCTGGTTTTTTGAGACTTTTGTCCGTATTTCTGTCCGTGCCTCGGAAAGCACGTTAAGCCGTTGGTCCCGACTGTCAACTGTAGATCTTTGACAGCCGTTAAGTACTCAGTGGGCTGAAAATCTGACAACCAGTCTTACCAAGGGGTATCGTATTACCCAGTACCCAACCCAGTACTACCTAGATTGTGGAGTTCAGATGGAAATCGCTATATTTAAAATACAGTACTCAGCTGAATCCAATTAGACTGGAAGCCGACCCCAACACACAGTTGGAAAAGGCTAGGCAGATGATGTTTGAAGAGTTGGGCTGTTCCTAATTATGGCTAGAAGTTCCTAATCGTAGTTGTTTTAGGAGGCCTACATGTACAGCAGAGGACGATTTCGGGTTAGCAACATGTCTCTCTATGCGTTAAGAACGGTTCTGTTATTTTTAGCTCTTCGTAACAGTTTTAATTAGTCTTTGGCATAGTCTGTTAAACTCATTAAAGATTACACGTATGATGTTATATGTATGTTGTTTGTCTTAAGTATTCATTATAGTATGTTATATTATGGGTAGACTAAGCATAAATTCCGCCATAAGGGACTTTGCAGAACGTTCATTAATGTTCTACAGTGTTCGTGTAAAGAATAGAATAGAATAGAATAGAATACTCTTTATTATGTACACCATAAAAATTACAGATACAAATGTAAAACATTATAAAAGGGGTGACACAATGGGCGGTCTTATCGCTAAAAGCGATCTTTTAAAGACAACCTTAGGATGGATTTAAGGGGGAAGGAGAGAACATACTGCAGGTAGCCTACCGTGGTGGGCTACTGGTGTACCATTTACATATATACAATAAATAAATACATATATATACAAAAAAAAAAGGTTCAGCGAATGAAGTTTTATGTTTCATGGGAATTACAAATCTACGAGCTATTTGTCGAATGCAGTTCCAAACTCCGGGCGCCTACTGAGGGTTTATTACCTACAAATAAATTTCCAGTTTGCAATAAACCTGAGGACCTAGACAAATTCATATTCCAGTGATTACGATGTTGGAAAACCCCAACATAAAACGGATTTTCTCATGAGCCGTGATAGCTAGACAGATGAAATTTTCATATTTCTGTTGCCGCGAGCTCCCATGCAACAAACCTGTTTTTTTTTTAGTAATGCAACGGAACTCTTTGTGTGCGAGGCCGACTCGCACTTGGCCGGTATTCTCCTGTGCCTCTGTACCTGAGATTTTGTTGTTTCATTGGCGCGGGCTATGGTGCTTTTAAAAACCGTGTGCAATAGGCCTTAGCCAATTTAGTTCACCTTTCCTGTACACAGTTAAACGTGATGAAAATTTCATTGTTATTTATTGGGGTTGTCCATTAGGGATTTCGCAGTAGTAGTACCTACAGTCTGGATTTGTGCTTGCTTGGTTGTTTGCAATAGGCTCGCCCCCTATTACAAGGGACTTAAACATTACTACCGCAATGTGGGTGAATTGCAAGGATGTAGCGGCACTAAAAAAGGAGGTACCTTTTGTTGTGCTTCTACATTTTTTTTTACAGAAATATAGTATAAAAATTAGGACAGCGCCATCTATGACACAAATAAAGAACTAGCATCAAAATTCTAAATCGCGCTCTTAAAGTTATCCGCGACATAAGACCATAGAAAAACCTGACAAAAACTGTTGTACGTATCGCTTACCCCGAGGTAAGAGCGGGGTAAACGATACAAGCGTGATGTAACTTAAAATCATTATAATTTTGGGAAATGTTATGTTGTGATCGCGATTACTTGCGATGAATATGGCGAAGACCAAGGTGATGACCAACAGCACTAAGCGCAACATAGGAATTGGGGGGGGGTGAGGATTGAACATGTCCATGAGTACATTTAGTAATTTAATAGTCTCCTTCCAGGCAAGACAAGATAAAGAAGTTGCTAGACGCACCGAGAACGCCTGGAAGAGCTATTGGTCGATGAAACAAATTTAATAATGAAGAGACCTCTCCCTCTTTCACTGAAGACAAAACTCATGGACATGTGTATTCTTCCTACCCTCACCTACGGAGCGCAGACATGGTCACTAACCCAGCGTCAAATGTCCGCACTCGGGGTCTGTCAACGATCAATGGAGCGTAGTATCCTTGGAGTTAAACTTACTGATCATTATAAGGAACTCGATACTACGTTCCAAAACTCAAATTGCTGATGAAGGTCACGTCTATCGCATTACAGAGGAGCTAGTAGCCACACAATGGGTCCCAAACAGTAGAAAACGACAACGCGGCAGGTCCAAAAGGAGATGGCGGGACGAACTCAACTCTTTTCACAAAGATTGGCGAGTAACAGCACTAGATTGGGATAAGGGGAAGGACCTTTGCCCTGCAGTGGGACACTAATGGCTAATAATAATGTTGTATTGATACTCCTGACTACATGGCTACGAGCCATATCTACTCATTACAATTCCGACCGAGTCAGACCAATTAACACAGTCCAGACAACTAAGGAATATGAAAGTGGAACAGAAGTATACCATGGCTTTCCTAATTAGGGCTAATGTTATGCGAAGGACTAATTATGCAATTTTGACGGTCTGTCGGACGTTGGTGTTGATTTTAGAAATTGGGTAGGTTCGCAAAATCTCGACTCAAACGGGTTGAGTGAGTTCAAGCGCTTGGAGTTGTAATTTTTATTAGGGGTACAGTTCAGTTTGCTTGAAAGGCCAAAGGGTGGTTTGAATTCGATTATAAAGTTGCTGTAGATTCTTGTGACAATATTATATCAAATAAAAGAAATTGCTTTTAATGCTTTTCGCTAACCGCCTCATCGGTCTAGTGGTCGCAATCACGACTGCTGACCATGGGGTCCTGGGTTCGATTCCTAGGTCGGGCAAAGTGTTATTAGCTATTTCCATCATGAACTTCTCAGTAGCAGCCACAGAGTCTGGATTTGTGCCCGGTTGACGGCAATAAGCTCGCCCTCTATTACATAAGACTGAAACATAACTGGCGTAATGTGGGTGTACTATTAGGTGCAGCTCTACTTAATTCTTCGGGAATAATAATGTTTTTAGTTTAAACAAAGCAAATCTCACACTTCTAGCTTTAGTATTCCACTATTTATCGTTCTATGGCGATGTTATAAAAGTTACGTTCGTAGCTATGAAACGGTTTCATTAGGTTAGCAACCCCATAGCTGGGTTTATGGCTGAAAATGTAGGTTTTGGTATGTTTTATGTCTAGTTGCCGTGAACCTAGTCTGATAAACAAATGTATTTGTTTTTTTTTTTATAATAAAACGTACCATAGCATTACGCCTGCATTTACTGATGAGTTAGACAGGGACGTTTAAGAACAATACACCTACGTTTAGTCAATTTTATTATCAGTCCTATGCAATAAAGGTCATTGCTATTATTGGGGCATAAAAACCACCATACCGGGCTACTGTAAAAAGCATAGAACCAAATTGACATAGTTACCTCATCGCCCTTACTTTGCAGTAAATCAATATGACGATGGAGGGTCTACAGCTTCCACAAAAATAGTTCAAACTGCTTTTCAAAAACAGTCAGAGAAAATCCATTAAATTCCCTGACTGAAGACCAATTCCAAGACTCTATCCTCAACTTCTGTTGGCATTTTACTGTAAAAAAATATTGAGGGAAAAGGCACTGAAAACGAAGTTTTTTCGAGAAATAAATTATTACTCACTAGCAACCCACCCCGGCTTTGCACGGGTGCAGTATTATAATATAAACCTTCCTCTTGAATCATTCTATCTATTAAAAAAAACCGCATCAAAATCCGTTGCGTAGTTTTAAAGATATATATAGGGACAGATAGCGGAAAGCGACTTTGTTTTATAATATGTAGTGAAACACATTTTTCTTTCCCTCTGACACTGCTAATTTTATTGCTAAACCAACTAGGCCTAGCCAGTTTATATTGAAATAGTTTTAAATCACACTATTGTAGGCGGTAACCGATTCAACATAAGCTCTTATAGAAATAAAAGACTTCATTAATTATATCTATTTAGAGTTAGGACAATAGAACTGATTTAGTTTAGAAGGTCAGGCGGGGGAGTACAGACAAGGTAGCTATTAGTCAGTTTATGTGCATCTAACTGGCTATATAGTTAAAAGCATAGGTTGCTATATCAGGTCAGTAGGATAAATTCCGGTATCTTCTCGTCCAACTTACCGCAGTGTATCAAGAAGAAAGTGTATGACCAGTGTGTATTGCCAAACATGGTCGCTCACAATGGGCCTCATCAGAACGCTTAAAATCACCCAAAAGGCCGTCTCCATTGCCTTTTGGGTGATTTTAAGCGTTCTATGGTGCGGTGCTATGCTCGGAGTTTGCTTGCAAATCAAAAATTAAGAAATCCGCAAGAGAACCAAGAATACCGACGTAGCCCGAAGAATTGCCAAATTTAAGTAGCAGAGGGCATGCACATTGCTCGCAGAACGGATGGCCGATGGAGCTGAAAAGTTCTGGAGTGGCGAGTTCTGTTCTGTGGCGAGTCGCACGGGACCGCCCAATGTGGACGTCTTTCGGCTGAAATGATGGTGATAAATTCTGGCAAACGTTCTGGAAAAACGTGTTGAACTTAATCTTACCGTTTTAGGGCCACGGTAAGAAGTACGAACACACGGAGTAAGCGTTCCTAACGTAAATTCGAAAGATTTTATAATTGAAAATATTAGTTTATTTTAATATACTAACTTAGTTTTAAGTCTGTTTACATAATATCAATGGGTGATACTAGGTGTAATTTCCTGCACACATTTGAACGAAACTGCTATAGGACATTTGTATTTTCGATTTAAAAATCGTTTGTCTTTCGTTACGGTTTTGCTTTCAATGTTTTTAGGGTTCCGTATTCAAGGTATAAAAACGTAAGCCTATTACTAAGACTCCACTGTCCGTCTGTCTGGGTGTCTGTCACCAGGCTGTATCACGGTTGTGAAGGCTACACAGTTGAAATTTTCAGAGATGATGTATTTCTGTTGCCGCTAAAACAACAAATACTAAAAACAGAATAAAATAAATATTTAACTCAACAATGTGTGTGTTTTTTTTAGATTTTTTTTTAGACGCACGTGGCTGGTTTTTTTTTCTTTTCGATTTTGTTTTCGATGGCGACAGCTATAACCCGGGAGCTTTCAGAGACAAACAATCGCTTTCACAGCGTTTCGCATTTAATTTCAATAGTTTAGTCAAATGCTTTCTGTTTCCTGTAGTTTATGTCAATCAAGTACCACAATCGTTATATTTGATAGATTGGCACTTTATTCAGTGTCTCGAATGAAAGGTTTAACATCCAATTACATACATAGGCACATCTATCATCAGTAACAAGTAGCTACTGGATTGTTTGAATATATTTTTTTCAGCTCAACCGAAAATTATCGTGAAATCTTGACTGGCTCTTACCGTTACTGATACCTTTTGATAGACAACGTAAGCTCAATGATAAGATCTTGTAGGTTGTGGACGTAACCTTAAAACCCAGCTACTTCTCACTTAAAAAAAAAGAAAATTAAACAGGAAGATGGCAATGATATAGATCTGAGTGACGCACGCGCAGAAACATTCGACCCGCCACGTTTCAGTATGTTTACAAATGTAATTCAAACACCGCAAACTATTCAGTTTAGTACACTTTTAACACTAACACGTAGAAAAAGAAACGTTTTGTGAAGAGTTAACTGACTTAGAATAAATAGAATGAAGTATCTTTGGAAGATACTTCTGTTTCTTTCTTGTCAGCGCGAAGTTGATAAAAATAGCTCAAGCCGTGGAAACATTTTAGCTAATCAATTGGTAGCGAAGTTGATTAACGGCCGTTTTCAATAACTTACTAACAGTTAACGGGACGTTGCTATCTCAGATAAACAGTTAAAGAAACATCAACTGTCAACCCTCCGAGAGACAAATAATTGACGTGGATAGGATATTCTTGTCATTTTTTTTATTATTTATTTAATTGTATTACATTTATTAATTAAAATAACCTAAAGTAAATAACCGAGCAACAAACTTAAAAAATGGCGTCAAAACTCCTCCTTCTTGTCAATTAATTGCTAACTTTGTTTATAGAAACACCGATAGCTACTAGAGTAAGGCATATTAACTAACCGTTATACATAAGTAAGTAATTGAAAATGGCCGCTACTAATAATAAAGGATGCCGTGACGTACCTACCGACATTTTAAGTCTCATCCTTCTACTTTTGAAGACTTTTTGATAGTCAAAGAAATATAAGAAGCCTATTACTGATACAGCAGCAGTTCATTAGAACTACAAGCTTTAGCTTCTTTTGAGGATAGGTCATAATAAGACGGCACGGTTGGCGCAGTGGCTGAGCGATTGGCTGCCGCGGGACCCCGCACGGAACAAATTTTTGTATGACCTTTAGCCCCTACACGTAGTTGTTCCGGGTCTGGCTGTTTGTGTGTGGGGTAAGGTTTTTATAAAAAAAAAAAATGGAACAAGTATTCATATAGATGAATACTTGTTCCATTTTTTTTTTATGAGACTTTTGATATCATAAGCTATTATTTAACTAGCCTTGTTAGTAGGTGTATTAAATCTTGCAACTGGATTTCAAACCAATTCCCCCCAATCGACTAAGCTGACATTTTGCACACACCTTTGGTTCTGGTGACAATACATTTTTATGACAAACATGAATTGATCCTGCACTCAGGATCGTCTCCTCTCGAGAAAACGTCGAGAAATAGCACGGACACGAAACTTACGCGTTCAATGTTGATAGAACCTAAACATAATTACTTCGTTTCATTTTAATAAAAGTTTGGAACAAAAAGTTTAATTTATTTACTATTCAGGTTTACACACGATGTTTTCCGTCACCGTAAGACCGAAATGTCTTATAATAACTTCAAATACAGAAGTTAGCAATTGAAAATAACATCAGTAAGAAATTAATGAGAATTGATTAAATTACAACGACTTGGGGTAATAGCACGTTTAGAATGCCAAAAGAATGAGATTTAAATGTTGTCAGAAAACAGTGAAGTTTGATATTAAGATAAATAATATAGTAACCAGCTATGGTGACAGCTATGATGACGAGGAAAAGTGGAAACCCCAAATAAATCAGGATAAGTATATAAGAATAATGAGCAACCAATTTATCAGATTTTACCTAGACCTATTTTGCCTATGTTCAGCAGTGGACAACAACGGGCTGAAATGATGAATGATGATGATGAAATGACCTAGACCTTAATTAAACCTCCATGCCCTAACATTACGCATTTAGAAGAAACTTAATCAATATAAGTACGAATCGCTTCGTTCTCTTTATGGTGTACCTAAAGTACTAAAGTGCCAGTAATATTGAGTTTAATTACTAGTCTCGTTCCGCTGTTGGAATATTATGGGAAAGCAATGATATTGATACTTTGGAAAGTCCTAAACTGGCCCATTAAAGATCTGGTATGAACTTTATGGTCTGGACATTAGGGAACAAGGTATAATCAGTTATCATATTTTTGAGCTAAAAGATGTTAGGTACTTAATTTTAGCGTCTGTGTTAATTTTTCTTGCAAAATAATTTCTGTAATAATTATAATTATTTAAGCAAAATGAATGTAAATCAGTAATTAAATTGGTTCGATATTTTTTAACGTAATGTTTGTTTCAAATTCACATAGAAACGTTCGAATATGGACACATTTTGAGGATCGAATTTAACACGAAACGAAAAGCTGTTTTTTGTTAGCGAAGTAGATTCTACATAACAAGTTTTTCAACGTTTATTTTATAATATCGTAATCTCACCGTTCTCGTAAACACAAAAATGTAAACAATCGTAAAAATATGACTCGGTAAAAAGCTTTAGATAAACAAAATCGTACATACCTGAATCTTAAAAAAAACTCGGCGAAGAACAATCGAAGAAAATCCAAGGAAATACAAGAGAACACTTTTAAAATAAAAACAACAATAAAATCCACCACAGATAACCACTAAGCAGACGACGATATAAAACGTCGAATGGAACTCGGCGACATCGTTTTAAAAACCCAATGAAAACCGATAGGAATAAACTTTCGAAACCGCGACCGCAGCGGTACTGAACCAACTCGCAACGTGTACAACAGAATACGTTGGATTTTCACTCATAAAAATAACTCAGAGTACCTAAACGTTGATGAAAAACATCGCTTTTCCGTGTAAAGCTTATCAACGTGTGTTCAAAACGTTCACATCACACTTTCCGATCATTCCCAATTTACGCGCCATTTTTTACGTGTTTCTAATTTAATTATAGCTATCTTTAAAAACGTTAATTATGAGCAATATTTATCACTGAACACAGATTAAATATAGTTTTATTTACGTATTTCCAAGCGCGCCCATTTTCTTTTAAATCTGTCATCGGCACATGACAAATGCGCGCGCAAATCACTGTCACTTTTTTTTTTGTCAAGGTTTTTTTTTCATTCAGCCTAGTTGAGATTTTTGTACGCGTTTATCGTACGATATCTTTGACATCGCGTGTAAGACTGGCTAAAATTAACGCGTGTTGGTGCATAGCGTTCGGCCATTGCCGGCGTCGGTCGGCGATGCGCCGGCGATCGATCGATGGATCGAGAGATCGATATTGTGCAGATGTTTTCTTAGGGTTCCGTACGCAATAAGTTTTGGTGACGTTTATTTTGTTTAGCGTGGTTTTGTGTAAGAGAGGAATTTAGGTCTTAAACACTGTCGATCAGTGAAAATCTTAAATTGAAGGAGAAAAATGTGCGTAAGTTAATATTATTGATGAGATAGGTTAGCATTTTATGGCCACAGCAATAATTCTGAACATCTAGTTTAAATTAAATATGTTTCCCAATATTTTGATTTTCCCGTGAGTTAGAGTAGTAGCTTAGACGGTGTTACACACAAATAAAGACAAATGACTGCTTCGAGAGCTGTCATTATTATTGATGGCCGCAGTGATCATAGAATAAGACAGATGTTTCTAGTAAATTATCGTGCAAATTTGACGTAACATTGACAGATTGCTTAGATTTTTGACGTTTTGTTTACAAATGAGGCAATCTGTCAGAATGGACAACTTTTATTTGTTAGAACTTTTCATTTTGTTATGATATTTTCTCTGTTTCTCTTTTCGAACAGATACACTCAGAACTATTTATATACCGACTCCTTTCTGCAGACAACGCAAAGGGTTTTTAATTTTAAACATGGAATGCGGATCTCCATTCATTCGAATGAGTGAATGCTTGCGTTGCACCATCCCGTCATTTGAATGACGAATTAAGCATAATGAATTATGATTGAATGATAAACATAATCATCTGTATGGCATTTGAATGGATGATTGTACGTAAATAGTATTGGGTCAGTGTGTTGTTATATTTCTGATACTGGGTGAAGATGATTCATTCATTATTTTGTTTTTTCAATCATGTCTTGTGATGAAAAACAATTGAACGTCGAATGTGGAGTAACGAGAATCGATTTGTGACGTAACAGCTTCCTTTTTAAATTAAGTTAAATAAAGAAATACAAAATGTCTGATAAACAGTGTGAAAAGTTAGAGAAATATTTCCTCAATATCAGCTTATGGCAGGCTACTGATGAACATCATCATCTGCCATGTTGGGGTCGACCTCGAGTCCCACTGGATGTAGCTGAATACCAGCATTTTACATGGAGCGACTGCCTATCTTGCTTCCAAACCCTAGCTGGGTAATACGATACCCCTTGGTAAGACTGAAGACCTGGAGATCTATTATGTAGCCACGAGCTCCTCAAAATCATCATCTTGGTCCCATATTATCTACTTGAGGTCGACGCAACTCAAGCGAATCTGACCATAGATAGGCATTTCATTTTTCAAGCTTTATTATACCAAGCTCAATCATTCTTCTATAAACAGCGAAGATCTTCGTCAACCTAGCTAGCCTGACATTCGATTATTCGGATGGTCCGAATAATCTGAATAATCACCATACGTAATTGGATATGAATAATTATTTTCCCGAACAAGTATTTAACTTAACTTATCACAACTGTAATAATTATAAATAATAACAGCCGCTCGGGTTTATCTTTAGGTTAAGCCGCGCTTGCCTAGATTGGTCCGAGGATGGGTGACCGTGCATTACATACCGAGTTTCCTCAGTGCCTCGGAAATCACGATAAGCTGTTGGTCCCGGCTGTCATTTGTAGATATTTGACAGTCTTTACAGTTAGTGGCCCGAAAGTATCGTATTACGCAGTATTAACTAGGTTGTGGAGGTCAGATAGGCAATCGCTCCATGTAAAATACAGGTATTTAACTGCATCTGGTTAGACTGGAAGCCGACCCCCAACATGGACTATTACACCCCGACCTCGAAATCTGAACTGGCCCTGCACTCTCGACATAGATAGCGATCGGAAGTCAACCGAATTAAGTCGCAAAGCCATAACGATGCGGATTTAAGATAGACGCGAGCCGGACGCGACTATTGTTATGACTTTGCGACCGAATTCGGTTGTTCTGCGATCGCTATATAATGTGATTTTTTTACGCGATTTCGGGGTTGGTCCCATAGTAAAAGTTGTTCATAATGATGAGTACAATGACCCCTTAAGAGATTTCGTGTATGAACAGATAGACCCCTTATAAGTTGGATTGTCAGGACTCCAGAGCCTGGATGCTCAACATTACAGCTTACGAAGTACTACACCAACGAGGCAATTTCCAACTTTTTTATCCCACAGCTGTGCAAAGGCCTACCCCATATTTCCAACTGTCTTTGTCTTCTCCTGCAAACCAGTTAGGAATAACTTGCTAACTTAATTAGAACAAAATTAATATCTAGATTCAACCGTGACAAAGCTTTAATGAACTTAATTTATGTGTAAATTACGTTATGAATGTTCCTTCAGCGTTGGTGGACGCCATGACAGATCGTCATTTGTCTTCCGAAGATACAATTCTATTATGTATGACGTGTTTGTCAGACAATTTTGCGGTCGTCGACCTCAGAAATACCTCAAATATTTAGCTATTACCCGCGACTTTTGTCGGTGTGTATTTTTATATTTGATATTTTTTTGTATAAATATCTGAGATTAATTCTCTGCAAGTTAGGTTCTCAGACATTCGTGGAGCTTGTGGCTAAAAATAACAGCCACTCCGTTCACAGCACTTGCCTAGGTTGGTCCGTGGATTTGTGACCACACATTACACACCGGGGGGAGTTCTTCCGTGCCTCGGAGAGCACGTTATGCCGTTAGTTCTGGTTGTCATTTGTAAATCTTTGACAGTCGTTACAAGTAGTCAGTGGCCCGAAAGTCTGACTACCAGTTTTACCAAGTGGTATCATATTACTCAGTACTAAATTGGTTGTGGAGATAGGCAGTTCATGTGAAATACTGGTGCTCAGCCGCATCCGATTAGTCTGGTCAGCTGCAGCCGACCACAACAGAGTTGTTTAAAGGCTAAGCAGCTGATAATGATGATGTCGTTTTCAGGCTATTTGTTACATTTCAGTTGTTTAGCCGTTAAAAGGTAATAGACGGACATGGCTACTTTAGCATTTATAACGTAGTATCTGAAAATGTCTGACTGAGTAGGTAGGTAAATAAAAAGTTGGTGTTGGAATATTTTTTCTTTCTTTCTTTCATATTATGCGTAATTGTAGCTTTTTCCCAAATTAAGTTGAGGCTTTCAGACTAAATGTATGCAAATCAATATTATTGACTAAGGATCCCGGATTAAGACCCGGATTTGGATTAAGGGTCCCGGGTTCGAATCCCGGTAGGAGCAAGTGTTTGTGTGATGAGCATGGACATTTGTTTCCGAGTCATGGATGTTTATATGTATAATAAGTATGTATTTACAAACAAAAAGTATCTATGTAGTATTATCAACTATCTGGTGTCCACGACACAAGCCTCGTTGCTTAGTGTGGCACCTAGATGGCGCTGTGTGTAATGTCCAGCGATATTTATTTATTACGGATGAATATGTTATTTTATTTGCCGTGGGGTAAGTGGAGTAGATTAATTTATTCCGTATTTTCAGGCACGTGAAAAAGTAGTGTGTGGGAGAAGAATTGGGTTCCTTGCAATAATCACATAGACTAATTGTATGCAATTCAATATTATTGACTACATTACGGATGAATAGGTTATTTTATTTTAACACATTTGCTCGTAAAGGGTCTCTTATTTCACCAATTTCAATATCGTATTGTATCTCATTACGTACTTGTGCGTTATTGTAATGTAAAACGCACGAGATTCTTTTTAATAAGGTAAAACGCACGGTTTATCAAGATGCTCCGTCCAAAACGAACAGTAATTTTTTAAATCTTAGCAAAGAGTTTTTATGTCAGAAAAGTGGTCAACATTTTATGAATAAAATTAACTTAGGGAGATAAAACATAATAAATAAACATTAAATTCTTTAATTTAATTAATTTTGACAACAATAAATTACAACAATTTAACTGTAACAAAAACTAAATAATAATAAATTTTACAAATTGTTCAAATTTTTATAACTGCTTTAACAAGTGATTAAAGATTTATTCGTTTACGAAAGTCCGAGTTTTATTTATATCCTCGCAAATATGTTATAAAACGTCGTATGACATACGTGCGCTTTGATAATTACAGCCTTTGCTTTCTTGTAGCCCTCGCCTACGGCTCGGGCTAGCAATATCGCCTCGGCTGTGATTTTCAACTTACCACACTTATATCATAATGTACTATTGTCGTCGGGTAAGTGGAGTAGAATATTTTATATATGTTAATTTAGGCCGTATATGGTAATTTCAGGAACGTGAAAAATATGTGTGTGGGAGAAGAATTGGGTTCCTTGCATTTAATCACATAACATCACGCCTGTAATCCCCGAAGGGCTAGGCAGAGGTGTACCTATAGTACACCCACATTTCGTCAGTTATGTTTAAGTCCCATGTAATAGAGGGCGTGCCAATTGCCATCAACCGGGCACAGATCCAGACTCCGTGGCTGATACTGAGAAATTCCCAATAACACTTTGATGGAAGGAAAAACCCAATAACACTTTGACCGGCCTGGGAATCGTACCCAGGACGTTATGCTCAGCAGTCGCGCTTGCGATCGCTAGACCAACGAGGCAGTCAAATAAATCACTAGTCGATTATCTATCCATTAGTGTCTATTAAGCAGCACCGAGTAATAAAACTGTGTGTGTGTGTGTGTGTGTTTTTCCAATCTACTTGCATTTTAAATAACTGGCCTTAAAAAGGATTATTTTGTACTTACTCGCCCGCAACCTTCGTCCACGTGAAATTATCTATTAAAAAATATTACTTCCCTCTTTGATTCGATTTTAAGGGTTATTTAAGTACTTTAAGTTATTTAATTTTTCAAGGGTGTTTTATTTTTTTCCCTTCATTTATTTTCTTTAAATATTATATACATTTTTTAATATTTTTAGTAACAAAGATGTTGTTTAAATGTTTTTTATATAAAAAACATTTAAAAATATAGAAAATAGTAGCCCACCGGCATCGGGAACAGGGTCCGAGATACCGATGGTCAGGACACTTGAGAGAGGAACCTCCTAACAATACGCGCTGTGTCCAGAAGTACTGCTTTCTGAATCAAGCCCTTGATCCAACTGCCTAGCGAGAGCTTCCTCAGATGTTCGTTGAGGTTATTGGCTATTAAGCCATTGGCCGACACGACTATCGGCACAATGACTGCTGCACTCACCTCCCACATGTCGACAACCTCGCGAGCCAAATCTAGATATTTGAATTGTTTATCTTTCTCTGCTTTCACGAGGTTCTCGTCATGCGGAACCGTCATATCAACAATCATTGCGCGACGCACCAATCGATCTATCACCACAATGTCAGGCTTATTGGCAACAATAGTCCTGTCAGTGATGATAGGTCGATCCCAATACAACGTGATATTACCATTATCGAGAACTGGGTCGGGCGCATACTTATAGTATGGCACTTCTGATTCCACAAGGTTGTACTTCAAAGCAAGTTGCTGGTGGATAATCCTGGCAACGAGGTTGTGTCTATGCAAGTACTCTCCGTTAGCCAGACGAGAACACCCAGAAATGATATGTCGGATCGATTCTCCCGGACGGTGGCATGCCCGACATATGTCAACCGTGCCATCCTTCACAATGTATTTCCGGTAGTTATTCGTCATCATAACTTCGTTCATTATTGCACAGACAAAACCTTCGGTTTCCCCAAATAGGTCACCGAAGCGCAGCCAAGATACGGACGCTAAGAAGTCTACATCGGGCCCATGTAGGGCCCGGTAAAAGCGTCCGTGAAGTTCCTTGCCCTGCCATACCTCCTTGCGGTCATTAGTGTCTAATACTCTAGGCTTGCGCCAGTTCTCATTAGCCAGGGAGAGCGGGGTGAGGCCCTTGTCCACTGAGACCACATCTCGGTGCATCCCCACGTCGGCTTCTAGGAAATATTCCCTGAGACTACATACCTCACGGTTGTGCAGGGTCTTAGCATTTAAGAAGCCACGACCCCCACACTTCCGCGGGATATACAGTCTCATCACCGACGACCGTGGGTGATGCATTCGATTTGCGGTCAGCAGTGCGCGGACCCTCCTATCCAGGGCATCAAGTTCCGTCTGAGTCCATTTGAGTATGCCGAAAGAATACATCAAAACCGGCATGACCCAACCGTTGAAGGCGCGCACCTTGTTTCCGCCTGACAAAAGACTGTTTAGCACCTTATTCAGGCGGCCAAAAAAACGTTCCCTCAACGATTGCTTCATGTCGGCGGTATTGATACCTAATGCTTCCGACATACCCAAATACTTGTAGGATTCTGTTAAGGAGAGGGATCTAAGGTGTATGGAATCCGAGAGTTGAGTTCCCACGGATTCCATAATCTCCCCTCGCTTTACATGCATGACTGCACATTTGTCCACACCAAATTCCATCCTGATGGCGCTACTGAAGGTTTCTGTTACCTTCAGTAGATCCATCAGTTGCAAATTGTTGGGGGCAAAGAGTTTCAGATCATCCATGTAAAGAAGGTGAGATATGACCTGACCACCTCTCCTCAACCTATAGCCTAGACTTGAACCCTCCAGCAGTGTGCTGAGAGGGTTCAAGGCTAGACAAAACCACAATGGACTCAGACTATCACCCTGGAGGCTCCGCAGTACTACCTGATTTATGGAGCAGGTGGGTAATTCCTGTCGTCAAGAACTGGGGCAGCGACCCTGACTCTAAGGCTGATTGAAACTGGGACGCCAAGCAAGCGTGCGATCTTTGGAACCACTTAATCCAGAAGTTGTGCAGTCCGTCCGGCCCTGGAGACTTCCAGTTAGGTAACGGACGGACTGCACGAGCTACGTCTTGGGGGCTGATGATGATTGCCCCCATTTCTGGTATTGGATCACACGCTTGTTCAACCTCCCGGGTCCAATCGCCCTCAGTGTGACTGACAGGCACCGACCAGATGCTGCGCCAGAATGAACACATGGCGTCATCATCCGGCAGACCCGCTCCCAAGCCCGATATACCCACCTTTCATCGCTTTGGAATGTGCGATTCTGAGTGTATCGCTCCACTCGCCGTTTGTACCGACGAATACGGCTTGCCCATGCACAGATCTTCTTCTTCTTATTTTTTTAATTATTATTTAATTATTATTATTTTTTGCACGGAACCCTAATCCTTTTTGGTAATAAAAAAAGTGTAGTGCCTAAGATACTCCTTACCTATAATATTAGCTTTTAGCCAGTAAAAGTCCCGCCAAAATCGGTCAAACCGTTGCGGAGATTTGCCGGAACAAACAAACAGACAGACAGACAAAAATGTTAATAACTCTTTTTTTGTTCTTTCAAGCAATAAGTAAAAAAAAAAATGGTACAAACAGACAATTCAATTTTATTGATTTGTATAGATTTTGGGTACAGTGTGTTTCTTTTGAGCTCCAGTCCCGATTTCTGCTATAGCCATCCTATTGATATTCTTTAACTCTTGTTCGAATACTTTTCTGCCAAAGTAACTTCATGCTCATTGATTTACACTTAGAGAATTTTCAGTAATCGGAGATTGATAAATCGTTCAAAGAGAGAACGAAAAACTGTTTATGCTGCACAAATAAGGCGCACATTGTAAATCAACTTAAAAAAGGATTTCTTTGCGCTTAATATCCACACAACTTCACCGTTCACAGCTAATTACAAATTGTCCCTCCAAAACAAATAGTTGTCGCTTCATCCCCATCGCTTTCGACAAAATATCGTATTTCTATCCGTTACTGATACCCTTCTAAACGATCCCTTACAAAATACCATAGACTAACCCTGAATTGACATTTATTTGCGCGGGAAAACATTCAGCTGTTACGTTCCATTGTTCTTATTTCAAAGAATACGAACTATAAATACTTGTTGTAAGGATTTTCCGAGAATTAGAATAAAATCCTCTTTAATAATAATCTATGGCTATAAAGTGCCATTACGTTCTATTTTTTCTTCATTCATGAAAATATGTAAACCCAGATTATGGAGTATTGCCAGAATACATAAATATAATTTATTTTTACGTATACCAATGTTTTTTCCGGATAATGGCCAGTATTTGTTTTGCTGTTCCTTTTCAAAACAAGAGCAAAAACGTTGTGCTTCCCGATATTTGCGAGTTTCTAGTTTTGCAGAGTGTTGGCCAATTTATGTTCACGTTTTTGTTTGTGAACAGTATTTTTAGGGTTCTGTACCTCAAAAGGAAAAAAGGGAACCTTTACAGGATCGCTTCGTTGCCCGTCTGTCTGAGACGTAAGTGCATTTTTCTCCAAGTAATTTTTCTCAGGAATTTGTGGAAGTTTCAAGTTGATATTTAACTTAAATAATTGTTAATTATTCATTCTTATTTTTAGTTGATTTTAGTTGTTTTAATTTGATCCCGACCAAAGAACTAAATTTTTGATATAAAATGGGTGGAGCTGTAAAAAAACAATCTTCTACCTTTATCGCAATCAAAAGGACGAGCCAAAATCCACCACGCGGGCCCAGTGTGAGTTGGTAGATGTCGCATATCTTCGAAGAAAAGTGGTTATGATTATTATATACACTAATATTATAATCTGTACTAATATTATAAAGAGGTAAAATTTGTTTGTAAGTTTGTAGTTGTTTGTATCTCCGGAACTTATGATCCAATTTCAAAAGAAGTTTCATTTGTAGAAAGCTACATTATTTGTATGGGCTTTAGGTTAAAAATATAATGATGTTATGCATATTAGCCGAACTATCACAATTTTTGTTTAGCAAGGCGGAAAAAAATTGCTCTTACAACAGAGTTATTTGCATGCGCTGCCTAAACAGTTGTATATAATTGAAAACTATGAATGGCAACCTGGTCCGCTTTAAATAGTTCTACAAAAAAATCGGGACACCATATTTCTATCTTTTATATTTCAGCAGATATAGTAGCTTATATTTATTAATTGTTGCTGCATGTTTTATATTATTGCATGCTTCTTCAGAATTTATATTATTATTATTTATAATGTATGTAATGTATCAAACACAATGTAAATTGTTCCTGATAAATAAATAAATAAATTAAATAAAGTATTTTTCGATATGCTTAATACCTTTGGACGATTTTTTAAACAACAAAATATTAAAGTTTATAAAAAAAAAATATTATGATCACAAGAACATCATAGAGATAAGATTTGCCTCAAACAGTATGTCGATTGGTTAAATAATTTCGAAGTTAATTTATAATTACTAAATCGAAAAATGCCGTCCAACATTCACGAACCGCATTAGAACATGCTTTTAACGGACGTTTTATCCATTTACCCATAATTATATTATTTTAATAATTATATTATTATTTGATCATTTCCGACCAAAACGCGAGCGAAGCCGCGGGCAAAAGCTAGTACTACTAAGTAAAATGCTTGACTGGTTTTAATCCAAGATTTACCACTTGTAAGTCACTACCACTCGGAAATCACTGCTAGGCCAGCTTTCAGCTATTTTCTGAATTAATAAGCATCGAATCCCACTCGAAAATAAATAACACAAGGGTGTTTAAAAGCGGAACAATGCCTGTTTACAGTCCATGGATATCTTCAATCTTTATTGTAGGGCTATAAGTACCCAATTTAACCCTTTTGCTTCGAGTGGTAGGGCTTTTAGTATATGTAGATAAGTAGTATTAAGTAATATAGTAGTATTTAGTAGTATAGTAGTATTTAGTAGTATAGTAGTAATTATATGAGTACCTACCGGTTTTTGATTTTATCGGAATTTGGATAGAAAATTATTAAGATTATTTGTACCTAAAGTCTGACAACCAGTCTTACCAAGGAGTGTCCTATTACACGGTACTAACGAACTTACTGGGTTGTGGAGGTTAGATAGGCACTCGTACTATGTAAAATACTGGTATACAGCTCCATGCAGTTAGACTAGATGCCGACACCAACATAGTTGGTATCAGTCTAGGCAAATGATGATTTGTACAGAGTTTTTCCGTTCAAGCCTTTCAGTTCAGTCTTCCTTTCGTCCTTTAAATATAAAGACAAGGAGATCTCATCTACAGGTCTTTCTCTTCTCTCTGCTTGTAAAACATCGCCAATGCAGTAATTTGCAGAGCCAATGCAATGACGCTGACTTGCCAAGCCGGGTGCAGATGAACCCAAACAGCCGATTTATTTTTTGTCTTTATTTCATCACCACTGCTCTCAAAATGGTGAAGAAAAATATCGTAAAGAATCGACATGTTGACAAAAACCAATTTGATGACACGTGGCATATGGTAGATTATAGCCGGCTATCTCTCACAGACAGCAGGGATGTGTAGTACGAACATTATTTATTTATTATTAATTACAACAATACACAACACAAACAATACAAACAATTTTTATTTTTGTTATTTACCTATATTTTTAACTAGCAAACTTTCTCTGCCGCTAATAGGGCTTTGCAATACATCGCCGGGATCAGCAGTGATAGCCTAGTGGTGTGACTGTCGAACTGTCAAGCTATAGGTCTCGAGTTCTAACCCAAGATACTCACCTATGATTTTTCGGATTCATGTGCGTATTGTTTAATTATAACTTGTTTCAGACTTACATACTTATAAACAAATTTTACCTCTTTCTACTATTAGTATAGATAAAACAAAGTCACTCCCGCTGTTTGTACGCTTAAATCTTTTAAACTACGCAACGGTTTTTAATGCTGCTTTCAGCAATAGATAGAATGATTCAATAGGAAGGTTTATTATTATGTATGTATTGCACCCGTGCGAAGTCGGGGCGGATAGTTAGTATTCTATAAAATGGACAAGAAACTCCCTAAAAAAAATCAAATACAAAATACTTTGTAGTCGCAGTCGACTATACAACATTCTTGCTAGGGTTACAGCACCTACGTCCGGTGTAGACGTTCTTACTTGAATATGCAGTGAGGACAGTCATAACTTCCACTTGCTTCCACTACTTGCGCCAGTAACTGTCATGCTTCACTTTATATGCGGTGTTGTTTTCCGTTGCACTATACAATTTAAAATAAAATCTAAAGTAAATATTGTAGATATTCTTAAATTACAGAGAATACATGAGCTTGAATAAATGAAAACGGGACTTCAAAGCGAAAGTCGAACCGCTTAAAAAAACTATGACCACCGGTTTATAGTTGTTTTTTTTTTTAAACCATTTCCGACCCCGATCATTTGTAAAAAAAATATAAGCGATAGTGTCGTTTGTCAAGATTTCATGTTGCATGTTGTAACAATAGGTATTCAACCAATAATAAGTGTTTTAAATAAGACACAATTAATAAATAATTATTAAATAATTAATGTTAACTTGAGTTTTTATGTTTTTGTGTAAAAAACTGACCTGTAAATATTGAAAATTATTAATAAATAAACTAAACTAAACTAGAACTTTAGCAATCTGTATACTAGACAGCCAAAGTTCTTCGGAGACATGTTTGTTCAGTAAGTAATATAATATTTGTAAAAGAAATAAGCGTGTGCCTTTCTAATCATACTATCATTAGAAGTGATATAAAGATAGATAGATAAGACGGATAGGAAGGCAGTTGGTTTCCGTTGACTTACAACAATCAAAGACTTTATCAGTCCTGCAAACCTTGATGGCCAATTCAGAGCTCTTTGTATAACATTAGAGGTTAAGGACCACGATAATGGACACGGCAAAATTAAAATATTATGAACTGGATAAGAATTACCGATGTAAAGTATTTAATTGATAAAAACAACTGAGCGGAATATGAAAGAGAAGACGAAGACTACCAGGGTCTAAAGCAATCAAGCAAAGAGAAATAGCACAGAAACCTAGTATTTTCAATCCCCTTGATATCTTATGCCCTTAAGTATTTCATATGTCGCTCCAGAATGATTAAATCGTAGACGCGACGTCGCGCCATATCAGAACAGAGGTTTTAATGCAAATCGTTCTTCAACACGTATTGTCCCGATGAACCCAAGCTTAGCTATCCAAGTCTAAAGTTTATATTATTTTGCACCTTTTTTACCATAGTATTTCTGCTTATAAACGGCATTGTCTGATATGCGATTCTGTACCAAGCTTGTAGGCCCCTCTCTGTCTGATATTTCCTACCATCTGAGTCTAACATTATCGATTGTATTAATACGTACAACGAAACTAGTTTACTCGGACCTCTAGTACCGAGAATCGATGCCCCTAATAACACCCTCTGGTTCTGGAACAGAGGGGGTGGTAAGGGTCAAGTTATACTGGTTATGATACACGCAAATCACGCACACACAGACACTCCCCCGCGCAGTCGCAGTAGAGTCGTACCACCCCACCCAACTCACTTGCCAGAACCGGCAAAATTCTTCTACACCCCCGTGGTGAACAACCAAACGCAACAACTTGTACGAAAAACAATTATTTTAACCGTTTAAAACGCTTCTATTTATATCTTTAAAGCAGTGTATAATTTCAGCTTTAATTGTCGCTTAGTGTTTTGTAGTATTAGTGTCCATTTTCCAAAAAAAAACAACAGTGTAACGTCCAATCACGGAATTCGAATACGGAAGGAAAATGGCGGAGCCGCGCATTTCATTTCGAATATAGAACTCAATCGATATCATAATTATAATTCGTTTTTTAAATCTTCTCTTGGATCGAGAATGCTTGTGAGGACTTTGAATTGACTTATTTTGTACGCGAGTGTGGGACGCTAAAAATCGATATTCCGGTGATGTCGGCTTGATTCAAGGGTAGATTTACGCTGTCCTCGTTCGTAGACTGTTGTACATGTCACAAAAGAAAGAAGAGGAGTAGATTGGCGTCGCTGGAAGTCGACATGACGACGGAAACTGCGACGCCGAACCAGGTGAGTTTTCTTTGAGTGATTTTGCCGCAATATCACGGCAGGCGCTGGCTTCACTAGCTCGTGTCAAGGACATTGGCCTCCAGTATTTGACCACCTGGGGGTTATGTAATAGTACATTCAATATTTTCCTTATAAACCGTGTGTTTTATTTTAATTGTGTACAGGATAATATATTTAAACGTTATTTTCAAAATTTTATAGAAATGAACGTGACAATTTATCACTTTGTAAGCCGTGTAGTGGAAATGATTGGTTTTAAACTTTTACATTTAAATATATTACGTTTTTATTAATTAGGAATGCATAAGACTTTAATTATTGCTAAAGGAACACGATAGGTACTGTGTTAGAGCCGATTTTTCAATCAACAAATCAATTTTACCTGAAGTATAAAAGTGTGTTTTAACATATTAATGTCTATAGGCACAAAAGCGGTGTCAAACTGCCATTTTTAATTTTTCTGAGATAAAACTTACCTGACGATTGAAAAACCGGCGCTTGTATTCAAATATTTACTCTAGGTATGCTTAGATAATATGTTATCCTACTTATTTGACATATTCGGTCCCGATTTACCTACGATGGAAGCGCAAAGACAGACAATGATAACACGAAGCTTTGATTTGTAAAAGAAATAGCTGATAATTGTCTACATGAAATTGCCATAGCCTGCAAAATTATGCAGCATATAATGTTCCCACTGCTGGGACACACAGCTCCTCAAGCATGATAGTGGATTCGCTGCTTGCCTCTATAAGGGGCTGCCGTTATCCAGCGGCCCCAGTACGGTTGATGGATGAATTATAATAAGAAGCCTAATTTAAATATTAAACATACTCACATAATATCAAGAGCTCGTTCCTATATAGGTAATAAAGCCGCTCGGTTGATCTTCAGGATGGTTGTAGGTTGGTCCGGGGATGGGAGACCACCCATTCATTACATACCGAGTTTCCTCCGTGCCTCGCAAAGCACGTTAAGCTGTTGGTCCCAGCTGTCATTCGTAGATCTAAATGGCCTGTACGTCTGAGGGTGAGGCTATCGCTCCATGTTAAATACTGGTAGCTGCATCTG
Organism: Eugnorisma glareosa; assembly: GCA_947578425.1. NCBI lineage: Eukaryota > Metazoa > Arthropoda > Insecta > Lepidoptera > Noctuidae > Eugnorisma > Eugnorisma glareosa. The sequence continues at coordinate 5,674,096 of OX387981.1, forward strand.
GATAGACAGGAAGGCGACCCTCCTGGGTAATACGGTACCCCTTGGTAAGACTGGCCTAAACAGCGTATCATGCATGTCACTATGAATCAAGCCCTTATTGTTTGATTTACAGGCATAGTCTTATTTTATAGAAGTAAAGTATACAGGTTCAGCAATGGAAGCCCAGTGGTGTCGGCCCCAACTTACAATTTGTAGGTAGCAGGGTTCGAACCCAGAAAGGCACATTATTTTGTGAAATGTATGTTATCACCACTGCTCTTAAAACGGCGAAGGAAAACATCGTAAGGAAACCGGCATGTCCTAGAACTAAAAATTCGATGACACGTGACATATAGTTACCCGCACTGGGCCCACGTGGTGGATTGCAGTCCGCTCCCTCTCGTTGAGAGGAGGCTTTTGTTCCATCAATGGGAACAATATGCATGCATTATGCAAAAGATTCAAAATAGTCGATATGCAAATATTTCTGAGACGGGCAAGAGTTTGACATTAGAGCGACCTTAAGTGCCAGTGGCAAATTGCCATCCTCATGTGCATAATGTCAACTTAGGACTGGCAAGTTGGCAACTGAGTGGCAATTTACATTTCGAACAATTACCTATAACCAAACTACGTCTATATGCTTGCCGTAATGTATAAACATAATTATACACACACACACACACACACGTGTCTTTTATTTACACATGTATGTATTTTTTTGATATATATGTATAGTATTTTGATATATTTTATAGTATTTTATATATCCTTGTAGTTTATTCATAGGTACACCTACCAATGTTTGTCTCTGCATCACCCAAAGGTTGACTGGTAGAAAATGCCTATGGCATTAAGTCCGCCTCTGTACTAAGTGCTTGAAGTGTTAAATAAATAAATAAATAAATAAATTATACCGACTAGCAAATAAGCATTTGAGCAACATTTTCAATAGATAAATAATTTGTAAACTGAAAAAGGATCTGAATAACCGGTAATTAATTGAATAACACGTTAATCAAACATTAAATTAGAAGCTCTGTCATGAGTCGATGGTAGGTGAGGCTACGCTGCCGGTAGCGGCGATCGGCGGCGGCGACCTCTCGCGTCCGGCCTCGGTTTAATCCATGGTCCGGAACGAGACGGAATGGGACGCCATCACCTCGAAGGAGGTGGCGGATCGTGAGAGGGAGAGAACCTCACGTCCCAGCCGCCACGGGAGACGCACCGGGCGTCGGGGGCCACGTGGTGGCCCCCGGCCCCCGCCCCCGGCCCCCGACGGCGAGCTATGGTCTAGGTCGCCGTCCGTCCGTCTTTTGACGACAGGCCGTGTCGACGGCGCGTTCGTGTTCCATGCGCGCCTCAAAGAGATGTCAGAAAACAGGAAGGGGTCCGAAAGGACCGCTGCCTGCCAGGCTTGCGGGACTGTTCGAAAGAGATACCGCGGCTCTGGAACACAAAAGGCAAAAGAAGGAACATAGATGGGTTTTAGTCAGTAAAAGTCTGACGCTCCCTCCTGCTCAGCCTAGAGCGGGAGGAGTTATTTGATGATTTCCCATCTGAAAAAAAAGGCTACGCTGCCGAAGTCGGTCCGAAGGAAGGTAACAAATCAGGTGAAAATGGTAGGTGTTCTACCATGTGTTGGAAGGCAATCAAGAGGGTGGTTTTACGGTAGACCGACCGTCGGGTATTATCAGGGCTAACATAGCTTTGATAGGTTAAGATTCGTTCCTACGAATTGCATAAACTTAGGAAATAGATAATTAAAACACAATTTATATTTTTCTGATCTTACAGCGGGTTTTCGGGCAGTCCCATGTACTTAGTTGCACGAAAGAAAGTAGTACATTAACAATTTTTTTTTTAACTGATTACATAAACGCCTTTAATATTTGATGTTCAAATAAGTCAGCACGCCTTTTAATAAGAACCTAGAATGTAAGTATTTTTTTGTTTCCTCATTCGCAAATCTCACAATCAAACGTAAGGTTTGCTGTAAGAAAACCCAATTCTGGGTTAAGCTCGCCGTTGTACATAAGTTATATATTGTAATTTTGTGTGTCCTACTTTTATATTTTGTGTGCAATAAAGAATAAGAATAGAATAGAATAGAATATTTTAGTACTAAACCTAAACTTTGTCGAACTCACGATGCAATGATATTGGGATCAGTGGGCAATATAAGAAATATTATTTATGAATGTAGGATAGACAAAACTTAGTTCTGTTAATTTTGTAAGGTAGATCTTTACCAGTCTTTATGGTACGGATAACTCCCTGATGACCAGCGTTACCAAGGAGTATCGTACTAGTTACCCAATAATTGTGAGGTGGAGGTTGGATAGACAGTAGTTCCACGTCAAGTAAGAGTATTCAGCTACATCTGGTAAGACTGGAAGCCGAACTCAATTAAGTTGGGAAAAGGCTAGGCTTGATCATATTGATAAGTTACTTTTTCAATGAAATCAAGAGAAAAAACTGAAAATAAATTGTTACTGTTCTAAAAAACTCTTTGTAATTTACCGGAAATCCCTTACTTAGCTTAAAATTTTCGTGAGCCTCTATTATTTCAAGGGAGGGCTTAAAATGAAATTAATTTGGGAGCCATTTTTAAAACATTTTTCTCCGAACAAAGGAAAAACCTTTTCACATTTTAACGATTTGTCTACCGAGAACCCTTTCTAAGCTAGCTTTGTTCGTCATTTTATGCTTCAAAGCATTAGAAAAAGTATACCTAGTTTATTCCTGGGAAAAGTCAACCTATCAGTCCCGAAGATACCTAAGATCCCGATTCCTACCGGCTTTGCGTGTCTACTATAGTCAAATAGTACATAACCTATGCTACTTTAATCTTAATAAAAGCGCCGATGCCCTTTATTTCGGTAATATGTCCTCAAAATCTACACTATCGAATTAGCAGTCCACTGCTGGACGTAAATACATCTTTTGGGTACCCAAACCTTTAGCTGTAAGGTTTAAAGTCATATTTCAACCTGACTATGGTAAATGTCTTCCAATCTTCTTTTTTCTTCCGTTTCGGCTCGTATGTGGCATAATGAGCCTATAATTTTCAAAGTGTACGAAAGAAAGAATAGTACATTGTTCACCGAGAGGAGAAAGTGACCGATTACCGACGAGGGTGTCGTTTGTTTTGCTTTAAAACACCCGAGATCGGGAATCGCACTTTCTCTCGAGTGATACATAGTGCTTTATACTACACCTACGAGGAAAATAAAAAACGAAAACTGAATCCTCAAACAACACACAAATTGAAAATGGCGCCAATGGCGTCTGCAATTTTCACATGTTCTTTTTTCAAATTGTTTATCCTGCCGCCGCAGGGTCGCACTGCCAGCCCGACACCATCCAACACACAGCTAGTGGCCAGTGTCATTTTGCGAACTTGGAGATAAAAACTCACTGTAAAAACTTTTTGGCTTTTGATATTTAGGTTACCGGCGCATAGTCTTACCCAAAATTAAAAAAGAAAAACCACGTAAGAAATGGATTTTCATACACTTTTCTCTCCCGCTCAGATGCGTTTTCTCCCCGCATATTTGTTCGATATGCAATGACGTACTTTCTACCGTAAATTTGATAAAGTATCAAGGTACTTTCCAAGTAGGTGTAGTATAAAAAGTATTTACTAGCCCGCACAGGACAAAACATTAAACAAAAAAATGTTTATATTTTTACAGTAGGTACAACAAAATTATAAAAGTATTAATAAAACTAAAACACACACACACACACATAGCACACAGGCATTCTGTCTGCGAGAGGGAGTGGGCAGTTATCCACAACCAGAACCCGGTGCTGGTTGATGGATGTCACATGCCTCGTAGTTGGTGGTTTTCTTTGCTGCGGATAACTCTTATAATGGATCTCAAATCTTCTAATACCCCCTAACCGTCTGCAGACAACTCAAAAAGTCATCATCATTATATGCCTATCCATTTCCCAAACATTTTGAGGTCAGATCCCAGCCTAACCGGATACAACTGAAACGTCTATCTAAAAACAATATCCAATACTACTCACCACAATTTATCCGACAAAAAAATACAGAATTTCCTTTCCGAATGAAAACACAAAAAATAATAATAGCCTCATAATAAATCTGGCCCTAAAGGTATTGTAACCTGATTAAGGGTGTGTGGTGTGCGTTGAAACAATTTGACGAGCCATTAGCTCCGGCCTTGACTCCGTCGGTAGCCTTACGTGAGTACCTATGGCTTCGGTACTTATATGCTTTACAGCTTGATCGGATCTGATTGGATATAAAAGTACACGGCTATGTCGTTTGTGTTGAGACTTGGACAGTTGTATGGTTTATATTATTCAGATTTCTTTTAAACCTGTGTGTTTCGTTCTGGACTTCTCGTGGTTCTTTTAAAAACGTGTAAGGCAGATTTGTACCTAATAGTAGACCCACATTTTGCCAGTTATTTTTAAGTCCCATGTTATAGGGGGTGAGCTTTTTGCCATCAACCGGGCACGAATCCAGACTCCGTGGCTGCTACTGAGAAATTCCTGATGGAAAAACCCAGTAACACATTGCCCGACCCGGGAATCGAACCCAGGACCTCATGCTCCGCAGTCGCGCTTGCGACCACTCGACCAGGCAGTCAAAGTCTAGGAAAGTACTCCAACTATACCCACTTATTCGCCACCGAGAACCGAACCGACATGTTCGAGTACTGTTGCCGAAGTAATCATAAGTACACATTCCTTTGTCTCTGAGAAGACAACGGTCTGTATTGAATCATTAAAAATTGATAAATGGTTGCCTAGGTCACCTTACCCCCAATGTACAGCGTGTAACAGGACTCTTCACGAAGCCGTCAACCAAGCATTATGTACATCAAACTAAGTAACTTTACGCAAAAGTTATTGCTGGGAAACGACTTTTTTTTTGGGGTGAAAAATCACGTTTTACGGTAGGACTCAATGTAAAGCATTCAAATATTATGTTGATAGGCGAATTGAATAGTACGGGGGTTATGGACGTGTTTAAAATAAAAATCTAACATTAAAAACTTGTGAATAAATTGGAACTTTGACCCCCAATATCTCCGTAACTAGAAGGTTCCCAGGTATGGTCTAGAACATAAAAATGATCGCAATGACGGGGAGAACAAGTGCCTTTCGGCTTCGTTAAGGATCTTGTTACACCCTTTATACCCTTATTAATACCCTTCGTATTCCACGTTTTGTTGCTACCTCAATTTCGGTAGTTTTTACTGTAATCGATAGCCGGATCCACACCAGACGATTCAATTATGGATCGCGAACCAACGGATCGCTCGCGCAAGCGTGCAATCTTGCCACGCAGTTTGGATCGCGCTAGGCACGTCCACACTTAACGCTCCTGTGGAGCGCGCTCCTTCCACGCGATCGGAGCGCGTTGGATCGTCTGGTGTGGATATTGACGTCGTCTCAGCAGCGTTTTTAGGCAACGCTGTTCTGGTTAAAGCACAACTGTGTAGTCCATCTGTCCTGGTGTATATGATATTGTAAAATAGTAATCACAATGGTTAATAACTTAAGAGAACGCTGCCATCACGTTATCTAGAGCTGTCTTGGCAAATTCTACCAACGAAAGCTCCATACAGCTGGCTCCTTCATGGAACATTCCTAGACATTCTAGAACACGGCTCCAAACAACTGCGCAACACAAGACAACCTTGAAAACAGCCAAAATGGCGTAAACAGAAAATTGACCCTTAAACCAATCCTTTATTAACCGACCGTAATACGTAAGCAGGCTGTTAACTATGGCCACTAACGGGCGTTTTAATTCAATTAATGTATAATATGAACTCATAATCAGGCGTCATCGGGGTGTTGTCAAGGTTCAGCGGTTTGCGCGTTAACGATCGGTGGACATGACACTAATCATTAAATTAGGTTGTTTGACTAAACAGACGATCGGCTTAGAGTGTTTTTAAAAGTATTAAGGACTAGCTGTTGCCCGCGGCTTTATTCCATTATCCCACGGCACGTTGTAAATATAGCCTATGGCATTCGGGGATAATGTAGCTTGCTTTTAGTGAAAGAATTTTCAAAATCAATTCAGTAGATCCAGAGATTACCCGCTACATACAAACTTACAAACAAATTTTACCTCTTTATAATATTATTAGTATATATGTAAATAGTATGGGGTTTCATGTTATTAGATGTAATACTGACGATGACGGTTTTTAAAGGACCAAGAGAATTAAACTAGCTCCTGGAAATGACTTCGAAAAAAACACATGTAACATCCTTCTATGATATCATATAACATCACGCCTGTAAGCCCCGAAGGGTTAGGCAGAGAGGTACCTGATGGTACACCCACATTTCGCCAATTATGTTTAAGTCCCATGTAATAGGGGGCGAGCCTATTGTCTTCAACCGAGCGCAAATCCAGACTCCGTAGCTGCTACTGAGAAATTTCTGATGGAAAAATCCAATAACAATTTGCCCGACCCGAGAATCGAACCCAGGTCCAACCATGGTCCGGAGCGAGACGGAATGGGACGCCGTTACCTCCTTCTGCGAAGCAGTCATGCTAGCGAAGGAGGTGGCGGAACGTGAGAGGGAGAGAACCTCAGGTCCCAGCCGCCGCGGGAGTCGTACCGGGCCACCGCCGTAGGCGCGGGCCTGTGGACGGTGAGCTATGGGCTAGCTCGCCGTCCGTCCCTCTTATGACGACAGGCCGTGGTGACGGCGCGTTCGTGTTCCACGCGCGCCTCAAAGAGAGTCAGCAAACAGGAAGGGGTCCGAAAGGACCGATGCCTGCCAGGGTTGCGGGACTGTTCGAAAGAGATACCGCGGCCCTGGAACACAAAGGGCAAAGGAAGGAACATGGACGGGTTTTAGTCAGTAAAGTCTGACACTCCCTCCTGCTCAGCCCAGAGCGGGAGGGGGTAGACCAACGAGGCAGCCCATCATAATACAGGCGTAGGCAGTCATCATTCAATGACTCTTCGCAATACTATAGCTTTCAGTGATCGGATCCGCATTAGGGATGATTCCTGAGCTAAAAAAAAAATGTCAGTTAGATTATCGAAAAATATAGGATACGTTTTTTCTTTTATCAAATTAATAAAAAATTACGAAGATAAAACGCCTCAAATAATCGACTTGTCGGTATAAAGTGTACATTCAAGTGACTTCACGCGAGTTTTCGACCCACTGTATCGTCTTTTTTTCTTTTTCCTTCGGTAACTTACTTAAGTAATAATGTTTGTTGCTTAATAAGTTTAATATTTTACACATTCACCCACACATCATTTACACTATCTCTGCACACTAACTGTTATAATATGATTATGATAACAGTATTGATAGTTGTTTTGATTCTCCTTCGCTGACTTATTGGTAAAACAAAACAAATATGTCTGCGAATGCGTCTGCGTCCTCTTCGTCAGTGTTGCCAGTGACACTTATGACACAGACTGACAAACAGTGTGATTACGAGGGGTGTAGATGTATTTATTATTTTCTTCTTCTTAAATTCCCATTTATTATACTTCACATATTTATATTTGTTTATTCGTTGTACACATTATATATATATATATATATATATTTAATTCGTATTCGTATCTGACCGTGGCATCACTTTGGGCCCTATCAGAATACCAGCGCTGTGACGTTTTGTAAATGTCACAGCACCATGCTGAGATAGGGGCCTTTTGGCTTCGTACAGGACTAATTTAATTGTTTTCTTTTTTAAATTTTAGTGTTATTAATTACTTTTATAATTTTGTTGTACACACGGCTACACATCAAGCTATACATTTCCAGTTTAAGCTGATTTCCGGTTGTATAAGATTTTCGTACAATGCGAGTGCAGCTTATACTGGAAATGTATAGCTTGATGTGTAGCCGTGTGTACCTACTGTACATATAGCCATTTTTTTTTGTTTAATGTTTTGTCCTGTGCGTGCTAATAAATACTATTTCTTTCTTTCTTAATTTTTTGTTTAGAAAAAAAACACGTTATATTACAACTAATATTTTTTGTAAATCTATCCGACGAACTAATTAGATTTTTTGATCATCTTCCCTATTCGACAGATATTACCTCTCATGAACAAACAAACAACTTTACCTTTAAAAGCTAATATACATATAGATAGGAGAGCGAACGACAAAACTCCAAAGGGTTAATTTATTATTAAATATTCATTATCTTAATGTTTATGGTTAGATGCTTGCAAATAATTAGAGGTAAGATAATGGACCCATTTATTAACTTAAAGGGAAATTACAAACAGATTAAAGTTTACTTAAGTTGTAGAGTTCTTGTGAATGTTCTCTTTGAAGATAGATTTCCAAGCCAAAGTTCTCTCACGGAATTGAACGACGGTTATCTTGGACAGTAATTAGATTAATTCGAGCCTACTAATTACGGGGTAAATTTCCCTCGAGTCAATGAGTAGAACTAGGCTATTAACCAGGAAAATATATCTAAGCAACTATCTGGACTATTAGCTACAAATGAAGTAAATATTAGGCTTAAGGTGTTAGCGTCAGGGTAGCCCACGACATTCAAATTTTCGTACATTTTTTGCAATTTGCAGGTCAGTGTCAGGTTGTGTGTTGATGAAAACTGAGTCGCGTCAATAACACGTATTTAGTTACAGAATTATAGTCATTAAAATCATCAATACAACCCTCTAAGTTCATTTAACCCCAGTGAATGACTTTTTCGGAGCTCCTAGCAAAATAATTGCAGCCGCCCGGATCGATCTTTAGGTTAATCCGTGCTTGCCTCGGTTGGTCTGTGAATGGGTGACCGCCCATTACATACCGAGTTGCCTCCGTGCCTCGGAAAGCACGCTAAGCCGTTGGTCCCGGCTGTCATTTGTAAATTTTTGACAGTCGTCACAGATAGTGGCCCGAAAGTCTGACAACCAGTCTTACCAAGGGGTATCGATCGTATTATCCAGCACTATCTGGGTTGTGGAGGTCTGATAAGCAGTCGCTCCAATTAAAATGCTGGTATTCAGCTGCATCAGGTTAGACTGGAAGCTGACTCCAACATAGGTGGGAAAGGCTAGGCAGATGTAGATAGTCTACTTAAATGCTTTGGCCTCAGACACTTGAGGGTCTAGACTAGTGGCTATCTCTTTACAAAAAAGTTTTAATGACTTGAAGGTCCCATAATGTGAATCAGAAAAAAAAACTACTACTACAACGACCAACAACAAGGTCGACAAGGTTTTTGGTAGCTTATAACTGAATCCAATACATTTTAGTACTTTTCCATTATCATCAATCGTCTGCCCGTACCCCGATTCATTTGTGGTCGGCGCAGCATGTCTTCTTCTTCCATACTTCTCTATTACTCGTCATCTCAGCAGTCACCTCCTTTCTAGTCATATCATCCTTCACACAGTCCATCCATCGTTTCTTCGGTCTTCTTCTCTTAGAGCCTTCAACATTCATACTCAAAACTTTCCTCACGAAATTTTCCCCAATTCCCATCATCATTATGATAGAATGTGACTGTCTGTCTTTGGTGTTCTGGTTTCGTTGAAAGTACATTCCTCATAGTGCTGACATATTAACACCAGTTGACTGCCTCGTTGGTCTAGTAGTCGCAAGAGCGATTGTTGAGCATGCGGTCCTGAGTACGATTTCCAGTTCGGGCACTGTGTAATTGGATTTTCCATCAGGAATTTCTTGCCACGGAGTCTGGATTTGTGCCCGGTTGTTGGCAATTGGCTCTCCCCAAGACTTAAACTTATCTGGCGAATTGTGGGTGTACTAATGACTACACCTCTGCGTAACCCACCGGGGATTACAGGCAGATTATGTTTAAGCGAGCCTATTACTTTTAACTATACCAACTCCATGGCACTATAGAGAAACACATACCTAACTTATCTCTAGTACATACTTTTTTATTGCACCCTTAGAGCCCCAACTTACAAGCAATAACAATAAAAACTCAATTTAAAAAGAAACTTTCTCAAAAAACCGCAGAACTCATGCATAAACCATGAAGTTTCCCTATAACCCGAAGCTCGCTGCACTGTTATTTAGAAACGCAATCTTGGTAATAACTGTGGGGGAAAGGTTATCGGTTTTAACATCGTGCAGGAGCCAATGTACTCGTGATATTTATATTTTTTATACATCTTTTACATGTAGGCACCTTCTTACTAATATGGTGCGTAGTGATAGCCTAGTGGTTTGACCGTCGGACTACCAAGTCATAGGTCTCGAGTTCGAACCCACGACACGCACCCCTGATTTTTCGGATTCATGTGCGTATTGTACAACAATTATCACTTGCTTCGGTGAAGGAAAACGTCGTGAGGAAACGAGCATTTCTGAGAGATATTTCTCGACGGCATGTAAAGCCAAGTCGGAGGTATAAAAACTCTGACACCAGCCCCCGTATTCACAAACGTTCGGATTCAACTTCGATTCGGCAAGTCGTATATCTATCTTTTTTTGGCATTACGAAAACGAGCGAGATAGACATACGACTTTCCGAATCGAAGCTGAATCCGAACGTTTGTTAATACGGGGGCAGGTTAGGCACTTACCACATGAGAGAAGAAGACTAATAGGGTACGCATAAAATACGTTTTTTTTTTTTCAATAATCAAGAAGGTGTAGTGAAAAAAAGTAAAAAGAGTATGCTAAGGTTTGGTCATAGTAAGAGGATTATTAAATGGTGACCAACAACTAAATATACATGTGACTGGCCAGATGTGAGTGGAAGCACCTTAAAAGGTCCTTTCTTTTTTCTTTTTTTGTGTCACTATACCAACGCTGTGACTTTTTTTAATGTTACAGCACCATGCATGGATAGGGGCCTTTTGGCCTCGTACAGGACCAATCTCCTTTGTCTTATTTTTGACTTTTGTTTAGATTTTTTATATTGTTTATTTAATATTGTTTTTTGTTTTATAACTTCTTCTTTCTATATTTACACTGACCTTATTGGTGACGTTCTTCAGCAAAGTCAGGGTATGACCGTGCACGAAGCAAAAGGCCTAATCGTAGCAGGGGGCACTCTAAAGTGTCTACCTAACCCCATGGGAAAAACGCATGAGTTTATAATTTACTAGCTTAAGCCAGCCGCTTCGCCCCCGTGTAGTTCGGTTATTGGCCCACGGCATCGTACTACCGGGATAAAAGGTATGTAGGTTATAAACTAGCCGAATTTCATTAAAATTCGGTCAGTAGTTTTTGCTTTGTTGCGTGAAAGAGAAAGAAACATCCAGACATCCATACATTCTCTCAAACTTTCGCATTTATAATATCAGTAGTAAGTAGGACAGCTGTCTGTAGATCTTTGATAGTCGTTACAGGTAGTTAGTTACCCAAAAAGTCTGACAACCAGTCTTACCAAGGGGTATCGTATTACCCAGTACTAACTGGGTTGTGGAGGTGAGATAGGCAGTCGCTCCATGTAAAATACTGGTATTCAGCTGCATCCGGTTAGACTGGAAGCCGACCACAACAAAGTTGGGAAAAGGCTAGGCAGATGATGAAGTAGGACAGCTGTCTGTTTGTTTGCTCGATTTCACAAAGGCAAAAGAGAGGGTTGAGCGTGTTTCTTGCATTCATATTTGTTATCCCGTACAAACTGAACTGATTGGAGCAAATCCCGTTTTCATTGGATTAGTCTTGATCCGGAGCAGGCTTTGTCAGACGAGGTGACGTCACAGAAAATTCAAAATGGCGGCCGTGATACACCATGATGTGCAATTCGTACGAGTCTTTATTTCGTTATTCACGTTCCTTAGCTTGGTAATATAGTTTCTTTTTTATTTACGGTAAACCTGAAACTATATACCTAGGTATCTACATACAGGGCAGAAGGGACCGACACACGAGCAGTGGATCTTTTCTTACTTTCGCCTCGTCCACATCCATCCATCCATACATCACGGGGGTTACTATGACGTCATAAAGCAGGAGTAATTCCAGTGTGGGAAAGAGACAGAGCTATACAGGTCGTCTAGCGCCATCTCTTTCCCACACTGGCATTACTCCTGCTTTAAGACATGGTAAGCCACCTGGTCATACGTTCACGCTGGTTGCGAGTAGTACGCACCTAATCTTTCTGAAGAACATAACCAAAAGCATGAACCTATACCTAAATATAATTTTATTTGGTGTAAATTAGAGAGCATGTTAACATATCAGAATAGCCGATAGGACGGTATCCCCAGGGGTCCGTATTGTTCAGCTATCGTGGATTAATGTCCCCAGTGTGAGGGGGTGAGTCCATTGATTTGACGTTTTGTCAATCTTGGCTTATAAATATTGATTTTGTGATACATTTTACCCAACAGATGTATGATCGTGGTTTAACATAATATTAGTGATTGCTTTGTTTATTTCTAACTAGCGACCCGCCCCGGCTTCGCACGGGTGCAATGTTGCACATATAAACCTTTCTCTTGAATTACTCTATCTATTTAAAAAAACCGCATCAAAATCCGTTGTGTAGTTTTAAAGATCCAAGCATACATAGGGCCAGACAGAAGCGACTTTGTTTTATACTACGTAGTGAAGAGTTTCTAGTCTGTAATGCGTTACTTTGCTACAATGTTCATTGAACTAATGACACCCACTTGACAACCAAAATATACCGGCGAAATACGAATGTGCCATCCAAATGTGGGTGGCACATCCACATTTCGCCAATCAAAATTTTTTAGTTGAGTATTAGGAAAACAGGCATGTATTAATCAAAATTATTGGACTGATGTTGCATAGTGGGTTCCTTTTAATAAACTTTTATCATCTTATCCCATAAACGACTTTAAATAAAAATAGTACTAAATAGTCTTGGCAATTTCACAACATATTAACGACCTAAATTCCGCCTACAAAAATATGATTTCCATTTCAAATGGGTTATTGTACATTCGCCACAAAGTAAATTCGCCACGAAAAAAAATATGTGTAAACTCGCCACAGCTCAATTTTCATGAAAAAAAAATCCATATAAACATAACAATAAGTGTCAATATAGTGTGCTCTACTTTTACTTCGCTGCCCACCCTGTGACGTCATCAGGGGATGATACATGCGGCATTATACCCGATTGTGGGACAATGGAGAGAGTTTCCTTTGTAATTTGACCAACAATGGTATATTGTTATTGTTGGATGTGAGGGTAAAATTGTAGTGATATGTGATGTTTTCAGAAAAAAATATATTATGAAATTTTTCATAGTAATATTTCCAAGCTCCATGGGAGAGATTTATATTTACAGGATAGAAACTTTCAATGGGGCATGTATTAGCTTTGTTAATCTAGGTTATAAACTATCTATTTGCCAAATTTCATTCAAATCCGTTCAGTTATTTTTGAGTAACAAACATCCATCCGTCCGTCCATAAATCGAAAAAATTTCAATCATTTTTCTGTATTTTATTACATTTAAAGTTCTTCGCCTCTAATAATAACACTCGTTAGTTAGATGGGTAGGTTCGTTTACTTTCAAAGATTTTGCATCAGTAATTTGTTTGTCAGCTTCTGGAGTTGAAAGACGTACCCCTGCTAATGGGGTTGGAAAGTGAAAGCTGATCTCAGATGGCGCCACCACCGCACAGACCCAATCCGACCAATGAGGTCAAGCTCTTTGAAATACAAAATGACATTTCCAGATTTTCAACCAATGACGATGCTAGGAACCAGCGATGCTAGCGCCATTAGTTTCACAAGTTGTCATCCCCATTGACTGAGCACGACCTGTGAATCTGACAGTGATTAGAACTTTTAAATACGCCATTGGCACTCCTTGTTGTTAGAATCTTGTTCCTAATAGGTAGAAGTTATAAACAAAAAGAAGTTTCATCATTAGTTTAGACTCTATGAAATGAAGAACACTTGTCACTAGTGACCCCTCATTTTTAATCAAAACAAACTTAATCTGCTTAACCTTTTCCCAACCATGTCCGGGTTGGCTTCCAGTCTAACCGGATGCAGTTGGACACCAGTATTTTACAAGGAGCGACTGCCTAACTAAACTCCACAACCCAGTTAGTACTGGGTAATTCAATATCCCTTGGCAAAAGTGGTTGTCAGATCACCTGGTTGTCTGGCTTTCGGGGCACTGACAACTTAACGATTGTCAAAGATCTACAATTGACAGCCGGGGCCAACGGCAACGAGCTTTCCGAGATACGAAGGAAGGTCGTATGTAATTGGTATGTAACTTTTTATGTCATAATATTATTTTGTATAGTAGCGGATAGCATAAACTACAATTCGCAGAAAATCATTTGGCAAGCACTCATTTATCATACATTCAAAACGCATAAAATTAAAAGTCAGAATCTTCTTTAGGCATACATTTCATTACTATAAGAATTAAAAAGTAGAACCATCATATCGCAGAAAATTCACAGTCAGCAGTCGTGTTTTGGCATACATTTCATATCGATAGTCACTGAAAGCCAGAACTATTATATCTCAGAAAGTTTACAGATAGAATCATCTTTTGGCATACATTTCATATCGATAGTAACTGAAAGCCAGAACTATTATATCTCAGAAAGTTTACAGATAGAATCATCTTTTGGCATACATTTTATATCGATAGTCACTGAAAGCCAGAACTATTATATCTCAGAGAGTTTACAGATAGAATCATCTTTTGGCATACATTTCATATCGATAGTCACTGAAAGCCAGAACTATTATATCTCAGAAAGTTTACAGATAGAATCATCTTTTTTCATTTCATATCCATAATAATTAACATTAAAAAGAAATTACACCACCAGTACTATTCCCACCAGTCTATTTAATTTTTATTTTATTTTGCTTTGTGCCTTTGACATTAGAAATTTTGATTTGATCTGACATTTGTTTGTTTTTCACATTTTTACATCATTTAATCAACTTTATATATTTGTATAATCAATCTGTTAGTGACGTCTATGAAATTGATAAAAGTGTATTTATTGTTCTTTAGCTAATATGGGTCAACGACCTGAAATAAATGAATTTTATTTTATTTTTATTTATTTATTACAGTCAGCTAAACAGTTTGGTGTGCAGGCAAGAACTTACACAGATGAGCTATGGTAAAAACCGGAATAAATTTCACAACATTCGTTAGTAAAAAATCCAAACAAAATTTTATTTAAAACTACCCTATTAAAAGTCAGTGACATCCCCTGTCTGCTAAGGTGCATAATGAAGATGACATGACATGACCGATGTTTTTAAATTTTATTAAATTTTTTCCAGATATGGATGTAAATTATTTTTTTTTTTGTTATTTTTACGTTAGGTATAAATATTGGAAATGATTAGTTAAGGTGATTGATTTGTATAACTACTGTTGTCAAAAAAATAATGATCCCTGATTTGGTCTATTAAAATCCGTAGGAACTCTCGAACCTTTAAAAAATATAATATCTATCTTTGACATGGCTTGTTGATACTTTAGACATATTTATCGCTCGAGACGCACTGCCCTTACTATTAATTAATTTTCATGAAAAAGTCAACAACTCATACTAATATTGTAAATGCGTTTCACGACTAGACCGAACTTACATTGTCACCTACGTGAATATCATCCGTGATTTTCAACGATTGTGAGCTTCCAATATTTCGACGCTGTTACGAGTGCCATGATCGCGGGATGACCGATCGTTATGAAGATTGACAAATAGATGACATGTGACATTTATTATTTCTTTATTCATTAATTCCTGGATTGTAGAAGAAGTTACGGGCTCTCTGTACAAAAATCAATTCACATTCTCTTCAGAAAAACCTTTTAAATAATTAAACTCGATCGGCAAGATAAACCACATCACAAATTAGCACAAAAACATCTTGACATCCTTTAATCTAAAACTCTCGATGAAGGATGCCGGAGGCTGTGAGCTCAAGATTGATATCCTGAGAGCGTCCGGTGAAGTGCGTCACCACAACATGTGACCTAGTTTGTGCTAACTTTGTTCTGTGGGCTGCTTAGAAACAATTGTGTGGCTAAACTAGGCCTGTGTTTGATTTAGAAGTTTCTAGAAGTCTTGTTACGACCTGTACGCCGGTTTTAAAGGAAGAAGTCATATACCGGTCATATTATAAACTAGCTGTTGCCCTTCTTGTTGTCCTTCGTCCGCGAGAAATTATTGTATTTGAATCGGATTTTGTAACATTTTCAAGGGTTTAATTTTTTTTGCACGGAAGCCTAATCGTTTTTCTAAAATAAAAGGAAAAGCTTAACTTACTCCTTATAACATCAGCTATCTGCCAGCAAAGTCCCGACAAAATCGGTCCAGCCGGAGATATGCCGGAACAAACAAACAGACAGGCGGACAAAAATAAAATGTATTTTTTTTTTAAATATACGTTATTACTTTCATTATGCATTCAATAAAAAGCAATTTTTTTTTAAATTACATACAGACACCTCAGTTTTATTTATTTGTACAGATGTGGCTCTGTCTGTCTATTCGTCTGTTACCTTTTCACTCCTTTACAACTGAGCTGATTTCGGTTAGACACACAGATATACCATTACCTGGGTTAGATATAAAATACTTTTTATCGCGGTATAATTCTACGAGGACGAAGCTGCGGGTAATGGCTACTCGTTTCATTTCATATTATCATGGCAACCCTGTGTGGCAACTTGATTGGTTATCAAAAACCAAACAAAACGTTCCCTTTATTAAAAGAAGCTTAACTGGTCAGATAAATCATTTCATTTTGAAAAATCTGATGTAAACGTATCGGCTTGTCTATTATCTAAACAAGGAGTCGTACGAGTTCGTTTTTCTAAAATAATAAATTTCCCTTTGAACAGAATTTAAAGGTCAAACTGGCATTAAAATAAAAGACAGACCGAAATCTAAAACAAAAGTGTTTTCCACCAAAATTAATTCTTACCCAAATTAAAAAGGAAGCCGAAACATTTCACAAAGAATCCTTCAAAGCGTCCGAAAAAAACCTAAACCGAACAATACCTTTGCCGTTTAAAAAAAAAACATTTAAATAAAGGAATCCCTAACAAAACCGCGCCAACGCCGCGCCGGCCGCCATTACTGTACCATAGACAAGTACGCTATTTGTCAAACGTCAACTGTTTGTAAAGTCTGTGGCTCGAGGAACAGGGAGTTTTGTTTGCATTGCTACTCATTTGTCTTGCTGACTGTACATACATACAGTCCTTTGCAAGGTTTATCTCTGCCAGTTGCAATTTAATAGCAACTTTATTGTGATAAGAATAAAGACCACTGTTATTTCACAAGCTTGTCAGTCAAGAGAACATCAACCTTATTTTTATAGCTAAAGAGGTCACTGTTATTTTGGTAGTGTGTAATGTCCAATCAGACGTAAACTATCTATCAAAGAACTGTAGGTACTTTGTTTTTTGTAGTGCCTGGCTATGAATGTGGAGAGAAAGACCAAGGCAAAGATGAATGGAATGTGTGAGGAATGATATGAAATAAAAAGGAGTAAATAATAGTGTGGTGGTTGACAGAGGAGAATGGAAGAACGCATGTTACTGAAAAGGTGATGGATATTAACATTGATTTGTTTCCGAGTCATGGATATGTATAATAAGGATGTATTTACATCCAAAAAAGTATCTATGTAGTAGTAGCAACTATCTGGTGTCCACGACACAAGCCTCGTTGCTTAGTGTGGCACCTAGATGGCGCTGTGTGTAATGTCCAGCGATATTTATTTATTTATAGAGGGAGAGGGACGCCAAAGAAAAGATGGATGGATTGTGTGAAGAATGATACGAAAGGGAAAGGAGTAAATGATGCTGTGACGTCTAACAGAATAACGTTGTCATTTGATTTTGAAGACGGCTCCCCCATTTGTAAACCATTAACAATTCGTAAGCAATTACTAAGTAAGCAATTAATAAGATAAAGCAATTAAAGTTTGTTTTTGAGAAAGGACTCATTTGTCTTGTTCACTATATCTTTCATTTAAAAATTGATGTATGTTGATCTATGTAACGAATATTTTATGAAAGCTGGGTTTAGTCTAAATTTTACATGAGACTGTTCCTAAGTTGGGAAGTGAAAACTTTTTGTGGTTTCCTTCTAGAAACTATTTCTTTTGACGTCCTAACTTTTTCCGGCATATCCTGAATGCCTACTTTGTTTGAACTGACAGACAAGCGAGTAGAAGAGAATATGGCTTATACTTTATTTCATATTTTTGAGGTAGTTTTTTGTCTTAAATGTGTGTTCTGTCTTAAATCAAGGTAGTGCTCACAACTTTCTTGCGTGGATTATAAATAGTGATAAATAGACTTCTATTTTGAGCCAGATTTTTATCCCGATTTATGATACTGGATTTGGTTTCCATCAGAGCTGCAAGGCTCTTTTAAGATTATCGGATATATCTATATTAATATTAAGAGGTATTTGTTTGTAAGTTTGTATGTAGGGGTAATCTCTGGATCTACTGAACCGATTTTGAAAATTCTTTCACTAATAGGAAACAACATTATCCCCGAGTGCTATAGGCTATATTTACAACGTGCCCTTGGAATAATTTCCGACCAAACGCGAGCGAAGCCGCGGGCAACAGCTAGTTTATGAATACATTTACCAAATCTTCCATCGAATATCACCCTCAGCTCGGTACGCTCTCCGCCTGAACATTTTAAGGGTCAATCTTTGTGATTCATAAAGACATCCAATCCCTTGCTCATCTTACTAAACAAAGATGAGCCATCAAAGAGAATCCGTCAACATCGCAAACCGGAGACGGGATGTCTTTTTGATTGATTTCCTATAGTCCCTTCTTTGCCTTTTGTTTGTCTTTAATTTTGACGGATTGGTTTTGGAGTTTTTATTCGCGTACACACGTAAAACAAAACAGAGGGTGACTTTAAATATTTATGTTTTTACCCGACTGCGCCAGAAGGAACCCGTGTTTTTCGAGAGTATGTATGTATGTATAATTGTTTGGCACGCTCTGTGGCCTGAACGGCTCGATGGATTTTAGCTTGAGAGGTGTCGTTAGATTCGTATTTACTGTGAGAGTGACACTGGGTATACCCACTGGGTATATCAAAATAAAAATTATTCAATAATAAAACACAAAAAAAAACGGTAATTTAAAAAAAAATTAAAAACCCCGACTGCGTAAAAAAAACAGTCGGGACCCATTAACATATATAGACCGGCTTAAATCGTCCCAATAATGGGTCCCGACTGTTAAGTCGCTATGTTCTATGCATTTTTCGGGTTTTTTTTAGAGAGTCTGTTCTATTCTCTTTATTTATCTTTCATGGCTCTAGCTGTTGAACAAACGTATTTCTTCTTCATCAGGATTAGAAGCTACATTTTCTTCCTGAACAAAATAATCACAAAGCAGTTTCTTTTTCAAACAAGAATTTGTGTGATATAGTACAGTCAGCATCAGAAGTAAGTCAAAGTTTCAAAGCAGGTTTTTTAATAAAAACTTGTTAGATATGACTCGTTACTAACAAGGTATTGAAGAGTAAGGAATGTTTTAAAGAATAATCTTCTGAAACATTAAAAATAATAGCTGGATTTCTGTACATCAAATATTGAAAATTCCGAAATGTTAAGCTACTTCTGATGCTGGCCGTACCACTAAAAACTCGACTACTGAAAAATCACGCTCTAATTACAATCATGTTTTTTTTTTCTCTGTTTGTACCCTATGTTACCCGGTCCATAATTGACACCTTATTCATCCAAATCGGATGAATACTTTAGGCATTACGAAGGAACATACGTAAATACAAACATACATGCATAGACTGCTAAAATCATAAACCTTCCTTTTGACTTCGCCGTAATCGGGTAATATATTTTGAAAACCTTTATATCGATCGAAAAAACCACACATTTAGGTAGTGAAATTTATCGAGAAAACGTTTATTATCAAACTTACGTAATATCCAAAATTTAGCCTTGTCTGTTCACATGGATTTCCAACCCGTTTTTTCCTACGTTATGACTGGATTAGTTTGGGCGTAGTAGGTGGCCACATGACAATAATCATACTAAAAATAAATAAATAAATAAAATAAAATTCATTTTTTTTTCAGGTCTTTGACCCATATTAGCAAAAGAACAATAAATACACTTTTATCAATTTCACAGACGTCACTAACAGATTGATTATACAAATATATAAAGTTGATTAAATGATGTAAAAATGTGAAAAACAAATAAATCTCAGATCAAATCAAAATTTCAAATGTCAAAGGCACAAAGCAAAATAAATAAAAATTAAATAGGTAAAAGAAAAGGAAAGAGGTACACACGACAAAATTTTTTTAATCATAGCCCTACTCTTACTTACGCTCCATTTATTAATCCTTTTTATTAATCCAATCTAAGTTCTGCGTTTCTAATACAATTTTATTACTCTTACCCCGGAACAGTTTACTATCCTTTCATTTTTATTTTACCTCAGATTTTGCAGTACAATCACCTTTATTGTCGTTGACATAAGGTTCATGTTCGAGGTAATTTAACTGTGAAAGGACTATAGTGTGGCCGTAGGAGGTGATAAAAACCAAGGACATTTTCTCCCTTTGACAGGAAATTGAACCCCGAACCCTCTTGACGAAACACAGACTATGGTGCAATTATGTTAGAATAGTTTGCCCTTAGGTTTGGGGAAGTTATCGAAATGGATACTTTGGTTTGTGTGTCTATGATACTGTATAGTTATGACGGTGGTCATAGTATGCAGGTTTGAGGAAAATGTTTGTGAATCAAGTTTTGGGTATGAATGTAGAGCCATTGTACGAAAGATAATATTATAAAGGGTGCAACAAGACCCTTCACGAAGCCAAAAGGCATTTGTTCTCCCCGTCATTGCGATCATTTTTTTGTCCTAGACCATACCTGGCAACCTTCTGGTTACGGAGATATTGGGGGTCAAAGTTCCAACTTTCACACAAGTTCTTTTTTAAAGACATGTTTTTAACGTAAGATTTTTACTGTAAACACCTCCACGACCCCCGTACTATTCAATCCATCCATCAGCACAATGTTTTAAATGCGTTACAATGAGTCCTACCATAAAAATTGATTTTAACCCCAAAAAAAAAAGTCGTTTCCCAGCAATATTTTTTGCGTAAAGTTACTTATTACTTTGATGTACATAATGCTTGGTTGACGGCTTCGTTAAGGGTCTTGTTACACCTTGAATACATATACGCTTAAGAGTAATGAAATACCAAAGAAACAATGGACGGAAGTTGTTTGAAAGACGTTATGGCTTGATACGGGTTGACTACTGAGAGCTTTAGTATTTGTCTTCCTAGTTAATCATCACCAACGTCTACGAACACCAACCAACCGAAAAAAAAAACAGAAAACCACCACCGGTTTCGGACATTTCGAAATTAAGAGCAGCATATTCAAAATTGAAGTGGCGTGCCTAGAGACCAACAATACGGCAAGCCCATTAGGCAAGCTGACTATTAAGAAACCCTGAACCTATCATCATGAAGATCAAGAAGGCAAGCCAAGGTTTGAGACATGTATGAAAGTCCCGCCACTAGATGGAGTTTATAGGAGCGGACTGCAGATTTCTTCTTTTAAAACATTTTCGTTGTTACTTCTGTCAATTTGACTACCAGTCTTAGCTTATACTACCAGATCCCCCAGTAATTGGGTTTCAAAGGCCAAATGCCAATCGCATGGCACAAAATCCGTATGTATTTAGTGATTGGAATCCGTTCTGGAATCCGATACTCGGCATTTGGGGAAATGTCATGTTACCAATGTTAAATCTGCTTCGTGCTTTCCTTATACATATTGTGTTGTCTTAAGAATGGGCTAACACGGACAACTTTTATACATTCTGCAGTATGTGATAATTATTTTGTTTTGTCAATTACTGTTTATAAATAATTGTAGAAATCACGCCCATGTGTAACCTTAACTATTTATCGTTATGTTAAGTCCTAAAACTTATTGTATCTTCCCTGTCCATTGTATATCCTTCCAACAAGGATTTCGATACGTGTCTTCTAATATTTTACAACCACTTACACACTTACACCAGTATACAACTTACAACCCAAAAAAAGGCTATTTTGATCAACGACCGTCCAATGACATGGCAATTGGGTACTAACTTTAAATAAAAGTCTCTTCAGACCATTTCCCATCAATCACGAACCACCCCTAATCGTAACGTCACATGACATGACGTAGGCGATACCGTCTAGGAGGCACTTATATTAGGGTTATCATCCGTCCTAACATATTCGGTTTTCTTGCCGTAAATAAATTAGAAATAAAAAAAACATCTGACGATCGTAAAAAACAGTAAAAAATCTCCGGACGTTTTTTTGAAAATTGTCGAATGTTCGAATTTTTGACAGGAGTATTCAAATTTCGAAATGGTTTTCTTCTTCTTCAAGTCCCTGACACGACAGTATTTTTTATAGCCCAAAAAAAATCGCCTCGACTGCATTTTTTTGAACTGGGACGGCAGGATAGGAAGGTGGAGCATAGTTTGCACCCACACCCCATTGCTGTTCCGTTGAGGTAGCCCCACTTAACGAGGTGGTCTCGAAATGGGAACCCTAACTTATAGTGATATGACGCAGGCGATATCGCCAAGGAGGCAGTTAGAGTGACATTTACGGCCCCTAGTGGCGATATCGATGGCTGATGTAGGGCTCTTGTCGTACTGTTTGGGTAATAGTCGCTTGGGGTGGACACCTATTCAATAATTCGAGAAATAGTGGTGTTTTTTTTTCGGCAAAGTTCTTTGTCAATTGTCAACGTTAAGATAGATAATGACGTAGTTTCTGATCAACTGATCCAATGAGGTTATATTTTACTAGAGGAGCAGTGTCATACTAACAACTCTCAGAAAAACGTAGCCAGTTACGAATTTAAACTCGTAGCTTTGAAACGGACACATAAATGATGTCATCTGACAAAATAATATGTTTGTCTCATTTCTTCTACCGTCAAACTCATGACGTTGGAAAGTGACAAGACATTGTTATCGGCAGAACGGCCAGAGTTGCCAATGACCAACATAATTTCCCCAGAATTAATGAAAATATTTATTTAATCAATTACTATGAAAGGTTGTATCATGCAACTTTCAATTGAAAATTAAAGAAAGAGATAAATGGATGGATTATGTACATATAGGAAGAAAAGAAATGCGTAAACGTAAATATTTTATTTTAAGACTATTAAGATTGTGTCAAATAACTTTTGTTCAAAATGGAATGATATTATTTCTGTTTACGACAATTAGTACACAAAATAAATTTCAAATTCTAACTACCTAAAATAAAAAACTACTTTCATTTTTTTCTTAATCTTTTTTGTAAATCAAAGTACCTTCGACATACACGTGAATTGGTTTGGGTTACAGTATGTTTAAACTAAACAGACTATAATAATAATTCAGACTTACAGGGACATACTTTCGTCATTCACTAAACTCCCAACAGTCTGGCAAAATCAACATCGTTTTTACAGGTTATCACTGATGACATTAAAAATGCTTGAAAATTTGACTTCGTTTCGTAATGTTTTTTTGGTTAGTCTGAAGAAAATTTTGCTAACTTGCTTGTGAAATGTAACACCACATGTTTCATTCATATTTTTGAGACCGTGACATACAAATTTTAACAGCACATTTCCCCATTCTGATATTTTTTTTGTTCTAAGCAATTGCTTACATGACGTCAACTTGACAACTGAAGGCAGATAAGGCTATGGACATTTACGACGAGGCAACGCTTTGGCGGCGATAACTGCTAATCTAGTATATATAACATCATTGATCTGATCAGAGAGTTTGTATATCACCAATCGACCATGAGGTTGTTGGTCTTTCATAGAATGTTCACGTTGCTCCGGAATCTGAATTAATTACAGTTAGCTCGGAACAAAAACAAAATTGTCTTAAAAACTAAATACGCTTCGGACTAATGTCATTTTATTTTTCGTGTTTTTCTCAGCAAACCCTTTCATTGGATACATTTATCATGGGAATGTATACAAAATAACTGGTCCACCATCTTTGGGAGTCCGCCATACGGAGACGTCACTCAACTGACCATGCATTGTCATGCAAAGTGAACATGTATGTAAATTTCAGCTCAATTCAGAAAACCGGGAAGTGGGACGAATTTGAGTTCTAAGATTTTTTTAAATATAGTTACAGGTGAATCGAATAAAAGCGTGTTAAAAACTATTGGGATTTTATCCCTGGTCTCCGTCAGACTAAATAGTTTTGGAACTGGGGATTGTTTGGCCCTTAATTAGATGTCTGTCGGGTTCTAAACCCTTTTGGACTTTAATAATAACACAGTTACCCAAGGAACTACAAACACAGAGTATCTATGGGCAACATAATAAAGTCTATAATAGTACTTCTTTTCCCTAAGGAATGGACACAGAAACATTCCTAAACAAATCATTCGGCGAGAGCACTTCCATTGACATTTACGAGTATGACCCCCGCCGGCATTATTGATTTCTGTTTATCGTGTAATGGAGGTGGGTCTGTATGTATAGCTCTCGCGTTTGGGCTATTTATTCGTTTGACATTTTTCACTGTAGTATTGTTGTATAATTGGTTTGTTATGTCGATGTGATGCTGTTAGTTGATTGGTTAGTTTTTTAGCACACACGACTATGTTTGTGGAATTGGTGAATTTGTGGTTGTCATTTAGTTTTGAACGAGATGAGAATACCTTTCCCAATTATGTTTGGGTCGGCTTCCAGTCTAAGCGGATGTAGCTGAATACCAGTATTTTACATGGAGCAACTGCCTATCTGACCTCCACAACCCAGCTAGTACTGGTTAACACGGTACCCCTTAGTAAGACAGGTTCTCAGACTATTGGGCCACTCACTACCTGTAACGACTGTCAAAGATCTACAAATGATAGCCTCAAAGGCTTAAAGTGCTTTCCGAGGCACGGAGGAAACTTGATACGTAATGAGTGGTCACCCATCCACGGATCAACCTAAGCAAACGCCGCTGAACCTAAAGATCAACCCGAGTTGCTGTTATTATTTAGCCAGGACCTCCTCATATTCCGATACCAAATAACACAAAAAAATATACAACTTAATTACAAATGTTCAAACCGAAACTAGAATCCCCAAAAAATGTTACCCAAAATAGACTAAAATCTAAAGCAAACACCTCTATTGATTCACAAATCACTAATGGAACCCTCTTGCATATAGAGGGTCAGAGGGTTGCACCCCTAACTAGGGGGTGTGTATAATTGTTCGCGTGCATTCTGTGCAGTGCAGGCTAATAGGGTTGGCTGACTTTTTGTACTTTCTTGAATTAATTTGAGATATATTTTTTTTTTTAATGCTATTTGGTGCACGTGACTCTTGTAAAGGTTGGGTGAATTGGTTGTGTTGATTTCACGCCCTTAGGCATAGACAAAGTGAGTTTCTATCGGGGATAGCGATGATTGAACACAGCGACCGAAATTCTTAAAAATCTTGTAAAAGTCATTGTTGGTGTCATTGTAGTTGTTGTAGCCTGCTAGCATCTTCAAATGTTTTTTGGTTAACATTAGCTTAAAATTAATAACCATTAGGCAGTCGCTCCATGTGTGTGTTGCGTACTGGTGTTCAGTTGCATCCAGTTAGACTGGAAGCCGACCCCAACATAGGTCGGAAAAGGCTAGGCAGATAATTGAATGAAATCAATAAGCTTTGAAGAAGTAAGTTATACTTTGAGGAAGTACTTAATAATTTTGTATTTATCTGTTGAGGCTTGTCGATTACTTAATGATATCTTTCATTAATAAATGAATATCTTAACCCTTTTCAGAACGAATAAAAGTTATAGTACCTTGGATATATATAGATACTTCTTTCAAAGAGATCCATAACATTATTTTCTGAATTATCACTACATAGTATATAATAAAGTCGCTTCCCTCTGTGTGTCACTATGTATGCTTAGATCTTTAAAACTACGCAACGGATTTTGATACGGTTTCTTTTTAATAGATAGAGTGATTCAAGAGGAAGGTTTATATGTATAACATTGCACCGTTGGATGCAGGGGCGGCGCTAGTAGATACTAAAACTAATAAGTTTGGACCAGTGTGCTTCAATAATTATTCAAAATATTTATTCATATAATTTTCCACAGGTCTGATCAAAGTAATCTTGAAATCTATGACGCAAATTGCTTTCATCTAAAACTTAATTACTAAATGTTTCTCTTTGGATAGTTTCTGATTTTAAATTAAACTTAGTTATGGTTTTACAGATAATTTCTAAGAGTGTCTTTTACATTGCTTGTTTTTTTTTTTGTAATTAATGTAATGCATTTGAATTGCTTGACAAGTTTAGGTTGAAATATTTTATTTCAAATTAAAACTATTTTCTGTGTCTGTTTTAAGACTATTATGAGATATACTTTACTTTACAATTGTTTTTTTTTTATTAATTGAAATGATACTAACTAGTAACGAACTACGTTTTTTAGACGATTTACATGGTTATTTTGCCGAATCACTACATAGTATAAAACAAAGTCGCTTCCCTCTGTCTGTCCTTAAGTATGCTTAGATCTTTAAAACTACGCAACGGATTTTGATGCGGTTTTTTTAATAGATAGAGTGATTCAAGAGGAAGGTTTATACGTATAATATTGCATCTGTTTGTCTTAAAACTTGTTAAAGTTCGTAAGAAAACTCAACTTTTTTGTATTTTGTAATTTGACAAAATGCCATTACGCAATTATTTTTATTTTTATGTGACCCTAACTATACGCACAGTAAGACCTTTAATGCCCGTATAGCTATACAATAGATATTAATATGAATGAAAGTATAAAGTTTTCTTTGTGCCATCCACCCCTCGCAATAGGGGTGAACTTGGGTTAGTAGAAAGTCGACGACAAATCGATGATTTATGTTTTTAAATGTAATAAAATGGAATGATTTAAAGCTTTGGTAGTGGCTACACTATTGGACTGTGGTAGGCTGATATATATAATTTGAGAATTCATTCTAAACCTTTTTTACTTACACTAATGCACATTTTAACTAGCACAGGAAACTAGTGAACTAACGAAACTAAAAGCCTAGCAAAACTAGTGAACCAGGAAACTGAAAGATTACGAAAACAGCAAACTGGCAAAATTGTCTACCTAGCGTAACTGACGAATAGGTAAACCGATAGCCGATTAGCGAAAATGACAAATAACGAAACTAGCGGATCACAATACTGGCAATTTCACGAAACTGACATCTTAGAAAAACTAGCGAAGGAGGAAACTGAAGAACCAGGAAAATCCCTGACTATCGAAATTGTCAACATACCGAAACGCATTAAGTGTGTTGAATTTTGTGCCTGAGTATCCAGACATTTTGAGAATCTGACGATTTGTCAAATACACGTTCTGCTATACAGACCATTTGATAGTTGGACGTTTTGCTATATGGACATTTTGCTAATTAGACTTACTGCTCATTAGATGTTTCACGCAATTGGTCATTTTGCTACTTAGACCTTCTGATCAGGAGGGGAGTGAACTGGTGAAATTGACGATTAAGGAAACTGACCAGCGGTACGCTAACTCTTTCATTTAGTTGTTAATTACGGTAACGGGCATTAAAAAACTCACATAGACGAGATGTATGGAAGAAGAAGACATGCTGCGCCGACCACAAATTAATTGGGATAAGGCCCGGAGAATGATTATGACATTGACAGGGTTACAGTTAAAAATCACCGTAACTGATCATCTGCATAGCCTTTTCCCAAATTACATTTGGGTCGGCTTCGAGTCTAACCAGATGCAGCTGTATACCAGTATTTTACATGGATCAACTGCCTATCTATCCTCTACAACCAACCCAATTAGCACTGGGTTATACGACACCGATTGGTAAGACTGGTTGTCAGACTTTCGGGACTCTGACCACCTGTAACGACTGTCAAAGATCTACAAATGACAGCCGGGAGCAACGGCTTAACGGTCATCACTTTTTCCTTCATAATACAGTATTTATTTATGGTCAGCGTAGCACGTCTTTATCTTTTCCCCATCGTCCCCTTTCTGTCATTCCTTGCCATGATCTTTCACACACATCCATCTTTCTTACACAGTAATAAAAATTACCAAGGATATACCACAATTCATACCCAACATTGGTAAGAATATTATTTTTGACAGATCAACAACGTTTACGTTAATGGGCAAAGGTTTTTTCAAACTTATGAAGCAATGAATTATGAATTTTCTTC
This sequence comes from Eugnorisma glareosa, assembly GCA_947578425.1. Taxonomy (NCBI): domain Eukaryota; kingdom Metazoa; phylum Arthropoda; class Insecta; order Lepidoptera; family Noctuidae; genus Eugnorisma; species Eugnorisma glareosa. Next base: position 5,702,305 of record OX387981.1, read on the forward strand.
AAAATGCGGATTCATAATGCTGGGTACAGATTGCGGAAACTTAAGGTGGATGCGCAAGGGTAGCCCGCGAAATTTAAATTGTATTACGTTTATTGCAATTTAAATAAATAAATAAAATAAAATCCATTTATTTCAGGTTTCCCCATATTAAAAATACACGTTATTAGGACACAATCGTAAATCACAATTTAAAAATACAAATAAAATGAAAAATAGAATAATAATAAATACAGTGTCAACAAATTAGAAATACAATGTCAAGAAAATCAAATTAAAGTCAATGTCACACAAAAAATTACATCAACAATTTAAAAAAATTGCTGGTCAGTTTCAGGTTGTATGTTGATGCAAATATGAATCGCGCCTGTAACACGTACCTACGTAGTTATAGAATTATAATCATTCAAATCATCACTACAAACCTCTAAGTTCATTTAACCCCAGTGAATGACTGTTTCATGAAATAGTTACAGAATAGGATTAAGAAAATAGTTACAGATTAAGGTTATTGATGGGTTTTGACAAGGTAGCCTAAAATAGTTTTTTGTTTTCCTATGATATTCCTATTTTTGCGTTAAGGTGGAAGTGCAAGGGTATCCGGTATACGTGTTACTGGCGCGATTCATATTTTCATCAACATACAACCTGACTCTGACCTGTAAATTGCAATAAACGTAAGAAAATTTAAATTTCGCGGGCTATCCTGGTGCTTCCACCTTAAGAAAAAATCTGCTGTTTCCTACAAATGTGCAATGCCTGCACGCACGTCAAAATTTCCATGTGGAGCTCAGGGGGCCTAAAATGGAATGGTCTGAATGGTTATAACCACAAAGTCCATTTTAAGAGTTTTAAATTTTTAACGTGATTCGTATTATGATTCTGATATAAAGCAGCCATTCTATGCCCCCAGAATGATGTACTGAGTACTTTGTTGCACGGTAAAACTTTTATCAATAAACTTTTTCTAACACTGATATAAAATTCACGTTATAATGGACGTTTATCATGCACATAACTGAATAGTAAGATAACATCATTATTTAAACATGGGTGTGTAGTACAAGTAATACAATTTATTTTGTAAAATAATAATATTTTTAACACCCTTGCTCGTAAAGCTGATGTAATTCCACCGGTTTTAAATATGTAAAGCGGGTCATAAAAAACGCGTGTGTTACCAAAGCAAATAGTTAAGTTATAGTCCATACAAATTCCATAACAGTATTATTTGCCATTTCAAAATGGATCTGATCGTCGCCGCACGTCTCCAGCTAGTGAGCAGCGCGCTGTTGCTATTCAAATTTCGAACTAATCGCCGCGTGGCGCCAATGGCGGGAAAGCAACAGTGTGCATTCACAGATTGAGTTTATTTAAAATAATAAAAAAACAGTTTATTCGGTAATTTAAAAACTTGGCTGCATGCTCTAGCGTCTTTGCCAACATTTTCACGCAGCCACGGCAGAAAATAATCCTAGCGCCACTTTTCTCAAATTTTCTTTTCTTTGTACTTGTATTGTGAATATCTAAAAATGACAACTTTCAATAATGAAGATGAGCAATATATTACTTCAACTCCACCGGATATACTAACACAAGTGCGAACCGCATGCGACAGCTTGCTGCCGTCAATATCCAAGGACAGATTCATAATCACGTATGAAAATTTCTTGAAGTGGAAAATGTTTTTTTTTAATGTTTCCTCGCAAATGTGTTAAAAAACGTCGTACGATATACGTGCGTATTGGTTATAACATGCTCGGCTTAATTACGCCCTCGCCTTCGGCTCGGGTTGAAATTCCGCCTCGCATGTTATAACCATCTTAACGCACTAATATCCTAATGTACTATTCTAAGGTTCCGTACCCAGGGGGTGCCAGTGGGCAATATTACTAAGGCTTCATCGTCTGTCCGTCCATTACAGGACTGAATCTTTTGAACCAAAATTTTCACAGATTTTTTTATACTTAACTTTAACCGCTTCAACAAATAATAAAAGTAAATCAAAGTTAAAAATTAAAGGGGTACAAGAAACGTGGTTTTTCGGCGTTTTTTGCGTTCGGTGGTAAGGGACCTGTCATCATGTGCAACTCCGACTCGTACTTGACCGATTTTTAACTCTTTTCATAACCCTTTGAGGACCCTCATAAAGTACCCCATACAATTTTCTTACATCATTATTTTGTCCTCTCAAAATATGTCTGAGACCCCCTATATTCTGTTTTACATAGCAATTAAAAACTTTACGCTTTCACGCACCTCATGCATTTGGTGGTTGAAATAATTGGTAGTGGTCTTACGCCCCCCTTTTTACATCTCGTTGCTATGAGAAACCGCTCGCCTGTAAATTTTGTGGGGTAGGTAGTATTTGAAGTCTCAGAAATATTCGGAATATTGAGTGTCGTGGAGCGGCTTGAAGACTGATTGAAGTGGGGAGTAATTACTGTGGTTTAGATTTTGAGGGAGAGATTTGAATGTTTGGTCATTCGTGTGGAACGAAACCAACGGGGAAGGGCACAAACATTTTAATTTGGTTAAAGAATGATTTAGTTTTAAAACCAAATTAGTAAAGACAGCTCGCAGCGCGGTGCTAAATGATGGACCTAAGTTAAGAGAACATTGTACTTCGTTTTTATCAATAAGGGACTACACTCTCTTTATTTAAACAAACACCCTATTGTTTTGGGTCCAAAAATAAGAAGATTGCATAAGATTTCTAATTAAACTTTGTTTTATTGCTATAAAACTTACACGCTATGACATGACAATTTTCTGTGAGGCATAGACTAAACAATGCACCAAGTAACAAAAGGTAGAGTAATTCTTTATTTAAATAGCAAGCAAAGACAACACGACCTAAGTTGTATAAAGTATGCATTATAAAATTTATCATTTAAGACACCCTGTATCGCGGCGTGCTCGAGCTGGAGCGCTCGAGCTAGAGTTTGCAACGCATTATCAATTTTAGGTACCTTTTTAAGGGACCTTTTGCACTGCACAGACAACACTTGCTTTGCTAAAAACTGCAATCATTATTGGATTTTTTTCTTAGGTATGGTTGTTTGAGAGTACTACTAGGGAGACTTTTTGGATCTTCGTTGAGAAGATTAACTTAATTTGTATTTATTTCTAATAATTAATCAAATTAATATCGAAGGAAGAAAAGCAAGATGACTTTCTTGCTCTTTTTCCAAAGAGCTTATTCAGGCGTCGAACATTTTGTACTTACTTTAAATTTCAGTGCCGGCCAGAAATGAATAGGTATTGTTTTCTTACGGAAAGTTACTTTTTGTCTGCTGTTTCCAAGAAAGTTTACGATTAACCCCCCCAGGTTACCTATTAATGTAATTTTCCAAATATTATTTTAAAAAAACACGCGGATTCCGCGCATGTTCACATTCGTTCAGAGGTAACCGCGCGGATTTCGCGCAATTGTCACGCGGTTGCAGTTGCATCTGAACTGGTACTATCCCGTAAGAGGCCGGTATTCCTTCTTTCTGGCCGACATTTCTGTGTACAGTAATGATTCAAGTCCTTTGCACATAACCCATATTCATACTTCTGCTCAGCATGGTAGCTGGCTTACAAGCGAAGTCAGACAAAGCAGCACGGCAGTATACGGGGGTCGTAGTACGACAATTGACGCCCTAGGACAACTGCAGCTGCCGTGTGATGCTGTGGTCTGGCTTCTGCCGGAGAGCACGGAATGCTTCCGCTACCTTAAGTCACTGCACCAAGCGAGGCTTGCCCAAGTAGGTACACCTTTGGGGGATGGAGCAAATCTGCCATTCTCCTTTGTAATTTGATCTGTCCGGAGTTGTCGCAAGCTAGATTGATCGTTACTTCTAAATTGGTTTCTGGATCAATGATTCGACTGACATTGGCTTTCGCGTACAGGTCACTGACCTTTGGGTGTTGAATATTGCGACTTAGTAATTAGAAGGTAGGCAGCAGCGTTCTTCTATGCCCCAATAAACAATATTGATGTTGTCTTAAATTGAATTTAACATAAGTATTTAATAAGTTCTGTCTGTTTTCTTTGCTTTTTTCTTCAGTTGGTCGCTACTTTCTTCATTCTTTAGAATTGGCTAGAATAGGAAAGACTGTCATTTTTTTGGATGGCTAGAGTAATAAATGTATTTTCCTCAATCCACGTTTAGCGTATAGTATTCCATATTATGTTACCTTTCTCCAAAAAAAAAACAAAGAATTCTGAGGCAATAAATATAATAAGGAACCATTACAAGGAGCGATAATCATAATAAAACAGTTTCTAGGCGCTTATGACGTCACCTCGCCGTAGGGATAAATTTTATTTGCGTGGCCTAGTCTTTGTTATGTGGTCATAAATTTTATATATGGGATGAGTTTGGTTAATAAGTGTTAATAATTAGATTGATATATTATGATTTTATTTCAGGTACATGTTTTCTAATCATTTTCTTACTTTTTTGCTTTGTGTGGTCCCATGTTGGGCGCCAAAATCATACTATGCAGATTCAAATCCTTAAAAATAATATATAATCTGCTCAGTAATAAGCTGCTTTAAACAGTCATTATTAGGATTGTTGTTATGTTATTGTGCATCTAAAACTTTAATTATTGTCTCATGTTTAGTCCCACTTGGGCGCCAATACTTATAAAGATTTTTTTTTAGATAATCCGTGCAATAACAAACAAATCTAAGAATCACCTTGTTTCCACTGTAACAATCACGGAAGGTGTGACATGGTTAAAAATCAATATTATGCAAGACGAAACTGAGATGATATTTAATAATAAATCGTTTGTTTCTCTGGTGGATATTATGTCCTTTGATCTATGAAAATAAGCATTGCCACACTTTTTCTAAGACAATTACAAAGTAAACTATTTCATGCCACTGTTGCCACCCCAACCCATGGATTTCGCAGAAATGTTAAACGCTTTCTAATGACATTCACTTTGTGGAATCCCTATATAAGCTTTTAGCGTAAACATTATGATTTCTGGAATAAAGTAGTACTACAGAAAACTTGGGCTTCCAAGAAATAAGCAAAACAAAGTAGTTTGTTATTAAAATATTTATATTTCCTTATCACAACGTATTATTTTTAACAGAATTTATACGACATGTATAAAAATAGAACATTTCGTAATTTTATCGCTCTGTTAAAGGGATAATTTAAATGTCATATGTAAACGCTGATACACAGAAAATAAAGAAGACAAGGAAATAATTGATAAATATTTTGTGATACCGGCAATTGAAAAAAAAAATTATATCCAAAGCTAATCTGTCAAACCTACAAAGGCCAAGCGTATTAACAATTCAGAGCTTCCTTCTTGACGCCTGTATATAGACACAGATCAATACAAGTCTAGATTTATACCAGACGGATTTAGACACAGCCGAGCAATCGGATCCTGTTGAATTTCCTTCCGTTCCATGTAGTATTTGCCGCGCCATTTATTTTAAAATCGAGGATTTTATTCTGCTTTTCAATTTGCTTCTATTTTTAAACTTTAAGTGCTGTGTTTGTTTTAAAAGCTTTTACCTGTAACTGGTTCTTCGTCAACCTAATAAATTCTACTTTGTCTAGATTTAGCGCAATAAAACTTCTGTTGCTGAAATAAGATATGTTTTTAATCAAACTAGGCTTTGGTACATTTGCCTAACATACAAACATAATGGGTGAAAAGCGATTCAAAATTTACATTCGCGTTACATCAGAAGTACAATTCCATTCAATTTATTTACGCAGTAACAATTTACATTCCGTTCGAATATAATCAGCATGAAACATAATATTGGATGTACAAATAATATAATAGCAGATGCAAGTAGCAAGTTGTCACGTGTGTAGCAATAATAATCGCTTTCAAAGTATTTGACTTTCAACAGGAGCTTTCCGGTAGTTTATATGAATCCAAGACTTCGCAATTTTGACTTTTTCCGTGTTTTTTATCGCTTACAGAATTAATCCTTGTCTAGGTCCATTTGTAACTGTTTATAATATTAAAACAAAAAAAAATACATCAAGGTCCTCATAAAAGTACCCATCAAAAATTCATAGCTCCAAAAATTTTCGCGTGTGGTCCTAAAATTTCTCAGTCTAGGTAGCTGCTATATTTTCGTCTGTAGGTACACTTTGACTTTATACTTTTGACCTCCAGCCCCGGATCGATCCAGGCTTATATCAGACGCTTTTGGACAAGGCCGCACAGGCTGACCTTTGCCGTAGTTTATAACTGCAGTTAAAATCTTATATACCTTCTTCAGGTCGTGTTAGGTAAGATTATACTTTGGTTACGAGCTGTAAAGCTTCTATTTATAGTTTTTCTTCCCTTAAATTTTCAGTAACTGAAGTTTCTTTGCGTTTCGATTTCTCGTCTTTGGATATCCAGGAAAAATTCCTTAATTGCTTTTCTGTCAGAGATAAGTTATGGAATCTCGACGTTGTCCCAGTTTTACTAAAAGGGAATAAATAATTTTGTCTCAGTATTGCTCTAAGGAAATGGACAAACGTATAATTTTGTAGAATATTTTCACAACCCTTTGTATCCATATTTAATTAAACAAATATTCTTTTGTACATCATAATGCGACAAGAGAAAAGAATGGAATTCTTCAGTCTGCAGTAACTATGCTGTGGTCTTTATACCGTATCGATTCAACTTCAAAATTATATTAGAGATCAGCTTATTTTGTTTCATCTCAAGTCCCAAGAGAAAGCTTGTTAGAAATGGTCTAGATAACAGAGGTTGAGTTCACCTTGAGACGAGTGAGCTATGTTCATAAAAGCATTGAGAAAATGTGAATTGAAAATGTGAAAATGTGAGTTTTTTCCTCAGAGAAATAACTTTAATGTTAGGAACTTTGCTGGTATTACTATCCTGTTTGTACATTTTAGGATTAAAAGAGTAAGTTGAATTTTGGGTCCATATGATCACTAAAAGTTTTTCTCATTCGTCTGTTTCATTATCATCATCTCATCATCTTATCTATCTCATCTCCATCATCTTAATTAATAATATATAATATTCACGCTAGACATCAGAGATCGCATTTAGTTGCTGTTAGACGCTATATCCTCAATAGTATTGTTTTCCTTTTACATGTGCATCATTATTTCGATCAGTTTCTTTTGCAAATAATCTTCCTATTTATCTCTATTCTTTCTAGCGCCGCAACTATTGCTACCTTCAAATCCTTTACATCCAATCAATACCCTTTCTCATCTTCCAGAAGGTTCCAAAGCCGTGAATATAAACCACTGGTCCCTAGAGGTTTCTTTTTTGTGCCTTCGACCTCTCTTGACGGTCGAGGGTCGTGTGTACTGACTTTTTATGTATTCTCTTCAAAGTAAATTGGATTGGCAGTATCGAATTTAGAATTAGGATCAGTTTTTTTAGGTCTTTCAAAGTTATATTGAGTTTTGAATTTAACCTAATCTGTTTGAGCTAAGTTTGGATCGATTATATCGTCTTGTTCAAAGAAAGATGGCGAATGGCGAAGTTTGTAATATGTTACAAACTTTAATAATATGTTACTTACTTTTGCGAAAAGTTTCCTTACCTAACTCTGTAGCCATAAAACCTTCACTGTAAGGGTAATCGCAGTTTTAAGTTTTCTCAAAATTGAACTTTACTTTCTCGTTATTAAAGACTTTTTTATTTGCAGTTACATCTACCAAAAGAACTTGTACCTTCTTTGTACTTTATGCTTCTGTATTATTATATTTGCCAACTTTCTATTTATCTTGCTCCTTCAAACAAAGGGCTGTTATTTTTGCATTAACAGTTGGACAAAGCCCATCTTGTTCAACCATGTTTTAACAAGACAAGCAACAGTGTGACTTATTGCTTTAAACTTAAGGTCGTCATTTCCTCCTCAACCTCTAACCTTTTGGAATGCTAAATTAAACCTTTGCCTTTTGTGTTTAAAGTTGTAATTTCTTTGTCACCAGGCGGATGCCAGCACCGCATTCCTGCGGGCTGCGCGCGCCGGTCAGATTGAGAAGATCATAAGCCTTCTGGAGCAGGGCGTCGACATCAACGTCAGCAATGCTGTAAGTACATACATGCCGTGACGTCATTTGACGTTATGAGTGAAAATGAAGATGCGCTGCAAGATAGCTGAGAAAAATTGTTAGGTATTTAATTTTGTTTGACCAAAAGCCTATTGCTCAGACAGTCTCTTTGATGAAAATCAGTATCATACACACTGAGGTACACCTTAGATAAAAATTAATGTACATAATCACTATCGAACTCTATATGCTGTTGAAAATCTTTTTTTATTTTTATTTGTTTATTCAAAATCTGTAATTATATAACACATATACAATCTGCCAAACTGCAAAACAGTTTGTCGGCAGTTGTTCTCGTTTCACATTAACATTAAAACAAATTTTGTTTTTTTTTTATAAAATAATTAAATTACTGTCTGTTATTCAAAATTAAAACGTAAAATGGCATGATATAAAAGCTTTATAAGTGTGAAATATAATCTCGCAAAGACGTTTATTCTGGTTTTTGAAGTCATGTTTCTTTACGAGTCCTAACCTTTTCACCATGTTCAACACAACTCTTAACCATCTTCTAACCATGCAGGGTCAGCCATTTCGTGTGCCCTGGTATATAAACAGTAGTTTAAGTCGAAAATTAGTTGTTACGACTCATAGGCTCAGGAGAACAGTTCAGTTTAGGTCCTAAAATGGATCGCGTTAAGAGCTCGTGGTAGGCATCCTGTTCAGTTTAGGTCCTAAAATGGATCGCATTAAGAGCTCGTGGTTGGCATCCAGATCTGGACACATTCCATGTAATTAGTTTGCGTTCATGATGAAAAAACGAACTCGCCTAATTGCGTGAAGTGTGGAGTTCTTGAAGACTTACACCACTTATTGATGGACTGTGTTCGGTATGAGTCTGTGAGGACAGACTTGAAGTAGGCACATTCCATAAACTGGCTCAACCAAATGGCGATGAGGCGAAGATTAGGTTCAAGGCCCATATATGAACAATGTGTATTTAGGGTACGATGGGACTGACATACGCATTGCTATTATAAATGTCCCTACATAAAAAAAGAAGCACTAGAAAGATCACGAACCTGTTTATGCGTACGCATAATAAGAGCTGGTGAAACTACAGTAGCGTAGCATCAACATCTACGTTAGCAACGTCATATGACGTCATTTGACATAAGCAGCACTCGAGACGTGGGCGGCGGCGTCATTAGACGCCCTCGTATTTATATTTACCTTACAGAGTGTAAAGGAAGATATATATACAGGGTGAAGAGGACACCGACGCAGAAACGCCTACCACATATTCTGTAAATAATTCTGAGCGAAATGTGAGTGTACTTGTTAGGTATACTTCTACCTAACCCTTCGGAGATTACAAGGCGTGGTGTTAAATAGCTTTGTTGTTGGCAATAACGAGGAAATACAAGGAAATATCAGAAGACAACCGGCTTGTCCTAGAATAGATCGAATCGGAGACATGTGACATCTACAGACCCGCACTGGGCCCGCGTGGTGAATTATAGCCCACTCCCTCTCATATAGAGAGACTCGTGTCCCAGCACTGGGAACATTATAGGCTGATTATTTTTAAACGTAATTAAATGTACATGTAAGTGGAAAAGTCAGAAACTTTAGTATTACGTTAAAGAATTCCGTTTCTTGCCCCAATTTTCCTCCTTTTTTATCTTATGATCATGAAAAGTATGTACTTTTCACACAATTCAAGGAAAATACTGACAAAAATATTTGACCGTTCGTCCCTGATTAGGTGCTTCAGTAGGTTTATATATTTTCTGATAGTGTCCTTTTTATATTGCGTTGGTTATTTCCCGGCAAATCTGTATTGTGCTTTGTGGGTTTGTTATCATCACCAATAGACAATACTCACAAGAGGTCTATTGTGGCTAAAAAAATAACCGAGTTCAAAAAAAAAACACTAAAAGATGAAAAATAACTTTACTTCCGGAAGTTGGTGACTTTTGTTTTTGACTTTTTTTTGCGATTTTTTTTCGAAGTCGTTTTTTATTTTGGGAAAAAGGTTTTTTATTTCACCCTTTGTAGTTTTGGTATGATGGTGTCTCACACAAATTTTAATAACATATAATCCACATACACATAGGAGAAAGATATGTTTAGAAGATAACTCATAAATTACCCAAGCAATGTGAATAAAATGTATAAGGGATCACTTGCAAGCTTCCTGTGCCGAATGAAAAAAAGAATCATGTTAATCGGTAATCACGAAGCTACGAGGTAATAAACATTATAAAATTGCTGTTAAGAGAACTTTTTAAGAACTCAGTTAAAAATCAGACAAAATAAATTAAAGTTGATAATTATAATCTTTTACTCTGGACGCTCTTAATGTGCACGTCTTTCTACATCGTTCTCACATATATGTATAATTCAACATGAATGATGTAACCAAGATCTTGTAACAATATTTTTATTGAAAAGAGTGTCCATGGAGTTTCTTGCATATTTTCTCCATAGATATCAACGCTTTGGAATGGGCCACTACACTACTTTCACAAGTTATTATGCCTTGTGTCTGTGACTGTAGCTTCGCCTTTGTTTTTCTGACATTCAAAAATGCCTGTTATGGTCTAATTGAAATAAAAGCTTTGAGTTTGAGTTTGAAAACTAGACGGTAAGTAGAAATCGATCATGCCGTAACCTAGCTGCCGCCACATATTGATTTTACATAAACCACACATGTTTTTGGTTGTTGATGTTGTTGTTTGTTGTTATTGATTGTTGTTGGTTGTTGTTATTGGTGATGTCGATTTCATATTTTTATCTTGGTTTTATTTTAATTGTGTTTTTATCTAGTTGGATTTGATTTTGCTTATCTATGATAATTTCTATTTTAAATGTTTTTTTATGGTATGTTCATCGTGCTACGCTGGGGCTGCCGCTGCGGCTGCAGAGAACCTCAAGCGGCGTAAATATAGTAACCTCATTGGTAACTATATTTTCGAGCCGTTTGGGGTTAAACTCGAGGTCCGAGCGCTCACAGCCTTTTCAAGGATATTTCAAAACGTTTAGTTGACACTTCCCGTGATCCAAAGGCTGGCTTTTACCTTGGCCAAAGGCTTAGCGTTGCCATACAACGTGGCCACGCCGCCAGTCTCTTGAGTACATTACCAGTTGACAGCGTTGAGGAGGAGTTTTTTGACGCCATTTTTTAAGTTTTTTGCTAGGTTATTTACTTTAGGTTATTTTAATTAATAAATGTAAAACTATAAATAAAAAAAAATAAAAATAAAAATTTTAATGTCATTGTAAAATGTTCATTTTAAATGTATTTTTTTTTTATTAATAATAATTTTTAATTTAGTTTATGTAATTGTATGATCCAAAGTTGATTGAAATAAATAATAATAAATAGAAACATACATAAACTCACGCATTTTTCCCACGACCCTCCCCGACTCTTGCTCTAGCCAGCCCGTGATGCTGAGCCAGTAGTTTTAAATCAGCCCCTAAATAATAATCTCACTCAGATCCAGCCTGTCCCTTGGCTGCCCTCCCCAGCGACGCCCTAAGCCGAGGCTCATACCCCATAGGGGGTGCCCTTAGCGCGCTGTCACTTAGTTTATGAGTTTTTTGACCTTGGCTGGAGGCCTTACCAAGGCACAGGATTGTCCGGTTAAGCAGAAGCCAGCCTCATTGAACAGCCTCATTCAACATTGACAGGTTGAACCGCAAGATGCCATGAGGAAAAAAAAACCCACGGTGGTTTAAACCACAGAACGTCAAATGCTACGATGATTACATACTCCTTCCTCCTCACCAATTGCGATTTTGTTTTTTTTTTCCTATTATCTAATTGCTGTCAGTTCGGTACCTCACGTCAAAGATATTTTACGCACAAAATCTTGAACAATTTAGGACCCGTCTTCAGTCTTTGCCGTTGTACAAAATATAACTAAAACCGTCTCCATGTTATTTCGTAAGTAAATGATACGTGGGGAAATAAAAATTATTCAAAGAAAAAACCATTTTTCGTTCTGTTATGACCATCTATAAAGACATAAGTAATAATCGTATTTTAATTCGCAAAAAAAAAAATTGCCTAGTCCACGCTCCTTCTTTCAATGGAAAAACAACTCTACCGTTTCACAAATTAAGAATGTTTTTACTAAATGTGGTTGTGCGACTAACTTATGGCCGTTTTCCGTACATTTGAACACGGCACGCAATCCTGTCACGAATACAGATATCATGCTGTATAAAGGAATGAAATTTACTATATAAATGTGCGCGAATTGGTGTCAGTGTGGCGTATTCGTGTTTAACAGCTTAGTTGTCTATACTGGGTATTCACCTTTTGCAACGAAAGAGTTTTCTGGAGTTGAAATTACTCGGGTATTCCCAAAGAAAATTCGTGACTTAGGCAAAAGTGTGCTCACAATAGATCTTTTCCATTTCTCTTCAAGAGCTAAGAAAGACGAAGGTATGTTCGCCAACAGCCTTGACAACCCCCTCGCCAAAACGAGCCAAAAAAGAAAAGGGTTCACCTCATCATCATCTACTTAACCTTTCCCACTAGCCTTCGGCTTCGACTAACCGGATGTAGCTGAATATCAGTATTTTACATGGAGCGACTGCCTATCTGACCTCCACAACCCATTTAGTACTGGGTAATACGAGACCCCTTGATAAGACTGGTTGTCAGACTTTCGGGCCACTGACTACTTGTTACGACTGTCAAAGACTGGCTTAACGTGCTTTCCGAGGCTCGGAGGAAACTCGGTATGTAATGGGCGGTCACCCATCTACGGACCAACCTAGGCAAGCGCGGCTTAATATTAAGATCGACCCGAGTGGTGTTATTATTTAGCGACGAGCTCCTACAGAAAAGGGTTCACCTGATACTCATACTGTTACTGCTAGCCTGCGTCATCCCATGATTGGCTGGTAATCCAGCTCGTCCCGCCATCTTCTACGAGGTCTGCCGCGACGCCTTCTGGCTGTGTCAGGTCTCGAGAAAATGGTTATTTTGGCCCACAGCTCGAAAGGGTTCACCTATTAGCTGTTAATATAATTATTTCCTTGATTATAGCCTAAAATAACGCTATAAAACGTTTCAGTGTATAGTTTCATTACTACCATTGAACCTAGCGTGACAAGCCGTGGTGGCGTGCCAACGAATCTGTGATTGCGTGACGTTTCATATGCGACAACCCGACAGGGCATTTTTTTTATTATATAAGTGTGATTAGGCAATGCTGTTTATTAATTAAGTACGTTAGATTAGGAGCCAACAAACCTAAACCTAGTCTGAAAATCACTAGATTTTCAGACTAGGTTTAAGTTTGTTGGCTTCTAATTTTGCTGATGAAATACAAGGCGATTGAGTATGTGGGTTTTAGGGTTCTGTACCCGAAGGGTAACCAACGGGGGTCCCGTTGGTTACCCATACTATTATTATTACTAAGCCTCCGCTCTGCATCCGTCCGTCCGTCTATCTGTCAGCAGGCCGTACCTCATGATCCGTAATAGGTAGACAGTTGAATTCTTCACAGAATGTGTATTTCTGTTGCCGTTATAATAACAAAAAATAAATTGAAAATAAGGGGCTCTCCTACTACGATGGTCTCTCAAGGCCTGTTTTCACTGACTCCAAAGAACATCATGCCTAAATATGCACTGTTGGATATTTTGAACTCTCGTCACTAAGCCCTGAGTCCAAAATTTTACGCTTTTAGTACGCCTTTATTGTGGCATCTTTTTTTGTCTTGATGTGCAAACATGCTTTGGTTTTGGAGCGTAAGTGTCAATATAATAATAAATAATAATAATCTTTATTTGCGTGAAATATGGTACATTGAGGTGTTAAAGATAAATAGGTTCTACATATTCCGCTTACTAAAATTCAGCATGCAAATATTATAAAATAAAACTTTAACAATTAGTTAGTAGTTATAAAAGTAGAAGTAGTAGTAGTAGTTAGACAAGCAATTGTTACAAATTCAACTAAAAAATAATAATAAGTACCTATTATAATTTTTATAATATGAAGTGATATTACAGCTGCCCAGCTGTAATATCATATCATAGTAAGTGAGTTTTTAGCCTTTAAGCCCTTAAAGGCTAAAAACTCACTTACTGTGCATTGTACAAAAAAAATAGCATTTAAATTGTTTTATAAAACTAAGTTAACAATTAAAGTAAGTTATAAACATAAATTCAATTAAAAAAGTAATAATAATAAGTACCTAACTATTCAAATATTTAAATTATTAATAATGTTACACAAAAAGAAAAACATATGTTAGGTTGGTACGTACTACGTACAGTGAAACCATTACGTACAGTTGGGCTTAAAGGCTAAAAACTCACTTATTGTGTAAAATACATTTTTATACAGCCATCTTTTAAGTTGTTTTTAAAATAATTAAATGGGAGCTCTCTTATTTGTTTAGGTAGACCACACACCAGCATAAAAAGAGAGAACTTATTCTCTCTAAAAGCCGTTAGGAAACTCCATGGTTGCAGTTTTTAAAATCAATTACAGAACATAACATTACACATGTAATCCCAGTAGTGTAAGGCAGAGGTGTACCTAATAGTACACCCACATTTCGCCTGTTTTGTATAAATGTCCCATGTAAACATGGACACTCACACACGTGTGGGCGAGCCTATTGCCATAACCAGGCGCAAATAAAGACTCCGTGACTGCTACTGAGAAATTCCTGATGGAAAAACCTAATAATATTTTGAGCGACCCGGAAATCGAATTCAGGACCTGAGCTCAGCAGTCGCGCTTGCGACCACGAGGCAGTCATAAATAAATTAATCTGACTTTTAAACTGCTTAGCTTGCTTCTTCAAACCGCACACTTTCAGCCATCACACCACTTGACCACAAGTTTACCCCTAAATGCTCCAACATTTAACTTGTGAAACGATCTTAAAACTCTTGAATCTCTAAAACGCCTTAGTACCCTGTCACTTTGAAACGGTGACTTAAAGAAGATAAGAGGAAACTTGAAAAAAATGTTATTTAAAATTCATCCGTAAGCTTCTTTAACCCCCTTTCTATGGTTCCGTAACCAAGGGGTAAAAACAGAATCCTATTACTAAGACTCCACTGATCGTCTGTCTGGCTGTCTGTCACTAGGCACCAGTCATGAACCAAACCGAACTGAACTGTGATAGCTAGACAGTTGAAATTTTCACAGATGATTTATTTCTGTTGCCGCTATAACAACAAATACTAAAAACAGAATAAAATAAATATTTAAGGGGGGCATACAAGTTGCGGGAATGTGGTTGCGGGACTGGTCGTAAGAGATACCGTGGCCCTGGAACACAAAGGGCAAAAGAAGGAACATGGATGGGTTTTAGTCAGTGAAAGTCTGGCATTTCCTCCTGCTCCGCCCAGAGCGGGAGGACTCATTTGATGATACCCGACCCGAGAAAAAAAAAATGGTGAGCCATACAACAAACGTGTTTTTTTTATAATTGTGCGGAACCCTTTGTGCACGAGTCTGACTCGCGCCTAGCCGGTTCTTTTTATTCATAAGGCTCTTTCATCTCAACATCTTCAAATCCTTCAAACAATATCCTCGTAGAGTACCTCTACGGATGCCTTTGATATGGCCCTTGACCTAATTCGTGGTATCCTTGACCCTCGGTATACTACCCTAGTGACCTATTTTCCTGTGTGGGTATAGTTATAGGCTTCAAGGCTCTTTATATTGGCCTAGTATGGATGTTCGGTATTCATATGTGTAGTTTGATGTTGAGCCCCGGGCGTAAGCGAAAATTATTATAGGGATAATAATTTCAATGTCAAAGGTGATTGAAGATAACTTCGAATATAATGAATTGAATAATAATTCATTGTTGTTGAAGTGGGTCGCAAATATAGGTGGTAAACATTAAAAATGTATCTCTAGAACATACATAGGTATGTTCTAGAGATACATTTACTATCCTTTTTTTTGTTAGCCTTAACTGTCCTAGCCCTGGGCATAGGCCTACCCTATTCCTTCCACTTTTCTCAATGCTGCGCCTCTTCTCTCCAATTAAGGAGAAAGCCATCCAAGGCGTCCCGCCATCTACTCCTCGGTCCACCGCGACCGATCCAGCAGTCTCAGGGCTCCAGCTTTGCGATATGCGGCATCCGGCAGACATGGCCTGCCCAGTCCCATTTTGAGTTTGGCAGCCTCACCCTTAGGGTGTACAAATAATAACAAGAATGAAAATAAGAAAATAACCGAAAGAAACTAACATTTATAAACTAAACTAAACAAGAACTATTTTATAATAAATAAATCTTGTTAACAGGAAAATTTGTTTGGAAATCATAGGATAGTATAGGATCTGTGAGGTAGGAACAGGAGTATGGAGATCCAAGCTCAAAGACGAGATAGGGCTGAAAATGATTTCAATAATCTAGCTTCAATCAGAGCTGCGAACCCCAAAGAACGGGTCTGATCCAGTTAGCTAATCTCCAGCGTAGAGAAAACGTATTCAAGCTTTACCTCTATCGGTTCTTAACCTTTCGTATGCCGAGTATATAGACACAATTTTTTTTTTTTTTTTTACCGCTGGGAAATCATCAATCCCCTCCCGCTCTGGGCTGAGCAGGAGGGAGTGTCAGACTTGTACTGACTAAAACCCATCCATGTTCCTTCCTTTGCCCTTTGTGTTCCAGGGCCGCGGTATCTCTTTCGAACAGTCCCGCAACCCTGGCAGGCGTCGGCCCTTACGGACCCCTTCCTGTTTGCTGACTCTCTTTGAGGCGCGCGTGGAACACGAACGCGCCGTCGACACGGCCTGTCGTCATAAGACGGACGGACGGCGAGCTAGCCCATAGCTCACCGTCCACAGGCCCGCGTCTACGGTGGCCGGGGGCCACCACGTGGCCCCCGACGCCCGGTGCGTCTCCCGCGGCGGCTGGGACGTGAGGTTCTCTCCCTCTCACGTCCAAAGCTATTGTGTCTCGCGTAGATCCACGTTCTCGGCACATGAAGGGTTAAAGAAAATCTATTATGTACACCTCTGCCTAACCCTTCGGGTATTACAGGCGTGATGTTATGTTATGTTTCTTAAAAAAAAACAATATGTTAAATTTCGAATTATATTTAATATACTTTGCATCTCCTGCTGAAAATCAATATTTTTCTCGAAGACGACTTATTTTTGACATCCAACGCGCCTCGAGCTCGTATTTTCGTCAGTTTTACATAATAATTATAATTTGCATAATCTGATTACGTTTGTACGTGTCCGGAATGATAAACAGGTACATTATCATACTGAATAAAGTAACAGTAGCTTTAAAGATATTTGAAACATAAAAGATATATTGCCCATAAATAATCATTTAATCATAAATTCATAACCAACAGGAATAAGAAAAAGGAGGGCTTATACAATTGTTCTTTTCTTTCTTTATAAGTCGAGATGCCTTCGCCGAAATAAGTACAAAATTAATAAAAATACTCAAAGAACCAATGGAGGGATGGTATAATAATAATAATACATCGTGAGGAAACCAGGATGCCTGAGAGATATTTCTCGACGGCATCTAAAGCGAAATCAGAGACCCATGCATGGGCGGCATAAAAACTCTGACACCAGGTTAGGCACTAACCATCCGATAAAAGAAAATGGTAAAAGTAACAAGACATTTTTAGTGTTTAGCCCAGAATTCATGTATGCACGTGAACTGCGCTTAATAACGCAATTATAAAGACTTCAAGTGTACAGGTGATAAGGCACGTGCCCTTGTCTGCCAAAAGAGACGCCGTATAGACATTTGAGATCTGAACCGACCATGACCCTTAACTTGTTGAGACTATCTTTGCGCCGGCCGACTTATGTTGATGATTATAATAACCACTAACTCTTTATCCCCAGAACGGTCTAAACGCCATCCACCTAGCATCCAAGGATGGCCATGTGGAGGTCGTGAGGGAGCTGCTGGACCGAGGAGCTGCCATCGATGCAGCTACCAAGAAAGGCAATACTGCACTGCACATCGCTTCTCTGGCGGGGCAGGAGGCAGTGGTCAAACTGCTTGTGCAGACTCAAGCACAGGTAAGGAAGATGAAAACTGAAACTGATAAAATAAAATTCAGTGCAGACTTAGGTAATGGAGTTCAGATAGGCTGACTCCATGTAAATTCTGCAGCTGTATCTGGTCATCATTATCATCAGCCATAGCTCGACTTCACCAACTGCTGTCTTTAGGCTCTATTTGTTTATCTACACGCTCCTGTACCAGCCTCATCATCTGGTTATACTGACAGCTAACCTCAATATAGTTGGTAAGGGGCTATGTAGATATGGACGAGTAGAGGATGATTTCCACCAAACGGATCGCATCGGATCAGAAAGGATACGAACTATGCGGTGAGAGCCGATGGCGTCCGGTAGGATGTCGACGCATACGATCGGCTCTGTACCGTCGACGCTTACGAACGTATCCGTTTCTGCGCCTAGTCAAATAGTTTCATTCCGACCGTGTCGGATAAGACGACAGGCGAACAGAGCCGATCTTGCGTCGCATCGGAGCATACTTGCGGCTACGATCGCGTGTCGCGTAAGACGCCCGCGATCAAGCTGCTGCCCGAGGCTTGGTAATATAGACTTCAAATAGTATGTACACGATTTAATATGATATAAACATTGTGAAATCCGATGTGATGCGCGCTATTTGGTGGAAATCATCCTTAATTCTTATATTGATAGTAAAATTAACCTTTGTTATCACCATGTACTAACTGGGTTGTGGCTCAGAGGAGAATGGAAGAACAAAACGTGTTGCGCCGACCCCAAGTAACATGGGACAAGGGCAGTAAGATGGTGATGACTAACTGGGTTGTGGAGGTCAGATACGCAGTCGCCGCGGGAGACGCACCGGGCGTTGGGGGCCACCGTAGGCGCGGGCCTGTGGACGGTGAGCTATGGGCTAGCTCGCCGTCCGTCCGTCTTATGACGACAGGCCGTGTCGACGGCGCGTTCGTGTTCCACGCGCGCCTCAAAGAGATGTCAGCAATAGGAAGGGGTCCGCAAGGGCCGATGCCTGCCAGGGCTGCGGGACTGTTCGAAAGAGTTATCGTGGTCACGGAACACAAAGGGCGATGAAGGAACATGGATGGGTTTTAGTCAATAAAAGCCTGACACTCCATCCTACTCGGCCCAGAGCGGGAGGGCTTATTGAGGATTTCCCATCTGAAAAACAAAGATACGCAGTCGCTCTATTTATAATACTAGTATTCAGTTGCATTCGGTTACACTGGAAACCCACCCCAACATAGCTGGAAAAAGGCTAGGCAGATGATGTAAGACCTAACCTTTTTAGCTACACGTGCGTGATGGTACGGTGGCACTTCGGTGGTTGAGAAAGTAGATAAAATATAATATTATGTCGCATGTTTGCGTTGCGGTCTACTTATATAATTTCCCAAGAGTAACAACAGGCTCTATTTGTTATTTCTAGAGAAAGGTTTGTCCCTAAGGCTGTTTGTCAGCAGTCATATTACTTTCGGTAAGTTAAATAATGTCGTGAAGTACAATTTTGATTGTTTTTGAATCGAAATATTCGATTACAAAATATGATTCCTCAAGGTCTGCCAGAAGACTGACTTCAAACCACAATTCCGTGTAAACATGTAACTCAAAACCATAAAAGAGCAAAAGCGAAAGATTACAGAAAGATGAAAGGCATTTTATTACACCGTAACGACCAAACAAATTCAATAAAAGCAAACAACAACATGAACATTGCCAAAATAATGAAAAACGAAGCAAAAGTTCAAGGGTAAGCATAAAAGAAAAAGATAAATAAACATGTCATTAAAGAAACTGGAACGAATGAAACAGACAAAAAAGAAATATATCAAAAGAAAGAGTACAGAAATATTGGTCGTCCGCAACATCTGGTCAGGCTGGAGACCCAAACAAACTTTGGGAAAGGATATGATGAATCGCGCAAATAAAAGAAATTAATGACCTATCATTTTCAGAAGAATAAATTGCTATTGGATAGGATCGAAGTTGTAGTAATTTATATGAGGATAGTATGGCAATGACTCAACTGTTTTGATGAAACTTAATATGGGGAAGTACTAGCTTGAGAGTTGAGTGTTCTCCTTGTTCTCGATAGACTGTGTTGCTTCTCACCAATTCTTGTTGATACCAACTAATGTGTCCTGCCATCTTCTTGATTTGCAACGACACCGTCTAACTGAATGCATCAGCATCCAATAGACAAGAGTTATCCAATCTCATTTCAGTCTTGGAGATTTTTTAAATAGATGCAAAGCTGCAAAGGAAAGCTCAATTAATTTGGCTTCTCATTTTATAACCTTCCTTTCACCTTAATACACGCATCGACAAATGATTCAAACCTGTGTTCACTCAGGATGAATGAGTAACGCATTGGCAATGAATTATCTGCGACAAGGGTGATGAGGTGCTTTGTCTCGAACGAAGGGCAGTGGACACCCCCTTGTGTATTTATTGCTTAACCTAATGGCTGTGATAAATAACTATCTACATTTATGGCCACATTGATTTTCTTTGTCATTGATTAATGCTATTATTAGGTTAATTCATTATAAGGGAATCTCAGTTCTTGCAATGTTTCTGGTGTTGAGACGTTTATAAAAATATATATATAGTATAATTTGATTTTACTACCCTGTATGCCTCAATTTAAAGTTCAGAATTTAAACAACTTCGAAACCTTTATAATCTTACCTTGTTTTCTAGCTGGTGGACAACATGGACAGTGCCTATCTGGATGCAGGTCTTAACTATACTTAGTATTTCGATAATATAGTATCCCTACGAATTGTGATATAATTTGCGTATCTGCTAGGAAGATTCAAGTGAATTTCAATGCATTAATGATTTATCAAAAAGAAAAGACATCGATGTGGGTCCCAAACAGCAGGAAACAACAGACCCAGGTGACGGGACGAATTCGAGTCTTTCCTAAAAGATTGGTCACAAACAGCAATGGATAGGGATAAGTGGAATGAGACAAGGGAGGCGTTTGCCCTGAAGTGGAAGAATCATGGCTAATAAATCAATCAATCAAAATATATTCATCCCAGAAATGCGGGATGCATCTGTCTGTATGAAGTCTTAAAAGGAATGACTGACATGCAAAATAACAAGACCTGCAAAACACTTTACCAATCAACACCTTTAAAAATATTTTGAACGGATGTGTAGCACAAATATTGAGGAATACTTGAATACATCCATCTGTTTCGACTTAAGTGCAACGTTTTCGTTTAAGTCGTAATTCACTCATTTTAATTTTGGATTTTGAATTTATGATCGCTTGCACTTCTTCTGTCTTTGTTGATGGAGTGATTTTTAAAGTGTTTAAAATAACGTTATGGATCATCCAGCTTGGCCTTTTCCCAACTATGTTCGGTTCGGCTTCCAGTCTAACCGGATGCAGTTGAATACCAATATTTAACATGGAAATACAGCCTTTCTGACCTCCACAACCCATTCACTAGTTATATGATACCCCTTGGTGAGACTGGTTGTCAGAGTGTCGAGCTTCTGGCTAGTAAGTAATGAATGTCAAAGAAAAACAAATGTCAACAGGGTCCAACAGTTTTACGTGCTTTTCAAAGCACGGAGGAGCTCTCTGATAATGGATGGTCTTTGGAACTATCCAAGATCCGACCACTGCAAGCGAAATTGAACCTTCGATCGATCCATGTGGTTGATATTGTAAAGCGACCCCACGAGACCCTCTATAAGTCATCATCTGCCTAGCCTTTTCCCAAATTATGTTGGGGTCAGCTTCCAGTATAACCGGATGCAGCTGAATACCAGTATTTTACATGGAGCCACTGCCTATCTTACCTCCACAACCCAGTTAATACTGGGTAATACGATACCCCTTGGTGAGACTGGTAGTCAACGACCCTCTATAAGTATGAATAGAATATCATAGTTATAATTCTTCTCAGAAAAACCTTTCATTTGATACCCGTATCATGGGAACGCATAAAAAATAACTAGACTGCGCGCCATCTTTGGAAGTCCGCGATTTTGAATGACGTCACGTTAGCTAACCATGCATTGTCATTCAAACTAAACTCGTGTGCAAAATTTCAGCTCAATCGGAAACGTTAAAGTGGGTCAAATTTAACTTCTAAGATTTAGTTACATAGTTAGTTACAGGTGATGCTATTAAAACCGTGTTTAAAACTCGATCAATTTTAGCATCTCTGCAGCAGATGTATCTTATTATGGGCTACTAGCTGTTGCCCGCGGCTTCGTTCATGATTTGATCGGAAATTATCCCACGGGCACGTTGTAAATATAGCTTATGGCACTCGGGGATAATGTAGCTTCCTATTAGTGAAAGAATTTTCAAAATCGGTTCAGTAACTACAACGTCTCAAACTCACAAACTTTACCTCTTTATGATATTACAGTATAAACATCAGCGCTGCTACTGTTTCTCATCAATTTCCTCACCAATTTTCTTCCACAGGTCAACATCCAGTCCCAAAATGGCTTCACCCCGCTATATATGGCTGCGCAGGAGAACCACGATGGTGTCGTGAAGTTCCTCCTTGCCAATGGAGCCAACCAGAGTCTCGCCACTGAGGTAAACCGCTATTTTCTTAGTTTAAATACAATGAATCCTTTCACAGTTAATCTACCTCTGACAACCGCAACCTTATTGTAACAGAATACCAGAATAAAGGTCACTATGATTTTGACAGACTAGACAGACAGACAGGCTTTTTCGGAAATATAAGCTACCTTAAATTACTCCTTATAAATGTAGGTATCTGCCAGTAAAAGTTGAGTCGAAAAAGAGATTAGGTGGAACAAACAGACTTTAAAATTAAAATGCTATTTTGTTATAAGTATCGTATATACTTTCATAAGCATTCAGTAAAAAGCTGTTATTTTGAAATTACAAACAGACACCTCAATTTTATAGTGGCAGATAGCCAAAAGGAATCTTACCGTGACCGGAATAAAGGTCACTGATTTTGAAAGTGACGCAAAATCAGCGGTATTATTCAGTTCAATTAAATTTATTTAATTCAGACACAACGATCCATAATTTTGTTAGTATATCAATAAAGAGAAATACACAACACACAATATACTATTCCAACTAAATTTAACATCAAAATAACTAATAAAACTTAAAATTAATACAATACTTTTCCATGTCAAATAAAATGTCAAAATAACCAAAACTCATTTTAAAAATACAATAAAAGTATGAAATTGGACAAATAAAATGTGCATAATAGTAATTTTCAAATGGAACCTCTTTGACTCGTTGACATAGATTTTGACAAGAAAGTGTTATAGTATGACTAGTTTATATGTGCTGTTCAATGTGGCGTTGCTTGTCAAGAAAATTTGCTTCGATATGCCAAAGTTGGTACATTTATTTTAGTTCAGTGTTTGCGGCCTGCACAGATAAATTGGTTGAAGAGTATAAGGATCATTTGGCGCTTGAATGACATTTTCAGGGGGTGTGATGTTGGCAGCTGTTGGCAATGAGAATACAACACTTAGAGCCATAGAGCATCATATATATTATTGCTTAGAGCAAAAGGAATTTGTTGGTAAACAAGATGACAGCGTTTGTTCCAATTTGGAACAGGCGCCAAAATATCTTACTTTACTTCCAGCCACTAATATCCCATTCATCTTCCAGGACGGCTTCACACCCCTAGCAGTAGCTATGCAGCAAGGTCATGAGAAGGTGGTAGCTGTTCTGCTAGAAGCCGACACTCGTGGCAGGGTCCGGCTGCCAGCGCTGCATATCGCTGCCAAAAAGGATGATGTCAAAGCTGCTAATTTATTACTTGAGGTTTGTGGAACTTTCTAGAAAGAATCCCAGATTTAGATTGGGAAATGATTTTTGAAAATTCAACATCTGAGTTTGTGATCTGTTTGACGAACTGCAGGAAATATTTTTATTTCATTTGAATGTTCAGGTTTTTGCTCAACATTCTAAGATGTTAGGTGCAGAAGAATGGAAACGTCCAATTTTTAGTTAATCTTTTTATTCATACGGAAGCTTTTATTCTACCTGAATTATTTTTGATCAATCCTTCCAGTGTAAATGATACTGTGTTTTATTTCCACAATTATTTCGCAATGTATTTTTCGTGGTTCCTTGAATCTCAGCATAATTCACATCTCACCATCATTTCACAAACCGCCATCTCAACCTGGTACTACCAATCGTTTCTACTCTACCAGAATGAACATAACCCCGACGTGACATCGAAGTCAGGCTTCACACCACTGCATATAGCTGCCCACTACGGCAACGAGGCAGTTGCCAGGCTACTGCTAGCCAAAGGAGCTGATGTCAACTGTGCTGCTAAGCATAACATTTGTCCACTGCACGTCGCTGCTAAATGGGGTAAGGACATTTATCAGTATTGCTATTGTCAAGGCATAACGGTCAAGCAGTTGCCAGGCTATTCCCAGCTAAAGGAGCTGATGTTAACTGTGCTGCCAAACACAAGATTTGGTCCACTGCTTGTTACTGCCAACTACTGTAGTTTTACCAGTGGCGTACCTAGAGGCCAAAAATTCGGGACCCATAACCCAAGCAGGCTGTTCAGAAACCTTAACATCATGAAGTATTAAGCTGCAGTAAGTTTGTATGTAAGTACCGCCACTAGTCTTACCACATGTAAGACTACTGTACTCATAAGCCAGTTTTGGAGACTTCTGAACGTGTCGACAGCAAACTAAATTGAGTCGGCTCTGAATTTGGCTACGAGTTTGGTGTCTTCAGAACCGTGCATCAGTTCTTCTAACATGCAAATAAAAGGACTCATAGGACACGACATAAGGTGCTCCATCATTAATTTTGTGAAATATCAACAACATCTCGTAGATACTTTCGTACAAATGTATCTGATGAATACACGTACAATGGTCCAATTTAGGGACTAAGTGCGGAAACCAAACCCTTAACATAGAACATCTGATGAATATAGACTATCCGGGCATAGAAGTAAATGCTTAGTAATATTTGTTCAAACAAGCGAAAGAAACTGCTATGGGCATTTTATAAGGAAGTATTGAATTGAAAACCCATTGCCCACCACTAGATATTCTGGTCTTCCTCAGACAGTACGGTAACCTAGTAACTGTACCCAATGATCATCCCATTATCTAATGCTCCGCCGACATTACCTACAGGCAAAGACAACATGGTTTCCTTACTATGTGACAACGGGGCCAACGTGGAGGCTCGCACTAGAGATGGACTGACTCCTCTGCACTGCGCCGCCAGGTCAGGCCACGAGAGAGTCGTGGAAGCCTTGCTGGATAGGGGTGCACCTATTACCAGTAAGAGTAAGGTATGTTAAAAGAACATTGTATTTTTGTCAAGATGTGAAAACCTACCTTGAAAATGCCTGCCATCTGCATGAAGAAAATATTTATTTTCTCTTTTTACTGTTATTTCGTCTTCTATTTCTACTGTTTTTACAGGTGGTCTTGCTAGTGTTGGAAGTTTATTTTCTGTCCCAACTTTGGTAAAAACTTACAGAGTATGACGGGTTGAGTTAAATAGCATGGGATCCAGCAGCATAAGCCTATAACTAATGAATTCCTTCATTAGATATTATAGGCTAATGATGCTACTCCCTTTCAGTTCTGAAGTCTTTTGGGGGACTGAAGTCTATTTTCCTTATATATTTCTTCCCTTCTAGAACGGTCTAGCCCCCCTGCACATGGCGGCACAAGGCGACCACGCAGAAGCCGCGCGCGTGTTACTGTCGCGTCGCGCGCCCGTCGATGACGTCACCGTGGACTATCTCACCGCTCTGCATGTTGCCGCGCATTGTGGACATGCTAAAGTCGCGAAACTTTTGCTGGACAGGTGAGTGTCATAAGTAACATTTTCTATTTCTGTTTAGAATGGTCTAGCCCCCTTACACATAGCAGTACACTCATTCTCACTGAAAGGAGCAGAGGGAACATTAGGAGATAATTACGCATCAATATTATAAGAAGTTAAAATATTCAAAAGGTTAATTGGAAATAGCGTGACGAACTGGGCTTTCATCAAGAGGATTGGGTCCAAAAAGCTAAAATCAGAAGAAAAAAAATGGAAGGAGGGAAAGGCCTGAGCGTTTGCCCTGCAGTGGAACACATCAGACTCATAATAAATAAATAATTAGAAATAGATGTTCATATTTCGTTTTAGGAAGGATACGCAATGCCTGTGAAAACCAACCTGCACTGCAATATTTGATCTCTTTTACAGGAATGCGGACGCAAATGCTCGCGCCCTAAACGGATTTACACCCTTGCACATCGCCTGCAAGAAGAACAGGATCAAGGTTGTGGAACTACTGCTCAAATATGGTGCAAGTAAGTTATCCTTCCCTGTTTGCTGCTTTCTGTCTCTTTTCAAAAATACGAGGTATATAGAGATGATGAGAGAGAGGCAAGACAAGCGGTAATCGCGTTCAAAGATTTTTATATTTCTACGAATATCAACAAGCATACGCTTTTCGATTTTTCGATAGTTTATGTCAGTCCCAAACAGTTTTAACTTTTTCGTCATCTTATCATCATCGTTCGCTAGAATATCACTTTGACTAAGTTCTTCATAGTCAAGATTATCGAGTTTTAAGTTTGTAATTGAAGCGAGGCCACTATATAAAAAAAAAATTGGGTAAAAGAGTATAGCTACTTTGGTCAGGGCTATACATATACATAGGGTGGTCAGTCTATGGTAGGCAGTATTCTTTTCAGCAGTTATTAGAAGTCTCATTTGAAATTGATATTTTCTCTCTTCCACCAGGTATACAAGCCACAACAGAATCCGGCCTGACTCCCCTGCACGTGGCAGCGTTCATGGGCTGCATGAACATTGTGATCTACCTGCTGCAGCATGAGGCCAACCCTGACGTGCCTACTGTCCGCGGGGAGACGCCTCTGCATCTAGCGGCTAGAGCTAACCAGGTAATTGCATTATTACAAACATAAATAAAATGAGAAAAAGGCAATCAGGTTATAAGGAGACAATATGGATGAACAATCCTTAATTTAAAGTTGAGATGCTTAAATCAGGGTAAGATTTTTTTCAATTTCTTTCTTTTCATTAGACAGGTGATTTATTTTTCGTCATCTAAATGTGTAAACGAAAAATTGATTTTTGTGATCTTTGACCTTGAATAACTTACGACGCAGACACGAGATTTTATGAGACTTTTGAAGAACTTCTAGGACACCAAAATGAAGGTGTATACGAGTTTACAGCTTATTATCTTTCATTCCGAGGTGAAACCCCTAATTTCAGTGGGCTAGCTATCTAAATTAAGTTGGTCCAGAAGTAGGCAAAGAGCTTTATGTACAGCTAGGAATATAGAATAAGAATAAGAATATTTATTTGCATAAAAACATGGTATAGAAGATGGTACAAAATTGGATACAGAGCATACATGTTTTTGCTTAACATTATAAGCGTGCAAATTTTTCGTGCATAAGTACATTACATTTAATTAATGTCAGTCATTCAAATTTAAATCACATCATCATTCACATTAAAAAAATTAAAATTAAGAACATTAAAAACAGTTAAATTTAAAAAGTCATTTAAATTTTTTGTCAAAAAATTCTTTTAAACTATAAAAACTATTAGTGGACAGCCAATCATACAATTTACTTTTAAATAATCTTGTATTTAGATTTTTTAGGTCGCTCGGTATCTTATTAAATATTTCTACACACATATACAAACAGCTTTTATTATATTTAGCTAGCCTTGGCATGATATCCAATACGAGCCTGTGAGGGTCGCGCCGGTTTCGAGGATGTACATCGTCTGCTTTTTTGAATAATTCCTTATGCTTCCACACAAACATACATATCTCATATATATAAAGAGACGGTAGCGGCAACAAACCAAGTTTCTGAAATACCGGCCGACAAGAATCGTCGGATTGAAGCCCGTAAATTGATCGAATGCATTTTTTTTGTGCAACAAATGCTCTATTTTGATCGGTACTATTGCCCCACATAATCAATCCATAGCGTAACACGGATTCAATATATGCATGATATGATGTTATTGCCGTTTGGATGTTTGTTACATTTCTTATTTTTTTTAACGCGTATACAAACTTATTTATTCGTTTTGAGACATTGTCGACGTGGGATTTCCAGTTCATATCTTGATCCAAAGTAACACCTAGAAACTTAGTTTGCGTTACTTCACTAATTTTATTTATATTCATCTTTTTATTACATTGAAAATTATTTGATCTGCGAAATTGAATATATACAGACTTTGCAAGATTTAATGATAAATTATTTTTATTTAGCCAATCAATGAGTATGTCAATTGTGTTATTAATGTCAGCTTCATGATCGTCAATTGTATTATTCTTTTTATCGGATGTCACAATAATGGAAATGTCATCTGCAAATAATATACATCTATGATTAGTTATATTAGTAATAGAATTAATATAAAGAAGGAATAAAATTGGGCCTAATACACTTCCTTGTGGGACGCCATATTTGTTACATTTAAGTTCAGAAGAGTGTGGTTCCATGTCGTTATATCCATTCACTTTTGTAATTATAACACGCTGTTGTCTGTTACTCAAGTATGTCGATATCCATTGAAGTACAATGCCTCTAATGCCAATTGCCTCCAATTTCTGTAGTAACAGGTCGTGAGATACAAGGTCGAAGGCTTTAGATAAGTCAAAAAACAACCCTGTAGTAAGGTGGTTTCGGTTAATATTAGTCATTATGGTTTTTATAAGAGTGAAGATAGCTAGGGTCGTGGATTTTTTTTTTGGAAGCCAAATTGATCTTTTTTAATAATGTTAAATTTATCACAGTAGTCAATCAATCTCTTACACATACATTTTTCGAAAATTTTAGATATAATAGGTATTAATGTTATAGGTCGATAATTATTAATGTCAGACTTTTCTCCTTTTTTAAAAAGTGGCATAACAATTGATACTTTTAGTGATTCCGGAAAAGTGCCAAGAGTAAATGATAAATTTAATAAGTATGTCATTATAATAATAAGTTCATCAGTGCATGCTTTTATAATCTTCGTATTAATTTCGTCATAACCTGTCGAACCTGTGTTTCTTAATGATGTCATCACCCCTCTGACTTCGTTTTCAGACACAGGATAATACTATTACTGATTTTGGGCTTCAGTGGATGTATATGGTGGATGAATTGTTTTCTGAAATCGAGATACTTCCTGTGCACGCTGCCTCAATGTTACCTCAGAGCTATTTATCTCACTATTTTTGTAGTTCCTTTCTTTACCATCCATTGCCTAGGATTCAATGCATAATCAGTGTTCTGCATTATT
Organism: Eugnorisma glareosa; assembly: GCA_947578425.1. Taxonomy (NCBI): domain Eukaryota; kingdom Metazoa; phylum Arthropoda; class Insecta; order Lepidoptera; family Noctuidae; genus Eugnorisma; species Eugnorisma glareosa. The sequence continues at coordinate 5,731,671 of OX387981.1, forward strand.
TGACTCCTCATCCACTCATTTTCTTTGTGAAAGAGATCAGGTAATTTGAGGTACTGACCGTAACTTCAAAGAATGTACTTTAAATTCAGTTTAATTTTGCCTAACCCATTCTCATCTTCCAGACCGACATAATCCGCATCCTACTCCGCAACGGCGCGGCAGTGGAGGCGAAGGCCCGCGAGCGCCAGACTCCGCTGCACATCGCGTCGCGGCTCGGCAACGTGGACATCGCAGTGCTGCTGCTGCAGCATGGCGCTGACGTCAGGGCTATGACTGCTGATCATTATAACCCACTGCACATTGCAGCTAAACAGCATAATCATGATGTGAGTAGATTCTGTGGCAATATTATATCCATTTGAGAGATTATTTGGATTAGTTCATGAAAAATCTAGGACAGTTTTGTAAAAAAAAATCTTATCACAGGAACCGACGTCATGTGATGTCGAAATAAATTGTATAGAAAGAAATAAATAGCAAAATAGCACCTTTCTATTAACTTTTGATTCGAGAGGATAATCAATACAATTAAATAGAGCATTTGTTGACACAACTAATTAATACTGTTAGCCTGTATTATTTCACTGGGTCCGTGATTTAAAGGCCTTCCGATCCGCGGTCAATATATGGCATAATTGAATACCAGAGAATCTTTGAAAATGTTCTCTAACGAGTGATTGATTTGCAGGTTGCAGCAGCTTTGATTGAACACAACGCACCACTGACAGCAACTACCAAGAAAGGATTCACGGCTTTACATCTCGCTGCAAAATATGGCAACTTGAAGGTACAATATTTTTTCACCACTCCCGCACGAAAGAAGTGTCTTTCCTCTACGAAAAAAGGGAAGAAAGTTGGTTTTTCCTCACTGTTTGAACAGTGAGGAAAGTAATGATCCCGTTCAGAAACTAACCTTGCCTGATTTTTTTATGTTAAGTTTTAAAGATATTTTAAAAAATAAATAATTTTTTGCTTAGAATAGAAATATTTATAAGTTAAGTTAGATTAATAATAAAATTTATCAAATTATTGTCAAATTAGTTCAGAAACATTAAAAAAGTTGATTAAAATATTGAAAAAATTACATCGTCAAAGAAGAACGGTCACTTGTGACCCAGACCCGACACGAATGAGACATATCTCAGTTTTTTTATTTTAAATATAGCTAAAAAAAATATTTACCTATGATGACTGAATACTTTCTTGCTGGGAGTGGTGAAAAGTTTTGTATGCAACATGTGAGCAAGTTCATTTGCTATTCGTTTTGTTGAGTCTTGAGCGAACGAAGGATTGAAATTTATAATCACTCGCTGCGCTCGTGATTCTATTTTTCAATCCTTCGTTCGCTCAAGACTCAAAATCAAAACTCATAGGAAAAACGAACTTACCTCACATGTTGGATAAATAACTATTTTACAATTTTTTGTTTGTCTGTTACCTAAATTTTTCTAGAACAACGTCAACCTAATTGACGCAGTAAATATCTCACAATTCAAGATCATATAGTAGATTGTATCATAAGGGAGCAAAATAATATTTTTACGGCGAGGGCGCTTTATTTAATCCAGAGCGAAGTGAGAGATTCTCGAGTAGAATAGATCTTTAGTAGAATCCTGAACGTAGCGAGGGATTCAAAGTACGTCGCCCGAGCCAAAAATATATTTTGCGCCCGAGTGATACACTCTACTTTTCATCACCCACTATGATAAAAGGCGCCTCATATTTTATTTTAATATTATTATTTAATAAAACATAGAGTAAAAACTAAATTGAAATTAAATAGTATCAAATAATAATAGATTATCCATCACATTTCTTGCGTCAGTTCTTTCAGAAGTTTATTCACTGTTCATGTGTTCACTTGAAGAGCTCATTTTTCAAAACAAAACCAGGAGTTTCTAACAATCCGTGAAAATTGACGAAAACGCGGGCTGCAGTTCGCGCGTTTTTAATTCTAATTTTTTTAAGAGGATAAAAAACTCATTACTGCCCGCTAAAAGTTTCTTAAAGAAAACACCACCTTTGGGAGCACTTAAAGGCGAACCAAGTCGTCCTTTTCGAAAAGATAGGATGAAAAATATCAGACAATTATATATATTTTTTATCGGTAGGTGGCCAGCCTGCTGCTGGCACACGGCGCGGTGGCGGACCAGGCGGGCAAGAACGGCATGACGCCCCTCCACGTGGCCGCGCAGTACGACCAGCAGGCCGTCGCCACCACGCTGCTGGAGAAGGGGGCGGATGCTAAGGTCAGTCTGTGAACCGTTACTGCTCTACAAGAACGGCATGACGCCCCTCCACGTGGCCGCGCAGTACGACCAGCAGGCCGTCGCCACCACGCTGCTGGAGAAGGGGGCGGATGCTAAGGTCAGTCTGTGAACCGTTACTGCTCTACAAGAACGGCATGACGCCCCTCCACGTGGCCGCGCAGTACGACCAGCAGGCCGTCGCCACCACGCTGCTGGAGAAGGGGGCGGATGCTAAGGTCAGTCTGTGAACCGTTACTGCTCTACAAGAACGGCATGACGCCCCTCCAAGTGGCCGCGCAGTACGACCAGCAGGCCGTCGCCACCACGCTGCTGGAGAAGGGGGCGGATGCTAAGGTCAGTCTGTGAACCGTTACTGCTCTACAAGAACGGCATGACGCCCCTCCACGTGGCCGCGCAGTACGACCAGCAGGCCGTCGCCACCACGCTGCTGGAGAAGGGGGCGGATGCTAAGGTCAGTCTGTAAACCGTTACTGCTCTACAAGAACGGCATGACGCCCCTCCACGTGGCCGCGCAGTACGACCAGCAGGCCGTCGCCACCACGCTGCTGGAGAAGGGGGCGGATGCTAAGGTCAGTCTGTGAACCGTTACTGCTCTACAAGAACGGCATGACGCCCCTCCACGTGGCCGCGCAGTACGACCAGCAGGCCGTCGCCACCACGCTGCTGGAGAAGGGGGCGGATGCTAAGGTCAGTCTGTGAACCGTTACTGCTCTACAAGAACGGCATGACGCCCCTCCACGTGGCCGCGCAGTACGACCAGCAGGCCGTCGCCACCACGCTGCTGGAGAAGGGGGCGGATGCTAAGGTCAGTCTGTGAACCGTTACTGCTCTACAAGAACGGCATGACGCCCCTCCACGTGGCCGCGCAGTATGACCAGCAGGCCGTCGCCACCGCGCTGCTGGAGAAGGGGGCGGATGCTAAGGTCAGTCTGTGAACCGTTACTGCTCTACAAGAACGGCATGACGCCCCTCCACGTGGCCGCGCAGTACGACCAGCAGGCCGGCGCCACCACGCTGCTGGAGAAGGGGGCGGATGCTACGGTCAGTCTGTGAACCGTTACTGCTCTACAAGAACGGCATGACGCCCCTCCACGTGGCCGCGCAGTACGACCAGCAGGCCGTCGCCACCACGCTGCTGGAGAAGGGGGCGGATGCTAAGGTCAGTCTGTGAACCGTTACTGCTCTACAAGAACGGCATGACGCCCCTCCACGTGGCCGCGCAGTACGACCAGCAGGCCGTCGCCACCACGCTGCTGGAGAAGGGGGCGGATGCTAAGGTCAGTCTGTGAACCGTTACTGCTCTACAAGAACGGCATGACGCCCCTCCACGTGGCCGCGCAGTACGACCAGCAGGCCGTCGCCACCACGCTGCTGGAGAAGGGGGCGGATGCTAAGGTCAGTCTGTGAACCTTTACTGCTCTACAAGAACGGCATGACGCCCCTCCACGTGGCCGCGCAGTACGACCAGCAGGCCGTCGCCACCACGCTGCTGGAGAAGGGGGCGGATGCTAAGGTCAGTCTGTGAACCGTTACTGCTCTACAAGAACGGCATGACGCCCCTCCACGTGGCCGCGCAGTACGACCAGCAGGCCGTCGCCACCACGCTGCTGGAGAAGGGGGCGGATGCTAAGGTCAGTCTGTGAACCGTTACTGCTCTACAAGAACGGCATGACGCCCCTCCACGTGGCCGCGCAGTATGACCAGCAGGCCGTCGCCACCACGCTGCTGGAGAAGGGGGTGGATGCTAAGGTCAGTCTGTGAACCGTTACTGCTCTACAAGAACGGCATGACGCCCCTCCACGTGGCCGCGCAGTACGACCAGCAGGCCGTCGCCACCACGCTGCTGGAGAAGGGGGCGGATGCTAAGGTCAGTCTGTGAACCGTTACTGCTCTACAAGAACGGCATGACGCCCCTCCACGTGGCCGCGCAGTACGACCAGCAGGCCGTCGCCACCACGCTGCTGGAGAAGGGGGCGGATGCTAAGGTCAGTCTGTGAACTGTTACTGCTCTACAAGAACGGCATGACGCCCCTCCACGTGGCCGCGCAGTACGACCAGCAGGCCGTCGCCACCACGCTGCTGGAGAAGGGGGCGGATGCTAAGGTCAGTCTGTGAACCGTTACTGCTCTACAAGAACGGCATGACGCCCCTCCACGTGGCCGCGCAGTACGACCAGCAGGCCGTCGCCACCACGCTGCTGGAGAAGGGGGCGGATGCTAAGGTCAGTCTGTGAACCGTTACTGCTCTACAAGAACGGCATGACGCCCCTCCACGTGGCCGCGCAGTATGACCAGCAGGCCGTCGCCACCACGCTGCTGGAGAAGGGGGCGGATGCTAAGGTCAGTCTGTGAACCGTTACTGCTCTACAAGAACGGCATGACGCCCCTCCACGTGGCCGCGCAGTACGACCAGCAGGCCGTCGCCACCACGCTGCTGGAGAAGGGGGCGGATGCTAAGGTCAGTCTGTGAACCGTTACTGCTCTACAAGAACGGCATGACGCCCCTCCACGTGGCCGCGCAGTACGACCAGCAGGCCGTCGCCACCACGCTGCTGGAGAAGGGGGCGGATGCTAAGGTCAGTCTGTGAACCGTTACTGCTCTACAAGAACGGCATGACGCCCCTCCACGTGGCCGCGCAGTACGACCAGCAGGCCGTCGCCACCACGCTGCTGGAGAAGGGGGCGGATGCTAAGGTCAGTCTGTGAACCGTTACTGCTCTACAAGAACGGCATGACGCCCCTCCACGTGGCCGCGCAGTACGACCAGCAGGCCGTCGCCACCACGCTGCTGGAGAAGGGGGCGGATGCTAAGGTCAGTCTGTGAACCGTTACTGCTCTACAAGAACGGCATGACGCCCCTCCACGTGGCCGCGCAGTACGACCAGCAGGCCGTCGCCACCACGCTGCTGGAGAAGGGGGCGGATGCTAAGGTCAGTCTGTGAACCGTTACTGCTCTACAAGAACGGCATGACGCCCCTCCACGTGGCCGCGCAGTACGACCAGCAGGCCGTCGCCACCACGCTGCTGGAGAAGGGGGCGGATGCTAAGGTCAGTCTGTGAACCGTTACTGCTCTACAAGAACGGCATGACGCCCCTCCACGTGGCCGCGCAGTACGACCAGCAGGCCGTCGCCACCACGCTGCTGGAGAAGGGGGCGGATGCTAAGGTCAGTCTGTGAACCGTTACTGCTCTACAAGAACGGCATGACGCCCCTCCACGTGGCCGCGCAGTATGACCAGCAGGCCGTCGCCACCACGCTGCTGGAGAAGGGGGCGGATGCTAAGGTCAGTCTGTGAACCGTTACTGCTCCACAAGAACGGCATGACGCCCCTCCACGTGGCCGCGCAGTACGACCAGCAGGCCGTCGCCACCACGCTGCTGGAGAAGGGGGCGGATGCTGAGGTCAGTCTGTGAACCGTTACTGCTCTACAAGAACGGCATGACGCCCCTCCACGTGGCCGCGCAGTACGACCAGCAGGCCGTCGCCACCACGCTGCTGGAGAAGGGGGCGGATGCTAAGGTCAGTCTGTGAACTGTTACTGCTCTACAAGAACGGCATGACGCCCCTCCACGTGGCCGCGCAGTACGACCAGCAGGCCGTCGCCACCACGCTGCTGGAGAAGGGGGCGGATGCTAAGGTCAGTCTGTGAACCGTTACTGCTCTACAAGAACGGCATGACGCCCCTCCACGTGGCCGCGCAGTACGACCAGCAGGCCGTCGCCACCACGCTGCTGGAGAAGGGGGCGGATGCTAAGGTCAGTCTGTGAACCGTTACTGCTCTACAAGAACGGCATGACGCCCCTCCACGTGGCCGCGCAGTACGACCAGCAGGCCGTCGCCACCACGCTGCTGGAGAAGGGGGCGGATGCTAAGGTCAGTCTGTGAACCGTTACTGCTCTACAAGAACGGCATGACGCCCCTCCACGTGGCCGCGCAGTACGACCAGCAGGCCGTCGCCACCACGCTGCTGGAGAAGGGGGCGGATGCTAAGGTCAGTCTGTGAATCGTTACTGCTTTACTTGCACACTTTTTTATGGTTACGTAGTATGACAAAGCAAATGACATAAGAACTGTGACAAGATTGTTAAATAAAATTAAGAAAGTAACCATGTTAGTGTAAGTATTCTACTCTTTGTTGACGCACCCAGGACTAAGCTACATGAATAAAACAAAAAAAAGTAGGCTGATGCTGGGAGATATTGTGAAACAATCAGCTCTGGGGCCGAATCGGCTAATAAAATCACCTGTAATGTGGACCACTGACACGCTTCTTGTGCATTCAGGGTTTTTTTTTATAATATTGGAAAATTTGTAATTTGATTCATTTTTGTGTAACTATCAACACATTAATATCAAGCGATCATTGTGCGTTTAAGAGACTACAAACTTTTGGCACAATGGTAATGACAGTTTCGTCGCGTATGACGTTGTCTAAGGGGGTTATTTACGGACACGCGGTGCGATGAGCGGCGCAGCCCGCTTTAAATTCAAACATATGGAGATGTATGAGAGCGTTTACGGAGAAGCAACTTTACGCGCGTTTGCATGAAATGCAGCGTTGCCCGCAGTTGCCACCGCCGCGTCGGTCGCCCGCTGCGTTCAACGCGCTAATACGAAATATGGCAGTGCCCGCCGCTACGCCAAATTAGAATTTGAAAGTATGATTTTATGTTCGATTTGAATCGAACTAAAGATCGATTTTTAAAATAAATCGACAAGCCTGTCGTGCAAGTTGCGCAGCTCGTACTCTTTCCCTCCTGCAAGGCCGCGCTCACCGCGCTCACCGCGGCTCCGCACCTCTGCTCCTCACGCACCGTACATTGCCATATGTTTGTGTTTGGGCGTGCGGTAACGCGGGCGGCTGCACGCGCCGCCTCTCCGTACAACGGAAAAAAAGCACAACGCGCCGCCCGATGCGCCGCGTCTCCGTAAATGAGCACTTAGTTTTGTCATAATGACAAATCATTGTACATAGCTGACTTGGCCTCAAAGAATAGAATACTTATACTTGGCCTCTAAGATTATGATGGCGATGGCAGAAAATATACAATTTGGGTAGTTCCGATCATTCGCTATGTAAAAGTGAAGATGTTTCTTTATCCTAACAATTCTGTTTTAAATTGCAGGCTGTAGCCAAAAACGGGCACACTCCCCTCCACATAGCGGCTCGTAAGAACCAGATGGAGACGGCAGCCACTTTGCTGGAGTACGGCGCCCTCACCAACGCCGAGTCCAAGGCTGGCTTCACGCCGCTGCACCTTGCGGCTCAGCAGGTTTGTCGGATCATTGTTTGGTTTATTCATTTACAGGTACGGAAATTCGGACGAGTAAACTCGGGGTTCATAAGTCTAGGTACGGATTCATATTATTGGGTTTTACTGGCATTGTACTGTATGTAGTTGGGTAGTAATGAGTGTACAAGTTAAATTATTTTTCTCAAGCATGCTTGGAAATTTGAGCATTATTTTCACAACCTTCTTCGAGATAAATTGAAATTGCTGTACTGGCCAGATACATGCGACTAGCGACCGGCAACAGTTATATGAAAATCGGCCTTATGGCCGATTTAGCGGCCGGCCGGCGGTATTTAGCGGCCAAATAAATTACATATTTAAAAATGGAATGATCTTTTACTCTGAAACATGGCAACCAAGGAGGTAACTTAAAAAAGGTTTTATTTAAATTTCGAATTGGCTTGCAAATAGACAAGCAGTTTATTGAAAAAAAAAAGAAAATGAACTCTTCAACGCGAGAGTTTTAATTTCCTCGCATTATTTGAGAAAAGTACTATACAAGACTTGGTCACAACTAGGCATTGATGGACTTACGTATGTGTGCCTCGGCCTCACCTCGGCCCACATTTACACGTTCGTCCATCAATACCTCTTTTGCTGGCCGCTGCAGTAATGTACTAAAACTGAACTAGTACCTATATTGTTTATTAATGTATATATATTCTATTATATATTCTATTATATATTCTATTATATCTATTATTTAAATTCTTATTAGAAACCCGGAATGTGGATTAATTAACCTTTAATTGAAACAGCCACGACCATTAATTGCAACATGTCAGTTTTCTGAATCTACCACTCTCTTGTGTTATATTAGAGAAGATGAATCTTTCTGAATTTTATTTTATTTTCTAAACCACCAAGCAAAATTTATACATTGCTACTTTCATTAAAATAACCATGTTTGATTTCATCAGGGTCACACTGAAATGTGCTCATTACTCCTGGAGCACGGAGCTGAAGTAGACCAGCAGTCCAAGAATGGATTAGCAGCTCTACACTTGGCTGCTCAAGAAGACAGGGTACCCGTCGCTCAACTACTTGTCAAGAATGGAGCGGAGGTAATATCATTATTATTATGTAGATAATTTAATAACTTAAAGGAGAACACCCAGCCTCCATACATTTTTGGGCTATTATCATAATAAACACTTTTTAGGACTTTTTTGAGGATTTCCAATCCGAAAAAAAACGTATAAATAGTAATATAATATATGCAAAAGATCCATTTTGTCTGCAGAATAGAACCGCCTTGGTACCTAATTGCCATGATTTTATTTCTCGCAACAATGTACGAGCCCATAGAGAACGCCGTTTTTTTTTAATAGTGCAGGCAACGATCCTGCCGCATGAAGCCAAAATCACTATGATTTTAATAATTTGCGTAAGAAAATTTTCTTACGCCCAAATGAATTTAATTCGTTACAATTTATTAATCAATTAACTATTTATATCTTATTTATTTTTATTTAGTAACCCTATTTTTAAACGCAATGAGTTGAACAATACATAATTGCCGGACATGGCATTGGCTAAATGCACAAAACGTGTAGAAAGACAAAAAAAAATTGCTCAACCTGGGTGATCTCAGATATTTTGAGGTTGAATAACTTCTCGGTGAATTGACTTACGACTTAGGTGTGATAATAAAAAGTGTTTATTATGTTTATGCTCTATCTAAATAATAAGTTTATTTTTGTTGACTGGCACTTTTGGAAATAACCCAATCTGGGTGATCTCAGATATTTTGAGGTTGAATAACTTCTCGGTGAATTGACTTACGACTTAGGTGTGATAATAAAAAGTGTTTATTATGTTTATGCTCTATCTAAATAATAAGTTTATTTTTGTTGACTGGCACTTTTGGAAATAACCCAATCTGGGTGGTCTCAGATATTTTGAGGTTGAATAACTCCTCGGTGAATGGACTTACGACTTAGGTCTAATAATAAAATAAAATGGCATGGCTAAATGCACAAAACGTGTAGAAAGACAAAAAAAAATTGCTCAACCTGGGTGATCTCAGATATTTTGAGGTTGAATAACTTCTCGGTGAATTGACTTACGACTTAGGTGTGATAATAAAAAGTGTTTATTATGTTATGCTCTATCTAAAAAATAAGTTTATTTTTGTTGGCTGGCACTTTTGGAAATAGACCAATCTGGGTGATCTCAGATATTTTGAGGTTGAATAACTTCTCGGTGAATGGACTTACGACTTAGGTGTAATAATAAAAAGTGTTTATTATGTTATGCTCTATCTAAAAAATAAGTTTATTTTTGTTGACACTTTTGAAAATAGCCCGATCTGGGTGATCTCCTTTATTCAGATAATTGAACAGTGTCTGAAAATTTGAGAGATCAGTACTTCGGGTAAGTACTTGCACTCGCGCCCCGCCGCGCTCGTTCCGATAACAGAACTGACTAGGTACCTACTTACGACCCATAATGGATGTGTTTATTCTAGAGAGCCGGCAATTTATTATTTTAAGGTCAAATAAAATCACTTAAATCATTGTTTTGTTTTGCTTGAAAGTCTTTGGTTAGACGTACTGACGCTAAAAACGCGTGTTAAAATTTGTTCATCTATTTTAAGGGGAACTTATCTAAAGGGTGAATTTTCCAAGTGGGCGTGGATGGCCAAATTTGAAACTATGAGGAATACCTAAAAATACTCAAAAGAGTCTCGAGTCCAATTTTGATAAAAAAAAAACTAAAACTACATCATTGGATTTTTTATCAATATTCCTAGCCAGGAAACGAACCGGTTGGTCTAAAAAAAAATGCAAACTGTAGCCTTTGAGCATTTTTCGATATTCCTCACAGTTTCGCATTTGGCCATCCACGCCCACTTGAAAAATTCACCGTGTATATTGAAGTAGTAGCATGCTTCAAAAGCTGAAAATGAACTCAATAAAGGAAAGTCTCATCAAGAATAACGTTTCTAAAAGAAAACTTGAAAGAACAAGAGCGAAGGCTTCCCGGTGGGCCAGTTGTCCGCTGACTCTAAATTTGCCAAGATGAACCATGATGCTCATACTGCATTTTTTTCTTAGGTGGACATCGGCACTAAGGGCGGGTACACACCGCTTCACATCGCCAGTCACTACGGGCAGGCCAACATGGTGCGCTTCCTGCTAGAGAGCGGCGCTTCGGTTAAGGCTCAGACAGCACATGGGTAAGACCTTTACTACAAAATAAATTAATAATAGTCCTTCTGACCGTTTTCGGTCACAGCGGCCAATCTCAACCCTGTGTAGCCATCGGCGCGGGAGATATTATAGTGCACAATTGTGTGCCCTGCCACAGGTGCACTCTCTGTTCCTTAACTCTCATGGTCCGATGGGACGGCAATCCGACACACGCGGAGAGAGATCAGGCGCAGGACCAACGGCTTAACGTGCGCACCGAGGCACGGGAGTATTATACCGCCAACTTCCAAACTCCGGGTTACTACTGAGAAATTTCGAATACAAAACCCAATAGCACTTTCTGCGCGAACCCAGGACCCCACGCTCAGCAATCGCGCTTGCGACCGCGAGACCAACGGGGCAGTCAATTCAGTCAAATATAAACTACAGAAGTGATGACTAATAGAAAAGTATACAGGGTGTAACTGATTTTGATTTTTGAACCGTGATTTATACACTTAAAAAAAAACCATTCCCAGCAATAACTTTTGCGCAGATTTACTTAGTTTGATGTACAGAATGCTTGGTTTAAGGCTTCGGAGAAAGTCCGTTTACACCTTGTATTTTACGAATACTTTGTGTTATAATAGATACACAGCACTGCATCACGCCGCTCAGCAGGGCCACATCAATATCGTGAACATCTTACTGGAAAACAAGTCGGATGCTAACGCCACTACTACGGTAAGAACAAAGCAATACTTAATAAACACAATTTTGAACCTTAGCTTAGTGTAGAATTGAAATACCTAAAGAGTGTAACAGTACCCGTAACGAAGCTGAATGGCACTTGTCTTCCCCGTCATTGCGATATTTTTTTTTGTTCTAGACCATACCTTCTAGTTACGGAGATATTGGGGGTCAAAGTTCCAACTTTTTCACAGGTTTTTTTTTTAATAAATGTTTTTAATGTTATAACATTACTTTAAATACATCCACGACCTCCGTACTATTCAATGCATCCATCAGAACAATGTTTTAATGGATGCATTGAATAGAAGGTTGCAGGGATCCGCTAGATGCGCAACGCACGGGACCGGTCAATGTGGCGACACTTGGGGGAGGCCTACATCCAGCAGTGGACGTCTTTCGGCTGAAATGATGATGATGATGAAGTATACATTCAGACCAAAGAAAAAGAACACACATACAATGTCAGGATAAGCTTTATCCTCTTGATAACTAAACAAAAAAATTAACAGTAAAAGTTTGGCCGTAAGTCTAACTAGTTAGGTTTACTGAACCTTCCAGCATTCACGACTTTATATCTTTTTTATCTTCCCAACAGAACGGCCAGACACCCCTAGACATAGCTGCCAAGCTGGGCTACGTCACCGTCATGGAGACTCTCAAAGAAGTGTCGGAGCCTTCCGTGGCGCCAGTCTCGCAAGAGAAGTACAAGGTCGTGGCTCCGGAGACCATGCTTGAGACGTTCATGTCTGACTCTGAGGAGGAAGGAGGTGGGTACTCTTCTTCATTAAGTAAAAAACATTTTAGTGCTGGTCTTCGTCTGGGTCGACCACCTGATAAATCGGATGCAGCTGAATGTTTTGGACATGGAGCGGCTGCCAATCTGATCTCAAAAATTCAGATAATTGGGAAGTTGATACCCAAAGTATGACAACCAGTTTCCCAATTTCAGGGCCACATAACCACCGTAGTAGGAAGAAAAACTATATTTAGTGAATCTGTCTGAACACTGTTTGGACACTTAGGCGCAATTTCCGTCTCATTATTCTATGTACTCTTAATCTAAATGAATAGCGCTGATGGCTTGCGGTAACACTTATATTTTAAAACGTAACATCACACAATCATGTAATCCCCGAACAGTTAGGCAGAGATGTACCTAATAGTACACCCACATTTTCGCCAGCTATGTTTAAGTCCCATGTAATAGAGAGGGAGCCTATTGCCATCTCAACCTGGCACAGATTCAGACTCCGTGGCTGCTTCCGAAAAATTCTTGATGGAAGAACCCAATAACACTATTCCAGACCCGTGAATCGAACACAATATCTCTTGCTCAGCAGTCGCGCTTGGGACCAATAGACCAACGAGGCCGTCAGTTTATTTTAAAAGTCAATCATTAAAGAAGAAGAAGAAATCAGACCATGTTTGCATAACTTCTAATTCAATGAACACCTATTTTCTGTTCTACTCCAGGTGAAGACACAATCCTGAACGACCAGCCATACCGCTACTTGACGGCAGATGACATGAAGTCCTTAGGAGATGACTCTCTGCCCATTGACGTGACCAAGGATGAGAGGACCGAGTCTGCGATGAGCCATAAGAATATTATGGAGATGTCGACTGGTAAGATCTAAAATAAGATATCGAGGCATAAACACTCAAAAAACCAACAGCCAGAAATAAAAAAATCTGAGTGTTATTTTAACGTTATTATTGTTAACTTAAAGATAATATTCCTTTAGAATTCATGTAGAAATGAATTTTCATTTTTATGAATTATCTTAAAGTTATTCACTACATACTCCACAAATTGCCAATCCTCACCAACGTGTTAGTCATCCAATAGGGTATATGCAAGAAATACAAAACATTTTTTATTTCTTAAAAATGCGTTGGATGGGACCATAAAAACATTGTGGTAAACTTGTTTAATTCTCTAATACAACACTTATTTTGCAATTTAATATTTTATTTAGCGTGTTTTTGGTGAAACGGAACGCAAACACAAAACGCATCGATTCCGGTAGTGACGTCAAAATCCGTGTGTCAAAGAAACACTTTTAATTGAAAAATACTTGAAAATTTCACTAAGATTTTACTATAATATTTTTATTGCAATTGTTGCTTAAATAAAGCACTTACATTTTAGTAAAACTAATCCACTAAGGGCAAAAAATTAGATTTAAGCAAGGCAGATAGAGGTACGTGACATCACAGTCCTGACATGAATGGCCGCGATAGTCATGGACGTCTGAACTGTCGTAGAAAATTGTAGGAGTTTAATATTTTTTTTGTGCGACAAGCAGTAGTTGACATTAACTTTTAATTATTTTCTTGGGTTGATAGTACTGCATATTATTGATTTAAGTGAAAAAAAAAATTACATGCAAATTCCCTATTGTAAGCAATGTTTTTATTGTGCGTTTTTTCCAACATCCCTCATGGGTAAGCAGCAAAGTGCGCTAGAAAATTCATGATTGCCTAGAACCTAGTTTTACTTGCATAATAAAATGCGTGCTTTTTTCTCCAGGCTCTGTGAATGGCATGCCGTACCAGCCTCAGCAGGAGGTGGTGGTGAAGAGTATCAGCCGCTACAGTACTGCGCAGGCCCCGGAAGGGTACTGCTACAATGTGGATCCCACGCAACCCAAGTCAGTATTACCTAAAGATAGTGCTACCACGTTTAAAAAAGCTCCCTGCAAATTAATACTTTACTGAGATTAGTACTATCTGTCTTGAAGCAAAAATAGATTTTAGTGTAAATAATTATAAGGTGATAAGAGACGGACATTTTTTTGCTCTTTACAATACAACAATAGAGGTCTAAATTATGTTACCTTGAGGTAACCGAAATAAACATGGAATGATAGATTTCATCAATAAATTTCTGCTGTTATTGCATAAAACACCATTTGTCATTACCAGTGGTCCAATTATACTGCCCTGTAGAACCCGACCCAATATGAAACCCAAATTCAAGATTATTTCATTCTATGAGTCATGGTTTATCTTATTGTTTAAAACTTCAACTTTGATGCTAGAAAGCTTTTATGGGTAATTTATGTATACAAAATGCATATAAAGATTGGTGCATACTGTAGTATTCAAAGACTTTATCCAAATTCAATAGTTGACGTAAACCATAATTTATGGAATGCTATAACAGTATCAAGATACAAATGATTCATAACACGGAAACGTTTATGTATACAGAATTATGTAAACAATTCCAAAATAAACGAAATTGTAATGATGCTTAGTATTAAAGTTATTATCGTTTTCAATTAAACAGTTTATGATTGTAACGTCTATTTCAGAATGTAAACATTTATTACGAACTTGTTGCGCATGCTTACTTGGATCGACAGGAAAAAACTGCAATGGAAGAAGTAAGTGTTCTCTTTTATTGATGTGTTTTATTATTTTCTTTAACTGTTGTATTGTTTACCTTTGTGTTTATGATAATAAATGTGCTTTAAGCCGTTATGTATTTAATTCAGTTTGTTTTCTTTTTTTCCTTTGTATGTTTTTTTTTAGTAAGATAAGTACCGATTTTGTTATTTAAATTACCTTTACTCATTGTTTTGTTTTTTTCCTTCATCACAGTATTGTTTTTAACTTCAGAATATTAATCAATCAAATTCTCTCACCAATCAAAAATCGAGTTTGTTAATTGTCACCTAATCTCGTTATTTTCATTATTTACCTTTTTGGTATGAAATTACCTTTTCCTTAATAAAAATGGCCACCAATCCACATGGCCACATAAACTTTAATATTGTTATTGTGTATTCCAGTTTCCTGGTATCATTCCTGGTGGACGCTCGAGGAGGAGCGATGCGAGGATGTCGTGGTGGTGGTGTGCGCGTCATTGTGCCGCCGCTGTCCGCTCAGCAACCTACCAGAATTACTTGCAGGTGAGTTCCAGTAGCTCCCAAACTGTTCCGACCAAAAAAGGCGGCATGGTGTGTCGTCAGCCAAGCAATCCTGCCATGTGTCTACAAATCACTATGTTTGTCTATTAATATGATGATGACTATTTCCAGGTATCTGAAGCCATCCCGCATCAACCACATGCCACCCCTGATGGAGGGTGAGGCTCTCGCAGCCAGGGTGCTCGAGATGGGCCCAGTGTCTGCCAAGTTCTTAGGGTAAGTAACTCCACCGCCAGATAGAACGCATTAACAATCAATGAGACAGCAATTGCCTATCATTTGTAGGGGATATTTAGAACAAGGTGTAGGTTCTTCACCCCCCATAGAAAAGGGTAGATCCTCCAACCAGAAGGGTATTGTGTCTGGTGGGCTACTGCCCAACAGTTGTTGTTGAATTTTCTGTATGGTCGTAAGTCACAGATAACAGAATTTTGATGTTGGTCCTTCATTAGTATCATAAATGACGCTGTTATACTTATTGTACAATACGGAATATGCATGTATTTTTTTTTTCACTTAAATCATTAATATGCAGTACTATCAACCCAAGAAAAAAATTCAAAGTTAATTTCAACTACTGCTTGTCGCACAAAAAAAAATTAAACTCCTACAATTTTCTACGACAGTTCAAACGTCCGTGACTGTCGCGACCTTTCATGTCATAGCGTTTGATGTCACTTACCTCTATCTGCCATGTTTAAATCAAATTTTTTGCCCTTAGTAGAATAGTTTTACTACTCGTATAATGTAAGTGCTTTATTTAAGCAAAAATTGCCATAACAATTATAGTAAAATCTTAGTGAAACTTTAAGTACTTTTCAACTAAAAGTGTTTCTTTGACACATAGCATTTGACGTCACTACCGGAATCGATGCGTTTTGTGTTTGCGTTCCGTTTAAAAAAAAATACGCTACATAAAGTATTAAATGCGACCCGAATGGCGCAGCGGTTGCGAGGCTGCCTTACGTTCTTAGGGTCCCGGGTTCGAATCCCGGTAGGAGCAAATGTATGTGGGATGAGCATGGACATTTGTTTCCGAGTCATGGATGTTTATATGTATAATAAGTATGTATTTACAAACAAAAAAGTATCTATGTAGTAGTATCAACTATCTGGTGTCCACGACACAAGCCTCGTTGCTTAGTGTGGCACCTAGATGGCGCTGTGTGTAATGTCCAGCGATATTTATTTATTTATTTTATTTATTTAAATTGTAAAATAAGTGTTGTCTGTGTCAAGTGTCAGTCAACCACAATCTCTTTAAGGGCCAATACAAAGCACTTTTAAGAAATGCAAAAAGTTTTGTATTTCTTGCCTAGTATTAGTTAGTATATTATGTTGCTGTAGTACTTTGTGGAATGCCACTACTCATTTTTTCCAAATTAGGCCATCTATTAATGATTGCATTTTGGAAAGCTCATTTGATTGCTTGAATCTGATACGATCTGGTATGTGCGACGGAACTAGCGTTGTTCCCAGTTTTATGTTGCCATCAATCAAAAAAGTACTACCTCTTTAATTCTAACATTTATTTAACAACTTAATTTGTCACACATTTCTTGTTACAACCTTTGCTCGTACTGATCTAAAGTATTCTTATAACCATTTCTTATTTAACATTTTTGTCTTTAACAATCCAGACCAGTGATCCTCGAAGTACCCCACTACGCGTCACTCCGGGGTAAGGAGCGTGAAATCGTGATTCTTCGCTCCGACAACGGCACCAGCTGGAGAGAACACAACGCTGATGCTACTGATGACGTCGTGCAGGACATTCTGCATGAGACTCTTGAGATTGAAGGTGAGTTCCGTAAGAATATCCTAGAACTAAGTAGAAAGGAACAAGATGACAGTAGATTGAGTTTTCATTCAGAACCATAATACACTGAACCACACAACTGGTACATGGCCTTTCGAGCTAATTCAGTGTAGCTTTCCGTTCCTGGGGCAGCATATGTACATCTATCTGTGAAAGTCTACCTAGTTATTCTTCAAATTATTATATTTAGTTTGCTATTAAGTGTTATCTAAAAATACAAATTAGATTGTTGCGTGAAATTTTAGAATTTTCTGGTTTATTTCATAACTTAACATCACGCCTGCGATTCTTGAAGAATTAGGCAGAGGTTTACGTCATAGTACAACCACATTTCACTAGGGAGCGAGACTATTGCCATCAACTGGGCACAGATCCAAGTTCCGTAGCTGCTACAGAAAACTTCTTGAGTGAAAACCCCAATAGCAGTTGACCGACCTATGAATCGAATCCAGGACAGCTAGCTCATTTCATATCGTACACATGTTAAATCCACGATAAGTTAGGATCAGTCAAAAGCAGTCTAAATCTAAACACAAATACATCTGATATTTCTTCAACAGACACAAACGAGACAGAGGAGAAAGGCTGGGACGCTCCCCGCGTCACCAGAATCCTGACGCACGACTTCCCGCAGTACTTTGCTGTTATATCGCGCATACGACAGGAGGTGCACGCTATTGGGCCAGAAGGTCAGTAATCAATTCCTCATCATGATATTGTAAAATTTCATATAGTGGAGAGGAGACCTATACTCATACTCAATACTTCAGTAGTGGATAGAACAAGACTCTGTAATATATTCTGCTGGTATTTAAAAGGGAGTCTAAATTTGTTTTTTTTTTTAGAATTAACGAATTATCATAACGGTCACTATAACATCTCAGGTTATGTAAAATCAAATGTTCAATAGGTCTAAGGCAATATCCGTTACTAGTGATCAGGTTTTGAAAACGAAGACAACTCATTACAGAAGTAGCTGGTAAAGACTTTAAATGTTACTCGTTTTTTTTATTCCCTTTCTGATTGTATTTCAGCCAATTCACAATTAATTTCAATTTAAGAGGAAAAACGAATCAATTAATGTTTTCTCCTAAATCTCCAGGTGGCATGGTATCCAGCTCTGTCGTCCCGCAAGTCCAGGCCGTCTTTCCGCAAGGTGCTCTCACCAAGAAGATCAAAGTCGGCCTCCAGGTAAACCTATTCAAACCACGAAAAGGCGTTAAGGACAAAAACCTCAAAAAGATCACCGTTAATAACGTGTCCAAGAAAAAACGCTTCTCTCTTATTTGGTAGTATTGTAACCTTATTATGTACTCGAATGAATTTACTCATATAAGCTGACATAGTCAAATTAGCTTATGAAATATAAAGAATATTTTCGATAAGGATTCCATTATTATTTCCTTCACTGTTAGAATTAGGTACTGTGTTCTTTAATTTATTATTGTTTATTCTAATTGTGTTCTTATTGTAATTTTAGTCATTAGAGATAGGTTCGGCAAAATATTTCTGAGAGATTTTAAATTTAATTAAAAATTTTAGTCTTTGTGTGCTAGTCGGTCAAAAGCCTTAGACGGTTCTGTTTCATCTTGGATTGATGGTACAGTATATTAATAAAGCCATACTTTATTAATATTTAATACAATGTTTGCGATGTAGAACGCTTATTGCTTAGTTTTAGTTAAACCGTTCGTAGGAAAGAAAATTAGGAAAGGAATGAAAATACAAAAGCAGAAGTAGTATAGGGAAAAGCTCAAGCATTTAAGAAAACAAAGAGTTGTGAATTAGTATAATTAAATGAGAGACAACAGGTAAAACAGGGATGTTTAATTGAAATAAGTGAATTAACTAAGCCAGAAATAGTAAAAGATTCAGATAATATTTTGCCAAACACAGTCTAGTCATTGCCATATTATAACAAAAGTACAAAAGTGTGAATGCCAAATTTCTTTACGATAAATTATTTTGTATCCGTTTATTGGTGAAGTATTTTTGTTTAGCGATTTACATTATGATGTATTATCACATATCTTAGACATACATGACATACAGTTCATTAATATTTTAATAACAATGTACGTGATTATTAATAATAATAGTAGCTATGACTTGTTTCATCAAATTCTGAAAATGTTGGAAATGTTAGAAAGATTTTAGTGTCTTCTTAGCTTAATAGAATGTCAATACTTCAAGGTGTAATGAACTTTGGGGGATGAACTCAAGCATTTTAACAGATTTGATGATACATGTCTTCTGCCATTAGAATAAGTTTCTACGTTACTCCTTTAGGGATTATGTCATACCCAATAAATTTAGAAATTCACTTAACTATTTATTGTAGAAGGGAGTTTAAATAAATTATTGACAACAAACTTTGTTTTCAATTTAAGCAAAATTGAATTCTATGAAATCACAAAAAGAGTCCAAAATCGTAGGATTTTCTCACACTGCGGTATTTCATACTGGTTGGATTTTCTCTAGTTGGTCTTTAGGCGACATAATAAGCATGATTGAAATTATAACTACGGAAAGATATATGAATGACTATGTGATATTTGATTATTTAGTAATACATTTTGTGTGTGTTATATGCGGTATTATTATGTATTTAAAATTGGAGTGACGTAATTTAATTAGTTAATTAGTATTTTAAGGATTGCTAAATTTATTGGGTAATGTACTATGCTTTTATGTTGAATTGTTACTTGACTGTTATGCGACTTTGTACTTTATTTCCTAAAGACCAAACGTGAGACTTGCATGATGCCATATATTATTTTGTTTTGCTGTATTATTTTGAGCTTGATTATATTATCCGAGTGTGTTGCATCTTGTTTTTAAAGCGCATGTGTGAGAAATAGATGAAAGTCTGAGTTGACATTGTAATAAATGTGTATAATTTAATTTTTATATGCTTTTCCTGTGATTTCATAATGTTCATATTTGCTTAATTTTGCACTGACCGCTCTTAACCACCCTCCTACCATTTCGTTTGTAAAATTTTAGCTGGTTTTGTCAATAAACTGTAGAAAATGAAATCTACTTCACGAAAAAAACAAGCCAGAATACTCTGATAAATTTCATAAAACTTGCAAAATCTCTTCTGCTTTAATTGTTCCATGAAGAGGTAAGTACTGAGTTTAATCTATTATTTCCACACACTGGCTTTTAACTTTTAAACCAACACCAGCATGAAACTTTGGCAACGATAACGTTTGGTCTTTAGAATGTAAAGCATACGTAAGGGTTAAAACATGAAAGAAAGATGTGTTAATATAGCAAAACAACGTACCGAGTAAAAATAAGAGTGTTTTGTAGAAGCTAAAAGAACTAGTTAACGAGTTACTTTAAACAAAAAACAAGTATTGTATACTAAACACAATCAAACCTTAATCTTTACAGGCCCAAATTATTGATTCAGAGCTTACTGCTAAACTACTCGGTCGTGGAGTAGCTGTATCGCCAGTAGTTACTGTAGAACCAAGAAGAAGGAAGTTCCATAAAGCGATAACCCTGAGTATGCCAGCCCCTCGACCTCATACCCAGGGTATGACAAACCAGTACAGCACCTCGTCAGCCCCAACATTGAGACTACTTTGTTCCATATCAGGTACAATTAAAAAAGTTCGCTTGTATTTAAAAAAGCAAATCTGTTTTGTTACTGAAAAACTGTTTGGAGGCAGATCATGGGTATTATCAGATACCTGTAAAATATTAAATCACTTATTTCTCAAAATAAAGTACAAAAATTCACCATATATGTAAAGACAATACACATATGGATGAAAATATGCCAACAAAGTGTTTCAATAACAAGGAGATGAACGCCATGTGTTGCAATGGAGTATGGCTTATGTTTGCTATCTCGATGATATGCTTTGCCATGGAAAGGTAAGTGTGCCTACAGTTAGGTATCCAGCTTACAAACAGTATCCGACCATGGGCTGGAATATGTGTTTTGATATTTATTGCGATTTTATGGCTCTCCCAGCCTGTCAAAAAAGCCTGTAGGTATTCAAGAATAAATATAGAATATTAACCTTTGGACGCCATTAATACAGAATAAATTGCAGTAAATACAAAACACAGATTACGGTCTATTTACGGGTATTGTGGACTTTGCTTTTAAGTTCGCTTAACAAATAAACTAACAGGAAATACAATTCTAATACCAATATTCCATTACAACACATTGGTAAAGTAGGATATAGATAAAGAGAAATCATTACGAATCGATTTGTAGGTAACGAATATAGTTCTACATGAGATCGGTAGACTATAGATTTTGAAATTTTCAACTTTTTAACTAGAGTATTGATAGTAATCGGAATTTTATAGTCTTTTTATCCTAAATCATATTGGTTAGTGTAGAAAAGAGAATTAAGGGTTTAGTCTGACTCCCTATTTTATAGACAGCAGGATGAGCATGTTATTGAGACATAGCGTAGTTTGAAATCATTTCATTCGAAACAAAACATACTTGATAGTGGAAGGGAAAAGAAAGTATTTAAGACAGTGCAAACAAGCAAACCGCTTATAGCAAATACACAAGCAGCTGAGGGACTACGTCCCTGTGTGTCCGTTATGTGCGTGTCTACATTGTCTTTGTTCTCGTGTGTTTGTGTGTGTTGCACGCTCACCGTGTGTGGCGCTAAATAATGTGCTGCCACCTATCGGCGCGCACCAACAGGGGTATTTCGCAAAAGATCTCTCGAAGGTAAAAACATTAGAAATATTATACAAAAACAAAATCAAAATGTCGGTTTAAGTTTCGTTTATTTTATTTAAAACGTTAATTTGTCTGAAACTCTTAAACTTATCGTGTTTTTATTTCTCATAAATCATTGTTTTTACGATACTTATACTCTTCAGCGTCGTGGCTGAACGAATATAAATATCAGTTACATTGTTTTTTTCCCTCTATCACTTTTTGAATGCTTTTCCATATCTTGCTTCTCATACATTCTTCCTCTATGCACGGGCTGATAATTTTACGCTTTGTTAAGTCACGTTCACTTTGTATCATAACCATTCAATGAATCTTGGGACATCAAGACTTTGCACAGCGATACGTTCACAGAAACATGTCGGTTTAGAACAAAATGTACAAACATTTCTAGAACTAAAGGAACTGCAACTGTTTTGGCACATTGTATATGATTGAGACACGTTAAATACCTGTTTTTTTGTTTAGTATAAGCGTAAAGATAAAGTATTCCGAATCGGTGCCATCTTCATCCTCATGATCATTCGACGTCAATGTTCCCTTTTTTGTTACTTTGCTTGTAAGAATCAGAGATTTATTTCCAAAACGGCCTATCAGTTTTGTTCACATCATCTTCTCTTATTTTGTCTCGTTCCTTTTTCTTGTCATTGTTTCACTGGACACGTTTTTATTTCCATGTTTTGGTTTAGTTCGTTTGGATTTTTGGATTTTATTTCAGTGAATGTCCTTCGAGAGATCTGTTTTTCGAAAACCTGAACAGCAATTTTGGTGATTCGTTTTTGATAAAGTAGAGTTCATTTTCATTTTGTGAGACAACAGCACTATTTGTAAGAAACAGGTGGCAGTTCACAGTGTGCCACATTATAGTCACTTTTTTCATTTCAAAAAGTATTAAAATGGTACGTTATTTTTATTATTTATTTATTTGTGTGATGTGTTGTCTTTGCTTGTTGTGTGTTTGCTATAGGCCGTTTTGGAAACATTTTATGTTTAGTTTTCTATTGATTTGTTATTGACCTGTCTTTCTTATTTCTGATCTTTCTTCTACATCGATTACTTACATTACTTATAAAACTTCTGTGTTCTTATGTTTAGGTTTAATATTAACGAAACTATATTAACTTGAGCTCTCTGAAATCTGTATTTATAACTACACTTAAATCTTTTTTACAAGTAAAATTAGTCAATTTAGTAGAAAAAATAATAGATTGTATAATACTATGATGAAAACAATACATGTACTGTGTAGATAAATATTTGAAAGCCTGCTTTGGCATGCATTATAGGGTAGACCCATCATCATGGCAGTTGGAAAATAGCGTTTTAGCCGCAAAATACTGCCTCATAGCTTTCATCTGAACAGACAAACAAAAGAGCATTTTAAATGTAGCAGTACAAAGTATATAATTGCAAAGCATGTATTTAGTTGACGTAAAGCTTACAGGGTGTAAAATGAGGTTTATATGGTGGCAGGTGGAACGAATCGAGCTCACTGGGAAGATGTGACTGAGAATACTCCTCTAACGTTTGTGAACGACTGCGTGTCGTTTACTACGACTGTGTCGGCTAGATATTGGTTGATTGACTGTCGACACGTAGAGGATGCTACCAAAATGGCGACAGAATTATACAGGTATGGCAACATTTACGTAGACACCAACACATCAAGCTACCCGAAACTGTCCAATGTTCCCAATCAACCTTTAATCTAATATTTTAGTATTAAAGTTGAAAATCTATTAAAGAAATTTGACAGATTAGTAGCTTGTTTGCTGGCTTCTGTTCATGAAATCTCATAAATCTTGACAGATTTAAATTCTTTCTAGCCGTTGAAGAAAGTAGTGTTTTTTGGATGCAGCGATTCTTAACACGGCACCTGGGTCAATGTGAGGCACTGGGTCATCAATTGTATGACTTAGGCTGGTGACCAGTACTGGATCACATTCGGTAGAAATTATGGCAATAATGACGCCACATCTTGTCTATCAACGCAGCCTATATCTATTTTACAAGGGTTGAGACGATAATGAAAACACTGGCAATACTAGTTCATAGGAATATGTTTAAACCATACTATTTAACAAATACTAACCAGTATTTGATAAATAGTATTCTATTTCGTAAGTTCCAAGCATTTGGTATTATAATTTGCACTGATCCGCATCAGGAAATAAAATTAAAAACGAATTAGGCGTTTTTGAAGTAGCGAGTTAGCAACATGTTGTTTATGTTTATACCAATGAGGGACTGGTTAACCTATCGGAGCTAGCCTATTACAGATACATAATGTAAAAAATGTCCTGTGGCTAAAGTAAGTTACTGATTTATTCTACTGCTGTGACTCAAAATGCGGTTCCCTGTTTGTCTGTGTGTATTTGTATGTCGTTCTCATATTCATTCATTAATTCAATTTCAGGGAAGCCATCCACGTACCGTTCATGGCTCGCTTCGTAGTCTATGCCAAGCGCACTGACGAATGCCAGGCACAGCTGCGCATGTTCTGCGTCACTGATGATAAAGAGGACAAGACTTTGGAGCGCATTGAGCGGTTCATACAAGTGGCTAAGAGTCGGGATGTTGAGGTATGTTAAATCTGGTGATTCTGTCTCAATAGACAATTTAGTAGACATTAAAAAAAAAACTGGTCAGCTACTTGTATCCCTTAAAATATTTGAAAGCTTCAAATTTCGAATTTTTCAGTCTAGTTTTACTTTAAATAATAAGTGGAATGTAAGTGGAATACGAAATATAAATCCTATTACGAAAACTTAAAAAAAATAAGTCATGTAGTTTTAACGTTTTATGTAGTTTGGCTTTCATTGACGGACAAAAACCATACATGAAAATGATAATCTCCACCGTTGTCAACTATTTAAAAATAATCAAAACCGCTTCTTACCTTCGTATTCAACAGGTTCACGAAGGCAAACCAGTATACTTAGAATTCGGTGGCAATTTGGTGCCAGTAGCGAAGTCTGGAGAACAGCTTTCGATACCATTCCGTGCCTTCCGCGAAAACCGAGTCGCCTTCCCTGTCATGATCAAGACGCAGGACCTGGAACCGATCTGCAGATGCCAGTTCATGAGGGATCCTAAGGTTCCGAAGGGAGAACCTTCGCCGACACCTGTAAGTAGTTTTTTACCTACTGTCACCAACCACTTGACTTAGACGTTGAAAATTCATGGTCGTACCTGTGACTCTAAGTAATAAATCCTCTTAATTTTTGTCAGGGTTAATGTTGTCTGTATTTTCAATGGTGATAGTGACTTCATTACACTTCAGCACTTTCTAATAGGATGGCTAGCATTATATAAAAAATCCTAACATACTTAATCGCTACCTTATTCCAATACACACAGATTGCAGTACTTAACATCATGGTACCGGATGAAGAGCGGACGTCTCCCATCCCCACAGAAACCGTGCCGATGCGTACTGAGGAGCAGGAGCTCATCTGGCGACAGAGGCTGAGTGATCCAAGGTAATGACAACTTTGGAACCACTATTATAGTTTAAAGGTGAACTAATTATTGCTGCAACTCCGAATGGTACTTCGTACTTGACCTTATTACCTACACTCTTAATATTAATAACTTTACCACAAAAAAGTTAAGGCTAATAACCAATCCAAAATATTTAGATTATTTACCCGAGGGAATTTCAATGAAACATTTGGTTCTTCATTGGAGACCGCGAATCGGCAAGCGTAAGGTGGGATGCCCCTCAGGCTTGGTGGAGCGACGCTTACCATAGGGTGACTGGTTCATTGGCGTGCAATTGGAGAAACCTATGTCCAGCAGTGGACTGCTACTGAATCTGCTTTAAAATCGTCCCTAAACAGCATTAGAAAACAACACAGACTTCGTTGATGTACATTATGTGCAATATCATATACCAATTCAAAATTTTGTACGCTTTCGTAATTTCAACATAAGAGGCATATGACGACGTATAAAGCACTGTTTTTTTCATATCATTCAAAACTAGTACTAAAATCTTTGGTTCCCGCAGGTTGGAAGACATTTGCAACCTTCTCGGCAAAGACTGGGTGGCATTGGCTTACGAGCTCGGCGTGAGTGTAGCCACCGTCAACCAGATACAGGCGAAGAGGATAACCGCAGCTGAGCAGGCGCAGCTTATGCTGAAGCTATGGAAGACGCAGTCTGGAACTAAGGCTTTAGGTAGGAACTTGTAGTAATTTTTAACATACCTCAACGACACTACCATAAAAGAACACCAGATACAATCGTAGGTTTTTAGCCCAAGATTGATAAAATTTATTAAAAACGAGCTATTCCTGCCATTGTTCCACGACTGTCAAATTATACAACCTGTTTTTTTTTATATCCCATAACTCTAGGGTTATATTCTGTAGGTAAAAATAATACTAAAATTCCTAGAATAGGTGGTCCAAAAATGCATCGTTTCGGAGATATCACCAATCATAATTAAATTAGGTCAAAAATTGTCACCAGTATGACGAATCTTTACTTTTGCGAGGTTGCCAAACTTCGCAGTAGTGTAGTAAAATAAATAGTAAAATAAAATATGTAGGTAGGTAATTCATTTTTATTCAAACCAATCATTCATATTTAAAGCTAAGAAAATGCGACGTTGTCATATTTCACGTAAGGGTGTTTTACATTAATAATCGTGACTTTGCCGAATTATTTTGTATGAAAAATGAAAAAAAAAAATAACGAAGGATTGGAACATAACTCATATGCCAGTTGATTCTTTGATATGGCCTCAATCATACCCTAGAGTTATGGGATATCAAAAAAAACACGTATAAGGTCTATCTATTCATACACGAAATCTCTTAATCATCATTATTATTATTGTACTCATCATTATGAACAACTTTTACTATGGGACCAACCCCGAAATCGCGTAAAAAAAATCAACTGTTCCCTACAATATGTTCGCATTAACTCGTCAAAATGTACTGAACAGCAGATTTTTTTTTCGCGATTTCGGGGTTTGCCCCATAGTAAAAGTTGTTCATAATGATGAGTACAATGACCCCTTAAGAGATTTCGTGTATGAACAGATAGACCTTATATATACAATATATAGACAAGAATATAACACCTAACCCAAGTAGCCTTGCTCGTCTTTGTTGTATAAACCAAAGTACCCAAAAACTATTGACTCTGGACTTGAAGAGGGCATTGAAGATTACAATTTTTGCTGTTATCGCAGTCACCTCAAGCAATAAGATACCAGTGACACAGTTTGTGGCTCACAGGTTATGGCACATCTGTACTGTTACTTTTGATTAGGTACTAAACTTATTACTTATAATAAAATTGTAGTAGGTACTAATCAAGCTATCTTTGCAGATAACTCTCTGGAGCTGGCGTTATGTCGTATCGGAAGGGACGACATCATCGCACCGCAATCAGAGTTGACCAACGAAAGACGAATTCAACGAAACATCTATCAGGAGAGACAAGCTTCAGAAGAAATTGAAGCTTACAAAGGTATTGGTTATTTATCTATTAGTTCCTTGTACGAAGGGGCAAGGTGGAAAAGTTCCCTATTCGCCATTAGAAAGGGTCCATCTTCCGAGCAGATGAGTATTATATAAGGTCAATCTGTTCATACACGAAATCTCTTAAGGGGTCATTGTACTCATCATTATGAACAACTTTTACTTTGGGACCAACAGTGGAATCGCGAAAAAAAAAAAACGACTGCCCCAAAACTCGACAAAAGTACTGAACAGCTGTTTTTTTTTTCTCCCTTACAACTTACATAGCTGGTGGGCTGCTGCCTAAAGATTGTTGCAACCCGATAACTCTGATATCACAGAATTGATTTCACCACCACAATGATAACAAAAACACGTTTTAATTTTTTATCCATATTGTTGACTTTTTTTAGTAGATCTAGTTTTCTTTTATAACCATAAATGTCATTTTTTCTATTATTACAGCAGAAGAAGACAATAAACTCAAAGACAGAATTTACGATGAAGGCGAAATTCCTGAACATAGAGAGTCGGAACATGATCAGGACGAAGCCAAGTATTCGCCTGAAGAGAAGTCTATAGTTGAAAAGAGTGAACTAGAGAGAACTCCTTCACCTAGCTCTCATGAAGAGAGTGAGGAAGATGAAGGTATGATGTTAAGCAAACATAATTCATTTGAAACTAACTACCTATGACCAAATACTAAAATAATTCCTATGTTTACAGACGTAAAACGCAGTGTAGCAGAACGAAAAGAACAAATTACGAGGAAGTTAAGCTCGAGCAAGATTCCGGCGTCGAAACAAAAGAAAGAAATAAGAGAAGAAATCATTGAGATTAGAACTCAGATAAAACCTGACATTAAGAAGTTCCAGGATATTGAGCAACAAGTAAGAACAGTACCATTGATTATAGTAAAGAATTTAAGTTTATACAGTATTTTAACTACTAACGTATCTTTCATGTTTTACAGGTACTGGAAAAAGAACCTAAATTAGAAAGAACACGTTCAAAAACTTCTCCAGACACGGTGGAAGAAGAAAGCGAACACGAAGTTCAAGAAGTGGTTGAGCCAAAGAAAGAAGAACCTAAGCCAACAGAACGACCAGTTGAACAGTTCAGGAAGTTCGACCCTTCATCGCCGGCTAAACCTACTCCTAAGCATCTACAAAGACATATGAGGAATGAATCAATGAGGTTTCCGTCAGGTGACTTTTCTAACGTCACTATTACTCCAAGGAAGTCGGTGACAGCTGAAACTTCTGAAGTTAAAGTGACTGAAACCAAAGATACTTTTACTAAAGAAGCTATCTCTCAAAAAGAAATTGTCAAGTCAAGAGTAGAAGAGAAATATGAAGATGGTGATAAATCACCCGATTTAGTTGTAGAAGAAGAAAAGGATATTGCTGAAGCGCCGTTGAGAGCTAAGATTAGCTCGTTTGAATCGAAAATGTCGAAGGAATCTTCTATTGAGTTACCTAAGACTACTGTTAAATTAACTAAAGAAGCGTTGAAGAAACATACGCTGGAACAGGACCAAGGGATAGAGTATACACAGGAATTTGTCAGAGAACAATCAAAACAGATCTCAAGTATGGAAACTCATGTTACCCATAAAGTATCTGTAGAAACGGAGAAACACGTTGAGACTGTAAAATCTGTTAAGGAAACGATACAGCACTTTGACTCTAAAATTAAAATGGATGATAAGTCTAAGCCATATCATAAAACAATGAGAACTGACTCTACATTAGTACAAGTTTCTTCTGAGGAAGATAGCGAGTTTTTAAAGAAATCCACTGACTCAGAGACGGAGACTGAATCTCAAACTACCGTCAAAGTAGACAAATTAGAGCAAAAGAGTAAATTTAAAATTGATAGAGATGTATTTGAGAAAAAGCCTGATAGCAAGAACTTATCCAAATTTGTTAAAGATAAAAAAGACGACCAAGACAAAAAACCAGGTGACGACGACAAGAAAAATGATCAGCCAGCGATCATGAAAGAACACAAATTAGAGAAACAATTGACTGAAGAATTGCGAGCTAAAGTGAGTGAAGAGGAACTTACAGAAGCGTTTGAAGAAAAAGAAGTTTCTTTGAGTGATAAGTTAGCTAAAGATAAGGTAAATTGGGAAATTTTTATTATTGAAAAATTTCAAAATAATGTTTTTGCGAAGATAAACACTTTTTACATACATTTCAGATGGAAGCACAAATGTCAGTGACAAGTATAAGATCAGACCTTAGTAGACATACCAAGACTGATTCCATGTGTTCTGAAACTACGGACCTGACCAGTAAGATGACATCTCAGGAATCACCAGTACAGTCAGCTATTGACAAAGCAGACTCGTTAGCTGACATACAACAGAGCACAGAGAAAGATTTCAGCTTTGTTTCTCAAACTGAATCGAAGGTATGTTTCATTGTTTAGTAGTTTTTTGTAACAACACATTCTTTGGTTTACGACACTAAGTTGGGTTTAGTAAAATGTTTTTATGATGCTTGTAAATATTTATCCCCTTCATGGATAAATGTTTTAAAAATAACCTATAGGTAAAAAAAAAAATATAGTATAAAAAGATAGCCTTTTTATACTGAAATAAAAGTAGTGGCATTCATAGTGGCTCTATAAATGTATTTGTTTAGAGCTGAATGTCTTTTTATATTTATCTTTGTCATCACCAGGTGTATTC
This sequence comes from Eugnorisma glareosa, assembly GCA_947578425.1. Classification (NCBI taxonomy): domain Eukaryota; kingdom Metazoa; phylum Arthropoda; class Insecta; order Lepidoptera; family Noctuidae; genus Eugnorisma; species Eugnorisma glareosa. The sequence continues at coordinate 5,761,780 of OX387981.1, forward strand.
AAAGGACTCAAAACACCGCAGTGACTCTTTAGATGAGACTTCACAGTTCTCAGACTTGGATGACCAGATTGGCACAAGTCCAGCACATAAGCCACATGTTGACAAAGACTTAGAACAAGCTGTTACTAAAACTGAAGTTAAGACTGTAACTACTATTTTATCAGATAGAAATGAAACTAGAGACCAAACATTAGAATTTCTGAAGTATGAAAGTGAACACAGTTCACAAGTACATGAGTCTGCTTTGGGGGCTAAAGAGGCAGAAAAGGTAATTTGTGCTTACTAGACGGTCGTAGATTACCAGCTTAATGGAACTTAGAATTATTTTATAGCTTTTCCATGTTGTACAAAATTCAGTTAATCATTGTTATTTATACAATTTATATTTGTAGGTATCACCAAAAGAATCACCAGTTATAAGCGCTAAAGCACGCCAATTTATTGAGACAGTACCAGAGGATGACTCTGTACAAGAATGCTTCTTCTCTAAGCGTATCTACTCAGACTCTTTAGAAGACTCAGAACACACAGACTCACGCCGACATTCAGAAGCCGAATCATTGAAATCAGATCAATCTGATGTTAAGGCTAAAGTATCATCGTCAGATTTCGACGAACGAGCGGAATACGAAGAAACTATTGACTCAGGAAGTGGATTTGGTGACGAGAAGTTCGAAGAAAGCGTCGGTTTCACTTCAATGAGAATTGATGCTAAACCTTTATCACTCGAGAAACAAGACTCGGGGTCTGATAAAGAAGCAGAACCCGTCTTCAAGAAAATGACTCCAAAACGATCACACTCAAGAAGTGAATCGATTTCAATAACTAAGCTAAGTGATCTACAACTTGACTTAGATCTTCCTAAAACTAAACCTGTTACAGAATTCCAAATAATTGTTACGGAAGCTGAAGAAGTCGACCGGTCTGACAAAGATGAGTTGTCAGACAAAATATCTTCTGAAAGTAGTCGGGAAGTTGAAATGTCTGACAGGAAATCATCAGAAGGTATTTCAGATAGAATTAGCTCTGAAGATGCTGTGACAGAGAAAAAGACTTCTTCTGAAGACGATGCGACAAAAGAACGTGAACCAGTATTAGAACATGCAAAGACAATAGTAACTGCAATAATTGAGACTGTTAGAGAAACTGAGCCATTAGAAATGAAGACTCAGGTTGTGAAAGATGATGTTGCAGGTAAGATCTCGGTTGAGGTATTGATATTTTCCTTAAGTTTAAGGTAAGGTATTTCAACTATAACATTCGATTTCAGTTGACGCAGTAAAACGTCAATCAGTAACATCAGCTGGCTCTGGATCAGTCAGCGAACTGCGTTTAGAAGAGAAACGTTTATCAGATGCTCATAGTCTAACTGAATCCAGGGACTACACGTTTGAAGAGTCGGAAGACGACATTGCAACACAAGGAACCCACGTCGATATGTCCAAGGATAAGATTGTGGATGTTAAACCTGAAAGCGATTCTAAGACAAAGACTACATCAGGTTAGTTTGGTACTTGTATATTTCGGATATAGTCTGCCAACACAATAAAAAAAAAATATTATTGTGAATGTGAGGACCATGTGAGTAATTTTTTTTTGTTTGTTTTTTTTTTCCACCGATTGTCTGGCAGTTTGAGTACTATAAGCGACCTACCCAAATGTCCTTTCTTTGGCATTGTTAGTCGTGTTGAGCTTGAGTTATAAGTCGAGCTACACGATAACTGACAAATGCTTGCACTGACTGGTCAGGTCCACTCAAATATGTGTGGTTCTTTCTTCAAGAAACCATCTCAGATTCTAATCTGCATAGTCCTCATGTGAGTTGACCAAGATTATGTCCGGACTTTAAAAAAGACTATGACCTCTGAGTTTGTTTCGGCTGTTTCTTCTCAGAGTAGTCACGTACGAAACACCGGGCCCATCTAGTTTGAAAAAAAAACGGCCAAATGCGAGTCATACTCACACGCTTATACGGTTCCGTAGCAGCAAACAATATAATAAAAATATTTTTAATGCTCATTCATATGTTGTAGGTATTGTATTACATTCAACAGCAAAACTAAATTTATTTTCATAGTGTGTTAATGAGAAACAAAGTTACTGCTGCAGTTTGATGAAAAAGTCCCATATCTCGAAAACTAATCATCAAATTTTATTCAAACTAATTTTGTTTGAAAGTTTTTTTTACTTTCTACAATCCTAATTTTTTTCAGAATTTTTCTTCTCTTATTTTAGAAATTAGAGGTACACACTTTTTACCACTTGGAAGTGACTATTTTTCAAACGATTGACTTTGACAAAAAATGGTTTTCGAAACCTCAATGTCATTTTTAAAGACCTATCTATAGACACCCGCACGTATAGGTTTGATGAAAAAAATATTTTTTAGTTTCAGTTTCAGTCAGGGAGACCTTAATCTTTTATTATTCTATTTTTGTATAAAAATCGTAAAGCGGTTAACCTACTAAGTTTCACCTGTGTAGCCCAAATAGTTCCGGAATAAAGTGGCTGTGACATACACGGACAGACAGACAGACAGTCAAACATGGCGAATCTAAGTATAAGGGTTCCGTTTTTTGCCATTCGGCTTCGGAACCCTAAAAATGACGTGTAAAAGTGTTTGTCAGGTAGTTGTCTTTAAGTCCGATTCAATTTGACATTTTTCACGTGACATTTTTGTATTATTTTAATAATTGTCTTCTCTTTTTTATTTTTATTTTGCTTAAACATAATTTGAATTTTGACTTAATTACAGTGACTTTTTGACATTTATATATTTTTATTTAATTTTCTTTGTTTTTTATTTTTGTCAAAATCAATTAATACTTTAATATATGCATTCCAATAATACAATTTTTAAGGTTATAAATTTTTATGTCAATGATCTCTATGAATATTTGTACGCCTTCGGGCATAACATAGCGCGCTTGTAATGTTTTATAACAACTATTTATTGTACCTGTGTTAACAAATGATTAAATGACTTATGACTTATGACTTATGTCAAAACCTATTTGCTTAATAAACATCATTTATCATTTAAACACTTATTGACTCTTACAGGTAAAACAGATATCTTAAAACTTGCCAAACTGACTCATGGTGACTCATTAGACGACGTTGAAGGTTTCCCAGAAGACCATGTTACTGATTACGTTCACAGGCTACCACATATTGCTGAAATGGGGTAAGACACATTTTCATCGGTATTAACTAGAAATGTTGGTTTACAAGAGGAATATTAATAAAGATCTTTATTATAGCTCTATGGCAGAGAAAGACATAACCCATGATTTCTTAAGTAAAGAAAGAGAGGCACAAATGAAACGAGAAACTGTAATAGTTGTCTCAAAGACTGTAACTGATTCTACACAACTTGGAAAGGTCACTAGTGTTATTACTGAAACTGTTCAACCAGTAAAGGAAGCAATCAGCGGTATTTCTGGGATTGTTCAACCAGTAAAAGATATCACTAGAGCTGTAATCGAATCTATGGAACCCAAAGTCACCACTAGTGTGGTAACTGAATCCGAGCTACCAGAAAGCGTGGTCACTTCTATTTTCACTGAAACTGTGCTACCAAAGGAGGTTACGAGCGTTAGAACTACGACAAAAGAAAAAGTGGTCACTAGTGTTGTTACTGAATCTACACAACCAGAAAAAGTAATCACAAGTACTGTAACGGAATCAACGCAGCCAGGTAAAGTTATTAAAAGTGTTGTGACTGAAACAAATCAACCGGAAACAGTAATCACTCGTACTATATCAGAGTCTGGCCAACCAGAACGAGTTATAACAACTGTTGTAACAGAAACTGTGCAACCAGTAAAAGAGGTGAGAATTATTGAAACAGTCCAGTCAGACCATGATCATCATCCTAGAGAAATTGTGTTTACAACCAGACAGACAGAGACATCATATACTACTTCAAGTTCATCTTTTAAAGATGAACCAGCTATCATATCAGAAATCTCTACCATTATTAAAGATGGAACTTCTTCAACCATTGAAGAAATAATTGAGACGAAAAAACAAGTAATTGTTAGTTCAGGAAGCAAATTCGATGTTTCTAAAATAAGGACAGACACACTTGGTCAATTTGATGTTGGCGATATAGACAAAATTAAGAAGTTTGTACCCAAAGACTTACATCTTGTAGAAACTACAGAGATTACAAAAGAACAAGTGAAACCTGTGATTGATGATATTTTACATAAAGGCACTATTGCTGCGGCAGCCAGAAGCCCAGTACTAGACAAAGACATCAAGACTATTACAAAAGAAATTGTAGAAACTGAGAAGAGATCCTATGATGCGAAAGTTCCGCATAAAGAGGAACGGAGGCACTCCTGTATCAGTCCAGCTATTTCCCTCGAAAGAATAGCTGAATCTGAAGTGGAAACTGAAGAAGAACTACCTAAGAAAATAACTAGTTTAACTACTGGAACACACAAGGTTACCGAAATGACAACTGAAATGAAGAAATCCGACTCAGCCATGAAACAAATGGCTGATAATATTGAAATAATTATCAAACAGGCATCTGAAGATTTTGATGTTTCTTCAGAAGAACATCCAGTTGAAGATGAAACTCAGGACATTGCGGGACGAGTCTCGGTAGACTCTATAATTGAAGAAGCAGTGACTACTGTTGAAGGATATTTAGATGAAAAAGAAGCAAAAGACTTAAAGGAACAGGAAATCGAAGCTAAAAAGGAAATGATATTTGAAGAAACGAAGAAATTTGCAAAGGATAGACCAGGACTAATCAAATCATTGTCAAGGGATAGCGGAGAAATTGTAATAATGCCTAAGAAGAAACACCCAAGAACATTCTCGGTTCAAAGTTCTCCTGAAGAAGTTGAAGAACAGATTTACACTGATTCGGAATCTGGTAAGATCCGGACCTTTATTAAATGCAGAAAGAATTCAGTTATTTTTTCAGATTAAATTTATAGTTTTTAATTGGTGTGGTTACAGATATGGACAAAGCGAAAGTTCTAGAAATTATAGAACCCAGTTCAGATTTAGATGGAAAAACTGCAGCATCTAGTTTTGATACGAGAAAAATCCGCACCGACTCTCTTGATGACGCCGATGATTTTCCAGAAAAAGAGGTAAATAATTATAAAATCAAAAAATTAATGCGTTGTTAAATTATAAAACCTTATTAGTAATGTTTATCTTTGTGAAAATTTATGACCGACTGTAAGAAAAAGTGTATATCATATTTCAGGCTGAATTCTTCGGCGATGATGAAAAATACATGGAAGATGCGCCTGTATCATTCCAAACAGTAAAATTTGATGACTCTATGCATAGTGACAGGGCTGGACCCAGCACAAGTGCCCTCCATGACGGAGAAGATGACGACAAGTTCAGTGAGAAATTTGTCAAGAAAACTCACTTTGTGGATAGCTTAATGCGCTCAGATCTAGTCTCAAAGTCAACCACTGAGTCATCAGTTACAACAGTCGTATCGACTTTAACTAAATCCTCGGATGAAGATCAGAAATCAGTACTTGAAGATGGAACATCTGCTGACTTCTCAAAAATCAGTGGAGCTGACTTAGTAAAAGATCCTTCTAAAACATCAATGGAAGCAAAGGATGATTTCAGAATGGAGGAACAAATAGAAGACCGTGGTACTCCTGACTTGTCCAAGAAGTCGATAGACTTAACAAAGGATTACTCTAAATCGTCAATCGATAGTAAGGACACTTCCAGAGATTTTGCAACAAATGAGTTGTCAAAAGACTCGACTGTTGACCTTACGAAAGACTTCTCAAAAGCTTCCGTAGAAAGTGTTAAGGAAACTTCAAGATCCATTGATGAAAAGACTTTCTCAGAAGACCATTCGTCATTAGACGCATCGAAGACATTAGCATCAGATGCCTCCGAGGGTATCACAGTGAGTAAAGAATTTATTGAAGAGGAGAGATCACTATCAAGAGTTGTGAGAGTATCCACTAGCTCTTCCCAAGAAACATCTATGCTAACAGAAAGCAAATTATTCAGCGAACAAGACGAAAAATCCTATGAAAAGACGAAACCCTCCGACAGAACCGAACAAGATTTTATTGGTGAAATGGAAGAGAAGATTGCACAACTGCAGTCAGAATTTAGAAAAGAGGAAATGGCTGATAAAGAGCCTGAAGTAAAAATTGAAAAGTTGGTTACTACTAAAGAAATTATGGGCGAAGATGGTACAAAACAGATAATTACAGAAACTCACGTGACCACTGAAACACTACATCAGATAATTAAAGATGTAAATGACCTCATGGACGGCGCGAAAGGCGTTACTATCGAAGAATTGAAAGGCAAAGTCAAGGATGAAGCTGTAGCCGATGATAACGATGATGCAGAGATTCTGATGGAAGGGGATGATGCAGTGCCTGACATGAAAGAATTAAATAGAAGGTGTTCTAATCTTCTAGAAGATATTTCACAAGGAGCTCTTATAAGAATTGACTCGACTCATGTCACACATGGTAAGTTTCAACTGTTAGAACGTAGCAACTAATGCACATAAGTTAGTTTTTACTTGTTTTTTACGCACATACCAAACTGCATGGTAAAATAATTTGATTCGATTAGATTTTTCTATTTCACATATTTTGTGTAATAAATGTGTTAAACATTCAATAACCTTTATTTCCATTGATTCTATAGATCTTGTGTCAAAATTCTCCAAAACTCCACCACCATCCCCAGTCGATTTGACCCTCAAAGAGAAATCCAAAGCGGAGGATGGTACTGGCGTAAAGTCCGCCGGGCTACAACCCAAAGGTAATGTTTAGTTTACATTGACAATAGAACAGAGAACGCAAAGCAAAATAAATTAAGTTGTCAAAGCTCTCATTAGTTTTTTTAAGGTAAAAAGAAAAACTTAAAAAAATCTTAACAGTTTGATGAACTTATGTCATTAGTCCCCCTAGGGCTTTAAATATTATTAATGATATGACTGACATTGCCATATACAGAGACACTACTTTTAACTATGATCTTTGATAACTTAGCAATGAAGTTGTAGTTAGTATTTGCTACAAATGCAAATCACTAGTGATCACAGCAATCACTGAATCATTATAAGCAATAGAACTAACATCAGTAACACTTCATGACATACCATGACCACAAAATAATGGTCCCCAGATACTTATACGTCACTCAACATACGATATTCATAAACGTGTTCCTTCAGGCAGTATGAGAAATAGAGTTGCGTTTAAGTATTCAGCCATTACACTGTCAAAATGCAAAGAGTTTGTCACTTCTATGAAACAAATTGAGCGAACATGTAGTAGCTAGTAACTATGCTAGAAGTAGGAGCTAACTCCAGTCTTCAATCTAGGCTCCGATTCGTCGTTCCTGGACGCTAGCCGTCAGTCACCAAGAGCTTCTTCAGCCGGAGACAGTGTCATCAGCGAAACAGAAGCTCATCAGAGTGGTCAGTAACATGTATATGTATAAGAAACAATATTATCTATTTATTTACAATACTTTTACTATAACTGTTTCTAAAAATGTTCTAATGACTTTGGCATTTTGAGATTCTTTATAAGCTAAGTTCAATGTCCCATAAAATGGATTGTGACAAAATTATTGCAAGCTTATTGCAGTAATGTAGTGGCAAAGTAGAGTCACAGCGAAACTTTACTCTTAATTTCGTAGTAAACAACCATTATAGAACGCCTTATTTGCCACACTATTTATTTGTAAGCCAATCGCATGTGTCGTGGTTAATTTTCACACTAAGGACTTGACTTTGTTTCTAAAGACTATGGAACGAAGCCAGTGAACAGACAGCACTAAAGTAAAAGAACGCACTAGGACTGAGCAAGATAAATCGATTTAAAAGTGACCCCATCGTAAATAAAAGATAAAAGAAAATTAGTTCAGTTGCAACAGTCACATAATGTATGCAAATATTCGTCAGCACAGTAAATTTTACTTTCTTTCTTGCGGAGCCCTTACGTTGCTATAGGTAAGTGGACCCACGAGCAAACGAAACATCACTTTATTTTATTATCGCTTCTTCTGACGGACAACTTGATTTCTCGTAATTTAATTCGCAAATTTTTCATCTCCTATCATTCACATTTGGGTAACGTTTCGCTTTGATTCTAAATCTTTATTTATTTTTACCATTTTACTATCATGAGCTTCCATCGCTAATTTCAGGATATCTTCATCACATCGACATTAATCTTGTAACATAAACACGCTTTAGGTGCTTCAGGTGCTTAAACTAAATTGTCATTGTTTTCCAAATTTTGCGCGATATGCACAACGACTTCAAAATTTAACTTATTGAACAATTGGATCAAATTATTAATACCAAGTCTTTAATGTTTAGCACAAAGAACACACAAATAAATAAAATAGGAATGTAGCTGTTTAATACATGTTGTCATTTCTCTTTACAGAAGTACTGATGGAAGCGTCTAAGGCACTAACTGAAGCCGCCAGGCCCAAATCTCCAACTAAGCATGTAGCCGATAATCTCACATTTGTCAATGTCGACCAACCGACCATTACCAGCGGCGCTAAAGAACTTGTTGATCGAACAATAGAAAAAAGCATTGACGTTATCGATCAAATTAAAAAAGAAAAACTTGCTGTTCAATTGGAAGACATGCAGAAGTCTAACTTATCTGACACGTTCTATAGTGAGTCTAGAGTTGAAACTTCATCTTCGTCAGTCCACAAAACATTTGAAGGTGGTGAATTGAAGTTTCAATCCATTGACCCTGAAGCTGTTATGTCTGATATGGTAGCCAGGTTCGGCACCAAGGATGATTTCACTACAATATTGACACACAAAGAAACTGAAACTAGAAAGATTTCTGGCCACGAATTCTTCTATGAAACAAAACAAGTGTCATCTTCAGATGACGACTCGTTGGTTATTAAAACTGAAACAAAGCATGAACTTCGAGGGCAAGAACACGAAATGAAGGAAAAGACTGTAGTTCGTAAAGAAGGTGAGCAAACCGAAACATCACAAAATAAATTAGAAAAAGCTCATGAAGCTACAGCTACAAGATCTGATACTGAAACTAAGACTGTTAGAAGTACGGATGATAACGATATAGTAAAAGTAGAACGGGAGTTCTCCGAACAAGGACTTTACACTGGCCGACAGACTAAGTCTGAAGAAAAGATGACTGCTATAAAAGACGAAACTATCAAGAAAAAGCATGAGGTTAAAATATCTGAACGTGATTTATATCATGAACAATGGGGAAAAGAATATTTCACCGAACCTGGTGAGTTAGAAAACATAGTTGAAGATGATGATAGTAAGGCTAGAGTGGCATTTGTGGATTCCACTTTGAAGATTGTTGAAAAAGATGAAGTCGTCTCAAGTGTAGAACTTTCTGAGAAAGGTAAGGTGGTTAGTTCCACAATCGAACACCACAGAGAAGAGTCGGTCATAGAAAGTAAGGAGCATGATGATCTTAGCTCAGATGCTTCTCATGCACCAAGTTTTAAGAGTGAACCAACTGAAAAACGAGATTCTTCAGAATTGAGTCCCAAGAGCAAATCAAAGTCATTCAAAAAAGACGATGAAACCTACGAAGTGAATTTCATAAAGGAAATAAAAGTTACCACTTCCCCAGTTAAGAGTACATTTAGCCGGACTGGAAGCCAAGACACCCATTCAGAGTCTGAAGCTGCACCTGATTTACCTCATGATGACAAAACTGGAGACACGCCAAAAAAAGAGAAACCCACAAAATCTCCCATAAAGTTACCACAACAACAAATTCAGGATCAAGTTTGGGAGGTTTCTTTACAGAAAGCTGATTCATTCGAAGTAGCTGATGAGATACCCAAACCTAAAGTAACAACGAGTGTGGAGACATCTAGTACTACTACTAAGAGTTCAGACAGTGATACTATTCTGGAGATTAGAACTGTCGTAGAGACAAGAACTGAAGTAACTAAAACTTCCAAAACTGACATGTCCCCGATAACATTCGAACTATCGGATGAAACCAGTACGACATCCAAAGATATTATGATAAAATCCGGTGAAAGTGCTGATACGGAATGTATGATTAAGTCTTTGGAGTCACATGAAGGAGAAGTGTTACAGAAATCCATGGATTCTACTGTAAGTGCTGAAACTCTTCATGCCTCTGAATTTTCCACAGAAGCTGATTCAGCGTACTTAACAGGAACTGATCACAGAAGAGAGGAAATGAAACTAATAAAGGAAAAAAGCCTAGAAGACATTTGCAGTAGTGGATATGACACTGATTTCTCCTCTGCCGAGTTTCATGGGACGAAACTCGAGTCAGAAAGGGTGGATTTTGATTCACTGATGTCTGCTCAACCACTCACTGACTTGTCAGTTTTGGAAAAAACTATAGATGAAGTCAAACAGTCACTTGAAGCAGCACAAGGTGAAATTATTAGTGAAAAAAGTGATGGGAGCAGCAAATACAAGCAGTCCCCATCTGAATTCCAGTTCAAACTGTTGATAAGTCCTGATAGACCCGAGGTTATAACTGAAGAACAACACGATGACCATGACAAGACATTAGTATCTACTGACAAAGAAGAAAAAGTACTCGCTAGTCAAAAACTTGATAGCTCTAGCTCACCAAAAAGAAGTTCCCACGATGATACCACAACGTCTGATGAAGAAAAAGACACTGTTCATATTAAAGAATCTAGCCCCCCCTTAGACAGTGCTGACATCTCAATTCGGTCAGACAGTGGCCCACACTCGATTATTGAAACTGACAGCGAAATTATTTTATACGATAGAGATAAGTCCATAACCAGCCTTGAAGTAAAACTTAGGGAGCAGAAACACATCAAATCAAAGCTGGGCGTTGGAGATAGGCGATCGGCATCTGAAGTCGAAGGTTGGTCTAGTTCAGGGGAAAGCCACTACCATAGCTTCGAACATTCAGAGGGTAGACCTTTATCTTCGGATGTTGAAGTGATGATGACCGCACAAAGTGGTACTGAATTTGAGACTGCATTAACAAGTCATGACATTTCATCACAGTCGATGAGAACATCCAAGGATTATTTCACAGCAGGTAGTTCTCTTGCTTCCCGAGACAGCATGAAGAGCTTAGATTCTGATGGATCTAGCCATGTAGCCAGTATTGATATATCAGATGCTTCAGAAACTCTAGTACCCTCCGCTAATGAGTTAAAAGAAGAACTAATGGAAAGTAGCACTTACGTAGAACAATTTCTTCATGAAACAGAAAAAGAACAACAGAAAGTGAAAGATGTTAGTGATGAAGAAGTGTCTGCTGATGAGGAAGAGGGTAAAGTTGATGATAGCGAGCCTGTTGGTAAAATGAAGAGATCCCATGAAATGAGATTCCAACCCAAGGATTTGATACCAGAACATTTCCCAATCGAAAGTGCTTCAGAAAGCGCTGACGTTGACGAAGATTCCATTAAAGAAAAAGACGGTTCCGATACTACAATTTCAAGTCAATTGAAAACAGATGAGGTTCTGTCGTCATCAATTTCAAAATTGGACTTGCCATCATCGCAATCAGACCTAGATCTAATAGAAATCAAAGAAGTAGTAACAAAGACAACAACTCACTCACTAGAAGCTATACCATTCTCTGTAACAAAAATTGAAAAATCTCAAAGGGAATTCGTTGATGTTGAAAGCGAAATAATCCCTGTAGGGTCTTCAGAATATGAAGATATAGTGAGATTTGGAAGTATTACTCCTGAACCTAGAAAACTTTCAAAAGAAGATATTATTATAACAAAGACAACTATTCATGATGCTGAAAGTGTACCAAGTGGACCAAGCGAAGAACGTGAGGAAGTATGTGAAGTGTTTGAGGAATGTTATAAGAAAATCGTGAAAGAAGTAAGCGTAATTCCTTTCCCTAAAACCGAAGTACCCCCTAGTCAAAGAGAATTCGTTGACCTGGAGGCTGATATTATCCCAATAGGGTCAAAACAGTATGAAGAAATTTTAAAATCAAAAAGTGATTCATCAGTTCCTAAAACTAAGATTGAGAAATCTGTTGCTAAAACTCCTGATTCTCAACTTGACAGTAAACAAACTTCAACATCTAGTCTTCAGACACATGATCATCAGTCGACACCACATACTCCATTGTCAGCTCCCAGTCAAAGTTCACTCTCTACTGACAACGGCAGAGAGTACGTCCTTGACGACATGTATGATATTTCTGAAACCCCGGAGCTAAGATCAGATCTTGCAGAAACCAGCAAATCAGAACTTATGATAACGACCGAAGAAAAAACAATGCATAGTTATGAAAAAGAACAAGAGTCACCTACAAGCGACGAATTTGAAATGGTTGATAAACCAAGTGAGATGGACGACTTTGTAGTCATCGAAGAGGTCGCTAAAGAAGCTCAAGAAACCGATACTGAAGGCAAAAGTGTACAAATAAAAACACAGAAGTTTGAGAAGCGACATGACACTGAGATTGAAGAGTATTTATCTAAAACTTCTAAGAAACAAGATAGTACTAGCAGTGCATCAGGTTCTTTATCTGATGAGGAGTTGATGGCATATGAATTAGAACAAAAGAAACTACAGGCTCAAGAATTAGCAGAAATAGAGGCTGGAAGGCGCTGGATACAAATGCAATTTGAAGGAGACCCACGATATGACTATGAAAGAGTACCTTTAGAAGACATCAAGGAAGAGGAAATGACAGACTTCGATGCTAGCAGAATTGGAAGTTTGACATCGCAAAAAGAGTCGATAGGAAGTTACGGTAGTTTCAGAAATTCATATGGAAGCCTTTCTGAATCTGAAATGGCTTCAAGAATCAGATTTAGGGTAAGAGGTGATAATGATGATATTTCAATTAGTTCTTTGCAAGAGTTTGAAAATTTGGAAAGGGCGTTAATGGAACAGTACCAGCAGCATTCATCATCTTCTGCAGAATCTCTAAATGGCTCATTGCCTAGACGCTACATTCTTAGTAGAAGTCAAGGCGATGATATTTCTGTCTCAAGCTTAAAAGAATTCGAAGGCCTGGAATCGGCTTGTTTAGAAGCATTGAAAGCAGAAATACTCGCTAAACAAAAAGAAGCACTTCTTATGGCCGACCCTAAAGAAGTAAGCGGTAGTTTCTTGGAACGAGAAAAACGATCTTACAGTGGCAGTTCGGAGAGCAGTCCTCCACAAAAGGGAGGAAGTCCAGGTCCAAAGAGTGGAAGCCCCTCTCAGAAGAGTGGCAGTCCATCACAAAAAGTGGGCAGCTATGGTAGCCCAACACAAAAGATTCTCACAGAATCTGCTAGTATACGAAAGCTAATTGACCAACAAATGGCGATAGAACAGAAACTACAACAACAACAGGTGATGCCAAAGGTGATCACAGTAAAGAAATTTGATGATAGAGGGGCATTCTTTGTGCCAGAACCAGAGCCTGGACCTTCAGATAAAGAAGGTGAAACATTAGAAGTTACAGAGGAATGCAAGAAATCATCGTCTTTTGTTTGCGCTGCAGCACCCCACCACAGTGACGGATCTGCTGAATCTATACCTGGAGATTGCGAAGAAATGATGAAACTATTAGATCAGGAAGAAAAAACAAAAGAAAGCCAGGCAGTAACGAGGACCTTCACTGACGGTGGTGTAATAGAAGTTGTTAGAACAACAACAGTCATACAACAACGCTTTGTTGATGGAAAGAAAGTATCAGAGACTGTGATGAGTACTGATGGCGAAGGAGCAGTTGATATACCAGCTAGACCAAAAGCGCTTGAAGAGAGTGCTATGTCCTATGGCTCGGAAATGTCTTCATCTATAACATCTCAGCCTTCAGAGATGGACAGTTTAATGACAGTGCTAGAAAGACATACAGATGGGGAGGTAGTGACTGTTACGCGACAAACGATTACTATGACTGATAAACCTGAGGACCTCGACTTGGGGTTCTCGAGGGAAGGGAGTCTAGTCCGTGAGCTCTCGCCCTCTTCAGGGAGGTCGGTGGCTCACAGTGTAATCTCGTTCTCCGGTAAACAATTTACAGATCCTGCTAGTGGTTCCTGGAGCGGCCAGGATGAGGAGTTGAGCTCATCTGGAAGTTTTAGCAGGTTGGTCTAATTGCGTTTTAAAGGTAAAAAATAGCAACAAAAGAAGGGGCCTATTCCAGAACTTCTGTGCCACTGATTTATTTTATAAGCTTTTATTTATCCCAACTGTATTAATTGGGATTCGGATTCAGTCTTAAATGGTACGACTGTGTATAATACTACTACATTAAGGCTCTCACCCATTACATGGGACTCAAAATAAGACTACTACTTAAAACTGTAGTTGGAAAAACCCAATAACCATTCGGCTGACTTGAGAAATGAACCCAGGAACTTAAGCTCAGCAGTAACGCTTGCGACCAATATACCAATGAGGCACGTAAACGAGAATCAGGTTCCAAACCTTTAAAGCCTTTTGACTTTCTCTAGGGGTGCTCGGGCAGACCTGATGCTGGGCAGTACGGACAGCTTGGAGGCGACCAGTTCCAACGCCACCCGCGCTACTTACAACTACGAAGTTGACACCCCTATGACGGGCAGTCTTACTTCTGGAGGTGAGTGAGGAGAAATGGTTAATTTTCTTCTAATCTTTGAGACTAGTCCGGGTTGTTTTGATGGTTTGAGGAAGATTTTAATGTTCTGAAAGTTAAAAAAATATCTATTTATATTATACAGCATGTAAAAGAAAGGGTATAGTCATAAGGAAGACTGTGGTATGGACCATCAAACTGAACAACTTTCTCTATGAGACCACCATCGTAATCGTAAAAAAATAATCAACTGCCCCGTACAAAATTATTATTTTTTTCTTTTTACATTAAGACTTGTCGGTATGTTTACAAACTTTTAATATCACTTTTCTGATTGTCACTGTCAATATGACATTATTGACTTGATGTAACGTTCCATTCCTGTTTCGTGGTAATGCATATTTGTGTGCGTTACGCTTCGTGTTACGTGAACATTTTAATTTAATTTTCAAAACATTGTTACTTTGTTTTTCCATGTTCTTTTTCGACAAACAAAAAACAAACTAGTGAGTTTGGGTGGTTGTGTTTGAAACAATCAGTCGTATACGTATTTAATTGTAGTTATTGTTGTTTTCTGATTTTTTTCTGTGTTTTATTATAATATTATATACTATTTGTATCTATCTATGAATATTCCAGCTGACTTAAATGACAGTTTTTTCTCATGTTCTTCCTCGACTTGTAGCTTCGTTAGTGCGGACAGTGAGCCTCCGCTTCGTACTTTGCGTGACAATATTTCCTCTCTTTTTTCTAACTATCCTAACAATCTGCATATAGCCCATATTAATGCTCAGAGTGTTCCTGGTCACTATTCCGATCTTCTGGCATCCTTTGGCAGTGTTCATCTTGATGCACTCCTAATATCTGAGACCTTTCTTAAGCCCTCTCTTCTTTCTACGCACTACGCACTTCCGGGATTTGTTTTGGTCAGAAATGACAGGGTTGGCAAGGGTGGTGGTGGTGTCGCCATTTACATACGCGCCGATATTCCGCACAAGATTGTAAGTTCGTCTCCATCTCAGTACTCTGGGTCGGCTGAATCATTGTTTTTGGAAATAACTTTAAATCATACCAATGTTTTGCTTGCTGTATTTTACTCTCCTAACCTTCACGTTAACTATTTTGACTCCCTAGAATCCTCACTTAATAATTTTTGCCCATCATACGAGCATGTCATTTTAATGGGTGATTTTAACACATGTTTAATTAAAAATGATTCACGTTCACATAAACTCCGTTCGCTTTTATCTTCTTTTAATCTGGAAATTCTACCTCTTTCTGCTACCCATAACTTCCCAAATTGCACGCCTTCTCTTCTTGACTTGATGATCGTATCTTCATCTCACAATGTTGCTGAGTTTGGGCAGCTTACTGCAACCTTTTCGTACCATGACCTCATTTACCTTTCCTATCGTATCCGACCTCCGAAACGTAAGCCCCGCTTCTGCTTTCTTCGCAGTTTCAATAGCATAGACTTGGAGGCTTTGAAGCGCGATGCGGGAGATATCGATTGGACTCATGTTATCGAAAGCACCTCTATTGATGAAAAGGTGAACAACTTCAATTCCACTATATTAGACCTCTACGATAAACATGCTCCTCGTCGGCGTATTAAAATTAAGCATAATCCTGCTCCGTGGATGACTGCTGAAATTAAAAATGCTATTGCTCGTAAGGATAAGGCTAAGAGTAGGTATAGGCACAGACCCACGGAACTTAATTTCAGCCACTTTAAAGCTCTGCGTAACCGCTGCAATCGTCTGTGTCGAGATGCCAAGAGACGCTTTTTCCACGAATCTCTCGTTGATCGTAACTCTTCCGATGTCTGGAAATTTTTAAAGTCTGTCGGTATCGGCAAATCTCCCACGAGTACCTGTAAGGATGTCGACTTGTGCGCCCTTAACAGGCACTTTTCTTGTCCACCTGTTTCTCTGGACCCAAGCGTTAAAGCGTCAACTTTGTCTGAGCTCTCTAATTTGTCGCTACCTCATTGTGCACCTTTCAATTTCAGTCATGTCTCTGAAGACGTTGTCAAAAAATCCCTTCTCTCTATTTCTTCCTCTGCTGCGGGCCATGATAATTTGTGTTCGAGAATGATAATACCCATTATTTCAGAGCTACTCCCCATCCTTACTCATATTGTTAATTTCTCTTTATTTTCTGGTGTATTTCCGTCAGCCTGGAAGCAGGCTCACATAATACCACTTCCTAAAATAAGCAATCCTTCTTCCTTGTCCCATTTTAGACCCATTTCCATTCTCCCTTTCCTTTCCAAAGTTCTCGAACACATTGTTCATGGTAAAATTTCCAAATATCTATCGTCTAATGCTCTTATTTCCCCTTTCCAATCTGGCTTTCGTACTGGCCACAGTACTGTTACTGCACTCTTGAAGGTTACTGACGATATCCGCTGGGCTATGGACAACAAATCTCTGACTGTTTTAGTGTTACTTGATTTTAGTTGCGCGTTCAACTCAGTGGATTTCGACATCCTTCTTGGGATCCTTCAATCTTTTAACTTCTCTGCCTCTACGTTAGCCTGGTTTGGCTCTTATCTTCGGGGTCGCTCTCAGTGTGTTCGCCAAGAAGAGATCTTCTCTGACTGGTGTGATCTTACTGCTGGCGTTCCTCAAGGCGGCGTTCTCTCTCCTCTTCTTTTCTCTATCTTCATTAATACAGTTACCAAAGTTATCACTTCCAGCCTTCATCTCTACGCGGACGATTTGCAGCTGTATCGACATTTCTTGCTGGCTGATGCGGAATCAGCAATCAATGCCATGAATCATGACCTGGAAAGTATCTATCAATGGGCTAAGTCGTACGGCTTACAGATAAACCCTACTAAGTCGCAGGCCATGATCATAGGCAGCAGATACTATCGCACTGCACTTCACTTTTTAGCTTTGACTCCATTATCTCTGGGCTGCTCGACCATTGTCTATGCGGAAACAGCTAAGGACCTTGGTGTCTTAATTGACAGCAATCTTTCTTGGCGAGCTCAAGTGAATGAGGTTAGTCGTAAGGTGCACTTTTCTTTCCATTCGCTTAAATCCTTACAAAGCTTCTTGCCATTTAAGACTAAAATATACTTGGCTCAAACTCTGATTCAGCCGATCATTGATTACGCTGATGCCTGCTATTTGGATGCCACTGAGGAGCTGTTGAATAAGCTCGAGCGTTTGCAAAATCTTTGCATCCGTTTTGTGTTTGGTCTGAGGAAATATGATCATGTTTCTCAGTTCCGCAAGGAACTCAAATGGCTCCCTATTCGTCTTCGCAGGAACACTCGGATATTATGTCTCCTATACAACATCCTTTATAACCCTTCATATCCTAGCTACCTGCGCGATCGTTTTTCGTTTACCCGCCCTTCTGATGCTCTGTGTAGATCCCACCTCAGGCATCATCTTAATTTCCCATCCCATAAAACCGAATTCTATTCTAATTCCTTCTCTGTCCACGCAGTACGTTTGTGGAACTCTCTTCCGCCTAACATTAGAGATTCTAAAACCATATTTATCTTCAAAAAGCAAGTCAAAGAACACTATCTCTCCTCTATACTGTAATATTCTGGATATTATTCATATTATAGGTATATATTTATTCTGTATATTATGTGTATATATTTGTGTGTATGTTTATGTTATATAGGTATATTTTTGTTTTAAGTTTTAATTGAAATTTTCCTGTTCTGTCTTTTCTACACACTGTGTCTACATTTCTAATCCAACTTTCCTCTCGCAGGTCTGCTGGAAGAAATTTCTTATGAAATAAGCAGTACCTTTGTGCTCGTCTATCTTGATGTAATTTCCTGTTAAGTATTTTGTGTGTACATAAATAAATAAATAAATAAAATAAAATAAATAAAAATTTGAATACCTACTCGACCCAAATGTATGGGACAGCTGATATTTTTTTTACGATTAAGATGGTGGTACCATGAGGTTGATGGTCCGTACCACACTTCCATATGACTATACCCTTTATGTTACATGCTGTATATTATATTATTATATAGAGGTAAAATTTGTTTGTATGTAGGGGTTAATCTTCGGAACTAATGAGTAATGACCAAATTGTAAAAAAAAATCACTGATAGAAAGAAAGCTACATTATTCTTGGGTGCTATAAATTATATATTATTTACAATTCAGAGTATTTGATGCTTTTATAAATAGGAAAAACCTACCACAGAATACATACCGAGCTTCTTCCGTGCCTCGGAAAGCACGTTAAGCCGTTGATCCCGGCTGTCAGTTGTAGATCTTTGACAGTTGTTAAGTAGTCAGTAGTCTGAAAGTCTGACAACCAGACTCACCAAGGGGTATCGTATTACCCAGTACTAACTGTATTGTGGAGGTTAGATAGGCAGTCGCTCCACGTAAAATACTGGTATTCAGATGCATCCGGTTAGACTGGAAGCCGACCCCAACATATTTGGAAAAAGGCTGAGCAGATTATGATAAAAAGGAAAACAGAACAAAAAACAAGACTGAATAACACAAAAAAAACTAATATATACAGCACACACATACACATTTAATTCATCATGAATGTTAGAGAGATTTGATCCTTATGATTGGCCCTATCGATTGATGCCATAAAAGTACATGGTGTTATATTTTTGGAATTTAGCCAGTTCGGTTCCTGAGTGTGGCAAGCGAATTTTCGAAAATCTTTGAATGCAGCTTTATTTCTTTTTTTTAAATAAAGGAATGTTTCCTTTGTGTTAAATTTTCTATCTCCAGTATTTAGAGTACTTTTCCTCCAGGTGGCGTTGAAAAATTCTACCCTGTAACATAGTAAATAAATAAAAATAGTGAAATAAATGGTTTATTTATTATTATAGTAACATAATTATGTGACTTTTAGATGAATTGTCGAACCCCGGTCTAGTCCTTGTCGTTTTATATAACCATTAAGTTTTATGAAAACTTTGTACCCTGCAAGGCTTCTTCATTGGCTTACATTTTATCCCTTATTTAAGTGCCAATGTCTATTTAACCCGAGAATGATACTTTAAAATCCAATTCTCAAGCTTTTGTATTTTACTTAGGTAATATCTTTGCATCAATTATATTAACCATACCTTTATTTATGAACAGCATGAGCTATCATGTAATCATCTCTTTGTATTTTACAGAAAAGCATTGCCCACATCCCCGCTTTAATCTTGAATGAATTTATTTGTTTAACAGAATTAGAGTAATTTTCTCAAAAATGTTGTGACGGAAACACAAATTAAAAATCGAATGTCGCTATTTTTTGTTTACCATAATGCTCCAAAAGCAAAATAAAAAGTTTGGCATTTGATTTTTAATCATGACCATTCTCTTGCAAGGGCAAAGGGTTAGGGAACCCGATTTATTTGAGGTCGACGCAGCATATATTCTTCTTCCAGACTTCCCCTTTACTCGTCATCTCAGCAGTCACCTGCTTTCTAGATATGATCCTTCACAGACACCATCCACTGTTCGTCATGCTTTCCTAGGTTTCTCCAAAATATTTTTGAGAAGATTAAGTATTTAGCATTATTTTTATTTTTACCTACATATTGCTACCCCGCCAAGCTTGATACTAATCAGAAAGATAACAGCGGTGCCCCCTCCAGGATCAAATACCATGGTATCATCCCTGGACACCCTGGATCCCATCACTACCGTCCAGATGGAGAGCCTAGAGCACCAGTCTACTAGTGAACATTGTTCACATGATTATGAAGTACAAGAACCGGATTCTGACACCGAGAGATTGGTAAGTTCAGATTAAATTAATATATTTAACCCAAGAAGGAGAAGAGATGAAGAAGTAGCTGATTTGCATCATTTAGCAGCCCTTCAAAAACAAAAAGGACAGCAGAATAAATACTAGGTTTTTTATATTGAAGCTTTGCAATAAGTTGAAACAAATTACTTATTTTTATATACCCCATATACTGCTAAACAAATACCTCCAACGCCAACAAATTCAGGGACATTAAAATCCAAAACCTCTTACGGCGTTTTTCCACCCTCGAAGCAGGTGAAGGAATGGAAGTACCCTGAATAATCGTATTAGTGACCACAACATCTTTTATTAAAACATGAAAAAAATCCTGCAGCCAAACTTTTTGGTAACACTATCTTCTAGCCTTCTACTGACAATAACTCTATTCCTTTCGAGAACCTTGCCACAACTTTTCTTATTAACCTTAAATTAATTATTACTATCTTCCTAAACTTACCATATACCATCACGTTTATTTCCAGGAACTAGATAGCCGAACTCCTCGAGCCAAAGAGCGCACCATCATGTTTGACAGCACTGACACGCTCAGCGCTGTCAGCGGTGACGGCTCCGTCAAAGAAGCCGCAGTAGAAACACCAGCACCAACCTTCTATATTGGAGACACTCCTATTACGAGAGGTAACTATAGAGTTCCATCTTGAGCGTAGTAGTGTAATATAATTTACAGTAACTGCATACGATGAAAAGGAAGGTTGTTATAGTTGCACGCTGGACGATAATGTTGCTAGTTTTTGGCCAATTGAATTTCGTACCTCAATTTTTACTAACAGGTCCGGTTTTTACTATGCCAGATAAGTCAAATTCATTGCCTACCAATTAGTTATAATAATCAAGACATAATTATAATAAACTTACAGTACACGTAACTACTACTGCATACATGTACTTACTGTACATGTAATATTTTTTTATTAACAAAACATCAAATTCAAATGAGCTTGAAAGTACTCGTATATGAATGGGAAGCCGAACACAAAAAAAAAAAAAATAATAAGAATATAACAAAATGTATTTTATTTCTTTTCAACCTTTACTGTCCGACAGCTGGACAAAACTCTTCCCAATAGTCGTCAACATCTCTCTTTCTGCTCTCTTCTCCTGCCAATTAATCAATTATGAATTCGCTCAATACAACCTTTGTTTCTCTAGGAGACCGACGAGAGGATGACGACGGTCTACCAACGCTCTCTGGTAGCGCTCCAGCTTCATTACCACCTGCCACTCAACCATCACCGCCTGTACCTGCTCAAAGAAGGTAATAAATACTCCCTTGCTCTTTTTGTGAAGGTTTCTTCAATCATCAAAGATTTACATCTAAAATTAATTTAAATTTGTTTCTGCAAATAGAAAAGTCTTTATTGCTTATCTCGGCATTATGATTTCATTTCTATCCATCTTCATCTATTTTATTTTGCAAGCAAATGATTTTGTCTAACATGCTATTTATAAGGCTTTCCTCTTCTTGTATAACATTGTTTAATTTATTATCATCTTTTTCATTTATTTTGTCAATTTGTGCTTCATAATTTATGATGTTATTGTCATCGTTATTGAATAACAAATGTTCAATACTGAACCTACTAAATATAAACATATTATCATTGCAGCTGCTATTGCTTAAGTCACTCTCCAGATAATCTCGACAAATAGGTACAATCCTTTATCCTTTATTATTGTATTGCTTCTTATTTTCATTTGCTTTGTAACATCATGACTATCACCTTTATAATCATAGTTTCATGGTTTATTTTGCTTTAATCTGTCATTCTTTTAATATGATTTATTCAGTGTGTCATTGCTGTATTATTACATAAATGGCATGTAGTGAAGGGCGTCTTTTACATAAATGAAATGTTGAAGATGTTAGTATTGAACACACATTAATAATTATGTTACTAGATGATCACTTTTTAATGAAATCATCGTTTTATCATTGGCAAAAACCTCAAAATTATTTACTTAGAAACTACTCACATTGAACATCGTTTGTAGTTTCTTTAATATGTAACAATAAAGTAGTACTGTTGTAGAGAAAGGCAATGTCTACCAGCATTTTCATCATTTTATTATCAGTCATAAGTTCTACCGTATGACAATAATTGTTATGTATTCTTTTCAGATCATTATCAATGCTCGCAAAATCTCCTCCATCCAGTCTTGAAGATCATAAGAAATAAACGTTATCTTGATTAGGCTGACACAACTGTGTCTAGATTTTTACGCAAAACACTCACATTTTCTTTCTGCTAAGTCCTAATTAAGTATTAATTAAGTCCTAAGCTAATTCCTAATTCATGCTTAGGCAATGATGCACTGATCGCTGATAAAATTTAAACAGAATTTAATTTATTTTATTCTTTGAAACTATACTGATTTAAATAATTGATCTTTAGATAACAATGATACCTAAGACCCAACTATGACGAAGTCTGATAGACTTTTAATCCTATTTTAAATAAATATGACAAAATACTGACTGAGACAAGAAACCAAAATAATGGCGACAATATAAGGATAAGCCATTATAAAACTTTTAAAGAGCTTAAAGCTCAAATGACCCTGTACTTGAAGATCTTGATACTTATGATAATAAAGACAAAAAATAGTCAAAAAAAAAAACAAAAATTGACAAACTATTCCGCTGCTACTCGGAATAAATTAAACAATTTAATGTATTTTAATTAAAATCTAAATAATACTTCTCTCAAAGTAGACAAATCTATGACTCTGTATAAAGCGTCTAATGTGATATCTCCTACTAAACTGACTCTTATAGCTCTCGCAATTAAGTCCAAACTTAATAGTCGACTTCTCGAATTGAAAAGACATCGGTGTGTATGGCTAAAGTTGGTCCAAACATTGGCCATATACACCGAACATTTTTGGATACTATTTTGGTACTCAACTTTTGTACTGTACCGTCGGAAACGACACGGTCCATCTTACTTGACCTATAACCCATAGCTTAGCTTTAGACATCCTATGCTTACTCATGGTGTTGAAAGTGTAGAACTATTAACTATTTTATAAGTAAATTAAGTAGGTATCTGAAATGGATTTTGATAACGCATTGGCAACATTGGGAATTCCGTTCACGTGAATATAGGCAAACTATAGGACCTCCATATCCGATTCTTGCACAATTTCTTACTTATGTAGGTAGATAGAGATACAATATAGGATAAGTATTGCTATTTCTGCGGCCAACTGGATTTTGTTAGCTTAAACGGCTTAGCGATGGAAAGGAAACGGAATGATATTAGGAAGGTTTTGCCCTTTTTGTATTTTCATATTTTTGTAGTAGTGGATACTACAAACGTTAATGATATAATTCCTCGTTAATCTTATGTAGTATTTATTTCTTATGCTGTCTTACATTTGATATATTAATTCGCCAGTCTAGTCATTACTTGCTTTAAGAAAATTTTAGTCTATTTAATCTTTATTTATTAATAGATTTTATTTTTAGAATCTCTTCCGTGTATAGTTGTTGGTATTTCCATATTATTTATTAGACTAAGAATCGTATTGTACGTAGTTAAGATTTGTATATCAACTAATATGAAAACATATTGTTAATCAAATGTAGTATAGAGTCATAATCGTTTGTCGTAAATGTATAAACTTTCACAGACAGTCATACTTTTCAAATGTGTTTTCATATTAAGAATGTCTGTACATTTCAGTTGGTCGTAGGCGATATTACTTCAAAGTTAGAGAAATTTAACGGGGCTTGCTCACTTCCAAAAAATATTATTATTGTCTACGTAAGAATCATGATTTATTAAGTTAGGTTTTGGACCTAAAGTAACACCGATGAAGTTAAGCGACAGAATAGCGTATTTATACGGTGATACGACACTGTATTACTAAATATTACATTAAATACTGTGTCGTATAACTTAATCAAATGTCGTAAAGTTAACCAACTGTCGTATGATTGAAAGGTTAAAAAAGAAGTCCTAAATGATAGAATAATTAAGCTAGATCTATCGTTGATAGACATGTTATGGGATGAGACTGAGAAAAAAAATGTGTTAGAAACGACTTGCTTAGCTAACTACACCGCGAGGCTGATTCAATTCAAAGCAATTGTTTTTCATATCAGCTCTGGAAATCCCCTTTATGATTAGTCGTAAGGGTTCGCTTAAATGTAACTATTTATGAATAATAGTTTTTTTTTAAAGTCTGTGTGCTTAAGATGTCGATATTAAGTATTTTAAGCTAGTGTCTCTACAGTTGCTATGCTATAATATTAAGTTTCAAAAAAAGAAATTAAGTTGCAATGTTCAATTGTTTCACGTTGTATTTGTAATATTGCTGAATATTCTATCGATTAAATAATTATTGAATATTAAATAAAAACGCTATGTCTCATATTTATCTGTTGTGTTTTATTAAAACTCTTAACTGTTGAATACTATTCTTTGTATCATAACTGCCTCGTTTGTTCCTGGTTCTAGTGGTCGTTATGACTACTGCTAAGCATGAGCTCACGGGTTCCTTCTCAGGTGGGGCAAAATGGCAATGAGATTTTCCATCTGGAATTTCTCAGCAGTCATAGTCTTGATAGTCTTGATTTGTGTCCGGTTAATGGCAATAGGCTCGCCTTCTATTACATGGGACTTGGACATAACTGGCGAAATGTGGGTGTACTATGACACCCCTCTGCCTTACTCTTCAGGGAAAAACAGGCGTGATCTTATGCTGTCAATTATAACAACAGGGATTTTTAAATAAAACGATTTCATTTTAAAAATAACTACAGTTTAATAACAAAAAGTATAAAAACCTTAACGAAAAGATACAAACCATTAACTATAGTGTGATATGAGTATCCACATTATTGTAATCAAAAACCAATTGTGAAATATCACCATGCCTTCTAGTAAAAAAGTAGTAATGTAGTATTTAATAGTAAAAAAAATTGTTGGTATACATTGGTTTCTATGTAAAATCTGACAACTATATAAAACAATGGACATGGTTTCTTTAAAAGTGACTGTATATTTAAATATACAACAAAAATTTCCCCAAAACAGCATGGCGTACTTTCTATAAAGAAATACAGAATCAAATTGGCACTTTCGGTTGCACAATTTTTTGTCACTGGCGAAAATACTTCAAATAAGAAATCGTTTTATAAAAAATATCCTAAACTACAAAAATTACACGATTTCTCATTCAAATTATTTTCACTTTTCTCGCAAAACTTAAAATCTAAAAATGCTTACATTTACTATGGCATTTTTTAAATAATTTCATTAAATCGTTTCATTGGATACTAAGATGAAATATAACAAAATCTTGAAATTGAAACATAAGCATTCAACATTTAAATAGAATAAATAAGTTAATAAATTAGATTAAGTCTTTACTTTGGTGGTAAATAATAAACGAATACCCTTTTCTCAAAAAAATATGTACTTACGTATTTCAAACTGCAGAAAAATAGCTAGAATTGGTTTTGCTTTAAATACAGCGCAATTTCCCGTAATTTCAGTCTTGTAAACTTTAAACTTTCTTTAATTTATTTTCATTTATTAATAAAAAAGGGTTTAGTGGAAAGATAATTAATGCGATTAGCAAAAGTAATACTTGTTTAAAATAATATGACTGGATCTTGATGTTCACAGGGAGTCGAATTCAGACACGTCACTTGTCTGAAAACATAAAAAGAAACATTATTTAGCTTATTCTGGTAAACATACACTTCACGAAACCGTCAACCAAGCTTTCTGTACATCAAACTAAGTCTCGTTCTTAGCGTGCCGATGGTAATCTAAATTGTGTCGGTCCAGAATAAAGCTACTATTTTGGCGCTTTTGGTAGCGTCCATCAGTTCTTGTAGTGAACAAACAGCAGGACACGCAGGAAACGATATTAAGTGCTCCATTGTTTGTGGAACAGCACCACATTTACATTCCAGGGCAGAGCGCTTAGGCGGATGATGTGTAAGAGTACTAAAACTACAAAGAAGAAAATGAAAGAAGACGGTGCTGGATACCCACTAGGTCTGGTTTGTAGAGGTGCACGTGCGGCAGGAGGAAGGTGGAGCCCAGGTCTCTCTCAGCCATCGTGTGCTCCTGAGGAGGTGGTGCAAAGGTTATACAGTGCTAGAGAAAGCTTGTGGAATATTGCGTGTAATATGTATAAAGGCATAATTGACATGAGAATGAGGATCATATCTATTTGTATGACTGCCCGAAAAGCAAGTATGTGAGTTTCTTCATTCCCTGTTAACTGAAAGCTGAAAGCAAAATGGCTTCCAAAAGAGCAGTTCGTAAGTAATATTTAAAGTCAGACTAAATTGCTCACTGTCAAGTCATTGGATGTCTTAATAAGTAGTTATTATAAGGTTTCTCGTATTTTGGACTATTTGTATTTATTATAATATTTATTAGTTTATTTTATCTGTATCTTATTAGTGTGTACCTATTTATGTGTATCAACGTACTTACATATGTTAACAAAATGGTAATTTTTTTTTTTTTTTGTATTCTGTCTGTACTCTTGTCTGTCCTATTTGACCCAAAGGTAGATTGCTAGAGAATATCTTGTGGCATTAAATCCGCCTATGTACCACTCTTGTACATGAAGTTTCAATAAATCGCCGATTACGATATATATTTTTATTTATTTTATTTTGTATCGTTAACTTGTAATTCCCGGTAACATATATAAAAAAAAATATCTATTAGCTACTTATATAAAAAAAAATACCTGTTAGATCTTTTTTTCGCCCTTTCATGTTATTTTTTTCAGTTCAAGATTTTAGTTGGTTAATTTTGTATTTTTGAGCAATTGTGTATTTTATTACAGGATATACCAACGAGGTTGGATCAATCAATCATTCACGGCGATGGATGCTCTCAAAAGTTAACTGAATATTTGTCACATACACGATGTAGCATGGCAGGAACAAAAATAAAATTACTAATTAGTTCGAAATCCTCAAAATGTTTCAAAAGTCTTGTAATTCAGACTAATCGTGTTACTGCCGCTGTACAGTCACGAGCACCAATATGTAAACACTTAACAACTTTTAAAAGTGTTTTCTCCAACAGTTATAATTAAAATTTCATGATGTTACGAACATAGTATTCTGGAACTCACATTTTTATGAAAAAGATCCTATTTACAATCGTTATTTCTCGCAAAAATTGCTTTTAAACATAGCAAAGTGGATACATATTGGTGCTCGTGACTATACAGTCTGTACACATAGCCATTGCTAAAATAACGTTAATTAAAAAGTAAAAATACAAGATAATCAAAATATAACTAGAATTACTAGGAAAGGTGATATGGATGCTCTAATTACATTCTAACAAGGTGTAAGTAATGTAAACATTGTAGGTACCTGGTGTGTAAGACGTGTTGATGAAGCCGCTCTCCCGGTGCTGGCTGGTAAAGTTCCACCCACTGATCTAGCCTCTGATAAAGTCCTAGAACAACGATATCGATCAAAGTGGTCTAATAAAGAAAGCCAAAAAAAATAAGAATAGACAGTTTTGAAAACCGAATTGTACCAGTAATGTGTAATGATAAAATCTGATTACAAATTTGAAATCTCGGAATTTAATAATTAACCAATTCCAAAGGAGTTAGTCAGAGTTGTAGA
Source organism: Eugnorisma glareosa (assembly GCA_947578425.1). Taxonomy (NCBI): domain Eukaryota; kingdom Metazoa; phylum Arthropoda; class Insecta; order Lepidoptera; family Noctuidae; genus Eugnorisma; species Eugnorisma glareosa. Next base: position 5,789,749 of record OX387981.1, read on the forward strand.
TAAACAACTAAAGACATAATATACTTACAATTCTCCAAGTCTTCTCTCAGCATCCGTCCATTCTGACAAATCTTCTTGACTGAAATATTAAAAAGGTTCTTCGTTTGAGGTTTGTAAATGTAAGCCTTAAAATCCACCACCTGATGACCAGCCACAAGTCATGACAAAGAAAGATTTAAAAAACAATAAAACTGATACAAAAAACTTCTGAAAAGGAAAAAAAAAGAACAAAGTATTGTCCCTTTGCGCTTGCGATTTTAATCCAAGCGTCGTTGCGTCAGGGGACCGCTTTGTTTATCACTTTCTCTGCGCATCTCACCTGCTTCTACTAAGCGGTCTACTTAGCGGTCCCCCGACGCAATGACGTCCTCTTTTTTGGTCGGAGGTTAAAATGATTACCTGTAAGATTTCCTTAGCGTATCAAATCTTGCTAGTTCGGCCTCTAAGTCTCCTTTAGTGACAGAAGACATGTCATCTCTGTCATCTTTCATCGCGGATTCGTCTGGTCTAATTGTGGTTGAGACCTTGAATCCTGCTGATACTAAAGCTCCTACAAATAGAAATATAGGTGATTTTGAATTGACTTTTCCTAAAGTGTCAGCACTTATGGTGCACTTATTTAGAACAATAGCTATACTTAGTCCAGAAGTTTAGTTAAGAGCATCCCACAACTATAGGCACCGAATTGCATACCCATAGGGTGACTCACAGAACAGCTGTTCTGTGGGGTGACTGGTAATTAGTGACCGATACTTAAACACGTGATTGTACATTATAACAAACAACTTTCCCTAAGAAACATATTTTTTATACTCATTCACTATCACAATAACACAACAGCCGTATGAAATTCGCGCGCCGTGCGCATGTGACCTACCAGCTGTTAACCGCGTGACGCCGTTCTGTCTCATTACTATCGTACCCTTTATTACGGGTGTAAAAAACCCTTAACAAAGCCGAAAGGCACTTGTTCTCCCCATCATTGCGATCATTTTATTTGTTCTAGAATTACCTGGAAACCTTCTAGTTACGGAGATATTGTGGTTCAAAGTTCCAACTTTTTCACAAGTTTTTTTTTTTAAATACAAGTTTAGAATGTTATTAATTTATTTTAAATACCTCCACGATCCCCGTACTATTCAATGCATCAATCAGCACAATGTTTTGAGTGCGTTACATTGAGTCCTACAGTCACAGCGATAACTTTTACATGGCTTCGCGAAGAGTCCGATTACACCCTGTATTTTTACCATAAATAAGGAAAAATACAGTAGTATCCCTAAATATTCCTTTCTGTTTTTTGAACTGTTTTTTTTCTGTCGATATATTACTTCAGTTCACAGCTCTTATTACCTTGTTTGTTATGTCTATCTTTGTTGGCACTATACGAAGATTCCAAACTATGCTTTCTCCTCATCTGAAATATAATAATAATAATTTATTTATTTTCTCTAATCATCAGTAACAGTACAGAGTCAGATTTCACTGCATAGAGACTGGTGTCTGTTTTAGGTAAAACCTGTATTACAGATCACCAGGCTAACCCACCGTGGGACATTTATCTTATGACATCATTAACTGCATTCGATTTATATACACGATGAATGTAACATAATAAAATCAATTAAATTAAATTAGCAAATAAATTAACAATTTTAGAAAATCAATTAAAACATTATTATGGAAAAAATATATAAAATTAAATAAAAGTAAAAGTAAACATTTGAGATGATAGGAAAGGGTTATATTTGACTTGGTGGAGCATGTGTGTAGGTGTTTGTGTGTGTGTGTCAGTGAGAGTGAAATTATTCGTCACACTATAATCAAATAGTGAGAAGAATAACTTGTGTATGTGTAAGTATATCGTTCCATGCATTAGTTCAAGGGTTTCAACAAAAGTTCTGTTGTATTGTAGTCAATGCCTTGAAGCCATGAGAACACTTTCTTTTTGCACTCTACCCTGGAAAGGGGATAGATGATCAAGGCTTTGTTCAAATTATTATATAAATACGAACCCAAAAAACCATAAAAATTATGTGCCCGACTAGTCCTAAATCGCGTTGTCGCACAGACAGTGCTTTTTCTCCTTTTCCCTAAAAATGTTTTTGGGTCGTAAGGAACTTCAGCATGCTTTTTGGTAACAGTTACTAAAATAAAAAGTTGTCGAACTGTCAGTACCTCACAGCGAGTATATAAGTCCACTGTAGGATAGCGCATAGGAAGAAAAGAACCCACTTTCAATATGGCTCTTTGGGCTCTCTCCAATTTTAACAGGTGTGTTTTAGCGGCCCCACCCCAGGAAGTTATACAATAGGACAGCAAAGATTGACACAATGCGAGATAAACAGATTTGATTACAGAGATGTCAGCAATGTGTCGAAGAGATTTAAATATATAAATAAGCTTACGTATCCTGGGAACCAAGGCATCAATGTGCTGTTGGAAATTCAGTCGGTTGTCAATTACAACACCCCAGATATTTAATAGTGTTCGTTTTTGATAAACGTGGACATTTACATGAGCTGTTGAATGGATGGTTACAATTGTGTGAGATGATTGCGAGTTTTGGTACGACTTGTTTCCTGATTGTGTAGGTCATGTACTTTGTTTTCTCTACATTTAGTGTGAGGATGTTGTCATTTAGCCATTTAGAAACTTTATTGAATCCATTTTGGGCGTGCGTATAAACATCTTCCCAAGTGTCACCATAGAAAAGCAATGCAGTATCATCGGCGAATGTAATTACTCTCCCATTTGTCAGGTCTGTGTTACATAGGTTATTTATGTACACTAAGAACAAGTTTGGGCCGAGGATACTGCCTTGTGGAACGCCATATTCAATGGGTAGTTCATCACTTACCCATCCATTCACTTTAACTACCTGTGTTCTGCCCTTTAGATAACTCGCAAACAAATCCAGTGTTACACCCCTAACACCCAAGTGCTCTAGTTTGCTTATCAAAATGGGAACAGACACTGTGTCAAATGCTTTGGCTAAGTCCAGGTAGATGGCTAGAGTCTTTTTCTTAGTATCTAGCTTAGAGATAATAAAATCCGTCAATTGATGAACAGCATCTGAAGTTGATTTATTAGCGCGAAATCCAAATTGAGATGACGATAAAAGCCGATTTGTCTCCAAGAACTTAACTAGTCTGGTATTCATTAAGCGTTCCAATATCTTAGATAGTGTTGGAAGTATAGAAATAGGTCTATAAATGTTAACACAGCACCTGTCCCCACTTTTAAAAACGGGAACTATTTGTGATTTTTTAAAAGCAGATGGGAATACTCCTGTAGCAAATGATAAATTACAAATGAATGTTAGAGGAGGGACAATAATGTCAGTAAATTATTTTAGGAAGTTTCCTGAGATTCTATCTACTCCTACTGCACAATCATTTTTGAGGTTAGATATTAATGATTTTATTTCGAATTCATCTGTAGGTAACAGTACTATTGATTTTTCGCAGTAACTACTAGATTGAGATGAACTAGCGGTGTTGGTGTACGATGAATTTGTGTTATTGGAAGTTATTTTTTCTTAAATTATAAAATATTGAAACTTATATCAAAATTATTTAAGTTTGTTAGTTTGTGACACAATCATTATCAATCATCAATCTCTTTTTTCTGTGTTGAAAAGTTATATCATTATTAACAAAATTTCCTCTCGTCCATTTGTTTACTTGCCTCATCATTGGTACTTGTTGCTCCTGATTCCAAATAACTGATCAGTTTTGCTTCACTGCTTAATTCCAAACTTCTCTTTCTTGCGATGTTTTCACGGCTGAAAAAAAGGAAAATTCTATTTAGCATATACACGCATAGTCACCACACACGACCGGAGTGTGGGCCGGTCAAAAGTCGCTGGCACTAGACCCCAAACCTAGAGACTGTCGCCGTTGTCGCGTTCTTATTATACAGAACGCGAACAGCTTTAGACTCCACTCAATTTACTCCAGTTAATCATTCATCCTAACCTACGGTGCCCAAAGTTGGTCACTTACTAAACAACAAAAATTTAAGTTTAAGATTTGCCAGCGGGCGATGGAACGCAGCATAATAGGTGCCAAGCGATCAGATCGCGTTAGTAACACCACCCTGCGCTCCATAACTCAAGTACCTTATATTGGAGTTAAAACGGCCAAGCTAAAGTGGAACTGGGCAGGCCACGTCGCACGGATGCACCCGGACAGATGGGCACAGATCGTCACTTACTGGACGCCTGAGAGTGGACATCGCCGTCGAGGTCGACCGCGGCGATGGTAGTGTGACAATCTGATCATATTTGCGGGGCAAACTTGTCCAGAAACTGCACAAAACAGAGAGGTTTGGAAGGAAAAAGGGGAGACCTTGGCCCAGCAGTGGGATACACACGGCTATGAAAAAAAAAACATTAATTCCCAGATCTTTAAATACGACGTGCAAACATACCTGTCTCCATGATGCGGATGCAGTCTGGCTCTGGGGATCATGACAGCGGGTGCGGGGGGCGGGGGAGGGTCGTGTGCCGGTGGGTCAGACATCACGCACTTCTTACCGCTGGATGATACTCTCTACAATTAATACAAGATTGTTCAGTTCAGACTGCTGGACGATGCAATAAGGTAGCCCGCGAAATTCAAATTTTCTTACGTTTGACTAATTCATGAAAAAGCCATTCAATGGGATTAAACGAACTTAGAGGGTTATATTGATGATTCTAATGATTATAACATGAAAAATGGACATTCCCCATTGGCAGAGGCACGTTTGGACCAAGCGAGTGTACGGCAAGTGCTTACCTTAGCTGGTATGTAAGGTAGTGACGCATTCTGTATGCTAGAGTTGTCACCTGACTCTCCTCGCTCACTGATCAGCGCTCTCCTGTCTTGTCTTTGCTTTGGCATAGCACCCTGGAACCAAATAATCTGAGATGAGGACGAAGTTCAGTAGAAATTGCATAAAAATGATCCCAGAACCATTTATATCCAGTCCCAATAAAGCAAAATTTTGACCAATTCTAGTTTTTTTTTCTACGACTTGCAAAGCTTTATTTTTACTGTTAGTGTCTGCAACTCTGCACTAAACCTTTTTGTTGATATTTTACCTTTTTTATACTTTTAGTCTATGTTTTTGACATATATTGGTAATGATTTTTGTTTGATTAAAGATACGTTTTGTTTTACTACCAAGAACCAGCGCATTTAATTTCGGTAGCTAACAATTAGCCTGCGTCATTCCACTGCTAGGTCCCGTGTCTTCAAGTTATTCCGATCTAATAAGAAAGGCCTAATATAGACCACATGGTCATTGGTTTATCATTGGCAAAGTTTAAGATTTTGGTAATCAGACAACCCAAGGGAACGCCTAAAATCTGGAGCACTTAACGCCTTCCGTTTCTATGGGGGTCACCAACAAATGAAGATATTTTTTATTGAAACAATAAGGTATTGTCTATATTAGATGATAATTACACACCTGATGTAAACTAGGCATGCTCTGTATACACGCGACGATAGACCGCTGCGGACGCGGAGCCTTGCGCGCACGCCTTGAACAAGCCAGTACTGCGCAGACCGCTAGCACCACTGATAGAAGAGCGCCGCATACTACCAAGGAGATGAGGACCACTGCAAATAAGATTATCAAGTGTTAGAAAACTATGAGTAAGTTTGGCCTCTCCTTGCTTGTGCACACAAAAAAACTAAAGTCTAAAAAAACCTTTACTTTCAGAAGTCGGTGACTTTGTTTGTTTCAAAAATAACAATAGCTACAATTCAAATTTAGGTCAAAATTAGGTCGCGTAGAATAGAATAGAATAGAATAGGTCTTTATTTGCTTAGAATGTAGGTACATAAAAATAAGTTCTTAATAATATCATAGGATCCATGTACATTCTGCCATAATATAGCATGCAAATGTTTATTACAAAAAATTATCATTTAAGAAATCCTGCACAGAATAATAACATTTCTCTACAAGTAATTTTGTGAAACGTTGTTTAAATTTTTGCAGTGGTAAATTTTTAATTTGGTCTGGAATTTTATTAAAGATTACAGGAGCCATACAAATCACATTTTTCTTTAGTAAGCTAGTTTTAAATACGCCCGTGCATAATAGATTCCGGTATTGAGATCTCATAGCTGTACTTCGTTTTCTAGTTTCTATTAAAGTTGCAAATAGACATCGATTTGTTATTACAAATATTGCTACTTCAAGGATATAAAGGCATGGGAAGGTTAATAATTTATGAGACTTAAATATAGGTACGCAACTGTCTGTTGCTTTAAGACCAAATATAGCTCTCAGACAGCGCTTCTGAGCTTTGAAGATGCTTTCTCGTTCACTACAGTGACCCCAAAATATTATACCAAATCTTAAAATGGAAATCACTAGACCATGGTAAGCCACTAGTATTGTCGGTAAATTTACTTTTTTCGATAGATTGTGCAACATAAACGCGGCTGTGCTTAGACGTTTACATATATCTTCTGCCTGCGGTTTCCAAGTTATCTGGCTGTCAATTATGATTCCTAAAAATTTTGTACTGTTTACATTTTCTATAGCTTGACCATTGTAGTTTATATCCATATCTCCCGTAGATATTCGTTGGTAAAATTGCATAATTTTGGTTTTTTGGAGATTAATAACTAAATTATTATTGTTAAGCCACTTTATTAGACTACTAATTGTATTGTTAATGTCATTTACATATGATTCTTTATTGATACATGAAACAATTGATGTGCTATCATCTGCAAATAATACCATTGGATGAAGTATATGACGTGGCAGGTCATTTATATATAATAAGAATAATAAAGGTCCGAGCACGCTGCCCTGCGGGACACCATATTTTATTTCTCTAAAAGACGATAAAGATTTTAGTTCCTTTCTAGATTCCAGACACAGGCTCGATATCTCCGTACATTGTCTACGACCTTTTAGGTACGTTTTTATTAAATTAAGGGCATTGCCACGAATACCGTATGCGTGAAGTTTGGTTAGAAGGATTTCGTGATCTACACAGTCAAAAGCCTTCGACATATCTGCATATATTGCACATACAGGTATTTTAGAGTCAACTTTTGGCATTATTCTATGGAGAAAGTCGAAAATAGCCATGTTGATGTTTTTATTTTTTCTAAAACCCTTTTGTTCATCACACAGTATGTGGTATTTTGTTAGAAAATTGTAGAGAGATTCATAGATAATTTTTTCTATGATCTTTGAGAAGATGGGAATTAGAGCAATTGGTCTATAGTTTTCCATATTGTCTTTATCATTCTTTTTATATATTGGTTTAACTATTACACTTTTTAGACTTTCTGGAAATACTCCAGAGTGTATGCTTACGTTAATGATATGAGCAAGGGGGGCAGCTATAGAGTTAGAAACAAATTTTACTACTGTGGTTGAAATGCCATCATAGCCAAAGCACTTTTTATTTTTTAAGCGCGTAGATCTCAACATCTCTGGTATGTGACAGGCTGGAAAGAAATTGAAGATAATAATATAAAGATACCGATTTTTATTTGTTCGGAACCCAAAAAACTACAGAATGACAACTCACCCTTCAAATTGATCTGGCAGGAGCTACCAGAGTACCACTGGAAGCACTCGCACAGCACCCTGCGGTCGTCCCGAGAGTAGCACGCTCCGTGGTAGTTGCATCTCTCGCAGCCAACCGGTTCAGCTGAAACGAAAAACGAATGTATCAAATTTCCTCACATTGTACTGCAAAGGTTCGATATTATGACAAATATTTTTCATATTTAGAATAAGTAAGAAAGCTGGGATTCAAGCGCTGGCGGCATTGGACTTCAAATTGTGTGCTTCTAAATCAAAATGATTATTTAATTTCCTGATAACGCTGTCTATTCTGAAGTCTGGTTTTTCAATGGCGCCCGCGCACTATCATCTAGCTGATGGCTGTTGTAAATCAATTTGTTCCATTATTAAATGCACAGACATTCTGGGGTTCATATCTTTAACTGAATTTACAGCAGTTAACATTCTACTTTTTAAAATGTATTATTTGGTACCTAGATAACCTGTGCTAAGCTAAGACTAAAATATGAAGAGAAATCGAAGCATGAATGAAGGTTTTCGTACTCATTAGTTACATGTAAGCTTGAAATATCGCGGGTTTGAAAACGATCCTGGTATAATATAAAGCAACCACACTTACCAGAGCATATCCTGCCAGGGTACAGCGCATTGACACTGAGGTCTGCAAAGCCCTCGAGACAGCTGCAAGTGTAGGTACCACGGAGGTTGAAACACTGAGCATGTTCTGAACAATCGTGGAAGGAACCGCTTACACACTCGTCGAAATCTGAAAAACATTATGAAAAGATCATCTTGAAGTTTTTCTTAATCTTTCTCTCGATAAGAAGTGAAGGAAACAATTTTTTTTTTTTTAATTTTTTTTGATGATTTGCTATAACTTCATTGCAGCAACACAAGTTTCTTGCTCAGTTAGTGGACTTATTCTCAATAATACATAGTTTTCAGATTCAACTAAGAGATTTCGTACTAATCTCAACTAAAATTCATGAACCTTTAGACTGGTATTGTATTGTCATGCCAGTCGGTGAATCCGGTACGTTGGTGAGCTCAAAATATTAAATGATGTATTCTAATGCAGTTAATGTCACTTACCGCTAACATCCAGTTTCTCCATGAGCTCACTAGCAGCATGCACCTCGGTTCCTCCCAAACTGTAGTTGTTGTTTCTCAGGTATTTCTCAATAACTTCCTTGAGACGGCTCTCATGCGCATTGTCTGAGAGCTGAAATGTTTCGAAGAAGGTTTTGAGAGCAGTGATGTTTTTGCCATAAACTTTTGGCATAGCTAGATTTATATCTCTAAGTCAAAGCTCTTCTGACTATTGAGCCAACAGAACCAGAACTTGTGGAAAGCAATACGAAAAACCGTGGCTATGCTAGCAGGGCAAAAATGTACATAAAACCAAGCCTACATACTGCTGTAAATATTTTTCTGAAAGCTTTACAAAAGACTTTATCTACGCATATTTAGGAAGACTAAACAGCCAAAAGCAAGTCTTCAACGAAAAAGGTCATAAAAAGTATTCTGTTGTTCATACTTTACCCAAAATTTCTCGAAGGCCTAAAAACTTCACATAAATTCTAACAAAAAACACAATCTTCCCTCATCTATTGATACCGTTACCTGAACATAGAAGTCATTCATGACACCCTGATACAAGTCTCCTCCAGGAGTCTTCAGCTCGACTGGATGGAAGCCAGTGATGTGGACTCCATGGTATACGTCCCTCAGGTCTGACTGCATGATCATCCTGTTGATGCCCTCATGGGTAGCCATTGCGAGTGCGTGGTACTCCTTGCTTGAGTTGTCTGATAGATTTTCTAGGAATTCGAGACGCTCGGTTCCTTGGGAGCCGAGGGCTAACTTCACTGAGTAAGTGTAGGTTGCTGAAAAGGACATGAGCGTGTTCAAAATTATGAACTTATCTTGTTGTCAATACTTAACAAAATCACTTGGAAAATGTTAGATGTTTAATTTCTATTGTATTAAACAGAGTCAATTTGCTAGTTATTATAAGCTCTCATTTAATTCCTATATACTTACGTTTACAAGGTCTATCAGGGAACATTCGAGCAAATCCAGGTCTGCAAAGACATTTCATAAGTCCATCGATTCTCTGGCAGCGTTCATTCCTCGAGGCCTTGCAGTCAGGTTGACATTCTTTACCGTATGCTACACCTGCAATATTTCAAAGGATGTTTTATCATTATCCATAATAGTAAGCTTAAGCTTGTAATCTATTTTGAACTCACGGTACATACCATTAGGATTAACATTTGTAGTCTCCAAATAAGGTGTACCAGCCAGCAATATTTCACCAAACAGAACCTGAGATACTCCATTATTATTTACTTGTTCGTTCCTAGTAACATCATAATCTCCTGTTTCCACATCATTGCTCAAAGGAGGTACTGGACCACCATTCTGAGATTTATTCATCACAACGAAGAATGTGTCGTTTTCATTTTCAGGTTCATTCTCGTTCTCAATCTTTTGGATGATATTATCTGTTGTTTCTGAATCTCTAATGATGAGATTGTCATTTTCTTCAGATGACATTGTAATATCATCAAGTGACACTTTCGTTTTTGGTACAATCTCTTGAACTGGTGTGGGTTGAACTTGTATAGGTATATGTTTCGTCACAGTCTCTATTATAGTAGTCGGTTGTACTTGCGTATGTACTTCTGTCACGACATCAACGATCGTAGATGTTTGCGTGTTTGTTAATACCAGAGTCTGTGTTACAGCACCTTCTGATTGGCTGACTAAGCTTGTCTTAGTGTGCGTTACCGTTAAAGTATGCGTAATGTTGACGAATCCGATACTTGATACTGTCTTCGGTGGCTCAGATAACGTCTTTGTTAGAGTAACCACAGTAGTTCTGAACTCAGTCTTAGTTGGTATTACTTCGTCTGATATTTTAACTTCATTTCCAGCATGGTGAATCGGCTGTATTACTGGTACCTCTTCGATACTTGGAGTTGGCATACTAGAAGGTATTATGGCTGGATTGCTGGATGTCTCTGGTTCTACCACTCTAGTGATCTCTAAGTCGGATACTGTTGGTACAATATTTTCCTTAAGAACTTCTGTTGGTCTGATGAAATCTTCGTCGACGAATGATTCAGAGCTTTCAATGACACTCGAAGGTATAATAGGAGGAACTTTTGTAATTGGTCGAACGATCTTTCTAATCGAGGTCTGTCGTGTAGGATATAATATTTCGGGGCGAGAAATTGTCCTAGTTGGTCTGATTATAGATGTTGGTTTAGGAGGCAACTTGTATTTGCTAGTAGTAGTCTTCTTTTCGTCAATTCGTACAGGATAAGGCTTACGAGTTCTGTTCTTATTGCCTAGCGGAATAACTTTCATTTTGTCAGTCGTTGCTTCTTCTTGACTTGATTCACGTTCAGAATCGTTTGTTTCTGTTATAGGTGTTACTTTAGCTGTTGAAGTTGATTCTGTATTCGATTCTTTAGAAACAACCTCCTTATCTTCCGTACCTGGTTTCTCGTAACTAACCTCATCAACACGTTCAGAAGACGTCTCAGTTTCATAAGAATATGAGTTTTCAGAAGAAGATACTTCACCGGAATCAGGTGTCCTGGACGGTTCGGGTGTTTCAGGGAATTGTATGGATGTCGGATTGAAACTAAAGCTTGATGAGAAATCTATGCCAGATGACGTTAACCAACCCGAAGATATCGGAGTTGGGAAGACCACGTTAGGTACTTCCAGAACGCTGACTGTAGAAGCTGGCACTTCAATAGGATTGACGACTCTTGATGGTATATCTCTTGGAGGAGGCAATAGTTGTGATGAGGGTTGGTCGCGATTGTAAGCAGGTCTTCTCATGTTATTCAAAATATCGAATGCAGGCCTGTAAGTTGATACTTCATCTCTGTTAATTGGTTTTCTAACAGGTCTCTGAGTAACTCTTGGTGGGATAGGCCTTGGCGACTTCGTTCTGTATGGCGGTGGAGTTCTAATTGGAAGAACTGGACGAGGAGTCAAAGGTATCCTCGTTGGGTGTCTGATACTTGGTGGGGTCCTACCTGGCGGAGGAGGACTCATTCCCATAATCATCTCATCATTGGTTGAGGGCTTGAAGTTATAATCCATTGTTGGAGGAGGAGGTGACAGGTCAATGATCTCGCTTGAAGAACGATTCAATTCCAAGTTAGATAAAGTGAACATTGGTAAAGTTGCTTTTTCCGTGGCCTTCTCAACGATCAATGGTTTTTTATCTTGAATGTGAACTGTTGATGTTATAATTGATTCGTTATGCACGTGCGTGTTATTGAACCGATTAGCAAATACTGGTCTATTTGGCGGCCTTTGATACCTTATGTCTGTATCTGTCACATAGACAGGTCTTGAAGATGAACTGGGTCTGTAAGTAGATGGTTTATCCATTTCTTCTCCAATATTCAAATCGATATTGTCTTCGTATGATACGTTAGTAACATTCTCCATCATGTGATTAATTTGCCAGTGAGGTTGCTGCAACTGATGATCAAGTACCACCGCAGTGTTAATAGTAAAAGGTCTCGGCTTGTTGTAAGGGTTATTTTCGTATATTGGTTTTATAGTATTAGATTGGAAGGTCGTTTTGTTATGAGAACTGAATGGCTTCTCCGTTTGTGTTCCAGGGTTAAAGTTAACTAGAACTTTATTGCTGTTTTCATCTTTCTGGCTTTCCTTTGGAGGATTTAATACTTCGTCTAGTAGAAGAGTTAATTCAGTTGATGTTTTAGAATTACTGTCAACTTCACTCGAAGAACTGACAACAGGAACTTTCATTGATTCCGAACTAACTTCTCCATCCATTTCACCTGAGTTTTCTGGTTCTTCTTCACCGTCATAAATTTCTTCAGAATTTTCGTACACAGGTTTTACTTTCTCTGTTGTGTGCTGTGATTTAGTAGTGGTAGTTTCATCACTATTATCCCTAATTGGAATATCATAAGCTGGTTGTTCCATACCTCCAAAGTTGGAAGGAATATAATTAACATTAAAAGGCTTAGTTGTAAACGGTGGTTTAGTAGATGGCTTTTCTGTTGATTGAGGTTTTGTGAAAGGCTTTCCAATGGTAAATCCAGATGGCGGATTCTGGGACCAAAATTCGGTAGGTGGTTTGCCAACGCTAGTTATTTTCTGTCCAAATTGAGGATTATTATTTTTCTCACTGTAATCATGAATCAAAGGAATAATGTTACGAGTTGTTGCTTCTACCTTAATATTATTGAAATTGTTTTCTTTCAATACACTGGAATACCAGCCGTGAGAGTTAGTTGGAATGTTTGGTATCAATTTTGCGGGTCTTTTAACATCTTCAGACTTTATGTTATCTGGATATTCAGTGACTGGTTTTACATTTTCAGTATCAGTTGTAGGTGTCGAATGATCGTTCATCATGGGGAAATTCGCGTGACTGTTAAGAGACGGTGGTATTGATGGACTAACAGGTTTCTGTACGTTTTTGTCTCCGTAGTTTTGATATTTATTATCATAGTTCTGCTGTTTGATATCGTAAGTAGGTTGTTTATTTTCGTAATTAGAACTTATAATTCCTTGGTTCTGATTCTTTTCGTAGTTCGGATTTTTAATTCCTTGGTTTTGATTCTTTTCGTAGTTTGGATTTATAATTCCGTGGTTCTGATTCTTGTTAGCGTAGTTCGGATTTGTGCTACCTTGGTTCTGTTGCACGATTCCATGATTTTGATGTTGTTGTTGTTCAAAGTTGTTATTGTTGGTTCCGTGGTTTTGTACGTTTTCTTGGTTTTGTTTTTTGTTGTCGTAGTTCAGATTTATGATACCTTGGTTCTCATTCAAGATGCCTTGATTCTGATTTAGAACTCCTTGGTTTTGATTTTTTTCGTAGTTTGGATTTACATTTCCGTGGTTCTGATTCTTGTTAGCGTAGTTCGGATTTGTACTACCTTGGTTCTGTTGCACGATTACATGATTTTGATGTTGATGTTCAAAGTTCTTATTGTTGGTTCCGTAGATTTGTACGTTTCCTTGGTTCTGTTTTTTGCTGTCGTAGTTTTGATTTATGATACCTTGGTTCTCATTCAAGATGCCTTGATTCTGATTTAAAATTCCTTGGTTTTGATTCAGAATGCCTTGGTTTTGATTCAGGATTCCTTGGTTCTTCTTATTTTGGTTTGCATGATTTTGGTTTTCCTGGTTTTGATTATTATTTGCGTAATTCTTGTTTATGTTGGCTTGGTTTTGATTATTATTTGCGTAATTCTTGTTTATGTTTGCTTGGTTTTGGTTATTGTTTGCGTAATTCTGGTTTGTGTTTTCATGGTTTTGATTTTTGTGTGCATAGTTCTGATTTAAAATTCCTTGGTTTGGTTTTTGGTTCGCGAAGTGCTGACTTAATATTCCTTGGTTCTGATTTTTATTTGCGTAGTTTTGGTGGACGCTTGCTTGGTTCTGATTATTATTTGCATAGTTCTGGTGTTGGTTGTTAAAACTTTGCTGTTTGTTGTCATAGTTTGGATTTTTGTTTGGTTGGTTTTGATTCTGGTTACCATACTTCTGATTTTTGTCTTCGTAGGTTGGTTTTTTGTCACCATAGTTACCGTTCTGGTTATAATAATGATGTCCAACTATTGTTGATTCAGCTGTGTCCGTAGAACTCTTGTTCCATCTATTATCACCGACAGAAACTTGCGTTACGGGGCCATTTTCATTGAAAGCAATAGGAGGATTTCTAGTTCCTTGTAAATTATACGTTTTCAAAGGTGTTGTATTATCTTCAACTCTCATGGCAAAGTTTGTACCAACGGGTATATCTGTGTTGAGTTGGCTTACATGATGTGTTGAAATTCCAACTGGCACAGCAACACTAGATCCGACCACTTGTCCAGCTTCATTGTTACTAGCTACATTAGTAGCTGTGTTCAAAGTCACTGTATAAGTATTATCCTTATCATCAGTTACTTGTGGCACAAACGATTTGTTAGCCATATTTGGAGAAGATATAATAGAGAAAGAGTTATGGGTTGATCCGACGTTATTTCCTTTAGGAGGCTGCATATTATTCGGAGACTGATTGAAATTATTGTAGTTGGGCAATGCAGGTGGCATGCGGATGGTATAGGTAGGGGTAGGGTTGCTATTTGGCATTTGAGCTGCGAAGTAAATTTCGGAGGTTACTTTAGGAGGCAGTTGCTCAGGTACAGGATGCTGAATATTCAAAAATACTTTCATGTCTTGCACTGGTTTAGTATGAACAATAGGACGGGAACTGTAAGGCTTGCTTTTATCGTAAATACCATCTTGATTGAAAAATGGTTTTTGAGGTGTTTGTTGCGGTGGTGGTGGCACTGCTAAGAAATTTTCATACTCTTTGTCAATAACATCCTTTCCATCCTTCTGTTTATCTTTATTTCTTACTTTGTTGTATTTATCAAAGTCTCCATTTGCGCCAGTAGGCTTGTATACTTCTGGATTATACACTGTTATTTGTGGGCCAACTTGGACGTGAGTTTCTTGATTGCTTGTAGGAGGAGGTATGTTGTTGTAGTCGATAGGACGCTTATTATCCTTCCATTTTATTTTGAGGTCGTTTCTATGTGATTGGTCCTTATAAGGATTAGGTTTGTAAATGTCTGTAGGAGGATGCACATTTGGTTTTCCAGCATACTGTTTGTTACCATTAGGTGCTACGTTGTGTACATTCGTCATTTGAGGTGCATCAATACTAAAGCTACCAAAGTAACCAGGTTCAGGGTATGGAAGAGGATCATCGATGTAATCTCCAGTTTTGTGAGGTTCAGAAGAACCAGCAAATACTAAAGCTGTAGAGCTGCCGTGAGGAATTAAAACATTTGCGACTCTTGAAGGCTGAATATCGACTAAGAAGGGCTTGTTTGACTCAGAGTTGCCTACAACTGTGTAGCCATGTTCAGTTCTTATTTGCGTGTTTACTACTTCAGAAGAACTTGGACTGTTGTCAGCTACGGCATCTGTGTTAGCCTCATTCACAGGTTTATAGTCAATATGTTGCTGCGTAGGAGCATTTGTAGGTTTAGCTAACGACGGAATGTAGTCTAAAAATGCTGGTCGACCATGATTGCCTAATACAGGTCCAGTGTTTTTAATTTGCTCAGTACTCATTAAATGGTCATGAATGCTGGCTGGCATGCGATACGGGTATTTGTCGTTAGGCGCGGAATTTTGAAGATTAAACGATTGCATCGGTCTCGGCATAGGTCTGTTAGGTTTAGACTTTTGTTGAGGTGGTTCTGGTGGCCTTAAATCATAAGAGTCATCGCTATGAGGTTGATCACCAAGAGGTTTCTCGTTTACGAAATATTGTTCATTCGCTGCTATGAAGCTGTCGATAGGCGGCGGGTTGACCGAGTTTTGTAATTTGATTCCACTTGCGGCCAAGGTTAGAGGTCCACCCACGGCTGGTTTGCCAACAATGACATCGGAGTTGGCCGTAATTATTTCACCAGGACTAATGGGTATGCCTCCATTGACAAGTGGACTTTCGTGCACCATTTTAGGCGGGACTATGTGGGCTTTAGGCTGCTTATGCTCCGCTGCCCACGCCAAGTTCTGATGTAATGTTGCGTTAGTGAAAACTAGTTGAGATTCCGACGTTTCTAGTTCATCTACAGGAATGTAAATCGGAAAGTTACTATATTTTGCTTCTAGATCGTTGTCCACTCTTTTGTTTGCTGTATAAGCTGTTAGTTTTACAGCAGGCTTTATAGTCGTGGTAGTAGTTTTATTGACGGTATCTTGTCGTTTTATAAATCCACCCGTCATCTTCTCAATGACAGGTGCTAATTGCGTCAGGCCTTTAATTCCAAGAGTTCCTAATTTCAAAAGATCGGCAACAACAAACTTGTTTTTATTCGGTTTCTGCGGTTTCTCTGGTTTTGGTTTTTCTGGAACTTTCGTGCCTACTGTATTCGTTTTTGGTGGCGCAGGAGCTTGCTCATTTGTTAATAACTCACTTTCTTCCACCGAATTTGAATCTTTTTCATCAGAATAATCATTTATAACTTCGGTATACTTTTCAACGACCTTGTCGGTTGGAGCTAGTTGAGAGTTACTTTCATATTCGTAAGGTCCATATTGCGTTTTCTTATCAGTAGATTCTTTGTTCGTTGGTCTTAATTCTAGTTTCGTAGCACCGTAAGTAGTTTTAATTCCATATTTAGTTGAAGATCCAGAGTAGTCAATGTTACTGTATTTAGTCTGTAAACCGTCAGTTTTTGTGTTACTGCATGAGCAGGAGCTTGTGCACGGTGGGTTACTGACTTCTGATGGTTGGATGAGATCAAAGCTGTTGCTTTCCTCTTCATCGCTGTCAATCCGTTTGTCAATCTTTGGGTAACTGCTCATGAACATGTTGGTTGCAGCTGACGGTTGGATTGTCTTGACTTCCATGTATTTGGTCTGAAATATTCAACAAAACTAATTAGTATCGTGTGGTTCGGAATATTATTTCAAATGGTTAAAATGAGGAACATATTTATTTGGGTCCTTAGGACTTATCTAGTTTACTGTTAGTACTGATGTGTGAATGGCGTGTGTTAGTAATATAGGAGAGTAACTACGGTATGTACCAGTAACTACTGAAGTTTGGGATTTAGACAGACATTTAATAAGAAGATAATAAGTTAGATTAATGAAAAACTACAAAGGTAAGGGGCTATCTACTAAAGAAATGGATCCCATAGCTCGGAATTTCTAGAATCATTTAGGATTTGACCAACCAGGGTCCCAAATCTTACTTTTGTCGGCTTTAAATCTGGCAAAACATCAGTATCATAAAGATTGGTTAAAGATTCAGTAGTGACAACTGAAACTATAGTCTCAAACGTCGAAATAGCACTTCTTTTGTTTTGAACCACAGTAGTTAAATACGTGTAAGTGGTCATACATGTCTTGATAATATAGTTATGTTGCATGAGCTGGTGTAAAGGGAAGAGTGCGCTTATTTGCTGACGACTGACGACTGTGGCGACTGCTGAAGATAGCAATTGTTTTGTTGCCGAAGATGAGCTGTGCGGTTGTAACGTGGTTTCGTGAATGAGCTTTAGTTTGCGCTGAGAAAAAAAGCGTAGATGAAGATGAAATGAATGATGATACGAGAACTTACTATGAGTAAATTAAAAGTCGAATAAGATTTTTCTACTTTTAGAATGAAAGATACATTGATGAATCTAAAATGTGATTACTACAATAACTATGCTACTATATAAAGAACATATTATTTGTATCTAAATGTAAAAAATAATAAATATTTACCTGTTCCTGCTTTCCATCAGGATTTTTGTCCTTAACCAAGACTTCCACACCATTAGACATAATTCTTGTAGCAAGATTCTTAAGTCTTCTCTCATCTTCCTCAGATTCTTTTTCGACTAAATCCATGTCTCTCCCAGGCCTCCATGGCGTGTTATCATATACTATACCATTTGTATTGAATGCTAGAAAGTTAAATATAAAAGTAAGTAAAAGAACTTTTAAGCAAAAGTTGTTAGATTTGAACAATACATTGGATTTGTTATGTCTAATGAAGTAATGATTTATAAAATTACATTTAGAATAGCCAAATATATTCAAAGCAAGGATGTGTACCGTAATTAACTCTAAATAAGATGAATCTAATGATGAAATAATTTTAAACGAAATAATTAAATTAGACACCGCAATTTTTCGTGCACTCAATTACTCATGTCAAACACAACAAGCTCTTTCTACAGCGTTAACATTATATATCTGAAAAACAAACAACATTTGTGCAAAGCGGTTAGTAGTAATTATATTATTATCTAACTAATTCTACAATTAACAGAAGGCCAAGACAAAATAGACAAATAGACTGACCAAAAAGATATTTTTTACAATTTGACATACCTAGGATCTGTAACTTGTGTCTAGGAAGTACATGTAGAATTATAGCATTGTACAAAAAGTACAACAGCGCCATCTATGACACAAATGAAGAACTAACATCAAAATTATAAATGGCAATATTGAAGGTCCCCACAACTTAAAAGCATATAGTAAAACCCGAAAACAACTGTTGGGCAGTAGTCTACGACACAACACCCGTCTAGATGGAGGATTCTCCCTTTTCTATGCTCCTAAAAAATAACAAAACACTTTTATAATTGTGTTAACCTGGCCCTCAGGATAGAAATAGCATCATCTCTGTCACTTATATCACCGTCTCGTTCTTAAATCCGAGGTGCTATATTTACAGTCACATACTGTACTATATTGCTTAGCATGATACTATTGCAATTATGCGGAATCGCGTGTTGGCCTGCGCATGAGCCGGTGTCGTTTAAAAGATTTTACATCATAATGTTTATACTTTTTACTGTAATACTTATGTAATTTATATCATGGATCAATTTTATTAGTCTATATGTATAAATCTACAGTTATTTCTGTATCGTGTTCATACCTTACTTCTATTACTATGTGTGGGGTTTTAGTGTTTATTACTGTTATGTTAATTGTTATTTTATTTACATCTAATTTGTTAGTTTTATTGTTAGTTGCTCTTGAATATTTTACATACGTTTATTATTTTTGATTTCTGTTTCATCTCTTATGAAAATAGGTTAAATTATTGTGTATTATTGTTTACTGTTATCAGAACGTTGGAACTAATTTTATCCTTAATTTGTATTCAAGAACAACTAAAGAATGATGTAATATTATTTTATATTGATTAAACACTAATTACACTCACCTCCAAATTGGAAGTCGCAGGATGTGGGTATGGAACCATCTTTCATTGGGGAACCTTCGGGATCTTCGAGTTTCTGGTGGTCCAGTCATCATTATCGTGTCTTTGGTCAAGTTCTAAGTCAAGTTGTGGCAGAATCTCGTCTAGATTGGTCTTTAGAAGGTAGGATGGAAGTGTGGTGTAATTGTCTGATGTTGGTTTGTTGTATGGTAAATGATGTCTGTATATATGGGTCTTTTGTAACTTTGAATTTTATGAATGTCCTTTTTCAGCAGCCGCTTATGTTTTTATAATCTATAGGTCATGAAGGAGTAAAGGAACAGAAAACAAATGTAATTTTTGAAATATTTATTGTTTTTAATTTTAAGTCGTATTTGCAATGTACAGTCGTAAGCGAAGGAAGAACGAGTATTAAAAGATAATATTTTATGATGATCATAATCTAGGCTTATTCTTAGGCAGTGAGTAATCGTTACCCAACAATTTTATACCCCAACACGTCGATTATGGTAACATAGGAAATAACATTTTTGGTGAACTTAGAAATAACATGTTAATATCTAGTCAAGTACAAAAGAGTATTTCGTCCTTAAAACTAAACTAAATCTATAAGGCACTATTCCATAGTTAACTTACTATGATACAATCGAAATAAATAACTAAACCATTACTATACACCTAACCGTTTGTTTCTTTCACGAGACATCATCAATTGAGCTTTGCCTTAGGTCCCTTGTTGCGGATGGGCTTGTTGCCTTCACAACAAATGTTGGTGATGCGTCATAACTAATATGCTTGCTTACTTCTCCCACTATACTCTCCAGACTTTGCGTTTCCACTTGATTTTCGACTGAAGCATTGTTAAAGTACTTATCACTATCTGAAACTATGCTACTATCTGAATAAGATCCGGTTAGTTCACTTATTGATGGTAGTAAGGATGGCAGTACTTGAACGTGGTCGTAATATATGGCTTCACGTTTTCTAACTGTCTGTGTTTCATCTGATACGACTGTCGACAGTACTGTGCTGAATTCACCGGGATGTCTACCTGACACGTAAAGAGTTACTACGCTAGTCTGTTTCGGAGGGCCAACTGGGGCTGCCGCAGCTGCAGGCTTTGGCCGAGATTTCCTACGGAATGGAGAGGCTGGTGGTGGTGGGGGTGGAAGATCTTCCTCATCATCCTGAGCATCTTCTGAAAAGTCTTCGTTACTATTCAAGTCGGAAAGAATGTTTGGCTTTGGACTGTTACTGTAAATGTCGTTGTTCAGATTATGTTGTTGATTCAGATTTGGTGACAGATTCAGATTATTGAAGTTGTTAAGACCTCCTAAAGCAGCAAGATCTGCTTGACCTAGACCGAGCAAGGGATTGGCTGTTTGAAAGTTAAGAGACGGTTGCTGTTGCTGCTGCTGCTGTTGTTGTTGCTGGAGAAGAAGAGGGAGTAACAACGAGTTCAGCTGTTGAGGTGATTGACCTAAAGCGGTAGGTGTAGTGACAACTGTGTCAGTAACAAATTCAGTGGCTGTGATGACATTAGTGGTAGGATCCACAATAGTGGTCAAAATAGCTTGACCTTTGAACGTAATAGGTAAAACTGTTTCCCTTGCATCAGTAATTGTTGTCACATATGTAGTAGTGCGAGTTTTGTATTCAGTAACTGGAGTTTGGACTATTTGCTGCTGAGGAAGGCCTGGGAAGCCTTGTCCTTGTAAGGCAAGCAATGGATTGAACGCGGGTTGCTGGTTGCCCAGTAACAGTTGAGACAGTAATAAGTTGGCAAGAGGAACATTTGAATTAATTTCTGGCGCAATAGTCTGTGTGACGGCCTCTACATTGTAAACCGTACTGGGAAGGACGTGGGAGAAAGAGGTTTTACGACCTCGGATGGTGGTAGGTGTGAAAATGACAGTAGTTGTAGGAGTATCGTGTAGGATATATTTAATGACTTTCGTAGCTCCATTCTCAGCCAGTTCAGTAGATTCTGCAGCGAGAACAAGTTGCTGATTACCCAAAGGTCCGAATGTTGTAGATACTTGGTTAAGCAATAATGTTTCTAGACTAGGTGTTGCTGATAGCAAGTTTTTGTACTCAGTAATTTTTCCGTTCACAATTGGCACTGTTACTTCAGTAGGTATTTGATGTGTGATGGTGATCTTTCCATCATTTAGAATGTTTTTGGCGTTGAAACGTTCACCGCTAAAGTTTTCGAAGGAACTCCTTTGCCTGCTTGAGGCTCTGCTGGTGGTGGTGCGTGTCCTTGGCCTTCCACCTCCTGAACTACGAGAAGTACTAGTCCTAGAGCCTGAAGAGTTCTTATTTAGTCTGGGTGCCTTGGGGACTTTAGGTGGCTTTGGTCTGGATGCAGAAGTGGTGGTTCTGGACGTTGGTCTAGATGACTTTCCTCTTCTGTACGCTGGAGTCGAAGCAGTTGTAGTTCTAGGTTCTCCACGAACAATAAATGGTTGCCTTCCACCTGATTTAGGAGCAGCAACTGTAGTCGTTCTAGCTACGTTAGAATTGCGTCCATTGTAACGATTACCGGGTCTCACTTTTTGTGTAGTGGGTGCTTCAGTGTGCTCTGGTTCAGGGCGGCGAGTCGTTGAAGTCTTAGTGCCTGGTCTTCGGAAGTTTGTGTATTTTCTGCTGCCGTAATCAACTTGACGTTTTGCACGCCTTTTAAAAGCAAATGGCCTTATTTGTACTATGTTTCTCTTAGGTGGTGAAGTAGAAGGAGGTTGTGCGACTTGACGTTCTTTCCTGTCGGAGGAATCGTAATCATTGTCTACCTCAAATTCTTCTTCTTCTAAGATTTCGTCACTGTCTTCTACCTTCTGTTCGTCTTCTTTAATTTCTTCTTCTGGTTCCGGTTCGGGTTGTCTGAACAGATTTCGTCTTGGGAACAGTGCATTATTAGGTCTTTGTCTACGTAAAGATAGAAGTGGACTCGATGTAGCCCTGGTTATAGATCTCTTAGTGGTGGTGGTCAGTCTACCACGAGGGGTAACAGCTCGTCTTGAAGAAGCTGTGGTTGATCTTGGAGTAATAGCGGTACCAGGTTGCCTTGGAACAAGTGGTCTTCTGAACCTGAGAAGAGGGTTGTTTGTGGTTCTGGCGGGAGTTTCAGTAATCTCTTCTAATGCTTCAGTTGCGTTTTCATCTTGTTGTGTTGCGAACGTTTCATCGTTCTGGTCAGGAGGGAATGTTATTGAAGCAGTTGGCTTAATATTCCTGCCTGGTTGAAGCCTTGACGATGCCCTTATTCTTGGTGCCGCCGCCGATCTGCTTATATAATCTAAGCTGGCAGGCCTAGCTGCACTTCCAGATCTGAAACCAGTTCTTCTTGAAGTAGGTTGAATGCTTCCACGTCCTGCAAAACCTCCTGGTCTTGAAGCTCCAGGTGCATTCGCAGATGGATTGTTTGGACTGTTATTTCCACGTCCAGGGAACCTCTTGCCACTGTTTGCTGCACCAGGATAAGCGGTCTGCTGTTTCCTACCTCCATTATATCCTCCTGACGATTTAACAGATTTCAAGCTTGGGGTAGCAGTTATAACTTGTGGCGTAAAGTCTGCGCGAGTGATAGTTGTGGCTCCGCTTGATAATGGCACACGTTTTGGAATAAATGTAGGCCTGTTGCGAGAAGCAAATGGTATGATTACAGGCGTAGTGGACGGCTTTTTGGGAGTGAACGTAAGACGAGATTTCTTTCTAGTGTTTGAACTATCGTCTTCCTCCTCTTCGGATTCGTTCGCAACTTCAGTCGTAGGTTCAGCTTCTGAGCTCTCAATCACATCGGGAGTAGGACTGATAATATTACTTTCAGTTGTCGTTGTTAATGGGCTTGTAGTCTTATTTGCGCTAGCGTTAATGTTCAATGACTTGTTGTCACTTGTTACAATAGTTGAGTCTCCGGAAATGACAGCCACCTGAGAAAACAGTATTTTTTTCTCTGCTTCCGGAGCTGGTGTGGATGGCTTATCTTCGGGTTTAACTTCAGCGAATAAGTTGTCAATGTATGTGCCTAAGAGTTGTGTTGGTGGAGCCGAAGAAGCATCAGGTAGTTTCGTGGGAATGATCGCCTCTTTCACTACCGTTGGAGTTATGTGTGGCTTCTCACCATTATCTTGTATCAGGTTCTGGTCAGCAGCACCCACTGGTACTTTTCTACCAACCTGATTATCTTCAACCAGTTTTGTATTATCAATAATATTAGTAACAGTCTCTAAACTACTCCTGATCTGAGATGAGTTGCCTGCATAAAAAGTCGTGAAATAGGTGTATGTTGTATAAAAAGTGGCTTTACCATCGTCTGGTTCGAGATTATCAGAGACTACAGATGGTTTTAATTCGACTTCTAGATTTTTCGGAGGTAATGGAGTATCAACATCAATGGGCGTCGTGTCAATAGGACTGATAGTAGCAACAGTTTGAGCTACAGGTGTTATCACATTAGAAACAATCTCTTCACGGCTAGTGATGGTTGTAGACTTGTCTTTGTAAAGAGTTGTCCAATAAGTAAATGTTGTGTAGTAAGTAATAGGTAGATTACTCTCTTCTTCAGGTTCTTTGTTAGGCATGATTGTTTCTGTGACTACGTTTGTAATTGTCTCCAAGCGACTTTTAACTTTGCTTGAATCCTTTCCAATATACATAGTTGTGAAATATGTGAATGTAGTGTAACTTGTTTGTAATAACAAGGTGGGCGATGGCAAGATTTCTTCAATGTTACTTTCTGAGCTGATCTGATCATCCAATATAATGTTGTTACTGTCAAGGAACTTCCTTTCTCCCTTCGAAGATGATGACTTTACATCAGTAATGAAAGAGCTTTCAGATTCTAGAGGATTCGATTCTACACTGAACAACATGTCTACTTCAATTGGGCTCGGATCTGGTGTAGCCTCAGGTGTAGCCTCAGGTTTAGTTTCTCCGTAAGATAGTTGCCTATCCTCTTCCATACTAACACTGGTTTCCATTGAAGAACTTTCATCCTGATTCGCTGGTTGTGCCATTTTTACTTGCTTGCAGTGTCTAAAGTCAAATTGAGCTCTAGTATTCTCCACTGCTAACGGATTAGCCTTTGTGGGAATCAGTTCATCCGGTCCAACATAATTGGTGTACACTTCATTTCTGCTGCATACATTAGCATCAGTGCCAACGTAGATGGTCGTAAAGAATGTATAAGTTGTGTAATAAGTCTTGACTGCATCAGGTTTGATACTTGCAACAACATCGTCACCTAATGACGGTGTGGGTGTCTGAGAGCTGTATATATCATCTATCTCAACTGACTCAATGACATCTTTGTTCTTAACAAGATCAATGATACTGTTTATCGCAAAAGATTCAGTTGGACGGCCTATACCCACACTGGTTGGTGCAATTTCGTCTTCATTGAACGCTCCTAATAGTGATGGATCTAATTTAGAAAGATCGATTGTC
Source organism: Eugnorisma glareosa (assembly GCA_947578425.1). Lineage (NCBI taxonomy): Eukaryota > Metazoa > Arthropoda > Insecta > Lepidoptera > Noctuidae > Eugnorisma > Eugnorisma glareosa. The sequence continues at coordinate 5,814,497 of OX387981.1, forward strand.
GATGTAATGATGTTAGTGACAACCGATTTGTGACTGGCAACACTTGAGGTTTGATCACCGAAGAATGTTGTGAAGTAAGTGTAAGTCGTGTAAAGCGTTTTGTAGATCACATCAATTTCGTTTTCTTGATCTTCTTTTTCTGGTTGTGGGGTTGTTACTTTTTCTGTTGTCGTGGTCGTCTGTTCTGTACTTACTGATACTTCGACGTGACTTTGAGTTGTCGTTGTTTTCTCAGTAGTAGTCGTTGTAGTTGTCGTGGTTGTAGGTTCCTTCTCTTCCACAGTTTCTTCAACCTCTTCTTCATTATTTTCCTCAGTATCAGTATTTTGTTCTTGTTGTACTGTGGTTTGTACTTCCTGTTGTTGTGGTGTAGTTTTGGGAGATTCAGTAATATCTTTGGCTTCAACAGGTGGTCGATAAGGTTTTTCTGTAGTTGGTTCAGGAGCCTTTACTCTTGTCTCAACGGAATAGTTTACATCAACATTTACAACAGCAGTAGGCTCAATGTTAAGGTTTGTCCTACATACGACATTTGTTAGATAACCTATGTTACTTTCTACAACAACATCTGATTTGATAGAAGTAGTCGTTTCTGTACTTTCAAGAGGGATGAAGTAGGTAGTAAGATAAGTCAATGTCTTGTAAGCTGTTGTCATTGTAGACTGAGTTTCTAGACCTTCAGTGCATACAACTTCTTGCGCATCTTCATTACTATCCTCATGTGTTTCCTCGTCTGTATTCTCATCTTCAAGTGTATCGGGGACTGTAAATTTAGACTCTGTAGTCGTTTCAAATTCTTCAGAAGACTCTTCACTATGTCCACTTTCTGTGGTTGTCATAAATTCTTGTGGCATTTCTGTTGAGACATCTTCTTCATCCTCTTCTTCCTCTTCTGGTTTCTCAGTAACTTCAGCAGCTGTATTTTCGGACTCTTCTTCTGAATTCGTGAACATTTCTGACATATCCCTCTCGGTAACAGCAGATTCTCTAGGTGCTTCAAAAATCGTTGACGATGGAGACAGAGTAACTAGTGGTTCAGTGGCTTGTGAATTGAAATCGTTGATTGGTAAAACGCCTAAATCATCTGTGATACGACTACTTTCTGTTGTCATCACAGGAGATTCTGAAGGTTGAATAACGTCCAAATTTAAATCAAAACCATTGTTGTATTGAACGCTAATGGAATCTGGTAGCTTATCATCAACTTCATACAGAGCCTTTTTTAGACTTTCCTCATCATTGAAAAGAGCTTTCTCGGACCTGTTCTCGTCAACAACAGCTGGTCCAGTAATTCTGGTAGGTGTTGGAGCTTCATGAGCCTTAAAAGTGGATGAGGCAACGGGAATATCAGCGGCAAGGAAAGTGATTTTAGTGGAAAGTTTGTCAATGCGATTGGCGGATGGGAAAACATTAACTTCGTCAGGATTTTGGGGTTTACTAGTTTCGGTATTAGGAGTAAAAATAATGACAGTGTCACCAACAACGGTCGTGAAGTCAGCAAAGCCACCGTAAGTGAATGTTTTCTTTGGTCTGGGTTCGGTTTTCTGCCCAAACAATTTCTTAGGTGTTTTGGTTTGCTGCGCCGCCTGCTGCTGAGGTCGACGAGACTCGACGTTATCTATATAATAAAATATCGGGGAGAATTCGTTCTTAATAGTGAACGTCGGTAAATCGTAATTAGGCTTAACCTTAACTACATTTGCTTCGTCTAAAACGTCCGGTTTTGAACGTGGCTCCTCTACAATTGGTTCAGAGACCGGTTCGTATGCCTTACTTTGTCTATGGTACGTATTTACATTGTCAACTACGGATGGCTCTACAACGAATTCGAACTTTTTATCGTTATCGATGGTTGGACCGTCAAGGAAGTTTAAAGCTTCATTTTGAACGTACCGTGGAATCTCTTTAAAAGGTTGTACTCTACGACCAACAGGTTCCTCAAATATTTGATTATCAGCCTGGCTTTCAGGAGCAGACGGACTCCAGAATCTATAACTTTCTTGAGCGGGCTTGCTAGCGTAAACTATTTCCATTTTACTGCTGGGTGCTAGATAATCAGTATTTTTAAGCACAAACTTTTCAGGGTCAATGAAGCCTAAATCTTGCTTGACGTTCCATTCTCCATCGAAAGCGGAATGCACACGAGTTGGATTAACAATGACTGGGTCTTCTACATTTGACGGCTTATTGTAAAGTACGAGTGAAGACTTCGTGAGGAGCTGCGCGTATATGCGGCCATTATCTAAGGTGGTGCCCAGGATTTGGGTGGCGTACTCCGTGGTAACACCATCTTGGATGAACGTCCTCGCTGTTGACGTCAGTAGGCCGATGAGTGGTTTGATACTGTGGTACCTTCCGATCTTCGTGTTATAGTCATTCCTCTTCTGGTTAACGAGGAGGACGGTCAAGTCTGCGGTCAAAAGTCAGGGTCAGCGTCATGTGGGTAGGATTTCGATGGAGGTGCGTTATATTTGTACAAATTCCATTTGAGTTGTTCCACGACCCACAGGATTAGATTTGAAAGAGAAAGAAAAACATACAATTAATAATGCAATTTTAATAGAATAGGATAAAGATGCTAATAGAGACACTTTGCATACAGTTAGCACTAATTTTGTACAGCTTTACGGAATTTTAGATTGAGGTTCATGATGTTTGAATGTAGTCTTAATTGATTTACTGAAGAAGAGTTAATTAGTTGGTTTTTTGTATATTTTAAACGGTTATTAATATTAAACAAATAGCGCCGGTAAAACTTAAGTTAAACTCTATCAATTTTGAATTTAAATATAATTTGGAAAAAAAACTTAAAATCTTAACAAATATTCGGCTTATAACATCAGAAACCTCTTCAAAATGTACACAACATTATAGTTTTAGGTTAAAAAAGAATTTGAAAAAGGTTAAAAGTAGAATAGAAAAAAGAATTGCAAAATTATTGTCATTTCAATATTAAGAGAAGATTTTATTTACTTCAGCATTCAAAGAAATCATTCAAGCATAGCATATTTTTACAGAAGTATTTTAGAATGTAATAATGGACGAAAACTCACCCCTGTTTTCGGGAACTCCTTCCCTCTTTATTCTTGAGGATTCTATTTGTTCATCGGTATTTTTTTCTGTAACAAGAAAATATAATTGTGTTATAACAATGTTAATATAATTAACTATGTAGTCACTTTCAAAGCTAAACCCGTTTAGCCTTATAAGGATCGATTGGAAACTGCACCCTAGGTAGTGGTTAAAGATGATAAAATATTGGTAATGATTGGTTGTCGAATAAACTATTTTGAACCAGAGAACAATAAATCAGCACTACCATTTAATTTAAGAATTAGTCAACATTCACAGCAGTAAAATAATGATAATAAAGTAAACCAGAATTTGTGGCACTGGCATTGGAGCATGGACTGAGCCTTCCCTAGTCAAATATCAAATAAAATTGAACATAAAGTACAAGAGAGACAAAGCAATGGAGCGGCCCATAGACTTATAGACAGGTATTGACCGCAACATTGCTCTGTCTCTTTCTACAAAGCGGTCACTTTTTGGAGGCTAATGCTCAGTCCATTTTATATGTCTATGGTCTTGACGCAGATGTCCGATTCGCAAAATGTGAGATTGCAGGATATTTAATGAAGACATTTTCGTCAAGACCTTCAGATCTAAGAGAACGATCATGTACCATCGCACCAAAATGAATCTGCTCACTTTTAAAACAAAATCCTGTGCACACGATATCCACATCTGTTCACCACCCTTACTATTGGTCAGCACAAAGAGAGTGCGGACCAATAGTAGAAAAACAATAAAAAACATGCGACCTTTTTACACTATCTTTTGTTTTACAAAAATTCTCAGGCTCTGTTAATGGTCACAGATGTTTGACCACCCTTTTTTGACTAATAGGAATAACACAAAAAAGGACCAAAGAAGAGAAAGTTTTTAACTAAGTGCTTCTATAGCGGCCGGATGCTGCAAGCAAGAATAGTCCGTAAGGTGATCAGATTTATTTTGGGTCGATTGTACAGACGCCAGCATATTAAGCTACCTGAAACTGTCATCTCAATCAACCTTGAACTGAATGGTTTAGCGATAAGTTGAAAATCTATTAGAGAAATTTGGCAGATTGTAGTAGTTTGGTGTGCTGGCGTCAGTACATCTGTACTATGCCCGCCAAAGATTATAACAAATTAATTTCGTATCTTAGTCCAAAGCAATCAAAACGACTTCAACTTTAGTACACTCCTCTACATCAACTTACTCTATTTCACCATATACAACTTCAAACGATTCTAAAACCCACATTTCATTACCACTTCATTCAACTGTCTTCTAAACCAAATTATTGGAACCACTTAACGCCTTAAGCAACTGCATATAATAAGTACTAAATGTACTAGTTCCATAATCCGACTTGACTTGATTTCATAACGATTCGTGCGATAACCTAGATGCATTGTAGAAAGTAACTAAGTGAAGCAAGGTCGATTGGAGCGAACTCGTAAATTATTTGTTCATAAAAAGAGTGTTGTAAGTAAATGTGTTATATCACAGTATTTTAAAGTGGACCAAAAGTGGACAATATCGTCTTCTCTTTCTCTAATGTGTGTTAATAATGCCTAACCCGGTGTCAGAGTTTTTATGCCTCTGACTTGGCTTTACATGCCGTCGAGAAATATCTCTCAGGCATGCTGGTTTCCTCACGATGTTTTGCTTCACCGAAGCAAGTGACAATTATAATTTAAATAATGAATGGACTCTTCTTACAGCGTCTTTTGCTAAAAGTATATTAGGAAATACTTCCTTTTTTAAGCTCATGAATAACCCTCAGTTACAGACAATAAAATTGCTAAGATAAACAAGCTTTCAAAAGTGACTGATATGTCATGATTCATGAATTTTCTGAAAATCATATTATTTGGCAAACATAGAACAGCCCCAGTACCATAACCACCGTAGAAACGGGTTTTCTCGACAGAAGAATCGACAAAATGACATATCAGCAAAAGAAATCTGTAATTTTGTCGATCCTTCTGTCGACAAAATCCGTTTCTACGGAGGTCATGCTACGGGGCAGGAGTAGCTAAAAATAGTTAAACCTGTGTTTTCTGTCGCGCAGTCGTTCCTCTAACAATTTATTTAGAAAGAAGAAATCAAGTATATTTCAATTATACCTATCAAACTGTCAAATCTTGTGATTTATTCTCTTTGTAAACAAGAACGTGTCATCATCACACTTCATCATACATCAACATCCGACATTATTTCTCTATTTTAATTGGCTCTATTACCGACAAGATATCAATACCGTCACACTGATGGCCTCGAAATTTGTCCAACTTGTCGATTAAACTGTCTACTTTGGTTTTAATATTATAAATGAAATGTGTTAGGGGATGGCGCTGTTTGCCGAAATACAGAATTTGTTCTAGTTCAGTAGTATCAGAGGATTCCATGTTAAAAACTTGAAAACTAAGCCTATTACTTAACACTGCTTAAAAGTTATTGTATATTTTTTCAGTTTCGTTAATAAAGATTTTATATATTATTAAAAATTACAACAATGACTGAATCTTGTTAAAATCCATCCAATCAAACCATAAAATAACTTTCCAAATAAAGTTCAAACCGACTAAAAATATTAGAAAAGTACCTCGAGAAAATAAAAATATGCCAGAACATTCTATTTTTTAAGACAACAACTCTAACCCAATTCCTCCAACCCACTCTCTCACGCATTGAGGGAATTAGACGCCTCATGAATAAAGACGATGTTAGAATTACACGGAGACAATAGAATGGTAATAAATGACTTTATTAACATGGTGATAGGGACGATAAAGATAATTATTGAACAATAAAAACCGTAAACTTTAAATAGGCACTTAAAGATAGATAAATATAAGGTGGAATATACTTTTAAAGTATGACTTTGACCAGGTTTACTTTATTTAGTACATCATAAGCCATGAATACTAAATTTAATCTATTTGCCTACTCTCTCTTCTGATAGAACCACAAACATTCTAATATTATCGTCGTCCATTCATCAGCAAACAAGTCCAATCCAGGGTTGGTGTCCACGGCCGCGTTGAGCATCCATCGTCATGAACTATCAACTAAGAGTTCAATTAATATAAATTTTGAGAGGATGTGGAAAACCAAGACATGAACGGATTGTATGAGGAATAACAACGAAAGAAACAGGAGAGAGATCCTGACGGTTGAGGAGACTGGAACAAGGAAAAATGCAGTATCCGTTTCCCTTTTTTTTTTTCGGTTGGGAAATCATCAAATAACCCCTCCCGCTCTGGGCTGAGCAGGAGGGAGTGTCAGACTTTTACTGACTAAAACCCATCTATGTTCCTTCCTTTGCCCTTTGTGTTCCAGGGCCGCGGTATCTCTTTCTAACAGTCCCGCAACCCTGGCAGAGTATCCGTTTCCCCCACGATGCAACAAGTGTGTTGAATTTTTGACATTTTGAGAATCTGACGATTTGCTAAATAGAAAGAGAAAGACAAAATAGTTATTTGTCGCAGGGTCATGACGTGCAAGTCGTGACGTGAAAGTGACAAAAAAAAAATAACAATAAACATACAACGCATAACAAAAAAAAATACGTTCGAGCTCTCACACTCAGCATGATGCTGTGCTATGCGGGACCCACAGCACAGCGCTGGTTTTCAGTGGTCACCCGTGAAAAAACGTACGTAAATAGACGTTCTGCTATACAGACCATCAGATAGTTGGACGTTTTGCTACATGGACATTTTGCTAATTAGACTTATTGCTCATTAGACGTTTCGCGCAATTGGACATTTTGCTACTTAGACCTTCTGATCAGGAGGGGTGAAAAAGTAGTACCTGTGTAATGATCGTATGTGCGTTTGTGTAACTTACTCCCACGAGAAAAGTCGTGAATATATGTATATATGTTAAGAGGTTGATTATGTTTTAATTAAATTATCTAACTACAACAATTTGCCTAAGAATTTCACTTGCGAAAGTGCACATCGCAAGCGCCCTTTGAGAAAAAAAAGATGGTTGCGCAAAACCACAGACAATAGTTGCGGGCAACCAACGATTCACCATCCATTACAGAAAAAAACTGTTACAAAAGTTTTTTTCACACAATTACTGTTCGTTTAGACGTTTATGGTATCTCCGGTACGTCTCGTAGATTAGACATGGATAGTTTTATCCAATTCTTTGGAAATAAGATTTCCCAAGGCGATTTAGAAATGAATAAAATGTCTTTTAATACATCTAATGATAATCTCCTTGCAAATACGGTTAGCTCTGCTGATTTATAAGAAAGAGGAAGATCTCAATTAGCTGCTCAGTTGCTTTGATGTCCGTCTAAATCATCTGATTTGATTTGATGTCCATATGTCCAAACAAACAAGATCGTTCGTTTATGTAAGTAGTAGAAATGCCTACTTATTAGTTACTTGTCAGAACAATATCGACGTGTTTGTTTTCGGCAAATCCTTGGTACTGCAGCTGTCATTGTAATTTTTCCACGAATGGAGACCAGAACATCAGTACTCCAAGCCAGACTCGTTATAATTCTTCTGCCCTTATCTCAATATATTTGGGGTCGGCACAGCATGTCTTCACTTTCCATCCTACTTCCTACTAATATTATAAATGCGACAGTTTGTGACTATGGATGGAGGGATGGATGTTTGTTACTAGTTATCACTGTAGTATGATCTCGTGGGACAGTTACCGAATTCACACGGGCGAAGCCGCGGGCAACAGCTAGTCCTTCTCTATTACTCGTCATCTTAGGAATCTTTCACAAAGTCCATTCATCGTTTCCATACCATAACTTCACATACCCAATCTATGTCACTATCACACCATTCAATCGACCTGACCATTTCCACCACCACCCACATTCCTACCACACGTTTTCACTGGCACACTCAGTCAGGATGTCAGCACGGAAGCACGCCTCACGCATAACGATCGACCTGACGTCTCTGGGTCACTGGATTGATGTACGGGCGACCCACAGACCGTACCTAGTACGTGGTGTATTGTTTTTGTTAATGAGGACGAAGGATTTTGGCTATTTAGGTTGGAGTGTTGTCGTATTGTCACGTTTATGTCGTGGTCGTGGAGGTATTTAAAGTAATGTTAATTATAACATTAAAAACTTGTGAAAAAGTTGGAACTTTGACCCCCAATAACTCCGTAACTACAAGGTTCTCAGGTCATTAGTCATTAATGTCAATTGAAAAATCCAAAGAATGAATTCAAAGAATTGGACGAACTTCATTCAATAGAAAATAATGGACAAAAATTAGAAAATTGTAAGATGACACATGACACATAGACAAAAGAGAAGCTCCAACAGTTAATACTCTCTACATAATCATCTATGGTTTTTCTCCAAGATTATTGTTTGTGTATTGGTTACCAGTTACCACGCTGATCGAAGTTATCGGAGAAAAAATGTCTATTGGGAGCTTATCTCTTGTATTGTTTTTGAGGGAAACAGGTCACTTTGGTAAGTGTTGAAGTCTCCACATACAAAAGAAAACATAATAAACTGGGAAAGCATAATTAGCCTATAATGTTCCCATAGCTGAGACACAGACGTCCTCTCTCTACTCCCTGGGGCCTTAGTCTATTGCAATAGTGTCAGAATGGTCTATCATTGATTTAATAAGGCCCCGCGCAGACGAATTACCCTTTGTACGCACGTCAAACGAGTTTCGAACGCGCTTCAATACGCCGGCCGCCGTGGACTAGGGGCCTTATTAAATCAATTATAGACCATTCTGACACTATTGCAATAGCAGACTAAGGCCCCTGTAGGGATGGTTGTTGTCACATTTCTTATGTTTTTAGGGTTCCGTACTCGAAGGGTAACCAACGGGATACTATTCCTAACCCTCCGCTGTCCGTCCGTCCGTCAATCCTTCCGTCTTACTGTCAGCGGGTTGTATCTTATGATCCGTAATAGGAAGACAGATGATATATTCACAAAATGTGTATTTCTGTTGCCGCTAAAAAAAAAACAGTTAATAAATTGGAAATTAAAGAGAGCTCCCTTACTACAATGGTACGAAACCCTCCATGCAAAAGTTCGACTTACACTTGGCCTGTTTTTTTTGTTTTTAAAACTTGGATAAGGTAAGATGAAAAAAGTGGTGCTGTGGTATATAACTATATATATAACTGTATATATATAACTTGAAAAAGTCTATGAGGGGTAGTTAATAATAGAAATGTGAAGAAATGACTGTTTAAAGGCGAAATACACAGTGTGAATAAAAACTATCGTACTTATAGTTATTAATATACCACAGAGTCAATATGAGAGTGACACGTCGTTAAAAAAAAACTGACGCACTGAACAAAATATTACTCATCGGAATTTCTTCAAAAATCTATACAATTTTACATAACAAGTTAATGACCCGTGCAATTACCAGAATCTACACTCAAACTTTATTTGTCACTTGCATAACCGTAAAAAGAACGTCTAAAAATCTTCTTTACACAAACAAAGTTACGTTTCCCATTTCAAAACGACTTCCGGATAACATCAATTCGTACAGCAATCATTTCTTACAATATACCTATTACACTACACCAAATATTGTGGCAAGCCACTGTGACATTAAACTATTATGAAATAGAGACGACAATCCCTTCAAGAAATTCTCGTAGTACTATAAACTTGTGTGAACAGGTGTACACTACAAAAGAACTAATTACGCATAGAACTGTCAAAATATTAATTATTTCGCACGCTCTCCTTTCTAAAAAGTTTCTTACTTTGTGCCTGATTGATATATACAGACTTTTAAAATAAGGTGATAAAGTTCATAGTTGAATGGCAAATGATTTACAAACGGTAAATGTAAAGTTCTAAATTCAAAATGGGAATAGTGATGTAGATTGATATGAATGTTGTAAACTTGGGAACGTAATAGTTCACTGACTCATTCAGTGATAATGATTGGTTTGCAAACATTTTCCCGTGAAATTATGAGTTTTTTTATTTCTTAATTGCTTTTACCTTGACCGTCTTAACCGTAAAATACACCAATCAAAATAAGTGAAAGTATTTTAATCCATTAGAGTTAGTTTTATAGATATTATGACACAAAAACAAGTCGACAAAATCATTTATTACACTGAAGTTACTGAGAAAAAAGTTAGTCAGTGGATTTCAATGGTCTCCATTTTTACTTTTTTTGAAATTTCACTTTTTCTTATCCCAAAGAAAGTACACCGTTTCTTGTTTTTATCAGCTTTCGAAACTACAGATCTTGACCCTACCTTTTAACGTAAATTGGGAAAAGTAATGACTTTAATTTTTAACAAAAAGAATGCCTTTAGCATATTTTTACTTGAATAGCTATTAGCTTAATTATATTTATTTATCCTGCAGTATTTCTCCTCCTAAATCCGGTTGTACGCTTCAGTTACTCATATTTACCACAGCTCTCTATATAGTGAACCATTTCCTTCAAGAATAGGCTCATCGCAAAGGCATGTTACAAGTTTTGTTTAACTGATATTAGCAGAATGAACGATATCCGAAAGTGACGTCGTGGTATCGGTACCTATAAAGTACAACACTATTTTCTTGGGATGTCAAAAAATTATTGAATGGAAAGCTCTAATCCTATAAACACTAAAACAAAATAGGTTGCAAAGCCAATCCGCCATTTTGTAGTGCACTACCGCTTCCTAAGTAGCTTAGCGTTTCGAAATGAGTCCTCAACTTTTATGGTTAATGGCGGGAAAAGTGTCGTGTAAAAACTTGCATGAGAGAGCGAGATGGCAATAGTGGTTAGTGTGGCTGAGAGAGAGAGGGAATGTGTGTCAGTGGGTGAACGAGCCCTGAGTCAATGCACTTGCATTTGTGGTGTTGTGGTGCAAAAACAACTTGTGGGATATGCGTTCTTAATTATTTTGTTGCGGTGACTTTCTGAATGATTAACATATTTATGTAAAATGCAATTTAAAGTGACATAATCGTAATAAATCATGATTTAACCAAACTGATTGAAATGGACTGCTGGCTTTGGATAAATTCACTTTCATGTTAACACGATTCAGTTTATCCAAATTGAAAGGTAAGAAACAATGGGATATAAACTAACCGTTAAATACGCGCATGGCATCTGACACTACTTTAATAAAAAAGTTCAAATAAGTTACGGAAATTCAAGACGAAATTATAACACATAACACCGCCAAATCACGCCAGTAATTCCCAAAGGGATAGGCAGAGACGTTTCTACTCTAAATTGCCCCAGTAATGTTTAAGTCCCATGTTATAGGACGGAAACCTATTACCATCGACAGGGCCACAATAACAACAATTAAACTTGAATAATAAAACAGTAATTTGGAATGTTTCGGAGTCATGAACACATTTTTACTGATGCCTTAAAAATGTTGCTGCTATATTAGGACTTGTAAAGTTTTTATGGTTTCCAACCATTTGAGTAATAGGTCCCCGTCTCAATGCTTCAATTGACCTGAATACCTGAGCGAAGCGAATGGATGAGCTTAGATTAGTAATTACTGTTTCAAACGAAGTTCTACAAAGTCATTTAACAGATGGAACATGGAAGGAAGTAAAAATCACGACTTTGCCAGCAATTTTGTGTGTTCTTTGCATCGAACTGTGATAACCAAGATTTTTAATCTACGAGTATGTCGCTATTGAGAGAAAAAAATGTGTAGAAAACTGTATTTAGACCTCGATAGAGGTATATAAAATAATAAGGTATATACAATATACCTAGTAGGCTAGGCTGGCTCTTCAATTGCCATTCAATGTGGCAATGTGGCAAGTCTTCAGGCACGAGCCCGGCTGACAGCGATGCGGAGGAGCCTAAGGTAATTTGACGCCGTGTCACATTGTCGTATGAATGTAGATGTGCATAAGAGTAGAGGAAGACCAAAGAAACGCTGGATGGACTGTGTAAAGGTCACCCATCTACGAACCAACTTTGGCAAGTGCGGCTTAACCTAAAGGTTATTTTTTCAAGAAACTGACTTATTGGTCCAATATTCTAACACGTAGCACAATGATCAATGTTCTTTCCTTCTCAGTACTAGCAGAGGCCTTTGCCCTGCACTAGCCTATAGGCTATTTTATCTAACGGATCTCTTAAATAATAACTATGATATAAAGGGTGTTACAAGACCCTTCACGAAGCCGAAAGGCACTTGTTCTCCCCGCCATCGCCATTGCGATTTTTTTTTTGATCTAGACCATACCTGGGAACCTTCTAGGTACGGAAATTTGGGGGGTCAAAGTTCCATCTTTTTCACAAGTTTTTTTTTTAAATACATGTTTTTAATGTAAGATTTTTACTTAAAACACCTCCACGACCCCCATACTATTCAATCCTTCCATTAGCACAATGTTTTCGGTCCGTTACATTGAGTCCTATCGTAAAACGTGATTTTTCACCCCAAAAAAAAGTTGTTTCTCAGCAATATTTTTTGCGTAAAGTTACTTAGTTTGATGTACATAATGCTTGGTTGACGGCTTCGTGAAGGGTCCTGTTACACCCTGTAGACAAGAAATTACAGCTTATCGGCTTCCAAGTAATTACTCATATAACTAGCTCGAGATAACTACAGATTGGTCAATAGCTGAAGGCGATATGTAGCTCGTTAAATCTTAGTTGACTTTAGAAATAGTCTCTATTCTGTTTTCAAAAACACTTAGAAATACTTCCTAAGAATTATTGCACACTTGGATTATCGACCGTAGGCGCTGAGTTGAGAGAGTCGAAAATTGAACAGTAGACTTTTTTATTTCGCCATTAATTTGGGTATCACCTAGTAATGGGTATTGAACAAATTGCAAGCGGTCAATAGCCTGAAGGCATTGATAACTATCAAACTATCAAAAATTTAATCATATACGATCATGACATTAATTATAGGTATTATTAAAACTATTACGTTACTTTTTAAAGCATATAATTCGTAAAGATATACTTAGGAAACAGCTTTTAATGTAATTTTAATTTAAAGAGCAATTGTTGACATTGCTCTACATATATTTTTATAATTAATAAATCAACTGATTTGTCTCAAAAACATTTGATAATATAACTTCAGATGGTTCCGCCATAAATCGTTTAAGATTACTAGTAACATCTTCCATGTGACAACTTATTTTGTTTCCTCACGAGTCATTAGGACGTAACTTACGACATCATTTGAACTAAACCTTAGCCTACATTCATCATTTAAATACATAAAATTCTTCTTAAACCATCATTAACATCATTCTATTTGCCTTTAACGTTTCGCAAAGTGTTCTCACGCTTACTATATTATAATGGTCTGTTTAAGGCATTGGTTCTCAACTGGTGGACCGCAAGAGTTAATAAATAAATAAATATCGCCGGACATTACACACAGCGCCATCTAGGTGCCACACTAAGCAACGAGGCTTGTGTCGTGGACACCAGATAGTTGATAATACTACATAAATACTTTTTGTTTGTAAATACATACTTATTATACATATAAACATCCATGACTCGGAAACAAATGTCCATGCTCATCACACAAACATTTGCTCCTACCGGGATTCGAACCCGGGACCCTAAGGACGTAAGGCAGCCTCACTACCGCTGCGCCATTCGGGTCGTCAGAGTTGAAAGTGATGCGTGAAAAGTTTATATATTAAACTTTCATTCGTACTTTTTATCTGGCCAAAGAAAAGCACGACGGATTGTGTGAGGAATTATATGAACGAGAAAGGAGTAAATGATCTCGTGACGTCTGACGGGGGAGAATGGATGAAAGAAAACGTGTTGAACCGACGCCAAGTTGAATGGTACAAGAGTAGGAAGATCATGATTCGTATTCGTACTTTTTAAGGTGGATGCGCAAGGGTAGCCCGCGAAATTTAAATTTTGTTACATTTATTGCAATTTGCGGGTCAGTGTCAGGTTGTATATTGATGAAAATATAAATCGCGCCAGTAACAAGTATGGAGTTACAGAATTATAACACACTCTAATGCCATGTTAGGAGCTCGTGGCTAACTAATAACAGCCGCTCGGATCAATCTTCAGGTTAAGCCGCGCTTGCCTAGGTTGGTCCGTGGATGGGTGACCGCCCATCACATACCGAGTTTCCGCCGTGCCTCGAAAAGCAAGTTAAGCCGTTGGTCCTGGCTGTCATTTGTAGATCTTTGACAGTCGTTACAGATAGTCAGTGGCCCGAAAGTCTGACAACCAGTGTTATATACCAAGGGGTATCGTATTACCTACTAACTGGGTTGTGGAGGTCGGGGTCGGTCCATGTTAAATAATTTTTACCACATTATGCTTTTCAGCCTGCAGAGAACATATACCTGCAAGCGATAAAAAAATCGAACAGGTCCCTGACCAAAAAAGTTTGGAAACCACTGATCTAAGATATTATTTACACAACAGAGCTCAGTTGATGACACTGCTTGTGACATACTGCCCCATTCACATGTTATTAACAAAAAATTTGATTGTCTTAACTAACATGTTTTTGAGATGTTTAGTTTTAAGCTGGGGCAATTCTAATTGGTGTTGAGCAGTAATACGGTATTTGAAATTTACTATTTACTAGTAGCGCGACTGCTGAGCATGAGGTCCTGGGTTCGATTCCCGGGTGGTGCAATGTGTTTGGGTTTTTCCATGAAGAATTTCTCAGTAGCAGCCACGGTGTCTGGATTTGTGCCCGTTTGATGGCAATAGGGTCGCCTCCTATTACATGAGACTTAAACATAACTGGTAAAATGTAGGTGTACTATTAGGTACACCTCTGCCTACCCCTTCGCGGATTACAGGCGTTATGTTATGTTATTTACTATTTTTCTTGAAAAGCATTATTATAACCTAAATTAAGTAATATTCTGTGTAAAACGGAAAAGCTTTTTAACAAAATGAAAAATAAATATTCTAATTGTTATTTCTAAGTTGTCGATGACCAAATCACAGTCTGGTCTAGAAATCTACATTTAATAAAATTAAAATATCGTTTAGAAATCAATATTGAAACATTTCGCCTAAAAAATTACCTCACCATTCCACTTTTTATTTGCACGAACAGCCTTTCAAAATCAATTAAAACACAATATCAAAATTCTTATCTCTAAAACAAATATAATAACTAAATAATATTCTGACCCAATTCAACACTAGTGTTGCAAAATCGGTACCAGATTGGTGAAATAAACCGGTATCGGTACCGGTTTCAGATAGATAGGCTTTCGTTTCACGCCACTACTGCTGTAATATTTCTCTCAGTATTAAGAAATGACCTTGTTTGAGTACTAGTGTTGTCAAAAGATAAAAATCTTGTTTTTGATGTAAGTACCTTGAAAGTCAATTGTCTAAAAAGATATGAAGTGATAATTGCATTAGTTTATTTCCAACCTGAGAATTGAACCCACTACCTCTCACTCTAACGCTTGCAACTACAACTCTTTTGCAACATAAAGTATAATAAACTTTGGGTATCATCCATAGCTTTAATATAACATCACAATCCCTAAAAGGCTAAGTAGAAGTGTACTGATAGCATACCCAGATTTCGCCACTTAGCCGAACAAATCTTACTAACTTCAAATCCGTCAGTATCTTGGAACACCATCTACAGTTGGACTTTATAACTGTAAAGTCAATCAAAACAAATAATTTTGACAATTGACACCAAAAAAAAGACAAAAAAAAAAACACAGATACCGATCATTATGGTGATATCATTAAAGCTCTATGGGCTCTGCTTACCACTTCAAAAGTAGAGAGCGTAAAATTATAATCACCAATTTATTACTGAAGTAGTATGGATGGATCTAAAAGAATAGGATATAACTTGGTATGGTAACTTTATGTAATTTGGTATTGATAAAATATCTATTTAGTTTTCAAGAAAAACGCTCTGCAAAATGAAGCAAGAAACGAGAAAATCCTGTAACATTTGGCAAAGTATGAGCATTTGAAATTACAGGAACATGAGATGTTTCAACTTTGTTCTCTTTGTATTACAGGGGCGACGTCCTAAAATTGAACAAGCCCTTTAAAGAAAAAAAATAATGGTTCCTAAATCAAATAAAAAAATCAGTCGTTTCTTAAATCTAATTTAAAACGAATTAAGTATTTCGTTCAACTTGACTATAATTATAATTGGTTACGGAACATTAAGCAAGCTGCAAATAATCGTGATCACTCTTTGAACTTCACAAAAAACATGTTTTAGGTAATTTTAAATTAATTTATGTTTATTTAAAGCCATTAATGTCCTCTGTCAAGGACGTTGATATTGTTAACATGGCCGAGACACGATACAAACGTATTTAATTACAAGTAGATTTTCTGGTCCTTTATTATATGAAGACATCTTGAAAAATCGCTTATTTTCGAGATTTTTATCTTTGATATTTGCCTTTACCGAGGCGACTGCCATGTGTTTCATTAAAAAAGCACGTCTGTATCAAGTTATCATTATTTGAATTCGAGCATGGTTCAAAAAGAATACAGACTGTAGTTTTGCATCCTGGTCATATTCAAGGAGATATCTATACTAACGATTCTCGACACGAATCGATAATAAAAGGTAAGATTTTTTATTTTTTTTACGGAAATCAGTAAATGTAAACCACCCGTATTAAAACGCAGCCCGTCTGTTCCCATCCCTATAAACGCGCCGTCACACACACGAACGCAAACGTTTATTACACAGTATAATTATGGACAGTATGGAAACTAGGGGGTGGGTTACGCTTACCGATTTCGGTAAAAAATTTAAAAAAAAACCCTTTTAATATCGATTCGGGTCGAGAATCATTAGGATATACACCTCCTTGATTTTAACCAGGATACAAAGCTACAGCCTGTACATGAAGTAAAAAGAGCAACTCCATGGATGATTGCTTGAAGTAATTAAATACTATGTAAAACAAAAATGTGGGACGTCGAAGAATCAAAGTCATAATGTTCAATCTAAGAGGTAAAACTACAACATCTGCACGCGTAACATGATCACCGTAGAAACGTGTTTTGTCGACGGAAGAATCGACAAAATGAAAGATTGTGAAAATAAATCTGTTCAGAAGATGCCAGAAGATGTTTCTGTTCATCCCCTTAACGTAAAGATTCAAAATTCTTTAGTTGCTCATTAAATATACATGATATAACATCACGCCTATAATGTAATCCCTGAAGGGTTAGGCACAGGTGTACCTAATAGTACACCTACATTTCGCCAATTATGTTTAGCCTATTGCCATCAACCAGGCGCATATCTAGACTCCGTGGCTGCTACTGAGAAATTCCTGATGGAAAATCCCAATAACACTTTGTCTGACCTGGGAATCAAACCCAGGACCACATGCTCAGCAGTCACGTATACGATCATTAGACCAACGAGGGAGTATAAATAAATAAAAATAAAAAGGAGAGGGAAAGAGAACATGAGGCATACACAAAGTTATACATATAAGTTTGTACCATGTCAATCACAATCTGGTGGGTGAAGTTCTGCTTTCCTAGCTAGGTTATAGAATAACTTGTGATAAGGAATAACAGTCCCAGTCCCTTACAAAAAGTTACAATAAAGTAGTAAATTTTGTTTTATTTTATACTACGTCATTTTTTATAATTGTAAATTTGCAAGTGTGGGTGTGTGTGTGAGTGATTGTTTGTATGTAAGTGGTATGTGCGTGTGTACGAGTGTGTATGAGATGGAGTGAATGAGAGAGTGTGTGTTTGTTTTGATTGAAACCGAGTGAGGTAATATTTGAATATAATGTTTGATTAATTATATCAACCATCATGCATTCACACACTCATTTAATTAACCAAACTTACCAATCAATTGATCAACGGAAATAAGCAATTTCTTATTTAAACGTTAGTTTTAATATCAATCACGAATTTCGCTTAAGAACCAGTTTTTATCCGAATGAATCATATTCTATTTCCTAAATAATTGACATTGTGGAATACTTATTTGCAGTCTATCAAATTTACCACACCTTAGATGACTAATGATTCCCATTCTAGTATTTTTTAGACAAAAAAAGATGACCAGACTAACCAGGAAGTGCCGACCTGTTGAAGTTTTTACAATGGTCAACGTTTTTTTGTTTAGTTACCATCTTCAGTTCATTGCAAAAAAGGGGACTTAAAACTTATTTTATATACTAAATCAATTATGAGATAAACGATGATTTAATTGTATTAAAATAATGATACATCTTTCCTCACTAGGAAACAACTCCCGATAACTGTAATTATTTTACCTATTTCAAAGTATTAATGGTATGTAAGTATCATCAGGATTTTTTCAGTAGCTGCCACGGAGTCTGGATTTGTGCCCGGTTGATGGAAACATGTTCACCCCCTATTCCATGGAACATAACTGACGAAATGTGGTGTACTATTAGGTGCACCTCTGCCTTACCCCAAACGAGGATTACAGGCATGATGATATGTTATGTTATGTATATTTACTGAGCAAATAAAGAATTTGGAATCTGTACGTTAAGGTGGATGCGCAAGGGTAGCCCGTGAAATTTAAATTTTCTTACGTTTATTGCAATTTGCAGGTCAGTGTCAGGTTGTATGTTGATGAAAATATGAATCGCGCCATTAACACGTATGGAGTTACAGAATTATAATCATTCAAATCATCAGTACAACCCTCCAAGTTCATATAATCTCAAAGAGTGACTTTTTCATGAAATAGCTATGAAATGTGATTATATGAACTTGGAGGGTTGTACTGATGATTTGAATGATTATAATTCTGTAACTCCATACGTGTTACTGGCGCGATTCATATTTTCATCAACATACAACTTGACACTGACCTGCAAATTGCAATAAACTTGAGAAAATTTAAATTTCGCGGGCTACCCTTGCGCTTCCACCTTAAGGGGATGAACAGAAACATCTTCTGACATCTTCTGAACAGATTTCTTTTCACAATCTTTCATTTTGTCGATTCTTCCGTCGACAAAACCCGTTTCCACAGTAGTCATGATATGCGTGCAGATATTGTTATTTTATCTCCTAGATTGACCATTATGACAGATTCTTCGATCTTTCAGATTTTTGTTTTAGATAGTATTTAAAGCTGTCATACATGGAGTTTCTTGCTCTTTTTACTTCATATATTCTTTTTGAATCGTGCTAGATTACAAATAATGATAACTTGATACAGACTATATGCTATAATTTAATGAAACAAAATGTCAAAGATATGAATCTCGAAAATAAGCGACAGGCATGCTGTTATGTATCTATTTTACTATATAATTGAGCAGGACACAAGTTTCTGTGTAATATGCTGATACCAGCCCGTTAATATACAATACAATGCTGGTCACATCAAATTTCCATGTGTGTATTCTTATTCTGCCTGTCCAAATCCGCCTAATACAGCATGTTTCAGAAAATTGCGGTCACATTAAAGCCTGTGATATAGATCATAAGCCTTAACAATGTTCTCCATGAAACCAAAATCGTAATCGTGAAAAACAATCACAGAACTTCAATACGACCTCGACCCAAATGCATCAGAGATTCAGTTTTACACCCGTAAATATGACCGCGCCTGCCTGTTACATACTGTTTAGCAAATCAACGTACAGGCATAACCTTTTCCAATTGCCCACCAAGCATGGTAACAACACAGCACAAAAACAAACTATGACCGCACAAAACACACACGGAACTACTATTATAACCTTTATGGCATATTTCACATGAGATAAATATAATAGCGAATCCGTTTCGTCCTTGACTGAATTTAGTTGTGATGACTAAACGTGAGGTCATCGGTATCTGTCGACATCGGCACACGCAGCTGGGATTGGGGCAAGTCCAGTTTTACTTGGCCCTGCATAGCGGCACTGCTTGTAATAACAAATATCACCTTTGTACTCTTCGAAGAGTTAGGCAGAGGTGTATTGAAAGCTCACGTTTCAGAGTATATGTTTGGAACCCGTGTTATATAGAGCGGGTCTATTGCCATAAATCCAGTCTACTGGCTGTTATAGATATTCTGAACTACACTGAAATGAAATTTTGCGTGTACGCAGCCAGAATTTACGTGTAACTATTTTAGCGACGAACGTTGCAGGCAGCATTACGCTTCGTAATATGTTTCAACGATCTACTTCTTTCCATAAACAAACTTATGATAGAATATTCAGTTTTTTTTTTCATCGCGCATGTCAACCTATTAGGCTGGCTTCTGCTTCACCGGACTAGACCATCCTGTGGGTGCCTTGAGTGTAAGGCCTCCAGCCAGGGGCATAACACTTATAAACTAAGCAACAGCGCCCTAAGGGCACCCTTGGCGGGGTACGGGCTTCGGCTTAGGGCGTCGCTGGGGAGATTATTTAGGCTACTGGCTCAGCACTGCGGGCTGGCTCCGGCAAGGTTCAGGAAGGAATTTTTAAACCACGTGAAAACTTGCATTTATACGCTGGTGGTTTGAACTCACATTTATACATAAATAGGTAGATACTGCTCGATTTTGCCATAGTTCAAGATAGGCTGGATGCAGTCACACGCACAAGTGTCGTTATACTAGTTATGTGTTTAGTAATGTTAATCAGTGAGCTGCAATCCGCTGAATTTAAATAGCTACTTAAACTGTAAGATATTATGGGATGAATGGCTGACTTGATTAGTTTTTGGTACGGTTTATGATAGAAGTAGATATGTTTCTTAGTATTTTTAGAGTCCCAGATTTACAGACATTTAGTGTTGTGTCACCTATCTGGCATGAATACTGAAATGGACCTTTTTGGCGCAGCCGTGAGGCACACAGCACGTAAGTACAATGTATTTTCTCTTTGCTTTTTTTTTCTTAGTTTTTAATTTAATTTTATTTTTTCATTTTGTTTTTTTTTTTTATTATGTGTGCTTATGGAACTGACGTCAAATAAAATTTACTTTTCTTCCTTTTTTTTGTACTTCTAAACACTCTCATTGGAGCTCGTGGCTACGAGTACCATAGTATTTTTTTTTTATTTAAATTGACATAGTCGAAGATGTTGACTTGAAGTTGATATTCATGAAACGTTGCTCCCATTACTAATGATAATATTTAGAAGTCTTCACCCGTCTAGCCTTTTCCCAATTATGTTGGGGTTGGCTCCCAGTCTAACTGGATGTAGCTGAATACCAGTATTTTACTTGCGACTGCCTATCTCACCACCACAACTCAGTTAATACTGGGTAGTACGATACCCCTTGGTAAGACTGGTTGTCAGACTTTCGGGCCACTAACTACCAGCAACGACTGTCAAAGATCTACAAATGACAGCCGGGACGGCTTAACGTGCTTTGCGATACACGGAGGAAACTTGGTATGTAATGGTTGGTTTACCTATGCACGGATCAACCTAACCAAGCTTAACCTGAAGATTAACCTTAGCGACAGTTATTATTTAGCCACAAGCTCCTCCGAAAGTTACTATGTATTATGTAACTTCACATAATATATAACATTTCTTATCAATCCTTATCTCAAATCTATGGAATGTCTAAAGTTACTCAAACAAAACAATAAAAGAACGACCTCACTCACACCGCCACTAGCTCATTCACGCGTGCTATTACAAAATTATGACCAACCCGACAAGCTCCATTGAATGGTCGGAAGTAAATGCTTCCTACACTCGCGAATCTCTTAGAAAATGTTACAATGTTACGCAACGGTGTGATATAAGGCCTTACGTTTGGTTTGCCATGAGAGTTGTTCTATTGTTTGGGGGTTTCAAAATACTTATTAAGATGATGGAAGATGGATATTTATCTATGGTCCAATTACTCAAGTGATGGGTTCCCTATAGCAAAAATACCACTTATTTCTTCTTACTCCAAATAATCATTTGCTGGGTATAGTTCTTTCATTTTCTGTGCCAGACTCCACGCCACGACATGGGACTTAATACATAACTGACAAAATGTGTGTGTGGATGTACTATTAGGTACATCTCTGCCTAACCCTTTGGATTACAGGCGTGTTGTTATGCTATTTCTGCGATGGTTTAAGAATAAAATGTTAGAGAAGAGATGAGCAGGATTTCCTTCCCCGTCAAAATTGCCGCAGCATTCATTGTAGTCTGGGCGATCAAATCAAACCCACTAACATCCTTGAGAATTAATTAGTCTTTAACCACGGTATGAGCTGTTTTAGTATACCTTATGGCGATACGAAAGACGTTTCCTACCATCAAGCTGGTGATTTTGATAAAATCTCTTCAGCATTTACATTTGTTAAGAAATCAAAGAATGATGTTCATCCCTGACCAAGATTTTGAAGCAATATTTTGATTCAAAAGAGTGTCCATGGAGTGTCTTGCCCATTCTTCTCCATAGAGATCTACGCTTTGGAATGGGCAACTACAGTACTTTTACAAGTTATTATGCCTTGTGTCTGTGACTGTAGCTTCGCCTTCTTTGTTTTTTGACATTCAAAAGTGCCTGTTATGGTCTAATTGAAATAAATGCTTTGAGTTTGAGTTTGAATCAGGTGATACATACATAATGGAATATTTCTTAGTTCTGAAAATGTGAATCCGCCATGATTTTACGATTTATTCCATTCTAATACCAAAAACTAATACCACTGGTATTTGATTCAACTCTTATTTTTTTTCTATTCCGAACGGATACCACTTTTTAAATAATTTAATTTAATGTACGAACGAATACCAACAACTTGAATTTGGTACAGTCAGCGCAGTCAAACCTAATCAAAGTAAATTTGTTTTTCAATATTTTTATGTAATCGTAATATAATGCTTAAAACTTTCCAAATTCACTTCACTCCAATATTTTTACAAAGGTTAGCATAGGTAAGAGTAGTTTTAGTGAATCATCTTGCTATTTTTTTTACCTGCGAGAAAGGGTGAGTTTGCTCTATTGTTCCAAAATTCGAAACAACCAATCAGAGTCAAGTGTGACTGGAATGTTGTGCTTTGACTCGGAGAGAAATTTTATCTACATAAATTCCTCAGTACATTTCCGTGCGGTGGCGGTGGCGTATTGGTATCAGAGTGACAGTGATTTTTATTTATTAAGTGAGTATATTAATTTGTTCTTTTGTATAATTTACTTCTCTTTATTAAAATTAGTGTTATTTAAAATACCTATTATTTGATTTTTTTATCATAATCCAATCAAATGTAAAAGTTACATACAATATATAATTTTTTTTAGATATGTCTGAGGAAGCTGATAATCAGCCCTCAACATCTTCGGGAAAAACAGGAAGCTTGACTTTCATAACAAGAAATGGTGGCTTGGTTTTAATGAGAGCTGGTTACCAGTACACAAAAAAAAGGGAAAATAAAAATGGATGGACCCATTGGAGATGTGTGAATGTTAAAGAGTGCAGTGGATCTTTACAGATAAAGGTATGTTACCAACTTCTTACATAGAGTTTAACTGGCTTATTTATAATGGATTAGTGGAGCTTTATAAGGCCTTTGTAGGAAGCTTGTTAAAAAAATGGTATTCATAATCGTATTTTAGAGGTAAAAACACTCTTTATTTCTCCATTAAAGTTAATTTGATTTAAAGAAGCCATGACCCTTCTTTAAACGTTCGTTAACAATAAAATGGCCGACATCAATTCTATTCTATTTCTTTAAATGGCAATTAGTACCGATGCCGTTGTCGACAATTCTGCCATTGTCAAAAGTGAATTGGAATAGCAAGAGTAAAAAAAAAACACTAGATAAACAAAAAAAAAAGGGAAACAAATGGCCGACATCGATCAGTTGTTTCGTGTTTGACGTTCGGTTTACAATGTCAGTCAGTTAGTATTAAAATACCTACTTTAAAATCCCTACATAGCATTGTGGTTGTTCGCGTATAAAATTGTATTAGCAGAGATTCGATGCATTTTATCTGGATGACGAAGAATTTCGTAAATGGTACAGTTTTTCCAAAGAAACGGCTGCTTTTATAATTAATTTAGTCGGTGGTGTGGTACTTCACCAGAATTACAAGTATTAACGGCAACGGCCTTTGCCGCTTTTTCCCAGATTGCATGATAACAAATTCAACAAATTGTTCAAAAGACTAGGTAGTTCAAACTATTCCCTCCTTTACCTTGGTGTACGTTTTTTATGACAGTGTTTAAAAATGCATAGACAAATTTTCTGTGACCAGAGGCAAACAACGTTAAAATCGACTAAAATCGCATATTTTTCTACAAAATGGCAACATTGTGTACGATAGTGGCGTTTAGTTATGGGAGCTCTAAGAAACGATTATGAATAAGAATTTTTATCGAACGTTCGGTAGGCTTAAGGTGAATGCTCCAGGGTAGCCCGCGAAATTCAAATTTCCGTACGTTTTTTGCAATTTGCAGCTGAGTATCGGATATTTTATTAACAGAAACTAAATTCGCGGTACTGGCATGTATGTATTTACACAATTATACTTATTAAAACCTTCAATATAATTGTCTAACTTAGAGAAAAGAGAAAATGTGCCATTTTAATAATAACTTTACGTTTAATATAAATTTTAACTTAGTGGGTTACATTGATAAATTTAACTAATATAATGATATAAATACATACATGCCAGTACCGCGAATTTAGTTTCTATTTACCATACTATCCCATACTGAGCTGCAAATTGCAAAAAACTTACAATAATTTGAATTTTGCGGGCCACCCTGGAGCATCCACCTTAAAACATGTTTTAACTAATGAAGGTTTATACCTTCGGTAAGCGTTATATTATGAATAAGACAGTTAGTGTTCCATCTTTCAATATGTATTTTTATCCGAAAACTATTTTGCTAAAGCTATTTTGTTGTCCTCACAGGATGGCAATATTTCCAATGAGAAAAATCATAGCTGCGAGCCCGATGAATTCAAAAATGTAATGGCAAAAAAGCTGGATGATTTAAGAGATAAAGTGATGAAGTCTGATTTCGCCCCAATACCAAACATATATAACAAATTCAAATCACAATTCTGCGCTACTGAATCAGATTTGGTGAGAAATATCCCATCGTTTGCAAACATCAAATCAAAATTGTATTATGCAAGAAACAACGCAGCTGGTGTAAAAAAAATTAAATGTAAATCAATTGATGAAGTAGAAGTTCCATTACAATTTAGAGATTTTTTGTTTTACGATTATAAAGATGAGTCTTCCAATACCCGAATAATAATCTTGGTCAGTCCAAATCAACTAGAGAAAATTCCGAGCATTAAATTTTTTGAAAGCGACGGAACATTCGATTGCACCCCTGAGCCTTTTGTGCAGTTATATACTATCCACGGAGATCTGGGAAGTGACGAAGATCACACTCGTATAGTTCCTCTTATTTATGTTTTACTTAACAAAAAAACAGAAGAAACATACAAAAAATTATTTGAAATTTTGAAACAAAACATTCCTGGGTGGGGGAACCCGTAAAATTTTTAACAGATTTTGAGCTAGCCGCAATGAACGCCATTACAATTGTTTTTCCGTCAGTTGTGATTAAAGGATGCTACTTTCATTATTCCAAAAATGTATGGAAAAAAGCAAAACAGTTGGATCTGACAAAAGATGCTATCACCCAAAGACATGTAAGACTTTCAGCTTTACTGCCTTTACTTCCTCGTAAATTCATATCAGAAGGATGGTGCTACATAATGGAAGACTGTCCTGATACTGACGCCATTCAAACATTTAATGACTACATGGTGTCACAATGGCTAGAGAACGAGAGTTTTGTAGACATTTGGTGCGTTCATGGTGAACGCCATCGAACCACAAATGCCGTAGAATCTTGGCATAAGAAATTAAACTCGGCTGTGCCAAAGAATGCTAATTTATATCAGCTTCTGAACGTGCTGAAAGAGGACGCAGATTTACAAACAGTGGTTGTTACTCAATATAAATCAAACGCACCCCCCGCAAAACGATGTGCACAGACAACTATTATGAAAAATTCGTGGATCACATACGTAACTGACCAACTCCTCAAAAACAAAATCTCCGTAGGTCACTGCTTAGAAAAATTAAGGGTTTAGCTACTAATTGTTGAAATATAAGAAATTATTTACACGTCATTTAGCTGATTATACTAATAGTTGATTTTCTGTGATATTTTATAATTCTTAGATTATAAGTGAATTATTCATATATGACGTTTTTGCAAAAAAAAATTGCTGATTCATTGCTATATAGGTGAAGAATGACTGATTTGATTAAACAAAAAGTTGATTTTCTGTGAAATTTTACAATTGTTAGGTAAGGTTAGAATTCATTGCAAAAAAAATTGCTGATTCATTGCTATGTAAGTGATGAATGACTGATTTGATTATACAAAAAGTTGATTTTCTGTGATATTTTATAATTGTTAGATTTAAAGTGAATTTTTCATATTAGATATTATTGCAAAAAAAAATGCTGATTCATTGCTATGTAGGTGATGAATGACTGATTAGATTATACAAAAAGTTGATTTTCTGTGATATTTTACAATTGTTAGATAAAAAGTGATTTATTTTTGTTAAAAATTTACCTGACATAGTTGTTATGCGATAGGTAGACGTGAATAATTACGTACCTGTCTAATAATAACTATGTCAGATAAATTTCAATATAAATTAAGAGTTAATTTTTTGAGATATTTTGTAATTTTTAGATTGTAAGTAAATTCTTCCTGTTTGATGTTTTTGCAAAAAAAATATTATACAGGTATAGAGAGGAACTAAAATTATATTAAAGTTGATTATTTAAGTGATATTTTATCATTGAACAAGACGTTTGCTAACAAAATTTGATTTTTTTGGAGTTATCTGTTTTTTTTTTCAATTAAAGGTCTTATATTTACATACAAAGCATTTTTACTGACTGTACCTTATATCTTTGAACTTGTTTTGGTATTAGTTTAAACAATGGTATCGGTTCGGAATAGAAAAAAAATATGAGTTGAAACAAATACCAGTGGTATTAGTTTTTGGTATTAAAATGGAATAAATCGATTTTACTCGTAGATACTTCAAACTAAAGGAGTTTGTGTATAGTTACTTGAGTGAGGTTTCGGATGCTTAATGATCATATGATGTCCAGAATGCTTGATTGAGGTCTTCGTGAAGGGTCCTTTTCCACTGTTTGCCATAAATCATAGTAAAGGGCATCCTACTACATGTGATATTGGATACCTTCCATAAAGCAATACAGCATGTAGGTAATTAGAGAATTTCAAGTTTCAGTAAACACGGCAGAGGTTAAAGATCTTATCCAATAGTGATAGGATCCGCTAGTGTTTCATCCAGCGCCTAGGCAAGTTTATTTACGTGGTATATTTTGAGAAGAAGACAAAGATTAGGTATCTTTAAAAAAAACACTGGACTGCCTCTTTGATCTAGTGGTTGCAAGCCGGACTACTGAACATGAAGTCCTGGGTTCGTTTCCTAGGTTGGGCAAAGTGTTATTGGGTTTTTCATCTAAAATTTCTCTGTAACAGCCACAGAGTCTGGAATTTGTGCCCTGTTGATGGCAATAGGCTCGCCGCCTATTACATGGGACTTAGACATAACTGGCGAAATGTTGGTTCATTCGATGCAACCCAAATGTCGCCTGTAGTTTTCGCGAGGCGCCGCGAGAGGGCGCTAATTTAGTTACTACAAAATATATTATGATCTGTGCTATCCGTCATCTTAACTTGAGACAACTTCCTGCTCTTCATATCGACGACCCAAAAAAGAATTTACCTGTGTAAAGATAAACTTCCGAAACTCCGATTATTAAAGTTTATGTCAAGGAAATTCGACGTTTAATTGAAGAATACGCGATGCTACACATCTGCTTAACTGTTCGGAGAAATACAAGCGTTATGATATGTTATTAAATAGTGTTTTGCGAATAAACACTAAAACTCCAAAGCTACGAAAAGCCTTGCTCATAACTCAATCTTCATGAATCAAGGAACCCTAATATCACGCGTACCGCTCCGAGAGACAAAATAATGGTCCCTATTAAATAATCAATAGCATTATATGCTAATGTTACAGAGCGCTTCCCATGGTGGGCCATTGTTCGTCATCGTTCGCCACCGTGTACAGGGGAACAGTGACCCAGAAACAATTGTTTGTATTTGACCTTGTCTGTGGTATAGTGCAGTATTGGAGGAAAAATATAGAGCGAATGAAGAATATTGTAAGGTGTTTTTCGTTCATGAACTCTAAAGGGTTTAACAAGACCTTAACGAAGCCGAAAGGTTCTTGTTCTCCCCGTCATTGCGATCACTTTTTTGTTCTAGACCATACCTGGGAACCTTCTAGTTACGGAGATATTGGGGGTCAAAGTTCCAACTTTTTCACTAGTTTTTTTTTAATGTGTTTAACGTCAGATGTTTACTGCAAACACCTCCACGTCCCCCGTACTATTCAATCCATCCATCAGAACAATGTTTCGAATACGTTACATTGAGTCTTATCATAAAACGTGATTTTTCACCCCCAAAAAAAAAGTCGTTTCCCAGCAAACATTTTTGCGTAAAGTTACTTAGTTTGATGTACACAATGCTTGGTTGACGATTTCGTTAAGGGTCTTGTTACACCCACCCTGTATAGAAAACATATCCTAGCAGTCTAACCAGATGCAGCTGAATACCATTATACGGGCCCCTGACTACCTAATAACTGTCAAAGATCTACCACGGCTTGACGAGCTTTCCGAGGCACGGAGGAAACTCGGTATTTAATAGGTAGTCACCCATCCACGGACCAACCTAGACAAGCGCGGCTTAATCTGAACATCGACCCGAGCGGCTATTATTGTTTATCTACGAGCCACCTCTTCCTATGAGTATCACAAAGTACAATGTCTAAAATACCACTGCAGATAGAAACATAATTAATCTTTGACTGTCAATGGGTCGCTCTTGAGATCATCTCCTTGGTAATTTAAGAAGTAGATATCACTATATTCGAAATTAAAGCGTATGAAATGGCATTAGATTAAGCATGTAGAATATTCAAAATATATAACAAATCATGCATCGATAATTTTTTAAATATGTTCCACATAAAAGTGATTTATTACTGTCTGAAATCATTAACTTTTACTAAACCATAGACGAGCTCACGAGACCAATGGGTAGCTAAGTCCACTTTAATTTTTAATAACTGTAGATTTAAATCGAAAGTGTTCATTTTGGTAATTGTCCACTTTAGTTAATCTGTTCTCAGACATCTAAAATAAAGCAAACTAGTTAATTAGTAACAGAAAAAACGATAAAATAGATTTACATACTAAAAAGTATGTCAAGATATCAAGTTGCAATATTAAAATGCATGTGTAGTCGGTGTAGGTATTGCCAATTTCAAAAAGCGATTACCCCAAATTCAATAAAAAGGAAATCTTTGGCACTCCAAATTCAAATCTTTATTTTATTCTATTCGCGCCACAGACCACTGTGGTCAGAAAGCGACATCTAAGTGAAAGTAGAAAAAAGAAATATTTTATTTAAAATTTCACATTCCTAAAACATTTCGTTCACACGCGTAATGTTATTATCTTGTGTTCATGGTCTAACAACCACGAAATCTTGTTATTAAACATGTTGTCATAGTAAATTGAAATATACAACATCAATTTGGCGCTCTTTATTGCCGTCATTTTGGACTTTAGCGCGAAGATGGACCGATGTTGCCCTCACAACAAAAAAATCTTTATTGCACATATTTGCTTGCACAATTACAATGATTTCTATTGTTGGTTTAACTGTGAATAAACTGTTGATGGTAAGCTATCAAGTTTTATTGTGTAACTTTGAGGTATGGCGGACAGAGGTTGTTTACCTTTAAATGTATGAATCCAAGTCATAACTGATTTTATAACCATCGTATACTGTTACGAGAAATGTTACTCGTTACGCTAGTCTTAGTTTTACGGTTTTAGAGAAGAATAAGGTCATATTTCGATATAAATAAAGAATAAATCACACTAACCATTTAAATAATGATTAATTCCTTTTATGGAAAGTCTAACAGAGAAAGAAGAAAGTTTGTAAAATTTTATAAATCGAATCACATTCCTTCCACGCCTTCGAAATTCAAAATGAGGTAAAAACAGATCGAACTTAACCCAGGCGCCTGCGATTGGTGTCGCATAGCAAATACATAATTGCAACTTTATTTTCTTTGCGTCATTATGAACTATATTGTAACAGTAATAAGGGATAGTATCGCTTGCTTTTCCTACTACTTAAAGAAGGCGACGTGAATGTCAAGTACAAGAAATCGATTATAGTGGTTAGCTAATTTTTGGTCACTTTCAAGTCGCGGCCAATGGCATCAGTAAAAGACAATTTGCATTTTATTAAACGAGTCTACTGTTCGTGCCACATATTCTATCATCTTCCTATCAGTTTGTTAAAAAGTATGACAATCTATAAAACCTTCTTTATGAAAAAAAAAATGTGTAGGCATTAGTTTTTTTTTTTAAAAGTAATCATTCAATGTATTCGGGTCATAGCGCCGAGTTGAGAGTGAAACTGCATTTTTTTTGTGTATACCCACAAATACCGTCTGTGGCAGTGCTTCGAACTGGACAAAATATTTAATCACACATTTGTGT
The DNA here is from genome assembly GCA_947578425.1 of Eugnorisma glareosa. Lineage (NCBI taxonomy): Eukaryota > Metazoa > Arthropoda > Insecta > Lepidoptera > Noctuidae > Eugnorisma > Eugnorisma glareosa. The sequence continues at coordinate 5,845,111 of OX387981.1, forward strand.
ATTTAACATACTTTTTCACGATTTTCTCGAGATATTGCGAATTTTGGTGCGTAAATAGTTTTTTACGCTTAAACTAGTTTTTTTTTTAATGTTTAATGTGAGTTAACCTTCACCTGAGTCTGTTAAATCGTGTAAATATTTTTTAGTATATGATTTTGTATAAAGAAAATGCAAATTTGCGAATTTTTAAGTTCATAACTTAACTTCAATCTATATCACTCAATTTCCAATAACTACTCGCAAAAAAACAAACTGGTCTATTACTTTGTCGACAAACAAACGCCAAATAGCCCACAGTGCGTTACCAGTTACGTAGTCGAGTTAATTACAAAGTACTAACCATAGAATTATAGGCGAAGCCAGCATTCTAGGTCAATGTGGCTGATCAGATGTCTATGACCGAACGTGATCATTTTGAGCTGGTTGGCTGTGGGTACTAGAGCCCGATTACAGGCTAACTTGGTACTTTGGAAGCCGTGATCTTGATTGAAAATAGTGGTAGTAGTTGGTGATAGATTTAAGTGAGGAAAAGTGGTGTTTTGGTAGTTAACGTGTGGTTTGAGGGTGGCTATCAATATGCTTATTAGTCTCCCAATATGCACGTCAAACTATTCTGGTCGCCTAAACCTCAGTCCAGGACAACAACATCATCAACATCATTATTATCTGTCTAGCCTTTTCCCAACTATGTTAGGGTCGGCTTCCAGTCTAACCTGATGCAGCTGAATACCAGTATTTTACATGAAGCGACTGCCTATCTGGCCTCCATAATCCATTTAGTAATGTTTTATATCCCTTGGTAAGACTAGTTAATCCAGGATAACATTATCTTTAAACTACTATTACATGAAGGTTTAAGTAAATACAAAGGTTCTTGCGGTATTTGTCGGAGAAGGCGAAACACAGAGGGAACTGCAAGAAAATGGGGAGAAAACGGCCCCGCAGTAAGACATCACGAGTTAACAAAAAAGTTACTTAGATCAGATGTTAAAACCGCGACCTGAGACTTTCACAGTCAGTTATTAAAGTCCTACTACGGAGATTTATAAAGTAGAAAAAAAAATTGTCTTAACCTTTTGCCAATTTCATTTATGACATCTGGTACATGCTGTTAAAAAAAGAAAGCCTCATTCAACAGAGTCATAATTTGTTAACTGTATATTCGGCAATGAAAAAACGAGTCTTGTAAACTTGAATGAGATGGCCATCGCAAAATTTACTTTCGACGAAATGTTTCTTACAAATCTTTTAGTCAAGTTACTATGGAATGCTGTAATACTAACGGTTTACTAAAGAAAACCACTAAATAGTGACGTCTTTCACGATCTATTATACCTTTCATTTGTAAATAAAAAAATACTACAACAAACATTCTTTCACAACCCGGCAAAATCGAAAGTGTTTGAAAAGTGTGAATTGGGAAAAAAGTTTGCCTAAGCGCTGGCAATTGTCGACCTACGGACAGGGTTGCCAGACTTTTACTTAGTATTTTTCCCAGAATATTGGGTAATACGCAAACAATAAGTATTTGAACTTACAATTATTTGAGATTTTGGTTTAATAATAGTTTATTTTGTAATAAAATAATTGTTGAATTTTTTATTTATATTTTCAAACAGCTTCATTTTTAAGTTTTCATATAAAATCACAATGTTAAAAGTTATTGTGGGTGGTTTCGTCTGTGTGAGCTTCTAGATAAGTCTTCAAATCAAAGTTATAATTACTGTCATAACAACTTAGTCTACTTTTTGTCTCAAACCATTATCCTGATAATCATCATAACCTTCACAAGAGCGCCATATTAAACATAATAGGTATAATAATTACACAAATGATCGCCCACACGGCCATTATCCATTGTAAATTGCTCAATATTGACCTAACGACCACATCTGATGCAACTGTACCAAATATAAAAGATTAATATCGACTTAAAGATTGATATCTAAGTTTTGTCAGTCCATTATTTAAAAGATGAAAAAAGTAGTGAGTAAGTTTATGACCGGAAAGGGAGAATTTTTCTTTGTGCATTTAATGTAGTGGAGTTCAGGTAGGCAGTCGTTCCATTTAAAATACTGGTACTCAGTTGCATCCGGTTAGACTGAAAGGTGACCCTGACGAAGTTGGGAAAAGGCTAGGCAGATGATGATGAATAATGTTTTACCCGCAACTAGGAGAAATAAAAATAAATCATCTGGCAACCCTGAACAATCGAGGTCATAGTAAAAGCGAAAAGCGCGAAACAGGTTTTGATTCGAATTTGGGTTCGTGACAGGTTGTTTTCTCTTGCCCCGAGGCTTCACCGCAGCTGGCTGATCGAGATGCCAAGCACGAGCCTGGCAAAGAGTGAGGAGTTTATTTATTTTATTGTTTTCACTTGGTGACAGTAATTTAAGCAACTGATTTGAAATTGCGCGAAGGAATTCGGTTCACTTCGGTCAGTGACTTTACATTTTGTCCACATCAAATTATATTTTTGGGACTTATTTATACGAAGTCAGGTAAGTAATATAATGTTTGTTTCAATCAAAATCAACTTTTGAAAGCAATGTTAAAGCATCAGGTCATTAACTATAGAATACCTACCTGCTTTGCAGTACCGATTTTCTAGTTGACATAGCTGCGCACAGTTCAAAGAAATGTCGATTCTGGTATTGCTTAATTTCAGAAGAAGAGAGTTCATGAATTAAAGTATGTACAGACGCCAGCACATCAGGCTACTACAATCTGTCAAATTTCTTTAATCGATTTTCAACTTTATCCCTAAAGCATTAGCTTCTAGGTTCATTGGGAAAATTTGACAGTTTCTGGTAGCTTTATGTGCTGCGTCTGTACATCATATAAAGCCATTGCGGGGTTTTACTTTGTATGGACTATAAAAAATAAGCTTTACTTAATTTGGACCAAGATCTACCTTTTGAAAGCATATTTTGTACGAATTTATGCGAAGTCTAAATGTGATACCAAGATTGCATGCATTCGAGCCGTAAAGAATCAAAAGGTTTAATAAAAACAGGAATCCGTAAGGAACCCTAAATAATCATCGTTAAAAGTCAAGGTACATCATACTCGCAATATTTAAAGCTAGCAATTACGTATTTATTTTTATTGCAACACTTGACTTCACGGATTTAAAATAATTTGAAAGTATTTATGGTAACTTATTCCTGGACTTACATTCTTCATCCTTGTCAAATGTGGCCATCAGAAGCTTTCAGTTTGGATTTTAACTTTCAAGCCAATTCGAAATCTCGTCTCCAAATTTTAAATTAAATTAGACCTTGGAAACTTTGTTAATCTAACAAAAGCCGAAAAATCTTACTCGTAGACACTCTACTCTACTCGACTATCATTTTGTCAACTAAGCAGTTATTCCATATTGAATATTTACAACTTTCGTATTTCTTTATTGAACTCGGTGAAAGAGGAAATCTTGGCCATAACCAAAACATACATGGAAAGGCTGGAGAGGTATCCAAATAAACAGGCCGCTGGATTGACAACACGCACGTACACACGGCTACACATGAAGCTATACATTTCCAGTATAAGCTGACATCGCATTGTACGGAAATCATATACAATGCGAGATCAGCGTAAACTGGAAATGTATAGCTTGATGTGTAGCCGTGTGTACCAAAAACGTCTCAAAAGAAAAGACATTCTGTCTGTAACCTCTTGAGTCAGCATAAATACATGCTACACCTATGAGTAGTTGCTCTCGCTGGAGAGCACACTCCAACTGTAAAATGTCACTTACCACATCTGCTTAAAGTAGGTACTTAAGGCTGATTGCAATACAAAAGAAAAAAAAAACTTTCGATACCAACAGATTTTCAAAACATTACTTCGAAATTCAAACTGTAGGAACCCACCCTGTGTTTTACCTTAAAAACAAATGCATTCTAATTTCAAATTGTCTGCTGTCACTTGAACGAGGTTTCAAGTGAACTATGGAAGTTTTTGAAGACCTTTTCCTAGACCAATTTTCATCAACAACGCTTAACAAAATCAATTATCCTTCTACGATTAAAACAGTAACACTTAAATTGACTTTTAACAAGCTTTACGAACAGCTTTACGAGTACAATCTGGTTCTAACGAGTGCGAGTAGGTGAGTAGTTGGTACAGGAAACCCAGTTATACTCAGATGAAAGTAAGGCCGCGACGAGGTCACTTGAACTGGTCTGATCTTATTTGTGTTATTTGTAGTCTGCAGGGACTTTGATTGTGTCCCTTTTACGTGTTGGCGACATTGTTGATTGGAAACTTCCTTTTTTTTAAGGTATTTTGAGTATTTTTAAGTCGTCTAGAGGATCCTTAAACAACAACAAATGCCGTCGAATCGAATGAGCCGACACGAACAAGTGTCCATCAGAAGAAATCAGAATGATTTTAAGTTTAAGGATTCCATGAATTTTTATGCCCGTTTTTCTCCCTAAGAATGAAGCTTTGGAAAGGTTAAATAATTGATACTCTATGCAAGTTGACATTTCGATAGAAATTAGTGTTATTGGTGATTGGATTCCAATTTGGTGTGTTTTTCTATATCGTTCCGAAATATGTAGGTAGCATTTGCTCATTAATTTTGCTGAAGTCACATATTGCCCAGACAGCAAACTGTCAATGGAGTTGGCTGCAATAGATAACGATCGCAAAACAACTGAATTCGGTTGCTTTGCGAATGCGGATTTAAGGTGGAAACCGACACCGACGGGTCGCGTCCGGCTCGCGTCCACCTTAAATCCGCATCGCTAAGGCTTTGCGACCGAATTCGGTTGTTTTGCGATGGCTATCTATGTCGAGACAGCAGGCTTAAGCTATGAAAGCTTTTGCCACTAAGCCCTCAGGGTATCAAAAATATTCGCAGAGACAATTTTAATATTCCCCATCATATAAAATCCATAAAAATATAACCTTGACATTGATTTGATTCAATACGTATTATTACGAGTACATACCAACCATTATCCATTACATTCCACATACCACACTTTAATACTCTCTCTGAGACCATTAAATCTCCATCAGTGGGTTTTCTAAAACTATCTATACCATCACGGATGAATCCTATAAGTAATGGAGACATTCTTTGTATGCTATAGGCAATAATGTTAGTCATTTCACGCAGAAATACCTAGGCAGTATAGGTAGCGTGGAAAAATAAGCTGAGATGAGGTAGAAACCAGTGGCGAAGGTTACATACAACTCGGTTCCTAACGGCTCCCCTTTGAAAAATGGCGCAGTCAGTATTTTATAGACAAACTAGCTGTTGACCGTTGCTTCGCTCGCGATTTGGTCGGAAATTATCTCACGGGTACGTTGTAATTATAGTCTATGGCACTCGGGGATAATGTAGCTTCCTATTAGTAGAAGAGTTTTCAAAATTGGTTCAATAGATCCAGAGATTACCCCCTACATACAAATTTACAAACAAATTTTATCTCTTTATAATATTAGTAGGTATAGATAATAAATAAATAAATTCACATTAAAGATATGTACCCCTGCTTACTTCTTACAAAAAATGACCCTTCACTACTGGCTGGAACAGAGATTGTATTGTGAGCTTTTGTGATTTAACAAACTATATAGTGTTGTGTTTTCGGACTTTGTATACAGTTAAATGCCGAGCCTCGAAAAGCACGTTAAGCCGTTGGTCCCGGCTGTCATTTATAGATCTTTGACAGTCCTTACAGGTAGTCAGTGTTACCAGTCTTAGCATGGGGTTATCGTATTACACAGTGGTAACTGGGTTGTGGAGGTCAGATAGGCAGTCGCTCCATGTAAAATACTGGTATTCAGCTGCATCTGGTTAGACTGGAAGCCGACCCCAACATAGCTGGGAAAAGGCTCGGCAGATGATGATTTACACAGTTAAATATGTTGAAGAATTTTTAAAAAGGACTACAATCCTTTTGATATAAATATGATGTTGGCGAACCCCAACCACTTTTCTAATAAGTAAGATTCAAGTAAACAGCTTTAGAATAAGCCAATTATTTTCTTTTAAAGCATATTTTTTCTTAACTTCTAGTTCAATTGATTTGTATTATTTTTTAGTCTTTCATCTAAAGGATGTAACAAGACCCTTAATGAAGCCGAAAGGCACTCGTTCTCCCCATTATTGCGATATTTTTTTAGTTCTAGACCATACCTGGTAACCTTCTAGTTACGGAGATATTAGGCGTCAAACCTTTTCCCAAGATTTTTTGTAAATAAAGTTTTGCGTAAAGTTACTTAGTTTAATGTACATAGTGCTTGGTTGACGGCTTCATTAAGAATCTTATTAAACCCTATGTGTATATTTATTTATTTATTAAATTAAATAATTCTAATTCCTACCACACTTTATCAAAGCTTTTCGTCTCTCATTTTGTATTTCCCACAAAACTTTCCACATAATAATATCTTCACCTAAATCGAACTATCTATAAAACAGTAATGATGATCGTCAATTGTCCCGTTGATCGACGCGTGCGCAGCTGCCTAACGCGGACATTAGTGGACGCCTGTCACACCGTACCGTAACTAAAGCGTTGGGAATTGATTCGGCGAACAATAGGCTTGATATAGAAGTGTGGATTGTTCGGCGATACGGTGAATCTGTTGTTGTGTTTTCTAATCTCCATAGATTTGTCTTTAATGGTTTAACTTTCACTAAGACAAAACCATGATTGGCAAAGTTAAATCAAAAGAAAACGTAAAGACTGTCAAATAAATCGATTGCTAATTGCTGTAGGTGTGCTGAATCCTCTACTAGTTTATTCTTCCTCGTGAATGTGAAGTTCACTTTTTGTATGAATATGTATGTACTTATTCCCTACCTTTATACCTTACCTTATTACCTACCTATAAACTTAAGTACCATTGTTACAAAAAATAAAATACTAATAATAATAATAATAATTATAATATAATTCATTGCTGATGCCTCATTGGTTACCTAAATACCTGTCTTTTAAATTTTGCATGCTTGGTCTTATCCTAGCTAAACATGTTTGTGCCATTTAAATTTGTACCTAACACCTTTGTATACCATGTTTTACGCAAATAAATATACTATTACTATTACTATTATTACTATAATAAAATTATGGACTTTAGTCTAAAATAAAACTTAATTTATGCATAAAATCAAAGACTATGGTCCATCTTAGGGCCTACGGAAAATAAACATTGATTTGTGATTCTAGAACATTCTAGCTACTTATTCGGAATTCAGTCAACTCCAGCCTTTGCGTGATCATAAGTAGGATCATCTATCATCCGACATCATGCATGCTTATAAAATACCTTCCCAACATAAGATACAAAACCCATTTGCTACATAACGGTGTCACAGGAGGAAATACAAGAGTAATGTAACCGATACCACAGATATGTGGAACATTTTGTATGTAAGGTATATAAGCGTTTCCTTTTACCGGCAAGATATCGGTATGTGGAGGTATGTGGTGGTATATCTTAATGATAGCAATTGCAATGGACTTTCTGGATTTTTATGTAGGTACTTGAAATAAGAACGATCTTCACGTCAAGATCGATGTATTTACATGCTATTTGAGTGAATTCGCAAAAGTACTGTTGTTTATTTTATGTTATAGTGTAGATTAGAGTAGGCTAAATGTTGTTGTTTTGTAATTTAAATATTGTGTTTAGTGTATTTAGGGAACTTAGTATAGAACTTAGGATTGTTAGATGTTATTTTAATTACTTACTACTAGTTTTTTTTTTTTGTTTTTACGTTTATATAGTTTAATTGTAAATAAGTTAATTTAAAGACCGCACTATCGCATTAGGAATACACCTGTAATGATAGTTGTAATGGAGATTTCAATAAATAAATAAATAAGATATCGACTGAGGTTGAAAATGTTCTAATTTTTGTGAGAGCCGCAGTCACAGACGGAGTCTGGATTTGTGCCCGTTTGATGGCAATAGGCTCGCCTCCTATTACCCACATGGAACTTAAAACGTCACTGGCGAAATGTGGGTGTACTAAATATTAGGTACACCTCTGCCAAACCTTTCGGGAATTAGAGGCGTGATATTATGTTATAACGTTATGGAATACCTTTAATAAGAAGTCTACCCACTCCATCGTAACATACCATGCTAAGAACGTGTCACGGGTGAACTCCTTCATAGATATCAACTATTAGTTTTCAGGGTTTTTCGTTTAGCTCTCACCTTCCCTTGCATTTCTATACCGCTACCTATCCTTTACGATTATCAGTCGTAAACATACAAGCTCTTCAACACACAACAATGAGCCTTTCCCTTCGTATCACTCCCTCACGAGGAACGTTCTCGAGGCATCAAATACCAAGGCCATGCGACCTTAGATCGCAGTACATGGCTGCTATGCGGAGTATTATGCACAATGCACTCTTATGTGAGATATTTAAGTTATGTTACCCGTGTTGGTAGTGGACAAAAAGTATTTTTTTATGATGTAACCACCAGCAGATGTTGGAGAAACAACAGCCAAGCTGAAGTGGAAATGAGCTGGCCACGTAGCACGAATGCGCCCAGAGTGATGGGCAACAATCTTCACTTATTGGACGCCTGTCGGAGGATATCACCGTCAAGGAAGACCGCGGCGAAGGTGGTGTGAGGATCTGATCTTGTTTGCGGGGCGAACATGGTCAGATATTGCATAGGATAGATAGAGATGTTTGGACGGAGAAAGGGGAGGCCTTTGACCAGCTGTGGGACACACAATAGGCTCGTTTGTCTAATGGTCGCAAGCAAAAAAGCTGTACATTAGGTCCTGAGTTTCCACGGGCTGACTTGTAATGTGATGAAGGGATAAAAGGAAGTGCTTTTTGCTATCAGCTCTCGATGTGTGCAAGGTTAATGTTTATAAAGACAACTTTTAACATCAATAGCAAATGACTAGTTTTTCACATCTGGGTTATGCTTGGGACTTTTCAGAAAGTCAGGAGTCGCAATACTTATATAAGATTAAAACCTTATAAATTTATTCACGGTTCGTTAAAAATTGTCTTAACAGTAGGTATACTTCCTTACAAATTATCATGAAGATCAAGATGTATTCTTCAGATTACATCTTATTGTAGAAAAACTCGTTTTATTACCTGTAACAAAAAAGAAACATTATCGTTATTAAAATATACTTATGAATTCGTTTGTTTGCCTATTTATTAAGTATGGCTGCACAAACTAAAAAGATTCAGAGGATCATTTGATTAACATGTCATTATTCGAGATGAGATCATTCTGCAGTATGAATCGCACGATTCATTCATTTTAAATCCTGTTGACATTAAATATACATCTATACAAATAAATAAATTTGAAGTGCCTGCTTGTAATATCAAAATAACAACTTTTTACTGAATGCATATGAAAATATATAGGCACTTATAACAAAAACACTTTTTTTTTTGTCTATTTGTTCCGGCTAATCTCCGAAACGGCCGGACCGATTTTAACGGGACTTTTACTGGCAGATAGCTAATATTATAAGGTCTAACATAAGCAATTTTTATTTTAGAAAAATAAAAAAAATATTAGGGATCCATGCAAAAAAAAATCCTTAAAATTGGTAACAAAATTCGATTCAAAAAGGGAAATAATATTTTTTATAATAATATCACGCGAACGAAGGTCGCGGGCAACAGCTAGTTCCAAATATACAAATTAATTTGGCAGGTACAATCTGCCTCGTAAGTCTGGCGGTCGCAAGCCCAACTGCTCAGCAAGAGGTTCTGGGTTCGATTCTTGAGTCGGGCAAAGTGTCACTGGGTTTATCCATCTGGCATTACTTAGTAGAAGCCCAGAGACTGTATTTGTGCCCGGTTGATGGCAATAGGCTCGCCCACTTTAGATGGCTTTAACATAACTGGCGAAATGTCGGTGTAATATGGGAACGCCGCCGGCGCTGCCTCAACCTTCGGGAAAGACAGGCGTGATATTATGTTAACTATCAGACCCGTACCAGAAACTGTCACAATTACCTCTAAAATTCCATATAAAAGTATCACAGTGTTTTCTTTTCCAGTGATAGTAAAAGTAATAAATATTCAGTGAATGTGGCCAAAAGGCAATAACCCCAATATCAAGCGATACGTTTTTAGAATAATAACTATCAAACGAATCCTTAAGTTGACATAGATAGAAAGTTTGTAGATCTTGAGGAATTTATATGTGAGTTTTGACCCGTGAGTCAGATGTGTTCTTGACCTGGCTCTGCTTTAGGTTTTTATGACAAAATCTACTTGACGAAAATCTTAAAATCAATGCCAGACAATGCAGTATTTTTTTTATATAAAGGGTGTAAACAAGACCCATAACGAAGTCGAAAGCACTTGTTCTCCCCGTCAATGCCATTTTTTTTTTGTTCTGGACCATATCTGGGAATCTTCTAGTTACGGAGATATTGCATGGGGGACAAAGTGCCAACATTTTCACAATTTTTTTTTTTAATACTCACAACAATCCATCTACCAGCACAGTTTTGAGTGCGTGCAAAACTTGAATTTTCACCCAAAAAAAAAGTCGTTTCTTATTTTGATGTACATAATGCTTGGTTGACGGCTTTGTGAAGGGTCTATTTACACCCTGTATTAATCCCCTTACAGTTAATTAGAGACCGAAAGTTTGTGCGCTTGCCAAGGACGGTTTGTAGATGGGTGACCATCCTAACATACCAAGTTTTTTCCGTGCATCAGAAAGCACGTTAAGCCGTTGGTCCCGGCTGTCATTTGTAGATCTTTGACATTCGTTACGGGTAGTCAGTGCCCCAAAAATCTGTCAACCAGTCTTACCATGAGGTACCGCAAATTAAATGAATATGAATACCGTATTACCTAGGCAGATTATGAGAAAACGAATTTGCATCGTAGTTCATCATTTTTTTCGATGGAATATCACAGAGAGTATTCCATTTATATCAAGAAGTTAATCTGTATTTTACCTAAACTTGATCTATTCCACGTTTACATCAGTAAAAAAGTACAGAACCCCTTCAACTATTTTTTTTGGGATGTTAAATAAAGCCAAAAGGCTACCTGAAATGAGTGTCAAATATAAAAGATTTATGCAATAATTAGAAATAATATCTGCACAGGTGAAAATTGTTTACGTCAACTCACAAAATGTTAATGAACTTAGGAAATAAAATGCAAAACTAAATAAAACTAGCTCACAATCAAATAATAATCTCAAGCAATTAAAGCAAAGATGAACATAGTAATTAAAATCATATCAATTTGAAATAAACACAGTATGCAAATATTAATTGAATAAACTCAAAAAAATAATCGTTTAGTTAATTGCTTGTTTCCGTAAACACTTTGTAAATATTTGTTTCGCTACGAATTGTTCAAATTTACATAACAATAATGGCTGTTTTACACTGAAGCAGAATATGTATGTTGAAGACGTATATAATATTACCTGAACCCCAAAGTTCACAAAAGTTCTGTTCAGTATCTAAAGGGCGTAACAGGACCCTTAACGAAGCCGTCAACCAAGCATTCTGTAAATCAAATTAAGTAACTTTACGCAAAAAATATTGCTGGGAAACGACTTTTTTTTTGGGCGTGTGAAATATCACGTTTTACGGTAGGACTCAATGTAACGCACTCAAAACATTGTGCTGATGGATGGATTGAATAGTACGGGGGTCGTGGAGGTGTTTAAAGTAAAAATATTACATTAAAAACAGGTATATAAAAAAAAAAGTGAAAAGTTGGAATTTTGAGCCCCAATATCTCCGTAACTAGAAGGTTCCCAGGTATGGTCTAGAACAAAAAAAAATATCGCAATGACGGGGAGATCAAGTGCCTTTCGGCTTCGAAAAGAGTCTTGTTACACCCTTTATACAAGCTTGCAAGTCATATCACTGTACTGTTTTACTTTCAGATCGTGTCTTAACTTTATTTGAATCTCGTTCATTATCATCTTTATGGCCTTATCCTTATTTCATCGAAAGCATGTCTTTTTTTCCATACATATCTGTAAGTACACATCACTGAAGTAATCCCCTTTCTAGCTATAACATAAGACCACATTGTACACTTAGTTCGCAATAAATGTTTTGACTTTGACTTTGACTTATATCATTTTCACACAGTCGATCCATCTTATCTTTGGTCTTTTCCAACTCTTACATCCAGATATTTCTGACGATGTTTTCCTCGTTTGTGTGTGTATGCGTGTGTTTGTTACTCCTTCACGCTCAAACGGCTTAACAGATTGGGATGAAGTTTGGTACCAAGATAGCTTATATTCTGGGTTAACACATAAGCTACTTTTGATCTCGGAAAAATGCGGTGTTCCCGTGGGACGATCAAATAACTCAAATATGATTTTGACTAAAATCGACTTTTTGACGACAAAAAGTACTAGGCTAGCATAACTTCAAGGTGTTGTTTATTCAAACGAGTTCTATTAAACAATTTACGAATTACATTTTCATACAATTTATTTCATCTCAGGACCTCCCCTCATACAGCAACACTCCATCATCTGCCTAGCCTTTTCCCAACTATGTTAGGGTCTGCTTCCAGTTTAACCGGATGCAGCTGAATGCCAGTATTTCACATGGAGCGACTGCCTATCTGACCTCCACAACCCTTTTAGTACTGGATAATACAATATCCCTTGCTAAGACTGGTTGTCAGAATTTCGGACCACTGACTACATGTAACGACTGTCAAAGATCTACAAATGACAGACAGACACACGGAGGAAACTCGGTATGTAATGGGTGGCCACCCATCCACGGACCAACCTAGGCTAGCGCGGCTTAACCTGAAGATCGACCCCCGAGTGGCCGTTATTATTTAGCCACTAGCTCCTCATACAGCAACACTTTAAAAATATTAAGCTTAACATCAATTAATCACTTATTACAAATTATCACTCACTCAACACTTTTAGTGACTCCAAGCGTAAAACTAACACTTTTATTATACAAGTATGGCGAAGAATGAGTTCATGAGAGATTACAGCATCACATACTGTATTTGTTCGCACATTATAGCCATCGCGTGCGCATCGATCTACACCACGAAGATCGTGTGTGGTTCATGGTATGAGATGTAGCGGGGATGTCTACTGTTCCTGGTGTTGAACATCGAGAAAAAACCTTAATTTTGTCTTTTACCTAGAGCGATAGCAATAGGTGTAAAACACATAATATAAGATCTTCAATGTACATTATTAAGAATTATATTTATTCTATAGTTTTAAATTTATTAATTAAAATAACCTAAAGTAAATAACCTAGCAACAAACTTAAAAAATGGCGTCAAAAAACTCCTCTAACGCTGTCAACTGGTAATGTACCCAAGAGACTGGCGGCGTTGCCACGTTGTATGGCAACGCTAAGCCTTTGGCCAAGGTAAAAGCCAGCCCTTGGGTCACGGGAAGTGTCAACTAAACGTTTTGAAATATCCTTGAAAAGGCTGTGAGCACTCGGACCCAACGGTCCTAGAGTTTGAACCCCAAACGGCTCGAAAATATAGTTACCAATGAGGTTACTAAATTAAGGTTTATTTATTCTAAGGTTAGATCTTCAATTATATTTTTTAGTCTCATTTTATAGGGATCTGTTTTGTTGGAATGAAACCCGTAAATAAGAGTTCACTAAGAGCCTTGTTTTAATAAGCGCTCTAGCTCATGATTAGGGTTTCATAGCCAAGGGGTAAAAACTAAACCCTATTACTAAGACTCCACTGTCCGTCTGTCTGCCTGGCTGTCTGTCACCAAGCTGTATCTCATGAACCGTGATAGCTAGACAGTTGAAATTTACACAGATGATGTACTTCTGTTGCTGCTATAAGAAAAAATACTAAAAACAGAATAAAATAAATGTTTAAGGGGTGCTCCCATACAACAAACGAGTATTTTTTTAGAACAGAACGCTTCGTGTACTGTCGCATCGTTGGGCAAAGGCCTGCCCCAATTCCTTCCATGAGCTCTTGTTTCGTGCCTCCACGAACCAGCCCTCGCGGTACGCGTCCAGATCGTCTCGCTACCTCTTTCTGGGCCGACCTCGACGGCGCCGCCTAGCTTATAAAAAACCTCTCATTTACAGACTTATATCAATATTGCTGCAAGATCCTTGTTTACTTACGGAAGTCATATGGTATACCCCCTACATAATAACAAGAACTGGTTAGTAATAGATAAGAGACTAGTATAAACTGCATGCCAATAGAAGGACCAGTAAATACATAATTTGAAAGGGGACTTTAAATGCATGAATCGCCCGGGAAAACCCAAATACACATTTTGCCAACCTTAAGACACAGAGGCAAAGAGAAGTCTCAGTATAGTGCCTGTAGGTGTATGCAGGACGACCAATCAAGCTATGCAAAATATATAAGCGGATCTCTCATTGTACGCTTGATATTATGTCGCCGTGTGTACAATATTTATAAAAAATCGAAAGTAAAACCAAATCTTGGTTTTCAATGCACTTGATATAAACAATAATAACTAACAGGGTCAACCTTGTCACCCTCTTTTGAGCGCCTAATGATGCACTGTATACCTGTAATTTTACTGGCAACAAAACCCATATTACCAAATAATAATGATCTCTGGAAAAAAATATGATTCTCTTGAAACTTTTCACTTACACCATAAGTAACGCTAATCATAGAGTTGTATCAACAACGCATGCGCAGATAGTCCATTGGCACCACTCTCACGCATCGCCAACCGTGAAAATGGCGTTATCACCTTTTTTCCGACGCAATCGGTTTACATGATATTTTTTAAGATCAGAGAGAAGACAAGATTACAAGCGACATATGACAACAAATCGTAGAGAAATCATTTCTTCTTCTATATCTATTTACACAGGGTTAGTTTCCAAAGACCAGCCAAATTCTCAGATATAATGCAGTACATCATTCTAAGCCCCCCCACATAGATTTTTTTCTTCGGTTATTAAAAAAAAAAAACAGCACTTCCATACATTTTGACTGTGTAGGTATTACACTTTTGTAGGAAACAGCTGATTTTTTTTTTAATAACCCAATAAAAATTTCTACGCTCAGAATGATGTGCTGCATTATATCTGAGAATTTGGCTGGTCTTTGGAAACTAACCCTGTATACACATACCTGCACTTAAAAAGATAAAAGTAATATAACCAAAACCAACCAGTGACACTGAGATCAAACAGTGAATCATGGAGACCTTTCTGGTTATTTTAACCACAAAGCTATAACATATCTATAAATCTATGCTGATAATATAAAGAGGTAAAGTTTGTGAGTGTGTGAGGTTGTAGAGGGTAATCTCTGGATCTACTGAACTGATTTTGAAAATTCTTTCACTAATAGGAAGCTACATTATTCCCGAGCGCCATAGACTATATTTACGACGTGCCCGTGATATAATTTTCGACCAAAACGCGAGCGAAGCCGCGGGCAACAGCTAGTTACCTATATAAAACACGCCAACCACACCTCCATTTTCTAATCAAGTCACCCAAGTCACAGTCAGTTCAAGTCACTCATCTTTTACCACAAAGGTCATATCATCTTCACAATACCTTCGCGAACAAACAGGCTTGGACCAGAATGATTCACTCATACTTTCTTCGCAACCTGTAGGGCAAACTGTTAGTACTTTCACTTGGCCGTACATCTCTATACATAATGTAATATGTAAAGTTGTTTTATGTACGTAGAGTATTTCCTTTAGTGAGGTATGCCTGCGAAGGTAGTCCGACTTTTACTTCGTTGGACGAGAGTGGCAAGTAATGTTAGGTAATGTTTGGTAACTTCGAACGGACGGTATGGGTTTTCTATTTTGGTTGGAAGGTAGTGGAATTCGGTGTAGGCCTGCAGAATTGCCGGTTGACAAGAGAAAAAAAAAATTTACACCCCTGTAAAAGAGCTTATATAATTTATTTATTTACCACCAATTACAACATCATTACAGACTCGTCCAATACGATGCTATGAGACATACAATACAAACATAAAATAAAATAGAAAAACATAAGTGAATTATGAAATAAATAAGATTACATCCAGTAAAAATAATAATTAATTGAACATGACAATGTTTACGCACACCTCTTTCAATAAAGACTTGTGCTTTCAGACAAATTTCGGCAGCTTTTGCCCAAATATACGAATATCTTCCGATACCGTTGTAATATTAAATATTACTACGTGCAGCTCGCGACATAGGGGCAAACTTGAGTAGGTTAGTCCTAGCCGCTGGCACTTCTAATAGTGCGGATAAGGACGGTACCTCATGTATTCAGGGTAATACAAAAGAAAAAAACTCGGACATAGCGAGTCAGCGAATCCGATACCCGCATAAAAGAAAGAAACGTATTTATTAGTATCGCACAGGACCAAACAATAAAACAAAATTAAGTAAGTAATAAAAAGAGAATAACAAAAAAATATAAAATAAAAAAACTTATTTAAGTCAGAGCAGGGCTCTAGTGCTCTACCCAAGTATCTTGAATCCTAGAAGTTTTTGAAACATAAAACAAAGTTTTAGAGCAAACTGCAGACCTTTTAAATGGAAGAAAGATGAAGACTTCAACAGTCTTCTAAAAAATTCTACTTCTTTATTTATTTAAATAACATGGGACACAACAAACAGATCAAGGACAGTCTGAAACCCAATTAACAGGTCTCCATTTTTAAAATACAGAGAAAAAGTAAATTCTACGGACATTCATACCAAGTTACTATTATATACTTCAGCATAATTACTATGTTTTTCACACTACATAACAACCATCATAACAAAATGAACTACGTGAAAAAGCTTCGACTTAAGCACTTCCTGGCCGACGACACACTAGTTGATGTCGGATATTATTAGTTGATTCTATTGCATTGGAAAAAACGTCAAGAAAATGATTAATTTCACCATTTCAGCACCTGAACGTGATCTCTCAAACACTCCCCAAGAGTTACCAAACAACAATTACCCCTAAGAGAATCTATCCAACTAAATGACTGCAACTGTCGCAACGAACCAACAAAAGACCGGAAGATTTTGAAACTACAAGTAAAAAGATAAAGATATTTGATACATAAACACGTTGCTCAATGAACGGATACAAAAACATCTATTGAGAACAATCACGACCGAAGATTTACGTAAAAACTGACGAATAGCTTGAGAAACTTTGTTAATGCATCTTATACTTCTTCTTGGTATATTCCCGTTGTCCCCACCGCCCGTGTCCCAACTGGTGGGGACAGTGGGAATTGATTAAAATAATAAAATAATGTTCTCGTGGTGGCAACTGGAGATTTGATCGATAAAATGAGTAAGTAGCCACATAACGGATTAGTAGATATCAATTTCTTGTGAAATATAAGGTGTAATTCAAGTCTGAATTGGCTGCCATTTGTAGATTTTTGACAGTAGTTACCCTGATAGTTTGACAATCATTCGTAACAAGGGTGAGTGTGGTAATTAGTTATTGTGTGGTGGAGTTGAATTAAGCAGTGCCTAAATAAATCTTACTACTATTATAAATGCGATAGTTTGAAAACATGTATGTATGTTTGTTCCTCTTTCACGCAAAAAAGGTTGAACGGATTTGGGTGAAATTTATCACACAAATGCTATATAACCTGGATTAAAATGTAGGATACTTTTTATTCCGATAGTACGATCCCGTTGGATATTTACCGAACACGATGCGTATTAGGCATAAGCTAGTAAAAAATAAAACGCCTAGTTGACGCTTCCCGTTTGCCACCCCTTTGCAGGCGCTCAAAGTAAAATACTGATATTCAGCTGAATCCGGTTAGACTCTAAGATGACTCCAATATTTAAAGTTGGAAAATGATATACCCAAGAAGATATGTTGTATAATTCAAAAACAAATCTTTTTTGCAGAGATAAATAAAAAAAATTCGTGGTCTACAATTAAAAGATGTTATGAGTATGAGTTATGACACCTTGTTTCGATACGCCTTTTTAATTACAAGAATCATAAAACGTGACCAAAAAAGACCATTTTAACGTTTCTAAGAATCAATAGGAATTAGGTGTTAACAAGAAATAAAAAATGGTTTGACTTTGACCGAACCTCTATTAAGATTTTTTATGGTTTTATCATACTTTTTGCCGTGGAAGTCTTTAATTTGATTATTTTGCGCTAACAGCTCTGGGAAATTGATCATGTACAGCTATGACAGGGTTGTCATAACTTTATTGGGAAATATTTCTTTCCAAAATCGTTCACAATGAAACACATACTGATGAAATTGCTATGGGACTAATATTGTAGACGAGAGGCCTGCTTTTCGAGCGTGGAACCAACTCTTGAGCTTTCTAAACGATCTTTAGCTCAGCTTTTTGGTATTCTAGAAACACGAACCTCGGTGGAATTACTTACACAGATATCAATAGAATCATAGTGAAGGTCTAAATACGCTTTTAAGATGTTAAATACACTTTTAGGCCTTTACTCAGGCTTCAGTACCAATAGGGATTTTCAGGGTCGTTCATCCCTGATGTATCTGAAATGTGAAGCCCTATTCATTGTCATGATACAAGTTATAGTAATTATTATTTTATTAGCGACACGCCCCGGCTTCGCACGGGTGCAATGTTAATATAAACCTTCCTCTTGAATCATTCTATCTATTGAAAAAAACCGCATCATAACCCGTTGCGGAGTTTTAAAGTTCTAAGCATACATAGGGACAGACAGCGGGAAGCCACTTTGTTTTATACTATGTAGTGAAGAGCCATGCCAATTACAATATCCAATCTAGTATCATGTAGAGGGCGAATAAGGCTCTAAAAACACATTTTTTTGTCCTAAATACCAGACAAAACCGCGTTCAAAAACTAGCGTAAACACACAAAGAATCACCAAATGGCATCATTCTTTTAAATAAATTTTAAGGCTTGGTCTTCTTCACGTTTATTTTTTCAAACAAGTCACGTCTTCAAACAAGCGCTAAATTTTAGCTCCAATGTGTTTTGTTTGGATAAAATAATGTTGTTTTGGGTCTCAAAAGAAAACTAGAAAAAACTAATTATTAATATGCATGTTCTATGCCTTTTTTTGCGTAGGATTTAGGATGGTCCAACAAAAAGGCAAAAATGCAAGCTCCAACTTTTGCACGTTTAGAACTGCCAACTGTATAAATTTTATTTTATTTTTATACTTACATTTAAAACGTGACTATGTATGACTTCAGCTGACAAAGTCAGAATAAATGACTTCATGGAAATCTAAATATTTATAATTCTTGGGATCTACAGGCAAGTGAAAGTGGTGCCGGTGACTGAAAAGTTATGTGGTAATCAGTTGTCGTGGTATGGATATGTGATGCGGAGGAATGAGGCAAATGTACTGAGGAACGTTTTGAGTATGAATGTGGGTGGCTATAAGAGTAGAGGAAGACCAAAGAGACGATGGATGGACTGTGTGAAGGATGATATGGCTAGAAAGGAGGTGTCTGGTGAGATGATGAGTAATAGAGAAGTGTGGAAGAAGAAGACATGCTGCGTCGACAAAGGCCAAGAAAATGATGATCTACAAGAAAATCTAAATAACATAATGAGCTTTCATGAATCGCTAATATTCTCATTTGACGACTGCATAATATCTGACAGAACAGAGACAAAAGAACTTTGTATCCTGCAAAAAAATACACCCAGTAGTATCCTCACTAAAGCGGCAATATAAACAAAAATCAACCCACTTACAATAACAAAGAAAACTGTACATAATTTACATAAGAATTAACAGACATAATAACACAGTTACAGCCTAACTACCCGTGACAACAAGAACGAGTTAAGTGCTCTTACTACATTAGTTTTGTGACCATTTTCAAGGTAAACTGTATCGTTGGTTCAGTGGTCGCGACTGATGAGCATGAGGTCCTGGGTTCGATTCCCGGGTCGGGCAAAGTGTTATTAGGGTTTTCTTTAAGAGCGTTAACGTCTTACGGCATTCCATACAAACTATATACACATTTGTTTTCGAAATGACTAAACCGATTTTAATAAAACTTCATGCGCATAAGCAGAATACATATATATGTCTAAAAAGTAGACAGAGAACATTTCATTTCATTCACATCATTCACAAACAACACACAACACAAACAAACAACATTTCATTTTTTTTTTCATTTTTATATGCGAATAAAGTTTCATTAAAATCCATTCAGTCATTTCGAAAACAAATGAGTTCAAAGTTTGTATGAAATGCAACCCTCCAAGTTCATTTAACCCCATTGAGTGACTTTTTCATGAAATAGTTATTGAATGGGGTTAAATGAACTTGACGGGTTGTTTTGATGATTTGAATGATTATAATTTTGTAACTCCATACGTGTTACTGGCGTGATTCATATTTTCATCAACAAACAACCTGACACTGACCTGCAAATTGCAATAAACGTAAGAAAATCTAAATTTCGCGGACTACCCTTGCGCTTCCACCTTAAGGAATATCTCAGTTGCAGCTTCGGAGACTTACGCCCGGTAGATGGCAATAAGTACACCCCCTATTACATAGGACTCAAACATAACAGGCGAAATGTGGGTGTTCTATTAGGTACACTACTGCCTAACACTTCGGAGATTACAGGCGTAATGTTATGCTATGATTCAAGGTCAAAACGAGCTGTGTTACATGCGTGTCCGCATCGTTCGTGCGTGTATAGATATGCATGCATGCGTGTTGTTATGTCTTTTTGATTTTTCACGGAAGATGTTTTTGAATAAGGCGATTTATTTGTCCATATTGATAAACTGATTATTGCATTGATAAATGTTGTGTAGTTTAATCGCTATAAGTATCATAAGAGCCCTATGTATGTGCCCTAAGAGGCCTATGTTCAGTAGTGGACGTCTTTCGGCTGAAATGATGATGAAGTATTCTTAAGGACTTCGCAATTTTGAATATTTCCGAGTACAACAATTTCTATGTAGGGTTTTCTACATGCAGATTTTATAGCATGATACCTATTAGCTTGACTGGTAGAAAATGCATAAGGGATTAAGTCCGCCTCTGTACTGTGTGCTTTTTTTTGCTTATCATCTAATGTCACACTGCCGGGCAAACGCCTCCTCCAAAGCCTTCCACTCTTCTCTCCGTTTAGTTTTCTCGAACCAATCTCTCACAAACGCCTCTAGGTTGTGACGAGAACGTTTTCTAGGTCTCAATATGTGTTCATATAATGTTAAATAAATATATAGAAATAAGGGCAAAAGTAGACTGTAGAAAACCAATCCTGTCATTCTATTTTTATCTTATGGATTATTTTCTGACATGACAATAGACAGGCGTTATGTTCGGGTATGCGCAAGAGTGCCTCGAAAGCCCGAAAGAGGTCAAAAAACTTTTGACAACTCGACAGCCTTACTTTTACTAAAGAAAAGGCTTGTTTTTGTCAGCAATACTACTTGTTACCATAAATAGAGTTATTGGCAAACCACAGCAGGTCAATAACCTCTCATTAAAAGTAACAGTTTACGAAATTAACAGAATTATTCAATGATTATGATCTTTAAATTTTACTTTTCTAAGTAACGGAGAAGCTGTTATGTTAGGCTAGAAAAATATTGTTGGAAGTTACGGTATGTCTTTAAAAAAAAACAATCAGGGGGTCTAAAATGGCCGCTTTCGCAGAATCATAATTCAACAAATGGTCAACACAATTCAATAAATGGTCATAAAGTGACAATTCATAATATAAACTGCGTCTGTGACCATTTTAAGAATTTTAATGTGATATATGTTTGTTATTATCCCATTAAGATTCTGCTAAATCGGCCATTTTAGACCCCCGATGTGTAGCGGGGGAGTTTGTTCCGCCAATTCGTATAGCTATCACTAACTAGCTAGGAAATAGCGTTTTGGAGAACTTTCTTATGTTTTATTTCGATGTTTTAGTAATAACATATAACCAATTTTATGTAAATATTATAATCTAGCGGTGGATATGTCCTGAACCATGCTTTTGTAACAACTTTGGGCCTACCGTATCCTACGAATAAATGTCTTTGTTTTTGCCTAAAAACCTGCTGAATTCCAGCCTTTTAAATTAGACTGGAAATCAGCACATTATTAACGAAAATGACTTTTGATTTTATCCAAAAAGGTATTTACTATTTCAATTAAAAAAAAATACTTATGGTTTCGTCACTTTTGGTTTTATTCGAGTTACGTTTGTATGTTTTATTGACACAAAAAGTACAGCTAAATCATATTTTTTAATTAGGACCCACTTCTATTTAAAAAAAAAAATATATGTAGAGATTGTGCCTAAAAATATAATAAACAGACCAAATAACTACAAAAAATATCGCAATACTTCCCATAGTACATAATAAAAACAACTAGAGTACATAATGCGTACAGTGATCTAACAGCAATGGCCTTATAACCCACACGTTTGCGACACCATATTACATTAAAACTACGTATTATATAATACACAGATGAAGATTTTTGTTTTAAAAGCTGTGGTCCAACTACGAGCAGAGCGATTTTTAAACGAACAATGTCGTCGTCACCGAGGCAAGCCCAAGAAACACTGGCGCGTGACGATTTGGTCTTGTTCCTCACTGATTGGCCAGAGAAGGCATAACAACGGGAAGGATTGGGAGAGGCCTTTGACCAGCAGTGGGACAGAATAGGCTAATTTAAAAAAATGTTGGACACTATATCAGACACATTAAAAAAAAAACAATTCCATTAAAAATGACCCGTTTAGTTTTCGTATTTGGATGAAAATGCGAAACTACTTTGTGGAATGGCTTTTGATGTGATTTTCACAATCAGTCAGATGTTTATAGGGTTCCGTATCCAACGTGACCCTATTACTAAGACTCCACTGTCCTTCTGTCTGGCTGTCTGTCACCAGGCTGTATCTCATGAATACATAATTAATAAACTCTTTCAATAATAAATATTTAAGGGGTTAGGGGTTCGTTCGTGTTCCACGCGCGCCTCAAAGAGAGTCAGCAAACAGGAAGGGGTCCGTAAGGACCGACGCCTGCCAGGGTTGCGGGACTGTTCGAAAGAGATACCGCGGCCCTGGAACACAAAGGGCAAAGGAAGGAACATGGATGGGTTTTAGTCAGTAGAAGTCTGACACTCCCTCCTGCTCAGCCGCGGGAGGGGTTATTTGATGATTTCCCATCGGTAAAAAAAAAAAGGGGTTAGGGGTTTCCTATACAACAAACATGTTTTTTTTTAGATAATTCTACGGACTCCTTCGTGCGCGAGTCCAACTCGCATTTAGCCGGTTTTTTTAAGAAGGTGTATGCCACATAGGCAGACGATATTGTTGCCATCGCAGATAATAACGGAAGGCTGGTACAAGAGCTGCCTTCAAGCGGCTCTTGCCCAACCTGGGGCGTCCAAACGCCTCCTGCCGGAGGCTCTACGCGGGGGTCGTGCGGTCCATGGCCCTTTACGGGGCCCCGGTGTGGGCGCGTTCTTTGAGGCGGCGAGCCGCCCATTATCTGAACGCGCCCCAAAGGGTGGTAGCCGTAAGGCTAATCCGAGGGTACCGCACGATCTCCGGCGAGGCGGCGAGCCTCCTTGCCGGATTGCCGCCATGGGATCTGGAGACGATAGTCCTCGCGCGCCTGCATGAGTGGCGCGTGGAGGCACTACGCCGGGGGGAAACTCCGCTGCCGCGGCAAATTGTCGCTCAGCGGACAGACTTCTGGCGTGATATCATGGCGACATGGAGAGAGCGACTGTCGCAACCCCGTGCAGGGCACGCCACTATAATGGCGGTAAGTCTCCTCTTTGAGGAGTGGCTGGAGAGGCGCCACGGCGCCCTCACCTTCCGCCTGACGCAGGTCCTCACCGGACATGGTTGTTTCGGGAGGTTCCTGCACCTAATCGGGCGGGAGGAAACGCCCGGGTGTCACCACTGCGAGGATCGACCGGAGGACACGGTGGAGCACACTGTGCAGGTCTGCTCCGCTTGGGCGGAGCAACGCCGTGTCCTCGTAGCGGCGATCGGCGGCGGCGACCTCTCGCGTCCGGCCCTGGTTCAATCCATGGTCCGGAGCGAGACGGAATGGGACGCCGTCACCTCCTTCTGCGAAGCAGTCATGCTAGCGAAGGAGGTGGCGGGACGTGAGAGGGAGAGAACCTCACGTCCCAGCCGCCGCGGGAGACGCACCGGGCGTCGGGGGCCACGTGGTGGCCCCCGGCCACCGTAGACGCGGGCCTGTGGACGGTGAGCTATGGGCTAGCTCGCCGTCCGTCCGTCTTATGACGACAGGCCGTGTCGACGGCGCGTTCGTGTTCCACGCGCGCCTCAAAGAGAGTCACAAAGGGCAAAGGAAGGAACATGGATGGTTTTTAGTCAGTAGAAGTCTGACACTCCCTCCTGCTCATCCCAGAGCGGGAAGGGTTATTTGATGATTTCCCATCGGAAAAAAAAAAAAATGGCTGGTACAAGAACGTGGAGCTTGGTATAAGCAAAAAGAGGCCTATACCCAGAAGTTGGTGAAGTTCTTCTTTTCTTTTCTTTTTCTTTATCGTATGGTTAGTGAACCTGGTGTCAGACTTTTTATGCCGCCCATGTGCCTCTGACTTGGCTTAGTTGGTAAAGTGAATGATGATGATGTTGATGATGATATGCAACCTTGTTTAATTGCACCAATGCGAAGCCGGCCACAGTGTGCAATTAATAATAACAAATTAAAGCAAGAGATATAAGAACCTCAGAGGTCAGAGAGGCCATACTGATACTGGTTTCCATTCTTATGATAGAAATCTTCAGCAAATAACCATTACGGTGTTTAAGTAATATAAAGTTCATTCAATACCTCTTCAGTTAACATGCTGCAATAACTTAGGTTAAAGATCAATGCGGACAAGTTACTTTTGTGAGTGGTCTTGCGAAATGTGTTTTTAGTATCCTTTGCGAGGAAGGTGGGCTGGTTGGAATAACGGCCGCCATGGCCGTGTATTTTTCTACTATTAACTATATGATTGTTGTATCAAGCTATTGAGATTGCTATTGCTTTGCCAAGCCTAGTGATATCTTCTTAGCCTGCAAATTAGAGCTATTTATTGGATGACCAACCATTAACGTTTATGTTGTAATATAATTAAGAATAAAAATTGGGTAATTTCAACCTTGCACTCTACTGGCAAATACTCCTGTTTCGTAGATATGTTCACAAATTCAAACTTCAAAAGCACAAACAAGCCAACCCTGAATAACTTCATCTACCTAAGGCAATGCAAATATTTTTTATGACAAGCATATGTAATCAAACATCGGGGCCTTTCAGTCGCTACTAAAAGGTTCAATGACCTTCTCTACATAATCGTTAAGTGCATTTGTAAAAGATTGAACATTCGTACAAAAAGATATATCACGATAAACTGGACATATAACATATTCTCTAATGTATTGCAGAATTCTAAGTAAAAGTGTAAATGTCAACCGAATACTGTTGCATGTTTCCATAAAACGTTGGATTTATCTTCCGTCTTTAGATAATGTGATGCATAAGTATTGCAAGCTAATGTAACCTTTAGTTTGTGTAATATTGAATTGTGTAATAAATGATATTATTGTTTTTGATTAACTTCAATGACGATTATTTCGTATAACTATCGTGACTTTCACAACGCATAGTGTAAGTTTAGGTCATTGACCTGTCTTTAGTCCACCTAAAATAGTACCAATTGGTATTATGAGTGAAAATAAGTAATTGATTCCAGCTCAAAAAGTACTGATAAGAAAATACCGTTCACCAATTTTAAAACTTCAGCTCTTTACGCCCATATATATTTTTTGGGGTCATATTATCACCCCAAGAAAGCTAAAACTGTTTCAAACAACACTCAACAAACCCTCAGTTTGACTAAAATGTTTAACAATAAACCTAACTTTACATTAGGTAAACCCAGTTATGATAGTAGTAAGATGGAGAAATAAATGAGTAAATAAAACTTCGTCAGCGACCCGCTCGCAGTAGGACCGCGCCTTACGTTAAACTTGCAAATTCACCGCTTAATGGTTACACGGATAATTAAATTACTAGAACGGTTTGTTATTATTTAATTGTTTCAAATATTTGTACATTATTTTGTTATTTGTTTTTGTGGTAACATTATACAGCAGTGGATCAGTGGATAATCAAAGATTGTTTAAAAAATAACATAAAATCACGACTTTTTCAAAAAGATCTGGTGCTTAGAGGACGAAGCAAGAGGAAAACTTATGCAAGGATCATAGCAGGTGGTGTTGTACATTCTGCCTATTCCCATGGGAAAAGGCGTGAGTTTATATATACAAAAAAAAATTGACGTGTCTGTTTGTAATATCAAAATAACTGTCTTTTACTGAATGCATAAGTACTTAAAACAAAAAACCATGTTATTTTTTTAATTTTTGTCTTTCTGTCTGTTTGTTCTGGCTAATCTCTGAAAAGGCTATACCGATTTTGACGAAACTATCAGTGGCAGATAGCTGGTGTTATAAGGACTAACTTAGGCAATTATCATTTTAGAAAAAGGATTAGGGTTCCGTACAAAAAATAAACGCATGAAATTGTTAACGAAAGCCTATTTAAATAGAGAAGTATTTTTATAATAATTTCACGCGGCCGAAGCTCACTGGTAACAGCTAATATTTGAATAATTTTCTTTAAAAATCTATTTTTTTTTTAACTGTGCTCAATGCAATATAAATAATTTTTAAACATCATTTCGAAATTCGAAAGATGTCTCGTTGCTAATCTACGGTGATTTATTTTAAAAGCAAACAAATTGGCTTTATTTTATGCCGTCACTTGGGTGAGGTCAAGTGAACTTTACAGAACAGCACTTCAACAGAAGTTGGGACGTTAATATTGCCCAGGGGGGTTACCATGACGTCTTAAAGCAGGAGTAATTCCAGTGTGGGAAAGAGACAGAGCTATACAGGTCGACTAGCGCCATCTCTTTCCCCACATTGGAATTACTCCTGTTTAACCTTTCGTATGCCGAGTATATAGACGACCCGAATGGCGCAGCGGATGTGAGGCTGCCTTACGTTCTTAGGGTCCCGGGTTCGAATCCCGGTAGGAGCAAATGTTTGTGTGATGAGCATGGACATTTGTTTCCGAGTCATGGACGTTTATATGTATAATAAGTATGTATTTACAAACAAAAAAGTATCTATGTAGAAGTATCAACTATCTGGTGTCCACGACACAAGCCTCGTTGCTTAGTGTGGCACCTAGATGGCGCTGTGTGTAATGTCCAGCGATATTTATTTATAGACACAATTAAAAACCGTGTCTCGCGTAGATCTACGTTCCGGCACACGAAGGGTTAAGACGTCACGATAGGCCACATGTTTTCGTATAGTATTAATTCATTATAAACTATATAACTAATTACGGTGTTTCCTGCAATGTAATAGCACTCGAAATTGGGAATTAAGCCCTAAACTTTAATTTTACTCGCTCCACAAACCGGAAAAATATCATCAAATGGTAAATAATCTTCAAATCAAAGAGAGATCTGTTGTAGTAACAAACACTTGACCCAGACTGAGTGAATCGTGAGAATGAATAAGTAGTACGATTGAATTAATTATAAATCAAACAAACATAAATTATATGCGTTTGACCTCAACTTTAACTTCAGATGTATATTGTATTTATAGTTATCGGTTTTTTTTTTAATTCAAATACAAATAGATAAAGTTGGTAAGTTTTTGGATGTAGCCAATCTCTGAAACTACTTATCCAATTTCAAAGATTCTTTCTCTGTTGGAAAGCTGTGCTAATTTCGAGTGAAATAGAATGTGTTTTTCACGTGGGTGAAATAGCGAGTAGAGGCTAGTGTGGAAAAAAACAAGGGTGGCTTTGAATAAAAACTCTTAAGTTTAGCACCGAAGTAGTGAATATTCTTTAGGATCAAAGAACGTGTGTACCGAGGTCCGGACCAAAAACACAACACAAAAATCTCGTTAAATGTTCTTTCATTATCATTCAAGATGCACAAGGTGAATGAGTGTGCCGCCATTTATTCATGGAATGAAAAACAAATAGTTCATTTTGCACTCCCTAAACTCCACGGCATTCCAAAACGTTGGTATGAAGGATTACCATCGGTGCTCTTTTCTTGGGACGAATGGCAGGCAAAATTAATATCGGCTTTTCTCTCTGAAGAGAACTATGGTCAAATGTTAGCAGATCGTAAAACAATATTTTGAAATCGGTTATTAACCTTTTACCAACCAGCCGCTTTTTTTGGGTTTCGTACTCATGGGATAAAAACAGAACACTATTACTAAGACTCCACTGTCCGTCTGTCTGTCTGTCTAGGAGTCATTCATGAACCGTGATAGCTAGACAGTTGAAATGTTCACAGATGATGTCTTTCTGTTGCCGCTATAACAACAAATACTAAAAACAGAATAAAATAAATATTGAAGGGGGTATACAACAAACGTGTTTTTTTATAGATGGGGTACGGAACCCTTCGTGCGCGAATCTGAGTCGCACTTGGCCGATTTTTAAATATCTAATTTATTTTATGAAACAGAATTAATTTACATAAAAACTTATAAATGGTAAGGCCACCCGCTCATTAACATTTGACAAATCGGCCGATCTCAAATAATTCATATAAGTATTATAGAAAGTGACATTGAATTATTATTTGAGTGAGCGTGAAACGCAATAAATTATATCAAACTTGTCTTGTTAATAATATATTAAGTTTAAAAATGAAATGATGAAGCTAAAACGGTAGCGAGGTTAACATTAATTTGCGAAAATAAAGGATAAAGAATGCCATAACCTCATCTGAGCCTTTTGCTTCCAATCTAACCGGATGCATCTAAATACCAATATTTTACATGGAGCGACTGCCTATCTGCCCTTCACAACCCAGTTAGTACTGGGTAATACAATACCCCTTGGTAAGACTGGTTGTCAGACTTTCGGGCCACTGACTACCTGTAACGACTGTCA
Organism: Eugnorisma glareosa; assembly: GCA_947578425.1. NCBI lineage: Eukaryota > Metazoa > Arthropoda > Insecta > Lepidoptera > Noctuidae > Eugnorisma > Eugnorisma glareosa. Next base: position 5,874,070 of record OX387981.1, read on the forward strand.
AAGATCTACAAATGACAGCCGGGACCAACAGCTTAACGTGCTGTCCGAGGCGAAACTCGGTATGTAATGGGTGGACCCATCCACGGACCAACCTAGGCAAGCGCCGCCCCGATAACCTTAAGATCGACCCGACTGCCACGACTTTAGCCACGAGCTCCTCAGAATGCTATAAACCTATTTGTTTTTATTTTGTGTCTGTATTTCCGATAAACTACAATCAAGGTTAAGTAACACTTCAAGCAAAATGCATTATTTTCAAAAAATGCACCCACAATTTAATATGCTTTTCGACCTCCATACAATTTAAGCAGAATGCAAATCAACTCATTTTATATTGAGTGAAATTAATAATGTAATATTATAATGGTTACTATTTTAAAACAGGTTCAAGGTAGAGTAATAGTTGATTGGGCTTGTTGTATAAATGATTATTTATTATTAATATTTCTGCCTACCCACTGTCAATCTACCAATACTTAGTTACTAGACCAGATATTGACGCTTGGTTTATTTTTTGAACGCTCATTAAGTTTCGTAATTATTGACGACTGGACAAAAATAAATCTACGTAACCTTATACTTAAGAATTGCCTCGTTGGTTCAGTGGTCGCAAGCGCGCCTACTGAGCATAAGGTCCTAGGTTCGATTCCCGGGTCGGGCAAAGTGTTATTGGGTTTTTCCATCAGGAATTTCTAAATCAGCCACGGAGTCTGGATTTGTGCTCAGTTGATGGCAACAGGCTCGCCCCCTAATACATAACTGGTGAAATATGGGTGTACTATTACTATTACACCTGTGCCTAACCCTTCGGGTATTACTGGCGTGGTCTTATGTGATATTCAGTGAAAATGACCACGTATAAATTACGGATGCACGTCCGGACACGAAAACCTCCTTGTTCGCAAATTGCAGACACGGTCACTTGCGGAAAAATTATTGAAGCACCCTAGTTTATGCTGTTTGCCAACGACATTGTTCTTGAAGATGATGATGAAGATTCATCAACATCTGAGGCTTTACAGCCACGGTTGCCCTTAGCCTGGTCGAGTATATTTTTCCTTTATGATCTATTTCTGGCTTTTTATTTATCATTCACTCACACATAAATGCCTTTCTTCAGTACCAGTTTGATTCACACTTGATTTTCGATAGCCGGTTTACGTTAAACTGGATCCTCATGTCAATAGATTGTGCTACAACTCCCATACATTTGTCAAGTTAACTTAACCTTGCTGTTAATAATACTTGTTAAGTTGCCAATACTAATTTCACATGACGTTGTTACAATATCAGAACAAAATTCAATGACTATACGATACTTAAAGTTGCCATGCACACATTTCATAGAAGCAAAAATTCGAAGACTTGTGACATAGTTCAACGCGCAATGAGGCCGCGTGGTGAATTAGGGTGGCCCACTCTTTCTTCCAGAGAGGAGCCGAGGTCCCAGCTGTGGGACCGTTGACCATGACTTAATAGTTAGTACATATTTCTACCAGTACTGAGTGTTTAAAGTCTGTGGTCAATGAAGCCATTAAAACCATCCAAGCCATCAAATGTCATGTTTATTCATCCGAACTTAGATGCCATAATTATGGAATTTTATGAACTTTGAAATGTCAAATGACATGGCCTCAGTTTGCCTACTTGCCGGTAAAATATATAAATAACTTGGTATTTTGTAGCGACATTTGTAAGTACATGTTTTAATGTCAAGATCCTTCCCACAACACAAAAGGAAACAGAAGAATACCCCCTTACAAAAAGCGAAAACGCACGCATACATAAACAAGACCATCTTGATGTAGGTACATACTTACTGCGAGTGCAAGCGTACTCGCAACTGTCATTTGTTTGAGATCCGCACACGCATAATAGACACTCTTCATGTACAGCGAGTGCAGGCGCACTCGCGACTGTCAGTTGTTTGAGATCTCCACGCACAAATAGACACTCATCACGTACAATGAGTGCAAGAGTCCTCGCGACTGTCATCTATTTGTGATCTCCTCGGACACATAGACACTCATCATGCACAGCGGGTGCAAACGCACTCGCAACTGTCATTTGTTGGAGATCTCCACGCACATGTAGACCCTCATCAAGTCCAACGAGTGCAAGACTCCTCGCGACTGTCATCTATTTGTGATCTCCTCACACACAAAGACACTCTTCATGCACAGCGGGTGCAAACGCACTCGCGACTGTCATTTGTTTGAGATCTCCACGCACATGTAGACACTCATCACGTTCAACGAGTGCAAGAGTCCCCGCGACTGTCATCTATTTGTGATCTCCTCGCACACATAGACACTCTTCACGTACAGCGAGTGCAAGCGCACTTGCAACTGTCAGTTGTTTGACATCGTCATACGTACGCGTCTGTGTGCGTGCGCCGGTTTTCGTTTGTTTCATGGATCTGGCCTTCTGTCTTCTAACAATTCTGTATGCTCTTTAAATGATTACTTCTGCATAGGTTATAATTTACCGTCAATTGTTAAACCTTTTATTGTTTTTATTCTGAGGTTTTCTTGGTCTTCGAGTTTAAATGTAGGTCGCGTTCATGATTGCCATTTTACCACGAACAATACGGTCTTATTTTTCATTATTTATTCAATATCTCTAGCTCCTACATAACCGAGCGGGTACCTACACTTATACAAAAAATACTGGAACCTCTCCTTGTCTTATAAATAGATTGCGTTTTCTAAATGAAAATGAAATTATGAAGTATCTTTAATGTTGGCAAAGATTGTGCAGTTTGCCTTATCGAAAGCCCTTTCTAATTCCTTTGGCCCTAAATGGCACATACTTTCAAATATTGTACCAATAAGTGTATGTATACCTTCAAAATAAGTATATAGGTACCAATTGAGTAATAAAAACAGTCTCACTGTTAAAAACCTTGATCGTTGTATGTACAACAGTACTTTGGTTTCATAATCTTCGAGAAAATTCTCCAAGGCGTTCGAGATTTCTCGAAATCTTCGAGTTAGTGTCTTAAATTATTTAATATATGTATAATGAACGGTGTTTTAGTAGCTAGCTGTGGATGTAGAAACTTATATGTGCAGTATACTGCTGGACCTATGTCCAGCAGTATACTATATAGATATAGGAGTATTGGGAGAGGCCTATGCCTCTCCCAAGTTCTACCACAACGCCCTGCCCTCCTTTCCTCTCTTTTCATGGTCATCTATATCATCCATCGGGGGGGCATCCAAAGGTACGCTTGCCGATTCACTGTCTCCACTTCAATCAAGGTATAAAGACATGGAAATCAAAAATGATGATGAGAAATCTGCTAAAATACCCCTACGTGACACGACACGCTATAAAATTGCTTGGCAACCTATTTACAATCTTTAAATACAAGTTCTGTAACCAGTTTCCGTAGTCGACTTTTACTTTTCGCGAATTAATAAGACTTTTAATCTTGTTTTTATTTCAATATTTATTCAACACCTTTAAGGATAACTTGAGAATTATTTTAGCACCAATATCTAGCAGATATTTGCCATACCTAAACAAAACACCGCAAGAATAAGCAGGATCTTATAATATCTAACTTGATTTAAGATAGTACCCACCGAGTTTCTTGCCAGTTCTTCTCCATAGAGATCAACGTTCTGGAACGAGCAACTTCAACTTTCTGACTGACTGACTGACCGACACTTTGACTATTAAATTCTTCATAGATTCTTATCCACAAAAATATACGGTTTGAAATGGGTTACTATAGTCCATTCAAATGTATAATGCCTCCTGAATTTGAACCGCCGCTGTCAAAATCATAGTGATCTGACTTTTATTTTCAGTAAGGGAAGGTTGCTCTTGAGTTGCTACTGTCGGGAATGAAATGGCTTTGAGGGTAACTTCAACTTTTTGTTTTTGACTTAGAATAAATGCTTTAAGTTTTAGTGGTGTTCAGTCTTAGTCATAAGACTAACTAAATATGTCGACACAAAACAAGTTTCCGTAATAAAATACAATATAATATCGGTATGTGGAGCGACTAACAGTTTGTCGTGGGTCTGACCGTCCTTGCTGCGCCTACGCTACTATGTCCAAAGACGTTTGAAGTTTAACTGTAGTTTTGTTGATGGCTTTGGTCTTTTTTGGAGACGAAGGACCAGATTTCTAAAAGGTGGATAACGTTTCATGATGCAAAGATATTTTATGCAAATAGTGATATCTAGAAGCCATATTCTTTCTCTTAGTCATTCCCTCAATATGAGGTTGAAAAGAGGTTGCTACTAATTGCGACGATTACGATGTATCTCCAAGTTATGCGATGCATAATCCAAAAAGGCTTAAAAGACATGCCTTCAACTGCAATAATAAGTTGTGTTTCTAGATTATTTATAAAAAGGGCTTCGCTCTACCTACCGTATTTCTTCTATTTTTAAACCCCACCAAAAAAGAGGGGTGTTAGTTTGAAGTGTGTGTCTGTGTACATGTATGTCTGTCTGTGGCATCATAGCTATAAAATAGATAGATAATCTTCTTCTTAGGTGTCGATGGCAATCTAAATTGTGTCGGCCCAGAATTGTGCTACTAGTTTGGCGCTTTCGGTAGCGTCCATCAGTTCGTGTAGTGAACATACAACAGAACACGCAGGACACTATATTAAGTGCCCCATCGTTTGTGGAACAGCACCACATTTACACTCCAGAGCAGAGTTATTAATGAAACTCCACCTGAGCAGGATAGATAATGATTTCACAAATTAAATAGTTAATGCGTCTAGTTTTGTCTCCATACTTAGCCAAATGGAATTCCAATGAAAATTGTTCAGATTTTACAATTACTGTATCAATTTTATAACAAATATTTCATAAATATTTACATTCATCAATCGCCCTAGAAATCAATTATCAAACCCTACAATTTAAATAATAAATACATAACTTATAAGTTAAAATAACATGGAACAGTATACACTATACAGAATCGGTGCGGTCGTCTGTCACTTCGTTTACGTAACGGCACTCGCTTGCAAATTATGTTATGCAACAAATTGCAATACTTTGCAGTTTGCACCTACCGTAAGCTTCGAGAAACTATCAGTTATGATACTAGATTCCAGATTAAGAGCTTAATCATTTACTGAGCAAGTAGTGTACAAAGAAAAAGGGACCTTTATCATAAAGTAAGAAGGTGTAAACATCTTTGTAACATTTCACTATATGGGGGTGAACAATGTTACACCGTAATTCCAGCAGTTATAAATCTCTTACATTGGACGGGATCAAGTTCAGGGGAGTTACTATGACGTCTTATAGCAGGCGCAATTCTATAGTGGGAACGAGAGGGTGCTAGATGACCTGTATAGCTCGGTCTCCTTCCCAAACTGGAATTACTCCTGCTTTAAGACGTAATAGTAACATTAGTAACCCCTTTGTTTCGGATGGGAAATCATCAAATTACTCCTCCCGCTCTGGGCTGAGCAGGAGGGAGTGTCAGACTTTTACTGACTAAAACCCATCCATGTTCCTTGATCGCCCTTTGTGTTCCGGGGCGACGTAATTTCTTTCGAACAGTCCCGCAGCCCCGGCAAGACATTAGTAACCCCCCAGAACTCGATTATTGTCATCAGAATTTCTAAATGTAAATAGAAAGGAAGATCTTATCCAGATTGTAAACCTAATTCACATGAACACATAGCCTGTCCATTTCCTGAATAACTAAAGCAACTTCTCTCCATTCACTATATCATTCCATAAGCTGATTAAAAAACGCTGATAACATTAATGGTGCAAATCCACCCTTTCTTTTGTCACCTGACACCACCACACACACGGTTATTCACATGACCACCATCCCAAGATGATGATGAAAACATTTCTATATTGTTCCCAAATTAAACAGAGGTATAACTATCATCAGGAATTTCTCAGTAGCAGGCACGGAGTTTGGATTTGTGCCCGATTGATGGCAATATTCCTATTGCCTGGGACTTGAACATAACTGGTGCAAAGTTAGTGTACTATTAGGTACCTACACCTCTGCCTTACCCTTTTGGGATTACATACGTGATGTTATGTTATGTAATAAACTTATAACCATCATTGATTCTTCTGCTAAGTTTTAAGACAAATCTTGTTCCAATTTTGTATGTCAACAAATTTACAAACAAATTTTCTTTCTCAACACCGATGAGTGTTGTGAAAGATCTAACAAACATATTTCCACAACACACACTTACCGTATCTGCTTATTCACGATACAGGTAGAAGATCAATGCACATGGCGGCATTACTCTTTTTGTGGCCACCGCTGTGGGTCATGGGAGCGACCGCGTGACACAGACTGAGTGTAGGGTGACGACGTCGGCGGTGAATGTGGGATAGTGTTGAATGGAAGTGTCATGACGTTTATAAGGAATCATAAATTACTCTTGTGTACATGAGGCCACTCGTCAGTGGAGCTGGCCTAGCGTATTACGGAGTTAAAATAAAACTTTAAAAAAAATCTCTAACGATGGTGTTTTTCATAAGCTCTTCTTGGGATAGCTCTGGATGATAAGATTGACAAAACATAAAATGTATTAGGAGTTCAGAACTACAGACTGCTTAGTTACGTAAAATAATGTAAATAGTCAATTAAATAACACTCAAATAAAAACTAAATTGTTCCACGTTCTTAAGATGCCGAAATGTGCCTCAGCTAAATGCCATTTAGAGCTATAAAACAATTTCATAATGTGACATCTTCTTATTCTTTTAGGAAACCAGTATTGCTTACAAATGACAAAATTTTCACAAATAGCATATTTTATCGACATGCATATTCGCATACAAAACAAAAGTTGGTGCAACAGTGCATTTATTAAAACTGTTAAATATCAAGGCTTTTTGTTTGTCAAGAATTATCCTAAAATAAACTTCATCATGGTCGCTAACGCGTGTCAAGTTTGGATGCTCAGGCGCACGTTGCGGCGCCTACGATCATCTATTGTTCTAGGAGCTAGTGAAGTGCCTTGACTTTCACGTTATTATCGATAAATTACTTAAATTAATTTTGTGAATTTTTTTTTTATAATCAACTCGCCCCTATTTCATGGAACGTAAACATAACTGGTGAAATGTGGTTTTACTATTGCCTGCCTACCCCAAGGATTACAGGCGTGATGTTATATTATCTTTTGACAAAGATTTAGCTAGCACAAGTTTTAGTATCATCTAATTTTAAAGTTAAAACTTAAAGTTAGTTAGCATCAAGAAAAGCAAAGTTTAATGTTCAAACTGCTGCACTTTTAAATTAGTATTAACTAATTTTGATGTTAATTACTTAAAGATATAATCAACACTTAAAGATATAATAATGTTAAAAGTTAGGAAATGACGTTTGTATATTATTTTGTTGTACTAATAACATTTTTTTGTTGATTTTCTTTTATATTAAACTTGGCTAAATTTCTGCCATGATAATTATGGTTACTCTTAAAGTATACACACAATAATAACTAATAAATGTATTGACACTACAATAAATATAATGCATTCGTGATAATAAAAATAGCAATAACAGATATCTTGTATTGTTAAAATAAGGACAAAAAAATATTATCGAAAGTGTTTATTGTCAAGAAAAATGTTACAAGGACTTTTTAATTCGACATTGATCCGAAGTTTCTGTCATTGTTATGTTAGAAAACAGGTTCGTGAACAAAAAAATATAAACGTAATCTGATAAGGTTAACAATACTGTACGTTTTTTTCCTTGGTTCAGTTGGGCTAAATTGAATGAAACTTCGTTGCTTACGTGGTTTTAAGTTTAAATTATGATTTAATTCATCATGACCAACTTTCAGCCAGAAGCTAAAAGTTTCAGATACTTTTGAATTATCTTTATAGTAACTGCATCTTTACTTAAAATTTTAGCAAATAATTAACCACAAAAATCTTTGAAAAATCAGCCCATAACATTTATTTTTGTAAAGAAACTTCTGATTTATCGATAATTTTTCGATACGACCGTCCCCTCCCTATGTTTTACTCATAAAGAGGCATAAGATGTACAAAAGTGTTCCACCGTTACGTTTGTTTGTACACCCCACCGCACAAGTTGATGGTTTATGTAAATTAAACGCGAAATAATTATGTACTTACCTTTTGCCGCGTGTGTACGTTTTTGGAAGAAATCGTTTGAAAAATAAAATGCCGCATTAATTGTTGTTATTTACCTGTAACAAAAATAGTAGTATTGTTAAAACAGTGTAGAACATTAATAGAATATCTAATTTATCTCTATTGATATTGTTGATTTTACTACAATAAAACTCCTCAATAAAATTAAGAAATATTATCTGACACGTCGACATTATCATATTCATCGCGTCAATTTGCGCCCGGCATTCATATGATACCTATTGCAATATACATCCATTAGGAAACAATAAAATTCAGTGAAGAAAGATCTTTTCAAAACCTATACAATCATTATAGACTGGATATCTTTTATCTTGATAGTTATCTGAACATCTTCTCTAAAAGGTTGACTTTCAAAAAGGTTTTGTCTCTTCTAAAACTTGACGTCACAAATATTTGACAGTCATTGTAGTATTTCTGACATTTGACCTAGATTTCTGTGGTATTCACTGTAGTTCTTATTTCAAAGTAATGGCCAATATTGGCACCAGATCTTCACTTGTTTTAGTGGCCCGTTAAAAGATATTTGAAATATTGTAAGTTGGTGATGGGATATCGTAATAGCCACTAACTGACTAAAATACTGGTATTCAGCTGAGCCTGGTTAGACTGGGAGCCGACCCTAATATAGTTGGGAAAAGGCAAGGCAGATTATGATGATGAAGCACCTATATTGGCGGGAGATCTTCACTTGTTTATTTAGCTACTAAAAATCACTGTTATATTGTAAGTTGGTGATCGTCGACCAATATTGGCCCAGATCCTTGTAATATTTACAGCGCATTATTTCGCTTTTACGTCAATCTGTAGTTACGGGAAGTATGTGGTTTAGCATTAAGCAATGTCTGCATGATATAATAATACTCTCATGACCTTTGTGTTTTGACATGAGACTTAAAATGTCTGTTTATAGATTGGAATCGTAAATGAAAGTGAATCTACGATCGACTGCCTATCTGACCTTAACACCCTAATGACCCCAGTCATTGGGGAGTTAATACCCCTTGGTAAAACACAAGTTAAGGTATGTATCTAAGCGTATACAAAAAAAAAATCATTTTATTAAATGTGTTCGTCTGAATTTCGGGCTTATAAGTACCTGTTTCGATTGTCAAAGATCTTAAAATTTAATAGATGGTCACCTATACACGGACCGACCTCATTAAGCGTAGCTTTACCTTACGGGCAAGTATTTTAATAAAATTGAATTTGATAGAATTAACGTTCTCTCAACGCATAGTCGAAACTTCCTACTTTACCCATCTACATTACCTTTAATACCTCCTTACTTTAATAAAAAAAGAAAAACTCATCCAATCTAGAAACCTAGATATTCAGTACGGCCTAGGAATCGTAATAAGTAGGACGTCTAGTTCCCGGTATAGGTCTCAAACTAGCCTTATAGAGCGCTAGATGGACCTAGATCGAGGACACCTACTGTCGTGTCCGGCAAATTGTAGTGATAAGTATATTAAAGGTATAAAAGAGAAAATGCTTCGTTCGTCCAGTAGTCACAAGTGCGACTGCTGAGCATGAGGTCCTGGGTTCGATTCCCAAGTCTGCATGATAAAAAATGGGCAAAGTGTTATTGGGTTTTATCTATCAGGAATTTCTCTGTAGCAGCCACGGAGTCTGGTTTTGTGCAATTGTGCCCGGTTGATGGCAATAGGCTCGCCCCCTATTATATGAGACTTAAATATAACTGACAAAAATAACCACCTTTGGGAGTCCGCCATATTGGATTTTGAATGACGTTACTTAGCTAACCATGCATTGTCATTCCAACTAAATATGTATGCAAAAATTCAGCTAAATCAGAAACCGGGAAGTGGATCAAATTTGACTTCCAAGATTTTTTTTGGATATTAAAAAAATGAACAGCAATACTGCTTACGTAATTGAAATAAAAAGCAGTACCTTTAAACTGCGTTTTCAAATTCAACCTTGACCCCCAAAATGCCCATAGAAATTATAACACCGTTTACAGATCTATAATACCGTTTTTGACACACTAAACTTTGGCCTTATATCTAGAATCAACATATTTCCGATTATAATCACATCTTTAACTGACGATTAACAGAAAAAGCAGCAAAAGTATCTAAAAATCCGATAGAAAATTATAGGAAACGGATGTAAACTGATGGCACTTTCTAAATCCTTTTTAGTGAGTTGCAAAACTAGTTTCCAAGATGGCGAGGCCAAGACGGACGTACATTACTAATGTTAAATGTTAATAGAAGATACCGACTTTCTATTGTTTATTAAGCGCGATTTATGGTCGGAAATGGTCGTGGACACCATTCTTGCGACCAATTTTGATGGGTTACCGCTTCGCGAGATTGGTATTCAAAGGATGATACTAACTTGTTAAAATGGATGTGAGGTTTAGTTTATGGAAATGTGGACGGAATACAGGGTGTAACAGGACCGTTCACGAAGCCGTCAACCAAGTATTATGTACCACATGAAACTAAGTAACTTTACGCAAAAAATATTTTTTGGGATGAAAAATCACGTTTTACGGTAGGACTCAATGTAACGCACTCAAAACATCGTTCTGATGGATGGATTGAATAGTACGGGGGTGGTGGAGGTGTTTAAAGTAAAAACCGTAATTAAAAAGTTGGAACTTTGACCCCCATTAAATCCGTAACTAGAAGGTTCCCAGGTATGGTCTACAACAAAAAATTGATCGCAATGGCGGGGAGAACAAGTGCCTTTTGGCTTCGTTAAAGGTCTTGTTACACCCTTTATAGTTCTGGGTAACAGTCGTTTTTCTGGCATTTTCCAGGTGCCAGACAGTTTATTGAGTGTCTCAATCAAGGGTTGATAAGAAGAACTCGTGGGTAACAACAGCCGCTCGTGTCGATTTGCAGGTTAAGTCGCGCTTGCCTAGGTTGGTCCGTGGATGGGTGAGCACCCAATAAATATCGAGTTTCCTTCGTGAAAGCACGTTAAGCCGTTGGTCCCGGCTGTCATTTACAGATCTTTGACAGTCGTTACAGGTAGTCGGTGGCAGTCGCTCCTTGTAAATTACTGGTATTCAGCTGCATCCGGGTAGACTGAAGGCCGACCCTAACATAGTTGGGAAAAAGGCTACGCAGATGATGAATTAAGGGTCGCTGGGGATTTGGAGCCGCCTAGCTAGATTAACCAATGACCTAAAAGGGTGGCTGAGACAGACTGCATCCAAAAGAGCGGAGGACCAGGTGTTGGGGGACACCTATCTTCAGCAGTGGAATGTGAAATGCTGAGTTTTTATAGCTATATGTATTTATTACCAAATCATAACAATATTTACCTAAAGAAAAAGAGATACCGCGGCCCTGGAACATAAAGGGAAAAAGAAGGAACATGGATGGGTTTTAGTCAGTACAAGTCTGACACTAACTGCCGCTCCGCCCAGTGGGAGGGGTCATTTGATGATTTCCCATCCATTCCATAAGAAAAGGTTAGGTATATTGTTTCCAAAGGGAAGCTAGTATTCATGCTAGCACAAAAAGGAAAATAAAAAATATTTATTACTCTACAAAAACTATCGTCAACACTAAAATAAAATAAACACGATTGTATTGGAAGCTTAAAATTATCATTTCTTACACGTGTGCAAACTCGTGGAAAAATTCCCAAATATTACAATATTTTAGCAAATTCTTTTTTTTCTATTGACCTTTCGAAGATCTTGTTCCAATTATTCTTTAAAAATAGTAAAAATATGAAAAAGCCTGTTCTACTACGCCTGATCAAAACGACCTTCCTTTAAAACATCGAAAAAAACCTTTAAATACAATTTTATTTTCTCACCCATTGAGAAAAACATAATAATTAATCACCACTTATATATACGTTGACTTGAAAATCCAGTTTTTAAATAAAATGTCATATGTCAGAGGCCAGGCAGATTTGTTTAACAAAATAAGAAGAAATCTCCAAGGTCAACGGTGAAATTTTTGACCTTCGCTATTGTAAGAAGCCGGTGAATAAATCTTTATGTGTTTTGGGAATAAAATTGAGAACATTTTCAGATATGTTTTTGTTAGGAAATCGTTTGCCATGACTAGGATTTGTAAAATATAGTTGATGTAGTCATAAAATAAACATGGATTAAAACAACCGGACCCGGAAACTATTTTGTGGTTTGATAATAAAATTGAGAATTTTTCGCCTCGTTAGTCTAGTGGTCGCAAGCGCGACTAGTGAGCATGAGATCCTGGATTCGATTCCCAGGTCGGGCAAAGTATAATTGGGTTTTATCATTAGGAATAACTTGGTAGCAGCCACGGAGTCTGCATCTGTGCCCGGTTGATGGCAATAGGCTCGCCCCCTACTACATATATAGGACTTTAACATAACTGTCGAAATGTGGGTGAACTATTAGGTACACCTTTGCCTAACCCTTCGAGGACTACAGCCGTGGTGTTATTATGGTCAAGAAAACAAATAACTTACAGTTAAGGGCATTACATTGCCCAATGACCTTGAGCATGCTGCCCCGTACTAACTTACGACGAAACGGCGAGAGAGAGAGGGACGAGTGCGGCAGTGACATAGTGCTTTTCGCGAAATTTCCGATTTTTATAATATATTTTAAAATATTAAAAGAAATATGAGAAAAAAATCAATACACATTGTTAAATACGTCATTACGTATTTTTTGGTATAAAATTCATGCCGAGTTATTGAGCCGTTATAAAGAAAATTTTCAATTTAGGTTGAAAAAGGACCTATTTGTTACGATTTTTCGATAAAATTTGAGTTAGTTTATTAAAATTTTAAACAATACAATGTATTTGTGATGACCTTTACTTTAACATATATTTTTTATATTGAAAACGCACAAAAGGATTCATCTACAAACTTCTTTAAACACATCATGCTCAAGGTCATTGGGCAATGTAATGCCCTTAAGTGGATTGGAACCCACGACCACACATGAGTTGAGTTCATGCCAAACATTCAGATTGACATTTATATATGACTATAATATTATTGTTTTCTTTACGAGCTCATACATTTTACATACCGGTCGAGAGTACACCATTGACCTTTAGAAAGGACATCACCTATAAGGTCAATGAATGTCTTTTTAAGGCGACCTGACCTGACATTTCTTTTTTTATCCATTATTTATGTAACTGGCTGATTGCACCTGGTTTAAAAAAATATATCTTTGCGTGTTACATCATACATGCCTGTGAAATATCTCATAGGTCATGTAATACTCTACGTATGCAACGATGCATTACATTTGTCAATACCATTATCTTCCTTAGAAGGCAGTCATAAAGTTCAAATATATTTTATGCCAGTTATTCGACTAGAAAACCAACAATACTCGCCCTGCAGTCTCGTCATAGATAGCGATCGCAAAACAACCGAATTCGTTCGCAAAGTCATGACGATGCGGATTTAAGGTGAACGCGAGCCGGACGCGACCCGTCGGTGTCGGCTACCACTTTAAATCCGCATCGTTATGACTTTGCGACCGAATTCGATTGTTTTGCGATCGTAGATTTTATAGTTTGATGTGTTGCCGTGTTCAAATCGTTTTCTATGAAGGTAGGCTAAAACCAAGATCCTTACATAAGTTCTTTAATTAATGTTTACATTGACTTTGACACCTTATATTGGTGCACGTTTGCATCGTTTCTTTTTTCATTTAAATTCATTCTCATTTATTATCTACTTAAACCATTTGGAAAGTATAATCTATACTAATATTATAAAGAGATAAAATTTATTTGAAAGTTTGTATGTAGGGGCCATCTCTGGATCTACTAAACCGATTTTGAAAATTCTTTCAGTAATAGAAAGCCAAATTATCCCCGAGTTGCATACCGAGTAGAGAGATTCAAAACGCGAGCGAAGCCGCGGGCAACAGCTAGTAAGGTATAACAGCAGAAATATGATGATGTAACCAAAATATCTAAAGACAAAACAAAGAACTTAGTCCTTTGCCAATTAGGGTACCTTAAACAATTCACAGAATCACACTGGTGAAATCAGACACCTGAATGGGTTCCGCATACGGTCATTGGCCCGGCCTGAGAAAGCGATAGTTCGTAAAAAAGCGGTCAAGTACGAGTCGGCTGTTAAGGGAGCTACATTTCTCAAGATTTTATTGTCAGGTGGTATATCCACCTTTCTGATGTTGGTACCTATGTAAAGGAATGTTTGTGTTGGTCTAGTGAAGCTCGTGGTTAAATAATAACAGCTGCTCGGGTCGATCTTTAGGTTAAGCCGCGCTTGCCTAGGTTGGTCCGTGGATGGGTGACCACCCATTACATACCGAGTTTCCTCCACCGTTGGTCCCGGCTGTCAATTGTAGATCTTTGACAGTCGTTACTAGTAGCCATTGGCCCGAAAAACTGACAACCAGTCTTACCAAAGGGTAGTACCCAGTACTAACTGGTTTGTGGAGGTCAGATAGTCAGTCGCTCCATGTAAAATACTGGTATTCGACTGCATCCGAAAAATGCTTACGAAAACCTGTGCATTAGGACGTCCTCTTGCAGAGACAAAACGAACTCTCTACGTTAGCTTATTGCAAGTGGGCGATTTAAGATTTATTAAATTTTGTATAATAACATAACTAAAGCATAAAGCACCCATTTGTAATGAATCTAGGCCGCTAAATATCAATAATAATTGAATTTTAAACCAATTATTTAAACAACAATCTAAGTTGTTTAAATATTTATCAATTCTTCAACCACTTTGATAATAATAAATACCAGTGTTAAACAAGACCTGAATTGGATTAATTGAATTCAAAATAAAGCAAGCCATTACTCCTAAAATACTCATTTTAATTCATAACATAGCATATTCAGCCTATAATGTTCCCACTGCTGGGACACACGGCCTCCTCTCTATGAGAGGGAATGGGCTATAATCCACCACAGCCCAGTGCGGGTTGGTAGATGTTACATGTCTTCGAATGTTTGGTTCTAGGACTTGCTGGTTTCCTCACGATGTTTTCCTTCACCGTTTTGAGAGCAGTGATGATGAAATAAATAAAGTTATTATCCTGGGTGCAAACTGCACCAAACCCATGACTTACACTAGAAAGTCGAAGCTCTTACCACTGAGCTATCATTGCTCTCCATGTCATTTTAATTCAACAAAATTTCAGTGTTTTAATTACGTGTATATTAATTGAAATTACTGTGCTTAAATTAAATTGATGCGAAACTAATTAATTGGCCAAACTGTTCAAAAATTAGATTTGCTAGGTATTTGAGAGAATAACGTAATTAATTTAATTTAGTACGCTAATTATAATTAGTGTTATTGACTAAATGAGTTTCGTTGGAACTGAAATGGTATCTATTTAAATTGTTGCTGTTTGTTTGAACTTAATACAAACAAGGATCCGTTATCAAAATAAAACTCATCATCATTCGCTTGCCCTTATCTCTACTTATTTGGGGTCAGCGCAGCATGTCTTCTTCTTCCATACTTCTCTATTACTCGTCATCTCAGCAGTCACCTCCTTTCTAGCCATATCATCCTTCACACAGTCCATCCATCGTTTCTTTGGTCTTCCTCTACTCTTATAGCCATCCACATTTATACTCAGAACTTTCCTCATTTCTCCGCCCTTCCACGACAACCGATCGAGACACAGCTTACCAGTCAACAAAATAAAAATATGACACTAAAATAACAACTAATGACTTTTTAACTTTGAATTTTACAAGTTAGCTATCTTTCTTTGATCTGCAAATGATCCACCATTAAAAAGCCTTGAACTGAACTTATTCCGATTGAGTTAGAGAGCTTTTTCTTGAAATAAACTACCATAAGAAAGCATCTGTTCGAGAAATTACCTTTATAACACGAAAACGTGTCCCCACTCAAAGAAAATCCACCTTAATCATCACGCATCATCAGCAAATGACATAAAAAAGTAAGTCAGCTGATTTTGACCCATTGACGCTACCCATGAATCATGGTGCAAACCGAAGTGTCACTGTCTTTCCTAGCAAACCAAAAATCAACCTTAACGTATAATATACATGGTTTATTATACCATGTGATGTGATGCCACTTATCCGGGTTCCAATCCAAAGAAAATTGGACCTTATAGAGAAGCTTTATGGTGCATTGTACCATGTGATGTTACGTCACTTGTCCGGGTCCCATATAATACGAAACTAAATCTTAAGTTAAAGTGACATGGTGTATAATAGCATGAGGTGTTACGGCACGTGGTCAGTGTCCGGTTGTGACTACTTTCGATTCGTGAATCAAGGCCGCAGGGTAGAAATTTACATTATGTGGTGTGGACGAGTATTTTGTATATTTTGAGAACAGAAAAATGTTATTTAGGAGATTATTGTGTATCTTAATAAGCTCAAGAAAAAAAGCCGCAAAAAAAATCCATAATCAACCGGAAGAACCTGATCTTATAATCTAAAAAGACAATCAATATTCTGCTTAGGTAGTATCAGGCAGTAATATGTTGAACACACCTTTTTTTTTTTACCGATGGGAAATCATCAAATAACCCCTCCCGCTCTGGGCTGAGCAGGAGGGAGTGTCAGACTTTTACTGACTAAAACCCATCCATGTTCCTTCCTTTGCCCTTTGTGTTCCAGGGCCGCGGTATCTCTTTCGAACAGTCCCGCAACCCAGGCAGGCGTCGGTCCTTACGGACCCCTTCCTGTTTGCTGACTCTCTTTGAGGCGCGCGTGGAACACGAACGCGCCGTCGACACGGATGTTGAACACACCTGACTCTAACCTGCAAATTGCAAAAAACGTAAGAAAAATTGAATTTTCCGGGCTATCCTGGAGCAACCCCCTCGACTGTTAATTATTTCCTGTGGGTCAAGCCAAAGTGACACCTTATCAGCTATAACGATAATGGAAAATTCAAAAATGAATTGTATTGACATCATCATCAGTCTCCTACCCTTATCCCAACTCATTTGAGGTCGGCGCAACACGTCTTCTTCTTCCATACTTCTCTATTACTCGTCATCTCAGCAGACACCTCCTTTCTAGCCATATCATCCTTCACACAGTCCATCCATCGTTTCTTTGGCCTTCCTCTACTCTAATAGCCATCAACATTCGTAATACATTTGACATAAGCTATCGAAAAGATTATCAAATTTTTTAATCACAAAAGAAGAAGCAAAAATGTGGATAAAGGTCTATCCTAGTAATTAGGTTACTGTGTCAACCGTAAACTATTTAACTATGCACAATCGTGATCTCTACAAGCTCATTGACACAATTGTAGCCTTTGTTTAGACTCTTGTATAAATGCAAGCTGCTATGACACGGCCAATGTCAGAAGAATACTTGAAGGAACTCAAGGCTCTTGATTTAACTTAACTTAAACTGAGTTCTGTTGAAAGCATACCTACCTAACTACTACAAAGCTCTACTTTAACAGCAGACACTTATTTCAATTAGATCTAGCATTAGTAAATAAGTATATATTAAGAAGTGATAAAACTTCAGCAAAATTTTCAATGAGGCACTGTTAGAGGGGTATCAGACATACTTTAATGAAACGTCTGTCAAAGATTTACGTTTTAACTATTTTAATATGAGCATCTTTCTTCTTACTGGCGATGTGAGTACATTAGCCGCGATTTATTATTGAGAGGAGATATTAAAAATGTGAGCAACCGTTTTTTAGTTGGCGAAATTGTAAATCTTTTGGTACTAATGCAGCTGCATGACAATTCGAAGACATGTGACATCTAACAACCCGCACTGAGCCTGCGTAGAGGATTACAGCCCACTCCCTCTCATAGAGAGTAGGCCCAGCAGTGGTAAGTCCCAGCAGTGGGAACTATAAAGGCAGATTATGCTTATGCTATGAAGCTGCATATCAGCTACTAGTTACCCTAGCCTAGCGGTCGTATCAATCAGCGACGACTCAAGACGTTTGGCGACAGCTACCGACAGCCGATCGTAACTGCAACTTACTGTAACGGACCGACTAACGGACGCCCGTCAATGTATACGTTTATGCTTATTCATGGAGCTTTGTAATCACTTTTAATGGTGTTTACTGTATTTTACTATAAAATTTGTAAGTGCTTTAACTGCGTAATTTCCATTACTGACGGGTTCTAGGTTCGACTTTTGTCGTAACATTGCAGTAAAATTAATTTAACCACGGAGGCCATACTACTTTTTATAACTAACTAGCAGTTGCGTTTAGCGTTTTGGTCGGAAGTTATCCCACGGGCACGTTGTAAATATAGCCTATGGCACTCGGGGATAATGTAGCTTCCTATTAGTGAAAGAATTTAAAAAATCGGTTCAGTAGATTAAAATGGATGAGACGAATCCAGCCAAAAAGTTTATCTTGGTTTTATTATTTTAAAATAAAAATTGATTCGATAGGAACAAAAAGGAAATAAATTTTAGTAAAGTTAAGGAGTTCCTGGAACGTCAAATCGCATTATGACTGATGTTTCGTTATGCATGTATTTGCACGCTTATACCTATTAAGCAAAACATGTTTGTTCACATTAATTAGCACTACCATCATTTATACCATGTTTTTAGCAAATAAATTATATTCTATTCTAAAAAAAATATCGAATCAACTAGTTGATCCGATAGGAACATTTGCCTGAATCGACTACCACTTTGATCAACTGGTTGATTCGTTCAGTTGATCGGAGTGGAAAACCTGAGATTACTCCCTACAAACTCACAAACCTTTACCTCTTTATAATATTAGTATAGATAACGCCTATTTCCCATGAGGGTAGGCAGAAACCACAGAACGCCACCTGCTCCTTACATACTCCTTTTGCCTCATTCAGATTCATACACGCCTCATGTTTTTTTTTTAACCTAGGAATTGCTCCTGAATCGTGGTTGTGTTTACAAACATTTAAACTCACATACACAAACAGCCAGACCCGGAACACTACCTTTAGGCTATACAAATATTTGTATAATATGTGACTGATCACATTGTAAAAAGTATCCAGTTGGCTTTCCGGCGCACGCTGACACTACAGAATCTGCAAGGATCCTTTGCTCCATCCATGTTCATACATCTATTTCAGCGCTAACAAGTAAAAATTACCTAAAGCATTCACTTCGGTTTAACCCCGTACCTATAACATGATTCACAAATATTCTACGTATTACAGAATAAGATTTCGGAAAAAACAGCTTTCGTAAGAATCATATCCAATTCTAAGTGAATGTTACTGAAAAAACAGTAACAAACAATGTATTAACACATCATTACAGCCCGCATTACATTATTTCCTCCATTAAAAACTACATTACAAAACCTGACTTGTACGCTTCACGTCATCATTTCATGAAATCGTTATTTGCTCACAGAATAAGCAAGCTGAAGTGGCAATGGGCCGGTCAATTAAGTGGCGATACTTTCATGGAAGCCTAAAAGCATGGCTTACCTTTATAACATACTGTTCTTCCTGATATTAGGGTTTCTGACAGTCTGCTCGCGCCATATGGGCTTGCCGTATCGTTGGCACCTATGCACGCCACTAAATAGCCGTATGACCGTTGGGGTTGGTATTTTTGAGTGGAGACCAGACATCGGCAAATGTAAGTGTGAGCAAAGGTGGCGAGAACTGAGTTGTATAGCGTGGGGTTAGAGAGGCCTATGCCCAGCAGTGGACTACGGTAAGCTGATGATAATGATGATGATTTGTTGGTTGGGTAGCTTAGGGGCCATTCTTAAATTTCGTGAGGGCTTAGATTACCCCCCCTTCCTCAGGACCACGCGTTTCATTGAAAAGATCAGATTGATTTAAAAAGAGTTTTAGGGTACAAAAAACCATTTAACATTTTTGTCCCACGAAAAAATACACGTGATTGTCACATTATCCCAACCCCCCCCCGTCGTGGATTTTTCTGATTTTTTTTCACCCCCCTTATTAAATGACGAACTCTTAACTATTTTCAAAAATATCGAAGACAAATGACATAGGTAAGCAGCACTGTGCTCGTGTGGTTGACTGTCCACTCAATCCCACAGACAGGAGGCCCATGGCCCACAGCAGTGGGAACGTTGTAATAAGCTAATTATGCTGTTAACTTATGATAGTATACTTTCGTTTTCAGATTCGATAGCATTTATAGCAGATAATATCTCGAGATTAAGAGGCGTGACGTTGCATGCTCCAGGGTGTGATGGTGGCATCTACTTTCTTCTTAATACAGTTCAGCTGTGAATTGAGCGTAATCATAATTTTACAATTACGCGTCTTAGTGCTAATTGGAGTTTTAAATTAGGATATTAGTGTTTTGAACACAGCTTCTTTTTTTTACAAACTACTAGCTTTTGTTAGAAGTTGTAATCATGTCACCAGCCTAAAAACTAAAAAACATTTGATGCTAAAAATTAAAAGTCTTACAGAGAACGCTACATAAGTATAGAGTTAGAAGAACTAAAATAACCTTACCGAAATTGATACAACTCTCAACAACTTTATAAAAAGGCAATAAATTGCGAACTGTCTGTTAATGAAACGGCAATGCGCTGAGTGAAGACATGATTTAAGTGCGCTATGTAGCTTTGGCATTCCGGTTAAGAAGTTGCTAAAACTGACCTAGATATTTCAGACAGATGACTGATGACACTTCTTATTCCCAACTTAAACACTAGAAAGTTATGAAGGGCTGGAGGACTAACGTATTTTATATACACAATAATAAAGCAAAGCTAAATTTGAAATGAAAATAAAAGGAAGAACAACACTTTCATAAATTACTCTCACAGTACTTCATAAAATCTGTTGGATTAGACTCCAATAGATTATTAAGCGCGGCCAGAGTGCGAGGAATGGTTACTTAGCACGTGCAACAGTACGACATGGAGGCACGGCAAACAGCCTGTGCTTCCTGCCCCGGCAGTAATTAATACATGTAACTTTGACGTCCAGAAAGTGCTGTTTCTCGGCCTTTGATTTTGATTGTGGCGCTGGTATGCAGACCAAAGGCTACCAGGCTTTCAGCCATTAAGAAGAGGTCTTTTAAGCTTAAAATGACTAAGTTTGTATACCAAAGCGTAAAAACCACACATCAAGTGACAGACATCGAAGCATCATGATCGGTTGCCAAACGGAACTGAACACGCACCACTTGATAGAAAGCCGCTCAGTGACCTCGTTGGACTAACTTCATTAACCACTGTTAACTACTGAACCATAGGACGGTAGTTAGAGAATATTTTTATTACGATTTTGAAGAAAGAAGGAAATTTAATTGGAAAATAACTTATTATTTTATGAACTTCATTTTTAGACAAATCACAAGGAAATCTAGATTTTACTCGAAAGCTAATGCCTTATTTTGGCATAGTTGTCGAAAGTGTTGCTAATCCTATACTAAGCAGGTCCGACCCGTAAGTCAGACAAAGGAATTTCATTGACAGCCTGGGGTCCGTATTTTTGGCAGGGTCGATAAAGTGGGCTACAACTCTACTATTATGAGGCCCAACGTGCTAAAATACACCTCAGCTTTTATTTATAATCTATAATAGTAATAAAAATATGTACAAGTATCAAAAGGATTACAGGGCGTCAAAAAATTCGTCCACATCGCTGGCAACAGCAAAAGTGCCCAGCTTTTCTATTAAACTAAATTTTCTGTAAAAAGAAAATTCTATTGTTGCCAATTTTCCTACAAAGAAACTGTTGGTAACGTAAGCCGTATTTCTGCACAGATATCAACACCTCATGATGAAAACAAGATACATTACGAAACTATGCAAATTATCATGCACCGGACGCTTAGTAATAACTTATTGAAACGCAATAAGTAACAGTATTTATATGTGAACATGCGTCATCTTTAGCATTATCCTAAATGTGTTGAGGTCAGCTTTCAATCTAACCAAAAAATATAGTCAGATTTTTAGAGTTTAAAACTTTGAATGTCAATTTTTCATAGAAGAATTACTCGGAGAATAACTTTAATGTAATGTCTACTTGTACTAGAAGTATCAGGCACCTATTATTAATATTATACATTCCATGCTTCAGTAAAATAATTTTATCTACATACACACTACATGCATAAATCATTGCAAAAACCAGAATTTAAATCGTAGATTCGCCCTATCGCATCAAAAGAGTTCACATTTCTGTTTCGTTGACACTGGCATTTGAATACTGTTATCTCACTCGCTCATCCTGAAAACACTTCCTCACGTGACCAAATTACGGCGAGGGCACTTTTAAGAATTTTAATCTTTAACCTTTTGACCTCCAGAGCATAAAGGCACGCGCGTGCCCTCCACGCCAAATCACAATTTCACCTACCATTTTGTCCCATATTTGTGTCGTTTGGCGTACAGGGCACGCGCTTGCTTGTCAAGTTTATGTGTCTATGGTGGTCAAAAGGTTAAGAAAAAATATCCATCGGATAGACATAATGCCTTCATTGTGTATGTATTTGAGGCAGTTAGGAGCCTTAACAAATATCCATCTACATAGATTTTACTTAGGCCCTGATGCAGGATCTAAAATACTGGTCCCATTTTAACAACCACACCCATCAACATCAAATCAAATTAATGCAACCAGAATCCAGTTTAACACAATCCATTGATTTTGTATGCAGTAATACCTAATACAACTAATAATCCACCTGTCCTATTCAGTTGCCTTGAAAGTCTATTGGAGCTTAATTTTGGCCTTCACTGAGGTGGTGATTTGTACCTACATAGTTAGACCCTTTACCGGACAATTAGAGTAAATGGCCTTTTAAGGGCCTTAAGACAGCTATGTATCTGTGTTAGGTACTGCAGACTAGTTGTTAGATATCTATTGAATAACAAATAGTTTGTGATTTTGTTCAAACAAACCGAACTGGGTCTTGCTCTGAAATAGGGCTTGACCAGTTTCGGAATTTGATACTGATTTTGATACGGATTGACACAGATTGATACCGATTGATACGGATTGATACAAATTTTGATAGGTACTGTTTATGTTTCTAACGTCATTTTTCCGTTTGTGACTTGCAGACCTGTTTTTCGAGTTTAGTGTGTTTAACAGCAATATGTTATAACTGGCTTATTCCCGCGGCTTCGCCCGCGTGGAGCTCGTTGATTGTCCCACGGGATCATACTACCGGAATAAAAAGTATCCTATGTGTTAATTCAGGTTATAAACTATCTGTGTGCAAAATTTCATCCAAATCCATTCAGTCGTTTTTGCGTGAAAGAGTAAAAACATCCATCCATCCATCCTCACAAATTTTCGCATTTATAATATAAAAGAAAATATATTTATCTATATACATATATACATTTATGGTGTATCTATTCATACACGAAATCTTTTAAGGGGTCGTTGTACTCATCATTATGAACAACTTTCACTATGGGACCAACCCCGAAATCGCGAAAAAAAAATCAGCTGTTCAGTACATTTTGGCGATCATATTGTAGGGAACAGCTGAATTTTTTTTCGCGATTTCGGGTTTGCTCCCATAGTAAAAGTTGTTCATAATGATGAGTACAATGACCCCTTACGAGATTTCGTGTATGAATAGTTAGACCCTTATAATACACAGAAAAAGCTTCTGCTCATAGGTACAGAGGAGGAATGAACGTTAGTCAGTGCATATTAGGTTTTTATACTGCGTGCCTTCACGTCCTATATGCAAAAATGTCCTATCTTTCAAAATGCAACAACTCAGGTGTACCACAAGGAAGCGTTTTGGGACCTCCTTTATTTTTATTATATATTAATGATCTCCCTGAACACACACAATCCTTGCACATTATTTGCAGACGACATTTCTATCATAATTACGTCACCAATGAATACCGACATTAACAATTACAGAATTGACATTAATAACACAATTAAATCTACAATATCTTGGTTAAACTATAATAATTTGCATGTAAATATTAATAAAACAAAAATTGTTCAATTCAGGACATATGGTCGCAAGCGGGATAAACTTGACATTAATCATAACGGACAACCTCTAGTACAGACAGAGGAAACCATTTTTCTGGGAATAGCACTGGACGGCTGCTTCTCTTGGAAACCACACGTAGAAAAGGTTTGCAACAAATTAAACAAATTCGTTTACGTCCTCTACACACTGCGAAAGACCTCGTCGCTGAGTACTATGTTGACTGCATATCATGGCTGTGTTGCATCGACTTTACAATACGGCCTTATACTGTGGGGTAATTCAACAGATGTGGATAAAGCCTTCAGGGTACAAAAAAAATGTATCCGCGCCATTTGTGGCATTCCACCATGGGAATCCTGTAAACCGTTGTTCTTAAAGTTAAAACTCCTTACATTACCCAGTATGTATATTTTAGAATGCGCTAAATTTGTTCGACAGCACTTTTACTTGTTTAAAAAGGCTGAAGACCGTTGCCCTCGAAAAGTAAGAGATCCAGATAGAATAGTTCTGCCTAGAGCGCCAAGGACTTCTCTATATAAAAAGAACTCTTATAGTATGTGTGGACTAATCTATAACAAAATACCAAAGGACTTCAAAGAGCTAACTAATAATTTATTTTTTGTAAAGTTAAAATTATGGCTGCGGGAAAAACGTTTTTATTCTATTAATGAATTTATAAATAATAACAATTATTAATCTAATCTAAATTAAGGTCACTATAATTAATATTAATCTTTTGTTTATTTATTGATTTCTTTTGTGTACTATTCGGGAAACGTGCTGCTAATATAGACAATGTTCTTAGTACGAATTTGAAGGCCATTTAAAAGTTTCCACATGTAATTTTTCTATTAATGAATGTGCAATATTAATAATATGCATAATTTTAATGATTGCTCTATTCTAGAATATTAATGTAACTATATATAATGAATATTGAATGTTTGTGATAGTAATGAGTGATAGAAAATATTGTGAAATTTTGCATGTCATCTAAATCTGACTATGTATTAGGAACCTCAACTGACTTTAAGACCAAAATGTACCAATACTTATTGCAAATAAATTATTATTATTATTATATATTATTATGATTAGTTATATTTAAAATGCACTTAATATTGCTGAAAAAAAACTAAACATTTGAAGTCAATACCCATGATTTATCATACAAAACAAAAGTACCCACAAAGTCCAGTCAATAGCACCTTACGAATATGAAACTAAAAATATTATCCAACAAAAAAATGTAAACAAAACAATCGAGGTACAACACACATAACATAAATCGCAGTCAAATTAAAACAAAGATCTGGGTTAAAATAACAGTAACTACAGGTAGTTGCCTATCTTAACTACAAACATTAAGTTGCCATTAACTTGGGTTCAGGCAGTTTCACTGTAAGGCTCCATCCACAAGATCTTAGCACCGTGCCGTGCCGAGGTCTTAACGTGCTTCGTTTGGTCATATTAAGGGTGTAACAAGACCCTTAACGAAGCCGAAAAGCACTTGTTCTCTCCGTCATTTCAATATTTTTTTTGTTCTAGACCAGGGAACCTCCTAGTTACGGAGATATTGAGGGTTAAAGTTCCAACTTTTTCACAAGTTTTTTTTTTAATACATGTTTTAACTGTTAGATTTTACTCTATACACCTTCACGACCCCCGTACTATACAATCCATCCATCAGCACAATATTTTCAGTGCGTTACTTTGAGTTCTACCGAAAAAAGTGATTTTTCTCTCCAAAAACAGTCGTTTCCCAGCAATAATTTTTGCGTAAAGTTACTTTGTTTGATGTGCATAATGCTTAGTTGAAGGCTTCGTGAAGGGTCTTTTTAAACCCTGTATAATAAAAATAATAAAAAAATAAGGCGTCTCGATTCGTCTGCCTAGCCTTTTCCCAACTACGTTCCTAACTTGAGCGAATTCAGCTGAATACTAGTATTCTACGACTGCGACTGGCTATCTGACTTCCACAACAAAGTTTCCGGGTAATAGGATACCCCATGGTAAGAATGGTTGTCAGAACTTCGGGCCAACCGTTACGACTGTCAATGATCTGCAAATGACAGCTTTCACACATACATTTAAGGCCGAAACACACTGGATCCGTGCACGTAGACATGCACGTGCAAGTACCATGACGTTGTAATATATGGAACTTTATAGAGACATGGCACACCGCTTGCGTGACGTACACGTGCGCGTAGACTACATGCGTAACGCTACGCATTACAGCTGCCATGAGACAAACTTGCTGCGTACCTACACAGAGCGGAACGGCAACGTCGCATTGATGCGTGCAGTAATGACGTTGTAGTCAATGGCATTCCGTATTGGACGTCACACCGAACAAGTTTGAACACGCACGTATCTTTGCTGCGCGTGACTTACGCATTCAGTTTTATTTGTTTTCAAATTTTACCGATAGTAAATGATGGTTTGTTTCGGTTTTAATGCTGAATAACGAGATTAAAGAAAAACTAATTGTTTGTAGAACACAAAAAAACATATGTCATATAAAACTCGAACGAATTGTTTTTGGCTTACCCAGGATTATTCTGGCACAATGACAGTAATATTGCTTCTTCTTCAACAGATGAACTACTTGGTCCATTTACCCAATCTTCGTCAGACATCGTGCATAAGAGTTGCTGGGTACGCAAAGGACCGGTGCGTTGCGTGCCTGCCACGTATGCGTAAGCGTAAGCGTACACGTATGCGTAACCCGGTGTGTCAGGGGTTCACGCGCGTCACTACGCGCGTGTTTACGTGTACGTCACGCCACGCATCTGGTTTGACCAGGCCTTTAATGGCGAAAAGCTAGGTACGGAACGCCGGCAGCTTGACCGTGTGCACCAAGCCTTACAAAGTATGTCTCGTAATGCAGGAAGATAACCAGTGGATCAGGAAGGCTAAACTCGTATTGGAAAGAAAACTCTTTACGTAAATACTCTTCCGGTCAAGCGAGAGTGAAGTTATTAGATCTGTTGGTACTAGCACCTTATGATATGCGTCTGAGACTTTGCTAGTCATTTACTTGACGAATTTTTTTTTTTTAAACGTGTCCCCACACTAGGAATTTCTCCTGTATCGTGGGTGCGTTTACAAACATTTAAACTCACATACACAAACAGACAGACCCGGAACCACTATCTGTAGGCCATACAAATATTTGTTCCGTGCGGGGATCGAACCCGCGGCACGCAACGCAGCAGTCAATCGCTCAACCACTGCGCCAACCGTGCCGTCACGAAATCACCGTTGTCACGCTCTAAGTCAAGTAAACATTTACTTAAGTAAAAGGTAAATAAGTCATTAAGAAGCTGGATGTATTCTCCTTGGCCTTAGAAGCAATTTATGCAAAGATTGGTCATTACGGCCATATCTTCTCACTAATTGATGCTGATTGCAAATGAGTGGATATCTCGTTATCTACAATAAGTACTAATTATCTATCTATACTAATATAACCACGCTGAAGAGTTTGTTTGTTTGTTCGAAGCTAATCTCTGGAACAACCAAACGAATTTGGAAAAATCTATTCTAGAGGAAGGATATTTAACATCGCGCAATGCAACCGCGAAGCACAATTATTAGAAGATAAAACATATTATTAGTTTTACAGAAAAATCCATGGAACCTCGGTGTGGTTGTTAGACACCAAAATCATAACTAGAAATAAAGTAACAAAAAGGTACTACCGGACGCGGACCAATAGTAGTAAAACAAAAAAAATGCGACCTTTTTACACTATCTTTTGTTTTACAAAAATTCTCAGGCTCTGTTAATGATCACTGATGTTTGACCACCCTTTTTTGACTAATAGGAATAACACAAAAAAGGACCAATGAAGAGAAAGTTTTTACTAAGCGCTTTTATAGCGGCCGGATGCTGCAAGCAAAAATAGTCCGTAAGGTGATCAGATTCATCTTGGGTCGATTGTACATAGAAAATCATCTCCCTACCCACCTCCGGAAAGAAACTTGCCATAACACTCACACATAACATACACTGCCCACTGCATACATAATTAGTAAAATTACACACTTACATTAAACACCCTATAAGGTGCGCGGGCGCATGCATGAAGCATCTACCATCACCGGCGCGATTTCTACCTATTTCCTGTACCCCTCTCTCGTACTGGTTGCATATATTGTTGTACATAGTTTATATACATCATATATAATTCTAATCTCACTTCAGATGAATAAATAAGTGGATACACGGGAAAAGATACAAAGAGCAGCAGCTACGAATATTTTGAAACAGGTCGAAATTTATAAGTTACATAACATAACAGCACGTGTTTTATCCCCGAAAGGCTAGGCAGAGGTGTACTGTAGTAAGCCAACATTTCACCTATCTAAGTCCTACTTAATAGGGGCGCCCCTATTGTTGTCATAGCGGCAAGGAAACCGACTCCGACTGATCCCGGCTGAATAAAATCCTGATTTAAAAACACTATACCCAACCTGCGAATCGAACCCAATTACTGATGCTCCGCACGCTCCTTCATGCCCTAACGAACGAGGCAGTCACTGCCTTCAATAACTTCAAATTTAATCAACTTCACTATTACACGCTTCAATAATATTAAAAACCGTATTCATAACTCTTGACTTGATTGACAGCCTCGTAGGTCTAGTGATCCCATGCGCGATGCTGAGAATGAGATCCTGAGTTCGATTCCCAGGTCAGGCAAAGTGTTATCGGGTTTTTCCATCAGTAATTTCTCAGTAGCAGCCAAGGAGTCTGGAAATATATTTATTATTTGTCTATAAAATACTGACTGTGCCATTATTCAAAGGGAAACCGGTAGGAATCGAGTTATATGGAACTTTCGCCACTGCTGCCTAAGCCTGCGGAGGTTACAAGCGTGATACTACTCATAACTCGACATTACGGCCATAATACGACCAATATAAGGTACAGTTATATCCAATCTAAGTATTTCTAAAACAAGTATCGTCTTCATAGAAACGGTTTGAAAGCTAGCCCATAGAAAGTGGCCCCATTGGTTCAGTGAATCATGGCAAAAGCTTCGAAGATTACATTGTAAGCATGTGGTTCTGTAATGAAGTTGCACTTTGTATTATCAGCTTTTGATAACATAACATGTTATGTGCCGACATTGGTAGTAAAGTCAATTAGTAGATATAGCCATCAAACTGCTAATACTCGTAGTCACCAAACAGTTAGGCAGATGTGTGCTCATTCCAAAAAGTATAAAAGCAGATAAAGCTGCGGGCACAAGTTTTTAATCACTATATCCATCTAGAAAATAAATTCTAATATTGAGAATAATCCCTGAGCAACATTAACAAAACAGACCCTTTTTAAATTACTCATAATAAAAGCATCCATATTTCGCGAACTATGTTAAATTGACATATACAGAGCAGTGGTCGTCAAAGTGACGGTATTTGTGCGGCAAACGACAAAACTAATAATTTAGTAGATAATATCACAATCATTGATTATATAATGTCTAGGTGGAGCGTCGCTCAACAATCAAAACAAAGAAAACGAGCTAACAATTTCAAACATGTGTGCGTGCGGCAGCGTGCGGCCGGTGTTTTTCACTGTGCGTCTATGTCTCTGTGTACGAACTTATAAGCCAACGGTTGGCTGATATTTCTTTACACGTTTGCGCACATTTGATGCTCTGTCTAGACATTATATAATCAAAGATCACAATATGATATTGTTCAAGAAATTAACTAAACAAATGCGGGTAACATCTTCCTGCAATCAGATCCAAAATTCCACTATGTTTTGTTCCGTGCGTCTGTTTGTTTAAAGATTCCACGTTGGTCACAGGTTACAATTGCCGAACAAAATCCATAGGGCAATCGCGTTTTGGCAGCTGATAAAAATATGTCCATTGATTGGTAGTGTCAACTACATTGTCCTATAAGCCCTTCATCAGAAGAATGTGACGACCACTGTAATAGTGGGTCATCGCCTTCAACCGAACACAAATTCAAACTCTTATATTATCTTGATTTCCGCACGCAAAATACTCTCTTAGACGTGGAGTTGCGTACACCAGCCCGCTATACAATACAATTATCTAGGTTTTTCGATAGGTGCATACTAATTATAACTGTGCGACGTGCGTGATCTATGCTGAAATTTTATTACCGCTTTCGTTATTATTTCGTCAGTTAAGGTATGCTAATAAAATTAATATTTAATTAAACAATCTTTATGCATATAAAAAAAGTTCCGTAATTGCCTGAATAAATAACGAATTATATTTTTAAAACGTATTGCGTTGACCTGGATTGGGTACATCATGAACCAAAAGTCTGAAGACATGTGACATCGGACCAACCCACACTGGCTCGTGTCGTGTGGATCCGCACAGAGGAGATCTGAGGCTGATTATGGTACTCTCTTAATAACATGTTATCCCCGCTCATGACTGCCCCGTTGGTCTCATAGTTGGAAGCGTGACTGCTGAACGTGGGGACCTGGGTTCGTTTCCGGGGTCGGGCAAAAAGTGCTATTAGATTTTGCCATTAGAAATTTCTCAGTAATAGCCCGGAGTTTGGAAGTTGGCGGTATGATACCCGCGTGAGAGATCAGGCTTTCCGAGGGGAAAGCCTGATCTCTCTCCGGTCGTGTCGGATTGCCGTCCCTCAGGACTATGAGAGTAATAGGAACAAATAGTGCACCTGTATCTGCGCACACACTTGTGCACTATAATAACTCCCGCGCCGATGTCTAATCCCTGCTGCGATTGGCCGCCGTAACCGAAAACGGTCAGGAAGAAGCCCTCCATTACATGTCATCCCTGCTCATAACATGCCATACCAAAAAAAGAATAGATTTACATTTTTTTTCTGTACTTAAAGCCTTATAATAATAAGGTCATCAGAAAAGTAAGTAAGCAGGTTGAAGTAAAAGCGTTTAATCGATTCAGAAACAAGTCATGGAAGTGGAGTGAGAAATGATGATTTGATAGAAACCAATCGATTTAGCACAGATTTGTTTTTAGCCTTGATCTATGTTTGTTTAGTGGATTAAAGAGATTGTTATTATCTACTGTTATCCCATTATTGTTCTCTGCTGTTTTTTACTTATTATTTTCTGGGCCAAAGATAATTTTATCTAATGGAACTATTGACGCACTTAAAGACCAATTATGAAGCAAGTTTTTAGCGGGGTAATTACTAATAAAATGGGTAAAAGTAACCTATATAATATCTGAAAGGTAAGACAGAGGTGTATATATAAAATAGTAAATCCATATTTAGTCATATAAAAACATTTAAAAATAATAAAAAAAAATAGTAGCCCACCGGCGTAGGGAACAGGATCCGAGCTCCTGCTGGTCCGGGTTCTTAAGAGAGGAACCTCCTAACAATACGCGCTGTGTCCAGAAGTACTGCTTTCTGAATCACGCCCCTTGATCCAGCTGTCCAGCGAGAGCTTCCTCAGATGTTGGTCGAGGCTATTGCAGGCTATTAAGCCATTATTATGTAAAAGGTACACCACAGACAAACTGCCAACTGCAACTGGCATGGTGTACATAATTAAGAGTATTATAAAGGATGTTACAAGAACCTTAACAAAGCTGAAAGACACTTGTTTTCCTTGTCATTGCGATCTTTTTGTTTGTTCTAGACCATACCTGGGAACCTGGGGGTCAAAGTTCCAACTTTTTCACAAGTTTTTTTTTTTAAACACATGTTTTTAATGTAAGATTGTTTCTTTTAACCCCTTCACAACCCCCATACTATTCAATCCATCCATCAGCACATATTTTGAGTTACATTGAGTCCTACCGTAAAACGTGATTTTTCACCCAAAAAAAAATTTGTTACGCAGCATTATTTTTTGCGTAAAGTTACTTAGTTTGATGTACATAATGCTTGGTTGACGGCTTCGTAAAAGGTCCTGTTGCACCCTGTATATATCTGTCTCGGTACGTAATTATTATTTTTTGTAACTGGCCTATCCTGACAAGTTTACTGTACTGTTACGTTGCGCCGGCGCAGATCTCCTAAGTCAGTCTCGTAAATGACTTCATTGTATACAAAAACAAAAGAATACTACAGATTATGTTGAGTACCCTCCATTCTGTGGGAATCTTGCACTTTTACCAAAAAACATCATTTAAGCAGGTGCATTAAGTTTTTAATTAGAGATTGTTGTTAACAGACAGAAAGATTATTTTTTGTTCCCATCTTTTTTTTAATGTTTTTTAACAATTCTGCTTTCGCTATTTAATGGCAGGTTTTTATTTTTATTACACCATGGATTCGACATGGTTTTCATTCGCTATGGTGTTTAAAAGTAATTGTCTTACATTTCAAACTCTCATCAAATGAAATAAAACGATCTGTGGGATATTTTTATACGATTGACGGCCAATGGCCAAAACGATAAAAACCAAATTAAGCTGATCTCTCATTGTACGGGAAGCTCAAAGAAAATGAGGTCAGGTTATACTGGATAGGTACAGCTTGATGTATCGCCGGGTATACTTAGTTGTTTATAGCAGCGCAAGAGTTTATGAATGAGAGTTAAATTATGATAAGAAAGTTCAAATGACATTAGGTCTTTGAAAGCAAAATCCTATCCAGTACACCAAATGCGTCAAACCCTACCCGTTCCTCATAAAATAATCCTTGCTAATGTTTCGTTCAAATCGATTGAACTTAGATGAATTTGTTTTTAATTAGATATTGACACCAAGTACGATGAAACAAATGATGAAGGTTTTTGTAGTAGCGAGTTGACAACATGTTTATACCGATGCGGGAGTCGTTAACTTTTCGGTGCTAGCCTATTAATCTACATCATTTAACAAATGCTGAATCTGAAAAAAAATGTCCTGTGACTAAACTACTGGATATTTTCGATTGAATTTTTGTATGTAGACTGGGAACGTCATGAGATATACGCAGTTTAATAACGATAATTTTCATTGCAGACATAGACAAAAGTTCTACAAATGCAACATTACTGATACCTTTATAATTCCGTATAAAAAAAAAAACTGAATTCAACCAGCTCATCCATAAACCTTCACACCATAAGAAACCATTAAACCACAGCCAATCACACGTAACGAAATCAAAACTGAACTCTAATAAAAAACATAAAAGGTAGGTAGTTAAAGATCTCGATCACTTTCTCTATGGAGGCTGGAGAAAGTACCATTTCGTCACTATGGCAGATCGACCGTCACTTGTTTGTCTGTATAGAAGGTGGTTGCACTTGTTTTTGAGCTATTGTGTAGGTTGGATCGTGTGTCAAGTGCCTTGAGGACAATGAATATGATGCTCGAGACAGCTGTTTATGGTCATAGCATGACATCACGCCCGTAATCCCCAAAGGGTCAGCATAATCAGCCTGTATTGTTCGCACAGCTGGGACACACAGCCTCCTCTCTATGAGAGGGAATCTGCTGTAATACACCACGCGGGCCCAAAGCGGGTTGGTAGATGTCACATGTCTTTGAATTTTTGGTTCTAGGACATGCTGGTATCCTCACGATGTTTTGCTTCACCTTTTTGAGAGCAGTGGTGATGAAATAAATTACACAAAGTAATGTGCCATGTGTGTGTGGGGTTCGAACCCACGACTTACTGCTCGTAAATCGGAGCCATCACCACTGGGCCACCGCCTGCTCCCGAAGGGTTAGGCAAAGGTGTACCTAATAGTACACCTATGCCTAAGCCTAGAGCCTATTGCCATCAACCGGGTACAAATCCAGACTCCGTGGCTGCTACTGAGAAATTCCTGAAGGAAGGACTCAATAACACTTTGCCCGACCCGGGAATCGAACCCAGGACCTCATGCTCAGTAGTCACGCTTGCGACCACCTGACCAATGAGGCAGTCCTAACCAGGCAGGACCAACGTGTCCAAAAGTCACATTTAAATACTAGAATCTTGATAAGTATTACCTAAGTTAAGTAATAGTTCAGGTTTAGGAATAGTGAAAGGTACTTGGTACATAGGGACTGAGGCCCTTTTAGTTTATTTCCGTCAATCGATTATTGCTTGTGGTTTTAGAGTCAGCAGGTATGTTTTTATTTAAATGAACATAACGCTTAAATGTTTACGGTATTTCAAGATATGATACTATGTAGATCAATTTGCCCAACCAGCTGATCGAACCCAGAACACTACTCTCAGCAATCGAACTTTCATCCACCAGACCAACGGGTTAGACATAAATCTTTAAAACAATCGTTTAAGTTGCAAACATTGGTATTTAAATTATACCTCTAGCTACTTTACATGCAAACAGAATCCATTGAAATCAAAATACAGATTACTTAAACAATCTTTAACCTAGTAATTGTAGTCAAAAAGATAGATTTTAGTCAAAAAACCCGTTGACAAGCTAGCACAACGGATAACGACTTTGCTAATATATTCTAGAATAACTTAAGCTATGTTTGCAAGTCTGACATTTTATTAACCTAGATTCTTAGAAATCCTTTTGGTGGGTAAATGATTATATTCAGATTTATAGGTATTATCTTTCGACTTAATACGTGCAACAAAGATTAGAAATCTTGGAGACTTAAAACGTTAATGAGTGTGAATTACGAGTCGTGAAGTGAAGCTTTTTCAATATCATAAATGCGAAAGTTCGTGGGATGGGTGAATGTTTGTTACTCGTACGCAAAAACTACTAAACGGATAAGGATGAAAGGAGGTGTTTTTTTCCCCATACAATTGTGGCCAAACAATGTACCTTATCTATAAAGGTACGAAGTTGTAGGAAAAAAATCGCAGATTCTGAAAAAAATAATATTGGATTTATTCATGCATTTGTACCACCTGAAATTGTCGATCAAAGATGATAAAACTTGCAACCCAAGAATTTTCATCTGACAATCTCGTGATTCATTTCTCCGATGATGCGTTTCGTTACTTCATTTTATACACGTATGAAAACCTAAAAATATACTATTTAGAATTAAGTTTTGTATTAAAGATAGATTATTTTTCCCGGCACACTTTTTTCGTGAAACAATAAGGGAACAAGAATTTAAAAAATACATTTATTTCACATTTCAGATTATTTTTTGCGTTTAGTTAGCTACTGGCCAAAAGATAGTGCTCCAGGGCCGATAATTTCCTATTTTATTCTTTTTGTTGTTGTTGGTGACAATATTGTCATTCCGATTATTCTAGCCCTTGTCAGACGACCGATCTCGAAAGAGTTTAATATTCTGACAGATGGAATAGTTTGACAGCCGCCAGCGCTGTTATGAACGTTTCTTTAAACGCAGTTACGATTCGAGGTAGTGTTTTTTCATATTCTTTTATTTCTTAATCTATCGAATATTGAAGGATTTAAAATACTGCTAATAACACTACGTATTGGAAAGAATTTAAATAGTAATTTGTACCTCGGTACATGTTTGGGCCGAAAAAAAAACACCTCCTTTGGCACATATATAGTTTATAACTTGGATTAACACATAGGGTACTTTTTACCCCGGTATTATGATCCCGTGGGATAATTACCGAATTCCACGCGGGCGAAGCCGTGGGCTAGTTCGAATATTTGAAATCTACTGCCTTGGTCTAGTGATTGGAAACGGTACTTCCTGCTGAGCATTCGTGGGTTCGATTCTAATGCCGGACAAAGTGCAATTGGGTTTTTTCATCAGATATTTCTCTGTAGCAGCCCGAAGTCTGAATTTGTGCCCAGTTGATGGCAATAGGCAGTCGCTCTATGTAAAATACTGGTATTCAGCTGCATCAGGTTAGACTGGAAGCCGACCCTAACATAGTTGGGAAAAGGCTAGGCAGATGATGTTGATGGCAATAGGCTCACGCCAGCTATAACATGGGACAACTCTGTAGCCTTTTTAAACAACTGGGGCATTTGAATACAATCATTTGTTTTAAATACATTGCACTGATTTCAACCATTTTAATCCAACGACCTTAAAACTCACAGAAGCAAATAATTTCAAAGTTTTACGCAAATCCTAGTAATGTAGGTGTGAACCAATTAGTGTTTATAACAGCTAATCATTGTGCTGGCATATTCGGGTGATGTACTAATTACTTAACCTTTCACTGCAAACGTATGCAATGTGTTGCTACACTTTAGACACAATAATCATATTAGTTCTAAACATTAAGCATTTGAAATAGGAACAATATACAGGGTGTAACAAGACCCTTAACGAAGCCGTCATGAAGCATTCTGTACATCAAACTAAGTAACTTTACGCAAAAATGATTCCTGGGAAACGACTTTTTTTTGGGATGAAAATTCACGTTTAATTACAGTAGGTACGGTATGTAACGAAATCAAAACATTGCACTGATGGACGGACTGAATAGTATGGATGTCGTTGAGCTGTTTATATTAAAAATCTCAAATTAAAAACAAAAAAAAAAATGGAAAAGAATTGGAACTTTGACCCCCAATATCTCCGTAACTAGAAGGTTCCCAGGTATGATCTACTGGAACAAAAAAATGATCGCAATGACGGGGAAAATAAGTGCCTTTCAGTTTCGTTATGGGTCTTGATACACCCTTTATACCACAGTAATTCGTACTGATGGGTCGAAATGCTGGGCGATGTAGGAGAGAGATGAATGAAGACAGCATGTAGTGATGATCAAATCAAAAGTAATTTATTCAAATTAGATAGGTACATACTCAGAACTTTTTGAACATCAAATTTTACAGGAGACAGTCCCCCAAAATGCTGACAGTCCTATCCTTCGCGTTTTGGAGATGAGAATGTTGAGATGGATGTGGAGTGCCATGGACAAAGTAAGAAATGAGTATATTATACGAAGTTGAAAGTTACGCCAGTTTGTAGCCTCTAGATAAATGCGTGTGTTTAGAACAACTTAACAAAGGGTTAAGTTGGCAAACCTAATGTACATTTGATTTCATTTAAACGACTGTAAATTAAATTTAAAGTTAGATTAAAATACTGGAATAGGTACAGCGGGCGAAAGTTTTGGTGCATGAGCGGATGTCGTGGCCATTGGGTAGTTTCATGGTCGCAAGTTCATTCTCTACGCGCGTTTATCATATAATAATAATATTAACAGATAGATAGATTAAAGATTCAAATAAATAACACACATCTTCTAAAATGGCTAGCTAATTAAATTCAAACAAATTCTTAGACTAAAAATATAATCCATTGCCAAATAAGACGTGGAAAAAACCGCATAATTTCTACATTCTCACAGCAATATATTTACGCCACAAAAGGAAAGACTAAAAACAAAGATTACATTTATAAAAACATACATTAAAAAGTTGATACAATCGGGTGAATAAAACCTCAAGGTCCATTGCGTGGCGACAGCGGATGACTCCGTCCATCTTAGGAAAGAACACAGCTATGCAATAACTACATGAAATTGTATTTTCAATACCTGTATTTTGAATTATTTGAAGGTACGTTTGATTTGCTTACCTGGAAGAAAGAAAAATGGTTTTGTTAATATTTTCACATAGGTAACAGAAAAGTTTGGGTACATTCAAACAAATTAAGAGAACATCTATGATAATAATATATACCCGGCATGCCCTGGACAATCAGCCTAGGTTCGTGGAAGGCTGCCCACCCGTTCCATACCGAGTTTCCTCCGTGCCTCGAAAAGCACGTCAAGCCTTTGGTCCCAGATGTCTTTTGTAGATCTTTGATAGTCATTATAAGTAGTCACTGGCCCAAAAGTCTGAAAACCAGTCTTCCCAAGGGGTATCGTATTACCCAGTAGTAACTGGGTTGTAGAGTTCAGATAGGCAGTCGCTTAATGTAAAATACTGGTATTCGGCTATATCTAGTCAGACTAAAAGACGACCCCAACATAGCGGGGAAAAGGCTTAGCAGATGATGACCCTGGACCGTCAGCCCGGCTTTATAGTAAATCGTTGTCATATGATATTGTTACAAAACTAGAAAACAATAGCAAAGATCGGCACTTCTTATACAAATATATCTCGGTTCTGACATCTTGGTTCTGACATCAGGATGGCGGATGTACCTAATTTTTAAAATATCATTGTACGGGTGTTGGTACACAGATTTTCAGGAGAGGTAAAGGTACACAGAAGGTACCAAATAACTGCAATAGATTTAGGCAAATCTAAAAACACACCCGCAATTCTGACGTACATAAGATATATACCTTTAGCCTATACCAGTAGGCAAAACGAGTTTGAAAAACCTATAAAATGGCCAATAAACATTCATCATCTCTCTGCCCCAGCGGGGATGTTACTTGGGGTCGGCGCAACACGTTTTTGTCTTCTATTCTCCCCTGTTAACCGTCACGCTATCATTTACACCTATTTCTTTCATATGCCATTGCATGAAATGATAAACAGAATCGTCACTAACTCAAATACAAAAAATGCAAAAATGCATATGAAACTACTGACTCGACCAACAAAATTCCTCTCTACCCCACAATCAAGAACTAGCGGGACACCTCTATTTAAACCATAAACTATAAACATAGTTGTTCAAGTATTCAACATAAAAGTTTATGGTGCTTTACAGTTTCTTCATAAGTTTCACCATTACTGACAAATATTTGTTGCATATTCGCTTCCAAGTAACTTTGTTGATGTTTTAACTGTTTAAGCAATATTTGCTTAACTAACATTACTTTGGTATAGCGGATGGTAGTTCTAGATAGAATTACCACACCTAGAAGATGAATAAAAACTACTGTACTATATCCTGGATTCCTAAGATCTAGGAATTCCAATGGCTCAATACAGAAACAATATAGGTGTAGTCGGAAAGTCAAACGTGACACTGTTATCGCTAAAATCAGAATCATCATCATCAACATTCCCTGGCCCTTATTCCAGTTTATTTGTGGTCGGCGCAGCATGTCTTCTTCTTCCATACTTCTCTATTACTCGACATGTCATCAGACACCTCCTTTCTAGCCATATCATCCTTCACTCAGTCCATCCATCGTTTCTTTGGTCTTCCTCTACTCTTATAGCCATCTACATTCATTCTTAACATTTTCCTCACTACATTTTTCTCACTACATTTTCCTAATATAAAATCTAAAAATAGAAAAATCTGAATCAACTCACATAATTTCTGTTAATATTATTTTTGTAATGATTAGAATTAAAGTATCTCGCAGTCTAATCTCATTTTCTATAGCTATATTCTGTTATTAAAAAAAAAAACTTTTTTTTTTGTAATTTGCAGCAAACGGGTATATAAGTGCGACTTTTAAGCCACATGCAAGAAATTAAGCAACATTTTCACCATACAAATCAAATATTTGTAACTCCTCAGTCCACCCACATTATCCAAACACATAATGTATACAGTACACAGTACCTAAACACACGTACATAAACCATTAGCTTACACACGATGAACAAACAAATAGACTTTCACCCATTACGGCTTATGAATTAATATCTATATTACGTAATGGTAATTGCATATCCATCCACGGATGATTTTGTAATGAATCATCTTTTTCTACTTCATTTAACATGAGTTTAAGTTTGAAAGTGTATCGTGGATCGTGGCTCGCACAGATCGCACAATGGTTTGGTTAGAGAACTGGTAATTAAAATTATATCTACTGTCACTAGAACTGGCTGTCATTTGTAGATCTTTGGCAGTCGTTACAGGTAGTCAGTGGCCCGAAAGTCTGACAATCAGTCTTCCCAAGGGGTATCGTATTACCCAGTACTAACTGGGTTCTGGAGGTCAGATAGGCAGTCCATGTAAAATACAGGTATTCAGCTGCATCCCGTAAGATTGGAAGCCGACCCTAACATAGTTGGGCAAAGGCTAGGCAGATGCTGAGGCTGACACTGCAGCTAGAACTATGTCCTAGAGCCAAAAAATCGATTACATAATATTATTATAACATCTAATCGACCAGCCCGCACATGGCGAGCTTGGTGGATTACAGTACGTCACATCCCTTCACAGCAAGAAGGTCCTTATCCCAGCAGTGGGAATCTTAAAAGCTGATTATCTAAAAGCTGATTATGATATATATTATATGCTATTGTCATTAAGGCTATAATTCTGGTGTAGCATAGGACAACAAATAAACAATGTAGTGTGTAATGTCAAATCTCCAGTCAAGCGGAGAAAGTTGAGAGTTATGTGATAAAAATTGCATTTAAGAAATTCATATCTAAAACACGATAAGAATATGACAACCATTTAAACTAAAGTTTAATAGAGTGTAAAGTAAAATAACACTAGAATCGGAATAATGGTTACAATTAGCAAATGTGCACAAATTAAGTACTGTAGTAGAGCGGAAATAACAAACACAACAGAAATGATTTTGCACATAACGGTGAATACTGATTACTAGTGTTTATTTTTAGCACTTATGTACATTGAACGAAAATTAGAAGGTAAAGCTAAAAACAAAAGGAGACTTTTCACAACTGAAGTAAGAACTTCTAGTACTAAAGACAATTCCATGAATGACTGAGCTTAACAAAACGATGTTGAATAAATAAAAGTAATTCAGAAAATAGCTGTCTGAAAATGTAATGTAAAACCAACAGTTAGAAATGACAATAACGCTAGTGACAGCGCTGAAAGTGCAAACGAAGAAAACAGTAATT
This sequence comes from Eugnorisma glareosa, assembly GCA_947578425.1. Lineage (NCBI taxonomy): Eukaryota > Metazoa > Arthropoda > Insecta > Lepidoptera > Noctuidae > Eugnorisma > Eugnorisma glareosa. The sequence goes on from OX387981.1 coordinate 5,914,733, forward strand.
TAGAGAACGACAATAACCTACTACGAACGAATGAAATGTATAAAATTAACGATAACATGAAAACTAACGAAAGTTAAGATTACATTTATCCAATACTATAAGTTACTGTACTGTATTAAAAGAAACGAAAATGTAAAAATGTAAATGACAAACCTTCAAAAGACTATACCAGCTACAAAACTAAAGCAATAAAAGAAAATAGTAATGTAGACATTATTACATAAAACCGAATAAAAATAACGGGCATAACGTTACAACGAACGAAAGCGAAGAGCAATTATCAGTACTATAAGTTACTGTAGAAGATATTCGCGTAGGGCCGTTTCACCAGCCAAGTCAAGTGGAATTCACTTTCACTGGCGCTCCCAATACCGAGTTCCTTATTCACGCATATCTTGCTAGATTTTATTGTAGATGATTATGTTTATCTGTTTATTGATCTATGGGTTAGATGTTTTGATTTAACTTAACGAGCTTTAAGATTTACTATTAGTCATATTTTTGTAGCTACTTTTCCTTGTTCAACTGATTTTTAAGTAGATTTTGATGAGATTTTTAAAACTTTAAGGGCTAAATTAATATCTCCTTGTTATATTTTTTTAATGTAAACTATTTTTGTTGATTTTGTTGATCAAAATCATAATCAAGAGGCACATCTTCGTTTGCCACCGTCAATGTATCCTATTGTTTTAATAAAACAATTCTGGAACAGCAAATTGAGATTCAAGTGAATTGAACAAAAGATTATTTAACTTAAACTGGGCTGACCTAAACTAAATACAACAATTGAGCAATTCTGGTGCAGAGTCACGCTCGCCCAAGCATTATGGCCTGACTTCAATGGATTCACGTATTTTCTCAACAAAATAAGTAAAATGAATCTTCTAAGTATCCTATTTTAATCTCTTTTCCTGTACCGTGATCATCTCATTACCTTCATCTTCCTTACCACAATGTATGCTGTTTTATTCGTTTGTACATCTTTATAGTTTATCCTCGAAGACCCCTCGTTGGTCTAGTGGTCGCAATCGCGACTGCTGAACATGAGGTCCTTGGTTAGATTCTTCGGTCCAGCAAATTGATATTGGGTTTTATCCATCAGGAATTTCTCGGTAGCAGCCACGGAGTCCGGATTTGTGCCCGGTTGATGGCAATAGGCTCGCCCTCTAATACATGGGACTTAAGCATGGTGAAATGCGGGTGTACTATTAGGTACACCTCTGCTTACCCACCTTTGCCCTTTGAGCATTACAGGCGTGATGTTATGATATGTTTCTCCCTTTCCAGCCATAATTATCATCTTTCACACCATCCATCGTCATCATAAACTTTTACTTAATCTTAATGAATCGCAATAAGACTATAGTGTCTGCTTATCGGGCAGTGAAAGCGTTGAGGAAGACAATGATGACCAAGTACAATTGTCGAGTTCCCACGCGAAGCATGTATCATTGACTGGTGACTTGGCCACTATACCCCACCTATTTTCTAGGAAGACTTTGCGTAATCAGTATAAATTACCCCCACTGCTGGAACAAAGGCCTCCTCTCTTTGAGATTGGGTTGGTCGGTGATTCACTACGCAGGCCCTATGCGACAGAGGATGACGACTGATGGCTTCGACTTTTCGGTTCCAGGATATTCGGACCTACTTAGGAGGTTAAATTTCTTTCAAACTAGGTACAAGAAATAGTTTTATAGTCAAAACCTTAAAAAACATAGAAATCTCTGACGAAGACTATCGCAGTAAAGACGGTTAAATTAGACTTGACGATATTTATCATAAAATTGGTAAAGGTACCTGAATTGAAATGAAACTGTCGCAACAGTCAAACAAGAAACAACATGATATGTAATTAAATATCATCTTGCAGAATGGCATACCGTTCACTTAGTTGAGCGCAGCCGCGCGTGTAGACTAGTCTACGCCGTGGGAATCAAACCAGGGACCGTAGCGACCAATGACATGCAACGACACGATTTTAACCGACTGACAAATTATTATTAGATTTTAATGATTTGTTTTGATGGCGCATTGCTGGGGATTTTATTTGGTTATTGCTCAATGAGCTTTAATCGATTTGGTTTGGGGTATTAAACGTCGGTTGATCTGATTTAATTTAGTTTGAAAAGGGTACAAGTAAACATTTTGATTTTGTTCCAGTCACTACTTCGAGATCTGATTAACTCATTTATAAATATCTGTTGTTAAAAAAACTTACATTATACTTCTATGCGTATATTTTTAGTCACATTCAATTGTTGTTCTATTTGCAAAACGGTCCACATTGTACTTTTATCAAAAGCTTTTTACATATAATCATCATCAACATCTGCCTAGCCTTTTCCCAACTATGTTGGGGTGGCTCCTAGTCTTACCGGATTCAGCTGAATACCAGTATTTTACATGGAGCGACTGCCTATCCGACCTCCACAACCCAGTAAGTACTGGGTAATACGACACCCCTTGGTAAGACTGATTGTCAGACTTTCCAGCCATTGACTACCTGTAACGACAGTCCAAGATCTACTAAAGCGTTTTATACAAATCTATTCAAAATAATTTCTAATGTCACCAAAAACTGTGTCGATACTGTCCTTCAAAGATAACGCATTTCACGCAAATTAAAAGCCAGTAAACCACGACAAATAGACCAAGTAATAAATAATAAAGTAATTATGCGTCCAGTTACAGTTAAGCCAGTAAATTGGCAAGTTAATTGTAGAGTAGAGCTGGTAAAAAAAGGTTAAATGACAGCAAGGTCGACTGTGGTCCGTAAACCACTGATAATGCTGCAATCACTGATAAGGTTGATTATTTTAGGGATTCGAAGTAATGATGATTAAGTTTTTGAGGTTGATGAAGAAAATTGTGTGCTAGATGATGTGGTTGGAAGGGTGAATGCGGATATGACCGCTGAAATAAATGTATGGAAGAAGAAGATTTGCTGGGGTGACCCCAAATGGATTGGAAAAGAGCAGAAGAATGATACAAACAGATAAATAGAGGGAAATAATGCTTCTGACAAGACTATCCTTATTGCTGATTCACACAATTATGGATGAAACTGAACTAAGCGAAATATCATATAATTCTATCAAGTAAAAAAGAAAGCTTTTGAAAACCCGTTTAGAGGAATAGATAAAGATTTAAAGAACATACCAACAAAGTAAGAAGAATATTATACAGATGAATTAGTTAATAACGTATTATTGAATGATAATATTAAACAATAAAAGATACCCGTGAAAGGTTTTGATCAAGAATTTTCTTTCATGTACGGGACCATAAACAACTAAGTAATAAATTAACCGGTACTAAGCTTTTGTATGTATGTCAAACGACATAATGACTGGTTACACTGCAATTATAATTGAAAACTAAAATAACACGAGCAAGGTCGAACCCGATATAATTGAAGTAACTTTGATAACTGAAATTAAGATAGAATTCATATTTGAAGGTTTAATGGATTGTAAATCTGTTGAAACGAAGGGAATATTGTAAGACTTGTTGTAAGTTTGCAGAAACCAAGAATTTCATCAATTTTAATTTTAGCATTTTGCTCGTTACAGGGTATACGAGTAGAGGAAGACCAAAGAAATGATGGATTGACTGTGTGAACAATGATATGGCTAAAAATGAGGTACCTGATGAGATGACGAGTACCTAATAGAGAAGTATGGAAGAAGAAGACATGCTGCGCCGACTCAAAAATAGATTGGGATAAGGGCAGAAGAATGATGATGATGATGCCGCTACAGGAACTGGTGGACGCTACTGATGATGCCAAACTAGTAACCAAATTGTGGGCTAAACTAGATGACGATTTCTATATTGTTTAACATAATAACTAACAAAAAGAAATAGAAATTAATTAGAAGTTTCTTTGAATAAGCTAAGCCTGACTTGACTTGAAATATGGCAAAACAAAAAACATTTCACACACAATTCTTACATACATAAAACATGTAAGTACTTTTGAAAAGGTAAGAGTAGAATAATTTGTAATGAAAAGATTTTTTATTATAGTAAGGTTTTGAATAAAGATAATAACAGTTAGGTAACTATAAGAATTTGTTAGTCACGCTTTTTCCCTCTACTTATAATAATAATTTCTTAAAAGATGACATACGCATTTTACAATTGCGTCTTCAGTATACGTAATTTAATGTTAAATTTATTTAACTAGAAGAGTTGTTTAACTAAAATAGTTTTTTCATTGACAACAGTGAAGCGTTATTGACGGGTAAAAATAAAATCTAAAACAGGGACATACATACTTACAATATAATTCGTTATAAAAAATGATTTCCTCAAAAACTATCCTTGAAAACTGATCTCCATAGTCACTTTACGAAATCGAAAGTATGGGCTGGTTTTCGATAATTTATGCGTGTTTTTTGCCCAAATCGAGAAAATATTTCCTAGTACATTCAAGGCCAATTTAAAAAGAATTACAAGGAAAAAACACATGTTTATTTATACTCACTGTTGCTTTCTATAAAAATATGGTAAACATGTCTGCGTCACGAACATACCTGAGAAAATCAGTGGCTAACGAGGTGATCAAATTGGATAGTTAATTTTTTCCAACGCTGCAAAGTTCTTTTTTAAGGCTATTTAAAAAAAAATGAGTATGTCATTACGTTATCCAAAGAGCTTAGACAAAGAGCCGTATATTTTTAGTCAACATATATTTGACTAACGACGGAAAAGTCAAAAATACCTTGACTAGCGAAGCTATCGAAAAACTTTATGTCATTGAAAGTCTAGTTGCAGTAATAGAAACGCTTCGAAAAATCACGTCGTTATGTGGACGATAATACCTATTTGAAAAGAGTTTTCAACCTCGAAAATATTATGACTAGGTACTTTAAAAATAACTAATAATAAAGTGCCATGTTATTACAGCATTAACAAATTAATTTTCTAACATTCTCAAACAAGCAATTTGACAAACCTTGTCCAACCAATAATAATCGAATTAAAATAACTAAACCACAAACGCATTCCGTGTATAAATAACTTCCTAGTATATAAGCTTATAGCAATTGAACTATTTATCAACCTTCAAATGGCCTTCATTAACGAAATTGTACACATCAATTAAAAATTCGTTCAGACAAATTGAGTTTTTTTTTAAAGAATGCAGTTCCCGACCTCCTTGAGAAAATGTTTCAAAAAGAGAAGGCTATAAAAACTTGACATTTTCAGGGTGGCGCTGCTTGCTATGGTAAACGTCAAACTTATGTCAAATTCAGTATATTTTTCAATTTAGTTCCTCATTTTGCCGTCTGTCAAAATATTTCAGCCAGTATTCTTTTTAAGGTGAAGTAAAAAATTCTCACGTATGTGTATGAAGGGGATTAGACTATAATTTTTGTGACCTTCGTAATTCAAACTTGTTGCGTTTGATTGGATAAGTGATTGGTCTGGGAAAAAATCTAGATTTTGTTGTGTCAGTCATACGAGTTGTAATTAAAACCGTCGGTTCGTAAAATCGTCGTTGGATGTCCTTTATATTTATTAGTTTTATTTTTCACGCTAGTATTATTTCTAGTAAAACATTTTAACCGACCCGGGAATGGAACACAGGACCACTAGACCAAAGAGGCAGTTTGTTTTATCTTCTTAATTCCTTCACAAAATCGTTCAAGCTTCTCTAAGGCCTTTGCCTAACCTATAATTACTCCTTGCTGAGGTAACGGACAAATAATTACAGGGTTAGACAAATTCCTCAGGAGAAAGCTTTCTCTCTACGTAGATTCTACCATGCTTATATAACCCTATAGTTACTTCTTACACCCACACAATAACACATAAGTGGTATTTATTTTGAATACCGTCTGCGTTCCTAAGTTGACAAACATAACGACAATTTGGTCAAGTGAGAATACCTCGACAAACCGGCTAAAGGATATGGAACTGCATCGCAAATTGCACCTCACCTCCTATTCTGCCCTCAATACCCCAAACGGTGCATGCGCCACTGAAAATGCCGTGAAACTGGCGAAGTATTGGACTAATAAAATTGAACAATACCATCGAAATCAAGAAGAAAACTGCACTTGAAGCTTTTAATTTAGATTTTGGTTTTTGTACTTCATAGAAACAAAGCTCGTGGCCAAATTATTGCCAAGGTCAATCTGTGGATGTGGGTGACCATTATTACATAGAACATACCGAGTTTCCTCTGTACCTCGGAAAGAACTTTACGCCGTTGATCCTTTGACACTCGTTACAGGTAGTCAGTGGCCCGCAAGTCTGACAACCAGTCTTACCAGAGGGTACCGTACTAACTGGGTTGTAGAGATCAGATAGGCAGTCGCTCTATATAAAATGCTGGTATTCAGCTGCATCCGGGAAGACTGGAAGCAGAGCCCAATAAATTTGGGAAAAGGCTAGGTAGATGTTGACTTCATAGAAAAAAATATCTTCTGTTCAACATATCCTATCTACTGTTTAACAGTAAAAATAAATGTGATGCTGATGATATCCCGAATTACTTCATAACAGACAGCATAATACCACTGCAAAAAAGTTTCTAATAACTATAAAGTACGTGTTAATTTCACGATAACGTATATCTCAAAATCTCGTGTAAAGGGTGTCAATTAAAGTCGTCTGTGATTGGTCGAAACAGAAGTGAAAGTGGCCAGTATTTATTGTTTGGTTAGACCAGTGAGAGAGAAGTGATGTGAGAATATTTATACATCTGTTGTTCTTTGGAATATATTGTGTGAGGTTACGGTTTTATTGATGTAAAAGGAGGGAATGATTTATCAATCAAAGAGGTTTGAAAAAAGGTAAACGTAAGTTCTATTTGAATCTTGGTCCAATGTTTTTGCAGACGTTGCAAAATAAGCTTGTATAAAGAGGTAAGTAAGTTTGTATTTAAGGGGTAATCTCCCGGAACTAACGATCCAATTTCAATTTTTTTTTTTCATTCATAGTAAAATTCATTTTTCGTGCGTGGGTGCTATAGGCTACCACTACATAGTATAAACCAAAATCGTTTCCCGCTGTCTGGCCCTATGTATGCTTAGATCTTTAAAACTACGCAACGGATTTTGATGCGGTTCTTTTTAATATATAGAGTGATTCAAGTGGAAGGAAATTATATTTATATCATGCATACTAGCCGAGCTATCACAATTGTTGAGGGTGACATGTTGAAACATATTTATATTGCTCTTACAAATAAGGTACCCGTATCATTAGTAACAAAATACCATGACGATGACATATCATAATTCCAGTAATTTTACAAACCATATTATTTTAGTTTTTTTCATAAAATCATCTCAAATTATCCCATGCAATTCAACTTTAAGTATGATATAAGTATATAACACACAACATAGAGAGTTAGTATTATGATCCAATATATAAGTGACGTTACAATGATACAGTCAACGAAATAGTAATGTGCTCATTACAGATGACAATGTGATTGTCAAATAAATGTGGGGTGACGCAGCTTTTGTAAGCGAATTAGCATCACTTGCGCTCGCGCATTCTAACATACGTCGATTTTGATTATCGTACAAGTGTTAGCTATAAATAGGCAGTAGATAGTTAGTGCTTTTTAAACTTTATTTTGGTATTATACAGAGTGATTATTTTAACTGGGACTGGTATGGTGAAATGCGAATCTATAAGAGGTACTGGAAAGGTTTCTTTTAAGATATTATTTTCAAGAAAAAAATCAGAAATCCTACTTAATTGTTGGTCAAGTTTGAGTCCATATCAGTGTATAAAATTGACATTTTATGAATGAAAAAGTAGTGAAAGCCGCTAAAGTAAGGAACAAATAACACTTCGATCTGCGTTTAAAAAAAGATATTCCATTGAAATAAATCTAACGCATAAATATAAGAGTTTCGATTATCGTAAAACAATATGCTTAGATCAACATCTCTTTTAACTAGCCGCGGATAAACATCAAAGATTGCCAATCAATACTCAGAATAACCGGACATAATGAACTCATAGTCATTACAATTGGTGAAGAAAGTTTTAAACAAACAGAGAATACCATTGAGGTCAACCACACATCGCAGATGAAGTCACACATGAATGTATTTGCTAACTTCGTGGGAAAGAGACAGCAATATTTGAACAGTTGTACCTATAAACTTTATTTTCGCGGGGTCTATGATGGTCGCTTTAACACCCTCTTTTTGGATAAATGTTAAAATTCTTAAAATGGTCTCAGACATAATTAATATTATAATGAATTGTCTTTTATGACCAATTTACGAATTGAAACTTAATTCATAATTATTATTTTAATATGATTCTACTTTAGCAGCTATTTTAGACCCCCTGGATGAGGGTCGCATGCACAGACCAGGGAATGTACCAAAAGAGAGGAGACCCAAACTCAAGGCAACACGGAGTGGATAACATGCGGAAAAGGAAGCCCAGCAGCTTGTTGGCTGAATTACGACGATAAAGATAAGAAAGAGCTTTTTAGAGAGCTGTTTCTTGTGAAAATGTCATAAGGACTCAAATGTAATCTACAAAATCTTCATTTCAATTCTCATAAACCAAAGTCAAGTTGAATTTCACTATAAGCCTGAGCCGGGATTATAAAGGTATGATTCTGAACCACTGCTGCGTGCAGCGTGGTTCGGAATCATAGCTTTAAACTCAATGTATTCGTAATGAATGACTGACGCATTCAAAAAGTATCCTTTCCATGAGAAACACAAACAAAATTCTTTGACAAACGACTCCTACGCACTGGCAAAAGATATTAATACACTTGTCAAAACCAAACCACAGGTGTGTCAAGAAATATTTAAATAAGACTCCGAAAAATTAGAAAGTCGATAACATTGGTTTATTAGGTGCGCATACGCATCTACGCGCACACGGACAAGCACACACACAGACAAACGTTTGACCTTTCATTGGAGATTGTGAAAGCACAATCTTAGCTTAGAGTTGGGAGTCTGCCAGCATCTGGTATTGAATAACTTTAATGGTTTGGTTAGGTATTCTTCCTTATAATCAACATAAAATTAAGCCATTTATAGGAAAGGTTTACAATAATGGGATGATCCGAGATTCTAGATGGAGAGATATTGTATCAGCCATAACATAACATAACAGCACACCCGTTATCCCCCAAAGGATAGGCAGAGGTGTACCTAATAGTACACCCACATTTCGCCAGTTATGTTCAAGTCCCATGTAATAGGGAGCGAGCCTATTGCCATCAACCGGGCACAGTTGGCTGCTAGTTGCTACTGAGAAATTCCTGATAGAAAAATCCAATAGTAATTTTAAATCCAGCACCTCATGCTCTTTAGTCTGCGACCATTAGACAAGCGCAGCGAAGTAGTTAATTTTATTTATTACTTTATTTTCAGGTAACGAAGCCCCAAAAATACAATACACAAAATAATCTAATAAGTCCAATTAATAAACTAATACATATTTAAAACAATAATGTATTTAATTGGCATAGGTTATCAAAAAAGCCTAAGCCAATCCTGTTGGAAGTTGTTGTTGAAAAACGAGAATGAAAGCGATTGTAACTTGTCCTCGCTAGTCAGTAATCACACTATTCTTTTTTTTTTAGTCTATTCTCAGTACTGACCCACTCCTGCCCCCCTAGCAAGGCAATACTATCTCTAGTCTATCAAGACTCGACAAAGCTCGTTCTATACAACTTGACATGTCTTGTCATTCATTTTATACATTTCTAACATCGCCATGCTTGCGACGATAGAAATCTTTCCACAATCTGTCATAAAATGACAATTCAATTCGACTCTTCGTCGACAAAACCTGTTTCTACGGTGGTCACGCTACGCGGGCTGGGCAAAGGCCTCCCTTTCGCACTTTTCTCGATGTAGCGCCTCTTCTCGCCAATTAACGTGAAAGCCATCCAAGGTGTCCCGCCATCTTCTCCTTTCTCTGCCGCGACTCCGTCTAGCTGTCTCAGGGCTCCAGTTCTAGTAGCGTGCCCACAGCTTTGTCGGCAGACATGGCCTGCCCAATCCCACTTTAGTTTGACAGCTTTATGAGCTACGTCAGCAACTTGAGTTCTGGAGCGTAGTGTGGTGTTTCTTATTCGAAGTATGCTGCTGTCCATTGCCCGTTGGCAAACCTTGAGTTTGGACTTCTGGATGTTGGTCAAAGAACAAGTCTGTACACCATATGTCAGTATGGAGAGTTGAGAATGCATATGCCCATTGAGCTTACGTTTTAAGGGGATGGGTAAATCGCCCTTGAATTAATTAAAACACTAATCTTACACAGCTAGTATGTACTATAACATCATCAATTCATCACACAGTCCATCAAGTAACTGCGAACTGACCTACGCAACTAAAAGGCTATATTTTCGTGTCAACACAAGTAAACAGGGATATCTCATGATATGGCGATTTGTGTCTTAAATAACACAGAATAATTACAACAATCAACGAAGATGTAATTAAATAAATTCGAAGTGGGTTACAAACGGTTTTTGTGTTTAGGGCCCGGAAAATTGGGACGGTAAATTAATTCTTATGTGAATGCCCGTTTTGTGTTGTTTTTCGTGCAAAATTGCCGGTATTTATTTATTTGTTAGATTGAGTAATTATAACCACTTATCTCACCAGTGGTGATAGCTGTGGTAATTATAGATCACATCACAACGTAAAAAAGTAATTATAGAGACTAAAGAAACCGACTGAAAAGCAAAAAAAACAAGCGCATTTGGAAGGCGGAATCCATTGAAATACAAAATAAAAATTATTATAACATGGACCCAATTATGAAAAACTCTGTCGTAAAAGACGATTTTTCTATAGTGAACAATGCGGCCTAATGAATTCTCAAGACACAGATCTCACATAAGCAAACACCCGAACCCGGAACAACTTCACATTTGTAGACCAAACCAATATTTGTACTACGCGGACATTTTGGAACCACAAGAGGATTATTCTATAGAGTCGAAAGTTACTCATGTAAAATATTATCTTTCTTTGTGAGCCGTGTAATGAATGATAAATTGATAGATAACAGAGATTATAGAACCACTGCCGTGTTGTTCTAGTGCTAGTCATAGGCGGTACTGCTGAGCCGATCCTGAATTCGATTCCCAGACTGCAGCATTTTTTCCATGAGGGTAGGCAGAAAAAACAGAGCGCCACCTGCTATGATACTTACATACTTTTGCCTCGTCCACGTTCATACATCTGGTCACACACGCACGCCGGTTGCGAGTACTACGCACCTGACCTTTCTGAAGAACCTCACCAATAAGGTCAGTGTATGTCCTTCTAGGGTGTCCCCTCTCGGCGTTGCCTCTCACTTCTGCTTTGCAAATAGAAATACCTTTTCTTCAATATATTTTGCAGTCCGCAGCATTTGTGATTTCAATATGCTCGCTTATTTCATGGGACTTATACAAAACTGGCAAAATATGGCTGTACTATGTGTGTTTACAAGTCGTGATCATCTTCTTGCCCGTGTTCCATTCTGCTTGTGGTCAGCGCAACACATTTTCTTCTACCATTCTCCCCTGTCAGACGTCACGGCATCATTTACTCCTTTCTCTTTCATATCATTCCTCACACAATCCATCCATCTTTTCTTTGGCCTCCCTGTGTGTTTAATACATGGTCTTCTAAAATATTATAAAGTTATAGTTCTGTTCAAACTTTATGGCGGCTCGGAAGTTAGCTGAGAGTGACAGTCTGCGCAGGTATAACGGTTCAAACTTTATGATGGCTCGGAACATCTAACGTAAAGCTGTGTAGAACCCAATTTTAGGTGTCAGCGCAGCACAGAGGACCCATCGTCTTGACCGTATAGTGCGCAGACCGTCACTCGCAGCTAACTTCCGAGCAGTCATAAAGTTTGAACAGAACTATAAAGAGCAAGACACCTGACACATGCGCATGAGCATCCATTTTATTTACATCTTAGGCCTTGGACCGCTTTGAATATAATGTCATGTGAGGTGAATCCGATGTGGCCTTTACGAATGTGTAGACAATTTGTCAATAGCTTTTTAAGCATATTTGGACATTACCAAATAAATGGTAAAGTTGTTATTTCTCATGGGCCTACCTTTAGTATTATTTTTGGCATATTAGCTACAAGTGACGGAGTAATAGCGATGTTTTACTCATCATCATTCAACTGCTCTTATCCCAATCTATCTGTGGTCGGCGCAGCATGTCTTCTTCTTCCATACTTCTCTATTACCCGTCATCTCATCAGACACCTTCTTTCTAGCCATATCATCCTTCACACAGTCCATCCATCGTTTTTTTGGTCTTCTTCTACTCTTATAGCCATCTACATTCTTACTCAAAAGTTTCCTCACGACTTCTTCCTCATTCCTGCGCATCCCAATAACGATGTGTTACTATACATAAAATACATATGCATATGCAATACCACAATGTCTGAGAAACATTTTGATTTCAAACAGATTTTCAGTATTAAAAAAGAGAACTAAAAGAATTTGATTCCAAGATATTCATTGGAATCAAGATAAGACTAGTAATATCATAACATAACATCACGCATGTAATCGTCAAAAGGATAGGCAGAGGTGTACCGTTACCCATCACTCCCAAAATATGGCATACAGCCATTAACGTAGGTGGTCTACAAAACCTATCAACAACTGACCAACCTATCATATCAATTGTCCGCACTAGTAAACCTAATTTTTTAAGTACTGTTTGTTCCGTTCCCACAGACAAACCGTGAAAACGGTTTTGTGGGGCATAGTTTCTAAGTTAAGGTTTTTTTTTGTAAACATGTCATTAATAAAAATAATTAATTAATTAACTATCTCCTATGAAAACGTTATCACCAAGGTTCACCTCAATAGCCCTGTGAATTCAATTTTGAAGGTTCAATAGCTGTCAATAATTATAATCTATTTCCGCTTCCGTTAAACTCCATAACATAACTGTCCTTTAGACATTGCCATTGCTCCTACGCAAAACTTTAATTTAGAATGCTATATTTTTCATTCACATATTATTAAACGAAATGTTGTCCGTGACTTCGTCTGCCGGTATGTAAATTAGTCTATGAACTTTTCCAGTTCCCAGGATACCTATCTGTCAAGAAATTATCCCTCATAAAGATCGGTTCAGTATTTAGTAACAGACAGACAGAGTTAGTTTCGCATTTATAATAATTATAAGCCATCCACATCTGTTTCAAACAGTTTACGCTCACAATCAATTTGGTATTTGTAAGTTTCTACTGCGCCATTCTATTTTCTACTCAATTTCACCATGAAAGTTCCATGTTAAACGGGACTAGAGTTGAACCGGCGACCTTATGAACGAGAGTTCACGCTACTCAAACGCCGCTTAAGCTACTGCTATTCTAATTTTGTTTTAATACTAGTGGCGAACCATGAGGAGCGTAGCTATGTTGAAATAGCGTCTTATTATATGTAAATCATTTAACATGGTGATACATGACACAGTTTAAGACCACTACTGTTGCCAAATTTTGGTAAATAAGTGTCATTCTTGGTTGAAACATAACACCACCACCTGTGAACAGTAATTCACGGAGTGTTAGGCAGGGGTGTATGACACTCCAAGATAATGCGAGATAGTTTTTTTACTAAAGACCTAATTTAAACACCCTTAAAGACACCCTTCAAACTACTAATATAATTAACGCTAATCAGGTCAGCAACATAGCTAAATTAAATTCTAATTTTTAGATATTATTATCGAAATTGGACGAAGAAATTGCTAAATCTAAAAACAATTATTATCTATGATTTTCATGTAAATAACCATCAACTTTCATCTTTATATATTAACACAGATACTTTATCTATGTATATATAATAGTCTCAATACATACGTAATTTGAACTTTCTTCAACAATAACAAAACGTTACAATACTTATTGAAAACACAAAATAATAAGGAAGTGAACAAAAGTACAATAATATCGGTTTTTGAACCGTAAAACACGATTATTTTTACATTCAAAATTCACTGAAAGTGAATGGAGTTTTGTAATTTCAATCGATAAAGTTCGTCTAATTGTGTTACGTGTTTGCGGAAACAAATTAAGTACAATCTTGATGTTACTTAGGGGTAAGCAGTCACGTAATCAGAGATAACTATGGTATATTTAAAACCACAGTTGGCCATACATACAATCGGCAAAAGACCCAACACAGTTATTTTTTTTTTTAATATTTCAATCCATGTCTTGAAAAAAGCTCACAATTTGATGGCATATTATAGTCTACTATTCAAGTTCTGGGATTCTAGGTCATTCTTTTCAAATACCTCACATCCTGTAGTAAACTTTATGAAGCAAAATAAGAAACAAGTATCCCATTATCATAGAAAATTAAGACCACAACATCACATCAAACCGACCCTATATCCTCGTTAACCATTTTAGAGAAATCAAAGGCTTGAAACGGGTTCGATAAAAAACTCTCACATACACAACATGTCCATTTATCGATATATCGGCATCCGCACATCACTACGGCTCGCCCAGTCCGGTGACCTAGTGAGGACAGGTTTCGATAGCTCGTAAGGTGGGGCAACGGTGTGAGCGAAAAGAAATTATTGCTAAACTGATTTACGATACGGTTTCATTGCGAATTTCAGAATTATGATAATTTTTTCGATTTTATTATGAGTGGCAAAGCAAATTGAAACTTAGTCTAGTTTTTATTTGATATTTTCGTTTCAAACGAGCTTGAACCAAATATTATCTTCAGATATGAAAAGATGTACATGTATAAACGACAGACAGCAAAATCACTTTAAAAACTAGACCCTTATTACTAGCTTAAATTACCAAAGCTACTAATGCCCCTGACAAGGAGGAATGAATAGACCTCCTGATCAATTTGTGAACGTGTAACACATATGTAAATTGTATGATGTCTTTTAAAGTTCATAGAAGAAACATTGTAGAACAATTGTTATAAAATTCTAATTTGGGCTAGAGCCAATGCGAATCAGCATCTTCCACTTCTCACTGATTAGGTCAATTTCCTTTTGATTTTTCTTAGAACAGAC
This sequence comes from Eugnorisma glareosa, assembly GCA_947578425.1. NCBI lineage: Eukaryota > Metazoa > Arthropoda > Insecta > Lepidoptera > Noctuidae > Eugnorisma > Eugnorisma glareosa. The sequence goes on from OX387981.1 coordinate 5,929,783, forward strand.
CAGGCTTTTTAAATAGTGGTCGATTCATTAGATGAAATCTCGAAAGGCTCAATGCCCGCCATCACTTAGACCACACTTAACGCATCAAATATCTAAGCCGATGTTCCACATTTTAACTTATCGCCTTGCGGTCACAAAACAGACATACCACATCTACACCGTCTTAGCTCTCAAGGCTGAGCACAGACTTGAGACGAATAAGTCCCTGATAGTATCAGATAAAACTTATTTTCGTACAATTTAGCACCTCATATCCCGGGATTTCGTGAAACTATAATACCATCTGCCACCCGAATGTGAACTGCAGTGGCCTATATAAAAAGTATTCAATCGATTACGTACGAAAGTAGGCAGTCCGAACAGAATTTTCCTTATTGATTAGAGATCCATTCGACATTCCATAATGATAGTGCAGCAACTCCCAAGTGGCTGTGGCCGCCACTGGCTCCAAATCATCGTCATTTCTGGTGAAAGATATCCTCTGCTGAGAACAGTCCTCAAATCGGATTTGCACTCGCTAATTGGACTGGCCCTGATGCTTCTCAAAGCCAGCAGATTCCTGCACCCTTCACCACGTCATCGGTGCATCAGATGGTACTTTGGATTCAAAGGTTCCGAAGTAAAAGGATCTTGAATTCTTGACTACGTTTTAGTGCGAGTGATACTAAGGTTTACGCACAACCTAAATACCAATGATGAGTGCCAAATTAACATCAGATTTTGGATAAAGCAAAAACTTGATTATATTAAGAACCTTTAGCCTTTAAAGGAATTCAGTAAAACGCTGTTTAACTATTTGAAATGATGAAACCAAGGTACGGGTATCAATTTGGTTAGTTATGGCGGATGGTTGCGACATACAAAATGTTATTGCTTGCAGTTATGCGTTAATTATTATATTGGGTGATTAATTTTAATAGTACAGACGCCAGCACATCAAGCTACTACAATCTGTCAATTTTTTTAAAATAGATTTTCAACTTTATCGCTAAAGCGTTAAGTTCAAGGTTGCTTGAGAGAATTTGACAGTTTCGAGTAGTTTGATGTGTTGGCAAGACATAGAAAATAAAGATTGGATACGAGATTCTTATGCGATTTTCTAAATATGTCTTTCAATTATTCTGTATTAAAGGAGAACATGTATCAGTGAGCCCACAATAGGGAGAAAACTGCCAGACGCTTTCAAAGGGTTCCATATTCGTCAGCACCAAACATTTCTGACTTTTCCATTATAAATCTCGCTAATAAATTATCCTTTTTGTTTTCAAGTGGATTGAGGTAAGCATATGTCCAAAACTTGGCTTGTTTCAGCTCCATGATGATGATGATGCATCAGAATAATAGCATTGAAGTCACACGATTGTCAGTCAAAATAAAATAAAGATCTACAAGACTACAAGGTAAAAGGTACCTTAAATAATTTAATTATATCACATGGTCTTATCTACTAGTATGTGACCGGAAACCATCTGAAATATAATAATCGACTTCGTAGGTTTGGTATATTTTCCATAATTGCTTTTCGTGTCTTTTCATATTATATTTCCGTGTTAAACCACGAAATATGCACGAAAACACGCACGAGCATCGATTTCCGGTGATAATTTTAGTTTTGAGGGACAGTTGCAACTATCGATTATCGCCCAGTTCCTAAATACATAAAGTAATTGTTGTTTTTTCTTGTTTTTTTGGCAATCAGACGTGGGATATATCTTATAAAAGAAACGCTCTTCCGTATGAGAGAATCGACTACGATAAAACCTTGCCTTGGTCTTGGTTTTAACTGTTACAGTTAGTCGCGTATTACAAGACATCACTCAAGACTCATTACTTAAAACTACTTTCAACCAATCAAATGGTTTGGACTTGAATGAAGCAAATGACAGAGCTATCCAGGTCGCTACGAACTAGTCGGGTAAAATCTAAGCCATCGGTCCAAGAAGAAGTATTAATTTACGTTCTATAATACGGGCATTAGCCCCTCATGTCTTTCAATTTAGGGTTTTACTTTTTGTAAAATCTCACAAAATACCCCTCACCCACACCTCTAGAGATAATAGGTATTGCAGTATCCACTTGTAGCAGAGCTGATAGATTGATAACACAATTTACTAACTATATCACAGGCTCACCAACACCACCAAGCCCCAGTCCAGGGTACGCTTCACCTTCCAACTTCCTGCCATTCGTGGTGACTGTCAGTTGTTTTTCGTGACAGCTACCTGACTACTTGTGGCTGTAAGATAGTGTTTCCATATCTATTAAAAAGTTACACTACAGATATTTTTATTACAAATATAGTTTAAAGTCTAAAAAGATTTAGGAATCATTGAAATTGGTGATCAAAGCCATTTTACTGCGTGGATGTCTGCAAATTCTCAGCCAATCATACATGACCTTTGAAAGGCCCCATAGAATTTCAAGAAACAATTTGATGCTTCCGTTTCCTACTCATATTTACTTAGTATATGTACACGAATACCAAAATACACTATTATACTTAGTGCAAAACAAACTTGTGACGTAAATAAAACAATTTCACTTTTTTTAATATTTTCGTCGTGACTAAGGAACACGATTATTCAGCCTATTGTGATATAGAACCTTCATGATTGATCTGGCTGTCAATCAATTAAAATAAAAGAGTAGATTAACGTAACTCTTATTTAATCACTTGGTATGTGGTAATGGAGAGTATTAACTAGTTAAGTAGCTATGCGCTTTTAATGTGTGGCAAATCTTAATTATTATTTACACAATTATTTGTAGGAACCAACTGAGTGCCAGAAATAATTAAATAAACAATGTTTTTACTTCAAGTGACTGCGAGATGGGCACACGACATTGTTGCCAATGCGAGAATATTCTGGATGAGGCTGGCACAAGAGCGTGGAGCTTGCCACAAGCAAAGAGATAACTAAGACCAGCAGTGGGTGAAATCATTCCTGGTTAAAATTCATAGTTCAGGCAGATTTATTTATATCCATTAGGAATTGTATGCAGTAACGCCGGAGTCTGGACTTGTATTCGGTTGATGTCAATAGAATTTCCAGCAGCAATACTTTGGGCCTCAAAGTTTAGAGCAAGCCTCTTGTCAAATACAAAGTAAGTGATGACAGTAACATTAAAAATATCAGTTATTAAACATAGGTAAGTCAATATCATTCATTTAAATATGTTACTACAATAATTGGGCTATTTCATCAAAAATGATAAATAATTGAACGTGACCATATAATATTATAATTATTACTATTGTACGTAAAGTAGCACATTTCTAATAGTCCGCTCCAAAGATATGAGAATAGAAATGTACCGTAACCATATGATATATTTTGTTAAAAAGATAAAAGAAAAAGATTGACGTGAAGAACGTTAATGGAAGACGTGAATAAAGGGTTTTTTTTTTTCTCAAAAGTATTGAATTAAATATGATTTGAAATAGAACACATCGAATTCTTAAGTTTTTTGTAGGCTGGCTGCCAGACACTTTGTAACCACAGACATTTTTTTTTTTAATGTAAATTCCTAGTAATATTTTATTCGGCCCTCCGAGTATCACTGTGAAATTACTGGCACGAAGACATGAAATGTTTCAACTTGCCTTCTGGATGATAATACACCTAGCCTAGAAGAATTCATTGAACAGCGCCTAGATAAAGTGTCAATCTATTCCTTTGCGATGACGGAAAAGTCAAAAGTGTATTAACTTGATATTAGCTACCGAAACTTTGTGTGAATCCTCCACCTGTCATCAACATCACCATAAACAAGGTTTGTTAACATAATGCCTGTAATCACCGTACGGTACCTAATAATACACCCACATGTCGCCAGTTATGTTCAATTCCCATGTAATAGGGGGCGAGCCTATTGCCATCAACCGAGCACGAATCTAGACTCTGAGGCTGATACTGAGAAATTCCTGATGGAGGAACTAAATACCACTTTGCCCGACTCGGAAATCGAACCCAGGACCTCATGCTCAGCAATCGCGCTTGCGACCACTCGAGGCAGTCGGCGAAGTATCTTTGCAGTTTCCAATATTTCTCTCCTACTAGTTTTAAAATAACCAGAACTATTGAAAGAATGTAATGATAAACCATTGTCATTAAACCAACCATGCATTAAATGTAATGATAAACCAATCAGGTATGTTAGTAAGAGGTCTCACGGTTACCAATACTTTAAATCAAGTTTCTTAATTACTTGAAGAAAGTCTTTTAACTATAATTACAACCTTACTATTAATACATCGTAATGTACAGTCGAACAAGCTATTTGGTATACACGCGGAAATTTTCACAATCAAATTTTATTTAATAAAGCTTTTATCATTAAGCGACTGATTCTTAATGACATAAGCTTTATAAAATAAAATTGCAAACAATATATATTGTCAGGGTACTAGGATTGTGAATATTTCTGCGTGTATACCAAATAAATTGTTCGATCAACAACTGTGTGTGTCGTTGTTGTTCAAATAGTTTGTTGCTGTTGTTGTACTTACATGTTATTAAATATCATGTTATGTTAAGTCAGATATAGTAGAGATGAGCCTTTTGCCATTAACTGGGTACAAATCCAGACTCCGAAAGAATATTGATAAACACTATTGTTTATTGTTGGTTTTGAGTTTCCGATTTTTTGGCGCTGTTGCAAGCACCATGATCACGGATAAACTGAAGTTATTGCGGGTGGGTGTTTATGAGCAGACAAATCGGTCTACCCTCTTTAACATGGTCCCTTTCTAATGTTAATGATAAAGTTAGTGACCATAACAGTTTAAAATCTTGGAATATTGATAAATTCATATTTTCATCATTATCTGCCTAGCCTTTTCCTCAGTTATTTTAAGGTCGACTTTTAGTCCTACCAGCTGCAGTTGAATACCAGTATTATACATGGAGCGACTGCCCAACTGACTTCAAAAAGCCAATTGCCAGGTAAAACGAAACTCTGATCAAGATTTTAGGATTACTTTATCAAAAAAAAATTGTTTAAAAGTTCAAACACACTGCTCAACCGCGAAACTGCACTTTTTTTTAACTTTGCCCCACACTAGGAATTTCTCCTGTATCGTGGGTGTGTTTACAAACATTTAAACTCACATACACAAACAGCCAGACCCGGAACAACTACCTGCAGATCATACAAATATTTGTTCCGTGCTGGGATCGAACCCGCGACACGCAGCGCAGCAACCAATCGCTCAATCACTGCGCCAACCGTGCCGTTGAAATTTAGGACCCCTTTCACTCAACTGACGAGGTAGTCAATGATAACTACTACTTAACTATTCATTTCTACTTATAAACTACGATAAACAAGTTTCTACATTAACACGTAGTTAGCCATTTGACCAGGTCTAGATTGACCTCAATTAAGCTCTAGAGACTGGAACCTCCTCATAATGCGGGCCGTATCGAGGAGTACTGCGCCTGCGTTCTGAATCAGGCCCTTGATCCAACCGCCTAAAGAGAGCCTCGCAATATGTTCGTCGAGGCTCTTTTGGCCATCAAGTCATTGGCCGTAACGATAATCAGCACAATGATAGCAAAGTTCTCATTGATTTATATGTAGTTTCATATTCATTTATTATAGATGAATAAACGGAAAAATTAATTTGAAAATATAACTCTTGGAGCACTGAAATATAAAATAAAGTAAATCTGCCATTTCTCATAGACCTAAAAAAACGGTAATCTTGCATATTGATTTAAAACAGTTGAATGTCAAAAAATCAAGTTTGGAATGCTCTCTTGACATTTTCGTCTGCCAATATAAAATTAATTAATATTTATATGCTAAAAGCTAAAAATAAAAGTAAAAATGTTGTTTGGTGTGCCAGTTCGAAGAGTCGTTAAAATATTAGAAAATGGTCACTGATATTTGAACGAATGATGTAGGCAAATATAACTGTTTTATTTTCTAAGATTCGAAGACTGGTTTAGGAACTTATGGTCTAGTAAACCCAATAATTAATAGGTAATGATTTGCGAGTTTTTAAACGGTTGACCCATATATATATGCCTTAGACTAGATGGAAGATGGGGAAGAAAGTGCTGGAGTGCCGAGCCTGCATGGAGGAAGATGAGACAGCAGCCCACGTGCTTCTGCACTGCCCGGTGGTTGAAACATACAGGGCAAAGTACTTCGGTAACCCAGGTACTCTCCGCGAGATCATCAGCAACATCAAGGTGCTACTGGCCTTCCTCGGGGAGCTAGGGTGATCAATTTTCCACCCACTTGGACGTGGAGTTGCGGACAACAGCCCGCTATACAATACAATACAAAGTGCTGGAGTGGAGACTACGGACGGGATGGAGGAATGTGGGAAGACAACCGACTAGGTGGACAGACGGTCTCATTATAATCGCTCTAGAAAGCATAAATTGTTTAATGTCCCATTTTGTCGCACTGTAGCTCGATCCACTTCCCCTATACCGCTTATGCTTACGATGCTCAGCGCGCTCGTGGAGACCAACCCTGGATTGGACTTGTTTGCTGATGAATGGAAGACGATACTGTTAGAATGTTTGTGGTTCTGTGAGAAGACTGAGTAAAAGGATTACTTAATTTAGTGTTAATGGCTTATGCTGTACCAAGTGTAATAAATAAATGATATAAAAAACTGAATAGCCATGGCACAAAACTGCCAAAAGTGGAGAGATTTTGGAAGAGACTTACACTCAGCATTGGTTGACTAAAGGTTGAAGAAGAAACGGTCGCGTACAATTGTGTTTTTCTAACCTGTACATAATATTGACTTTCTTATCTAGGTTGAGGAGGTCAGATAGGCAGTCGCTCCATGTAAAATACTTGCATTCAGCTGCATCCGGTTAGACTGGAAGCCGACCCCAAAAAATTAGGGAAAAGGCTAGGCTGAAGATGATGAGCTTCTAATCTACATAATTATTGAAAAGAAACCTCATAGCTACAAGTTACAAATATTAGAATCAATTAAGTATAGAAAATTACTTCGTCGGTGGTAATAATTTGACCTTGAGCTGGTCTAGCCTAGCCTAAACTGGCCTAGCCTAGTCTAAATTATCAATAAAACACGAGGCCAGTTTATACTGGTTGTGTTGCTACGACGTACTTCTATTTTATCTAAAAATCGATCGACACAGATGGCTCTAAAAGCATTAGAACTTGAAATTCTACTTTTATATTAACAGTAGTCGAAAATCCAACTTTTTAGTATAAAATATCAATGTCAAGGAAACTCATTGTAATAAAACAATACTATTGTTATTTTATTAATTATTTCTTTAGGTCATAACTGTTATTATTACATTGCATATTAATAATTATTGAAACTGTTAACATTTTTTATTATTTGTAAAATACTTCAATAGTCAGGCGATATTACAGTTCATGTTAATTTTGATCTTGAAAATAACAGTTTTTTTTTATTTCCTATCTACTTTTTCTTTATTAATATTTAATAAGCCTATTGCCATCAACCGGGCACAAATCCAGACTCCGTGGCTGCTACTGAGAAATTCCTTTGAAAAACCCAATAAAACTTTGCCCGACCTGATAATCGAACCCAGGACTTCAAGCTCAGCAGTCGCGACCACTACACCAACGACTTATAACACACTCAACTTATTTAAATGCTTAGATTGTCCTAATGTAGGACAAAGGTCTCGACTCATACAGAAAAAAAAAGCCTGTACACTGAACTCAAACCATAAATATCTTAAATTCTAACAAATCTGTGTACATTTGTACAACTTTCAAATGTTTGAAATTGTTACTTCACTCTTAACCGGTAAGTTATAAAAATGGCGTTCATAGTCCCCTATGACATTTAGGTACCTGACCATTCACCTATGTAGTTATGCAAGTGGTTGCCACATGATTGATTTATTGTACGAGTATATTCGTTTATATTTTATGTATTTGTAGCTATTTACTTGAAGGTATATTGGTGATGTAGTTTCTTTAAGAACGCTTTCAGAGGGTTTTTGGCCTTGTACAGGACTAATTACATTTTTATATTTTAGTTTTTAATTTTTAAATTTAGTTTTCTTTCTATACTTTTTCTTTCTCTAGGTATGTCCTGTGATAAAATAATGTCGGTAACATTTAGTTTAGTAAGTGTAGATAATTATTTGACTTAGGTAAATCTTGTTCATATTTTTAAATTGCAGTCCAGAAACTGATTAAATTATAAAAGTACCAATATCTAGATCAAAAAATCACAAAAGAAATAAACAGGAAAAAGTGTCTTAAAAACCAGTTCATTCAAAAAATACAGTTTTGAAAAAAACTGCAAAATTCAGCGATCAAATTGGACTGAACGTGTTAGGTCTAGAGATCACTAAAATTACTAGTTTTCGACTATCTTCTCACCTATCATTTTAAAAGCCAACGGGGGGTAATTGATGCCTGACTGAAATATAATCTGAAACTAGACCGCTAGACTGAAAATTATGACCCTGACCGTGAAAACAGAACATAGTATTTTATTGTCAATTAAACTATCCTTTCTTATTTATGAATGAGCTGTGGCAATGGTTTTCAGCAGATTTACGATAATTTTCTAAGGTATTTAATGCGTGTGATTTTTTTTCTTTTTCTTTTCATTTTAATAATAGCTTGTTTTTTTTAAGGTTTTTTTTTATTTAAGAATATTTTTGCTTAGTCTTCAAATACCGTCTGTTAGATGGGACATAACTAGCGAAATGTGTCTGTACACATTGAATAGGCACAGCTCTACCAGCTATATTGTTATGTTATTTGTTCAGATATCCGATTAGGAAATCTGCAATCGAATCTATTTTTGACGTTTTTCTTATTTTCCCTTTCTTTATCTATGTATGTAACTAACCACCGTCTTGTTATGTCTATAGATTAAATTATCTAGGCTTTAGTTAGACTCAAGAAAATCTTAGGAATGTATACGAGAAATCAACATTCTACAACACCCAACCACCTGCCTATCTATTACATCATTTAAATACCTTAAGTTGCAAGTATTTATGTAGTTGTTATATAAGAACGCGACAATTGTTAAAAAGTTAAAATAACTAAAGGCTATTAATGAAATAATGACATTTCCGGTAGTTTTTATGTTTAGCGGTAGATTTTTAAGGTTAATTGCAATGTCATTAAGGAAAGATTGTTATTTAATAATATTTTCATTTGTATACCTATGTGTAAGCTGACATTGTTATGTCACAGTATATTAAGTTACACTTTTTGTGTAAGAAAAGAATTAAATACCTAAGTGTTACCTTTAATAACGAAAACTAGTATTCTAGAATACATAAATTGACGTAGTCATTTATTAGTATACATTAAGCTAGTCAACGAGATGTTTTCCTTCAGAGAGCGCTAAAATACCACTAACGCAGTAAAAGCTTGGGCCGCTAAAATGTAACAACTTCGGTTTTGAATAAGGTTCCATTGTAAAATGAGGTTATTTATGAATCTATTTAAAATAATTTATTCATCGCTTGGAACCTACACTAACTATAACTAATGAAGTGTTTTCAATTGCCAACAGTAATTTTAAAGTCACATATTTTAAAGTTTAATAGTTTGCTTATCCATTCTGTAATCAAAATGTAGCCTTTTATTCAATAGAATGCAGATTTCCTAATTGATGTCTGTTTTGTCATTTGGTTGCTGTTTAGTCAAGATTCTATTATTGTTGGGGCGATTTGTGTAATAATTATTTTCATATTTTAGTATCTCTTGTGTCAGAATGTATACGCGATTAATGTTTATCTTCGTAAAAGGCCGGGCAACAAGATTTACAGCGAGAATTTGACTGCAACCCATTTACTGTAGTGTTTGTACTTAATATTGAACTTTAATATTCAGTCAAACTAATACGGACTAACGGTGGACTGGCTGGGGACACCGGACTCACTGATATTTCAGTTCATTATTTTGCTGAGTCCGGTGTTCACAAGATTTGTCTGTCCCGGTTCGGCCGGACCGTTACTTATAGAAACGTTTATGATATTTGCACGCACAAATGTTTGAACTACACTTAATTTAAGCTCATTTTAAATCACCTTTCACCAAAAGTGGCAAATTATATTCACCATCTCAACTTTACCCAAAAACCTTGGCATTATTAAGTATCCATTACCAAACTTATCTGTAATGCTTATACAACGTAACGTTAGTTAATAACTTAATTCTAACTTAAAGTATATGATCTTTTGGGCAATCGTCATGACACGGTTTCTTTAGGCCGTTAAGCGTATTGGATTAACATAATTTGAATGTACGGTGATGTGGTCATGCTGGCAATGTATTCTTAAAAATCTTGTTCTGTATACATTATTATTTATTTAATATTTCAAGTATATAAATTTACAAAGGTGGTCTTAGCCTCGTTAGCGTTTTCTACCAACCTTTGAGTGCAGGGACACACAGTGTCAAAGTTTTTCTTATTTTAATATCGGAATTAACTTAATTATTTTGTCAATTAAAAATATAGCTAGCTATTGCAGGGTTACCCAGTGAGCACCAGACTTTTTCTTCGAGGCTATTTCCATGCAACCTCCTGTATACCAATATTCTTACGAAAATTATGGCAGTCATCGCTAAGGAATTTTTGTCGTCAGACAGCCTTGTGTAAAAAGGGCCGTGATTTAAAACACGTCTTAAGAAAGTCCGTATGTAAATATTCAGTATTTTATAAAGGTGCCAACAGTCATATGAATTTTGTTTTTTGGCATTTTTCATGGTGTAAAGGCAGCTGGTACATCAGAAATCTTGCTATTCAACTTTTCCAATCAATGTTCTTGACATTCACTGTCTTGGATCAATATAATTAAATATAATAGGTTTCTATATTGACCTTTAATCAATTGCGCTTATATTAAATATGTTACCAGTTCTACAACATGACAAAAACAGCGGAATTCTGAGCTCAACGCTTAAAAAAGTTCGCTTTATGCTGCGAGCGCGTCGATGTCTTTTGTACTAGCGCTTTTTGAAATGTAATTTTTGATACTAAATTAACGTTCGTAACTTTATTTTTACGCTTACAAATGCTTCAATTAACTTTCTATTATATTTGGAATATATTTCTTAGAAATTATAATGATTTCAATTTGGTTTCAGACGCAAAAAATGTGACCGAATTTTTGAGAAAGACTTATTACGATTTCTATTAAAAAGAATTCAATTTTAAAGAACACTTTCGGAACAATTGTTAGATATTTATGCAACACCAAGTTAAGTGGAGTATAACCTGTATAACAACTAAAACTACACGAAATCGTGTTCGAGAACTCGATTCAAACTTTGACATTATGAACTTTAAAAAAACCTCACCTTGACACATTACTAGAGTCGAGCTCAGCAATAACGCGACGAACAAGACAAAACTCCTGAAAGGCATCCTGTTGCAGTTTCCTTCACAATATAACCTGGGCTGCAGCATTTTCACAGCACTATAAATTCATCGATAAAAAATTTTTTTTTGTTCAAAAAATTTTCACTTCACTGTTTTTATTATTTTTTTCGTCACTTGGTTTTCGTAATCAGAGCGCCATGATATGCGCCGGCGCGGTACCGTTGTGATGTGAAAGTGAGGAGCTGTCGGGTCGTCCGCTAGGTGGCGCAGTCGGCGCTAGACTGACGGGCCTGCGCGCACGCACCGCTACCGACGGTTTCTTCTCTGTTAACTCTTGCCTCGAGTGGGGCAGAGGTTTGCAACCTTTTTTCTTTGGACCCTTGTGCCGAAAAAGTTTTCTTGCAAGACTGTTAAAAATCAGCTCAACAAACCATTCAGAAAAAGGAATACTACTAATAAAAATTTGATAAATGTGTGCCGTCTAGTCTTCAAGAAGCTTTACCAACAATAACACTGTTTTCTTTTTCAGATTACCACACTTTCGAGCTACAACCATGAAGATAGTTTCATTGAAATGTCGATCTTCGTAAACTTCACACCACAGTGCATACTTACCTAAACCTGACCACATTTTTAAGATATTCTTCCTTGCACAAAACTAGCGGTGTCTTCCCAGAAAGCTTTATTATGTGATCTTCCCTCTTACCATCGATCTTATTGCTCTCCTTGTACCTGTTATAGACCTCCATTCCATCTGGAAACAACAACACCTGCCGTCAACAAATCTAGCAAAGTTCCTTGCCTGATAAGACCTTAAACGGATGTAGGCTGCTCGATAAGGTTAATACCGTAAGGATCATCGTGAAACAAACTCTTAATAACAGAGGTTCTATGATTCTAGATTCCCCATTTTTTTCTGATACCGTGCATATGAGCTAATCCCACCTTTCCACATTCGTTCCAGACTTTAACAACTTAAATCGTCTATTTCAAGTGTAACGTGTATTTACAAAAAAGTATGAACAATTTTTTCATCCAGAAAATTTTTGCATTCAGTACACAACGTTGTGGCCAAAATGTTGTCAACAACTGGGGCCGAACCCACTTCACTTTCAAACTCGGTCGTGTCTCGCGGACGTGGCGCGTAAGTATCACCCAAATGGACACACTGCGAGCTTTCCGCACCACAGGTTCCGGGTTCGACTCCCTATTGGGCACTGGTGACTCGTACTTGTGAAAGACTGAAGTGATATTTTTTGAGATAGTCAACTTTTGGGTTACCAAAAAATTAGAATGAAGTATTAAAAGGAAGGTGTTCTTCCTTGCATGAAGAATAGGAAGAGCATCATTGTGTTTCCTTGATAGAAAACTGCAGTGCATAGATATCATGTAATGTCATATAAAACAAATTATTTTAAAATTGTATATTTTTTTTATTTCCCTTTTTTTTATTTTCTCCACTGTACACTGTGTCTACATTTCTAATCCAACTTTCCTCTCGCAGGTCTGCTGGAACAAATTTCTTATGAAATAAGCAGTACATAAGTGCTCTTCTATCTTAAAGTAATGTCCTGTTAAGTATTACGTATGTGCATAAATAAATATGTTTTAGGCTTCTGTCGCTCCATATAAAATTACTGGTATTCAGCTGCGTCCTGATAAACTCGAAGCCGACCCCCACATATTGCGAAAAGGCTAGGAAGATGATGATTTAATAAACTTTTTTTTTGGAAGAAGCCCGCCGCACTGTTCCAAAATACTCCAACTCTAAAAGGCCAGAACCGACATGCGACAGTAAAGCGCAGAGGCAATGGAGCTCGACGAGTCACTGAAGATCGATTCAACTGGCATAGATGTCACAGCGAAGTTAATCAGAAAAGAACAGCGCCGTAAAGCCTACCCAAAATAGACATTATTGTTTAAGCCAATCTTTACCCGCAAGCATAAGGACCTGATTCTTTGTCTATATTTATTATTCGTATTATTTTATATATTTAATATTCGTGTGTGATGTTGTATTTATTACTGAATAATTTAAAGATCTGCATGTTTTCTATTATGGGCTGTGGTACCTGATTTTTCTTTTGTTCGACTGTAAAATTATAGTGCTTGTGAAGTAAAAAGTTTGGTAGTAAATTGTTTTGCCATGCTTAAGTTTTAATGGGTTTGATCCGCACCGCCAACTTCCATACTCCGGGCTAGTACTGAGAAATTTCGAATGAAAAGTGAAATTAAAGTAGTGAAGTGAAGTTTAAAGTAGAAAAGTAATTTTGTTTTTATTTTTTATTTTCAGTAATAGCCCGGAGACTGTATTTGAGATATTTGACACTAGGTAGCTATTTTACACCAATTCACCTACAACAAGGTGCGATCCTTGTTGTAGGTGAATTGGACACGTGTAACTGGCGATTTTATGGTCGAACTAAATCTTTCTCTTTCTTTCTTCTTAACTAGAAAGTTCCCAAGTATAGTCCTGAATAAAAAAATGATCGCAATGACGGGGAAAACAAGTGCCTTTCGGCTTCGTTATGGGTATTTTTACACATATTATTATGTATCCTATTGCCCCCATTCAGAACCAAAGTAATTTGATTAAGTTTTTGGGCTTTTGTATCTTATTTGTAATGCGGATACTGAACAAATCAACTGGCTCAGAGAAGTTTACCTAGGTTTAAAAATAAATACAAAAAGTTAGAGTAAACGAACTTTACAAGGCACTTTAATAAACGTACTATATACTGATCAGGTAGTATGATATCCTGATTCCAGACGTTAATTTTGAATAATTGAGTTTTGGAAAGAACTATGTACATTATATACAATATACAACAAATAGAACTAAAATAATGCTAAAAAGAAGACTAAAACTAAGTTTCTACAAAATCATATATGTATACAACGACGACAATAGGACACTTAGGCGTCAAAGTACTCCTCCCTATCGATGTCATCCGGAAACGTGTCCAGAAGACTGGCAGCATTGCCACGTTGAATGGCAACGCTAATTCTTTGACCAAAGAAAGGGCGAGCCCTATTTTTTTTTTTTCGGATGGTAAATCATCGAATAACCCCTCCCGCTCTGGGCTGAGCAGGAGGGAGTGTCAGACTTTTACTGACTAAAACCCATCCATGTTCCTTCTTTTGCCCTTTGTGTTCCAGAGCCGCGGTATCTCTTTCGAACAGTCCCGCAACCCGCGCAGGCATCGGTCCTTTCCAACCCCTTCCTGATTGCTGACATCTCTTTGAGGCGCACATGGAACACGAACGCGCCGTCGACACGGCCAGCCCTCTGGTCACGCGAAATGCCGACCAGTCGGCGAGATATTTCCATAAAAAGGAGCCGCGCGTTCGGGCCCCATGACCCGAGCGTTTTGGAAACATATTTTCACATTGGTATGAATGGCAGTGGTAATAGATGCTATCTCAACCTCAAACCACAACTGTTTTTTAAATATTATATGTTATTTTTCAGCTATATACTTGTCAGAAATGTCGCCGAATAATTGTAAAAATGGAAAAACCCTGATATTAAGGTTTCCTACAATCCGGTCTTTTGCAAAAATGCTTGGTTATAAATAAATACAGGGTGGAAGGGACATCTTTAGGTTAAGCCGTGCTTGCCTATGTTGGTATGTGGATGGGTGACCACCCATTACATATCGAGTTTCCTCCGTGGCGTGCCTCGGAAAGCACGTTAAGCTATTGGTCCCGGCTGGTCTTGGACAGTCGTTACAGGTAGTCAGTGGCCCAAAAAGTCTGACAACCAGTCTTACTAACGGGTATCGTATTACTCAGTACTAACAGGGTTGTAGAGGTCAAATAGGCAGTCGCTCCATGTAAAATACTGGTACACAGCTGCATCCGGTTAGACTGGAAGCCGACCGCAACATAGTTGGGAAAAGGCTAGGCTGATGATGATGAACGGGTTCCATGTACTCAGTACATCGTTCAGAACCCCCACATAGTAATTTTTAGACGGTAATTTAAAAAAGAAACAGATGTTCCATACATTTTGACCGTGTAGGTATTGCAGTTCAACCTTCTTCGAGATAAATCGAAATTGCTGTACTGGCCAGATACATTTGACCAGCAGCCGGCAAAAGTTGTACGAAAATCCATATCTGTCGTGTATAACGGCCAAATAAATTACATAGTAAACTCATATAATTATGTCGTGTTATTTAAAAATGGAACGATCTTTTACTCTGAAACATGGCAACCAAGGAGGTAACTTATCAAAGGTTTTATTTAAATTTCGAATTGGCTCGCAAATAGAAAGCGGTTTATTGAAAAATAACACAAATGAAGTCTTTAACGCGAGAAAAATTATTATTGTTTGTGTGCATCATTGATTTTGAAAAGAATTACTTTTCAAAATCAATGATGTATTTGTATTTGAAAATTGAACATTCAACAACAGTATTTTTAAATAAAAAGTTCTGCCTAGGTACTACTTAGTTTTAATTTCCTTGCATTATTTGAGAAAAGTACTATACAAGCCATGGCCACAACTAGGCATTGATGGACTTACGTTCGTCCATCAAAGCCTGGGTTGCTCACCGCTGCAGTAAGGTACTATAGCGTCGGTGTTTCCACCCCGTATAATATTCGATTTTACCAATTATCGTGTTCAGGTAATATATCTATGTACTGGAGTTATATGTTGTCCGTCCGGCCGCTAAGTTCCGGGTTCAGTTACTGCGCCGTTCTAGATGCTGTAGCTGCGCCCGCGACGATAAATGACCGGAAAATGTCAATAAGATTGATGATCAACCGGGAAGTAGCAACATAGATAGAATCTATATTGTATCTATATTGCCCTTTGGTGTGAGGGAACATCGACGGACTTACTGTTACCAAGAATGCAGTACATAAGCTGCGAGCTGCTTTTTTTTTTTTTTTTTTTGGGATGGGAAATCATCAAATAACCCCTCTTGCTCTGGGCTGAGCAGGAGGGAGTGTCAGACTTTTACTGACTAAAACCCATCCATGTTCACTTATTATTTTTGTTTAGTGGGTCAACTGAGGTTTTGTATGTGGGCTTTAATTGATAAACTGCACTGTCTTCTGTTCCAATATTCTTTCTTCTTTTTTAGGGACTCTATTACCAAGACTCCACTGTCCGTCTGTCTGTCTCTCTGTCACCAGGCTGTATCTCACGCTTACCACTTGCTCGCACTTGGCCGATTTTTTATTTATTTATCGTGTTGTAGTGCCTAACCTGGTTCAGTGTTTATGCCGCCCATGGGCCTCTGACTTTGCTTTATAATATGCCTTTTTTTTTTACCGATGGGAAGTCATCAAATAACCCCTCCCGCCCTGGGCTGAGCAGGAGGGAGTGTCAGACTTTTACTGACTAAAAAAACCCATCCATGTTCCTTCCTTTGCCCTTTGTGTTCCAGGGCCGCGGTATCTCTTTCGAACAGTCCCGCAACCCTGGCAGGCGTCGGTCTTTACGGACCCCTCCCTGTTTGCTGACTCTCCTTGAGGCGCGCGTGGAACACGAACGCGCCGTCGACACGGCCTGTCGTCATAAGTCGGACGGACGGCGAGCTAGCCCATAGCTCACCGTCCACAGGCCCGCGCCTACGGTGGCCGGGGGCCACCACGTGGCCCCCGACGCCCGGTGCGTCTCCCGCGGCGGCTGGGACGTGAGGTTCTCTCCCTCTCACGTTCCGCCACCTCCTTCGCTAGCATGACTGCTTCGCAGAAGGAGGTGACGGCGTCCCATTCCGTCTCGCACCGGACCATGGATTGAACCAAGGCCGGAAGCGACAGGTCGCCGCCGCCGATCGCCGCTACGAGGACACGGCGGAGCTCCGCCCACGCGGGGCAGATCTCCACCGTGTCCTCCGGTCGACCTACCGTGTCCGGTGAGGACCTGCGTCAGGCGGAAGGTGAGGGCGCCGTGGCGCCTCTCTAGCCACTCCTCAAAGAGGGGACTTATCGCCACTGTTGTGGCGTGCCCTGCACGGGGTTGCGACAGTCGCTCTCTCCATGTCGCCATGAGATCGCGCCGGAGGTCTGTCCGCTGAGCGACAATTTGCCGCGGCAGCGGAGTTACCCCCCGGCGTAGTGCCTCCACGCGCCATTCGTGCAGGCGCGCGAGGACTTTCGCCTCCAGATCCCATGGCGGCAATCCGGCAAGGAGGCTCGCCGCCTCGCCGGAGATCGTGCGGTATCCCCGGACCAGCCTTACGGCTACCACCTTTTGGGGCGCGTTCAGGTAGTGGGCGGCTCGACGCCTCAAGGAACGCGCCCACACCGGGGCCCCGTAAAGGGCCATGGACCGCACGACCCCCGACGAGCACGAGCACGAGCTCCTTAGGTGTACACATATTTAAGCAAAATAAATGATTTGATTTGATTTTTTGATTTTGATTTGAGCTATGGAATGGGCTATGCTTACAGTCTCTTTGTGTGATCGATTATGAAACGAAGAAACCTAATACGGCAGGGAACCAAAATAGTCGACATAGCTCACAGCATAAGCAAGCTGAAGTAGCAATGGGCCGGCTATGTTAACCGTAAAACTGACGGCCGTTGGGTTAGACGTGTTCTTGAGTTGAGACCGCGAGCCCCAACGATCTCCGCAGGGTGGCTGGTAGCAGCTGGACCACAGTTACAGAGAAGCGACTTAGGTGGCCAGGCAATTTGAGAGGCCCATTTCTAGCAGTGCTGTTGAGTATGCTATAGGCTGATGATGATGTTTTGCCTTCAATAACACATTTTCAACTAAATAAATCTTCCCAGTGTACAGAGCATAACAATAATCTCAGTTTTATCAAAATAAACAAACTCGGCTCTTCAAATGCGAATATAGGACACCAAGATATGCATATTAGCTCTTTAATCTAATATTTGTGTAATCTAAAAGTCGAAGACATGATATTATGGTCACGAAATGCTTTGGTATAGTTTGAATGAGCACAATCATTGCACGCATCTTTGAAAGCTCACAGAACACAATTTAATCACTCTAGCCAGCAGTGCCATCTAGGATTGAAACGGCAAATCTAATCAACAAAGCTGATACACATCGTAGTTGCAATAAAAAATTATAGATGGCACTTAATCATGTAACTTAACCGGACTGACAGTTATAGAATAGAATTGTAATACTAGATGGCGCTTCTCTTGATTGCACTCTGGTGAAAGCGACATCTAACACTGATGTTTTTAAACTCCCGGAATGGCGTTGTTGGCAACATTTTAAACTTTGCTACTTGTTAATAGATTGCGCTCTGTGTCGTTCGATCTGGATTGTTACATTTTAAGTTTTCAATGAAGTTAGAAGATTAACAAAACGCAAACAAAATCTTTTGGACTTTTTTGTGTATTTCTCTTTTTTACTTTTTTAATCAATGATGTGTGGTTTCTTGTCACCAAACAAGCGTGACGTCAATACTCACTGCGTAAAATCTGATCAGTCATGGCAAATTGCTTCGCGCTCAGATCTTCAAAACCTACCAATCACGATAATCGGTTGAAATTATTGAGCTGCAGACGATTGCGTTCACACGGTGTTCAACTAATGATGTTCTTTGGAGCACTGAAAGTGCATGTTACAATTAATATTATAATAATTAATAATATTCAAAACTCAACAGTAGGTACTATCAGTAGGTAGGCATTTAGGTGCTAGATGTTATCAATCAGACGTATGCACAGGTATTCAGACCATGTTAGACCAATTAATGTGAACTTTTATTGGATTTTCTGAAAGTAACCTTCCATCCGGAGGTCACGGTTTTTACAAAGTAAAATGAACAACAACTAAAAATTGTAATCTACCCTCATATAAGTACTCTCGCAATACCAGCAGCAGTTATTTTTGCACTAAAATGACCAAATAAAAAAACTCAAACAATTTATGATCAATCAGTCATTCTTTTTACACAGCACGTGCAATTTAAATAATCAAAAAAACATAAAATAAGACACAACTGGCTATCTATATCCCTATAACGAAGAAATTCACGTGCAGCATTGAATAATGCCCATTTAAAATAACGAATGATGGCCCAAGACTGGTTTTGCGTGGCGGGCAATTATTCAGTCAAAATTCACTCATTGATCGGTGGCACGGTGGCAGAATGCTTGCGTGTCTTTGCCTCCCGAGAATATCTTACCATAAATATGGAGGCTGACGATTTCGCGCGAATCGAGAGCGTCGAGAATTATGGCGCTGTTAAAGACGTTATTTTTAAAGAATACTAATTAAATTCGCATGTGTGTTTTAAATTAAATGTCTGACTGTCTCTTACCTAGTTAATTTAAACGATTCGATAATTAAATGTAATAAATATGCGTTGTCTTGTCAATGTGTCGTAAAAGTAAAACAAACACCTGTGTGTGATGTCCATTTGTAAAATTGTTCCGTTGATAAAACTGCACTTTGCTAAACGTTGCTTTTACGGGGTTGTCAAAGCTATCTAAATATTTTCACATAAGAAACTTTATTACTCTTGATAATCGGCAAAGGCAGCTGATGCATTCAGCCTACTTTTTAAGACAGTATAATCATGCATGAAGGCATTTATGGGTGTAAGTAGCCAGATGAGTCATATAGGACTGATTATTTATGTTAAATGCGATACTACGCCTCCATGCTGCTACATACTGGCTACAAAGTTCGAAAAGATGCATTTTCTCCGATCCACAAAATGGACCCCAACTGTTTTACGTGGTTTTACGTTCGATATTCAAAATTTCAAACACAGGAAAAGGTCCCATATTCCTGCAGTCATATAAAAAGGACTATGGGCATTAAAACTTCACACACGGTGATTTAATTTCTTTTTCCTCAACCCGTGATTTTCTTATTAAGAAGCTCAAGCTGAAAAAAGCACATTACTTACCTATTTAATTGGTATTTTTTTTTACATTATTTTTAATGGCGCTGTGAGCAGCAAGATAACACAATCAGATTGCACCGCAGCATATTATAACAAGCGTGCGAAGCTCCTAGTTTCGCTAAAAAATCTTAAGTAGTACCTGTTTTCACTAATACCTACTAAGTCACATCAAAATAAACGCTAAAATATGTTTAACACTGTTGAAATGTCAAGACTCGAAGCAGAGCCTAGCGTTAAATCTAAAAACGTTATTTCCTTTCAGTTGTCGCCTAGAGTAAGTGAAACTTAAAACTCAGCTTACAACCATAATCAGTAGCCATAAGTAAAAACAACCGTCAACAAATTCTTCAGCAACAGTTAATACTATTGTTACTAGTTATCGTACATAACGAGTCGTCACGTGGTGGCTGCGACTTGCGACAGATCGTAATCGGCGGTAATGCGACCCGCGCCGCCGACGGCGACGTTCTAATGAAATCATTGTCGAGTTACGCCCGAAGGCTCTCTGCACGCGTCGCGACTTAGCGACATGTCGTAGTGGTTTTATTCTAAAGGTGTTTTTTTAAGGATTGGTAAATGGCTTATGGTTTTTCGTACTACTTACTTTAGGATTTTTATTTAAAACTAGCTGTTACCCGCAACCTTCGTCCCCGTGAAATTATTATTAAATATGACTTCCCCAGTGAATTGGATTTAGTTTTTTTTTGCACGGTATCCCTTCGCTATGCTTCGGTAATCCTTTTTCTAATATGAAGGTTAAGTTACTCATTATAACATCAGCTATTTGCTAGTAAAAGTCCCGTCAAAATCGGTTCATCCACTTCGGAGCCGGACCAAACAGACAGACACACAAAAAATTAAATAAATGTTTTTTTTGGTAAGTTAAAAGTGACATCTATCACATGCATTCAGTAAAAAGCTATTATTTTGAAATTACAGACACTTCAATTTTATGATTTGTAAAGATGTGTAGAACTATAGACTTGCTTTTGCTCGCAGCTTCACTCGCGTAAGTTCAGCAACGCAACGTACCATCGCGATAAAAAAGTATCCTATGGCCTAAGTACCCGGGTATCCGTAGTCTATCCATAGATTTTAAGCCGACATTTTGTTTTGGTTGATCAAACTGTACGGTGTACCGTGCCGGTTTTTGTCTATATTAGATTCTACAGGATGTAACAAGACCCTTCACGAAGCCGTCAACCAAGCATTATGTTCATCAAACTAAGTAACTTTACGCAAAAATTATTGCTGGGAAACGACTTTTTTTTTTGAGGTGAAAAATCATGTTGTACGCTAGGACTCAATGTAACGCACTCAAAACATTGTGCTAATGGATGGATTGCATAGTACGGGGGTCGTGGAGGTGTTTAAAGTAAAAATCTTACATTAAAAAACGAATTTAGAAAAAAAGTTGTCAAAAATTTGGAACTTTGACCCCCAATATCTCCGTAACTACGAGTAGAAGGTATGGTCTAGAACAAAAACATGATCACAATGACGACGCAACGCGACGGGGAGAAAAAGTACCTTTATGCTTCGTTAAGGGTCTTGTTACACCCTATATACTAGAATTTATTATAAAGAGGTAAACCAAAATTGTTTGTAAGTTTGTATGTGTGTGCCTGTGTGTTAATCTTCTTCTTGAAAATTCTTTCACTAACAGGAAGATACATTGTCCCCGAGTGTCATAAGCTACATTTAAAAAGTCCCCGTGGGTTATTTTTGTATTTTATAATTTTTATAACATAACACAGCCTACTTACCAACGCTAACATAGTATGAATTATCTTCCGCTATCGATCGATTGATTGAAATCACTAGAAAACTAGTTTGGCAAGTAAATATTTTTGTTGTAACCTAATATTACTAATACTTACCATTTTTTGCTACTTTATTTGTCCATGACCGTGACATCAAATAAAAACGAAATATCTTAACATGGTTGCCAAGCTACTTCTTCCGTTGACAGGGCATTGGAAACTATAATGGATGAATCTTGAGAAGTTCCATCGTCCTTTATAATGAGGCCTGTCAATCTTTCACCTTTTTCTGTCTACTTATTTCATTAGTTTTAAGAAATATCTGTGGGTAAATAAGGTTCTGTTCTAATCTACGAAATATACTAAAATAAAAAGACAGATTTTATACTATACTATACTATTTAAGTAGCATTGGATACGTTGTCCGGAATGTGGGAGGGGGGAAATGTAAAAAGTTCCAAATTTCTAAAACTGAAAACAGTCAATTTATTAAAAAAATAATAATATGGGAACCAAATCAAATCACGTCTTGTATTTCCAAATAAAATCGCAGTATAAAATAATACGACACAATGAAAAGAAAAGTTAAGTTCGAAATTTACTTCAAAATGTTCGGACTTTCCTTCGGATTTTTTTTATGGAACCAGGAACTGAAAAGCCTACTTTTAGCTGATTAGCCAAGGGTCCAATGAGATTTTCAATCGACAAAAGAGAGAAATTGTGACGCTATTGTGCAAAATTTCATGCTTTTAGATTAAGACCCAGGGGGACCGGGTCTGCCAGGGTTGCGGGACTGTCTGCCAGGGTTGCGGGACTGTTCGAAAGATATACCGCGGCCCTGGAACACAAGGGGCAAAGGAAGGAACATGGATGGGTTTTAGTCAGTAAAAGTCTGACACTCCCTCCTGCTCAGCCCAGGGTGGGTTATTTGATGATTTCCCATCCGAAAAAAAAAAACAAAAAAAAAAAGGGGGACCGGGACCGGGATAAAAGTGGAATATTTAGGTCATGTTATTGAAAATGGTACCGTCAACAGGGGGGTTATTATGACGTCTTAAAGCAGGAGTAATTCCAGTGTGGGAAAGAGATAGAGCTATGCAGGTCGTCTAGCGCCATCTCTTTCCCACACTGGAATTACTCTTGCTTTAGGACGTCATGAATGGTAGGCCAACTGCTAAGACAGATTACGACAGAATACCACATATAAAGTAAGCTAATACAAAAAAGACCATCTCAGACACTAATCTGCATAGTCCTCATGTGAGTTAACCAAGATTATGTCTGGACTTTAAGAGAGACTATGACCTCTGAGTTTGTTTCGGCTGTTTCTTCTCAGAGTAGTCAGGTACGAAACACCGGCCCCATCTAGTTTAAAAAAAGAGACGTGCAAAATTGTTTTTAAAAACCTATTTGCAAAATAAACATCATTTATCAATTGCTCATTTTCCATAACCAAAGTCAACCAAGCTGGGGCCTTAGTCTGCTATTGCAATAGTGTCAGAATGGTCTATAATTAATTTAATAAGGCCCCTAGCCCACGGCGTATTGAAGCGCGTTCGAAACTCGTTTGACGTGCGTACAGTAATTCGTCTGCGCGGGGCCTTATTAAATCAATGATAGACCATTCTGACACTATTGCAATAGCAGACTAAGGCCCCAGGTTCATAATTTGTGGGGTTAACATGATACTTTCGCAAGTAGTATGTGTATTTCAAGTTATGCAATTATAGCTAGACCAATAACTGAAAGATAGTCAAAGTGGAAAATTACACCCTAATAATTACATGAGTAAGAAGATCAGTGGTACTGAACAAAATTAACCCAGCTATGCCCTGGAAGCTTTTATTAAAGCACCTATCTTAATATACAACCAAAATGCCAATGCTTACAGTCTCCCCGTCTGCAGCGAGCCTAAAAGGGACCTATTGTGAGTTTGTGACACCTACGTGTTTGGGTGGAAACTTATGACGTTTGACATTAGGTGCAGCTGGATTCGATTTATAGCCTGCCTGGTTCGCATTTAGTGCGTGAGTTTTAGGTATATTTTATTAACTGAATCGCATGAAAATAAATGTTGGTGGATGGAGAGGAAAGGGAAGACCAAGGAAAAGATGGATGGATTGTGTGACGGCTGGCAGAGGAGAATGGAAGAATAGAACGTGGTGCACCACCCCAAGTAACATGCATGAGTCAAGGGCAGAAGGATAATGATTTCTTAACTGGCCATTCCTGTTATAAAGTGACCACTTTTTGTTTTCTGGGGTCTTAAAAGTTCACTGAGTTTATCAAGAAGATTAGCAACTGCGACTACTTTAAGGTACTTAGGCAAATCTTGTAGTTACCGGGAGGCAAAGCAGCCCAATCGCATCGATGGTCCGCAGCAATACAACTGATTTCTATGTAACTTTTTAACTTCTATGCTTTCATTTCCTATATAATGTCTAGATGGAAGCACAGTGTAAACACTATGCGTCTATGTCTGTGTGCGAACTTATAAGCCAACAGTTGGCTGATATTTTTTGACACGTTTGTGCTTATTTGATGCTCTATCTAGATAATCAACTAACGACCCGCCCCGGCTTCGCACGGGTGCAATGTTATACATATAAACCTTCCTCTTGAATCACTCTATCCATTAAAAACACCGCATCAAAATCCGTTGCGTAATTTTAAAGATCTAGGCATACCTACTTAGGGACAGACAGACAGCGGAAAGCGACTTTGTTTTATACTACGTAGTGAAGCTTCTATGTAAATGAATGTGTATCTCCAGAATCAAACACAAGACACTTTGATTTGCTTCAGTTTGTAGAATGCCGTGACTTCTTTAAAGTCCTCCTGCATGCGTAGCATGCTGCATGACCACCATAGAAGCGGGTTTCGTTCTATGATCGAATCGACAAAATGACAGATTTCTTTTCACAATCTGTAATTTTATCACTTCTTCCGCCATGGCACGCGTGCTGAACGTTTCGGCGCGGGAGATATTACAGTACAGTGTGTGCGCAGGCACAGCTGCACTGGCTGTTTCTTTCTCTTCTTTTCTCTCATAGTCCGGTGGGAGGGACGGCAATCCGACACGACCGGAGAGAGATCAGGTGCAAGACCAACGGCTTAACGTGCTCTCGAGGCATGGGGGTATCATACCGCCAACTTCCAAACTCCGGGCTACTACTGAGAAATTTGTAATGGAAAAACCCAATAGCACTTTTTGCCCGACCCGGGAATCGAACCCAGGGTCCCACGCTTGCGACCACGAGACCAATCGGTTAGCTTGGTATGGGCATGTGATGCAGAGGAATGAGGAAAATGTCGTGAGGAAAGTTTGAAGTATGAATGTGGCAAAAAGAGTAGAGGAAGACCAAAGAAGCGATGGATGGACTGTGTGAAGGATGATATGGCTAGAAAGGAGGTGACTGATAAGATGTCGAGTAATAGAGAAGTATGGAAGAAGAAGGCATGCTGCCATAGAATAAAAGACACTGCGCCGACTCCAAATGAATGGAGGCTATGAATGAATTCGCCGCTAGATGCGCTACGTGTAGCGCGAGGTCACCGAAATGTCACATGTCATGTCACGAGTATTCACGATTGTGGTCTAGATTGAGCTATTCCTGAATAATTATGACTTGAAGATTTGAAGTAGCAACTTAGGATCTTATTTGGTAGTACTTGGAGGTAAAATGATTTTTAAATGTTTCATGTCTGCTAGCTAATTTTTTGGGGGAATATTGTAAATATGTATCTGAAGTTTACACTATGTTATCACTAATTAGTATGAAATAAAGTCGCTTCCCGCTGTCTGTCCCTATGTATGCTTAGATCTTTAAAACGGTTTTTTTGTAATAGAGTGATTTAAGGTGGATGCGCAAGGGTAGCCCGCGAAATTTAAATTTTCTTACGTTTATTGCAATTTGCAGGTCAGTGTCAGGTTGTATGTTGATGAAAATATAAATCGCGCCAGTAACACGTATGGAGTTACAGAATTATAATCATTTAAATCATCAATACAACCCTCCAAGTTCATATAATCTCAAAGAGTGACTTTTTCATGAAATAGCTATTAAATGTATATATATATATATAAGAACTTGGAGAGCTGTATTGATGATTTGAATGATTATAATTCTGTAACTCCATACGTGTTACTGGCGCGATTCATATTTTCATCAACATACAACTTGACACTGACCTGCAAATTGCAATAAACTTGATAAAATTTAAATTTCGCGGGCTACCTTTGCGCTTCCACCTTAAGAGGAAGGTTTATATGAATGACATTGCACCCGTGCGAAGCCGGGGAGGGTCGCTATCGCTAGTACATTATAAAATAAACTTTTTGTTTAGTTATTGGTACTCTAAAGTATAAAATCGAATTATTGTCGTGACCTTACTCGACAGTGGCGCCATCTGGTGAGGTCTAAAACGATAGCCCTCATTGGGATGAGGGCAAGAGAATGATGAGTATAATAGTGTATACCTGACCATATACGTATACCTAATTAAAACTGTGAGTAGTACCGCATTGGTGAGACAGTCTTATAATTACCTCCAACTACGTAATTTATTAAATTAGTGTAATTGCGGCATCCATCCGCAACTGCTGGGCGTTCGACAAGGTTCGATTCCCTGGTCAAAGAATGCGGTGCGGTTTTTTATTTTATCTAGATACAAATAAATAAAATTTAAGTGTGTGGTTGTAATTTCAAAATAACAGTTTTTTACTGAATGCTTTAGAAAGCGCATAAGCCAAATTATTACAAAAAAAACTATTAGGTATTTAAAATTTTGCCTATCTGACTGTTTGTTCCGGCTAATCTCCAAAACCGCTGGACCGATTTTCGACGGGACTTTTATTGGTAGCTTTAGCTGATGTGTTAAGGTGTAACATAGGCTGATTTTATTTTTTAATAAGAATTACGGTTATGTGCAAACAAATTAAATCCCTGGAAATTGGTAACAAAATTCGATTCAAAAGGGAAAGTAATTTTTTTTAAGAATAATTTCAAGCGAATGAAGGTCGCGGGCAGCAGCTAGTATAAAACAAAAGAGAAGGAGGTCGTCGCTAAATAATAACAACCGCTCAGTTCGATCTTCATATGCCCAGGTTTCCTCCGTGCCTCGGAAAGCACGTTAAGCCGTTGGTCCCGGCTGTCATTTGTAGATCTTTAACAGTCGTTACAGGCAGTCAGTGGCCCGAAAGTCTGGCACTCAAGGTCTTTCCAAGGAATATCGTTTTACCCAGTACTAATTGGGTTGTGGAGGTCAGATAGGCAGTCGCTCCATGTAAAATACTGGTACACAGCTGCATCCGATTATACTGGAAGCGAATACCTATGTTTTAAGTCCCAACCAATGTAATAGGGGGAGCCTATTGCCATCAACCGGGCCCAAATCCAGACTACGTGGCTGCTACTGAGAAATTCCTGATGGAAAAACCCAATAATAGTTTGCCCGACCCGGGAATTGAAACCAGAACCAAAGCAGTCGCGATTGGGACCACTAGACCCCCGGGGCCATCGCTCCATATAAAATACTGGTATTCAGCTGCATCCTGTTGGACTGGAAGCCGACCCCAACTTAGTTGGGAAAAGGCTAGGCAGAAGACATGAACTCATCATTTCAGAAATTACGTTCAATAAAAAAGGTAAGTACCTACTTACCCTTATACTCACATAACCTACGTTCTATTGAACGAGCTTATTATTGAGACTTAATTAAGTCTAGCTAAATAATTAATTACTAATAACCGCATCCAACCGCGATCGTTCATACACGACGTGACGTTTGTTGGACAATGTTCGATTCCTTGGTCATCAGGAATTTCTCTGTCCACAAGTTTGGATTTGTGCTTGCTCCCCCTATTAATTAACATAACCATCACATTGTGGGGGTACTATACCTACCGGAGTACACGTCTGCCTAACCTTTCGGTAATTACAGGCGAGATGTTACGTGTTAGAAAATTCCCCAGTCATTCCCAAGCATGATAGATAGGCCTATTTAATATAGGTACCTAATTATTAATTAATGTCACAGTTCTTCATTCGTGATCATTAGGTATTATGCGCCTCTCTTGACTAACTAAATTACTCCCTGACTACTAAGATTCACAATCTATCAATACAGCCAATGGCAACCGTTGAACCGTCCTCAATCCATCTAATCCGCTAATAGAGCAGCCTTTTCGCGCGTTGAAGACACCAAGATGGCAGTAAAAAGCTGACACTTCTTTCTTGTATCCATAAGTATCCGTACTTAAATACAATACCTACCGTAACCGACCCGTTCACCACCTACCTATACTACACCACACGAAAGGATAACGTAGGTATCGAAAACAGTAGGCATCAACCGGCCCACGCATACCAATATACCTACACAAACATACAACAAGTACTTTGCAACACATACGAAATCTCGAAACTAAATCACGCTAAAACTAAACGCACGCCATTCATAGTAACCATTCACCACGCGGAGCCCGCCAAAACTAGCAGTGTTGCCAAAATAACAAGCCGAATCACACAAAACAAACTATCAACATTAGCGATCATTATAATTTTATTTAGCCTCTGGCGAAACTGAGGCGTAAGGATTCGAGATGAGAAAAAAATGAACCCCTTCCGCAAAGAATTTAGGAGTGCCCGCGACCGGGACCGAATACGACTTGCTCGTTATAAATTTTGTGTAAGATAACAATGCGTACGTGTGGGTGTGTGGTACAGTCGCTGACGAGTATAGTTACGGCACGCAATAACGCTAACAAGCGTGCGATCGAGAGGGAAACAGCGCTGTATAGCGGCGTCTCACTCCCCCCGCCGGCAACATGGCGCGCTGACTCGGGCGCAGGCTCGAATCGTATCGCCTGCCCACTCAAGGTTCGCTGACTGCCGTTCTTTTGTTTTTAATGTTGCCATGTGGGAATTTCTCCCCAGACTCGTGTAGTTTCGTAATTATTATTTTTTAAGAAAATTGTCTTCGTCTGTGTTGAGTGGGTAATTGTTTATTTTTAAATGGTGTATTATTAAATGTTTAGATAGTACAGTTAATTGTATGGTTAAGAAAGTTTTCTTAGCATATTTCTAAGCTTCCTATGCGAATGAAATTACGGATAAATAAATACATTGAATGAAACTTAAAATCTCATTTTATGGAAACGTTTTATAATTAACATTACTTTTGATGTTCCATATAAAACAATATTATTCAGTGCTTTTGACCATGAGTACAAAATAAAACTTTCTTCCAATTAAGTACAAATCTTTTGATCAATTTAAAACCGCGGTAGTTCTAAATAAAAGTTTGAAAATTGCCCTTACTTTTACCATTTTATTTTTATCCGAAATTCCTAATTAGTATCGTAACAAACTAAATATTTTCAGATCTCAATAACGAAGAAACCTTCCGTATCTCATACATAAACCACTTAATTATTTTTTTTTAAACTTATCCCCATAATATAAAAATATGTGGAGAGTGTTGTAAGTATTTCGGGAACCCTGGACCGCAGACGAAAACAGCGTCAAGCCGAGGACCTGCTCAAACCGAACGTCTGCATACCGATCGTTGGTTTTTTATAAGCGCGCGTCGGTGCACGCCTTGGCCCACTGTGTGAGTGGGAGTGCGCCAGTGTGCGTGGCGGCTCGTTCTCGCGCGCGCCGCGCTCCATTGTTGTGTGCAGTATACTCGCGACTCTCGGCCGGCCGCGGACCGTATCACGCGCTCGCCGACAACTACTAAAACTGCCGGCGATAAACAAAATAATGACCAGTGTACCACATTACGTGCATCGCGAGTGCAACAAGCGACAACAGTGTGTGATAACAAGTATGTAACGTGCGTGTTGTGTCAAACGGTGTGCGTTTTTCGACGTGTTTTGGAGTTTGAAGGCGCGTGGACAGCGCAATGCACGTCGTGTTTAGGTATGTGCCGACCGATTAATTATGGCCCATCAGTGAGGGGTCGCTGGCCTGCAATTTCGCCACTGAGATCGTTTAGTGTATTTTTATAATCGGTGACAGATTTCGCGACGGTACGGTGCGACCACGGCGGGTGGCGGGTCGTGCTATTTACACGTCTGTTTTCGTTTACATATACATAACTGGCTGGCGTCAACGTTTTCTAGTCACATCCGTCGTTTCTTGTGGTGTTTTATGTGCATTTGGCGCCGTCAGTGTGTTATCAGTTGTCGGGAAGTGTGTCGAGTAATTTATAACGTAATTAATACGTTATCGGTGACGGTGAACCGATGTAGCCGCGTGAAATGTGAACTTTGCATCCATTTGAGACCGTTCTGAACTGGACACATGCCATGCTGCTTACACGCTTTTCAAAACTCTCGTTTGACGGTCGTAAACGTAACTTACTGCATCGCGCCAGCCATTGGTTGAACATGCAAATGCCTGTGTCATAAAAAAGGCAATAAAAACACAGTTGATAAAGTACGATGCCCATCTAATCACCTCCAGTTGTTGAAGATAAAAATGCTACACAAATAAACTTAGAATTCACTGGTTTTTATCTCTGTTTATATGTTACATTCACATTTATTTTCAAGAAGAAAAAAGTTTACTTCTGAATACGTATGGCTTCAATAAAGGCGGTAAGTTGAGAGTACCTACCAAGTGTACCAACCTCATGAACTAATAAACCCTTTAGCTAATATCTATAAGGGTAAATGCAACAGTAACCGTCCACCGTAATTTTTAAATACAATCTGCATTGGAACGCTCACAATAAAGGTTATGAAATATAAAGTTTAAGATTAAGAATAAAATATTATAATGTCTTTAGAAGCACACAATTCCTGCCGACCTATCTATTGTTCCATTAATCACTAGGTTCGTAAATTTATCAACTTCATTCTAAGAATACCTATTCTTAAAAATAAGCACATAAATTCAAATTAAATTTAGGATATAGGTTTTGTCTATAATCGCAGTAATTAATTAACAAGACACATTTAAATAAAGTAAATACCTAGTTACTAGAAATTGTATAACCTCTTACTTCTGTCATTACAAAAAGTAGTTGCTCTATGCGACTAGTAAAGCTTTGTTAACCTACCTACATACGATAAACTTGCTTCTACAGAAACTATTAATTAACTTCACTATGTCCGGCGGAATTATTGAAATGTTCATTGCAGTACTAAAATGACAACTCATGAGGAACAAAGTTGATAATTGTAATGCCATTTATTTTTTATGATCAGCGGGACCCCAATAAATAACAAAATAGCCCTACAAATGTGCGCAAACGCACCTGCTTAATGAAAAACTTGGGATGTCCTTAATAAAAACATAGTTTATTGTGACGATATTATACACATTACGAAGTTATTACAGTTTTTGGATTAAGGCTTAATGGACTCTACTCTGTAGGTAGCCTTGCTTTACTTCCTCAAATGCCTAAAACCGATATTTTCAAAGAAGTCACTGTCGTAAGAACTTAATAGTTAATCAATCTTATACTGGGGTTCGAGGGTCCAAAATATTTTACACAAAATCCTTGTCTCATTCAGAAGAAATCTTCGGTGCTCCAACCATTTCTTAGCGCGGTGACCGCGCATTGCGAGCAAAAAAGAATATTATTTATAACCCCTTTATTCTTTTTAAAGAAAAAATATATTTCAATACTTTTTTCTTCTTTTATGGTGCGCAGTTAAACGCGACAACTCTGGGTTACGAGGGACCAGTTCGAAAACCGAATTTTGTTACTTTTTTTTTTAGTTTCAAAAGCTTTTTTATGCATTTTCATCGTTGGTGCTTTGCTAGTTAATATTTCAAATATAAGAACAAAATAAAATTTTAATTCTGTGATAACCCCTGTTAACGTCATTATTATTAAAATAACGTTATTCAGTATAGTAACATACAGACTGTCGCGTCGGTGTAATTCTTAAAGATCTGCGCGGGAAAGAGATCTAAACACTGATTCTCAGAAGCGAACAATCGTCTTATTTTGGTCGTTATCTCAAATGAATTATTCATATAATCGCATTTCCTACGCTCGACGAGTATTATTGGATCTAATTATTTTTATTTGTTGTTACATTCGGAATGTCCATTTTGTCGCTATAAAATCTTTGATTTAGGTAGTTAATAGTTTATTAACGACTGATAAATAATTATAGGTAGTATAGTAGTAGTAATTAAATAATTAAATCGAGTATTTGATTTAGTATTCCCTTGTGAGATCATGATCATATTATTAGTAAACTTAGTTTTGAACGATGAAATTGGAAATCATAGACTAAATATGCATTATGTAGTGCAGAAGAAAATGTTTTTTTTAAACGTTACTATCTAAATCCGGTTTTCATAAAAATAACGAGTAACATTTCGGGTTTTCCTCAATGTAATATATAAAAAAAAACCTTTATATTTTATAACAAAAGCCAGTCGCATTTACAGAGACAGCTATTAAACGCGTGCGGCTTGCTATGAGAACCTACGCGAGAGTTGAGAATGTTAATGCGCTCGTGTTGTTCGTTGGGCACACGCGGAATACTGAATGCGTTTACAAATATACTGTGCAACTAATATAACCCACCATAAAATAAAATTTTCAATGACGTTTGCAGCAATTCTAATAATCATGACCGAGACGTGTCCACAGTTTTAAACGCAAGTTCCACGAAGCCATGGTTTGACAAGTTATGATCTAAATGGAATGTATAAGGAATTGACGATATTAGCAATGTTCTAAAATACCTCCGAACCTTCAGCAGTCCTATAAGACTTTTAAATGCTTTTTAGTTACTAAGATATTTGTAGCTACACAATTAAAATTTTACTGAAAGCTTTTTTGTTACTTGTAAACCTGTTTTCAACCGCACCGAGACACATTACAAAGCAATACAAATTATCTAAAAAAACATTAAAAGTAAAGTAGGTACCTACGGGTTACACTCTTGTAGTTTTGACCTATGACCGACAACATGTTTTTTCACCCTACAAAAAACCGTCAACCTCCCAGTTGTACCAACCTCACGAACTTAGTACCTACAAAACGTTTACGACCTGTAAGCGCGGGTCTTCTACATTTCCATTCTTCGAAATTCAAATCGTCGCGTTCGGATAGTTTGTCATTGGAATTCAAATTGATTTCGATCTGTCATCGAGTGAGATTTCATGGTAGGTTGTTAATCTCGCTTTATGATTACCATACGGACCACGTATTCGTACTTTGTCACTCTGCCCGTAGGTTAGGCCTTGTAATGTCTGTCTAAGTGTACAGGTACTGATTGTAGCCTATAGTCATAGTGAAAATTCATTTGCATGTACTGTAATAGCAGGATGTTTTAAAGTTGATTCGACTTTCCCACCTAACTAAAGTGACGCCGGTTTCTGGAGAGAAAATCAATAAGTACCTACAAAAATTAGCCACCAAATTGTCAAGCGCGCGTAAATCTGTGATTGGTTGAAAGAATTATCAACAGCCAATCGCATTACTAAATTTAGCGCGTTTATATTTTTTCTTCTAGAAACCGGGAGTAAAAAGTAAATCACAGGATAAATCGTAAAGATGACTACTTGTTTTTATCATAATTCCTTCTATAATGACTGCAATTAAGGAAGAAAAAAGCAGTAGAAATAAAGCATGTAACATGCTATATCAACCGTGGAGATATAAATTTTGTGTCCCGACGCCCGTAATGAGCATTTCCTAGAACCAACAGATTCTACGATACGTCCAAAAAAAGCGACGCAAAAAACCAAAAACAAATGCATTCCGAAAAATGTCTTTTAGTTCTTATTTTAAGGACTCAAAGTTCAAATTACTTTAAATTCTTTTTGAAGATTTATTAAATAAAGTTGTAATGACGGAAGTCCGCGCCAATTTTTTTTCGTCAAGGGCGAACCTGTGTCCTTTGCTGCTTTCTAATAATTCTGTATCAACACGTAGCAAAAGGTAAGCACTCACTATGTACCTACTTGATTTTGATCAAACCTTATCTAAAGAAGTGGGAATTAAGTGTAAAATCCGTTACAAAGTCGGGTACTTAAATTATTTTTTAATCCCTCCGTAATCTAAAAATAGTACCAAATTATCTGAAATTATTTCCGTTCGTAATCGTTGTAGATAGTGCGCATGTAAATTAAAAGAAATGAGTATGTTGATAATCCTACTTGTTTGTTGAAATAATAGGTTTTCGCGAAAAATGCCACGGTTTAATGCAAACAAACAGGTTAACAAAATAAACATGAAAAGATAATTAATATGGTGAATACTTATTGATGTGAGAATTCTGATTAAAATATCATACTTTTAAGGACATAATTTATATTCTAAAACTAACCGAATCAAAATGCTTTCTTACTAACACCATAGAAAAATGAAGTCCTTTCAAAAGGCTAAGTAAGAAACATTCATTCATTCATTAGTAAGTGTCACAAATAGAAGTCCAAAAATCTAATGCCTTTTAAAATCCTATGACAGCCAGTTAATTTGCAGACTGTCTCCAGTGTCTCCCAGTTAAAAAAGACAAGATGGCATACGGTCTACGTATAACTATAGGTCTTTCCACTTTATATGCCATGAATGCTAAGTACAATACAGATGAAACCACCTATTATTTAGTTTCTTAAACTGTGGTTTCGGTAAACTGGATTTTTATTAATGCAACATTTTCTGCAAGAATCAAGAAACGTCCCGGAAGGGAAATAATGAACTCTTTAAAATTCATTTGTAGAAGTACCTACGAACGTTACCTACAAAAGTTGCTTTATCAATAGTTAAGATCAGAATATTTGATTAAGTAAAAGATAGATCAAATAACCGGACTTTGATAGGGAAAACCCGATGACCATTTAACAAATAACGTGTTGCAATTTTTTTGCTAATATTTCTACTAAGATCTAGTCATTTGAAGATGATCATATCTCGCGGCCCGCCATAAGTATAAATGGTTATGCTTTAATTTAATTGATTAATTTATGAAAATACGCTTCGTTACATTTTTCAAGTATTTTTCATCGCTTCGTCTCGTTAACTTCCGAAGTTGTGACCATTTAAATTTAGATCATGTAAGCTAAGACAAATTATTATGCGTTTTATATAAAAAAAACTAAAACTTTACTTAAATTAACAAGTTCTTTTAATTCTCTGAATGTATTCAGTAAAAAATGATTTTCTATCAAAAACTTAAGGTGGATGCGCCTTACTACAACATGAAAAACTTGAACGACTTTGGATGACTTTTTCAAGAAATAGGTACATAGTTACAGAATAGGGTAAAATGAACTTAGATGGTTGTATTGATGATTTTAATGATTATATTTCTGTAACTACATACGTGTTACTGGCGCGACTCATTTTTCATCTACACTCAACCTGACACTGACCTGCAAATTGCAGAAAACGTATGAAAATTCAAATTTCGCGCTTCCACCTTAAGTAGTTGTTCAACTTAGTCCCATATTATACCTAGCCTTTTCTCGCACCGATTACATTCGGCAGAAATCGGACCTCACACTCATACATTTGTTGTCGCCAATTACGTACTCGTGTTCATTTAAATACCTACCACTTTCAATGTCAACACACTGAATTAATTTGGTAACAAGAGTTTTTTCTTACTCTTTCCTATAAAGTGAATGAGATGGAAATATAAAGTTAGTGTTATTTTTTTTTTCTATTCAATTTAAGACTAGGTATGTAAAAACAACATGATAATATTATGATGACAGGTCAAAAGCTTCTTGAACGGATGCATGCAGTTTTCAAATCCGGTCGCATCATATTTTTCACGAGAATTCAAACTTAGAATGCGCATTTGATAGGTATAGTTGGAATGTTAAAAATAGTAGTTAACTTTTTTATTGCATTTTTAAACGGCTTAGCCATATCGGAATGTTTAGAGAAAAAAAGTTAGGATTATAAAATGGCCAGTCATGTTTGTTTAGTTAAAACATTAGCTACACCTATCTTTTCCATAAAATTAATAATCTCACAAACCACACGCAAACTTTTTGTAACTTTTCAACAAGTATTGGCGAAGTTTTTTCCTGCCAAAGAGAAAAGTTCCTTTTGACTTACCAATTACTTAGGCGCAGTCAACCCTCTGAATTCCGACGCATTATATTCTCGTACAAGTACAATAATAATCGTTTTTCCCAACAAGCTCACGCACATCTCCTTTTCAAACCGGTTCTATAACCAACAAAACTACCATATAAAATTAAACCTTAACTTTATCCCCAAAAGGATCATTTCACAAAATCCTGCTCTTGAAACTTATCTCCGAAAAATACTGTTTGGACTATATGTCCATTGACTTTTTGGGTTCTTTTGAGTTATCTTTTTACGGTATTAATGTATGTGTCAAAATACAAGGAGCGTACCGTTTTAGATAAGACCGTATCAAAATGTGTAATTACATGTAATTATAGCGGTAAGCGGTGAGAAATAAAACACGGATTATCTTTGCCTTTTAAGTTTTTAGTAAAAATCCGTGATACCACCGTATAATCTGCGGCGTCAGAATTTAATTTCGAATAACCTATTCAGCTATGGGCGAGGTAATATGGGGAAACGCGGTATTGGTCGAAGAAAAAGTCTTTGTTGAGAAACATTCACTGATGGACCAGAATCACGAGTGCTGCTGACCTGTTCCTCCTCTCAAAGGACGAGGCGAAATGTTCGTAGTTGATGACCAACCTTCAGTAATTGAAGATTCAAAAGAAGAAGAATCTTAAATACTACATAACAATACACCAGATAAATTATTTAATTACCAAACGATTCATCAAACAAAACAAAAACGAAACTACACGATCATGGCCGTGGGCGAAATTCTGTTTAGCGTTTTTACGACAGCCAATTTTAAGAGTCGTGTTCTTTCGACCGAAAAGGGTAAAATAAAAGTGTTTTACATTCGGTCGGGTTACCCCTGGGTGTCTGCGAGGGTCCAGGCCTGAAGAGCTTGGTAATTGGCTACCGCTACTGGGTTTAATAGGCCGCTAACAAATGTGGTGTGAATTGGCGGGGAAGGCGAAGTCTGGACGGATTTGGGGATTGTGATTAGGTTTTTTATTCAAATGCTATATACTTTATGGTTTGGAGGAGCTCGTGGCTAAATAAACCGACCTTCAGTATAAGCCACGCTTGCCTAGGTTGATCCGTAGATGTTTGACCAACCATTACATACCGAGTTTCTCCTTCCTTCGGAAAGCACGTTAACCCGTTGGTCCCAGCTGTCATTTGTAGATCTTTGACAGTCGTTACAGGTAGTCAGCGGCCCGAAAGTCTGGCAAGCCCCGCCAGTCGCTCAATGTAAGATACTGTTATTCAGCTACATCCGGTAAGACTGGAGAAAAGACAGGCAGATGATGATGGTTTGGTTGGTTCCCATGGAGTGGAAACCGCGTATCTGCAAGCGTAGCGTGTGATGCCCCACTGCTAGATGGACTCACGGTATTTAAAGGTAGCTGCGTCAGACGGGATGTGGAAGGTGCAGGCCAGGGTGGTTTGGCGCAACTTAGGAGAGGCCTATGTAAACCTGAAGACAATTGTCGTCACGACCTGGATTCTTTCTTACCGGAGAACGCGAAACATGAGAGTGGACTCGAAGAATATGGAAAATACCTTTGCCCAGCAGTTGGTTTACAAAAAAAAACAGACATCGGATAGTTTTTCTTGCTACAGGAAAAAAAGTAAACCGTCCAATGCTATGCAATTATTACAAGAGTTCTTGCTTCAAAAATTGGTCCACACGATCGTCATTAAATGTTGCAATGTATTAAGTGATTATTCCACTTACATTTATGTAGTGAGGGCACTAAAGCGTCCAAACAAGGCTTCATTCAAGGCAAGTCCTACCTGCTTATGACTTAACGGACTACAAGGACGGAACAAAAAAAGTGAAAATGGCACCCATTGTTTCTTGGGACACCATTAAATTTTATACGTTATTATTTATTGCCCTTTGTTCTAATGTTTAGTTTTTGTTTATAGAAAAAATATTTTTGACTATGAATCAGTTTAAAAATAAACCGGGTTTACCATTTCTATTTTAGTATTATATTTTTTTGATTATTGAAGGGTTAAAATATACATATTATTTCGTTTACTAAATACGTTTTTTGCTCACACTGATGTCATATTATGCCCTGTTACGATATTCAACCTAGACATGCTACGCAATTTGAAACTGAAGGTTTCATATTAATTTGATCAGCATTTTTCCATGATTTACTTACCTATAAAGAGCAGTAAGCAAATATTTTTGGATGCTATTGTTATTTATGTGTTGCTGTGACAGTTCAGACTACTCTGAAATTAGAAATTCGTATTATTTTTACACAATCAGTTTAATTAACGACCTAAGTCCTAAAACAATCTTTGATGGCACTCATTAATTAATTAATTAGGTACTTAAAGAGAAGCCTATTAAATTAAATTTCTCAATCTAATAATAGTAACAACTTGCGAGTCATTAAACTAATAACACAAAAAATAATAACTCTTGCAGCTATTGCAGGGTTATTTTAGTACATAATTAAAAGTGAATAGTTGTTATTATATTATTTTATTAACTTAAGCTGTTATTGCAATTAAAAAGCTAATTATTAAAGCTAGTATTAGGACCGAAGAACATAATTGCTTCATAATTTTTCACATAAAAACTGTATTCTTCTAATAATGACCTTATTTTTACTACATACACTAAAAAATAACAAAGCAGAGGTGATTATACCATTAAAACTAAACATGATCAACATAATCTAAACCGCGTTCAAGAGCCCTCGAGCATTATTGACACAGAGCTCAGGATCAGATTTATAAGTGAAAGCACCCGCTTATTTAAAATGAAATCTTTCACAAGTTTTCTTCAAATAATTTCTCAACTTTAGTTCGTTAAACACGTGTTCTGATTAGTAGAAAAAAAATGTCAAAGGGCAAACGTAGTTCGGACTCTGACGGACCGTGTCCGCCAATGGGCAAAGGCGATGGCAGGTTATAGCGATGTAGGCGGTAGCGCTACTGTAGGTAATTAGGTATGTGTTGAAAAGTGTAGGTATTTTATTTACTTATGGAAAACCGTAGGAATAACTATCGTTAGGTTTGTTTGAATGGGAAAATGAAATTTTTTTATATATCCATTTTCTTTAATTTAGAGAATTGTATTGATGTTTTAATAGATACATACGTGTTACGGTGGCTTATCATATTTACTTCAACAATCAACCTGGCACTGACCTGCAAACTGCAAAAAGCGTAAGACATTTTGAACTTACCCTGGTGCTTCCACCTTAATAAATATTTTTTTGGAGTTTTTATTAAAAATATCCATACTGAGAACTTATCCAGTCTTCGTACATTTAAATAGAATAAGACATTTATTTCAGACGTATTACTGTTAGTAACACAAAAACCTTATAAAACTATTGTTATTAGTACACACGGATACACATCAAGCTATACACTTCCAGTTTACGCTGATCTCGCATTGTATATGATATCCGTACAATGCGAGGTCAGCTTATACTGGAAATGTATAGCTTGATGTGTAGCTGTGTGTACATACAAAAACAAACCCACAGAAAACAGCGGCACTACAAAGGAACACCAGTTTAAGCCCTGCAAAAAAAAGTTAAAATAATTATTAAAAAAAGCAAAGCAAAAAGTTAAAACAAAATAATAAAAGCATGTATGTGCGTATTTTAGTAAAAGCATTTTTAACACAATTTAAATTTTGTATGGTTGGTCCACAAATAAAGCCAAAGTTACACGTTATTTATTATAACCCAATAATGAGATTGCAACTAAAATAAGTTCTGAACGCAACATAAAAACTAACACAGTTACAAGAAAATCATTAGAAGCACAAAATGGAAGGTGTTTGTAAGTTTATCATTTAGAAATATGAAAAGTCTTGACAAAAAATCGGCCATTTGCAAAAAGATCCGAATATTTTAGTTTATCTAATCATTCTTCTTTCGTTAATATTTGGTTTTCTAACAGGCAGGCCGGGCAGGGTCGCCGAACGGAGTTAAAATCCCGAACAATTAGTTCGCACGGATGGTAACCCTAGGTGTGTACCGTACCGTGACGACCACAACGCGTATGCCTAATTAAATAATCGCTATAGTAAACCCACACTTAGGTATGTAAATAAAAATGTGCGACCGGTTCGACTTCGCACTACGGAATTATTTAAAACATGACTTTAATACATGTACCTACTTAAGATTTTTCTACACGAGTGTATCTACGCGTTGAAAGTTGGGATGCTGCCTTTTTTGTTATACTGTGGTTTTCACTACTCTGTGGTTTAAAAAGGTATTGTATGACAGTAACTTGACAGCTTTTACGTCATAAAATTATCGTGATCCATCCATGAAGTATTTAATTATAGTATAGAAAGATTTCATTTAAAAAATATTTAGTCGAGTTATTCTTATTACATAGTCATTTCAGATAATTATTAATAACAAATGGTTTTGCCTACTTGTACTCAATAAGTTTTTACTATCGTCGCCGTCACACACTGTGATTAGTTCGAGTTACTTTACTAATAACTTGTGTAGATTTTTACGACTGCCCGTATATCAAATATCACTTTTTATTGCGCACTGACGGAATCAAAGATAACATTTCCTGTAGTTTTATGATTTTGTTAAAAGAAAAAGTTCAAAGGAATTATTTCTGTTCCCACCGCCTCTTTATGTAATAAGTCTGAACATGGATGTCCATCGCATGGAAAATTCTCAGAGTGTCCAACGATGATTCTTCAAGTCAGCCATCTTCTATTCAATGCCCACTATTTTTTTAATAATCGTTTGTACGTGACCCATCGTTGTAACTTGAAACTGCCACATGCTACCGTATTCATATGAAATTAGGGCTGCTTACGACCATTTTAAGCTGACATCTGTCAATGAACCGCATCCGTAAAGAATAGGGTCCAAACCAAAATGGCGCCCGTGGCAGAGACAAGGGGCAAAGAATGTGACGAATTTGTAACGCGATACTAAACGCATGCCTGTGTCAGTGCTTTCTTTAAAAAAAAAGAAACACGTGTTCTTCAGTCCGCAGGTTTTTTTTTAATTTGCAGTTTTGATTAGCATACGATGTTATCTTGAGGATTTAATTTTGTGGATTATATTAGAAGCTTCTAAGTGATATTTATAAATTATAAATACTGTTCCTTTCCTTTAACGTGTGGTTAGGAGGACCTAACCTGGTGTCAGAGTTTTTATGCCGCCCATGGCCCTCTGACTTGGCTTTACATGCCGTGGTTTGCTGGTTTCCTCAAGATGTTTTCCTTCACCGAAGCAAGTGATAATTATACAATACGCACATGAATCCGAAAATTCAGAGGTGTGTGTCTTGGGTTCGAACTCGAGACCTATGACTTGACAGTCCGACGGTCACACCACTAGACTACGAAGATAAGAGACTACTAAGATTTAAGAATTTAATTTACGTTTATCATTAGCATACCACCATTTTATAAATTACATTTCGTTTTATGCAATGGTTCATTGTGTAGGCGTTTCACAGCTTCTATTGAAAAATACGGTCATCTGCATAAAATAGTATCCGACTAATTGAATGTATGAAAGACATATGAATGCGATTAGTCGTACAATTACTCAACAAATCGCAAGATCGCATCTGCGGGACGTGTGCGTCTCTGCGACTCATTAATTTGTTGTCTGACGTATTCGTGACAAACGCACTAAGAATAAACCTACAAGTTTTAAGAGTATTAGTAATACTTTGCAGACGAAATATTTTAAATTGTATCTATGCTAATATTAGACGACTTAAAAGCAGACATCAAATTTTGACGAAATTCCAAAATAGATCTTTGAAATTAGATTTATTTTTAATGGTACGCTGAATAAGGAAAAGTTGGCTTAAATAAAAGTAAGACAAATAGTATCAAATATTTTTCGTGAATTTTAGACAAGTAATAAAATACGAAGAAGGCACGAGTTTAGACGAGTAAAGTATCCAGATTTGCGTAAGATACTTATTTTATTTTTCACAACCAGTTTCATCGATATACTATATAGTAATTCTTCTAAAACACTCATACAAACTTCCAACACAACTAAAAAGACCTTTTTAGCACTCTACCTCGAAAGTAATCACAATAATTTCAAAAGAAATATTCATAAACACTTCTCAGTTTCAATGCTTGAACACAATGTTAGTATGCGTTGCATTATTAGCATATTATTAACTACCTAAGAAACACGTCTTGGAGTTTTGCAGTTGGCCATAGAGTAGACAGAAAACCAGAGACCAATCTTCGATACAAACGTAAAGCCGCTGATCCTGGCTGTCATTTGTAGATGTTTGACAGGAAGCAGTGACAAAGGTTCCATACAGCTCGATTCCTACCGACATCCCTTTGAAACCAGTAACTGGGTCCGGCTGCATCTGATTAGACTGAAACCCAACCCTAACTTAGTAGCAAGAAGGCTAGGCAGATGATGATTACAAATCCAATGCCATAGGTATTACGTTACTGGCGAAACGGTTAATTAGATTCTTATTTTGAAAATATACATTGTACTTTAATTTAGGTTAGTGTGTGTGAAAACAGGCATTAGAGTGTTTGGGCCACAAAGATCTGAAGAAGCAGCAACATTTTGTGAAGTTCAGCCTCTGTAGTTTACTTGCTCGTGTGATAAAGTTTTCTGACACTTTAAACAGTGTATAAGCACATATTAAAAGTTGTAAGGCAGGGTAGTTTTAAGTTCTTTGATCTTGTTAGATAAGCTTATTATTGTTCGATAAAGTGTTGCAATGTGTTTGGCATGCTAATGCTGAAATGTCTTTGATACTTTTAGCAGTCTGCATCATGAACTGCCTAGCCTTGTGCCAACTATGTTGGGGTCGCCTTCCAGTCTAACTGGATGCAGCTGAATACCATTATTTTATATGGAGCGATTGCTTATCTGATCTCTACAACCCAGTTTGTACTGGGTAATACGCTACCCCTTGGTAAGACTGGTTGTCAGACATTCGG
This sequence comes from Eugnorisma glareosa, assembly GCA_947578425.1. NCBI lineage: Eukaryota > Metazoa > Arthropoda > Insecta > Lepidoptera > Noctuidae > Eugnorisma > Eugnorisma glareosa. Next base: position 5,972,731 of record OX387981.1, read on the forward strand.
GCCACTGACTTAACGACTGTCAAAGATTTACAAATGACAGCCGGGACCATCGGCTTGTTATGTTAGCATATAGTAAATGGTTACCATAGGATTTTAAACTATTTAGGTATGGTGTCTCAGAAAAAGTCATGCACGAAAAAGTTATGACGAGTGCATATATTATGTTACAATTATTGTACATAATACAATACCTGGCACATAGTGGTTATAAAACCACCCAAATGTAACCGAACCAGTTTTCTTTGATGTCATTAAATTGTGGGATTTTACGACTTAATAGCTTATATTTTATTTTACTAAAACGTCATATTCGATTATATTTTTTTAAGAAGTTTTTGGGTAATTAGTTCTCCCATTATTATATCATTGTTGTTTACACGTCTCAGCCCATGCAATTAGCGCTAGACGTAATTAAAACATTATTCTGACCACAGATTTATTATTCTGACTTTTGTTGTCTTCAAAAGTTTGGCGGTAAAAATATATTATTTAGTAACGTTAGCCATTTGTGTCCCACTGCAGGGCAAAGGATCCATAGCTATTATTAGGCAATCCTTGTGAAAAGAGTCGAGTCCGTCCCGCCATCGCCATCTTCTGGGCCTACCGCGTTGCCGTTTGCTGCTGTTTGGGACCCATTGTGTGGTTACTTTAGTCCACAGCTCCTCCGGCATGCGACAGATGTGGCCAGGCCAGTTCCATTTGAGCTTGGGCGCCAATTTGAGTTTTGGAACGCAGTATCGACTTCCATAAACGATCAGTAAGTTTAGCTCTAAGGATACTACGCTGCATTGCTCACTGACAGACTCCGAGTGCGGACTTTGACGCTTGGTTATTGACTATGTCACATCATGTAGACAAAAATGACGTTTCCATTTTTGATGCTAGGATGGCTTATTTTTTTTTTTCTGATAAGTAATGAAAAGCTTAATGACTAGATTTCCAAAAACTGACGATTTGGTTATCTCAAGAATATGTATAGGCTTACGACGACCTTTAGAAGGTGGCTGGGTTACACGATGTAGATGCGAAAGACCGAGGACAGGGTTCGTGGCTGGCGCAATTTGGGTGCAGCCTGTCTCTAGAGATAGGCAGAGTTTCTTAAATAATGATGGGTGATTTATCATCCGTGGTCATCCTATAACTTATTTTACGCTACTATAGCCAACATCCGAGACATAACACAAAAGCCTTGACAATAAAAAAACGCTTAGCAAAAAACATAAGAACACATGATTTTACATGCTTTCAAAAAATACTAACAGAAAATCCAGCCGCACCTCGCCAGCAAGATGGTTTCACATAGCGAAATCGTAAAGTGCGTCATAAAAACGATACCTAAACAGGATCCCATTACAAAAACCGAGTTGCCATTCTCAGTTTAACTGTTCAGTCAGTTTACTGCTCAAGTTATATCCTATTTACTGACAGACTTTTGTTGGAATTACATTTGTAATGATTTATCGCCGTGCTATTTATATTTCTTAATATTCCTTGGCTGTTGTTAATTCTTACTGGAAAAGATTTGAGGTTTTCGGGGAAAGTGTGTAAGGGTTTTAACATTTTGGTTTAGGAATTTAGCAATTGAAACTCGAAATGCATTCAAGAATTTATACATCACACACACCACGAGCTAAGTTTGTTCAATTTTATTTACAATATTGAATCGTAAAACATGCATTTAAAGCGCGAATTCCGCTATGTGTGGCCGGCTGGCGCTTTATCTCGTAAAAATAAAAATTCAAATACAAAAGAAAATAAAAACAAAAAAGAACAACTGGCTACCAAGATCAAAACTTTTTGAATTCAGAACATTGCACATCTGTTTCACTTCATGACGTCAGTCATATTACATTACCAACAAACTTTTGAAAATGGAAGCCTGAACAATTCCTTCGCTGTAAGGTAAATGAGTTTTGCATGGCCCAAGAAAGTATGAATAGAAATATTATACATTGTTTTACGCACACAAATAACGAATGTCAACAATGAGAACACAGCGATGGTGGCCCAGCGGTAATGGCCGACTTAGAAATTGTTAGTTGAAAGAGGCGCATTACTTTGTAGTCATTTATTTCAGCACCATTGCTCTCAAAACGGTGAAGGAAAACATCGTGAGAGACCGGTATGTCCTAGAACCAAAAAAAGGTTTGCGCGCCTGGTTTAAAAAAAAAACGAATACATGTGACATCTATCAATCCACACTGGGCCCACGGGGTAGATTACAGCCCATTCCCTCTCATAGAAAGGAACACACGAAATGAATTTACATGACCCAAGAAAGTATGCACGGTATTAAAATATTTCCATATACGCATTGTTGTACCCACACATAAAAGATTGTCAACAATCAGAACACATCTACATAAGCCATAATGTTTGCATTGTGTACCGCTGTAGTGCTGTGCTAATGAATGCGAGTCCGATGACGATTATCGAACCGAGCGGTACTGACCCGAGAATCGATTAGAATCGCTACGGAATATATGAATTTTTCATAAAGTATCGAGTAATTGGTCAAAAGTAAACATGTTTGTGTAATGTATTAGTGACGGTAGATTGATTGGTTAGCAAAAAAGGTTTTATTTGACTTGCGAACATTTCCTCGGGTGAATAAATCAATAATATATCTGATTGTAAAACAAGGCTGACTTGAAAATGTTAACTTAAAATTAAAGGCATGCGTCTTTATGCTGCTTAGGGGGGTAAAAAAGAGACCCTATTACTAAAACTCCACTGTCCGTCTGTCACCACCACCAGGCTGTATCTCATGAACCGTGATAGCTAGACAGTTGAAATTTTCACAGATGATGTATTTCTGTTGGCACCGCTATAACAAAATATTGAAGGTCGGCTCCCATACAACAAACGTGTTTTTTTTTTGTTTTAGAAAATGATGAGGAACCCTTCGTACGCGAGTCCGACTCACACTTGGCCGGTTTTTGTAATTTGAGGACTCTTTTTGCAACATTAACACACAAGGTGGTAAAAATGTTGCACTAACAGTTGTGTCTTACAAATGCTAGTAAACTGTTCGGAAATCTTGAATTTAAAGCAAAACTAATACTAAACCCATACATTTCTTAGAGCTCTGTTTAAATTAATAAAACCACAATATTGCACTTCCTTTGAGTATTTTGAGTGTATTTTTTTTTACGCATTAACACGGTCAGGACACTCAGGACATAATGCCTTGTTAGATTAGTCACCGTTTTGTTTGTCTATGAATAGAGTAGTTTTTTTTCTTGACTAATGAAACTAGATTATGTATTAGCTCACAGGATTAAAATTAAATGAAATGTTTCTATCACAGATTAGATAAATGTAAACCAACAAACAATTAAACAGAAATATAAGTATTTGCTAAAGTTTCAACATACGAAACATTGATAATATGATTACTCTTATCTCAGCGAATTAACTTTTTATTTCCAAGAATTAATTTCTAAAAACACTTCTTCGTGATTTAATTAATCATGATCGTTCATCAGATAAGAAAATACCAGTTTTGCGCACACCGATAATTCCATCAATTTTGAACTCTATAACCCTTGTAATAATGACGTCATGCGGACTATTTGATTAGTTCTGCGTTCGGCATTGATAAAGTAAATTGAATAATGACGAAACTACTAGAAAAACTAGTCATTACGTGTGTAAACATAATTAGTTTAGTACTCTTATTCGAAAAGAGTATGCTGCAAAAAATCAAGATCCGTTATGTTAAGCAATTACCTATATTTCGCCACTTTTTGAGTTGCAAGGTGGCAGCTAAATTCCTTTCTGTGTGTTTGCTATCATAAATAACTTTGACAAAAATGGCGTAGATATTTTTCTGAAAATAAAAATCGATAAATCTGTAGTTTTCTATTTAGACAGGACTTTGGGTTGTTTAAAGTATTTGAACTATTAAAAACTAAGGTTTCAAAGTCCCATAAGTTAAACAAAATATGTTTGAGGAAAATATGTACTTAGTTAACAAAGATCCCAGTTATAAAAATTACAATAACAAAAACATCACCAAAGAAACTGCGAAACGATAACAATTAAAAAACATTAAAAACAAAAATATTTAAATACTATAATTTACTTATCAGAGCACTAATTAATTAATCGGGTTGCCAAGAGACATAGATAACTTATCATAATTAGCGTTAAAAAAACATTTAAGTGTCTAAAAATGTCTTTGAAGCTGTTCCAAATATAAAATAAAAAAAGTCACTAAAATTGCTTTGACAACTTGACCTTTAACCATCCTAAATGTAGTACAATTCAATTTTTCAGATCAAATACTGCACAGTTGACGTTTCATCATTATATTCTAGTGCCCTTGTCCCAATTTATTTGGGGTTCCTTCTTCCATACTTCTCTCTATGAGGTTTTCACCTCATTAGTCACCCCCTTTCGAGCCATATCTTCTTTCTCAAAGTCGATCCATTGTTTTTTAGGTCTTTCCCTATTCTTACTGTAATTCATCTTCACTATTCTCCTGCGCTTGCCCCATTTTTTTGGAGTCGGCGCAGCATGTCTTCTTCTTCCTTACTTCTCTATTACTTGTCATTTCAGCAGTCAACTCTTTTCCAGCCATACTATCTTTCACACAGTCCATCCATCGTTTCTTTGGTCTTCCTCTCCTCTTACTGTAGTTCTACATCATCATTCTTGCCCTTTCCCCAATAAATTTCGACTTTGCTAACATGTCTTCTTCTTCCATACTTCTCTTCTAGCCATCTCATCTTTCACACAGTCCATCCATAATTTCTTTGGTCTTCCCCCACTCTTATAAATTTAGCTTGTAAAATGTAGTAGCATTAAAATTCTACGATGAAATGTAGCGAATTTGAATTGAATTGAATGATAAGTAGGGTTTGCTTGAAAAATCTGTCAGTGATATTTTTAAATCGCCATACATCTTAGTCACACGGAGATCGCTCATATTTTTCCGGTTATTTTTATCTTCCACTCCTCATGTGCGGCTAATTGTGGAATATAAATGATACAGTTCATTAATATGTTTTTAATAAAGCACACATCTGTTGCCCGCGATAATTTAGTCTTTTCGGTAATGCGTAAGTTCTTTCGATGTTGGTAACCTGATCAAATGCCATTTATTACATTACCTAGAAGTATATAATAGTCTTTGTACCACCTGAATTGATTCTACTATGTGCGATTTTTACCAATGTACTTGAACGTGATCAGTACATTTAAACTGCGTTCAAGAGTGCCAATTTTCCAGAGCAATGATTTTCAGTCTCGTTGGTTAAATTCGCTCTTAGTTATTTCTATGTTTGGTTCAGAGTATATTAGTTTTTAGCCGCCTATCTTGAAGATGTGTACTGACCCAGTATTTGGATCAGAAATTTCAGTTCTATTTTTGAAAAAATATAGAAATATCACGATAATATGAAATCTGCCATTATCTTTGCGAATGTCATGTGGAGCGATAAAAAAATGGGTTCAGGTACTTACTGATAAAATAAAAATAAACAATACGGTATTTTTTAAATAATATTGTACTGATGCAATATTCATAGGTACTACGAAAGTGATCACAATAACATAATAATTATTTATGTAATCAATGAAGATAAATCTTTAAGACGTGTTGGCAGACCAAAAGGCAGATGGATGGATGAGAGAAGATCGCGGGTAAGACTCGAGCAGACAAGGGAGGAATGTCACAAAAAGAGAAGACCGTGGATGGAACAAGACTTCCATTTTGTGATGATAATGATAATTCTCTACAATTTTTACTACCATAGTACGTCTCCTAACTAAAATATGAAAGTCGCACCTCTACAGAAAATTCGAAAGGGAGTCGTTTGTCTTGGTATTGGAAATGTGACGAGGAGTGATGAAACGCATGTGACTAAAAGAGTGATAGATATATGAATTTTGATGGATGGAGAGTGAGAGGAAGGCTAAAGAAGATGGATGGATCTTGTGAGGAATTATACAGGGTGTAACAAGACCCTTAAAGAAGCTGTTAACCAAGCATTATGATGTAAATACTTGTAAGTAACTACTCAAAAATTATTGCTCATAAACGACTTTTTTTAGAAGGTACGACTCAATGTAACGCACTCAAAACATTGTCCTGATAAATGGAAGGATGAGGGTACGTGAAGCTGTTTACAGTAAAAATCTCAAGTTAAAAACATGTATTTAAAATAAAAAAATACTTGTGAAAAAGTTGGAACTTTGACCCCCAATATCTCCGTAACTAGAAGGTTCCCAGGTATGGTCTAGAACAAAAAATGATAGCAATGACGGGGAGAACAAGCACCTTTCGGCTTCTTTAAGGGTCTTGTTACTCCCAGTCCCTTTATGAAAGAAAATTATGCTGTGACGTCTGACTGGGGAGAATGGAAGAAGGAATCTTGTTGTGCTGACCCCAAATAAATAGGAACTAAGGCCAGGAAGATGATGACGATGAGTATGACACATACTAAACATACACAAACACACTAAAACACACACATACTAACATTCACTTAAGGTGGATGCGCAAGGGTAGCCCGCGAAATTTAAATTTTCTTACGTTTATTGCAATTTGCAGGTCAGTGTCAGGTTGTATGTTGATGAAAATGTGAATCGCGCCAGTAACACGCATGGAGTTAAAGAATTATAATCATTCAAATCATACAAATCATCAATACAACTCTTCAAGTTTATATAATCCCAAAGAGTGACTTTTTCATGAAATAGGTATTTAATGTGATTATATGAACTTGGAGGGCTGTATATTGATGATTTGAATGATTATAATTCTGTAACTCCATACGTGTTACTGGCGCGATTCATATTTTCATTAACATACAAGCTGGCACTGACCTGCAAATTGCAATAAACTTGAGAAAAATTAAATTTCGTGGGCTACCCTTGCGCTTCCACCTTAAAGACAGGCTGTCTAATGTGATAAAAGATTTTAACTACGAGAAGAGGAAAAAACAGAGACAAATAGAGATTTCAATATGTTTTCGCCAGTGTGAACGCACAATAAAATATATTCTTACTACTTATGTACTCTATGTAAGAATGTAGGTATTCATCTGTCACAAACAGGACAAAAATAACATAAATAATAAGTTTACAATGTAATTAAATTAGATCAGCCAATAGATAAAATTGCCGTGACCTTCGGGTCAATAAACTGTTCAATATTCGCATCTTATCTTATTTTCTTCTCGCGTTAAATTAATCTTACGTTTATTGAGCGTATATCAACAAATTTTAATAAAGGTTTGTCTTCATTTTCGTAGAAATCAGGTAGTTGGTAATAATCATTTTCATAGAAACTGAAAAAGACTGATCATGGCAGCTGGACATCCAACCAAATATAACTGTTAGCCTGCAATATCCGGTTGCGGGACTGTTCGAAAGAGATACCGCGGCCCTGGAACACAAAGGGCAAAGGAAGGAACATGGATGGGTTTTAGTCAGTCAGTCAAAAGTGTGACACTCCCTCCTGCTCAGCCTAGAGCGGGAGGGGTTATTTGATGATTTCCCATCCGAAAAAAAAAAGCCTGCAATATCCCACTTCTGATCAAAGGCCTCTCCCCAAGACTTCCAGTTCTTTCAATTCAGGGCTAATATGGTCGCTGCTTTAGTCCAGAACGTCCCGCCGTATTCTACGAGGTCTGCCGCGACGCCTTCTGGCTGTCAGGGCTACACAGATAGAACATTATCCAAGAAAAGTGTTCTAAATTCAAAACTACTATGGTCTGCTCGAATTTCCAGAGGGCCGCAAGTAGTCGGTGGTTTTGTCCAGCTTGTCCCGCAATCTTCTACGAGGTCCGCCGCGACGTCAGCTGACTTTGTCCTGCTTCCTTTCAAAGTTTATTATATAGCTTACTTTTAAGTTACCTAACCCGAGGTTCAAATGATTTTCCTGTAGAACATATTTTGTTTACACAAACCTCGCAACTTAGTAGCTAGCGATATAATAACTGCGAAAGGACAGTGGAATACTATTGAAAAAAGTGTTCGAAATTCAAAACCGTAAATTCGAAAAAAGAATTACCTTTGTCTGCTCTAATTTCCGTTACATAATCATAAACAAATAAAGTACTTAGTAGAGCTGTCATCGTATTCTTGCGAGTCATATTATACGATATATTCTTTCTATTTGGTCTGTAACCCTATCCTTATATTGTCATGCATAGCTCAGGCGAGGCGTGTCCGCCGCCATTATTCATAACGCTTCACACCTTACATACCTGACAAATGCGGCCGCATAGGAACGCATGCGCATTGTCATTACTGCATCCTGGTTTCAAAGATTTTGATTATAACTTGGGTTCGTTGTTTGCGAAATTATAATTAAAATCGCAGTTTTTTGGGGTGACGTTTAAATGCTCCAAATGTAACATTATATAGAAGAAACTCTTGCGCAGGATAAAAAAAAAATAGTTGGCTGGTGGTTGGTTTCGAAAACCTAGACCAACTGTAATTTCGATTACCGATATCAAGATGGACAAGTCCTGGATGATATGGCAAGAAAGGAGGTGTGATGAGATGACGAGTAATAGAGAAGTATGGAAGAAGAAGACATGCTGCGCCGACCAGAAATAAACTGGGATGAGGGCCGGAGAATGATGATGAATGGTGATATTAAAAATATATTGCACATACATTGACTAAAAACCTTAGGTCAATCCTTCTGAAAGTCAAAGACTTGACGACCCGAATGGCGCAGCGGTAGTGAAACTGCCTTTCGTTCTTAGAGTCCCGGTAGGAGCAAATGTTTGTGTGATGAGCATGGACATTTGTTTCCGAGTCATGGATGTTTATATGTATAATAAGTATGTATTTACAAACAAAAAAGTATCTATGTAGTATTATCAACTATCTGGTGTCCACGACACAAGCCTCGTAGCTTAGTGTGGCACCTAGATGGCGCTGTGTGTAATGTCCAGCGATATTTATTTATTCATTAAAGATGAAGTAAGAGATGCTTAGGAAGCGATTGTACCTTGATCATATCCATTTTGGATGCCCTAGATATTGCTGATAAGCTGTGAACAAAATAAATGATAATCTGTTCCATGAAATTACGACTAGGGCAGAAACAACAATAGGTCCTTACCATAGTGTGATGTTGATTTACTGAGCGAATAAATTCAAGGTAGAGCCTCTGGCAAATACATTTGTAGGGATCATTAAGGGCTATCCAATAAATTGTCGCGGTTTAACCTCACATTATCAGTAGTTCTGCGGTTGCCATTAATCTTTTATTTTGCTGAACGCAGGTCCCCTTATAACATTAAAGAAGAAAGGTTTTAACTCATAGTCTTTAGTGATGATGAATTCAGCACGAAGATTCTTGACTCCCCGTTAAGCCGTTGGTCCCGGCTGTCATTTGTAGATCTTTGACAGTCGTTACAGGTAGACAGTGGCCCGAAAGTGTGACAAGCCGTCCAAGAGGTATTGTATTACCCAGTACGAACTGGGTTGTGGAGGTCAGATAGGCAGTCGCTTCATGAAAAATACTGGTATTCAGCTGCATCTGGTTAGACTGGAAGCCGGCCCCAACATAGTTGGGAAACAGCTAGTCAGGTTATGATTCTAGACTCCTCAGTATGGTTATTGATACTATCAAATCATGAACTGAATTCAGGGTTTACATAGGTAGTTCATCACTTTTCTTCTCTTACATCGTGTAGGTATTTGGAGCGTCCAATTAAGACAAGAGGGAAATCTCCAACTCTTCACCGCTTTCTAGTTTTAAAAACTGAAAAGAAAGAGTTGTCAAATAACAAGAATCAAGTTCCTTGCTTGAATGCAATGCTGATGAATCATCAGATGGTCCATATTCAAAGGACACCACAAAAAAATCGTTTAATTTGATTTTCGAACGCACTGTCCTTATAACATGGAATGCACACATGACATAATCACTGGCGGAAAGCGGATGTACTATTATCACACCTTTGCCTACCCCTTCTGATTAACAAGCGCGATGTTATGCTTCCAATGCATTTGAACAGAGAACACCTATGATATGACAACTATGTTTACAAGTCAGCCTTATAAATCGCTAGATGCTTCATAATAAACAATAGCCGCCATTTTTATGAGAGACTAGACCTGTTGGGTACGTTTGAGTCACATTAGAGATAACCTATCAGGTCATTAGATAGTGTAAATAACTATAGGCTAGCTACACTAGACGTCATTTCTGACTGAGTACGGAAAGTCATTTCATCTGAATCAATGGTTCATCATCTTCCTGCCCTGGTGGCCTACCATGACGTCTTAAAGCAGGAGTAATTCCAGGATGGAAAAGAGATGGCGCTAGACGACCTGTATAGCTCTATGTCTTTCCCACACTGGAATTACCCCTGCTTTATGACTTCATAGTGGTCCCAGGAACCTTTTAAACAACTTCGGTTATTTTATGTGTATTTAAATACATACATTCTTGGTATTAGCCGTATTAGTTAGGGTGATTTATATTATAATCACGGACGTGACTGACGGATCACACCTAGAGATGCAAAACGAATTTTAAACGTTTTAAACCATTTGGTTTTAAACGGTCTTTTTGGTTTAAAACGATTTAAAACCACACTTAGCGGTTTAATATGGTTTAGAATGTTTTTTTGGAATGCACTGAGGCTTTACACGAAGTTATCTAGACCACACCTCCTTCCTGATTTAGAACATATAAAAGGAAAATAAAATAAAAATGTTTTAAAATAACCTTCATTAACATGACAGACAAACATAAAATCGATCCCTACCTGCCCCATCTCTCCCCGTTGCGATTTTGGTAGCAAAGTGAAAATTAAAAATGCGGCATTGCCGTTTTATTTTAATAAATACCCAAAACATGATTGTTTTCAGTGTCTAATCCTAAATAGTAGTATAAATATGATATATGACTTCACATATATTAATAAAAATGGTAAATGATTTCAATTAGCCTTTTAAACTATTTTTTTTAAGTAATTCGTAATCAATGTACGGCCCACGTGGTCGTGGTTTTAAACCGTTTTAAACAAATTTAAAACGGGTTTTAAACCACTGATTTTGGTTTAAAACGGTTTATTTACAACTATAATCACACCTGATAATATCACGTAGGTACTTCCGAGGTCACCTGTAGAGTATATTAAGTATTAAATAGAGCTCTATATGTGTATTACTTTATATCTCCAGATATAAACGTGTTAAAAAGGATTTATAATCAAATCTTGTCACTCTAGTCTATGCAGACATGTTTTGTGTGTCATTTTCATAAGTCTGATATTTGTTTGGACTCCTTCGTCAAGAATTAGCAAAATATAGTCTATTATAGAGAGGTTTTCATTTACAATTTAGATGAAGTTATTGGAGGTCTTTGCCCAGTTATGGCGCATTCCAGGCTATTAAAAATAATATTAACATGCAATACATCTTCATGACGTTAAATACTTCAAAACTATATCATGTGTCAATCTTAGTCTGACACAATATGGTCTTTTGCAGATATTTATCCCTAGCCACGTATGACTTGGTTCATTGGTTTTATCCTGGTAATCAATTCTGTGATATATACAAATAAACGTAGCAAGCGGTTCGACGGATACGTCGTAATACAGTCCTGAACTAGCCCTTCTGGCGACCAGACGTTCCCTTCAAGTTGGACACTACTTACTGTTAATTGAGTGGTTTTAATCTAACCCCAAAAGTATATAACAAGTGATCCTAGTGAACACCACAAATTCTGTGCTGTCATAAAACTTGACTTGGTTAGAATCTTCATTATTTTGGAAGAAAACCTTCAAGTCTATGCAAAATTATGTTGAGTTGCCCACAGCTATCATTATCATACACTTTAGCCTTACCTGGCCATGGTAAAATATGCAATAAAACAATATATTTACGTGAATTGTTCCGTACTCAATATTTTCTAAGAGTTTTCTTAGCGTCATTTGGCTCACAGCCAAGAGTGCTTGTTGACGAGCACTTGACAAGGAGCTTGACCCAAAAGATGTGTCACACGATGATACAACCACAATTCTTGCCAACCTATCGCTTGTCCTGCCAAAAACAATATCAACCTTAACTAGATACAAATAAGAGCAGATAAACTGTATTATAGATGTTGGTTTTTCAGCTAGATCTACTCCTAATTAGTGCCTTACTGTTTCTAAATTGTATGGCATCATAATTTAACCCAGACCTTGATTACGAACCCAAGACCACGCTCAAGCTATTCAAATGTCACTAATGATGTCTTTTCTTCTTTACAGATGCAATCCAACGCAAAATATAACGGAACACCTCAACCTTAGGCATTTTAAGTTCAATCTGACAAAGTTATCTGTGATCTCATTTTAGTTTAGTTAAAAAAAAACAATCGCCTAAATTAGTTACGTTTTAAGTGCAGCAAAAAATAGAAAAAAAAAACAATAGACTGAACAAACAAATGTCAAAATCGGGCGCGAAGGACCGTGAAGTTTGAATTTGGAAACAGACAAAATGGCGGTTCAGTGAGTGGTCATGGATGACAGATAGTGGATAGGTTGTGGTGTTAGAGGATGGGATAATGGAAGTTGGGGCGTTGGGTTCGTGAAGATGCCGCATGCTCATTCGAGTTCGGCGGCGAGCTCGGGCGGTGACGACCTGGGCTCCACTGATGAGGTCAAGGTCTTCAAAGACGAGGGCGACGGAGAAGACGAGAAGCGGAGCTCGGAGAATTTACTGGAGGAGAAGTCCAGTCTAATAGATTGGACTGAAAGTGAGGTGAGTGATTTTGAACTTCAGTCCGTTGATTTTTCGCCCGACTGTTTTCATGATCCCAATTCAAATAGTTGATTGGAATTTTGAAGCAAAGGTTTACTAACTAACCCTAAAACACGAAATTCGAAATCGATTCGAAATTTGAATCTGGATCTAACAGATTTGATTGGACGATCACGTCATCGCTGATTAGGTAACATGCGGTAGGCACGTAATTCGGTTCTAGCACTTCATTATGGATGCGCACGAGGCATTTATTCCTCGATATCGCTGTTGCAGAGCCATTGTAACCGTCATAGCGTACATTTACAAGAATAGTATTACAATACATTGTTAAATGACACTTATGTTACCTAAGCTTAGTCATAAATAGAAGGATATTTCGAAACGCGTTAGGTAATAATTAGTGTCAAATCTGGATTTGCGGATTTTTTTGGCTGATACCATTATCACTGGTAATCTTTTTTGCCTCTTCAGCTTTTAACTATCCTCTTTCGCACGTTTCCTTCTAATAATAACTTTGGTTACTGGCTGGCTGGCAGTCTATTAACCTAATATTTTATTAGTGGACAGCTTACGACTACGGGACTACCTAATCATTGACATTAAAGGCTCCTGTTACACTCTCTTCTTCGTCTGCTTTGCATTTTTCAAGTTTCACATTATCTTTTCCAGTCATTCCGCCTACGTTTTACAAGAAATCTACTTCAAGCAATGTCTTTTGCTATGAATCTCTCTCTGCTTCATCACTATCAATCAGAGCCCGACAACCACCGCTGGACATTGGTCTCTCAGCTTTGGTTGTTTCTGTCTCATCCAGGTTCTAGCGATGTCGCGCACCAATCTCTGGACCCATTTGAATTAGAACTGACCCAACAATATATAAATATTGACTCTTTCATATCTTCTTACGTGACAATAGAAACCGGTTTACGACATTACGTCAACTAATACCAAGAATTTGGTAATGTAATCAAATCTTATTCGTATTACTTCACATAAAGATAGTGATCAAGATAAGCTTATTGTGTTACTATTTACTTCGGAATATTTATCTTTTTTTTATACTGTGTGTAGTTCCGTGTGTGACTGACACAACAGACACAACGTCAGCAGCTGAAGATAGGTAGTCTTTCTGAAATTTGGATTCTTCACTACTATGTAGATAGGGCGCTTCTATCTGTAATTTCAAATGATTCTGTTGGTCCTTTCTTTCATGTACTTTCCGCAATTTTGACAATGTTTCCAGCCCAACGCTGTCATGGACTACCGGTTTCCAAGGGTTTCTTCAACCTGTCCTTGTATAGTCTTTGGTCGAATCGTCTAACGAATCGAACTTTGGTTCATTGGCCATCTTTGCGTCTAGCCACAGGTCCTGCCCAATTCCACCAGACTCTTCTCATTGCCGCAGATTGTCTAATTAGACAGGATTTTCTTTACCTAGGTACATTTCTCTTGCTATTTCTATTTCATCTTTCACTCCAGTTAATTCCAAAGGCATGTAATTAATCTAGTCCTGTTTGAAAACTTAGTAAATTATGGTTTACGCACTATTCTAACTCCGTATCTGTTTCTACTTCAAATGAAAACTCATTTAGATTTAATGCTAGTACAAGTTTAAGTTCTCCATTACCTTTATTCTTAACTACAATAATATTCTCAAGCTAATTTCAAATTAAAATATGCGGAACAGGACTCCTATTCAAGACGTTATTCGTGTGTCATGGAATATATTTGTTTGAAGAAACGGGTGCCTATTAGGTGGTCTTGCGAATACAATTATTGACCAAAGAGGAGTCGGCTTGAATTAATAGTTTGTCTTGAAATGCCGACTTCACGCGGCGCTTCGGTTTGTCCAACTTGTCCCAATATATTAGGCCAAACATTGTCGTACACGTTAACAGCAGGTGCCAAACTCAGGTAGATCTCTATTGAACATATTCCTCGTATTAGTACCACAATGCATTCAAATAGCATCACAATATATTCAACTGCACTGAATTCTATTCACGCAAACACACTGCCACTGCCCCCACTATTAATTCACAATGAAATATCGATCTTATTGTGCACGTTCAAAGTTTATAATGGCTCAATGGAAACTGTAAAGTTATGTTCGATTGAAGCGATACATTCTGCACTATTTGCGCTTTTACACGATTTCACACCTCCCAATATTTCCGATTTTATTGATACTCGGTACTCTCTGTATTGTGCAACGATGAGTCCATTTATTAATGTTTTAATGGAACGATTAAATATTTTAAGCACTGGTGCACGCTTCTCCCTTAATAACGATGGTAGTATCACTCACGATAAGGTCCGCTTCACGCCATTAAATAGGATCGTAAAGCACGACTTTTTTACACCTACGAAAATGTGGGATTCTTAAATATTCATAAGTTGACGGCGGTAAATGAACTCATTATTGTACAATTCGATGCGTAGATTAACATCGGCGGTCGTAATGAGTCAACCGCTCAATTATCTGTACCGCTACTACGAATAATGTGAGATGCGTCGAGATGTACAGATAGACACGTCTTTATAATCGCAAATTGCCCGTAAAACCAACAAAAACAAGGTGGAGAACCGAGACGAAACTACATCCAAAACAACAATTGTTGAGGCGCCTTCAAAACCCATACAGGTACCGAACGTTTCCGAAAATCATAAAATATTGTATTCCAAGCCGACATAAATTACTTTATTCATTGTATTATTTCCGAAAACTCTATTATTCGCTAGACGGGGCCCGTACAATGACTTCTACCTGCGTTCAGGTATTTCTTATAATAAACACAAACTCCCACTGCTTTTGTCGAATTTACCTGTCGAGCGGTGAAGCGAGGGTGTGCAAACATGACCGAACACCTACGAACAGACGAAATATTTGATGCGCCGTCCCTTTCTTTGTCATTCAATACAGAAGTGGCGGAAGCGAGATGGGAGAATGATTTGTACAGGATTCCCAACGCCTTACAATCACGGTTGGTATAAATATTGGATTATACTTAGGTGCAATTCTCGTGTATGTCATAATAGCATCGATTATAGTACGTGATGCCATTACAATACACATTGTACGAACAATTTTCGTTCGACGTTTCGATTTCTTTTAGATTATAGTGTCTGTTGGTGAATTGGATTTGATGCGAGATTTTTTACGCCTGCTTTGCCTTTTGGAGATGTTTCTTTTAATGATTTTGTTGTTCCGTTTATTTGTTGTTTATTGTCCAATTTTGTTTGAATTGTTGGTCAAATATGTTCAAGTGCATATTTCCTTATCTTATTGTCCTACTGCTGGGCAAAGGGCGTCCCCCATAGCTTTCCACTCTTCTCTCCGTGCGGTTTTCTTCGGCCAATCTCTCACAAACGCTTTGAAGTCGCAAGTGCATGTTAAGAAAACTATAAGATTGATCGTCCATAGAGAATTTATTATAGAAAACTTTGTTCCCAAGCAAACAAGATGGCCTCTACAAACGCTTACACATGTAAAAGTTCTCAGATATTTACCTATAAGAGGCAGACTAATCCATTCCAGAAAATTGCTACCTTTTAACGACATCCAATATCTTAAATTGACCATTTAACCACTTTTTAGCCCTTTTAAAGAGTATGTAAGTTGATGAGGCTGTACATCGAGATGCCTTTCACTAGGGTCTAGAAAAAGTCAATGGCTTAGCGATTTCCGTTGTGGTCGGGGCTTGTATCGAATGGTCTGGGCAACATAGATGCCCATGTAGAGATGTGAAGCTTCCGTCGAGATTACTCATGTATCTAGATTTATTATGGTTCAGGATTTTGTAGTAAGTCAGGAAAATAATTGGTGGAAGAAAAACTAAAACTGTGTCTACTAACCTGACGATTTGGTTTCTGTTGTCAAACAATTGGATAAAATCGACGGAGAATTTGCAATGGATTTATTTGAAACAAACACACAATATACAATCGCTAATGAAATAGAAGATAGAATGAAATCATATCTAATCGACCACAAATAAAATATAAGCGACTTATATCACTTCATTGAAGAATTTACTAATTTAGAGACTTCGTTGATTCTAATAAGAATCTAATCCTTTCCAATGATATTTTCCAAATTAACAATCTTCCGAAGACTTAGTATGGATATTAAAAAATATAAATACAACTAATGATAAATCAATGTAAACCAAGCCCAACCTACCCTCAAAATAAGATAGCTATCGCATTCGCCACATAGTATCCAGTCTAAATATAGCAAACAACGCGTTCTTGTCCCGCTGTCCGCTTCCGGCCGGCATGCCTGGTCCTTACTCTCAGCCAGAATAGTGTTCCTGTGAATATTCCACATTTTATGGCCACACTTGTCGCCAAACACGTTTTGCTGGCGAAGGTAGGACGCAGTTTCGAAGTTGATGGTCGAAGTGTGAGGTGACAATTTAAATAAGGCTGAGCTAAAGATATGTCTAGAGAGTATCATGAGTGAACATTTGATGATAAAAGACGTGTTTTTGATAAAAGAGACACGAATGTGTGTGAATCTAAAATATCTGGTGGAGTAGTTAAAATAAAGGAGATTGATAAATAAAGGGCCGCTGCGAATTTCATCGCCGAAATTGATATTACATTTAATAATCCAGATACTGTAACCGTACACTCTGCTTTCCACTAAAGGCATACCCTGAACACGTATGTAAAACTGAATTTTCATTTCGCAAAACTGCGTCCAGTCCCAGTTTTAATAACGAGTCCATTATAAATAATTTAATCAACGTATTGTCGATGGCATACACCACATGTGTCGGCAAATTAAAATTTATAACACTATAAACCGCTCTACAGTTTTAATGACTCCTTAACTCAACAAATCCTTATATTAATTCGGCCTTGTTGGTATATTTAGATGATTAGTGTTCATTAATACGTATGGAGTCGCCATTTGAATTTTTGATCGTACTAGATCTTAGTTTATTTAGAAATCATTCCTTAGCAAGCGTAATTCGGAGTATTGAGCCCAAAATGATTGAAAAACAATTTCAAATCTTATCAGAAGGTTAGTAGGACTAATTGGAAAGTATTTGGCAAAGTTGGTCCGAGTGAATATCAAGAAACTTGGGAAATGGAGCTTTAAAAACCCTTAAAAACATATCTATTCAATAATACTTTCTAAGTACATGAAAACTTCTCATACAGATTTTTTATCTCATAGCATTTAACGATCTGCGACTTTTAACTCCCAATATGACAGCATAAATGAATAACCATGAAAGAAGCCTCAGGGAGCAAGTTTATTGAATTAACGATGCAGCATGCGGTCACCTGCCAGCAATAATCGAGAGATAAGACAAATAAAACCTTTAAGATGGATACCGTCACAATATTATGATTGAAACTCATCTACAATTCAATGAGAATCTATCTTTGTAAGTAAGGCTTGTTTATAAGATATTACTTGTAACCCTAACTACGTTAGACAAAGCCATTGACTAAAGCCATTGACTGTATCAATGTCAGTTTCTTCGATTTTCTCTATAATGGAATTCGATCTTCAGAAATCATATTTGGACACTAGTAACATCTGTTAAATGACTTCTATCATTAACTAGGCATATCATTTTCGATAATAATTGTTTCAAATTCAGCGAAATTTACAGATGCGTGAATGACATGTCAATTTACGTCGGTCAACCACGAACCGTATCGTTCAGTTTACATAACGTATCATCATTTTAGGAAGTTCGTAGGACCATTCCATTCTTTCATTCCATTCCTTGCTGCTCCAAATTTTTTCAAATTAGTTTGGGGAAGTTTGAAGATGTTCAAATTTAGATAAATTCGCGACAACAAAGACTGGAGTTTAGGTAGACCTTTTCTCAGATGCATATCTCCTGACTTCTTCTAGGCTCATTTGACACATAGATCAATAGAATCCATATGATCTTAGGCTTGTAAATCTTTTAAGTTTTTTTTTCAACCTTGATCTGAACAGCATACAAAGCTTGGCTTTTTACATTCACTTCGTTACGATCTCAATTACTTTAATTACTACGGTACCAACATTGACCTAATCAGAGCCACCATGTTTACCATCAAATCCACCATGTACAAAGCCTTACAAGTTATTAATTTCTCAAGCCATATCTGCAGTTAGCGTGGGTTTTAAACTTGCCTACTTCCTAATTACGATCTGATGATAGGTGTTGGGCACGTGGGCAGTTGCATTGGCCTGCATAGCTCCTGCAGCCGTGAGGGTATGCTGCCTTGATTCATAAGTAATAGGGGAAACTTTTACTGTGTCTGATTGATTCTTTGGCATTTGCGCAAATGTGTTGTTTGCTGTTAGGCATATTACTGTTGTTAGGGCTCAGACAAGTGCCTATTGGTTTCAAAGCTTCCAACGACTTTCAACAGCCAGTATGTAAAATTGCTTGTATGTTTGTATTAACTATTTGCTAGTACATTTTTAACTTTTCCATCATCGTTATCAAAGCAAATCAAAATGTAGCTTTGTCTAAGGCTGTCTTGTCATGCTAGCATTTATCAGCCAGTAATTTTAGTTTTTTTTGGTCTGTTAGGAAACTGATTTTGGTTTTGATGAAATCATGACTTGAGACAAGCTGGAAGTCATGTTTAGTAGGGTGGAGCGTGTTTTTTTTCGAATCTGAATAGTTCTGGAAGTTGCATTTGATTGTAAGGAACACGAAATAAACTTTTAGCCCTCTTTTCGGAACTTAACACATTGGAATATCTAAAAAAAAATTGGACACTCACGCTCGTTTTCGAATATTTTATGTGTGTGGTCAATTCATTAAGAAAATCTGTTTCTGTAAGCTTATTCCTTAGTTCTAAGTTTTAGTTTCGTGTTGATTGTGAATCGACTTTGAAACTAGTTCGACAAACTACTAAGTTATTCAAGTGTTTAGCACTTCGAACCCATAACTTGACATGAACTAAGCGGGAATAGTTCGGCTTAAATGCTGCTGAACGATTAGGAAATGTACTGAACACATTTTCAAAGCACATTTCTATTATTTGGGGATGCTCCTCCGAAATTCTTTTTTGCTTAGATAGCTAAGACAAGTTTTTATTGAAATATATTGTTTGTATTATTGCCTGAATAGTGTATTTTTTGCATAGTCAATGAAAGGTGTTGTTAAATTTGTGTATGAAGCGTGGCCTGACTAACTTCCGCCATTTTTTTGATACCATCTATCGATTAAAACAGGTTTTATTCTTGACCGATATTTCCAAAGTAAAATTAAATGGTGGAAGTTAGGCAGGTCAAATAATTCAAAGCCCTTTATAATACTGCCCCAAGGGTAAAGTCTGACACTCCCTCCTGCTCAGCCCAGAGCGGGAGGAGTTATTTGATGATTTCCCATCCGAAAAAAAAAGGGTAAAGTCAAATCTTACTTTCCTATTTACTGGTCTGGATGAAGTTAGGTGTTCGTAAAACTACAATGTGGTACATTCCCAACAAGCAAATCATCGAAAGGTCAACAAAACGCCAATAATTCCAAGACACATCTAGTGTGAGCACGTCCGCTCCACGCAACATCACCTTCGCGAATGCATTAGTTAAGCGAGTTTTGTGCATTTGTGCTCAACCATTTGTTGCTATTTACGATCGCGCCGTGTTTCCGCCTGCTTCTAACATTCAATATGGTAATGACGCGTCTGTGGGGTCTACGTCTCCTATTCCTATTCCTGCTTATACGGCTATCTTTACGTGTGTGAAGCGAACAAAAGTGACGTTAACTTCGATTAGATTATTATTTACGACACCCAATAAAACATCAGAAAAAGGCCCATAATATTCAAATAAAAATCTGCGCTTAGAAAGTAACCATCGTTATCAACGAATCAATAATGTACTGCCCAATATCCGTGATAACGTATCAGCTGCGCTCGTACAACCCTGAACAAAGACCACAGAATAAAATGTTACAGTAGCTTCGATTGTGCGTACTGGGCGAACGTTCGCGGGACGTGTGGACTTTAGCTTATCTGTGGCGTCCACAAATGTTTGGGCTGTCGCCTTATCAGTACACGGGTTGTCAGCCTTGCTCGGATTATTGGGGATAATGGCTCCGATGTTAATATATTGATAGTAGATAGTACAAATACGGACATATAAAGCAGGGACGTCACTGAAATCAATCTTGGTCAGCTAAGCTGTAATCTGTATTACAGTCTTCTAAGTACTGTTACTTAGAAGAGTTTATTTTTGGGACGGTAGTTTTGAGAAATCCTTTGTCGTGTTGTGGGTATTCTGTAAAATTGCACGGTCCATTTTGAATTATGCGTGCTGTTCGGTAATTTGTTTCAGTGGTGTTTCCGCTCGATACGTATTCATAAATGCAATTTCGGCTAAACCTGTTTCTATATGTTCCTGGCAGATTTGATCACCATATTTCACATCTATTTCGTATTCCAATGTAAATGCAGCATTAGCTTCACCTTCTGACCGCATCGGCGCACATTTGATCAGATCAGATCTGGTTTCTGATAAAATCAATCATATGCTCACCTCACTACACCTTCTGGTTAGGAACCGACCATTGGATTTTAAGTTACCTTTCACTGATAGTAGAATATTCGAGAATTTTCCACTAAGACTTTATAAATTCCGTTAAGTAAGTCACGATAAAATTGGGATCGTCAATTCCCTAAAATATTCTTATGAATCATGAGAACGTGAAGATTAGGAGGCTTAGTACATGTACCTACGTAGGAATCGAAGCTTTTGAAAACGAGTTCATGCGTAAATAAAGATGGCGTAGGTGTATATGGCGCGTCCCCGCCTGCCAGGCTTAGCCCATCTAGATCCTCGAAAACAAAGACCCCTTTGATCCTTCTCTTTTAATGCTTAGCCATCGTAAATACCAAAAATAATAACGATTAAAGAATTTTCTTAACACTATCCCGAATCATAGTGTTTTCACAGTTAACTGTTGTCTATAATCATTATTCGGTTATTTTTAACCATTCTTTGTTCGACGGCAGTCATAAAATTCTGTACATTGTTTTACTAAGGCGTAAAAACACTTTTATTGTTCTCTAAAAGATGTTTTATATTGTCTAATGAAGCTTGGGCATTGTTCTTTAAAAATAGTTGAGCCTAGTTGAAATACTTTGCCAACCAACCCAACCCCCCCGAACCCCGGCCTTGCTTTGCTACCCAATTTATTGACTTTAAGTTCGTCAGATGGATATAATCCTGCGAATATTCTATGGATTTACTGTATTCTTCAGCTGGTATAATACATAGTTTTAGCCTGAAACAATGTTCAAAGTCCTCAACTATTAATTTGAAACGACTACGAGTCTACACAGGAAATATAGGAAACCATAAAATGGACGGCAATTGAATGTCGTCGTTCTGGCACAAGTCACAAAATTAACGGTTCTTCCTTTATATCTGCCCGAGAATAGTAAGGAATAGAGAGATACACAGTTAAAATATTCCAATAAAATAAATTGTGAAACATTTGGCGCCAAATTCTAAGAAAAAAATCCCCGGCAGCCATTAGCACCGCGCACAGACTATAAAACCGCGAAAAACAACAAATTTTCCTTCGATTAAGACGTAAAATCGATTTGTTAGACAGATAATCAAGTCAACGCTTAGTTCCGAAAAACATCCGATTAATGTAAATAAACTGTGTACAGTTAATTTAGTTTTACAATCGTTATAAAGTTTAACGATACGATACTGTTTTGTGAATGTATTTATTGTGATTGCGTACTTTTTTTTTCTGTTTTTACGTCATTTTCTAGGATTAACTTGCTTGATCAGATTCAATTATTGTACAGACATGTTTATGTGTTTCACCAAATGGATTTATTTTCTTTTTCTTCGAAAGCATCTTAACGGTTCCCAACATCATTACCAAGACTCAAAATGTCAAAGTTCACTTTCTTGTCGAAAAACCAGATCTAGGCTCAAAGATAGGTCTAATTCGAGCTAATAAATCTAGGAAGCTGTATATGGAAGTCATTTAAGAGCCATATATGGGTGTACAAACGCGCCCCTTGCTTGGAAAAATACAGTAATAAAACATCACGGTCCATAAAATCATTCCAAGTGTGTACATATGGATGATTTGAGATGGTATTTTGAGGATACCGCCTTTAAAACCTCTGGAATGCACCATGGATGCCTGTAACATAACAAAAAGAACTGAAATTTGCTGTAAAGAGTTGCCTTTGGTGAAATTTTCGGAAATGTTAAATTTTCCAGTCACTTTTTTCGAGTTCTAATCATTGTTAGACCTACTTCTCAGTCCATTCATGCCCAGAAAAGAGCAATCACAACCCAAATACGTCACAAACATACACCAGACAAAATTAAATTCCCTCGACATCACTTAGCTGTATAATTCAACGGACTATCACGAGATCTTTCTCAGCAATTTCAATTCATCATTCCGAGAAATTGTAACGTTTCGTCGTCTGCCTAATATGTGGCCAAGTCTAGGGTTACCATCCGTTCGGATTTGTTCGGACATGTCCGGCTCTTTGACCCTCAATCCAGAATTTATCCGGACTTTTCAACTAAGAAGTTTTTTTTAAACAATAAAGTTAGTTAAAACTACCGAAAAAAAAAGATAGTAAACTTAAATTCCAGATTTTTTTGCAAATGTCCGGTTTTTGTCAGGACTTTTCAAATTTCGAACTGGTAACCATAGCCAAGTCCCTTATCTTCGGTACCGTATGCGCGGGAGTCGGGAGCATTAGTCGGTGTTACTTTACGCTCACATAAATCGCCCGGGCTAGTCAATTATGCGTACTATAGTTATTTTGGGATGTTTAATTACCATTGCCCATGCGCAGTCGTCGCTTCACGCACCACGCCGTAGGGATTTTTAAATACCCACACCAATTACTGTTTATTTTACAATGAAAACTAAATCCGTTTAATTACTATGTTTCCTACTATTTGAAATTTATTTGACAGCTAATTTAAGATTGTGGTGCGATTGAATATTCATGGGAACAATGGATTCGGTCATGTATATTCATAAAGGTTTTTAAGTAAAGAAGGAATAGTTTTTTTTCGGTTTTCGTAATTTAAGATGAATATTGTGTCTTACTTAAGTTACTTATGGTAATGGCCATATCTTACTTCAGGTAAGATTTTTTTTATTTTTAAATCTAATTCTAATGTAAACAAATAATCAGACTTTTATTCGAAATAAAGCTTGCTAGTATTTCAAACGATTATTCGGATTCGGAATGTCAAAGGTGATCGACAATATCGCTGCTGCTAACGAAAATCCCGTTGTTTACATCTCGAATCATCACTCCATCTAAAACGCAGCATAAATCAGACTTGATTTATGCCTGATAGACGGAAGGAACTTGGCTTGGAAGCTTTCTCTATTTTAAATTCAAGGATAAAAGATCTAGAGCTGCTGCATCATTATATCTCGATTTTCGTTTGATACATCCATTATCGATAACGTGTCGAATCGATTACAGAATGTCGATTTATTTAATTAATTTATCTCCACACGGTATTTAGTGTTTGAATTCCGAATACCAAGAATTCGATTCTGCGATGTAATAACGAATGTTTTTTTTTGTTCGTGTCCGTCAGGGTTGCCAGTGAAACTAGGGAAAAAGAAAGCTCATTGAATGTGACAAAACAAAAGTTTTATCTAAATACGTTTATGAGCAAGCCGGCTTAGCGGAGCAAGAATTCCACAAATATTAGCTCCTGTGAGTAATCTTCAAGCTTACACGTTTTTGGTGTTGTCAGAACCAAAAATGGCATTTTTACGTCCAAGTGCCGACGTTATCATAGGTACTTTTGTCAGCTCAAAATGGCGTCCTGAGATGGTCGAAAGTTACGAAATGTTTCTTTAAACGCAGGAATGAAGGGAATGTTAAGTTTAAATATGTCGAAGATATTATGCACGGTTGTCTACTTATATACGTACCTATCAGCTTTTATAACACTTCATAAAGTGTTATGTTTTATTCGCGGTTTAAATATAGGTCTCGTTTGAAGACACTTTTTATTTACAAGCATTTTATTGCGAGGGAAACAAGGGGGATGCACGGGCTGGTGTGGTTTGCGATAATATCAATTGCTAAATTATCCTTAATTCACACTAACGAATTTAATATTTGCGGCCGAAAAAACGAGAAAGAAAATTGAAGTTCATTAAAAACACGTTCCATTTCGGTCGCGCGCGCGCTTTTATGCATTTTTTTTGTAATATTTGCGGAATGGAACGCGACGGACTCCGGATCCCGTATTCACTAGAATCACTGGCCATTTGTTCGAAACAATTTCAAATTTCGAACATGTATTTCCCGCCGTGTAAACAGTCGACCCGACCCGTTGACTCATGGTCTCGAACAAATGTTATCTGTCTTCTTTTGTTTGTTTCTCGAATATCATACTCGTACTGGCCAGATAGTTTGACCTCCCCCGCCCCGCTGTGTCCCTGCACTATTTACCGTTCAAGGTATATCTCTTTAAGTTTACAGGGTTCAATGTAAACTGGATCATTTATTTCTGTTGTTATTAGTATTACGTCTCATGGTTTAGAAATGGAATGATTCTTTTCGTCGTGTTTTTATAGCTTGTAGCCGTTTTTAACCTTTACAACGAGGGTTCTTAGTTATTTAAACGTCTTTAAACTACTTACTATACTTGCCATGTCTTATCCGAATATTTATATTCTTTTTTCTTTAATTTTAATAATATAGGTATGCGATCAACTTTTCCATAAGACGCTCATGAAAGTTTTTTTTTATTGGTAAACTAACTACTTAGTAAACCAGATACTTACCTACTTAGTTGCAATTTTTATTGTAGACTTAAACTAGTTTAGCTAATGGCATCGCGTAAATTTTCAGTCTAATCGCAGGCGAAGCGTTTATCTAATAATTGGATGGGTGCTCATTTGTGATAACACTCTCGTCTTCTAGGCTATAAATCTCGGCTTAACTAGGTAATTACCTAACCTATGTTATATTAGTAGGTATGCACTAATGTTGATGTGTGTGTTGAAATTATGTTGAGGCAATTTTAATGGCTTCAGGAAGATAATGGATAAAAAGCAAATTATGTCACGTCGTCTATGGAAAAATAAATAAAGTAAGTACCTAGCATTTAGTCATAAGTTCACTTTTGAATGAATAAGCGCTTTTACTAACAGCTGTGCTCCTTAAAATTACAGGCTAGCTCTTTGCAAAACTGCGAAGATCTACCATTTTTGAAGATTGATTAGGAATTAAATAATTTAAATGACAGGCATTTGCACTTATATAGGTATGTAGCACGACTTGCACTTATATCAGTAAATGATTCATCAATCCTCGATAAAAAATTTAAACAATTAAAATTAATGACATATCGAAAGATAGCTAAGTATGGAGAGAGCGTTCGGTAATGTCAAAAGATTCGTTATTCTATACAAGGGCTCTTTAAAAATGTCACCCATGAACCCATTCAATATTATCGTTCTTTTTCACATTTTTATTCGAACGAGATAGTAGGTATACAAACAAACAACTCATTCAGTGAATAGTAAGATAATTTATGAATAGAAATACGTCCATGTTATTAAAAGAAATGTTTAGGGCAATCGATTAGAGAAACAATACAGATATAAATAAGAGTTTTTTTTTTTTTAATTATAAACAACAATGTTGGGTACCTACGTTAAATCGTACGTTAAGTTTGCAGCAGAAAACCAATCCTTAGTAACCATGAATAGTATACTACATATTGTTATGACAAGGAAAAGCAATAAGTATACAGGTGAAAAAATAAATTAACAGCAATGTTTAACTGCATTGGTTATTGTAAAATACAGCAAAGGCGCGAAAGAAGATGAAGTGAGTCTAACAAAAGCAAGCATCCTTTTATAATCTCAATAACACCCTGCAATTAATCAACAAATCAAGTGAAATTGTGGTCGGACTATAATAATATGTATTATATTGAAGTTAAAAATTGACGGCGATCACCAATCTATAGCTAAGCTTGACAGGTCCATTACATTGACTGACCCAACTACCTGGCCACCATTATTTTTGCCACTGCTGGTGGCTTACCGTGACGTCTTAAAGCAGGAGTAATTCCAGTGTGGGAAAGAAACAGAGCTATACAGATCGTCTAGCGCCAACTTTTTCGCACACTGGAATTATTTCTGTTTTAAGTCGACATAGTAACCCTCCTGCTCTTACTTCATATCGATACGAAAGAAGAAAAATTGGCGTCTGTTGATTCAGACGCAGAGCCTTTTTCTGAAGTTCAGTGCTCGCTTTCCACACGCTTCGAAAACGAAAAATAAAATACAAAAGCTGCTTCGCGTTATCAAATGAATTTTTACAACTGTGAGGCTGACGCACTGACTGCCTGACGCACTTAGCATTTAATAGCCAATGACAATCACATGCCATTACCAGCTGGCCCGTTCTGTTGTGCATAAATTGAAAACGAATTAATTTACTATGTAAATACCTACTTCGCAAAGGGCATTTTTGCACTTCATTTTACTATTACACTAATGTTTTGAGTTGTGTTTTTGCATTTTGGAGTAATAAATTCAAACATTTTTCTTTTGAAGTTCTCTTTTTCTTTTCTGTTGCTTGTACTTTTTATGCTTGATAGACTCTTAAATATATGCTGATTTAAATCACAATAAAAGCCTTAAAATACTAGCTAAAAGTCCGATACTATTGCTTAAAATGACCATTGAATTTCATTGTATCAAAATTCCCAGCAGGGTCCCAACTTTCTACATTATTGTGTTTAAATTATTTGTGAACATTTGAGATGTCATCTCTTGAACTCACATTCTCAATATGTAACAAATGTGATTTTTATTTATTAAAAATGGAGTTCAAATGGTCGTTTGTAGCTTAGTTCTTTTAACAGTCGAAGTTTCGGCAACGAAGATTGATTGGACCGATTAATACACGTCTATGAGTTATACAAGCACTTTCACAGATGTACGTGTCGAAGAGATATTTTGATTGACTGATGCTCGTTTAAAAATATGTTTCAGTTCAATTCATAGCTCATTTTTTTATCTACGAGCAGTACTTAACACCTCGTTACTTATCTGCAAACTTGCTACGATAAAACTAAATGTAAACGAATCGAAAACTTTAACTCAGAATTCTGTATTAATTAACAATCTTTATCCAAAACCGAACGTAGTCTCATAAACATACGAGATACGATTGGTTTTAATAATATAAACGAGATTTTTATAATAAAAACCGAGAATAAACCGATATACACAACACCTGCTCCATCAAACACGAACGATGATCATTATGTTAATACTCCTAAAATTCAAAATCAACTTACAAACGCAAAAGTAACCTTAACCGTAACGCAATTTGATCCATACTCGTTTAGACGATGCGCAGTCAAGCTACAGAAAAAATTAACCGTGTCGAAACGAACAAGGTATCAAACAGGCGCCAATTATGCCAAATGAGCGCTTATTCCGTGCACCATAAATCGATATCACGCTATACTCCGAGTAACAGTTACGCCCTTAAAGGATTCGTCTCGATAAACTGTACACCGAATTGTATTTATACAATAAAGGACCTTGTTATGAAAGCTGAAAGTGTCAGAATTACGTAACGGTGGAAGCGTCTGTTACGCCCTGTTAAAACGCCCTTCGCACTAACAAGACGGACAGAGATGAGTCGATGTGGTTTTTGTGAGAGCGAGCAGGGTGGAAGATAAACAGAACTCTTGAAAAACACTTGTGAGATAACAAAGGCTGGCTTCCACGAAGACGTCCAATAATTTGTCTTTTTAATTTTACGGCGGACTGCCATAGCTTTTAAATATATATTTTTTTTCTTTCTACTCGACCTCGGTCAGGTCCATTAGGTCGAGAGGCTGCGTATTGGGGAACTCATTATGACCACTCTTTCGCTGTGGAAATTCTTTTATGACTTATTGTTTCTATAGCCTTGCTCGGGAACGAACTACATACATAAGTGTAATTTAAAAACCTGTAACCTCAGGTTTGTTCCTGCGGCTGTGTAAAGTTCAGTCGTTACCTCAGTAAGTACCATGACGTTCTTCTTTTTCGTTCAGCTTATAATAAAAAAAAAAAAAACTTAAGAAATACTTTACAAATAAAACAAAAGTTTTGAAAAAACGTGTTGTAATATAATAAGTAATATGAAATAAAACCCGAACTAAGCACAATAAAAATGAAACGGACGTAAAAGGAATCGAAACCAGTTCTGTCGTACCATCGGTTTAGTTGTAAAAAAGCTCGTTCCATATAATATAACCCATTACAACCCCAAGAATCACTGTTCGGCCAATCGTCGTGAGGAATTCGAAAATGGAACGCAAGTTCGATTTTTAATTGTTTCGGATGAATTTTATGCCATTAAGGCACCGTGTTTTGTAATGAATTAAGCTGGTTTTATGTTCCAATTTGTATACAAAATCCGTTTTTTTTTTTTGGTAAGCCCAAAACTAAAATAGATTTGTCCAACTTTATTGGATATGAAGTTTCATCAATTTTCTTTTACTTTGAAGCATCATAAACCGAAATTAAAAAAAAATATCGAGCATAATGAGTTCTTCCTTTAAACTCGTCTATATAATTTTAAACTGGTGGTTACCAATTCCCATGTTAAAAAAATCGGTACATAATCGCACACTCAACAGAAACAGTACAGCACTCATATTAACCCGTAACCAACCGCTGGGAAAAAATCTGACATGGGGAATAAGTGGACCCCATTCGGAGCGTGGCCGGAACCTGTTAATGAGCGATTAGTACTGCCAGTTGCGGATAATACCGCTCTAATAGTTGGGGCGTGCGTTTGAGGGTTAGAAATATTAGGGATGATTTGAGTATTGATATTTTTTGGGGTTAGGCGCGTGTTGACATCCTTATTAGTGTATTCGTACGTGACGATTTAAAATGTATGTTAGGTATGGGGTATAAAAAATTGGGTACATTTTTTTTGTTTTTTTTTTTTTAATCAGACTTAATTCTCAGAACAAGAAATCTAAACCTGTCCTCTCAAAAATAACACCTTAAAAATACATAATTTACAACTCAAAACTGTCTCGTATCATATTTTACGTCCAATTTAAGGAGTTTTTTCATCTCTGCTGACTCCCCTATTGTATGAGGGAATCCCGTGGTTAGTTATCGCTCCCATATAGTAGATTCTCTGTGAAAAGACCACCCACGACCGGGGCTACTATAGGAACTCGAAACTCACTATTTATTTACACACATCCTTACTTTAGAAATGTATGGAGGAAACTCGTGATTTTATACTGACGTGATAAATTATCACTTAAGTGTGGTTGGTGTGAGTTTGTCGCCCATAGTAGAGTTGTGGTTAAAATTATTTTTAATTTCATATTTAAGTGCTGTGGGTTTGTTTTCTTGTGAGAAATAAAGCTACAATTTTACTAGAAACTTTTCTTGATGTAGAAACAAACAAATATCTTCCTAACTTCTATGAAGTAAACTATCAATAGTATAAGCAACCTGACTTAGAAAAGTATGAGTCATCGCATGTCAAAAGAACTTCCGTTATTATTATATTTGCAAACTATGAAACTACCCTCTTTTCGAGAAACTCCAACAAAACCCTCATTATAGTATAACAGAAAAAGAGAACTTCTTCCAACAACAAAAAAATATCAGTAAGAACAAATATTTTAAACGTATCATCTTACATTACCCAGTAATTAATACTAATTAATCGTATTTCTAAGAGGAGGTCTAACATCTAATAACAAGAAACTCCGTACGGACAGTCGGGACTAACAAGTCGACTAACATGGAAAATAAAAGCTATGCGTGATGCACACGGTCGGCGCACGCGCACGTACCGACAGCAGTCGCAGTAACTAAATAAACGTCGTAGTTTTTAGTCATATATTTCAAGCCAATAGTTGTATTAACTCATTTATGTTCCTATATTTCAATACAACATCTTATAACGGTATTTGTGGCAAAAAGTTCCAAGCCCAAAATTCTGCTTCGCGCAGTCCGCCAACTGATGCAGTCAAAAAGTCATCAATTGCTCAGGGGCCTTAGTCTGCTATTGCAATAGTGTCAGAATGGTCTATCATTGATTTAATAAGGCCCCACGCAGACGAATTACCCTTTGTACGCACGTCAAACGAGTTTCGAAAGCGCTTCAATACGCCGTGGGCTAGGGGCCTTATTAAATCAATGATAGACCATTCTGACACTATTGCAATAGCAGACTAAGGCCCCAGGTGACAAAGCATGTGATGCCAGGTGTAAGGTGTGCCATTGAATGGGTACTGGTTTATGATGAAAAGCAGAAGATAATTTGATACATCTGGTATCTGTCATCTCTATTATTAACTGATATGTGACTGCCGTATATTAACTTGAAGAAAGTCATTTTATTTGCACCTACTTGACTAATATAGAAACTATCAATTTCTGATCTCCAATCTCAAGTCACAATATCGTACCCACAAAAACTCATCAACCAATAAATTTCTATGCTGACCCTACCCCAAAAATCCAGAGAAAAGAATATTTGCTCACAGGCGGCGGGTGACGGCGCAAACATGCGTGTGGGCAACACCGGTAGCGTCAGCAAACAACGCTGTTGACTGTACATTGTGTAGGAATTTCCACTGTTTGAGCTGCGTAAGGCACTGGCTACCTGTAATAGATCGGACGACATGGGACGAGGACTCTCTTCTATGATATTTCCGGCCTTTGAAAATTTCTGGGATCAGAAGTGGGCTTAAAATAATAGTGGATGATTTTGCTGTTGATTGGAGAATTGTTGGTAATGAGAGAGTTCATTAGTCATCGTTACTATGGTTTTTTATCGTCTGGTTGAATGTTAATGAAAACAAAATGATTTTGAAAGCACTATTTCATCTTCTATATCACTAGCATACATAAGTTGCATAACATTGACTAAAGCCACTGCTAATTGAAATCATTCGTTCATACTTTTATCAAATTAAAGCTTGCGATAATTTTCGTCGTCTGTTACGCCAAATCGCCAACGTCATTCATTACAATATCTCAATTCTTCATGGCAATTCACAATCTCAGGAGTAATGATGTCATCGAACTAAACCAAGCCAGGGTCCTAATTCACCCAAAGCTGTACCATCAAGGAGATGAACCGAATTCCTGACACATTAAAGATACAGGTTGGTGGTGACTTGCACAACTTGTATGTATTTACTTATGTTATAATAGTCAGTCATTCTGTGGCAGATAATCCACGAAACGAATTGGATGTGGCTTCTACTAAAAGCCATGTAGCAACTGCAAGTTTTACAGAAGTTATAGAAGCTTCAAGACATTTCAATTCCAATTAGTTTATTAATGTCTCCATAAAATTAGAACATAACAAGATGGCATGTTAGTATTCTATGGTAATATGAGATGTTGATTTGGTGGTAACCTGTGACAAAATCAAGTTCGTGATCGTTACAAAAATATGTATTGTGAAAAGCTAAGTAATTCTTTCCTTTGATCAAATTTGGCTTTTCCAAAATTAAATTTCATCTTGAAAACTCCTTTAGTCATTATTTATTTTTAAAGTTCTTGCATCATGTGTTTCCTCTTCTTCTATCGTGTTTACACCATTTTAAGTTTCTGTTTGTATGTTTTAATCTCTTCTACTTGATTGTTTTATGGAACCATTCCAATTCTTCAGCATCTCTGTAAAACCAAATTCATTTTTTCCGTCAGTTCCTCAAGTGCCACATCCAAACGTTCAACTCAGTTCCTTGTCTATGGTATCCGCTCAAGTCATGCACCCTAACGAACAGACAATAGTCCCTCTTTTTATATACATAGCATACGTACGTACATTCATTCTGTTTGTTTTGTCCGCTGGCAACACTGTTTTGGTAGGAATTTATAGGTTTCCCTTTTATTGACAAAGTTTTCCTTACAATAATTGGACAAGGGACGCTTCTATGGTTTTTTCTGTTAATTGTTTTGGCGCGAACCGTTTTGTGTCAAAGTTTTTATTGTTCGTTGTATAATAGTGGTGTGGAGTTGGAAATTTGGTATTTTATTTGTTTTCGTTACTGAAAAAAAGGTATTTCAGAGGTTTTATAAGATTTTCCTTTCATCTCGTAAGCTACAGTATAAAAATATAATTAACATCTGGTTCAGACTTGTGGCTTTATTGACTGTTGCAATAAAATGCGAGGTCACTGAACTCGAAACTATTTAGAAGCGAGTACTTAACTTTAGATCTTGATAAGCTCTATTTAAACTGCTTTTTATAACAGTCGAAAAAACAAATGTGTGAATGGTGAATGCGTTTAGCATTAAAAGGCAGTGTTAAGACATTTATAAATTTGTCGAAATTTATATAAAAATAAATAAAAAAACCCTTTTATTTCTAATCTCAATTAAATTTACACAATTTTTTAATATTAGGTTGGTAGGTACTTATTCATAATTAAATGTTAGGTGTGTTAGTCTTTAACTTATCATAGTTAGTAGTGTTAGTTTTTATAAAATGTTGGAGTTATAGCCTCATTAGGGGTAAAGGCCTCCTCCATCTTTTTCCGCTTCTCACGGTCCTTGGCAATATTTAGTCAGTTTGAGCCAGCGGTCTGCGCTATATCGTCAGCCCATCTTTTAAAGTCAAAATTTATATCTTCTGTTAAATATTTTCAATATTTAGCAAGCAACATAACACCTACTTACGTCTGTTTATCACATTTAATTAATTTCACATGTTAACATTTAAACGTATCCATGTAAGGTTTCAACTGCATTTAAATCCGTATAAGTACATACCAAAATCGTGTACAATATGCATCCCACATATTAGTCCTTACATAATATTATAATAAATTCTGAACATGCTTTAATAAATGCTTTTAGGGCGCAAGTGGCGCCACCTCCACGGTTGTGGACGTAATTTCGATGCAATGGACACCAGGAATGCACCACACGGATTCTGATGATTGATAGTCTATCAGGTTTCAGAATAATCGAGTTATGGTGGTCTGGAGTCGAAGGCCGAAAGGATAATGGCTGATTATCATGTTTTAGTAGTTTTTGTATAATGTTCCATATAAAGCTTAAGTGCAAACACTTGTCGGTGTAGCAATTCCCATCTTGGTCTGTCCAATGCTAATTCTTCGATTCTTCGTTTCTTTTTCGATCGATCTAAACATTAGAATTGTCTGCAGTTTTCAAAATGGCATGACAGATCGATTCATGATCATCATTTCACCCGCAAGGCGTCCACAGCTAGACATTGACCTCCCCCGAGCGTCTACACCGACTAAATTAAAAAATCTTCCGTTTCAGTGTTAGTATTTCAAACAGAACTGCCCGCCAAAACGACCCTTTAATTGCTGATAATGTTATCATTCCATATCATAAAACATTTGTTCCCATACAAACATTTGTTCCTCAGACTTATACTTAGATGAACCCAACCAACAACCGCAATGCGACAGAATCAAAAGCTGCAGTTGAAGTTACACTCACTCAGTCCCCAGTTTGTAAATGCAACTCTTTATTTCTTAAGGTTTTTAAAGATTAATTTCCACGTCTTCAAGGGTTAGTTTTTTTGTTCTCTACTCTGAGCAAAACCACAAGTGGCTTGGAGTGTGCTGTTAGTGAAATTACTGAAACTGCCACTTGAAGCACTCTGCGACTGAGGGCTGGATTCAATACTTGAACATTGATTTTTATGAGTTGTGACTCTGGATTTATATTCTGAGATATTTTGTTTATGAGGACTCGGACTGCTAACATTACTTTATGATCCTCACTCATTTTCAAATAGACTTTCATTTCAGATTGAACATCTTTAAATATTTTATTCTCAATCCAAACTTGACATCTTCTATCACTCGTCCATCTACGTCTTTCTCGTTTCGAATTTCATAATCCAAAAAACCCAAATTATAAGAATACTTCATCTCACCTCAAACCATTCCTTTATCATATTTCACAAAAACTTTTTGTGGCCATATCTGATGGTTCCCAAGTCTTAAGTCAGGATTAAGATAGCGCCAGTGTGCGCCGGCGACAATCTGTGTGCAATAAGCGTTATCTTCACGTCTGCCCATCCTGTATCTTTTCAAAAGCATAATATTTGGGCACTTGGGATTTCGGGCGGTTGATACTGATAGTGGGTTTTGTCAAATGCTTAAGAAAAAATGTTTTGATTTATTTTACCTGTGCTTGCGGCTTTGGTTTTACTGCTAAATTTGTTATGCTTTTCGGTAGGATTATTTTGCTTGTTGGTAGTCAATTTCATTGTTTGTACGTGGGAAGTTTAGGAGCTGACTCATGTCTCCTTTTAGTTTCCAAATCATTGTCAATGGCCATCTATTTTGGGCCTTTCGTTTTTCTTCTTTGTTTATTCTAGTATGTTGCAAGGCAACACCTGCTCACGGATTTACTCAATTCAAAACCGGACCTTAAATTCACTCACCTTTAAAACTGTTTGATATCTAAGATCAAAATCACTTCATCCTTAAAATTTTACGCTTCTTATCTCCCCATCTTCTTTTTTATGTATTATTTTGTCACAAATAAAGGTAAACAAAACGAAGTATGGCCATCCGGTGTCTTTGTGGTATTATTTCACTATTGTGGGCAAATCACGGGAAATCTCCTTTTGAGATTTGGGCATTGATTCTGAATCTATTGTTGGTATGTTTAAAGACAAGTGGAGGTCATTAGTTGGGGACTGGAATGTCTTTATTTTGGGAAGCTTCTTATGTTTAATTTGTTTCCTTGAAGGATAGACCATTGTCAAAATGCCAAGTTCAAGTGAGGTATAATTGTCAATTCATCGTCATTATGTTCGTTCCTAACAGTATCTAGCTTGTATGTATGTAACTTGCAAATATATTTCTTTTCTAGTAGTGTTTTAAAGAGCTAGGGCTTCTAGGGCTTACGCCCAGGCTCTTTATTGTTATTAAGTGTTAGCTCTTTACCTTTCTTTGAATTTTCCGACACCTTCCGAACTCATCATCAATCTCAACCAAGTTTTTTCCCACCTCTGAACTAGGATCACCTTCTAGTCTTAACTGTACTTTACATGGAGCGACTGTCTATCTGATGTTAGCAACTCAATTTCTAGTAAACACGATACCCCCTGCAGACTGGTTGTCAGACCTCTTCAAAAACATCCAGATTTTCTAGTGCTTCTAGTTCCATTATAATAGCAGAAACGCGGAGGTCAATAATCTAGAGACCAAGCCGCCAGCCTTGATCATTAAAGAAATATTAACAGTCAATTAGCAAGATAATTTACTTAGAACCGTGTGGCCGGCTGAGTCAATAAATCATTTACAAATTGACCAAGTTTCCTGTCCTTCTGATTTTTTGCTACAAATGGTTTTGTCTGGGTGTTCGCTTATTTCGTTTTTGTTGGTTTAAATGGCGTGTCTAGTAAGTTTGTTGGATCAAGTTTTGTAGGAAGTATAGTTTCGATTCTGTTCTTTTCTCAAGAGATTTTGGTTGAGAATGTAAAATGGGTAAGAATGTTTAATGTGGCTTAGTCTGGATCTGAATTCGCAGTTGGAATTAGAGATGTGGTCCAGGATTCTGAATGTTTAAAACAAAAGGTTATGGCAACTATTTAGTTTAATGTGTGACCTCATCGTTTAAAACTCGTGATTTTTCAAATAAAACTTTCTTTGATTCATAACTAAAGTCCAGTTTTGTATTCGTATGCGGTTTTGGGTCCAAAAACTTATCTCAAGCATAATTCAGAGTAATTTACGTATATATAATATTATAGTTTAGAGTAACCAAAAAGGGTTTGAAGTAAAACCTCAAAATTACTGAATGCTTATCTCTATTTTTTAAGGTTATGGTCACGGACACGAAGCAAATTCAACCGACCATAATGAGGGGAAACTAACAGTTATCCTAACAAGGTTTTTAATACCGAAACCATGTACCACGTGGTATCGGTTCCCGAACGGTGCACGAGCCAGGCGCCATAAATACAGGCCTCGTCTGCGCGGACGCAGGTACGCCCGCCAAACGAGATCGTTCCTTTTTTAAAAAAACGACACTTCCACCATTGTATTTTCAACCTAACTTTTAACGCTTTAATGCCGCTTTTTGTGTGTGGGACGTCCAAAGTCATTTTCATAATTCACTTTGGGCTTTCTCGCTTCTGAAATAAAGTTCCTTTTTGGGAGTGTGCGTTGGAAACTATTCCGATATTCTTCGATGCGATATGGATTCTAATTAAGTGGGAGTAAGGTCGTTTTTTCGTTGGAAGGTTGGGCAAGGTTTTTTCTCGCCATGCAAGATTTTAGTTGTTTTAGGTTGTTTTTTGTGACAGCGCGAGAGGAACGGGCGCGCTACGGTGGGTGTTTTGCGGGGTCACCGAGGATAATAACTGTAAATTATCGTCTTTTGCTTTATTGAAATTCGTCCGGACGTTTTCTAATGGGATTTTTTTGTGTTGTATTGTGAAGTTAATTGGAAAGTGAACTTTACTCTTACATCCATACCCACTCATCATCATTCTCTGGCCCTTATCCCAAATTATTTGGGGTCAGCGCAGCATGTCTTCTTCTTCCATGCTTCTTTCTCTATTACTTGTCATTTCATCAGACACCTCCTTTGGCACCATATCATCCTTTACACAGTCCATCCATCATTTCTGATTTATATCCCTGTATATAAAATCGACCAACCTGCACTGAGCAAAGTTGATTACCCTGAAAGCTTTAAATCTCTTGAATCGGAACAGCATCGTCTTACTCAATACATAAAATGAACACATCCAACCCTTACATATATAACTACCTAGTCTACCTACACCCGGCACATAACAGCAACATTAACTATCCACGAGAACTAAGGCCCGCAGATGACCACACACGCAAGGCCTGCCATCTGACATCAACGGCCTAACACCTCAAATTGCAGTCATTAGGATTAGCAACGCAAACACGGACGGTTATCCGGTAGCTCGTAATGAAATGGTGCTCAGATCCGGCTGTAAACAGACAGTCTCAAACGGGGATAAGCAGACTTGTAGGTGGATGGAGAAAGATGGCGTTGTGTAGATGATGTGCATTTGGTAATTAGTGGTTAAGCTCTTTGAGGAACTTGTGATGTTTAGATCAAGATCTGGATAGTGTCTGTAATCCTTGAAGGGTTAGACAGAGGTGTACCTAGTAGTACACCCATATAAGGTGTATCATAATAAATGCAAGACCTCTGGTGTCTCAGACCATGAAACTGAACAACTTTAGTTCTACGATTTCTTGAAAACTATAGGAATTGGCGCGATCTGCCGATCAACATTTTTGTGGAAAAATAAAAATAAAGTTATGAATTTCCAGAAGTCACCGAACAAAAATTGTTCAGTTTCATGGTCTGAGTCAGCACACGAGAGGTCTTGCATTTATTATGTTACTCCTTGTATAACTAGTTTTATTTAAGTCCCATGTTAATAGGTGTCGAGCTCATTACTGTAAACAGGACACAAATCCAGGTCATTTGCTACTGAGAAATTTCTGCTGGAACGACCCAATAACACTTTGCCTAGCCTAGGAATCGAAGCCGAGATTAGGAGTATAAGGATGGGTATTATCGCTTGTTAATACATTACCCCAATTGAGTAGCACACTTCTCAATTGCAATCCGAAGGATTTTGAAAGATTTTCGTAGTAGATCATATCAAAAAGTATTCTAATGCACTCTGTTACGAAACTAATGCTTCATAAGTTTCCATGCATAGAAATTTCTTGCAAAAAGTAAACGGTTAAGTTGCATAGCTGCATGAAGTTGATCCTATGGATATGAGCTGGCAGGAAAGTCCATGGATACTCTTTTAAAAGCATATAAATCTTGGTAATGTAAAAGTTTAAGATAAGAAAGTTGATGTTTAAGATGGAGAATATGTGCATTAGAACAATTTGAGAGTGTAGAGGTGGCCGGAGCGGAGAGTAATCTGGGAGAGAGCAAAAATTAAAACGAAGGCAAAATATTTATTTGTTCAATGAAAGCGTAATGGATGGAGGGGGGAGGAAGACTAAGGAAACGATGGATGGATTGTGTGAGGAATGATATGAAAGATAAAGGAGTAAATGATAGCGTGACGGTTAACAGGGGAGAATGGAAGAAAAAAACGTGTTGATCCGACCCTAAGGAACATAGGATAAGGGCGAGGAAGATGATGATGCGAGGCATGATTATGATGATGAGGCGTTCAAAACTATGCGGTCTTAAAGCTAGCTTGGTCCATTTTCCAAGTGACTTCTTTTGGATGGATAGTTTCATACAATTTTTTTCTCCGGTGCCGATTGATGTAGTGATGCTTGATGCCCATGTCCAGCAGTGGACGCATTTCCGTTAAAATGATGATGCAGATGATATTGTTGATGTTTCTTTAAAGAACCAGATAGAATTAAGGGTTTATAAGGATTCGGGTTCAAATCTCGCCAAGCTTTGATTTGATTTACAAGGTCTTGGATAAAGGAGGTGTGTAATGGTATAACATTAAAAATACAATGCAATACTTGGAGACTGAATTTAATATTCTGTTATAGTGCCTTGAAGATTACCTTTATTTGGAAAGGATAATTTGTTTTTTGTATCAAAGAGACAAATATTTTATTCTATTTATTTTTTACTTTCTTCTCACAGAGTTTCGGACGTTTTCCCAGAAACGTATTATATGCTGATAATGCTGTTAATGCTATGTCTATGTCCGTGAAAATGACTTGATAATATTTATTTTCGAACTGAAATCCATCAAGATCACCTCAAAAATGTATACGCGTTTAGAAAACACGGTTGCCAAAACATATTTTATCTTTCAATCTCTGGATACACCAATCCATATCAGTCCGAAGTGTCCACTTCTGAAATGTTCAGACATAATTAAATACTTGGCAGTTACACGGTTTGCCTTGATTTTATCTGTCTGGAGATCCATGCCAAATTACGACAGGAAGAAAAAAATATGATGACTCAAAACTTGGACCTCAAGATTTCTACCTGATGACCAATAAAACCTCAAGATTTTACCAAAGAGTCGTAATAACGACGTAAAACAGATATTTCTAACAATTCTCAGAAAATCCAATACTAAAGTACAGAAAACGAACCTTTTATTAGATATAGATGATACTCGTCTATAGGTAAACGATATATTGGTAGCAAGCCCCAATGGACAAACAGACAGAGTAAACTTTCAACACCAATCGTTTGATAGAAATCCGGAATCAAACGGCAGCTAGACAATCGAGATCCTCAATCAAACGGC
Source organism: Eugnorisma glareosa (assembly GCA_947578425.1). Classification (NCBI taxonomy): domain Eukaryota; kingdom Metazoa; phylum Arthropoda; class Insecta; order Lepidoptera; family Noctuidae; genus Eugnorisma; species Eugnorisma glareosa. Next base: position 6,012,715 of record OX387981.1, read on the forward strand.
TAGAGGGAGACGGCGTTGCCGATTCCATAGGTGTGAGCGAGACAGGCGACGTTTACTCAGCACGGCCTCGTATACCGGTGCTAATGATACGGGAGGGGTTCTAATTGCGTGTGAACAAACAAACGATGTGATAATACCTACTTTGTAGTACGTTTAAAGCTGCTTAAAACTCTTTTAGTGACACTCATTCAATAACGCTCGTTTCTCATACAATAGTGATGGGATTAGCAAGTTCTACAAATCTGGTATTATAAAATATTTGAGCAGTGACGTCATCATAAACGCTACTTCCACTATTTATCTTTCGAACAGATATTCGTGACCAAAAACGGAGGATGCGATGAAAAAAAAAAGGCAAAGACCCTCGTTCCAAGAAGTGGTCTTGTTAGTATCACCATTTATTACACCACGGGTACCAATGCAACAATATTAAATGGTACGAAATTGAAAAGTCAATTATTTGGTTATCATTATAAAAGGTATCTGAATTTTTAATAAGAATTTATTAATTATTACACGGCCATAAAACAACCGTTGGTCTGAATTGGATGTCCGTTCGGATAATATAAAAAATGTCCTTCTGGTGTCGCCAATTTATATTTATCATCAATAAAATATTATTGTTATGGCGTAACAGTCTAATATGGTAAAAATTTAGTGGTCTTGTCAATGAAATCCTCGCATCCGGTATCGGAGTTACCAAAAATACTGGGCATTCATAAAGGAAATAAAAAATTAGTCCGATCGGTCAACGTCATTGGTCAATGAATCAGCTTGTATTTCAATGGAGCATGTTATTGTGACAAGTTCTTAAATAATTACTAATTACACAGCACAAGTCAGTGATGACAGGTTGACAGGTGGTTCTCAACTCAGAAACTCACGTATTTTCGGTATCGGATCACTGACGGCGATTACTGCTGTCTTCATTCGTACATGTAATTAGGTACCGAGAATTTACCGATACCACATTTCGGTACCCAATTAACATAAGAGATAAACACCACTTGTTCGAAGCATTTTAATTTCATAACGAGAAATAGCTCGTGTTATTTACGTTTCGTTTTATTTTTAAATACTTGTTACACGATTTGATATAAAATCGATTTCGTGATCAGATAAATTTGAATCGGAATCGTATTCATTTTTATGAGACTTCTCTTACGGACTATCTTTTTATCTTTGATTTGAATTACGTCTAATATTTTAGATAGTAATGGCCATTGATGATATGCGTTAATGTTTTATTTTAATTTAGCGTGTGTGTATGATTTGTGACTGTGGCTTTCCGACTAAAATCTACAGTTTTCGATGAAAATGGAATAAATGGACTTATATAATCTGTATTGACTTTCCACGATGCACTAGATAATGACGCCTACATGTTGTGATAAGCAAAGTTATCAGTTTCAATGGATTTGTGTTGAGGTGTAAAACTAGATAACTCCCTATTTGTTATAGCATCGATCACTGCCGTCTAGGGATTAAGATATTGAGATTTAAAGATTAGTCCTACAATATAACTCAAGAAAATAATAATAAATATCCACCTTGCACCAGGTAGCGAGTATTACCGATTGCGCCTAAAGATTAAAAATGAATTACAAGCAAATGATTTTATTTTCAATCTGATAGCCGTTATGACATGTTAGATTATGATCGAAAGATCATAATCGTTTTGAAATTCATGTGAAAATCGATATTCTAGAATCTGGTATCGGTGTCTGGTATCTATTTTGATGATGCCCTTCACTTACAGTAGCAAAGTTAAATATATTTTGTGATTCACTAATGACAAAAACTTGTTGATGATGGAGATTGATTTACTTGTAGCTGACAAAATGTCGATGATTTATTATGTTTATGATTGATAGTTTTTATTTTGACTCCTTGGCTTTTGTTTTTAGCTAAATTAATGTCAAATTCCTTTTCATCTTTCAAACTTTTTGCTTTTGATTTTAATTCGGTTGTTCTTTTGACCTATTTCTCAGTCGGTTTTACTTTTTAAGATATTTTTACACCATGTAGCTTTGCAGTTTCGTCCTATATAGTTCAGAGTCTGTCTTAAAGGTCCTGAGATCCTTGATTTGGTAACAGATCTGCTGTTCAATTAATTGGGTGCCTAACGAGTTAGATCCTACTCCTCGATATGGTAGGTCGACAACCTGATTTACTTACTGGAGCTCTGATTAAATACGGTTTGAAATCGAGCTCAGGAGTCAGGACATCAGATATATTTTTGGGATGACTAATACAAATGCAATGTTTTAAGAATCTTTTGTTGCTCAAATGTTGTTGTCAAGGGGGTTGTATTTGTTGTTGATAAATATTTGGGAGCTGAGATTTAACAATGCACCAGAAGCTTCTTGTACAGCTTTAACTGATGTATTGTCAAACGACACTGACCTTGTCTTGTCTTGATGGTCGACAGTCTTAAGTTTTTTGTCTTTAGATTACACATCAACGTCTTCTTCTTCTTCGTGTACTTGGCACGATGTTATTTAAATTTTGTTGACACAAATCTTCATTTTCATGACGTCGTCTGTGGAAGAACAGAGTTCACTTTGACTACATCTTTTGGGGCGCATATAGGTTTTAAAAGTAACTCCATGATATGTTAATTTGAGTTGTCGGTGGTTTCAACGGTAAGAAAATTTTATAAACCGCTGTACCTTGTAGTTTTAGTACAAGAAGGCTTTACATTTCCATTATAACCCTTAACAGCCATACTAACTAGCTATTAAAGGTTCCCCATAAAACAAAGTAGACTACACCTATTGAATATTAAATACCATAAATAATTCCCTGTATTAATTGTCGAGAAAATCGAAACTCCGACCTTATTTTAATGTCTTGGTAGGTAGTCCTGGTACCTACATGTGTAGCAAAGGTGCTTAATTTTTTTGCTATGTACAGTGTACACAAATGTCATTTGATAGTAGTAATTAAAAGTGACTCTTAAAAGCCCTTAATTGCATATTATCTAACATACAGACACGGCATGTGTCTGAAAAAGTTAAAAAGTTAAAAAAAAAGAAAACATGTTGACAGTTAAGGTGCCGCCGTCGCATGTCACAAACTTTTTCCTTTAGCTTGTTGTTCTTTTTTTTTAAATTATCGGACAGTTTCAATGGCATTATAAAACTTATTACAATTTTAAATTATGTACACAACCTTTTTTAAAACCGAAAATGATGTTTACAAGCTACTATGCGAATGCATTTTTTTTTGCGCTCCATCTATCGGCAATTACACAAGTACAACATTCCGAAAACCGATTTGCCGTTGACATATTTGTGGAAATTAATTCTGTCATACAAAAATGGAACTTCTCCCTATTAATTAATCAACAGGGTACTTAAAAATAAACGTTACATATATCAGTAGTATGTCAGACGTAATTAATAAAGGGTGGTTGTGTATTGAACTATTTTTTTTCTCGAGTCATCGAACCTACCCCTTATGGCTGGCTGTATAATACGGTGACCATCAATTACCTGCCTTTAAAGGGCCTTAATTGCTTTTATCATTGCATCTAGATGTCGCTCCCGAGACGAATGTCAAACGAACCTGAATCATTTCGTTGTTTTTATCTTTTTCTTCAAAGTAATGTTTATTGATATTGTGAAATAGTTTCAATGGGACTGTATTATTTTTTTTTTCGCTGGAAATGCGATGTTTCTAACGAAGTTGGTGTTGCCTGTAATGGCGGTATTAAGTGTCGTAAAATATAGTGTATAACGTCTCCGGTGATGGGTTTTCTCGGTGCGTGAGCGGAACTCTAAACGGGTTTTAGGTGAAGTCCTATTATAAACTAGTTTAGTATTCTATTACGATTTCATTTAATAACGCCAATTGTTTTTTTAAGACTTCAATCTGTCTTTGATTATGGATTGAACGTGGTACTTAGAGGTTTCAATATGTTGACGGCTATTTTTGATTGCTTCAAGATTTAAATGAGTAGTACAGGTTTCCATGTAACGATTCAAAAACTGTATTGAATGATAATGACACATATTACCAACTAAATACGTGTAAACGAGCCTAAACAACAATTCATAATCAACAATTTCATATCAATAATTAAACTTGTTTTGACACTTATTTGACATGTCCCAAAAACAGGTTTGTAACAAGAATTTAATCAACACTTTGGGTCTTATAAAAAGTTCGAACGTTCGTCCAAACTGAAGTCGGGAGTTAGGGTTGCCAATGTACGCCTGAAATGCGGGGGAATTTTAAAAACTCCGAAATTTCCAGAAGTGAGAAAACTGAAACCACTGTGTGTAAATTAAAATGGTTATTTAAGAAATCAAATGATTATTTAAATATTAAATTCAGTAAAATAAATAATACTGCACACTTCAAAGACAAGAAAAGTCCGTTCTTTTTTCAAAGTCCGAAGTTTTCTCCAACAGTTCGTTTTTGTTTTTTTTTCACACATTTAGGAACCCTAGTCAGGGTTGGCACGCCTAAGTAATTGATATGAGGGAAATTCTTTGTAGGGTCAGTCATAATTGGCTGCCCCGGGCAAGACGGCTCATCGGACGTTTTAAGTGTAAGGTTGTCAAACACGCTTAAACATATCTTTTTTAATTTATAACAAGAAGTAATAAGGTAGTTAAAAAAAATATATGTGATAATTTTTCTGTCTCAAGTTTCGACTAGCGTGTGGACTACTACTAATATACTGCAACTAATATACTTCCAATTATCTTTAAATATTGACTATATTTAGAGATAATTGGAAGTATATTAGTTGCAGTAATTAATATAGTGCTGATTAGTGTTTATTAATACACTGCCATTACATAAATTAGGGAGTCAATTAATATTAATAATGGCACTTAATGTCGTGTCCTGCGTGTCCTATTGTTTGTTCACTACAGGAAAGATGGACGCTATCGAAAGCGCCAAACAAGCAGCTCAATGCTAAGAAGAAGGATAATGTTAATTGGAATTTAAATAATTGAACATAAATAACAGAAGAAACAAAAATATATCGCGTTCAGCCCTAAAAATCAGTTCCCTTACCTATCATCATTCTCCTGACCTTATCCCAATTTACTTGCGGTCGGCGCAGCATGTCTTCTTCTTCCATACTTCTCTATTACTCGACATCTCAGCAGTCACCTCCTTTCTAGCCATATCATCCTTCTCACAGTCCATCCATCGTTTCTTTGGTCTTCCTCTACTGTTATAGTCATCTACATTCATACTCAGCATTTTCCTCAATACGTTTTCTTCATTCCTTCGCATCACATCTCCATACCACGATAACGCGGCGCCACTTTCAGACTTCCTCTTATGAACTCATTTCTTATTTTATCCATTCGCGTTACACCAAACATCCCCCTTAGCATTCTCATCTCAGCCACATGCAAATGCCTTTCATTTATCCCATCCATTAGTTCCCTTATCCATTAACCAATAATTCTTTCACCTACAATATTGTTTTATATTCTCTCAGTTGCCTTGACAACCATAACTACCGCAAGCCATCCGGTGTCCGAGACTACAACCGGTTACATCGTACTCTCAACCTTAGTTTTACGAACATAAGGGTGGTCAACCGTAAACTTTGTACAGAAATCGTAAGATTCATCGGTTGTCAGTGTGTTATCTTCACACTTAGTGACCCCCATTTCTTGAACACCGTTTATAATATGTTCGTCACTTATTAATTTTGTTTAGTGGGTCAACTGAGGTTTTGTATGTGGGCTTTAATTGATAAACTGCACTGTCTTCTGTTCCAATATGCCTTCTTTCTTCTTTTTTAAGGACCCTACTACCAAGACTCCACTGTCCGTCTGTCTGTCTCTCTGTCACCAGGCTGTATCTCACGCTTGCCACTTGCTCGCACTTGGCCGATTTTTTTATTTATTTATCGTGTTGTAGTGCCTAACTTGGTTCAGTTTTTATGCCGCCCATGGGCCTCTGACTTTGCTTTATAATATGCCTTTACGCCTTGAATGAGTACAGTTGTCATATTGTTGGTCAGAGGTGTCTGCTAGTTGTCCTATCAGGAAGGATTCTCCAAGTTCCGATCAAATAATGGGTCACCCCATCAGATGTCGAACAACGGTCTCCTCCAGCCTCGGTGGTAGATCGTTGTATTGTACTGTCTCGTTGCCAAGCGCGACTGTTGTCTTGGTCCTGAGTTCGATTCCCGGGTCGGGCGAAGTGTTATTGGTTTTTCCCATCAGGAATTTCTCAATAGTAGCCACGGGGATTTGTGCCCGGTTGATGGCAATAGGCTCGCCCCCTATTATATGAAACTTAAACATAACTGGCGGAATGTGTAGTATTTAAATACACCTCTGCCTAACCCTTCGGGATTACAAGCGTGAAGATGTTATGATTGGAGTATGGGTCGGGACATCTTCTCTTTCGCTAGCCTCGCCTTAAGACGTGGTGAAAAGATTGACCATCAGCATGATGCGAGGTGAATCGACGTATATACAAATATTGTCACCACGTTCCAGGATGACCACTAACTACATCTTGGACATCATATTACTCATCTGTCAACTGTCCACTTATCTGTGTCTACTGTACCGTACTAGACAGATCTATTATTTCCATATAACTCTGAATGTTATTCAAAACATGTAGTTTTTATTAAAATACCTGAACAAAAGCTACGCGCAAAGTATTTGCCGAAAATATTTTAACTGAGGCATTCTTGGTAAATGCCGATGGCGGACAACGAGGACCCATTTATTGCCTAAATAATATTAGTCTATAATTGAATATCATATCGGACATTTTATTTTGTGTGTATGTAAAGCATTTTTCAATGAGCCGCGTTTTTATGGTGCCCATGGGCCTCTGACTTGGCTTTACATACCGTCGAGAAATATCTCTCAGGCATGCTGGTTTCCTTACGATGTCTTCCTTCACCGAAGCAAGTGATAATTCCACAAATGCAATGCTAATTAAATGGATACAGATAATTCACTCACTCAAAGACAAAGATGAAACGTCTGATTCCTTTTCTTTGGCTTTAAATGTTGATTTGAGGATCATGTTTTGTTACTGAAACAATTATTAGAGGTAGATAGATTTTTTTGGTTTTTTATTTAGTACAGCCCAGTCTGCTCTTTGACTTTGGGTGTCCTAAGTTTTTTTGCTGCTGAAATCTAGATAGATCTTTGATCATCATCGTCTTCCGGCCCTGTAAGTAACATGGAACTATGTTACTTGGGGTCGGCGCAACACGTTTTTTTCTTCCATCCCCCTCTATCAACCGTCACGCTATCTTTTACTCCTTTTTTTACCCGACTGCGCCTGAAGGAGGGTTATGTTTTTCGAGAGTATGTATGTATGTATGTATGTATGTATAATTGTTTGGCACGCTCTGTAGGCTGAACGGCTCGATGGATTTTAGCTTGAGAGGTGTCGTTAGTATACGTATTTACTGTGAGAGTGACACTGGGTATATCAAAATAAAAATTATTCAATAATAAAACAAAAAATAAATTAATTAAAATCGGTAATTTAAACAATTAAAAAAACCGACAGCGTAAAAAAAATAACAGAACATAGCGACTTAACAGTCGAGACCCATTAACATTATATAGACCGGCTTAAATCGTCCCAATAATGGGTCCCGACTGTTTAAGTCGCTATGTTCTATGCTTTTTTATTTTTTTACGCTGTCGTGTTTTTTAATTTTTTAAATTAACGTTTTTTCATATCATTCCTGGTCTTCCTCTCTCTTTCCATCCATCAACATAGATAGGATCTTAGATGAATGTGATTAATCAAAGGATTTTACAGAAATCTTGAAAAAACATAGGAGCCAAATCAATCAGCCTATGTTGTCCCATTGCAGAATAAAAGTGTTCCCTGATTCCACTCAACTCGATCCAAATCCAAAGCTAATACGAAAACATAGGAGTTACTGTTCTACCAACTATCAATAAGGTCCTTCCTATTCAAACCTCCCCATTACTGACCGAGAATGAATGAATGAAATCAATACGTTCACCCCAAAAGCCCCTCAACACTAAACAATCATTCTCTTACGTCAAACAGACAAATAGTTCAACACAAACATGTGTAATCTCACGTAAAAATTACCGGGGAATTGGGGAAATCTATTACCCTTGATTCGGGGTAAACACGTACTAGTGGGGTAAACTGATTCCGACTTATCCAATTACGACCCTCCGTTAACAGACGAACTTATTGGATGGGCAAGTATTCTGGTGATTGAGCGATAATTTGGATGTCGAGTGATGTGTTAGTAACGATAAGATGTGGCTTGTAATCAGGGTATTCGAGATTAGCATTATGTATGCTTAGCGTGAGTCACAGCTATCTCGTCTACCTAGCCTTCTCCTTTGGGTCAGCTTCCAGTCTTACCAGTACCAGTATTTCACATGTAGCGACTGCCTATCTAACCTCCACAACCCAGTTAGTACGGGGTAATACGATGGTAAGACTGGTTCTCAGACTTTCGGATCACTGACTTCCTGTAACGATTGTCAAATATCTACAAAGTCGGCCGAGACCAACGGCTTAACGTGTCACAATCGCAGCTACAAAACCATGAAATAAATACAGACACCAGGGGGTCTAAAATCGCCGCTTTAACAGAATAATACGAATCACGTTAAAAATTTAAAACTCTTTAAAATGGACTTTATGGGTTATGACCACTAAGTCCATTTTAAGAGTTTTAAATTTTTAACGTGATTCATATTATGATTCTGATAAAGCGGCCATTTTAGACCCTCAGCACATCAAGCTATCCGAAACTGTCTAATTCTCCCAATCAACTTTGAACCTTACGCTTTACCGATGAAGTTGAAAATCTATTAAAGTTGTAGTAGCTTGATGTGCTGGCGTCTGTACATCCAATCGAAGGACCTCAAGAACTAAACCCGATATTGACTCCTTGTGCAACCTGTAGGTAACTGCCTCGCCAATTTCAAGTGTTCTTGTTTAACACAAACTCCCTGTTTATAATTCTTTGCTACGCCCTTAAAGAAGGGCTTGATTTGTATAATCAGGTGGGTAATTAAACTAACAGGACCACCATAATAACACAGACATACAACAAGGCGTCGCGAATTGGAAGATCTTTGATCAAATTTCGTCTAACACATCAGCTATTCAAAAATATTGTTATTTTTGTTTAATCACTTTTACCTTAGACCATCGCAAACGCCTCTTCAAGCACCAAAGCAGGAGTATTTCCAGTGTGGGAAAGAGATGACGCTAGTCGACCTGTATAGCTCTGTCTCTTTGCCACACTGGAATTACTCCTGCTTTAAGACTTCATAGTACCCCCGAGGCTTACGTAGCACTGCAAATTTGAGTGACCAAGTGTCGATTACAGATGTCTATCATTCGACATTTGCCCAAGTCTCACACTCCCAGAATACGCCACCAATAATCCAAGGTGTAGTGATTTAAACGGTCTACTGGCTCCTAAACGACGACGAAGAGGATATTATAGCATTCCTATCAATGCAAGCGGAAATACCTCCTGTTTTATTAGGAAAACGTGGGATTCTATCACATGATTGGATCTTTTTAGATATTTTGATTATCGTTTTTGATAGTTTTTATGTTGTTGTTTTTTTCAACACGTTTTTTAATAGATTATGAGAGTGGGGGTTTGTGAGACGGGTTTTACTGAGTTCCTGGATGTAATAGCAATCAATTTTATAGTGTTTCGTATTTTTACAATGACTTTAAGCTTTGTGCCCAATTGATTGTGCAATAGGCTCGCCCTCTATTACATAGAACTTAAACATAACTGGTGAAATGTGGGTGTACTATTAGGTACACCTCTGTCTAACCCTTCGGGGATGGATTACAGGCGTGATGTTTTGTTATGTTTAAGCTAATAGATTTTTGAATTTTCCGTTATTTTAAAGTATGGCTGATATAATTCATTTTGTCTGGGGTATCAGGTGGCCTACCATGACATCCTCCATCAGGAGTAATTCCAGTGTAGGAAAGGGATGGCTCTAGACGATCTGTATAGCTCTGACTCTCCCTCCAGGTATTAAAATAGGGTATTTGTGTAACACCATCTCATAAACTGATTACACCATGCGAATAATTGCTTTTACCTATACTAGTTGACATAAAGAGATTGAAGAAGCACATTCGAATCCCATTATAAACACCTTAATTTATAATTCGTATGTGTCCTCTGCAGAAACCTAAACCTTTTGTTTATTTTGTCGTTCCCAAGCCGCCATCGAACGAGCTACCTCCAAGACTGACCAGTCACAAAAGTCAGGGACGATTGACAATTAAACTTGTGATAAAATCGGTGAGATTACGCTCGAGTCGATCTTTAGGTTAAGCCGCGCTTGCCTAGGTTGGTCTGTGAATGGGTGACCGCCCATTACATACCGAATTTCCTCCGTACCTCGGATAGCACGTTAAGCCGGTGGTCCCGGCTGTCATTTGTATATCCTTGACAGTCGTTACAGATAGTCAGTAGCCCGAAAGTGTGACAACCAGTCTTACCAAGGGGTATCGTATTACCTAGTACAAACTGGGTTGTGGAGATCAGATAGGCAGTCGCTGTCGCATGTAAAATACTGGGATTCAGCTGCATCCGTTAGACTGGATACCAACCCCAAAGACTAGACAGATGATGTTGTAGGGGGAGAAAACTGCAGAAGCCTTTCTAATGTTGCTGGGGATCCGCCATTTCTTCTTCCCAGATAAAACATGAGGAAGTCAGAAATGGCGAAGTTCGTTTCTTTTGTAGACCTGACTTCTCTGTTTCCCGCTCAATTTTATCTAGATCTCTTCAAAGCTCGAGTGATTCGTTTTCTTCTAGGCAAGCGTGCTCCACCCTAGGCCGCGTCATCGATTCACATCAGGCGAGTTGCGGCCAAACGCAAGCCTTTTTATTTAGTATAAAAAAAACCCGGCGAAGTGCGAATTGGACCCGCGCATCAAGGGTTCCATCGTAGTAGGGCGCCCTCTTTAATTTATTTTTATTATTTGTTGTTATAGTGGCAACAGAAATACACATTCTGTGTAAATGTCAACTGTCTACTTATTACGGATCATGAGATACAGCCCGCTGACAGCCAGACGGACAGCGGAGGCTGTCCTTCTGCAAATTGTGACGTTCAAAAGTGCTGATAGCTGATGCTAGCCTCATTTGAATAAATAACTTTTTATTTGCTGATTTAAAAGAGTGTCAATGGAGTTTCTTGCCCGTTCTTTTCCATAGAGATCTACGCTTGGGAATGGGCAACTTTCACAGTGTTTATGCCTTGTGACTGGGACTATAGCTACATTTCATTGTTATCTTTGTTTCGACCATTCAAAAGTGACTGTAACTGGCGTACTTGAAATAAATGCTTTGATTTTGATTATAATGGTATTAAAATGGCGTATAACAGTGTGTTTGTATTTGTTTCAGGAGAAGTCTGGCGAGCATTACCCCGGTAAATTATCGGTGAAGTCGGACCTAAGTCCTGTATTTGGTGAGTACAACTATTTATCTATTTATTTACTATCCAATAGATTCTCCTCATAAAATGACTATGGCAGACGTTTTTTCTGAAGTAGCAAACATTATACGCTCAAACCAATGATAATATGAAAATTGTACCAAAATCAATTTGGATGGCAAAAACGTCTATGTCGCCATACACGCTAGGGTGTACCTGACAAGTTTGCCTGTACAGTTGCAGACTGTACAGGTAAACCGGAGCGTGTATGCTGCAAAACTGTGCAGGTCTCCTCAAGAGGCAGCTCATGCCTACCTGACGGGTGTATAGGCCCTTCATTCTCGACATAGATAGCGATCGCTAAACAACCGAATTCGGTCGCAAAGTCATAACGATGCGGATTTAAGGTCGAAGCCGACACCGGCGGGACGCGTCCACCTTAAATCCGCATCGTTATGACTTTGCGACCGAATTCGGTTGTTTAGCGATCGCTATCTATGTCGAGACTGCAGGTCCTGGTAAACCTCCCAGGTACACCCTAGCGTGTATGGCTACTTATAGGTACAAAATCATTAAGTTAAACATGAGCCTTTCTACGAATGATCATAAGTTCATGATATAGCCTTATTTTTGGCCTAACCAATAGATCTTCGTAGTCAGATTAGTAATCGCAGTATGTTGTTATTAGTAGAAAGATGGACGGTTTCCAGCCACTCGATTAAAACCAAATATCGTAATCATTTTCAAACCAATGAATAACGAGAACTCCTTTCAAAAACTGATGTCATACTCGTAAAGAGTCATCTTTGGTAGTTCTTATAAGACTATTAAAAATATTTCTCTCATTGATAGAAAACTAGTATAGAATCTCACAAGACAATGTTAACACATGGATCTTCATGCGGACATACTCGCGGGTAGGAGCTAGTATACATAAAAAGCCCCCGTAATAAGCAAATTTCAATGTTTCACACCATATCGAGGTACACACAGCGACACATTAAGCTATACATTACCAGTATAACATGGCCTCGCTTTGTATAGATATTCAATACAATGAGAGATCCGCATTAACTGGTTCTGTATAACTTGATTGTTGTTAGGCATATTAAATCGAACACGCCTCTCTAACAACCCAGTGCCTTAACAGTAATCTGTAACATATTTAATTATAAGCTTTATCACCATACAGTTCTAACCCAATAAATCAGAATATCATTAATATTATTAGAATCTTCGTTGACCATGATTTACGATGAGAACCGAAAATTAAAACAAGACGTTTTTTGTCGACATTAGTAGTCACAACACTTTTAGTTTTTGACAGAACCTGATTTTCTTGTCTATTTTTAACGTAAGCCCAACGGCTAAAGCATTTTATAAGCTCGGAAGTTTATATGAATTTAGTTTCAAGAATATTATTAGGCTTCACTATAATAATACGAGTATCAGCCTATTACTGTCCCACTGCTGGGCAAAGGCCTCTTCTCAACAGAGAAAGCACGAGCATTGATCACCACGCTTGCTCAAGACGGGTTGGCGATTTCAGACTTTTATAAGTCCAAGTTTCTTCACGATGTTTTCCTTCACCGATGTGTGATGTCCAAGATAAACTTAGGCTTCACTATAATGGTCTCGTTATTTAAATACAGTAACGGTGAAGAAAATAAACAAAAAGGAAATGAGGAAACTTGGTGATCAATGAGCTTGAGGATCAATTGCCCATCTCGTAAATCTGTCATCTTACTTAAACGAAAGTCAACTTCCGTAGACATCAGTAGTAATAAATTCTAGGTGACATAGCCACCGCCAGAAAATTCCTTGTCTATATGAAGATACGCTTTTGCCCTGAAGTCACAAGCATAGCCCAGCTGTCAAACATTTCATAGGAGATCATACTCAAGTCGCATTCGGTAATATGTACATAAGATTCCTGGCTCCATTTATTTATCCATAAAATGGCGTACAATTTAAACTCAGCCGAAAAGATAACCTAAACCTTTAAGATTAAAACTAAAATTCTCTTTTAACCGTTAAATTATCTTCATTAAACACTTTTTCCTCTATCATGTACCATAAATAAGCCCATATTACACCCAAAACTCTCCCATGTACACGATAATCGATCTTATCCATAAATCGTTACGACTAGTGATGTGAAATTGATTTCGTACCAACTGTAAGGCTGGTATTACGTGGACTTAATGCTGTATCTCGCTTGCGGCCATTAACTCGGAATTATGTATGTTTTATCGCCAGCTTATAATCATCTGTCACTATCGTTACAATATTTTCGTATAATTTCATCTTGCCCCACCTCTGTAGGGATGGGATTTTATCGATAATGATCGATTGATTTGGTATAGTGACCTAATGATGGACGTAAATTAGATTCTGATTTATGTTGATAGTAGTACATTAAATGTGAATAAACAAATTAGTAGTTTAAATTCGGATGTAAACATGAGGCGTGAATGAATAACGAGCCCAACATTATTGGCAAAACCTACGCTTTGTACCTGTCCGTAACATCATGACGGTTTAGCTAACAATTTAATGACACCGCAGATGTATGTCTTTCAACTTGTCTACAAAGATTAATACAGGCACTTCAGAGGACCACACTTCAATTTAAAACTTGTTAACATCCATTGTAACATACAAACATAAAGATGTCTCAACTACTTGACGTACTATATCTTGTCTCTCATCGGAAGATAACGGCACATTACCATCAATCATCCGAGCATAATCTCTGGACAAACTCAGTTTTATCGATAACTTTTCTCACGTGCATATCGACACCCGTCCATCACTAGCCGTACCTCGTTATTTGTTGTTATTAGTGTTGTTTTTTTCGTTATTTTTTTCTTCGGGATGTTTTCGAGAAACCGGTTACAGGGCCTAATCTGATCAACTCGCCACGACCCTGCCGTCGAAGCCAGTAAAAAGAGCATAATGAAATGACTTACAATAAAAAATGTTGAATTGTTATCGTGTTTTTTGAGTTTACTGCCTATTTTTGAGGCCTTAGGTTTTAAGTTTAGTGTTGGGACTTCGATGAAATGAAATTTAGTTTTATTACTATTTCGAAAAACATGTAGATTTATAAAATCTCACGACCAGTCTTATATTTAGTCTAATTTATAGTGACACATAATTAACTGGCGAAATTTAATTAAGTTACACTAATGCAGTTTAACTAATACAGATTTATCTTTGACAGTCGTTACTGGTAGTCAGTTGCCCGAAAGTCTAACAACCAGTCTTTCCAAGGGTATCGTATTACCCAGTACTAACTGGGTTGTGGAGGTCAGATAGGCAGTCGCTCCATGTAAAATACTGGTATTCAGCTGCATCCGGTTAGACTGGACCGCAACATAATTGCAAAAAGGCTAAGCAGACGATGTAGATTTACAAAACATTAGACTGTTCACTTGGTAAGCGATGGGCCAAGGCATTTACTTGCGTAAAATTCAATTATTTAAACGCTACGCCCGCTCAATATTTGTTAACTGGTGCAGAAGGGCATATCAAAGTCTATCCAAGACTGTTTTGACTAAGCCTATCATAAAATAGTAATCCAACTGGTTATGAGATTAGTTCTAATTATATATTTAGTAATATTAAAGGAATCAGCAAATTATCGCAAGAATACAACATGGCTACCCGTTTATGAAGCAATTTAAACACAAAGAACACCTTATAAAAGTGTAATAAATTAGTAAATCGTAATTTATTATCAGAATCACTTTAATTGAGCATAACGGAAAAAACATGGTGTTATCAGGTCTATGCATATTTAATATAAGACAATATTATGCTAAATAAGAAAATAATACTAGATTTAGAAATGAAGTTAATGTACCGATAAATTAGGTTTTGAATTAAAAAGATGACTGACTATTTAGAGATCCGTAAGTCACGAAACAAAACTAAACGTGGAAATAATGATTAGAAGTTCGGCGAAAATTATATTAGAGCCAAAACATATTGTAGTCAATCTGTCAATCATCACTTCATAATTGTTATAAAATTATAGTTTTGTCTCGCTTAGAAATAATTGGCAATTAAATAATGACGCTGTCTGATTGACAGCGTTATCAACTCATCATATTGTTCATTAAGAATAGTTAAATAGTTTAGATTGTCTGTTTGTTTGAAGATTTTGTGCAAAAAGCTGCCTTACATCGAATTCGAAACAGTTTTAAATGTTAGGGACAGATAGAATGACGTATTTTACTACTAAGTGTTGATCAACAATCAACTCAGAATTTTGCAGTCCACTTCTGGACATAGATCTCTTTTAAGATGTAAATTATATCAAAAGAGTAACGTCCCACGGAGTTTCTTGTTCATTATTTTCCGTACAAAAGTATCTATGCGCATAGGCAACTAGAAATTTGAATTAGAAGATAAACCAAAATACACTAAAATGAAACACAAAAAAACCTTGTTTCAAAAACTCAAACCGCCACCACATCCCAACACTATCACCCACAATAATGTCAAAGTTGAGAATAGCAATACGCAGCCAACTATTACATGAAGAATGAACTGCATACCCGACATCCATACCTCGCACGCTGCGCATACGCCGCGCTCTGGCGCTGATTAAATCATCTTCTGCTCAACGTGAGCTAGGCTCATTGCCAGGGTGACGTGCTGAAAAGAATTACAGACTTATTGACGGGTTAATGGGTTGGTAAGCTGTCAAAATAGGCGGGAAAATGGTTACAGTTTCTTATGTAGTTAGCAAGTGTCAATGTAAAATTCAAAACATAGTCAAGTAAATAGAATATCGTACGTTCTTCCGTATTGTGGCGCTAATTTGAATAATTAAAGTCAAACCATAAAAAAATGTAAGGTCTTATTCATCTTCACCCAATTACATTCTTTTCTTTCATTCATCATCATATAAAAGAATTCACCGTAAGAAAAAATAAATATAAAACCTACGGAATCCATAATACTTACAATACAAAGTCATCTTCAAACATACGTTGTCCGAATCTAATTTATAGCTCCAATTCTGATAATAAATTAACCCAAAAATATGCTACAGATATTTAATTAAATGGCAACACCACAGAGGTTCCACTTGCCAGTAAATACGTCACATCCGCTCCAATAAACTCGTGTTCCATATTCAAAACAGGTGGTAACAAGCATGTAGTCTTGTTTGTCAGTCTATCCTCTGGTCTCTCATAAATTGGTCAGTTTAAAGGGTTTCTACAAACAGTTCGGTGTAAGCAAATTATAGGAAATACTTTAATACCTAGTAAAATAGACGATCTTGGTAGTTTGTATTATGTTACGCTTTTTATTGGTCTAACCGTGGCATACTTGGCACTTGCGGACTGGGCGTACCTTAAAGCATTTTCAACTATTAAGATACTACGCAAGTAGTATAGCTAGTGACTGAATTTCCCCTCTGTGATTGCATAAGTTTTTGTCTCTTTTAGAAAAATCAATCACTCGAATAAAAAATAATCACTCACTGTTGCTAAAGAGCAAAAACCTGCAATTACTTTAAAACAAGCAATGATAGAATTTTCCTAAAACTTTCCTATGATAAAAAACATTAAACTGTCTAAGAGAAATTACTTAGCTAGATTTCCATTATTAACAAGAATTTGTGTGATAAACTACTAGGTACTGAAAAATGACGCTCTAATTTTTTTTTTTTTTTTTTTTTTCGTTTTGTAGCCTATGTTACCCGGGCCATAATAACGAATCGATTGACACCTTATTCATAAAAATAGGATGAAAAGTTTAGGCGTTTCGAAGGAACACACGTAAATACAAACAAACATACATACATAGACTGCTAAAATTATAACCCTTCCTTTTGGCTTCGTAATAGTCGGCTAAAAAGAGCCACAATCGGTATCTACGCACAAATAGCAAACTCTAAAAGGAAAAAAAAAACATAATAACACATTCAAAACCTAATAGTTACCAAGCCAGTTTTTCTCCAACTTATCACTACCCTTGATACTCCTATCCTTTTCTCCTCCACCCTCTCACCCACACTCCGTCCCTTTCACACACTCAATTTGCAAGTACCCTCAAAGTCCTCATGTTAGTACCTGTATTTTGTGTCATTATATCCAAGATCTAATTGGAACTTGATATGCGTACACAATTAGAGTCTCGTCGTTTTGGATTAACGAGCTTTTTACACTTGCATCTGGCTTTGGTATCAGGCAAGAACTGAAGCGGAGCCAATGCTTGTAATCTGTACAAGCACTGTAATGAAAATGATGGAAATCGAGTTAGGAAGGACGTAATTGTTGTAATCCGTGCGATTTATCAACCTTATCTTTATATCTATACAAATATATAAAATTGAAATGTCTGTTTGTAATGCTAAAATAACAGCTTTTTACTGATTGCAAACGAAAGTATATACGGTACTTATAACAAAAAATCATTTTTTTCAATTGCTGTCTGTCGGTCTGTTTTTCTGTTTGTTTTAGCAAATTTCCGTAATCGCTGGACCGAATTTGACGGGACTTTTACTGACAAATAGCTGATGTTATAGGGTCTAACATAGGCTACTTTTATTTCAGAAAACTATTAGGGTTCTGTGTACAAAAATTAAAACCTTTGAAATTGCTAACAAAATCCGATTCATAAAGAGAAGTCTTTTTTTAATAATTTCACGCGAACGAAGGTCGCGGGATAGTTAACTGATAAAGAATTAAGTATGACGAAAAGGAGGATTTGGCGAAAAAAATTGATGATCGATCGATCGATATCTTGATAAAACGCAACTGCAGATTTTCCCTTGGCTGCCGTAAGAGGCGATATCAAGTATACATATATATCAACAAATGCACTTGAGGCATAGATAACTACGCACAACAATATCGTCTATGTAGACAAATCACGAATTTATCAGAACACATGAGTCTGACTTTGAGTTCGGTATATCGAAAAGCTTAAATACAGCTGGTTATAAGGTAGTTAAAGCTTTATTTTAATGCTGAAATTCTTATCGTTATAAGCTGCAAAAACATAGCTCGGAGAATGTAGTTCAATTTGATAATACCCCGAATCGCTCTCTCTCTTGCTTTGCACATCAGTGTTGATGATATTAAAACACATTTAGAGTTCCTTAGCTGCGCTACAAAATTATAATTTGTTTCGCCGACACTTCATACTTATTATGACCGTGTTTGTTTCGATATTCAGCAGTTTTTTTATTCTGTATCACACTAACAGTCGCAATTTTTTCTCTTTTGCAAACATACTGGTACAAAGTGTAAGGTTTGCCGTATATGATTCAACAATGCTGCTATGTTCTTTGTAGATATTACTTATTACACCATATTTTGCAGTCAGTTCTGAAAAAACGGTATTTTGATAACCTATATTTAGCAAGCTTGGCACTCAATCAAAATAATTTGATAAAAACAAGGTTGATGCGACCCAATCAACGTAATTTTTGTTTGGCATCACGGATCAAAATGT
Source organism: Eugnorisma glareosa (assembly GCA_947578425.1). NCBI lineage: Eukaryota > Metazoa > Arthropoda > Insecta > Lepidoptera > Noctuidae > Eugnorisma > Eugnorisma glareosa. The sequence goes on from OX387981.1 coordinate 6,031,635, forward strand.
TTGTCAGTTTTTTAACAGAATAAAGATTTAAATATTTTATTATTTTTGAATAAAGATTATCATCATTTTTAATATTTTCCATAATACGAGGCTTCGCTTTGTCATTGATATTTTGTTAAAGCCAATAAATGATATGTCAAAATGGCTTCCATTAACAATCATAATGTATTTATCCATGATTTACTTACCTCCGCTGACCTCACTTGCTGTTATCAGTCCAATATGTCTCGCTCAAAATTATCAGCAACAAAAGACAACGTGTCCTTATTGGAAACATTACTTAATATCATACCATATTTATACTGAACCCGGGACACATTAACACTTGCGTACATTATAAGTAAAACACGTTTTTTTCTGCACCCGTTTTTGTCCAACCAATCCGGTAATTGGTGAGTAGGTAAGGGCCCCAGATGTCATCAATCACTCTGAGGAAAAAGTTCGCTTTTGTTTTAATTATGAATTAAAAAGTGAGTTATTAAATTAAGGTTTTTTTGTGAGGTTGTTGATATGGTTCTGGTACTAGTACAACTTAATATGTAACCAATTATCACATAGCTGGAGTGGGCTGCTCCACATTTTTATTTAAGTATGGAATTATTCCGATAAAGAACCAGTGTACTATGAGTTGGTGTATAAATAGCCACACTTAATGAATCCTAACAAGTTTAGTAAAGCTGCAAGAGTCATCGAGCTACTGAAACTTAAAATAGAGCTTATTCAAGCAAATATTATAGCTTCATTACATAATAAAAAACAAAGTCGCTTCCCGCTGTCTGTCTGTCCCTATGTATGCTAAGATCTTTAAAACTACGCAACAGATTTTGATGCGTTTTTTTTTAATAGATAGAGTGATTCAAGAGGAAGGTTTATATGTATAACATTGCACCCGTGCGAAGCCGCGGCGGGTCCCTAGTATTACATATTGCAGGACTTAATTTTAATAATAGTAATAATTATGATTCCTCTTTTGATAAAACAGTATTTTGACCAAAAAAGTAATATTTGTATTAATCTCTTTTGCTGCCAGCTGAACTGAGAATTAGTGGTATGTATTAAATTAATTTTAAAGCATAATACAATTAATCTGTCGTAAACGAATGATTATTTACATACTTTATGCCGTTTTGAGCTTAATCCCGAAAGCCGACACAAATTCGACCATCTATATGCAGATTCCGATAAAATTGCTACGAGCTAACCACTTGGTGACATGTTTTAGATAAATGAAGCTGAAGATTTGTCCACAGGCCCGGGGGTTTACTGTGACGTCTTAAAGCATGAGTAATTCCAACGTGGGAAAGAGACAGGAAATAATAGGTCGTTTAGCGCCATCTCTTTCCCACATTAGAATTACGTCTGCTTTAAGACGTCATGGTAGGCCACCAGACGGTAGATGATCAACAAATGATGAAAGATGCTATAAGATGGGTGGGCTCAGGTTTCTGATTTATCCTGATGATTTATCTGACTCCCTGTTGTCAAAGAAGATGGAAAGCTAAGACCTTATCTCCTAAATAACGCCGCTCCCAGTCAATCTGCTTACAGCTGAGGTAAACATTACAGCATTGCATATTAATGAAGTAAAAACTAGAATAGGCGCAAAAAATGCATGAAAAATCGCAACAATCATGTGTGAAGTTAAACACATCCTTGAACCAAGTGATTCATATAGCCAACGTCAAAAATGACCACAATTACAGGTCCCTAGTTATGCAAGTTTATTATATTATACGTTGGAGGTAAAATAAATACAGCACCTTATAATTTGTGACCGCAGACCCTCTTATGGGCAGGTAGCCGAGTTTTTTTTACACTAGTCTACGTCCGTGAATCATGGATGGATCTGTATGAGTGTGTGATGGATGAATGGATTCATCATCTGGGTCTTCTGGTGTGTAGGTTTTAGAGTGTAGCTTGGGATTTAAGTGGTATGGAGTTTCTTAGGTAGTATTGGTATATATGGTAAAAGGTAAATTGATATCTGCATGTTCTTTCATTTCGTTATTTGTTTTGATAATCTCATTAATAGTCGTTCCTGCAGCATCAACAGAATCCGAAGAAACCTTGGATCCTTCCATAGGGTTGGATTAAAAAGTATTTACAAGGAGCTAGTGGCCCTTTATCTTGTAACAGATCAGATAGAAATATATAAGACCAGATATCTGCAGCTGCAGTGCTGCTTATACTCTTAATTCCGTTAGTCACCTTAACACTCAACCTGAAACCTGATAGAGAACCATCCTTTGCATTAATATTACCCAAAATTATGCAAACAAATCCTATCTCTCCAATAAAAGTTACACAAAACTGTAACAACTGACGCAAACTTTGTCATTGACGCCAAATCAGCCATGAATAAAATTATAACCAGAGATAAGATTCCTGCGATTATCATGAATGGATATGAACGATAGTTATCATTATTTTCAGAAATCGATTGTTCGATCGGGTCTTTATCGATGCCATTTGCATATACATGGTACGTATCAGTATCGTTGAGATCTTTTTGCGATAAAAACCCAAAAATAAGTGACATTTTAGGTGGCAGTATTGGTATCTGTCCCCACCTTTTTTTTTCATACCCTTGTATTGCCACCTCGTTTGATATGATTTTTCTAGGTCAGGCTTTATTAACTTCCAGTTACTGCGCAGTGATAAGGTGATTTGATTATGCTTCATTATTGTGTCTGTTCGTTTACTATACTTCATCGTCAGCATCATTAGTTTCATGACGGCTTTCAACAAGATGTGTTTAAATTGTGTTCAGCCCTGTATCCTTAGTTATCATCCTTTTCATTCTTAGAAATATTAGACCGCTGTTATGTTCCGAGAACTTAGAAGCTTTCTTAGCAGATGGCTATCAATCAACCTACTAAAAATATTAGCCAGTCAGTTGGGCAGGCCCAGTATGAGCATTTTTTTTTAAAGTGAGAGAACTTAAATTTGAAAAAAAAAAATATGGGCCGTAAAAATACCTTCTAGATATGGAGTTATTGGGGGTGTAAGTTCCAATATTTTCTCAAGTTTTTTTTTAAATGCATGTTTTTAACCCGGCGCCAATGACGTGAAAATAATAACGCGGACTATGACACCGGGTCATGGTGACCCGAAGTTTATCAGAATTTTTCAATATGTTAGGTAATGATAACACCTTATTTTAATGATTCATGTATTAGTTTGTATTATTGTTTACTGGGTAAAATAACAAAAATGCCAATATATTCATAGAATCAACTTTTATTAACTTTTTTCAGAACACATGCAAAATCATGTTTGAAAACACAATTTGAGTAATTATTTAAATTTTCTTATAGAAAACTCACTAAAATAACAAAACAACATTTTTATTTACTAATATAAAGATCACGCACTTAGGAACTTCAATTATATAATCAGTCTTCAGTTTCCTCATTCCATGGAACTGCTACAATTTTCGCAGTATATGATGTCATCATCATCGGCCTAGCCTTTTCCCAACTATGTTAGGGTCGGCTTCCAGTCTAACCGGATGCAGCTGAATACCAGTATTTTACATGGAGCGACTGCCTATCTAACCTTCACAACACAACCCAGGTAGTACTAGGTAATACGATACCACTTGATAAGACTGGTTGTCAGACTTTTTGGGCCACTGACTACCTGTTACGACTGTCAAAGATCTATAATTGACAGCCGGGATCAACGGCTTAACGTGATTTCCGAGGCATGGAGGAAACTCGGTATGTAATGGGCGGTCACCCATCCACAGACCAACCTAGGCAAGCGCGGCTTAACCTAAAGATCGACCTGAGCGGCTGATAATATTTTTCCACGAGCTCCTCGCTCCTCCTCTTTCGCAGTATGGGATGTAATGATCAAAATATATCTGGTAAGCATTGCAAGTGCGGGTAGTTTTCTTATCTTTCCTTACACCTGACATCTCCTACGAGCTCCAGGAACCTTCCGGGGAGGTTCTTCAGGGTGTGCCCCCGCGAAATCTGCGATTCTTTTGCGCAATTGCCGAGGCAAATTCACACGGGTTCTTCGTTCCTGCAAATGGTCCTGAATGAGGCTAAGTCCTCTAAGATCTCTAATATTCTTTCAGAGCGGTTTGTGAAAGAGCGGTTTTTTCGTTTTTGCTTTCAGGAATTTGGCAAATATGCCAAATTCCTGAAAGCAAAAACGAAAAATGATCAATAAACACAAAAAATACAAAACAAAATATGTCACGAAAACAGTACGACATTGATGACGTTGGGTCATATTTACCCGTTTTTGCTTGACGCACGTGTATCTCCCTGCACTGGTGGTGAAGCACTGAATTCACTAGCGGTGTGGGTGTAGGAGTACTGCATCTCCAGCTACTATAACGTTCAAAACCACAAAGCACGTAAACTACAAAATATGGCCGTTTGAAATCACCTCGGGTCAATATGACCCAGCGTCATTGGCGCCGGGTTAATATAACTTTAAATACTCCTTGACCCCTATACTGTTCAATGCATCTACCAGATTTACACCCCCTAAAAAACATTATATTTTGCGTAGAGTTACTTAGTTTGATGTACAGAATGCTTAGTTGACGGCATCCTGAAGGGGGGCCGTTTAATACAACTTGCACACTTGAACTTGCTTACGTACTACTACTACTCAGCTTTATACACAATGTGTAACAGGACCCTTCACGAAGTCGTCATGCAAGCTTTATGAACATCAAACTAAGTAACTTTACGCAAAAATTATTGCTGGGCAACGACTTTTTTTTGGGATGAAAATTCACGTTTTACGGTAGGACTCAATGTAACGTACTCAAAACATTGTGCTGATGGATGGATTGAATAGTAACGGGGGACGTGGACACCTCCAAAAGTAAAATATTACATTACAAATAGGAATAAAAAAAAAAGTGAAAAAGTTTTAACTTTGACCCCCAATATCTCCGTAACTAGAAGGTTCCCAGGTATGGTCTAGAACTAAAAAATGATCGCAATGACGAGGAGAACAAGTACCTTTCGGCTTCGTTATGGGTTGTTACACCCTTTATAGAGAACATATCCTACTGTCTAGTCTTCAGATAAAAACTAAAATCTAAAAAAGCAGGAGCTTTAAACCCCAATACTTTCACAAACATGAAAAAAAAAAACATGTTTATTCTGTGTACTGAAGTCGTTACTACACATTACACGGCCATGCATCCGACTGACAATATTTGTATAGGCCGGACCCACCGCGGTACCACGGGATTCCAGGAAACATGCTCACTCACTTTATATAATCAGGATGAGGTTATGAGAGACGTATTCTATTTTATTTCTCGAATTTCGATAGTCGATCGTGTAAATCAAGATTTTTTTGTGGCAGACTAATTGAGGTATAATTTATTACATTTGAGTCGTTTTTTCATTTTCTGTTTTGCATTTTTTGAGGTGTCGTTTTGATAATATATCTAGAGGTTTCTTATTGGTGTTGGTAACATTTAAATCTATACTAATATTATAAAGAGGTAACATTTGTAAGTTTGTATGTAGAGGGTAATCTCTGGATCTACTGAACCGATTTTGAACAATTCTTTCACTAATAGGAAGCTACATTATCCCGGAGTGCCACAGGCTATATTTACAACGTGCCCGTGGGATAATTTCCGGCCAAAACGCGAGCGAAGCCGCGGGCTACAGCTAGTCAATCAATAAACAATATCGTTATCTGCTTTGCTTACCACAATCAAAAGTGATGTAATTTAATAATTCTCACTTTAGGAAATCCCTTGAATTAGGTTTACCTAGCCTCATTTTACAACCAAATAATTTCCCAAATATCAACCTGTAAATGTATCCGGTATTTATTTAACACCTAATACCGCCATTGTAACCATAGAATTAGCAATATTGTTAGACAGTTGTTTAAATTTTTGTGTACAGACACCAGCCAGCACATCAAATTACCCAAAACTGACAATTTTTTCCAATCAACCTTGAACCGGAATCTTTAGTCATAAAGTTGAAAATCTATGAAAGAAATTTGTCAGATGGTAGTAGCTTGATGTGCTGACGTCTGTACTATAAAGTAATATTCCTTATATTTTATTACTTAACATTAAACCATTATCAAATACCACTGCAATATTCGGAAAACCATATTCAAAACGATATGATTGATTATCATAATTATCCAAATAAAATAAATACCAAATCAGTCTTTATCAGCTAGATAACACCTCCTTTTAATTAAAAAAACAACGTAATTTTAAACTTGATTGACATTTGTTTAATTGGGAAGCCATATTGGGTTTTAACCGACTTGTAAAAAGGAAGGACTTGTTTAATGATCAGTTTGTGAGTAATGCACCGGTTCGTAGCAACAGTCAGTTTTTGTTTTTTTGTTTTGTTTTTTTTTTTTTTAATGGATGCTAAGTTTAAGTTTATCTTCTGAGACAGAATAGCTACAATTATCAAGTTGTTGAAACTATACAATTGGAAGAAGCGTAAACAGATGAAAGAAATTACACATTGGTAGGTATTCACAATAAATAAATAGACAGGTAACACACAAATCTTCTCATATCAAATAAAAATTCTTTATTTCAAGAAGTACCCAGTTACAGGCACTTTTGAACAGTGCTTCCTCATAGTCAATTTTTTTAGTCCAACTCGTTTGACCACGAGGAATTGTTTCCTCGTGGTCAAACTTCATTGACAGTGCATCTTTGCAGCACACTGTATGCATGTAGTTTTTATAGGTACAGTCATAGACAGATAAAAATAATCTAATGACAAACGTCAAGTGCGGCGAAGTACGCAAAATTGTTTTCCTCATTTGAACAAAGACAACAATATAATGAAGCTGCAGTCCTAGTCGCAAGGCATAAAAACTGAAAGTACTGTAGTTGTCCATTCGTAGATCTCTAAGGAGAAAAACGGGCAAGGAACTCAGCTTTTCAATAAACATACTTACAAGATAATCATCAATATCATCGGTACCATATTACTCATTCCTACCAAATTAACACAAGAACAGAAAAACTCACAAATGAACACTCTCAAAAGATGATGTAAAAAAATCAGTAAAACAAGCAAGTGCAAACTATTACTGGCGCAAGTAACTATCCTACCACTCGCGCCAGTACGCCACTCATCAAAATAATTCCCTTACTAACTAAATTGCCTACAAATTGAAAAGGCGTGGGCTGCCCTTATTCTGTGAATACAGCTTTATTATATTATGAGTGTGTGTGTGAGTTTATAGTGAGGTGAGATGCGAATGAGATGTTTGTGGTTACCATTTGCGTTTTATTTTTTTAAGATTAATTATAGTAGTGTGTTTGTGTGTGTTTATACGCTGCTTATCATTCTCTGGTAAGTCCCTTAGTCGCCACTTACGACATCCACGGGAAGATATGGGATGGTGCTAAATTTTACGTCCGACACTATACAGTACTACAAACAATAAAATTCTACAAACAATGAAACACATGATATTGAGTCCTGCGTGCCCTGAAAACTACAGGAATTGGACTCTAGTGACAGCGCCAAACTTTGTAGCTCTAAGTTCTGGACTGACTTATTTCGGTTAAACTTAGTTCGGTTCGGCTTTCTTGCCTACCGAACCAAATGGCCGACTCGTACATGAAAAGTGTGTAACATCTCTATCATGTCCGATATTAAATGTGTTACGCTCTTCAACACACTGTGCTCAGGACATGGTCGAATTTAAGTTAACTAGCTTATGTTCACGGCTTCTCCCGCACCGAGTTCGATAATTGTCCCACAGTATCGTACTACTGGGATAAAAAGTAAAGTATGTGTTAATGCAGATTATAAACTAACTGTGTGCTAAATTTCATTCAAATCCGTTCAGTAGTTTTTGCGTAAAAGAGTAACAAACATCAATCCGTCCTCACAAACTTTCATGTATTTATAACTAGCGACTCGTCACTCGCCCCGGCTTCGCACGGGTGCAATGTCACACATATAAACCTTCCTCTTGAATCACTCTATCTATTAAAAAAAACCGCATCAAAATCCGTTGTGCAGTTTTAAAGATCTAAGCATACATAGGGACAGACAGCGGGAAGCGACTTTGTTTTATACTATGTAGTGATATTAGCAGGATTTGCAATATATCTTCCAATATATCCTTATATTGGAAGTTTCAGAGCAATTTAATGAGTTTCTATATTATTGGATAGTTAATGGTTTTGAGTCTGTCTTCTGCAGTTAAACAGCAGTTATCTTTGTGCTTTCTGGCAAATTGAAAACAGAATTAGATTTTTATAGGCTGATTGATCAGGATCACTTATTGTCCCTCTGATCCGCCTTGGTATACCCGGTTCTATCAGGTTATTTCAAGGTGTCTATAGAACAGGGTGCATGCCCTAGTTGTGATCAATGGCTTCTCTGTAGAAGAAGATGGCCCTTACCACGCAGTGGTACCAGCCGGTATTATTAAAGCAAAGGCCTCCTAGAAAATTTACTTGATTGAACCAAAACAAAAGTATATCTTTAGAATTCCGTCTCTATGGCAAAACAATCTGACACTTAAGTACTTATGAGAAAGTTTAGTACAGAAATTGATTTTTAAGCTGGACATTAATACCTTTATAACCATAAAAAGACAATCTTATCTATTGTCATAAAATCCTAAAAAAGGTTCACAAGGCACAACTTCGCACCTAAAGTGTTAAAACTTTGATATATCCGAATACGGACACGGAACAATGAAGTACAGTCAGTGAAAATATTATATACACAATAAAAGTAATAACATTTTGATTGCCCACATAATTGTTTTAGTATGGTGGATTGTAAACAGTGTAGTGTTAGAATCATGCTCGTCGGCCATTATGAAATTCTTTGAATTTTATTTAGTTATGTTGTTCGAACGAAATTCTATTTTAATTCCACTTGGTTTTGAAATGAGAATGTTTCGCAGTTTCTTGGACATTTAGATTTAGGCCCAAGTGTTGAATTATTTTATGTATTTGATCGAAAATTGTTTGCACTTCACTACATAGTATAAAACAAAGTCACTTCCCGCTGTCTGTCCCTATGTATGCTTAGATCTTTAAAACTACGCAATGGATTTTGATGCAGTTTTTTTTAATAGTTAGAGTGATTCAAGATGACCCGTGCGAAGACGGGGCGCGTCGCTAGTTACTAATAAAGTAATACTTGACCAGAACGCAGAATAAACTTGTTTCATAAACCCTTTTTCACCATCGTTATAGACCTAAAGATGCTTAAATAACAGAGCTCTGTTGGATGAAAAACCAACGTTTCACATAGCGCTGAAAGTTTTTTTTTTTTAATCGAATCTATTTATTTTTCTTTTGACTCTAAAGCGCTGAAAGTAATTTATTATTTATTTATTTATTCAACTTTTTTTTTTTTTTAATTGAAAGTCAAAACTATTCTTTTTCTTTTGACTCTCCAATTACTCGAAGATTGCCATGAATTAAAAAAAAATCCATAGTGCGAATTCAGTATGGTATTTATTTAGTTATCAGCCCGTGTAAATCAAGCTATTTCTAATCTAGTTTCTTTCAACAAAAAACGTATATTTGGGGATCAAATCAAGCTCCAATCGAGTACAGCACCGTCACTAGACGTCTGCAAGCACAATTACGTTAGTAAATTACTTCTCGTCGCGGTGTAATTTGTTCGTCTGCCACGCCCCGTGCCGTCTAGCGTTCTGTTTTGCCGTCTGTACTTTAAGTTCTTTGAGTGAGAGTAGGTTTTTATTGATTGAACTGACGCTTCAGGAGAACTTGATATACACAGGAAAAGAAAGGAAAGCCCTAGTTGTCAAGTTTCAAACTGAACAAAGTTCTTCGTCATCTGCTTTCTTCCTAACCTGCAGCAGAATACCAGTATTTGACATGGAGCGACTGTCTATCTGACCTCCACAACCTATTTAGTACTGGGTAATACGATACCCCTTGTTAAGACTGGTTGTCAGACTTTCGGGACACTATCTACCTGTAAAATCGACAAAGTTCAATGAAACAAAATCAAATTGAAGGAATAACAAGTATCTGCAAAATAATGACGGTTAAGTGTTTCCATTGTAGTAATACTCATACTAGTTAACTACCTACAGTTAATAATTACTCAAATCCCATGACAGCATCATTGATCTTCTTCAAAACACACATCATGAACATTATTCTCCTGCCCTTATCCCAATTTATTTGGGAACAGCACAGCAAGTCTTCTTCCATACTTCTCTATTACTCGTCATCTCAGAATTTCTCAACACACATTTCAACAAAAAGCAAAAACTCTGTGGTAAAAACACCAGTTACCGTCCATGCAAAAAAAAAAACAACATTAAAAAACCACAGCATACTTAAAACAAAATGCAACAATAACTGGAATTTAATTAAAATAAATCACATTGATAGCGTCGAATTCAATAAGCACTTAGCATAACGCAAAACATTTTAATTTGTGAGTGTTAGTGTAATAAAAGGTTATCTGTATTAATTAAACGGGTGGGACGGTCCATGTTAAACAATCGCTTTATGTTTATATCAAAACCACTAGACCGTTTATGGTGTTTCCTGGTACTGCAGTAAACTGAAAAGCAATTCATTGCCGTTTTGTGAGAAAGAAAGACAAGAAATTGTGTGTGAATGTTTTGAATGTCGCTTCTTTGTTTTAGTTATCAAATTTTACGTAGTTTTTATTCGGAAGTTTGGTTTGGAATATATTATTTTAGATAGGTAAATCTTAATCGCCCTGTAAAATTTTTAAAAGAATTAGAGGAAATGATATTTCTGTTACTATACTGATAGATACAATAGGTCCAAAGGTAGTCAAGTGTTTTGAGTAGATTACTATTACATACAACTAGAACTTATTGTATTTCAGTTTATTGAAATTGCAGGAAATGCATTTCCTTTATAATTCCAATTAAAGTTTCTGAAGTGATTTTTATTGTCTTGCTATCTCTCATATTTATTATTATACTAATCAGTAATCAGTATATCTATTATTTAATTGCAAAAAATAACGCCATGTCTTAATATTTCCAGGTAAATTTGAGCCGCATCCTGCTGCCAGCTTCAACATGGGATACCTCATGGCACCGTACCCCTACCCCAACGGTGGGGCGCATCCCCTGCCCGTCTCAATGGTGAGTTTGTACGATTTCGCATTAACTAAATCGTTTTAGCGGAGTGACGAGAACTGGTGCCGTCACCCCTTGACTTGGTTCGTTGATGCTTTTTTGTTTAAATTTGTATCGTAGGCTTTAGACTGCTTTCAAAATTTTTATTTTGGATGTGTGATTTCTGATTTTTTACGAATTTAGATTTGCAAGAAATAACATTGACCAGATACTTTTTTACATATTTATAAAGTAACAAGGCTTACAGACATAAGCATAGGCAAATTAGCCATATTATGATAAAATACAAATTGTGTTAGTAAATAGAACCTTAAAACTACGTTAGTAACGTTAGTTTTTGCGTATTTATGTGAGTTGGTTTGATGTGCAGAATGCTTAAAGATGACCTCAGATTATTTGTTGTATTTTACCGTTTTCTTTCAAAAATTTTCTTCAACCGCAACGAAACTTAGTACCCACCCAGTACTATCGTAGCCTTATCAGTAAGATACTCTACTTATCAATTTATCACTCCCAGATTGCAAGGGACACCAGCGAATAGATACATATCGTAAGAATTCGCTTATCGCTCACATTATCGCTTGTCGACGCTTGTGATCGTGCTATAATTTCGCTTGTAATGCTGCTGGTTTTATAATATGTAATTATTTTTAAAGGGATGTTTTTAATGTGAGTGAAGCAGCTTTGGTGGTGATGCTTTGTTTTTAGACTTTAAGTAGAGTATCATTCGTGTCATTTGTTTGGACGACTTTTCCAGTGACAGAAAAAGTGTGATTAGATTTTTTGCATAACATGACGGCTGTAATCTTCGAAGGGTTAGGCAGACGTGTACCTAATAGTACACCCACATTTCACCAGTTATGTTTAAGTCCCATGTAATAGGGGGCGAGCCTATTGCCATCAACCGGGCACGTATCCAGACTCCGTGGCTGCTACTGAAATATTCATAATGGAAAGAAAAAAAAAACAATTTGCCCGACCCAGGAATCGAACACAGGACCTCATGCTCAGCAGTCGTGCTTGCGACCACTAGACCGACGAAGCAGTCTAGTCTAGTCTAGTCTAATCATGTTCGTAATTAAATTAAAATGTCTTCTGCATGTCATTCTAAAAGCTTATTGGACCAACAGAATTAAAAGTCTACCATTTGTAATAAAATACCTTAACAGCACCCCATCCACAAATGCACCTTACATAGGCCGAAATAAGATTAACCTAGTATATTTACACAATCATCTCACAAACAAACATCAAAATGGTCTTCCACATCGTAATATAATCGTCCGGGATACTATTTTTATTGGATTATTTCCCCGTAATAACCGCACCACGTGTTCGGCCCGGCATCGAACCCGGGACGCGCCGGAAACGGTAACACAAACAGTTTTTATTTCTGACTCCATCCTGCTTCAGTGTGTACTATCGGGGATATAACTTAATGTAATGTTCATATTTTATTGATTTCCTTTGTTTGGTGAGATTTTCATTTTATAAATGGGTTTATGAGTTTTTTTTTCTACATTTATGTCTATAAGTTCTTAGAAAATTATCTCCCCGAAAGGTTGAATGAAAATTACGAATAGGTAGTTATTTTATTTTTTTCGCTAGCCCACAATTTGTCCCACTGCTGGGCAAAGCAGTGCCCAGCAGAGCTTCTAGACCTCTGTTACAAATATGATCAGGTATTTACTTGTCCCTTGAAAATTACTAACATGCAAAACTTCTACTAGACCAAATGTCCAAAGCCCAGCCAGCCATAAATTGCAATGGCAGAATAAAAAAAAAAACAAAAAGTAATCCTCCAAAGAATTTATTCGAATCTAGAATGACCGAATGAAAAGCTTTAAAAATCGTACGTAGAACGTCGGGCGTCGTACGTCAATATCGTTCAATACCTAAGTCTAGTACGCATGCACGGGCGCGCCATTCAAATCCTTTGGAACGCGGTAAGAAACGAAAAAAGAACTCGCCGCGAAAATATGAAACTCGAAACGCAACAGGTGGACATACAACCGTCTCATTCTTTTCTATGAGATTTTAAGTTTCGTCTCTGTTGTACGGAAGCCGCCCCTACAGTCGCCGCCCCCGCTCTGGGCGGGAAATTTAAATGAAGGAGGGGTAGGGATGGAAATGCTTTTCTTTTTGCTCGCGGGGTGTATTTTAGGGCTTTTGTCTGGGTGAATGCGGCCGGCAATTTCGGGGTCGCTTGCGTTCGTTCCGTCTCGGGATTTGAAAATCGAATATTTTATTTTTTAAATTCAATTTAAGCGTTCCTTTATTGGACGTGTTTGAATGAGGTATTTAGAATAGAACGAAATAATGAATGAATGAGATTTTCCTCAAAGTTATTTTAAGCGGAATTTGAGGAGAATAAATAAAAAGCTATTTTAAATCTTTTCGTCCATCTTCTTCCGTCCTCCTATTAAGATAACACAAATGCGCTTATATTTAAGTATTACTGTCACGTTTCTTACAAAAATAAAACATCATAATCGTCATCTTATCCGCCGGTAGACATCTGGTGAACATGGGATTCCTAACAGTCCACAACAATGGGGATACTGCTACAATCACCACGCTTTGCAAACAGATAATAGATCTCACTACTTTCATATTTAAATGCTCTGGAGAGTCAGCCATGCCACCCATCAGCCTTTTAAGATTGCCATAGAAAGCATTATGGATTTCTATACTGACTAATTGACAGTAGCTCGTCACACTTTTCCATCATTCATTGACGCTGATAGAATCATAGAATGTTACATGTCTCTGAACTGATCGGATGAGCCCATCCCCCAACTAAGTTGGTGTCGGTTACCAGTCTATCCGCATACAGCTAAGTATTACTAACCGACTTCTAAAAAAGGAATACATAACCTCCTGGTTATGTATTCCACCAGCACCTTTTTAGGGTTTCATACCCAAGGGGTAAACACGGAACCCCATTACTAAGACTCCACTGTCCGTCTGTCTGTCACCAAGCTGTATCTTATGAAATTTTCACAGATGCAGAAAAGTCAATGAAACAAACAAAAGTCATCGACTACCAAAAGTAGTTATTTTTCACTTTTTAGTGTTTTTATTTAATTCGGTTTTTATTTTATCTTCCCTGTTTTAGTTATGAAGCGACCGCCTAACTAACCTTATCACATTAGTACCGGTTAAGACTGGATTTCAGACTTAACTCTCAGGTATATAACCTAAGCCAAAACCTCCAATTTCTACAAAACATAGGTCTCTATATCTTGACAATTAGTTTCCACTACCCGAAATTAAAACATTAAACTACTAATATTATTAATGGCGGTACAATCGTAACAATTGCAATTAATACGGTAATTTTCCGTGACGATCGAATTGCAGTATGATAACGTTAATTAATAGTTCGTAATAATTATTGTACGTTGTTGTTGAGATATTGTCTTTGGTCTGTATGTTGCCATAATTTACCATATTAACCTATGTTAAGTTAGCTTTATGAAGTTTTCGTAATTTATCACAAGACCAAAGGATTTTTTTAAACCGTTTTCTTAAAAGAAAGAGGTTCTCAATTCGCCTGTTTTTTTACGACAACCACACCTTGCTGAAAGAAATATTTTTTGCAAGAAAAATAACCGACTTCCAAAAAAAGTGCAAACATAAGTCACCTTCCGGAAGAAAAGTTATTTTCTTTTGTCGTGTTTTTGGTTTTTCGGGTATTTTTTTTTTCTTTGGCAATGGAACCGATGCAAGACTATTCTGCCAGTGTCATGTGTTGAAAAAACTAAAGCACCTAAAAACTTATTGTCACTGATGACATTACATAGATTTTTAAACAAGAAAAAATATATTTTTTATCTACAAAACCACTGAAAGACTTTTCAAGAATCTAGGATTACGCTGCATCTTGCTTCACTACATAGTATAAAGCAAAGTCGCTTCCCGCTGTCTGTCCCTATGTATGCTTAGATCTTTAAAACTACGCAACGGATCTTGATGCGGTTTTTAATAGATAGAGTGATTCAAGGGAAAGGCTGGGGCGGGTTTGTTTGTAAGTTTGTATGGAGGGGGCAATCGTTGGATCTACTGAACCGATTTTGAAAAATCTTTCACTACTAGGAAGCTACATTATCTCCCGAGTGCCAGGTATATTTACAACGTGTCCGTCGGATAATTTCCGACAAAAACGCGAGCGAAGCCGCGGGCAACAGCTAGCTAGTATGATACATTCTTGTTTCTACTCTCACACTCACAGTTTCCAAAATGTCATAACATAATATCACGCTATTTCCTCAAAGGGTTAAGCACACAGTTGAGACAACATGTGACATTGTGACCCTTGTGTGTATCTGTGTGTTCATTAACCGGAAGGGGTGAGGATACGCATTCTATTCTTAGAGGGCCACACGACATGACAGTTAGAATTATTATACGGTACTAATTGAACGGTGTTTTCGAAAAACAACCAATGTCAAATTCACAAAACTTACATATTATATACAAAAACATTTTTTTTTTAAACCGCCAATGTCCATGGACTTTGGCTCTTTTTTGCCATATGCAGTATGGAGTTGGTGGTTTTTCCAGAAAAACCTAAATTTTGCCGTTATATTTCCCCCGGTTGTTGGCTGTTTTTGCATTATCTGCAATAGTCAAGTTATAGTATGAGTTATGAAGAATCCAAAGAGAAAAAAAAAAAATAGAAATTGTGAAATTTTTGGTTTTTCCAAAACACCCGTCTAATTATGATAAATGAGGTGATGGTTATTGGCAATTTGTTGTAAGTTCTAAAAACACTACTCTGTTAGTATTATAAAAGGCTGAAAAGTTTGTTTGTTATTTTTGTTTGAACTCGCGAACCTCTGAAATGATTGGAAAAAATCGTTTTGCTTTTTATTGCTTAATTCTTGAGGATGTTTATGGGCTAATAGCGACCCGCCCCGGCTTCGCACGGGTGCAATGTCATACATATAAACCTTCCTCTTGAATCACTCTATCTATTTTAAAAAAAACCGCATCAAAATCCGTTGCGTAGTTTTAAAGATTTAGAAGCATACATAGGGACAGACAGACAGCGGGAAGCGGCTTTGTTTTATACTATGTATGTAGTGATTTAGCATGACGCTACAACCCTTAGGTGCCGAGCTAAACGGAGGATGAAACCATGGGGCATAGCTAGTGTCTAACAAATGGTTTAGACTAGAAATAAAACAACATTAAATAACTAGCCATGAACGGGGCACAAATTCAGATCGATAAGATTTTTATAAGGGTGAAAATTGGCAGACCCTCAGTCGAAAAAAATCTCCAAATGATTTTAAACCATAAAATGTTGATGGTTAAGTTTTAAATCGAATGTGAAAATTACCTACCTACATTCCAGAGCATCCTGGTCAGTCAGACCTTTGTGTTAGGTTTCAAGTTTCATCACGGTTTAAGCTATTTAGGGAAGAGAGGAGATAATGAGAGTTCTTGAAGACCATGAGGGTCTGTTTGCGCCGTAGACTGGATGGAAGATGGCGGAAGTCAGTATTGGAGTAGAGACCGGGATGTAGGAATTTCGGAAGACAACCGACTAGGTGGACAGATGATCATTAAAGTGTGTAGAAGAAACTGGATAGCCATGACACAAAACCTCTCAAAGAGTAGAGATTTGGAAGATACCTACACCCAGCATTGTGTAGCCAAAGGTTGATGAAGACGAATACAGGGTCTGCCTAAAACACTAAATCCAAACACAAGCCAAACTGACAGATCTTAACTTCAAATCCGTTCTTAAAATTCGGAACCAAAAACAAAAGGCCAAGTGTGAGTCGGACACGCGCATGAAGGGTTCTGTACCATCCCAATAGGGGCCCTTATTTATATTTATTAAAAATACACATTCTGTAAAAATTTCAACTGTCTACCTATTACGGATCATGAGATACAGCCCGCTGAGAGACAGACGGACGGACGGACAGCGGAGGCTTGGTAATGGGGTCCTGTTGGTTACCCTTCGGATACGGAACCCTAAAAAAGGCCTAGCCAGCATCATAAAACATAACTAAACTTGGTACAATACGTTTATCTGTACAATTTAATAGTCTTACGAGTGTATCTTCACGACGTATCGCGAACACGTCGTAGCGGCGTGAGCAGCCGGTCACCTAAGTCAGATTACAATTTGTGCAGAGCTAGATGTTGGTAAAACGTAGTTTATGTAGTAACGGTATGTTGTCTCGTGTAGAAGGGCCAAGGTTTTTGGTGATTTTTGTTTTCGGTACCTGAAATTGGTCCTGGGTTCGATTCCCAGGTCGAGCCGCGGTTGGAAAAGCCCGATAACATTTTATTGGGTTTTTCCATCTGTGATTAGCAACCACCGAGTCTGGATTTGGGCCCGGTTGATGGCAATAGGGTCGCCCCCTATTACATGGGCGTTGAACATAACTGGCGAAATGTGGGTGTACTATTAGGTACACGTCTGCCTAACCCTTCGGTGATTACAGGCGTAATGTCGTGATGAACATTATGATTACATAAATATAAATATAAATATCGCTGGACATTACACACAGCGCCATCTAGGTGCCACACTAAGCAACGAGGCTTGTGTCGTGGACACCAGATAGTTGATACTACTACATAGATACTTTTTTGTTTGTAAATACATACTTATTATACATATAAACATCCATGACTCGGAAACAAATGTCCATGCTCATCACACAAACATTTGCCCCTACCGGGATTCGAACCCGGGACCCTAAGAACGTAAGGCAGCCTCACAACCGCTGCGCCATTCGGGTCGTCAAACATACATGATCAATTTGAATGTATGGATGGTTCTAATTCAACACTTCATCACATCGGTCACCTATGAGTAGAATTGTATGTGTTGTATGAATGATTTCTACACCATTCATAAAAGATATTCCCACTTGTCCACGGTACGGGGTTAAATGGCATTCACTCAATCAATCAGTTCAATAATGCGATGCGATTGATATTGATCAGTGTTAACTGATTCATGATGATATCATATTGATGTGGTGTTCCATTCATTTGTCGATGATTTTGTTGAAGTGCCTTTTGGGTCCGATTTGATTGTTTCTGTATCAAGTGCCTGGTTTTAGATCATTTATTAATAAAAAATATAAAATAATAATAAATCATTAGATTTTTATGTACTTTATGACTATGAGTGTATCTCAGACATCACTGACGTCGGAAACGAAAGCATCGTAAGGCAAAAAAAAAATTATTAAAAAAAAAACGATTTCCAAAAGATCGGTGAACACACATGAAAAAAAAAAAAAACAAAAAAAAATGCTGATGGAATACATAACCACCTCTTTTTTTAGAAGTTGGTTGAAAAGTCGCTAATCCACCTTGAAAAAGCGTATTGAATCATAGAAAACATAGCATTAAATAAATTGTAAAGTATTGCATGCCATTATATATCTGATTATGTATTGGGAACCTTAACTACTGACTTGAAGACCAATACCGTGCCGTCTTCGTAAGAAGAGACGAACAAATCTTCTCAGCTCAGCTCATAACCCGTGGTTCCGTCGGATATCCCTTATCAAATACCCGTAAGACCATTAAAAAGAACATCCCTGCCGGTCCCCAATCCGTCTCCGATACCGTCCATAATTCCGCCCGGGAAAATCATTACACACGCCCCGCTAATTCGGGTTTCGAGAGACCACCCGACCCCCATCTCCCCTAACCCACACTGCATCTCATTTTCAAATACCATACTAAGGCGCGATTTCTATACACCCGATCAGCTGCAAGCCGAACGAATATAAACTCTATATCTTACTTCCAAAGTGCATTTTCCTTAGTTAACAACACAAAGTAGTCACGCCAATTGTAACTTTGTTGACTGGGCGCTAGAGTTAGAATTTCTTTGTGTTTTCTTCGGTGCCCGCGTACGGGTTTTCGACTCCGATGGTCGGGGGTGGGATGGGGAGCGTTTTCCACTGAATAATAGAGGGGAGATTTCCTCTTATTTTTTCGTGAATTTTTTATTTAAGAAAGGGATAAGATTTTAATGTGGGCGCTCCGTGCTTTTATTACTTGCGATTGTGAGATATGTCGCTTTTGTTGTGAGTCTTGATGCGTATGGGGTTTCCGCTTAAAGTATTTTGTATGGCTGGAGGAGCGGAGTTGTGTCTTTAATGACGTTTCACTTGATATACTCTAGCAGTTTTTTATCCTCGGCCATTTTGTGGAGGCTCGCGGTTAGGTATTGTTCCTTGTGCCCATTGTTCGGCTTTTCCACATAAAAAGGTTTACATTTTCCAGGAGCCATTTTGCGATTAGATGGATGAAATCGAATCTGAATCTTACCGTTTTCGTTGGTCTAGTGGTCGCAGGCGCTCCTCTTGAGTTTAAGGTCTTGGGTCCGATTACTAGGTCGGTCAGTGTATTGGGTGTTCCATCAAAAATTCTCAACAGCAGCCCGTATTCAGGATTTATGTCCGATTGATGGCAATAGGCTCCTCCCTTATGTCACTTACATATTTCTAGCGAAACGTGGGTTTATTAAACACCTCTGCCTAGCCGATTAGCGATTACAGGCGTAATATAACATTACATAAAATCTTCTACAACTTTTCCTACCGACGTCTATGGCCGCTCCTCCGATCGATCAAGCCGTCACTCGTCATCTAATAAGTATGCCGTCCACAGACGTTGCTTGCCGGAAGCTAGGACGCATTCCCCGGCGTCGCCTGCCCTTGAACCTATGTAGCTCGATATTTGACAGCTAAGATTTTGGAGTCTAAGTTGTAGGCATTTTAGAATAACTTTAGATTTGATTTTCCGTCATTTCTAAGAACATTAGGTAAAGAGTTATTCCTAAAAGAAAAAAAAAGGAAAAATTTCTGATGCTCAAGTAATGGTTTCGAATATGGAGTATGGAGTCATTTATCGAAAATAATTAAAAAAATCAAGGTACAAATAAAAATACTTTTTTAAGTTCCCAGTTTTGTTTGCCTGCCCATTTATTGAATTATAGACTTGATTTTATACGCATTGTGAAAGTAAGGCAAAATTTAAGAAAGCACTTAGATATAAGAAGCGATACCTACCCAGTTTACACAGATCTGATGATAAGTTCTACTTCATTACAACCAAACAGCTCCAATGTCCTCCTAAATCAAAAACCCACACAATTTTTCTCCCATCATTATTTTTTCTAGTAAACCAAGCATTCAAAACCTTCTACACATCATCGTCCATCATGGGGTCGGCTTTCAGTCTAACCGGATGCAGCTGAGTACCAGTATTATACATGGAGTGACTGCCTATGCGACCTCCACAATCCAGTTAGTACTGGGTAATACGATACCCCTTGGTAAGACTGGTTGTAAGATTTTCGGGCCACTGACTACCTAACGACTGTCGAAGATGTACAATTGACACCCGGGACCAACAGCTTAACGTGCTTTTCGAGGCACGGAGGAAACTATATATGTAACGATGGTCGGCACCTTGAAGATCGACCGAGTGGTTGTTAGTATTTAGCCACGCGCTTCCCCTTCATGCAAACAAAAAATCAAAAATATTCTCAACTTTGATTACAATAATCGTCGGTACATACAATGACGTGAGTCCCTTTGCTAATGCCGCCAAGATCGTAATCAATTCAATAACTATTTATTGTTTCTGCTGATTGATAAGGCGACACCTTGATGTGAATGATTGTTATGGATGTATTGAAATCGGTTGCAAGGTTAAGGATGTATTTATTGTGATGATAATCGAGCTACAAAACAAAATTTAGTGTTGATTCAATACCAAATGTTATGACGCCAAACTTAGCTTATACTGATACCAAGTGTTCTTGGTAGGTCAGTTTAAAATAATTAAGTTACATAATCAGCCTTTAATGTTCCCACTGCAGGGACACTCGGCCTCCTCTCTATGAGAGGGAATGGGCTATATAATCCACCACGCGGGCCCAGTGCGGGTTGGTAGATGTCACATGTCTTCGAATTTTTGGTTCTAGGACATGCCGGTTTCCTCACGATGTTTTCCTTCACCGTTTTGAGAGCAGTGGTGATGAAATAAATTACACAAAGTAATGCGCCTGCCTGGGTTCGAACCCACAACTTATTGTTCGTAAGTCGGGGCCGCCGCTACCGGGCCACCGCTGCTCCCTAATAATTAAGTACTCAATAGTATCTATCTCTTACTTGCGATGTAAAAACATAGGTAATGCTCAGGAACGCTCAAACAGAAAATATATTTTTTAGCCTATCCTGTTGTTGTTCAATGCTGATGGATGGATAGAGAGAGGAAGGCCAAAGAAAAGGTGGACGGATTGTGTGAAGCCTGGATATTTAAGAAAAAAGGAGTAAATGATGCCGTGACGTCTGACAAGGGAGAATGGGAGCAGAAAACGTGTTGCGCCGACCCCAAGTAGAATGGAACTAGGACAGGTAGACGATGATGTCCCACTCTGGGCTAAAGCCGACCCGAATGGCGCAGCGGTTGTGAGGCTGCCTTACGTTCTTAGGGTCCCGGGTTCGAATCCCGGTAGGAGCAAATGTTTGTGTGATGAGCATGGACATTTGTTTCCGAGTCATGGATGTTTATATGTATAATAAGTATGTATTTACAAACAAAAAAATATCTATGTAGTAGTATCGACTATCTGGTGTCCACGACACAAGCCTCGTTGCTTATTGTGGCATCTAGATGGCGCTGTGTGTAATGTCCAGCGATATTTATTTATTATTTATTTAAAGCTTCCCCCCTTCCTTTCCAACTCTCTCGGTGTTTTGCTCTCTGGCCAATCAGTTACAGTCCAAATCGTCACACCAGCATTTCTAGGGTCTGCCTCTGCGACGATGACCGTCTTCAGGCACCTGTGTGATGCTTCTGGCCCATCTGTGCTGACCCATCCTTGAAATTTGACCCGCCCAGTCCCATTAGTCAAAATTACTATTACATATAACGATCAAAGAACGACAGTGTTTTGAACAAACAGCCAATTTGAATTGGCTGTCACTTCGCCAAATTATTTATTTCCCTGATTCAACAAACGCTTTTATAGAAAGATCAAAAGCCCTCCCTACATAAGAGTGAAGAGTACATAAGAGTTACTGAAAGAAACAAGTAAGTATAAGTTCGTGACCATAAACTAAACGGAAGACTCAAGTATTGAAACAACTTTTTAGCTTACCACTACACGAAACTGTCAAAATTTTCCAATCAACCTTGAACGTAATCTTTTAGCGATAAAGTTGAAATTTTAAAGAAATTACGTCTGTTAAACTTTAACCGATGATCCTAGCCTATGCCTAAAAGGAAGTTGTAAACACAAACAAGTCCTGTATTTTGTTTCAAACCGTTCAGAGGCTGTTAAATGACACCAATAGTTCGTAAAGTATTGCCATTTAACTTAATCGGCACTTCAAGTTTATGTTATGGCAACACCTACGACCACATGTTGGTACTCGTTAGACTTAACTCTCTCGTAGAAAAGTATGTAAGCAGCAAGTAGAGGTACCCTTAACACCATAGTACTAGGAAATCCTTTTAAAAGTTTGAAATAGATTGCTAGGTACACCACTACTTCCACTAGTCACTACTTCCACCCAAGAGAACGCTATTAGAACTCATACAAACAGTTTCTCATTGTGAATCCTCCCCGGTAGTTCAATATTCAACTACCCACTATAAAATAATCAAACACTACAAGGGTTGGGGTGTCATCACGCCGACTGGGGGCAGGGGGGTGGACAGTAATACTTTTAAAAGCGTCATCCCGTCGGCACCCTCTCTGAGAGCTTTGTCGGATATCTCATTGTGCGTACACTCGCACAGAGAAGTCGCTTCGTAACAACACAGTGCGCCGGATGCCTTTTTTCGTGGAAAAAAATGGTGTCAACTTTTTACTCCTGATTTTTTTTTGTCGATTCGCAAAAGTCAACTGACGTTTTTATTTTTGTTTTTAAATAAACCTGTGTCTATTTCAATATCAATGCTGCTTTTTTATGGAAACCTGTTAGCATTGTATTTATATTTGCCATCTGATATTAATTAGCGTTTAATGAAACGTAAAATGGGCAATGTTTTGATTTGTTCATGTATTCTGGGCTGCTATAATTGGTGAAATTATTTTTCTTGTATTCAGTTCCAATAAAATAATGAATTTTGTGAATAGTTCACATGTACGAATGAATGAATGAGCAAATATAACAAAGGAACCTAGCAATTATACCATCTCTTTACACAAACCCGGTTTAAAGGAGATGCATATAATATATTTTCAATAAGATCTAGATGCCAGCTATTCGAGTCCCAGTGGATGGTAATTGCCTAGAAAGTCCTATTTCCATCCCCCTTCGTCCCCACCTGTTTCGTTCGCCTCCTCTGCACCACCCCCTAGCTCCCAGTCTGGTCTAGATTTTAGATTCGAGACCTAATCTCGTTGCCAATGGAATTGCGAGAGAATGTGTACGTTTTCATTATTACTTGGTGCTGCGCTGTTTAGTTTGTTTTGTTGCATGGGATGGGATCGCGCTTAGAGATTAGAAATGTAGTTTTAGTGAGATCGTTCTAGTTTTGGCAAATCGTAACAACGTTGACTTTTGAACTAAAAAGTTGAGTAAATTATCCAGAAAATTACTAAGTAAATGTCACTCATTTGTTTTAAACGCTTCAAACAACAAAGGCGCAATAATGGCGCAAACCAATTTGGCCTTTGAACAACAAATAAGACTTCAATACAAAACCTTCCCATTTTAAAAGCCCAGCTAGCCGTTAAAAGGGCACAAATAGCTACCTCTGGTCACCAGTAGTACCGTTTGCTATAAAATAAGACAAATGACTTTTAAATACCACTGTCATGGGATATTGAGGTTTTCAAAGTCATATCTACACATTTCCCTTTGTCTCTGGTCTCTGCCTACGTGTCATAAACTTTCATTAGTAATAAACATTAGCATAGGAAATGTACTTTTGTTATGTTGGTACTGTGGGTTGTGTTAAGACTTGGCGTGGTTATACTGTCAGTTGATATTCCTACCATTGCTTGCTGTTTTTTGTTGTCCAAATTAAAAAACCTTAATTTCTAAAAAAGTTAATGGCTAATCTGCTCGAAAAATGCAATTATCTTCAATCTAAAATCAATAGCGAAATCGAATTTTATAAAAAGCCAATTTAACAGTAACAAGAGAAAACGCAATAATACTTATCCCCATTATCAATAACCACTCATGTCAGATTAACCCCATACCAACCCTTAATAACTCTTAAGCGAGCGTCCAATTTCACACCGACTGTTACTAAAGATGTAAATATTAAATCCAATTTATAAACTTACCCTTCACCTAACCCCTCGATGATCCACACAAAAAAAAAACATGAATTATGACTATTATAACCTCTCCAAAACCATTGTGCGGTATTAATCGCCAATTCGTTATAAATACGCACAGTGAGCCACCCCGCCTATTTGCGCAGACAAAAAAAAATGTGAATATGATTTTATGGCAGGTTAAATCTATTTAAGGGGGATTAAGTTATGAGTAATATTTCTATTTGTGAGGGGCATTTAACGAGCTATTTGACGCCTTTTGGCATCGCGTGCGGTTCGCGGGGCGCCATTCAACGCGAGATAACCCGTAATTATGATCCATCTTACCACTATAGCGGTTTCATAAATGTTTGTTTTCATGACAGGTGAATTATAATGATCGGCGCGATGATTAAATGATCGCACGCTGTTTGATGCGGCTTTTTATTCGCCCGTTTTATTTATGCTAGTTATCGTAAAATGGTTTCATGGAATCGCTTTACGTAGTTCGCTAACCGATCGGATGTTTTTATTTAAATTAAGTTTACACACACACACTGTGACATTATTTTTAACTTCGCTTTTAATGCCATTTTTCACATGAATATTTATGGAGTCCTCTCCGCCTGCCTAGTCGATGTTGTTCTATGTACATTAAATATGTACCCTGCGTATGCGACGTATATTAATTTCCATCGAATCCGAAATCAAAGGCGCTCTCGTCCCAGAGGACAGCCCGCTGGTCTAATGTGCCCATTCTCTGGACAAAGCGGATTATTTTCGATGTTGTCATATCTCCAACCTATTAACATAATGTGGTGACGTGATTCCCTTGTTTAGGTTTTTTGTCTTGTTACTTTTTTCTCACTTGTCACACTGTGTGGTCTAATAGATATTATGTTTTGACGTACGTTGTTTCGTGTTTCCGAGAAGGCGTCGTCGCTTCGTTAGCGTGTCGTGGGATTATTTTACGTCATGCGATATAAAATGTGAAGTCATTTTTTCCAACAATTTTCAATCGCATCATACCATAGACTAAAGGTTGAAACTTAAAATGGCTGTATCAATAAAGCACAAACTTTGCTAAGCGATGCGAACATTGTTTTCCACTTAGAGGGAAATTATTAAACCGATTACGGAGTCCCTTCGTTTGCCCACAAAAGACTCAATTACGTAAACAAGGCAAAGAAAAATACAAGTAAAAAAATACTACCGTGTGGTGTGCCGGCAATACTGTAAAAGTGAAAGAAAACACAACACACCATTACGTGCGTCGCAGTTGCTAAACAAGCAAAGTTTTCCCACAAAACGTGGGTTTAGCGTTAATATTTCAAGTGTATTGTTTGAGTAATTGCTCGCACCGCGAAATAACCTAATGGGCGTACTTTGAACGCAGTGAAAAAAAATCGATTCACCCATATTTGTTGTTAATTATAGTCGGTTGAGCCGTCTTTCCGCTTCTGCTGGTTCGAATACGATTTAAGACCCTCCCTGGTCCAATTACAGAGTTCTCAAAAGTCCCCCCTCTTACCCTCCCCCTCTCATTTTTAGATCGAGCCTCGTTTTAATGACCTCTCGAGTTCCCGATGTTCATTTGTCGCGAGGGTTTTTGCGTACGATTATTTCACTTTTTCTTTTTTGCCCCGTAACGATTGGAGAGTGAAGCACCGTGGTGGAACGCACTCGAGTCCTTAGAAATATTATAATATATTTCAGTTTAATTTTTCGTCTAACGTCGGCAGAATATAATATACGATATTTATGTACGAGAAAACACAAGAAAATGAGGAAAATTCTTTGCATATAATAACAGCTCACTGATGATCAATTTTAGCAAGGATATTACACTGCACTGATGGGTAAAATGTAAAATAGTGAACACTACAATTTGTTTTCCCTTACAATTTTTAATCCCTCAAAACATAAAACCTAATCTCCAAAAATTCTTTGTAAGCAACAACGATAAAATCTCCATCCCAAAAATTGATAACTCCATACATTTCACATCTAATTGTTTAAAAGTCGCTCCCCAATTCCTTATATTAAAAATTTGTCCCCATTACTAGTTCCATAGAAAGCATTCGACTACACGAGGGGTTGCCTTTGTCCTGCATGTTTGGAATCCTGTAATTTTCTATGATTCTGCAGTTTGCCCCAGTTTGCAGTAATTGTATAGGGAAGGATATTAATTCTGAATTACTCCCTTTGCAGCCCTTTGTGTGCGATTTTTAATCTTCGCTAATATAGTCGTTGATTGCACAAATGATTACTGATGGATCAACCGTATTGACTTTGTTTTTATTCGAAATTTGAATTTTTTGTTTTTTATCTGGCTTGACTTATGTCCACAGTGCAAAGTTTTACTGCGTTTGAAATTTGTAACGGATTTCTTAGAAGTAGATTATGGATTTAAAAGTTAATGGTATTTTTATTGTGTATATATCCGCAAACAAAATAAGAACATTTGTTCATTTTTGTACGACATCTATTTAAGTTTCATATATATAGTAATCCAGCCCAAATTAACCTAAAATAAATGTTGGGAAAACTCGCTCACGTTTTACCAATTTATTATTTTGTTTAGTTGATAAAACAGTTCATCGCCAAATTGCTGACAACGCAAATAGAAAAAACACTATTGATTACTGAGCAAACAAAATTCGCTCTTGACACGAGATGAGTAAACACGGCCAGACACACAAATACTGATCTTCATAGACAAACAAAATCTACATTGTGAACTGTCCATACTGTACCTTCCCAGGCCCAACAACATACCGAATGCGACTAAATTTAAGAAAAATAAACCCTAACTCCTACAAAATTAGGGTGAATGCAACTGTTGTCACCCACGTCGTGCGCTAGACGGATTTTTAAAACGACATTTTAGAACTCGACGACACGACATGTGTCATCACATCATGTCAATGCAGGGATTATGATAACCATCGTACGGATGCCATCTAGCTTGGGGAATCGCCCTTTGCGATCTCGACATCACATTCATAGTACGAAATAACCGAAGCGGACTCACCAACCTATTTTCAACTCTAATTAAAGACAATACAGTTGAAATTAAAGTGGGGAGATTATTAAAATCCACAAGGGAGATCCAGAAAAGACAATTTAACCCTAAAAAATGGTGCATGGACATTAATCCGCATGTAATATCGCAAATTTGTCATCGGTTCGTCGGGCCGGGTTGAGCCCATCTGTCAGTCAATACGCAATTCGATTTGGTGCTATTAGAGACGGGAGAGCAGAGTATTGCGCCACTTGATTGGATGGATAAAGACAATATCCCGCTGGAAATATAGTCCACCTAGCTAGAAGCTGGGTTTTGATTTGAAAATAGAACGCGAATTTCTGGTTGGTTGATGGGATTTCGTAAAAATATTTCCATGTTACTACCGATCCAAGTTTACATCAGTCAGTATATTGAGTAAGTCGTACAAATATGCTGTATTAAAATTGATATTCAAAGGATTCATATTCATAAAGTTACCCCTTATCAAGTCAATAATAACACCCTAAATATGAAACGCTTAATAAAATCCGCATATACCATTTCGTTGAAGCGGTAATAAATTGCCCTTTTTGACGTCTTATTCAGAAAACTCAGCGACTCATGTGTCAGTGTCAGACAAGGAGGGTAGCGCGGATAATAAAAAATGTATTCGGATATATCGGGTAGTCGATAGCGCCACGCGTTTGTCGTCTTCAGGTGACATCAACTGGGCCTTTCACCCTACTTTTGGACGTTTGGTATTTTGTTGCATTATTATGTCAAATTAAGTCATTTATGTAATTTGACATGGAGAACGTGTTTTTTATTCATGAGATATTTTGTCGTTATATCTTACTTTTCAATCGGCATTCTGGAGACAGGGTGGTATTCTCTAGCTCAAAGGAGGTGTTTTTTTTTCGGCCAAAACATGTACCGAGGTACAAATTACTATTTAAACTCTTTCCAATACATTGTGTTATTAGCAGTATTTTAAATCCTTTAATATTCCATAGGTTAAGAAATAAAAGAATATGAAAAAACACTACCTCGAATCGTAACTGCGTTCAAAGAAACGTTCATAACAGCGCTGGCGGCTGTCAAACTATTCCATCTGTCAAAATATTAAACTCTTTCGAGATCGGTCGTCTGACAAGGGCTAGAATAATCTGAATGACAATATTGACAACGACAACAACAAAAGGAATAAAATAGTAAATTATCGACCCTGGAGCACTGTCTTTTGGCTAGTAGCTAACCAAACGCAAAAAATAATCTGAATAGTGAAATAAATGTATTTTTTAAATTCTTGATCCCATAATGTTTCACAAAAAAGTGTGCCGGAGAAAAATAGCCTATCTTTAATACAAAACTAAATTCTAAATAGCACATTTTTAGGTTTTCATACGTGTATAAAATGAAGTAACGAAACGCATCATCGGAGAAATGAATCACGAGATTGCCAGATTAAAATTCTTGGGTTGCAAGTTTTAGCATCTTTGATCGACAATTTCAGGTGGTACAAATGCATTAATAAATCCAATATTTTTTTTTTCAGAATCTGCGATTTTTTCCTATAACTTCGTACATTTATTGTTAAGGTACATTGTTTGGCCACAATTGTATGGGGGAAAAAACACCTCCTTTGAATCTCAATTGAAATATTAAAAGTGATCACTTTTAAGAAAAGTAACATTTTAGGAAGCTTTGGAAACTTAGGTATATTTGATAGCAATTTTCAATCATTTACTCGTAAAATCAATGAAAAAAAAACATACTAAATTACCTACAGACAACACACTTAAAATAATAATAAAAAAGAATATGACAGTAAAAAAATTAAAGCCGTTCGCACACCGTGTCGCTCACAGACGCGTGCTGCAGACAAGCGCGATGGGCGTGAACGTATCGCGTCTAATAAGTCTGAATACGGTTTAGATAACAACGTATTTTGCGATGCGTTTTTATATTATTTTCCCTTTTTTTAACTTGTACTGATTACTTTCCAGGTTATTAGAGATAGAAATAAAATTTATTTAAAATATCGCTATAATAATAATCTTATTATTATAGCGATTTTTTATATAATATTATTATTTATTTATATGTGTCCGGTTTCAAGTTCTAAGCGACAACTAATTGAGTTCCAAAAATATTAAAACACTGTAGTAAAAACTTTGTAACTTTGTAAAATCAAACAAAGCTTATTTCTCGCGTTTCGTCAAATCTTAGTGAAAACGAACATTAATGAATGAAACTCTGAATTAATGTTTTGGTTGTGTTTATATCTAGGTAGTATGCGTGGAATTTAATCATGAGCACCGAATTCCCAGTCCCAAACATTGCTCCGGAATTCCGCACGCATCTGAATTTCATATTTTCAAAACTAGTCGTTTAATCCCGATAAATCCATATCCATCCAAGAAAATATCCTCCATATACCTGTATTATATTTAGCGCCACGTCGGGAAGTTGCGAGCCGCGAACAGCTCGACGAGGCGCATTGATTGCGCGTTGTGAACGCGCATGACACGCGCTACAACGCCCATGTTGGTTTTGATATTTTGTTCACAGTTTAATTATCTATTTGATTGAAAGTTTGTAAAGTATGATCCAATTCAATTCTAAAAGTTCTTTCACTGGCACAAAGCTACATTATTCGTGGGTTATTATATTTATATCATGCGTATATAGCCCAGCTATCACAAGTTTTGCGGACGAAGTCACGGGCGAAGTGCTAGTTTACTATAAGATATCGTAACAACATATCACGCCTGCAAGCCCCGAAAGGGTAGGCAGAGGTGGAGTTTTAGTATACCTATCCTCATTCCGCCAGTTATAATTTAGTTCCATGTAATAAAGTGGGAGCCTATTGCCATCAACCGGGCTCCAAGTGCAGACTCACGGCTGATATGCTAAATTCCCAATAACACGATTAAGAGAAAAATGTTCCGTTTAACATTGATTTGTCGAAGTTACTGTTTAAACAAAATCCAATACCTGTATAAAGTTCAGCGCCATGTTGGGTAGTCGCGTGCCGGTGACAGCTCGACCGGCGTGTGCGCATTGCTGGTTAAGAACGCGCTACAACGAACTTGTCGGTTTTGATTAGTTGGTCACATTTTAATGTTGCGATTTGCGGAAGTGTGTGAATAAAATTTATTTTTTGTAGATATTCGGATCAGATATTATTTTACGCAACAAAAAAAAAACCAAGGGTATTTGCACACTGCACCGTATTACCAGACCTTTTTTTTTTAAATGTAATTTGCTTTAAGTGACATAATTATTCCCTTCAAAATGGTTGAGTTGAATGGTGCTGATCCATGCGTCATGTTCGTGAACGGGCGCTGTCAGTTGTGACTGGTCATCTCTTAGTTGCCACGGCTTATTTGTTTTTCTTTTTTTTTTAATTGTCTTTTTTGTTTTTACTATGGACACTTTTAACGTGCACATCTTGCGACATCGTTCTCACATAATGTACCATCTCAATATGAATGATGTAACCAAGGTTTTGTAACAATATGCTGATTTAAAAGAGTGTCCATGGAGTTTCTTGCCCGTTCTTCTCCATAGAGATCTACGCTAGGGAATGGGCAACTACAGTACTTTCACAGTTTTTATGCCTTGTGACTGGGACTGTAGCTACATTTCATTGTTATCTTTGTTTCGACAGTTCAAAAGTGCCTGTAACTGGCCTACTTGAAATAAATGCTTTGATTGATTTTGATTTTATAAATGAATAACAAAAAATAGCAAAGCAACATCAGCATATTTTATAAGCACCGAAAAAGCTCTAAAAATCCCGACAATCGTTTAAAGCGTGTTCCAGACAAGTTCGATGGGCGTGATCGAATTGCGCGCTTTACTAAACATGTCAATCTAACTGAAATGACACATTTTTATACAGGGTGGAAGACATACCAACGCAAAAACTCAGTACATCATTTTGAACTCCTGGTAGGTTCAAAAGTGCACTATCAACACGGTTGAATGAAAAATGAAAAGTTTGGTTAAGACAGGATATTCTTTGTTTGAAGAAACGATAATGATGGTAGAATACTAGGATATTTTTTATTTGATTTTCACTCAGCACACATATGTTTTCAGTGCCTCGAAATCAAATTCAAATAATTTTATTAAATTTGTAGAACATAGGTAAACAAAGTACAGATGTCAAAATTAATAAAAATGAGCGCTATGTCGTGCCGGCAACGGTGTATAAATATGCTAATTATAATAATATTATGAGTAATTAGTTTAAAATATTAACAATAACCCAGTCAAAAATTTATATCGAAACTCAATTAAACCAATTAAAAAAAAAAAACAATTCATTAATTAAAATAACAATAAATTTGACCAGAAAACAAAACATTACATGTTTGTAAAACAACACCGCATTTACACTCAAGGGTACAATCCCAACTGCACATGTTTTCCTTGCTTCAGACAACATGGGTCCAAACTCTGTTGAAACTCTGTCTAGACTCATTTTATTATTCACATTATAATTTAACCATTGGATATTTTCATCATCACCTGCTTAGCCTTATCCCAACTATGTTGCGGTCGGCTTCCAGTCTAACCAGATGCAGCTGAATATCAGTATTTTACATGGAGCGACTGGGTAATACGATACCCCTTGGTTTTTTTTTTTTTAATTATATGGGTCTACCCTTGACCTCAATCTAGTCTTGAGGACAGAGATGGGGTCGACGACGGAACGAGCTAACCCAAAAGAAACCTATTAACTCGCGACTTAAATAGATTGGGGTCATATGAGCTTGGAAACACCGACGCAGGCAGGGAATTCCACACCTTGGCTGTGCTCATAATAAACGATGTAGCAAAGCGCTTCGTGCGAATGTGTGAAACATCGACAAGGTATGGGTGATAACCTGCAGTACGTCTGGACTCCCGATGGAAGAAGGGAGATAGTGGAATGAGCTCGTGGAGCTCTTGGACACACTCACCGAAGTACAGTCTGTAAAAGACCAACAAACATGCAACTTTGCGGCGGTGGGCCAGGCTATGAAGCTATCGTCACCAATGAGCCTCTTGGCTCTGCACTCAACTGAGTCGAGTGTCGCTGATTGGTATTTGGCTGAGACATCTCAAAGGAGACAGCAATACTCCATGCTGGACCGAACTTGAGCTTTATATAAGTCTAAAGCTAAAGCTGTCCAGGCTTGAAGTATGGGTTAACCTTATTTAGGATACCCAGCTTTTTTGCCGCAGTTTGAACTTTCGACTCAATGTAGGCACCGATAAGACTGGTTGTCAGATTTTCGGGCCACTGAAAGCTGTACCTGTAACGACTATCAAAGATCTACAAATAACAGCCGGGACCAACGTTAATGTGCTTGCCGAGGCACGGAGGAAACTCGGATCATTACAATATGACATTGGTAATTTATTGGTTAATTTACTAATGACGTTAAGTGATACGATACGTATCACGTAACGTATCGTGGTACGATACGTGAATTGCAATGGAGATATCAAATTAAACTCCCAAACAATAAAACGAATCGATCAAATAGCTAGATAGCGTGAAGGGATAGAGATAATCGATTAAAACCGCTAAACTAAAACCGTAACCATATGATATCTAATCGGTTTGAAGGAAGTTTACTTACAAGTTAGTTTAACATTTCAATTACTAAACAAACAAGAGAAAAGACGAGTATTTACTCTGAATATACCTATGATATTTTTTAAATTATTATGTATAGATTTATCATCAATGCATTAACTGATAAGCAAAGATTGATAACGATAGCCGAGTACTCCACTGCATACACATTAAACAGTCAGGACTGTTTAATGTGTATGCAGTGGAGTACAGGCAACAATCAGAAAAATTCGTTTTTACTGCTGGAGGAACTGCAAAGAAAACCTTATGGTTTGCTCATAAAATCTTCTAAGCAATGAAGTCCATAATCACTGGAAATAAACAGGTGAAATATAAAAAAAAAACTACCAAATTTACTCATAGATTTTCTCTCGTGTAAGACACTAAATCGAAGAAGATCAATAAAATGAAAAGAGCTCATTATACGAACGAAGTTAATGAGAATGGTTCATTAAACGCCATGGTGAAAATATGAGCCCGTCAGCATGGAAGATGATGACGAATTGGATCTTATTTCTATTTCCTTACCATCAAAGCCATAGATTTAAACTATACTAAAACATAACAGTTTACCCATTCTTCAATCCAATCGCTCCATCGGAAGTTTAGTAGGTAAGACAATGTCTAGGCGGACATACGGACATACACATAGAACAGTCGCGTACTCGCGTCCGCTCGGCCAAAACTAGACTTTCGCTGATAGAATATTAAATACTTCCGTCTTAGAGTTCGGCACTTATTAATAGATTTTTTTTGCGGTACAATCGGTTCGTGTGGTCTTATGATGCATTTAGTGGTAAGAACTACTCATATAGTTATCATTAGGTTTTTCCATCTGGATTTTATCAGTAGGAGTCTAGGCTCGCCCCATAATATATGAAACGTAAACATAACTAACGAAATGTGGGTGTACTATTTATTAGGTACACTTCTGCTCAACGCTTCGGAGATTTCATGTGTGATGTTATGCATTTTATGTACTACAACATTTGAATTGACAGAGCAAACATGCGTTTTTTTCGGGTCCGGCTGAAAAACCCACATTCAGTATAATGACAATCTTTGCAAACGCAAACATCATTCATATCGAATAGGAAATGCTAGAACCTACCTTTATATCAATTTATTTGGGGTCGGCACAGCATGTACATACTTTTCTTCGTTAATCGGAATAAAATATCGAATGGAAAAATATAGAAGCAGTGGAAAATATATCAATACATCCAGTAGTGTTTACTGTTTGTCATTATCAATCGTCGCAGAAATCGCTACCGCTGATAATAATTAAAATGTTTAGATAATATCAATTAAAAGCAATAACGTGTTAAATTAATTTATCTGTTGATTAATCTATTGGCGATATTATCTAGTAGGTAATATCAGATACACGGTTGCTACCATACCAAGTAAAATCGGTTACCTATTAAATAAAAATTATCAAAAAAAAAAAGCGTTTCATGTATTTTCGCCATGCAAATAAAATCACAGCCGGATCGAGTTTTACAACTTTTATATAGGTATTGAATATTTGCAAATTGCCAACTTTTTATTCATGGCAATTATTTGGATAAAGCCAGTTTCTCAACGGCTGAATTAACGCTCAAGCAATTATATTCGGAAAAAAATCTAAATTACGCAAATAACGCAATGTAAGAAAAACAATTATACTTTATAGCAAAAGAGTGAAAAAGCTAATTACGAAGAAAACGTTCACTTCAACAAAAGACGGTGAATCTTTGTCTCTGAACATCAAAAAACATTTTCAGTAAAACGGAACCGCGTTCGCGTCCCCAGTTACCTACATTCGCATCAAAGACTCACCCAGTTCTTTTTACCTTCCGACTTATTACCTACATCTAGATTTAAGAACCTCAGTCTAGACTAAAGACTGAATTTTTGATGCCTACGCGCCGTCGACGGCTTTTAGCACTCGGCTTGGGGATTTAGGCACGAAGCTACATGTGAATTGTGAATGGGGTGAAGAATGTATCGAGAGTTTTCTAGATAGCTTTAAGCTCTGTGATGGTTCCGTCTTGGAGATTATTTTCTCACAGCTATTTGTTGTTTAACACGGCAAATAAACATACAAAAAATTTGGATGTTTGTTCGTTTGTGAGTTTGCATGTTTCTCTAGGATGTTGCGGGCAAAAACTGGTAGTTCATTAAAGTGGATTCATTGTAAGGTCTGTATTTCCTGTAAAAACATTATGCACCACCCAGTAGCATCGATGAAAATTCATAGCGAATTACAGTGAAAAATTAATAATTTAATAACAAAAAGTTTAACGCTCGATTAGCCGACATTATCTTGCCGTTGTGCACCCACCCTTACAACAAAGTTGTGTACCGATCGCAAGTTACTCGTGCGTCAAAAAACCGCGCGATTATCGCTATATTTACATTCAACACGTAGCCTTACTAGCTAACTGTTAAAGCGGCTCATTATGCGATAAATAATCACGATTAATATTCAGGCGGCCATATTGCGTATCGCGGTAGCATCGCCCCGCCCACTTTTGATATTAGAATTAATTTTATTCGCAAGAAACGACGCCTTAACGGACTCGCGGCACGAACAGCTACACTAGATCTTCGTGCTAATGAATTGTAACCTTTATTTTCTTAGCATTAAAACTACACCAAAGTATCAATTTAAAATGGACGTATTGTACGGTAATTGAAGGTACGACCGATCATCGCCTTTTAAACGAATAAATATAAATTAATAAATGGTAGTTTTTGCACAAAAGTTCTAGTTATAAATTGCACTTGTCCGCCCCCTCGATGCCATAAAAGCTTACAACTGTTGACGCTCTGACATTTAATTTGCAAAAAATACAGACGAATCGAAAAGTGATTAACATTAATTTTATTTATAGGTTTATCGGGCCAGTTTAGTTGTGTTGGGTCATAAATGTCATAATCATAAAATTTAAATGTCTAATAAAAGTCATTCTAATCGAATATCAGTTCTCTCAAGTATAATTCTATTTTGTACATAAACATTTAATATTGACATTTGGCCCGTTTAAAACTACAGTGGCCAAAATTTACGTAACAGAAACACACAAGAAAGAATATCTAAATGTGTATAAATAAAAAAAGAGGCTTGAAACGAATGCTTTAAAAGTTATTGCACCCAAGTATGATAGCATCTTTCACGACCGACCGCAGTATCTGTCTGTATGAAACTTTTAAGTATGTATTAAAATATTATGTATGTAATTATTATGTAAATGTTTTGACTAAAAGAACATTATAAAATATTTATCACCTATTTTTCCGTGGTTTTCTGTCAAAAATTCTACTAATAATGCGTTTAAAAAGAAATAATGGATACTGAAGTAATTTTGCATAATTATTACATATTAATTTTGTAATAAATCTGAAGTTACTTACCTGAACTATAAAACTAATATTAAAAGCGTATAATGACTTACAAACAAACTTTATAATGACTTGAATATATCTAGAAATAAATAAAACAGAGCATACACATTTTGGCTTCTATCTGACCCGTCGAAGCATCTGGAATATTTTATCTAAATGCCAGAACATTTAGAGGCTCTGATAGCAAAAAAACCTGGTGAGCCTCTTATCACACGACGAGCTTCAGAGCTCAGCTTAGTGACACGAGAAAAAACCGAGATTACATCCGAGA
Organism: Eugnorisma glareosa; assembly: GCA_947578425.1. Lineage (NCBI taxonomy): Eukaryota > Metazoa > Arthropoda > Insecta > Lepidoptera > Noctuidae > Eugnorisma > Eugnorisma glareosa. Next base: position 6,068,326 of record OX387981.1, read on the forward strand.
TAAAACCTCGGATTTTTAAAGTCATTGTTGAAAAACAAACGCCATTTATGTAACTCTTGAGCTAAGGAGATAAACAATCTTTGTTTTAAGATTCTGTAGTGAGTTCAAGTTTTGTGGCTTTTGTATTGACTAAGCTGTGTTATCGCGCTTTTGCCTGCACTATTTTAAGCTAGAGATAATTTTGTTACTTGATTATACTTGGATATCTTTAAATGGAGTAAAAACTGGCATTTAAAGGTATCCAAATCTTTAAATGCCAGTTCTTACTCCCGGTTATTATCAACTAAATCTTCTATTTTTCTTTTCAAATCTCTTTTCTTTCTCTTCGCTTGTATCTTTAGATTTCCGTTTAGTTTCTCTGTGTTTTGTAAAGATAGTTGTATCTATATTTTAGCCTATCATGACATCTGAAACGTTTCCGTGACGAAGCGATTTCGCCTGCATTATAAAGCATGTCAGTATACGACCCATTAAGTTTGGTATCTATTTTAATCTGTCTGCTTATTTTATCACAGCTTTTAACATACTTTCCTAAATATACGAAATATAAGTCAAGTTATGACGAGAAACGATGATGACTTAGTATTACAGCATTGCGATTATTAGTTCAGATCTAATATATTTTCGCATTAACGTTTCCTGGCAGGAAAAGATGTAATAGGTCCTAATAAGGGGTATCTTGGAGTACTCAAGCAGTGTCTCAAGTGGCTGAAGCTGCGCATAGAAATAATGTATAGAATTAAAGAGATCAGTAGTACAACATTGCTAAGAAGCTGTTTGCTTATCGCCTAAGCCATTTAAATACTAGTTTTCTGCACTAGTGTTTTAAAACTGGTATGCAAAGTTAAACACCCTGTACTCAAATTACCTTCATCGCAAATATCTAAAAAGATTTTCTCTATATAAAACACTTCGGCCAGAATGAGTGGTCGAATAAAACCGTTATTATTGTGCGCTTAAAATTTCATATATTTATCGAAAATATTTACTCTGCATATCGATAAAAATGAAAGCAAAGCCACAGAGTGTAAATTATCCAAATTATTCGATAAAATAATTGAAATCCTTTTCGGTAATTTGTCGCATAACCGTTTCATTGCTGCCAGCCAGTGTGCAACTTTTTTCTTATTAGTGGTAACTTAACTTCAATTCGTTATTTTAATAAACACAGATTACTCGACAAAGTGTTAAGTAATGCGACAGCGAAATTAATTTAAAGCTTACAAAATATTATGACAGCTTTTTTCGGCCATATAATTATGACAGTTAGAGAAACACCTTTCGTATTGACTGTACATTTTCGTTGTAATTTTTCTTCACAATAGTATCACAAATTGGAACATGTCTAATGTCCACACATTTAGTGGATTTTGAAATTTTCAGAACAATTTCTACTTTTATTTGCCAGGTAAATACAGGTTATTTGACGTATAACTAACAAATTGTTTACTATTTGTTCCAGGTACGTATCCGACAAGCAAACAAACATGCAAACATAATTGTAAGTAATGTGACCACAACTCCGCCTATAAAGAGCCATGTACCGACTAATGCGTCCGCATTGCGATGCCCCGCGCGTCCAGTAGACGTGACGTTTTCGCGCCCACAGAGGGCGTTTGTGTGCAATCTCGGCTATGTAATCAAATTGCTAATGCTGGGCGCAGTTTTTGTTGGCGGCTTAGCTTCTTTCTTATATCTTGTTTTACATGTTCAGATGGTCGTAAAAATTTGAGTGTTTTCTATTTCTTGGCATTTTTGCGATGCCCACGCTTACGGGGCGTGTTTTACAAGCCATTTTCTTGTTAAGTCTTGTTTTACAACGTAATTGCTATAAAACTGGTGGTAATAGGTTAGGCTCTGTTAGTGAATCGGAAAACCCGTTGGAAACTATGTTGTAAAGTAAAGACATTTCGCATATTCATATCTAAGTCTAGTTAAATAATATGGTCTAATAAAAATATCAGAAAAAGGGTCAAAGGTTAACATCAAAGAAAACGTCGCTTTGAATAGATTACTAAAATGCAAATTGCTAGATAATGTCATAATGTAGTAGCTCGTAATATGTCGTTTCACATGACGCGGTCGCCGCGATGTTTTATTTATACTGTGAGGGGAAACGGGCGAATTATGATATGACCCTTAGGAATGGAAGGACGCTTTCCAATAACACCGTGTTGTTTAAAATATATTTAGTTGTTTGTAACGGGAACGACGACGGTTAGAATTTTTTTTCCCAATCTTTTACAGTAAATTTTTAACGATATTTGGATTCGTCTCGTAAAAATGAATTTTTCAGATCTTACAAACATAAATTCTAAGACTCTGATATCTTTTAACTTAGTGGTGTTTGTAAAATTAACTGTTACTTATTCAATTCTTATTAAAAACGATAAAATAAAATAAAATAAATGAACTAACAACAGTTATAAAAGGGCATCGGAAAACTCCTCAACGCTGTCAGCCGGTAATGTGGCCAAGAGACGATTAATTAATTAGAGATTTTTAATTAATAATGTATGTAGTTAGTTTACCAAAATAAAATGAATGTCATTCTTATTTAACCTTTTTATATTATAACCATCTGACATTAATTACAGGACACTCTAATTTTATTCCAGTGTTACTTTAATGATAGGAATGTCACTTCACTTTTAAAATAAATAAAAAGCTCCAACAAACTCTGTGCACAACCGTGTCAACAGTGTTTAGTAGAAAAACAGACAAAATATTAGGTGTGCATTAGCATGTCAAAGGGCGCGATTGGCCAGACCGTTCCGAAACCCTCGCCCACCTGGACACCCTAGCGTAACACTTTTGTCGCTCAGATTACTTTCAAAATTAAGTTAAAAACCAATTTAGTTTCGTTCAGTAATTTCCCGACAAAAATTTCATACCCTCGGATCACGGCTCGCAAATTAAGATGTCTCGAACAGTAGTAATTTCTAAACGTCTATCATTTAACTAGAAAACAAAGCTAAGCGTCGGTTACCCAGCTTTCGCTTACAGACGCCGGCGGCAGCAACTTCAAAGGGATCCCGACCGCACCCCCTCCCCTGTCGCGCGCCCACCACCCCCTGTGCCCGAGGCGCGCTGTTGACGACCGCGTTTGTTCATTGCGGTGGCACTATGTATTTGGGAAACGGATCAGTGTGTGTTAACCTTAAACCCGCGCGTTGCTTGTGACAATTTACGTAATCACATTTTTTGGCAGGCTTTTTACATTTCTCCATAAGGCGGTATTGCTAGGCAGATTTTTGTATTACTTTTTGTAATAATAAATCTCGTGATATTCCGTGTTTCGTTCCTGGAAAATGTGAAAACTCGTTCAGAGTTTTCAGTCTAGGTTATATTTTACATACTTTTCAAAGGAACTGTGAAAACATAACAATCAAACACTGTTTTAAGCTTTCACGGTTTATATCTAAACTTATACCGTCACTTACCGCATATTTTCCGGGTTTCTACTTCTTTTCTTTCCTTGGGGTCAAAATAACAGACAATCACGGAAGATATCCCGTAAGTCACAGTATAAGTTTAACATAAAAATCGTGTCCGTGTTAATAACTTAAAATGAGAAAGAAACGTGCGCGCTCATGCAAAATCATCACAAGACTAATGAGATCGCTTCGAAAAATAAAGTGTGTGCGACCAAGAGAGAAATGTTGAACTACCCCCCGTTATGACACGTGTCCGTCACAGCTATGAATATTGATGTCTCATTATACTAAGTTTGTCTCAATAAAGACTTTCAAATATTAAACAGCAATTTGCTTTTGCAGAAATATTATCAAGAGATACTTAAACATTTTGGTTTTCGATGGGCCCTTTGTTGATAAAAGATAGTTAGATGAGGAATGTACTATTTCCTGGAAGTAAAAACAAAGAAACTTAAACTTTTAAGAGACCATGGTCGATTCTCAATCCATTTTCGAGTTCTAAAATTTTAAGAGACCATGGTCGATTCTCAATCCATTTTCGAGTTCCGACATCTTATCCAAGATTTTATTTCAAGTTTTCATCATTTCCCGAAGCTCAAATTATTATAAAACTTCAATTACCACAGTGTCTTAACTAACACCACTCAATTAAGCCCCAATTCACGGTAATTAGTGCGACATATTCAATATCACGCGTGGTCCCATGCTGGGCGCCATAATTGATGGTTACATCATAATTGGACGAGTCGGTTGGAAGAATTACAGTAATCGTCGCGTGCGGTCGTCCTTTTGGTTAATGAGGCGAAACTTTTCACAATAAAATGGATAATGTTTAATAATTTTTGTGAAAACTGAGGGTAGGCGAAACTTTTTTAAGTTTTCTGTACATTAATTTAGAAAGATTCGTTTAGTTGTTTATTGTTAGTTATCCACGAAATTGGAATATTTACTAATCGTTGTTTAGGAACTTCTACTTAAATCATCACAATGCATTTAATCTAATCGAAATAAAGCCCTGCCCTGCCCAACATCTATGGAGGCCATAAGGCAAATTGAAATGAGAGGGTATGACAAATGACACGAAACCCTTTTAATTAATGCAGTGGTTATACAAGGGGTAGTTGAAATTATTTCTACCTAATTTTCAAAAGATTTAAAGACATTTTATAAAATTAAAAATGACAGGTAGAAAATACGTTGCTTGCATGACGAGAATAGCGTTGTGAATGAAACTTAGATTGGACAAAACATGGGACGGGTACCGAGACCACAACCCCGTAGGACGGAACGCAGACGCAGACATTAATTTTGCATGTTGAATTCATACCGTGCAATATAAAATTCAAATATAGTTAGTTTCCATTTTTTGAAGTTTTTGCTCAGATTGTCTTTGACACTTAAGAGGGCCCTTCCCGACGCGTCTATTGTCAAAGGGAGCATGGTCGAAAAGCTTGCTGTTTCATCCAGAGCCACAGCGGCAATTTTCTTTCAATTCCCCCGTCTTACCCCGCCCCGACTCCGCACATCTCGTCTCCCGCGCACCTCATACCGCCTACCGCGATGACATTGAACGAAAAATAGTGTTCGAAAATTTCATAAACTTGTTCCAGGAAATACGTGTTTTTGAATAAGTCTTACAAGTATGTGAAATAAATATTTGTCATTAAGAATCTCCATTACATGTGCAAGGTTTCTATCGAGATGTTTTCTTTACTTTTACAGTTTATGAGTACATTAGGAACGGACAAAGTTCAGTAAAAATTTGTGCAAAAAAGCCATTTTTGGAGGCTTATCCTGGATTTGTTTCTACAATTTTTTATTTTTTGCTACCATAGAAACCTAGATATAGTGCACAAAATACCAATTAGTTCAAAAAATTCAAAGATAGATGTGTAACAACTGCATAATCACGTACGAGCGTTTGTATGAAAAGTATGACGGGTTGGCCGCTCTTAAAGGAATTCTGTCTGCGAAAACCCATTTCTTACTACAGGTACCTTTTAATAAATTCATACAGGTATCAGGTACTCTTATTTCTCCTAGTATACTTTGCCCTGTTGAAAAAATACGGTAGGACGGAAAAACACTAGCAAAACGAAAAAAAAACAATTTGTAGCACAAAATGAGGGTAGTTTGTAGTGCGCAACACTCGTACTTGATGTAGTTAATTAATAAGACCAAATTCAAACAAATCGTGAGTATTATTGATACACTCAATGCTTAGGGACGCGGATTTATGATAGGGTTGCCAGTTTGATATTTGCTACTGTTGGTAGAATATAATATTTTGTAGTTTTTTTTTAGTTGCAATATTAGTATTGGTTAACAAGTTTTTTAGTTTTTTACACGCTTCAAAGAAGTAAAGGAATCAATCAACATGAGACTGTTTAGTACTCAAACTAACTAACTGTTAATAGTCAACGACAATCAACATCACAATTTTCACAAAAATGTTCAATTTAATTTCATAGGACAACTTTTCAATTCAAACGTAAAACTTTGACGTCTCCTAGCCAAACAAATACAACTACCATTTATCCTGTCAGATTCATGGCTTTAACAACTCCATAAAAAAAATACATTCAAAATATCATTTAAAATTCCATCCGTAAAGCTAAAAAGACAAAGTCAACATCAGAACAAATAAATAAAAATTCAGAATTCCGGTCACGCACAGCCCTGTCGACTGGAGGGCCTGGGTTCGATACCCCATTGTGTGATTCTCCACTTGTTTTTTAATACGAGGGTAGTTTCTATTATTCCCCATTGTGCCCACTTGGTGTTTTCGTTCCATGACATCCACTTTGCCATTGTGTGATTGCATGGGGATCGCTGGCTCGTGGCTTGTCAATGTTCTGTCATGGGACATTTTGGATTATTAATTCGCCATTTTTGAGGGTCAAGTGATTATGATATGGTAGATTTTTGGAGGATTTGTTTACGGTTGTTCTTATGGTAATGATGTTGTCTGGTTTTAAATGGAATGGTAGCCAAGTTATAGGTCTCAAGTTTGGACCCAAGACACTTGGTACCTCTGATTTTTCGGATTTTTGTGCTTAATCTATAATTTATCACTTGATTCGGTGAAGGGAAACATCGTAAGGAAACCAGCGTGCCTGAGAGATATTTCTCGACGGCATGTAAAGCCAAGTCAGAGGCCCATGAGCGGCATAAAAACTCTGACACCAGGTAGGCACTAACTACAAGATAAGAAAATGGAGTTGAAAGGTTTTTTTTTCCCTATTTTAATTATTTCATTTAAAACGGTGCAGAAAAACAAAAAAAAACGAAAACATGTGAGGTGGAGGCAATAGTAACATAGCAGCGGGAACAATATATGATTATCGTTTCAGAGTAGTTCTGAACGACAAGATTCTATAATTTGCAAGATGCTGAATTGATGATATCATGAATACATTGCTATAGTATCTCCTTATCACCCAGTCATAAATAGATATACGAGTCAATTTCCGCGAACTTTGTAAATAATCTATCATACTGATACGTGCTTTCTCATAAAATCTAATAAGACACCAACGTCTTGACCCCACACTATCTAAAGAACCAATATCTCGCTCCAACACCTATGTTTTGTATAAACAATCTTACTACACAAACTAAAAGAAACCCTAAAAGTTGCATCTTAGAGTATCTTTTCGATTTTCCCAGTTTTCCCCCAGTATCTTTACTTTATTTACCAAGTGTGGAAAGGAAAGGCCCGGAGATCTGACCCCTGGTCGACTTCCGACAATGTCGCCATTACTCCACCCTCATTTCCGTTCTAAATCCGGAATTTTTGGCCCATTAGGCTTTTTAGGAGAACAACGTTATTGGTTCCTTAAATATTTGAACGGTTCCGATTGATACTGTTGGAGTCCGAGGGAACATTTTCTCGTTAGTGAAAAAATAAATGGCATATTTTTGCTTTAGATTTTCTTCTATTCTTGCCAGTTGTGTTTGACCTAATTATTACGAAATTAAAAAACGCACAACACACGTCCTTCCCGACCACATCGCAAGCTTCAAGTGAGACGCATTTTTAATTAAACGCCACCGGAAGCCGCCATGTTTCCGCGCATCCGTACGGCCATCTTGCGGCACCCGTTTGACAAATTGGAACGCCAGAGTGACGCGCAATTTTCCCGCCTATTGTTCGCTTTTTACCGCGCAACAAAATGAAAAGTCGCATTCCATTTCTAGTTTTTTTTTTTTTTTTTCGAAAAATGCGACGGTCCAGCAATGTAGTGCGGTTTATTTTTATATTTCTGCGGGTGTTCGTTTCTCGCTATTGACTTTTATTTGAATTTTGATAGTGCGTGTCTGAATTGTGTGTTGGAATTACACGTGAAAAGGTTAGACGGATATGATTTCAAATTGCTGTGCAAAAACTGCTAGTGAAACGATGTGGCTATCAAAACAGAATATTGTCACGCTTTTCTAGCTAGACCTTAGACCATAAATTCTTGTATAGTATGACATCGTCGTGTCCTTCGTTAGATCTTTGAAAAGTACCACTTATTATACCAAAACTACTGTCGCAAATCTTTTCAGTAGTAGCAAAGAGGCACTTCCAAATCACAAACGATCGCATAACAAATTAAATTCCCAAAACTCGATGAGAAGCCTTTTAAACAGCAATACGGAACGCACAATAAACAAACAGTTTCGCGGCCACCCATTACCGTACCATAAACAATTTAGTGAGAAAATTTAAAAGAGCACTATGTGAAAAGTTCACAAATCGTAATTCCTCTAACGTTGGACAGTGGGCTAGGAACAATTCTAACTAGTTACCGTTTATATGCCCCGCCTCATTAAAGTCGGCGGCAAGATCAAAGGCGTCCGAAATACGCCCGCCACAGAGCTACGCGTCTTATAGAACCGGATTTTTTCATAAATTTTCTTTGATGGCGAAAATTGCGCGGTGAAAGATTTAATTCGATGAAAATTAGATGTGTTTGCTCAAGTAGGCTTCTGATATGTTGGTAATTTGTGAAGTGTGAGAATAACTCTAAATTATACGAAATTAAGAGTAATATACAAGCGTTTAAATGATACAACAGTTGAAACATTTACTGCAAAAAAAACCACGCGACCTGATTCCCCCATGTCAAACATTTTTTTTTATATACAGTTAAACTAATGACTATGAGAAAAAAACTTTGCAATTTGAAAATGAAAAACATATTCTGAATATTTTGGTGTCGCGTCAACAAGCCATAGGAATGACACCAAAATGAATTTGTCCAGTGTAAAATAAAAACAATGTTATCTAAAAAATTGGTCCATTTTCATGCAAATTCTGCGTAACGGAATAGAAAATTTTAGTTATATAATCCATCACTTTTACACTGAAAATGTATTTTGTATATATTCATTTGATGCTATTTTAAACTATTTGTTGGTAGCTTTTATCATTAACCTGTATAGTCCGACTGCTGGGCTAAGGGTGTCCTCACGATCAATTTCTCCTTAAGTGTGGTCTTCTTCCCTGCGACAAATAAATATTTTTTCTTTCTTTTCTATCTTTTTTCTTCAGCCAATTTCCCATAAACGCCTCTCAAGGCCTTTTAACTTCGGACGTCGTTACTTATTATTTCTTTATTGAAATTAAAAAACTTGAAATATTTTTAATAGTCTTGCTTATCTTTCTCGAGTGGTCGGCGTTTCATTCCTTATTGTTCCATACGTCTGTATCAATTACTATCATTTCACTGTACTCTTCGAGCCATATCAATATCCATACACACCCAGATTTACGATACTTGCTCATATCTCGAAATAAAACATTACCCTCTACAATTCTTGCTAACATGCGTAAATGACAGATTCATATCAATGCCGTTTCCATTAATTTCAATTCCGCATCTATTCGGTTCCTTGGCCAAATCCGCCAGAAAACAGTATGGTCGTGAAAGAAGAGATTTATACCGGTGTCGACGCGTGCGCCGGTCGTGTTTTATTATCATATCGCCATTTTGGGGAGAGCTGTGTGCTCGGAATTCTGTCGATGGACTTCCCATTTCTAATGCTAAAGTTTATCGGGAATGGTTGGATTGACGGTTTGTGATTGTTTGTGCTAAATTGGGCGGGTGAATCTGGATTAGGCTGGAATAGGAGCATGGGGATTTGCAAAAGCAAAAACAAGCCTGGCTAGCGGTAAAGACGGAAATAAAAAAACAAATTGTCGCAGGGGCATGACGTGTATGCGTACTAAATGTTAAGAAATAAATAAACAATACAACACAACGCATAACAAATATTTATAAATACAAAAGGACGGAACAAAAAAGTTGACAGCAAAAGACAAAAAAGATGACAGTCTGCTGTTACAGTTAAAGGAATTCATGATGATAATGACAATGAAACAGCCGGGAATAATATTTTAGAGAAGGAATCGCAACTATACAAACTATTGCTGTAACCATAAATAATTACGTAGAAATCCTTTTCCCCTTTACTCTATATAATCTCTAATAAGCTTTATCTAATGAAGTTCCCAAACCTTTCGAACTTAATCTATTCATTTCCCCATATCTATTAACAGACAAAAATTAATTTCCCTTATCGATGCAATAAAAAAAAATCCTATTCGATCACTATATGACTATCATGTTACTATTAACTTGTTCGGCCGTAAATTCTAAAGTACTGTCATATATACGATAATATATTATGAACCGACAATGTTAATGCTATGTCAGGGATTGATTGGACCTAATTGGGTCGTTACGTGGAAGAATAATGACCAATTAGTAAATTAAGCGGGCGGTTGAGGTCGAAACAACAAGGTTACAATGATTTTAATTTATTCGGGAGAACTGGTAGGTTAGAGTGTTGCGGGCTAAGATGTGACCCTTGAGGAACACCCCAGTTTTGTGTGTCTTTGGCTTTGACTTGTAGTAATAAGAAATTGATTGTAGAATTGTAGACAGTTGTTTACTTAAAATACTGCTTATGGGATTTGAAAAGGTGGATATAAATGTACGCAATATATGATTTCATAAAGTCAACTCTCTCAAACGAATTCGATGAATCCTTCTGCAACCAATCCTTATAGCAATCAAGTACTTATTACCAATAAAAACACTTCAATCTCTTTACTGTGGGCACCATCATCTATAAAATTAATCTCCAGCAGTTACTAAAAGAAGCGGCTGGTTTCCCGTTTTTATGATGCGCCTATAAAACGGAGAGCTCGTAATCTCGTCTCGTCTCAAACGAGACTTTGTTCTCCAGAACGATTTTACTTTCAACTTTTGCTAACTGGGTCGAATTGCTCAATTTTTGTAATTTAATACCCATAAATCGATTCTGTTTGGAAAACAACTGATCATTAATTCTATGTACCTACCATATTCTTGATTCAAGCTTAGCTGGCTCTTAGTTTTCTTCAGTGATCTTATCGTTATTTTAATTAACAGAATTTTAAAGTTCCTATAATTTAAAAAAGACATTATCAAAGCTAGTATTGTCGTCATAAAACTGTTTAATATCCTGCTCATTTCTTAGTAATTTAGTGGAATTGATCAAAACTAATACCGATGGGTTCTGTTCACACATTTTATTTTTACAAATGGTTTCAGCATCATTTATGTGTATATCATTCGTTGAAACACATTCCACGCTGCGTAGCGGTGGCCCATCAATTTCATAGTTTGACATTTTTATGCATATTTAAAAATTTGCTTTGAAGAGCATCGCTCTAGATTTATGTTAGGCATGGGACATAGAGACAGAACGTTTATCCAATAGAATAACTAAAACCATTCAGTTAATAAATAATAAAAGGTTATTAAAAGACTCACAATAAAAGAAAAATACAAAGTTGGATGTCAACCTCTTTTGACCAAAACATTTTTAAATTAAAATCTCAGAATCGTAAAAACTTAAGTTCATTACAAGAGGAGTAATAATTCACTCAGTTTCGACGGAAACCTGGTCTTTTTTAATTTATTTCCTCTGCCTCGACCATGAATTATATTTAAATATTAAACTACATACAATAGGCACTTTAGTTTTATTATATTGCGATGGATCTTGAATTTTAAGTGGATCTTTGTAAGTTTTGGTCGCCTTACCCTTACTAGTCATAACAAGCAAGGCTTTGAAATGCTTCTGGTTCTTTCGGTGACGATCTTAAACTAGGCAAAGGGTATTTCATCATACACATGGTACAGTCTTAATTTATTAGTTTGTTGTCTGTAAAGTAAACTGTGCTTACCGTATCTTAGATCAGAAATATCTGGTGAACGTGCCAATGATGTCAAATTATTTTTGCTTTTTAATGTTTTGTATTGGTCGTCTATCTCCTAAACCATTTGTTTGATCTTCAAGATGACCGTGTGTCTCAAACGAACTTCTGTATCGCTCAATGATTTAGTATAGACGCGACACAATTTGGCAATGTTGAGTGAATAGCTTATTTTTGCTCTTTCTAATAATCACATTTATTTGAAAGTTATAGTGGGCGGAGCGGTGGAAATTGTGATTTATTCAAATATATTCTCTTTGTGACTTTTTTCTGTGGCGGCCATTAAAGTTGATACATGGTCGGCTATCGGATGGACGAGAATGTGTCTGGCTTGACTGAACGAAATTAAGGATACTTGGCTGTTTGTCGTCTGTACTTCTTAATTCTACTATTATTAAGCTATTCACTTCATCTAACTCCTAATGATCATTAGGATGTGAAATGTTATCATAGTTCTCACCTTTTCTCTTACCATTATAATCTCTATCACCATTATTAGTTCTAGCTTCTTAACTTCTAAGATTTTATTTTTCACTCTCCAAATCAGTATCAAAGGCGTGCTATCAATTTTAAAGTGTTTCTCTTCTAACTTCTCAAAACACGACTTTATCTCTTCTTTTGTAATTTATACGTTTTGAGGTCCAAACCAATTGATCGGGGTTATCGTTGCGCTCAGTCAGGGTTTACGCCGTTTAGATATAGGATAGTCTATTGTATTTTTGATTTACGATAGAAAATCTTTTTCTTGCTTTTTCCTGGAATTATACTTGCTGCAATGACCATGACGTAACAATAATTATTTTACTTATAATTATTACTTCATAAAATTGTTTTTCATCTATCCATCATTTTGTTTTTCAGCACTAGATCAGTCGTAAAATAGCCGATTTAATGGCTGCGTTATTAAAATGACTATTGATGATAATATATAGACCGATAAAAGTTATAATCGTCTTGAGCCGACTCCAAGTTATATTGGACAAGGGCAGGAAAGTGATGTTGAGATAGAAGTAATAGATATTATCATATTAGCAACACGAAGCAAGTCAAACAAAACAATCTTCATCCAAAATATATTTAGAAACACACACAAAACATTACAAGCAAACAAAACAGTAAGCAAATTCACTGTCAATTTAGACAGTTTCCCAAAGAACAATATCATGATATGACCATTCCATATTAGCTACTCCGAGACCCAAGATATCTGAGTCAGTCCGCTCACCTGACCCTTTGTTCCCTATAAGGCCAGCAGGGTCTAGTTACAACGCACTACTCAAAACCATGTTTAACGTAATCATGATAGATTTAAGCGATATACTCAAGTAGGGTGACGCATTAGCTATAAATCTAATTCACCGTAAACAATATTGGAACAATAGGACATGAAATGTATGGCGTATAGGTTGAGGTAAATGCGAGCGACTTAACAAGTCTAAGGTATGTCATGATTTGTCTTGTTGCTAATGAATTCAAAAATGAATCATCAGACGGTATAAAGAATGAAATGAAAACAAAAATAAACGATGAAGAAATAATTACCAAAAACTGTTATATGAACCTATGGGATGATAATATTAGCTAGGTTTACATAAAGTGATGTTGATATCAACGATGTTGTCGGTGCTAGCTGTGTCAGAGGGTTTTCCAGCGGATCTAGTCGAATATCTGACGAAGTCCTCAGATTACTAGCGATACTACTATTAGTTCCCGATAGTGTTTGTTGTATGACTTGTTTCAATAAGCTTCCTTTTGTTGTAACTAAAAAAAAATGATGATTCAGTTCTACTGCCGTGTTTATCAACATCTTTAATTAAGAATAGCTTGATAATAATGAGTTTTTTGGTTCCTCTTTATACGTTTGTCTTTTGTTTGCATTCATTAAAATTCTGATTTCTGTTATCTGTTATTGAGACGTCTTAGTATTAATTGAATTGCTCATTTCTTCGTTATGTTACTGACAAATCTCACGACTTTTCCTTATTTTAAAAGCTTTTACCCTATGTCTGTTCCAATCTATTATTTTTCTTATACTTCGATGACTTATTGTGCTTTTACAAAGCAAAAAATCACGTCGTTATTTTGACTCAGTCAACCAAGGAATTAGAGGAGACGTGTGAGATATGTGTAGAGAATCCATATTGAAGTTCTAGAAAATAGAAGTCTTGTTCTAGTGGAGCATCCGTTAGACCTTTGTAAGGACTTCAGAAGTCAATTACTTATCTAAATCTTTGAGTCCGAGTTTTATGTTGAAAAGTAAGTGCCATTGAGTCCGTTCCGTTAGTTTAGCGTTTAGTCTGGTACCGGCAAAGTCAAAGTAATTATTTGACCGATACATGGCACATGAGATATTCAGAAATTAGCGCAGATCTACATGCGCCCAAAAATTAAGCTGATGATGCAAAATAAAGACATTCGATAATCAATACGCCGAGGCAGAAATGAGAAAAGATGTTCCATTTCAATTTTCAAGTCGAAATTACGTTCGCAATCGTTATTTATTTTACTAACGAGGAACACTAGTAAGCGAATCGTGTTTACGTTATACAATACGAACGTGACGCAATTTGTAACACCCTGTAGCTGGGGGGAGGGGGGAGAGACTTCAAAGGGCTCGCCGACAAAGCGCTAAATAAGATGAAAAAAAAAATATATACATAGAAACGACAATGGACAGGGAAATCGGGCCTTTAGGAATTTTTCGCGTTTTTCTTTTAGTTTTTGGCGGAATTGCGTTTGGTGCAGAGCTTGCTGTTTCGATTCTTTTGTCGTTGATTTACCGGTATTCGGCGAAAAGCCCGCTTTGTTATTGAACCACGTGTTTTTGTAGATGCTGGCTCAACGTTATGGAAAGAGGTTTTGTTTACAAGATATGCCTTTATGTTTGACATTTAGCGTTTTTGATATTGGAATATTGTAGCATCAAACGTTCTAAACTAAATTGGATAGCTGAGCTTTAGGAATTCTAGTGGAAATGTTTCCATCCTCATAGTAAGTTTTACTTTGTAGACAGTGGCAATATCCTTTTGTTGTTCTTTTACATTGGTCGGATCCTTTTTAATAAGCTGGTCTATTGCTACAGATTATATTTGAGCTAGTTTTCCATTGAATTCTTCTATTTCAATAGAACTGATTTCTAGTTTTCCCATTGCCTTTGTGTTTCTTACTCTACCTACCTACTTACCGAGGTTTTCTTCATTGCCATATATCTACGTCTTTTGATTATGTGACGAATTGAACAGCTACGACAATTTGTCTATTTCATTCTCCATCTTTATTATTTGAATTATGATTATTAATCGTTATATCAAGTTATCTAGTGATAATAAATGAATTACAATTTTCTTCATAAACCTTCTGTTTACATCATTAGTGTTATCTTTTAATTCGGTAATTATCAAACGTTCGTAATGGAGGAAGCAGAAGTTAATTAAAATTTCATGTTTAGATCACAATCGTGGTATATTATGATTTATCTGATTTTCTTATCGACATGCTACTAATGACATAAAATCTAAAAAATCACGATGAATACTAGATTCGATATGATTTTCGTATTTCTTGTTATTCCTTACGTCATTTCCTATGTTAGTATTCGTAAGTCCTTTAAAGGCATTGAATCTATAATAAATGATTCAGTGTGTTTTCTTTCGGCTATTCCAAATTTCCAAAGCAAGGGTGCTACAGAACTGCCAGGGTTGCGGGACTGTTCGAAAGAGATACCGCGGCCCTGGAACACAAAGGGCAAAGGAACGAACATGGATGGGTTTTAGTCAGTAAAAGTCTGACACTCCCTCCTGCTCAGCCCAGAGCGGGAGGGGTTATTTGATGATTTGCCATCAGAAAAAAAAGGATGCTACAGAAATGCTGTTAAAGCATTTCTCACTTTATTTCATAGTCATCTCGACTGTAGACATTATCAACTTTTCCTCAAACAAAAGCAGTATAATGATAACCGCCCATAGTCTCCACAGGTCATATGAGCCCAAGAACCATCACTACGTCTTCACCAACTTTCTAGTTCTGTATTAACGCATTTAACACCAATTTCCATGATTTCCTCCAACATTATATCCACAACTACAACATGACTCAACACAACACAATACATAGAAGAGCATATATTCAATAACATCGATATGCGCGAGAGTGCCACTCCAAGTCATAGCGGACAGATTACCTGGTATCTGCTGTTATCAGTTAATCCACCGCACCGACAGACTCATTACACCTGCGTTATTAGCCGTATGGTGCTAATGTGGCGTGTTTTGATATGATCTTCACACCGTTTTGTATTTGAAGTCTTAATCAATCCCAAAGAGATTATTTTTTTAATCTATATAATTATTTATAAGAAAGTCGAGTTAGTTACACTTTTGTAACTCAAAAACGGCTGAACCGATTTGGCAAAAAATTGCCTTTTTTTAAACTTTTTTATTTAGATCTAAGTCCTCGCGGACGAAGTCGCGGGCACAGCTAGTATCTTACAAAACCCAATTTGGGTTAAGTTAGCTTTTGTACACAAGCTATAATATCAATGCAATGAATATGTTTTTTTTTTCGGAATAAACCTTTCAACTTACTTTTCGTTTGGTTAGTGCCTGACCTGGTGTCGAGAGTTTTAATGCCACCCATGGGCCTCTGACTTGGCTTTACATGCCGTCAAGAAATATCTCTCAGGCATGTTGCATTCTTTTCATTCACCAAAGCAAGTGATAATTATACAATATGCAGATGAATCCGAAAAATCAGAGGAGCGTGTCTTGGGTTCGAATTGGAGAAGTATGACTTGGGAGTCCGACGGTCACACCACTAGGCTATCACGGGTTGTAATTTTGTGTAAACAATGAAGAATTATGAATAATAACTTCTTGTATATTTGGATTTGTTGGTAAAAGGCGAGTTGGATTTTTGAAATTCTGGGAATTGCATGATATGGGAATCGGGACTTGATTGCATTCTAGACTAAATTCTAGTTACCTCTTTCTGTCGTTTTGATCGGACTGATCGTCAAAGGGTATCTCCCTCTCGTCTCTCCTAGAAAGAGGTTTTCGACAGAAATGGGCAAAAATCTCACTGTAGTAGAGATTCAACAGACACTTTCATCGGAAATAAATAGATACCCATTTCTATGTCACTGTACAACCTGGTTATCGGATATGGATAATTGTGTACATCAGAAGCATATGTGAAGGTTTAAGCTCTTCTTGGAATCCCGAAGCAAATAGGCAGATGCTTCAGCGAACTATTTATTCTTTAAAACAAGAACAACTATCAAAAGTATAACATCCTTCCATTTGCCACTTCTGCTAAAAACTATATAATAATACCACACGTAGCTAAAATTACCAAACCAGTAGCTCCGTCCCATATTCCACATTCACATCTGTCAATAAAATAAAGTAAAACCAATAAATTTTCCGTGTCTATGGTCCGAACAAATACAGTCTTACTATTATCTGTCATTATTATCTATTCATCAAATGACCATGTGTTTTATTGGTCTAATATGCTAATCATATTATTGGTATTGTGAAATATTATTTATTGATTCTAGTCTTTTGTTTAATATGTTGTTTCTATTTGAAAAGACAGGAGCTCGTGGCACAATAAAAACAGCCACTCTGATCGATCGTTAGGTTTAGCCGCGCATGCCTAGGTTGGTCCGTGGATGGGTGACCACCCATTACATACCGAGTTTCCTCCGTGTCTCGGAAGGCACGTTAAGCCGTTGGTCCCGGCTGTCTTTTGTAGATCTTTATCAGTCGTTACAGGTAGTCAGTGGCCCGAAAGTCTGACAACCAGTCTTACCAAGGGGTATTGTATTACCCAGTAGTAACTGGGTTTTGGAGGTCAAGTAGGCATCAGCTAAGACTGGAAGCCGACCAACATAGTTGGGCTAGGCAAAGGCTAGGCAGATGATGAATCTACTTGAAAAGACATGGCTTTTTAATATTATTAGCTTTCTATAAATATGAAATGATAATGTTTCTAAACAGAGCCTCGACATGAAGCAATGCTTTCAGAGCTTTATGTATTTCTACAAAGACTTAGTATAATTGATTCAAATGTAAGTATACGTAGATAGTCTCTTTGGTCTAGTGATCGCAAGCCCAACTGCTAAGCATGAGGTCCTGGTTTCGATTTCGTTCGCTTATCAGGAATTTCTCAGTAGCATCCACGGAGATTGGATTTTTGCCTGGTTTGATGGCTTTCCCATATTACATGGGACTTAAATATAACTGGTGAAATGTGTGTGTACTATTAGGTATTCCTCTGCCTAATCCTTCGATGATTACAGGCGTGATGCTATGATACAAGTTCGTGGTCAGTTTATGTCAATGCAATACATTATTTACTTTGCCATCTTCGTATCGCTGATTGAATATCTTCGTCTAGACTTTCAAAGTAGGATAGGGTATACCTATTTATTTAATTTATATCCAACCTTATTAAATAAACTATCTTCTAAGAGTAGATTTCTCAATATGGTCTTTTCCTTGATCAGGCAAATACTAAATGCAGTTCTAACTTTTTTTTTAAACATTGCCCCACACTAGGAATTTCTCCTGTATCGTGGGTGCGTTTACAAACATATAAACTCACATACTCAAAACAGCCAGACCCGGAACAATTATCTGTAGGCCATATAAATATTTGTTCCGTGCGGGGATCGAACCCGCGACACGCAACGCAGTAGTCAATCGCTCACTCATCGCCACTGCGCCAACCGTGCCGTCAAAAAAAACTTATTAACAATGTTTGTAGCTCTATGACTTGCCACTTGTTTCTTTGGTCGAGTTGCAAATCTAAAACACAAAGGCTGTATATAATTATAAATGTTTACTAAATGTAATTCCATAGCAAAATTAATCACAAACTCCATAACAATAAGTCTCAAAATCAAGCAGCCTCAAATAATTAATAATACCCCAAAAGTAGCATCCATTATTAATTAACTAATACGCAAAACGTCACAGTGAGGAAACAACATAAATCTTTGCAATTATCAAATTCTCGGTGCCCGTTCTCATCTGCATACACGCACACATAGACATAGTGCCGTACGCACGCGCGTCGGCAAGATCAAAGAGACGCGACCCCTTTGTAGGTGCCGCGGTCGCGTGCTGTCTTTTTCCCCGGGCCGGTAGGTGGCGCTTGGGTGCTCGGGTGCGAGCGAGACGGCTATCAGCTGATTACAACGCTTACTACGTGAATATTTCACCTCGTTATCCAGTCTTGTTTGTGTTAGAAATAGTGTTGGGAACCAAAGTATCGATATTCTTGTGGTTCATCTCGCGAGATGTGATGAATTATACTTTGTTATGCAATAATTAGGAATGAGTAATTTGATGATTATGTTTTAGAATTCAGATTATTTTAAGGCTGTTGAATTTTTAATGTAACCTTGTGAATCGGATTATTAGATTTTCTCACATAAATTAATTTAATACTAGAATATTGGGCGTTGATTGATACTTATCAATGAATCCTCAGCATTTCCTGAGAATTTGGAAGTAATCGATCGAAAGATATTTATTGTGAGAACTTAAATTTAAGATGGCTTTTTGGCACTTCCTTGATTATTTAATCCAGTTTACTAGATAAGTGAAATAAAAGTCGCACATAAATTATGACTACGTCTAAATTAGAAGTTTAGTCGTATCTATTTTAGAAACTTTTAAAAATCTGAACTTAATCTAAATGCGTATTCGTTTTTTTTTTTTTTTAAATGGTTTTACTCTATAAATAATCAGGGTTCGAAATTATCAAGAAAATAATCACTTTTGAACACTATAAATAATGCGTTTCCATCAAAATGTGTATACTTTTCTTTATTTTGTAGATTTTCCTCTAAGATTTCTAACAAAATAATGCTCTCTTGTGTTCCCGTTCCGTTGCATCTAAAATTCCAAGCATAAAATAACACGTACTTTTCTTTATTCAACAGTTTATCGACAGCGGCATCGACCGTGTCCCATCACTACAGGTACAGCCCAACTCCCGCGTAGGCAAGACGGGATCTACCGATATCGATACTAGTAATTAAAATAGACTTACTGCGTCTCAGCTATGTATGCCACGCCATAGCTCATTTATGGGGAAACTGACGTGGGAAACATACATAGGATGAGTCATGGTGGTTTGTGCCTAGGCTATTTAGGTGGTAGCTAGATTAATGGGTAGTGGAAAGGCTAGGCAGATGTTTAAAAGTAATCTAGGGTGGGTTTAGATAGGAATGTTTAGGTTTTTTCTTAAACTTAATCAGTAAGAATAGTTATAGATTGTCGATCTAAGAAGTAGACTGTCATTTGTTTCGTGTTTATTGAATTTATCGAGCTTCTGTACCTACTTCAGAAATGTCAATACATGGCAGATTTTTGTTTAGAATCTGATGATTGGCTCGCAAAAGCTGCCCTGTGAAACACATTAAAGTATGTAATCTAGTATACTTAAGGGGAGTGGTTCTTTTAGACAAAGTATTTACTACTATCGCCATAAAATGAGACAATAAATCAACCAGAACATAGCGAGTAGAATTTGTAGAAAGTATTTTGTTGCAGACATTTTGCCGTTGGAATATTTGTAACAAGAAAACAAAAAATTTCAATTCTAAAATTAAGCAGTAAGCCTATTAATAAAGAAACCCACAATAACAAGGCACAGTATTGTCGAACAAACGTCTTTAATTCTAGCTTACTCAGCAATTTAATACAAAATGAATAGGGAAAAAACGAAATACAAAAATACCTGCGAATCTAAAAAGAATACGCACTCGTTAAGACGGATAATTCCGTACAATCGTATAGAATAAAGAGAATACCGGTATTAACCAGTATTAACCCTGAAATGACAGGGTGCGGTCCCACCGACCCCACTTTAATATTTTACAGGGAAATGACATCGTCAACCCGGCTCTGCGCATTACTTTTTCCTTTTGATGTTCGCTCATGTCTGAAGGCAATATAATTTTGTTTATTTCCATTTAAACTGGGCGGTTTTGGTTCGATTTGATGTTACGCTTGTAATTTCTTCTTTTTTTTTGTTTAGTGTTGTTTACTGAGTTTTGAGGGTTTGGTTATTTTTTTATTGCGAGAATACATTAGGGTACTTATTTTTTATATCATTAAAAATGAAACCGTCTCACTATCAACTTATTCAAAGCTACTAACAATTGTGACGAGGACGGGCAAATCACATTTGGCTAAAAGAGTGTTGAATATAAATGTTGATGAAAGTAGACGGGGAGGAGGACCAAGGAAAGGATGAATGGATTGTGAAGGAATGATATGAAAGAAACGGGAGTATATGATAGCGTGACGGTTGACAGAGGAGATTGGAAGAAAAAGCTTGTTGCGCTGACCCCAGGTAACATGGGACCAGGTCAGCAAGATGATAAGTAACAATAAGGATGATTCCTGAGATAAAAAAAAATATGATTCTATTTAGTCCGTCAGTTAGATTATCGAAAAATATTGGATGCGTATTTTCTGTTTTATATCAATAAAATATGACGAAAATAAAACGCATCAAATAATCGAAGTGGGGGCTTGTGACGTCACGCGAGATTTCGACGCACTGTATCGTCTTCAATTTTTGTTTACCTACGTGAAAAAAGAAAAAATACGTAACAAATATTTTTTGGAAATCTATCTGACGGACTAATTAGATTTTTTTGGTCATCTACCCTATTCTTGCAAACGTAAAAAAAAACTTGACAACGTATACATACAGTGACATTTCAAAAAACTAGAAAAAAAAACCACTGCTCATTTCAACTTGTACAGTTTACCTGTCACGCACGATTGGTCTGATCAGGATGACTAGCTATCAACCTGTCAGTGACCGATGTGAGCTAGCGTAATGATAACGTGTACAACTGACTGATTGACAACGAGCCATCAACTTATCGTATTTCTTACATTATTAAGCCTTGTGAGGGGTTGCTAATCAGGGTTGAATTTTTTGCTTCGAACTTTGATCTATTTGAAATGGCATTTTAATGTATTCTAGGATTTTTTAAACGTAACGAATACTGTGAAATATTTATAAAGAAAATATGGCGGTATAGCAAAGGTTTATCGATAATAGTTGTCTAAAATAAGGCATCCTTATCTTACTAATAATATTGGAAAGTTTGCGAAGATGGATGGATGTTTGTTACCCTTTCACGCGAAAACTACTGAACGGATTTGGGTGAAATTTGGCACTTAGGTAGTTTATAAACTGTATTAACATATAGGATACTTTTTATCCCGTGGGACAGTTGCCGAACTTCACGCGGGCGAAGCCGCGGGCATAAGCTAGAAATTTATAAAATACCGTCTGCAAAATTCAACAGTAGAAAATATCAAATAAAATTCATAGCTCACAGCATTATGCATGCTACGGTATTACTCTTGGTGACAACACTTACTCGCAGCGCAGTAGTTCCTAGGAAATTGCATAAAATATTTTATTGCCATTCAAAGCCGGGATTCGGTCGTGGTCCACCTGCTTACTTCACCTAGCTTATACCGTTATGAATTTCGCGAAAAATACTTAAATCATTACGACTTACAGCCAGGTAAAAATACATTAAATACCCTTTCAACCCCCACATTGCCGGTGTAAGGTCTGAAAGACCCCGCGGGTGGATTTTCGCTAAACAATGCATACATTTATATTTCCTTTGAAGTGGCGCCGCGGGGCTCGCGTCATCCGCAGGGTTAACCAGCAAACTGTTTATTACGTGTAGAAAATTGAATCCTATAACGTTTTTACAATTTCAATACTGTTTTATAGATACGTTATTAATTTTCAAGTCGGTTTTTAAGGCGATGCTTTAAGATTAAAATAAAATAAGCAATGTTAAGTAGTAAAAAAGCAATGAAAGGTTTTCTTCGAAGACAAATTCAGATTCAATTCTGTCTCATGTAAGTTTTTAAAGTTATTTACTGAAAACTATACTTATAGATTATGATCTTTTTAATTTACTTTCAACAAATGGTGATTAAAAACTATTCAATGAAATTCACCCCTCATAATCATTTCAAGTGCTTCAAGATAAAAAACCAAGACATTTTCAGACTTATGTTGCGAGTTAAACTAAGGACCATGGGTTTATTATGGTACTTGTTGATAAGCGACTAACCTGCGTGTCTGCTCAGGTATGATTGTGATCTCTGACCTCAACGCATCTTTTGAACGTGGCTTTTGAGACCCCACTTAGTCCTGTCAAAAATAAATAATTGTAGAGGTACGTTTATAAGATGATTTTTAATTCAAAGCAGTATTATAAGATGGCATAATCACCAACTTCAGCGTTGTACTTGGTGATGATAATGATCCCTACAATCATTAAAATGCTCAACCAGAGAAAACGTTGTTAATTCCTATCAATTTAGGCTAATTGTCGATAAGATACACCTGTAATTGGTACCTAAATCAGAACCCTAACGTGTATACTTATAGTGTAAAATGTATTTAATGTTGGTGTACCTATTTTAAATAAATAAAAGATCACTTCAACAAATTTTCATCCAGAATCCCTCTTGTTACATAAAGGCACCAAATAACGAATTTTTATTCGTTATTTGGTGCCTTTGCCGTTATTTGGTTTTCGCATTGGTTGCCAAAGAAACACTTGACATAAACCCATCCCAGATTGACACATCACAGATGTGCTTCTAAAATAATCATACAAATTACTATATCACAAAATCTATAAAAGCAACACTTAAAAATTCAACCCTCCCTCTGGCGGGCCCAATCGACCCGGGTACAAACGAGCCGACAACCTAGTATTAACCCTTTGACGTGTCGTGGGGATTAATTGCCCCCTTTGTCGTGTTTATTAAACGGCGTCTCGGACAACACTATTTGTCATGTTAGCGTGTTCCCATGGCCCTATTCTGAGGTACTCGTAACGAGAAGTAAAAAAATACTTGATTAATTTAGGGACAATCGAAAAAAAAAATATGGTGTTTTGTTACTTTTTGTTTATTTGACTTAATAATAAATATCAATAAGTATGTGGTATTGATACCTACGATGATATCATAGACCTTAAATCATTTAACGTAACAGGTTCAAAGTTCAGTTTAACTATGGGATAAGCAAACGTTTATCTGCGTTAAATAGCATTGAATTTCTAGCTTACGTGTACTTAAGAAGCTGAATTTCTTTACCAAAGTGTGTCTTTTGCATCTATGCATCTATGCTACGTAAAGATGGTTTGATGCCCATAAAATGACAATCTTTTTTATTGCTTCCCCCATTCCTTTCCAACTCTCCCGGTGATTTGTCTTCTCTGGCTAGTCAGTCAGGAACGAATCCAAATCGTCACGCCAGCGTTTCTTGGGCCTGCCTCGGTGACGACGACCGTCTTCAGGCACCCACTGTGTGACGATTCTGGCCCATCTGTCCTGACCCATCCTGGACATGCGATTCTTTTAATAATACCAGCCTATAACTGTTCCACTGCTGGGCAAAGGCCTCTTCTCAACAGAGAAGGCACGAGCATTGATCACCACGCTTGCTCAAGACGGGTTGGCGATTTCAGACTTTTATATGTCCTGGTTTCCTCACGATGTTTTCCTTCACCGATGTCTGTGATGTCCAAGATAAACTTAGAAAGTACATATGACTTGAAAAGTCACATTGGTACTTGCCCGGATTTGAACCCACAACCTCATGCATGAGAGGCGAGGCCTTAACCTCTGGGCCATCAGTCGTGATGATCACGATTCATCGCGATTCTTTTAATATAAAAAAATATCACATAATTTCCTGGACTCCACCACGCACGATCACCCCTTTCTCCAACACAATAGAAAAGTCCTGGTTAATAACATATTAATATTCTAATTCCTAACCTATGCATGAGCTAATTATCTGGTAATTCCGGAATACTGCCAGTTGCCACTAATTTGACGACACTTTTCATAATCATACGTGTTCCGATTAGAGCGGTTAACCCCCCCACTGGCGCTTCACCCCCTAATGCAGCGGTATTAACAACTGTGTTATTATATCTAATAAGCGCTTCAAGCGTTTTGCCGGACATATTGTATTTTAATATGTTTTAAGGCTTTGTTTTCGTGTAAGGTTTCTTAGAAATGTTTTGTTTGAAGTTTTGTAAATGATTCGAATTGATCAATTATTTTATTTGTTTAATTACTTAAAATATACAGGGTGAATTTTTCAAGTCGGCGTGGATGGCCTAATCCGAAACTATGAGAAATAGCGAAATATCCTCAAAGGACTCTTGGGACCGATTTTGATGAAAACTAAAACTGCATCATTGGTTTTTTGAAAAATCAATATTTTTACACAGGAATCGAATTCGCTGATTTGAGATAAAACACACACGCTTTTTTGTTACACCATTTGATAGTGTCTTTAATGAGGATAAAATTCTGGGAAGTAATGAAATACGACAAACTTAAGGAAAATGTAAAATTTTAGTAAACTGATTCATATTTTAAATTAATGTCCCTGATTGATGACATCCGCAGCGCAAGTTCTCTTTACAACATAATGTTCTAATTTAATTTTTATCATCAACACATTTTAAAACAATGGCCACTAGCTAACCCAAATTCATGCAAAAATCAGACACCTCGTCGTGATGAATAAACCATTATCTTGTAACTCAAGTTATCACAAACAAGGTGTTTATTATCGCAGGCGCAAATTTCGGACGATGAGACGTCCGAAATTTGCGCCCACAACGGAAATACTCGGCATATCTCGTCATTTAGAAAGAGACAAAACATACGCGAATCTTACTAGTGCGAGGTAATAACGATACTGTAACCACAATTTTTCCTTCAGAATTTTGAATCGTTCCAGTTTGGTTACTTTCGATCTCGTCTGGTGATTGGTTTATCTTATGAAATTATGATAATATCATTATTATTAAGGAAGTTTGGAGATCTTTTTGAGGAAAATCATGTTTTAAAGTGGGGCATTCTAGTTTGAATTATGTATTAATCTAAAATTGATATCAGGCAATATGTTACAAACGATTTTATTTTAAAAAAAAATGAAGCTGAGATTGGTTAGTTTTTTTTTAAAGCTGTACGTTTATTATCCTTAATTCATGTTCTTAGTAAATATTTTTATTTCTACTGAAAAATGACCTCTACTATTTGCATGAAATACTTATTATTAGACAACTTCACGTTGCTAAGACTAATTTTAACTCCAATTCAGCAACAGCCCACAGATAAAACATCCTTAACGGGACCAACAAAAAATACGATTAGCGTGGAGACAACCGCTGAAACCGATTTAATTTTAAACCTCTTACCTTCTTTCCACTTTCTACTTTATGCCCTTCAACTTAAAGTCCAAAATAAAGCTGGAAAATCATCCCTGGATTTCAATGCACGCACATCAAAATGTTTTACATAGTGAAAGCTTGCAATGAGAGATAAACAAAATGCGAATGTGGCACTGTGACCCGCCACCGACATTATTGCCGTTCCGAATTGTGCCGAACCGTGCCGAGCGGTATGTGTCTTTTTTTGGAGGCGGCGCATGAGGGTTAGGTGGGGATCTTGTGAATATTAGTTCTGAAGAGTCGATGAGTTTTAGATACGTGTTCAAAAGCTATGTTTTCAGGAAATAACTGTCTTAAATAGAAATTAATACTTAACTAAAATATGTAAGTATATACCTACTAGCTTATGCTCGCGATATTCGGTAATTGTACCACAGGATCGTAGGTACTACTTGGATTAAAACTATCCTAAGAGTTCACGTTAAAAACTATAATTATGTGTGCCGAATTTCATCCAAATATGTTCAGTAGTTTTTGCGTAACAGAGCAACAAACATCCATCATCAACTCACAAACTTTCGTATTTATAATTGTAGTAAGATTATAAACAATGGGTCGCTATTATTAAAATCGTAGCGTTCTAAAACCATTTTTTGCTAGGCTTTATTATAAGTCAAGCACCCTCTTCAGGAAGGTCAAGTCTCTTCAAGAATTAAGCAAGATTGTAAGCCTCTTTAACATTATTATTTTCCTCAAAATAATTCATGAAGGAACTTCAACTTTTTTCCACTTTTTCCTTAGGAAATTCATGACTAAATCTTCAACTTTCTTTTGTTTGGGTTCCGTACGCAAGGGGTAAAAACGGGACTATTACTAAGACTCCACTGTCGGTCGGTCTGTCTGTCTGTCTGTCTGTCTGTCTGTCAACAGGCTGTATCTCATGAACCGTGATAGTTAGACAGTTGAAATTTTCACAGATGTTATATTTCTGTTGCCGCTATAACAACAAATACTAAAAACAATAAAATAAATATTTAAGGGGAATTTTTTAAGAGGGCCCTTCCCGGTCCATCTATCGTCAACGCGAGCATGGTCGAAAAGCTTGTTGTTTCATCCAGAGCCACAGCGGCAATTTTCTTTCAAGTCCCCCGTCTTACCCCGCCCCGATCCTGCACATCTCGTCTCCCGCGCAACTCATACCGCCTAACGCGATGACATTGAACGAAAAATAGTGTTCGAAAATTTCTTAAACTTGTTCCAGGAAATACGTGTTTTTGAATAAGTCGTACAAGTGTGTGAAATAAATATTTGTCATTAAGAATCTCCATTACATGTGCAAGGTTTCTATCTAGAGGTTTTCTTTACTTTTACAGTTTATGAGTACATTATGAACGGCCAAAATTCAGTTAAAATTTGTGCAAAACAGCAATTTTTGGAGGCTTATACTGAATTTGTTTCTACAATTTTTTATTTTTGCTACCATAGAAACCTAGATGTAGTGCACAAAATACCTATTAGTTCAAAAAAATCAAAGATAGATGTGTAACAACTGCATAATCACGTACGAGCGTTTGTATGAAAACTATGACGGGTTGGCCGCTCTTAAGTAATGGTACGGAACCATTCGTGCGCGAGTCTGACTCGTACTTGGCCAGTTTTTTCCCTCAAGTAACGTTCAAGTTTTTTCCCTCAAGTAACGTTCAAGTTTTTTCCCTCAAGTAACGTTCAAGTTTTTTTCCTCAAGTAACGTTCAAGTTTTTTCCCTCAAGTAACGTTCAAGTTTTTTCCCTCAAGTAACGTTCAAGTTTTTTCCCTCAAGTAACGTTCAAATTTTCTCCCAAAAATCTTGCATGTAATTATTCGACAGTCTAGCTTACGAATTTATAACTGTTCCTATGACTCAGTGAACTCAGTGCTCAGTGACTCAGTGGCTAAGTGTCCGCGCTAGCAGATTGAGATTGATGCGCTCGCGCAGGGCTTTTTGCTCTAAATTAAATTATTCGCAGAATCGGTGACAAAATGGCCACTTAGTTTTCTCCAAGCTGTTTTATTTCTGAAATTTTCGAATAGTTTCGTACAGCTTAGTTATTTGAAAAGGGACTATTATTGAACATCTAATTGTGTTGAACTAAAGTCGGTTTCATGCTTGTCCTGCAAAATCACACCTGAATTCGAAGCAGTTTATTTTAGAAATTCAAAACGAAACGTGGGTTAAAAAAAAACAGTTTTCTCAATTATAACCACTTACTCAATAAATATCATAATTGAGTTAAGTTTTGATTGAGGAATGCCTCGTTAGACTAGTCGTCGCAAGCGCATTGCTGAGCATGAGGTCGTGGGTGCGATTTCTGGGTCGGGAAAATTGTTATTGAATTTTTCTATCAGGAATTTCTCAGTAGCAGCCACGGAGTCTGGATTTGTGCCCGGTTGATGGCAATACGCTCGCTCCCTATTACATGGGACTTTGACATAACTGGCGAAATGTGGGTGTACTATTAGGTACACCTCTGCTTAGCCCTTCAGGGATTACAGGCGTGATGTCATGTTATGTAACATCATGATTGAAACTTGAAAGCATAGATAGGCATAGGAATTTCTGAAAGACGGTATAGAGGATCATGAAAAATATCAAGAGCAAAACCTAGTCCATAATGAAAATATTTTTGATTTAAAAACTTTTCATTTTGGCCCAACGGTGGGCCGTAGATTTAAAAGCTCCCTTCACTCTGCATAATCAGCCTATAATGTTCCCACTGCTGGGACACACGGCCTCTTCTCTATGAGAGGGAATGGGCTACAATCCACCACGCGGGCCCAGTGCGGGTTCGTAGATATCACATGTCTTCGAATTTTTGGTTCTAGGACATGTCGGTTTCCTCACGATGTTTTCCTTCACCGTTTTGAGAGCAGTGCTGATGAAATAAATTACACATAGTAATGCAGGCAGGCGCCTGGGTTCGAAGTTCGAACCCAAGAACCCCATACAGTTCGTTAGTCGGAGCCGCCACTACTGGGCCACCGCTGCTTTACTACTGGGCCATCGCTGCCCTTCACTCTGTTCAAGGGTAAATCCTACCTACTTATTTCATTATTATGTGAATAAAAATATAGTGGGTGATTTACCAAAGACAGAAGGTGTGATGAGACCACCTGGAGGCTTAGACAAAATGATAATTTATCAGCGAAAACTATGATGCGGAAGTCAATACTGTATTGGATTCACATTAGATAGCGAAAAGCATCCCTTTTAAAAGTCGCTATATAAACTAAAAGTAATAAAGTATGAAAGCGATTATCATATCTAATTGTCTTTCTAATTCCTCTTCTTTATCGTGTGGTTAGTGCCTAACCTAATGTCAGAGTTTTTATGCCGCCTAACGGCCTCTGACTTGTCTTTACATGCCGTCTAGAAATATCTCTCAGGCATCCTGGTTTCCCGACGATGTTTTTCTTCACCGAAGCAAGTGATAATTATACAAATACGCACATGAATCAGAAAAATTAGAGATGCGTGTCTTAGGTTCGAACTCGAGACCTATGACTTGGCAGACCAACGGTCATGCCACTAGGCTATCCCTGTTTGTTCTCTGTAGAAACAGGTAAAAAATGCAACACAAGATATTCTCGCAAAATATATCTAACTAGCGACCCGCCCATCGTCGACGACGACCAAAAAAACCCCATCAAAATCCGTTGCGTAGTTTTAAAGATCGAAGCATACATAGGGACAGACAGCGGGAACCGACTTTGTTTTATACTATGTAGTGATTTCAAAATCGATACCGTCTAAAAAGCGAAGTGTAACTTCTATTCCCCTACATAGCAACATACCTCTACATATACATACCACAGAGCTACCCCTTGTAAATATTCGCTAGGAAAACACTGGCTATTTCAATCTACGTCAAAAACATAATTGGCGTGCCCTTCACTGCCGATGAGCCGGGAATTGGGAGAGCTAGACGTGGCTCGATGGGCGTGGTTGAATTGACTATTTTTGTTTAGTTCTTCGTGGATCCGGTGTATTATAGTTTTTCTCCTTGTACTCTCTTCGTGTTGTGCGAAATTGTACAATAGGAATTTTTGGAATAGTGTATTGTTTGGCAGCTTTGGAAATGAATATCTAATACTGACTGACTAATTCTTTGTAGTAGAATCCTTTATTAGACATTCTCCTTAGTTAATTCCTAAATTCCTATACGCGGCGGAATCATGAATTCAGTACATATATTTGGAAATTTTAGGAATTATACTATTTTATCAAAACTTTTTTTTTAATCGAAAATATTTAACGTTAGGTTAGTCTATGGTAAAATATATTGTAACGATACCGTTCACCCGTATATTCAATTGCAATATTACGCTAGAATCGTATTTCTTTCAAGTATTTTCCTTGATATTCTGGTAATTAAAACCATGCTTGGTAAACATTAACAAGTTTCATATGATATAATACCAGTTAATACACCTTCCCATAAAATGAGGCCATAAATCTACGAAGGTATTAAACCTGAAGCTAAATAATAAGCTGGCTTTTAAATGCGTATAAAACTATACCATTTATTATTTGTAAATTTGCAAATATACAATAAAACCAAGATAATTGACGTCGTATGTCAAACAAGGTATAAAACAAATGTTCTATCAGTTATTTCTAAAAATAAACGAACAAATTGCATCATAAGTTATACCTTTTAATACCAACCTTTATTTAAATAGAATGTTTTTAGATTAAATGAAGGACAATTTGCATTTGTATGGTTAGCCTTCATCAATTATTTATTTATTAGAATTCAATAGAAATACGTTTTTCAAGTATTAGTCCTTTTTTTAAAATTGATTTTGTTTATACACGTTTACTGGCCAATTATTAAAAAGTTGAGTTTTAGTTATGTTACTTTTACTTTATTTTTACTATTTATTCCGTACCCAAGGAGTAAAAACCGGACCCCATTACTTAGACTGTCTAGTTGTCTGTCACCAGGCTGTATCTCATGAACCGTGATAGCTAGACAGTTGAAATTTTCACAGATGATGTATTTCTATTGTGGCTATAAACAACAAATACTAAAAAGAGAACAAAATAAATATTTAAGAGGGGCTTCCATACAACAAACGTGTTCTTTTTTTTAAAATTTGTTTTAGATAATAGTACGGAACCCTTCGTGCTCGAGTCCGACTCGCACATGGCCGGTCTTTATTTTACACACAACAATTGTTTACGCTACATTTTTCCTTCCCAATACTTTTTAATAAATGCCACTTCCAGTAATATTTTAATCCTCCTATACATAGGTTTGCACAGGCTGTCGGAAAAGGTCAATAACCCCTCAGCCTCCCAAGCTACCCTCCGATACTCAGATTTGAATATTGTGCCACCCTCCCAAAATTTCACCATTAGATTTTCTTGAAATACTCGCCGTAGAAAAGAAATGTATAGAAAAAGTTTTTTACCGATTATTATTTCTTTTTGTTAGTAGAATTCTATTGTGAAGACTGAAAAGGGAGCTTTGTCGATTATGCTTTAATCATTTGTTTCCTTGGTTTACTTGTTATTTTTACATGGCTTCAGTTAGCTGAAAAGTTAATGACCAGCTTTTTATATTTTACATAGACAATTTTTTTGTGTTGTGATGTTATATCATGTATGTGTGTGTTCTCATGTGTTTATTTATTAAAATAATAGCAGTCACCATTAATAATAATAAAAAAAAAAACTTTATTAATAAATGTAGTAATACGACTTTTATCTTTTCAATTTTTCGACCGTGGGAAACATAATAATGTTGAAACCACTGCAGCAATCGAATCTTTAATTAATTTAAATACATTACTTTAACTTTATAATTATTCAGTCTCCTCTTATTTTGATAACATATTTTTAAATAAATAATAATTTAATCTACCACCCTCCACCTTTTCCCCTTTCATAGAAAGGAGGCCATGTGTCCCAGCAGTGGGAACATTATAGGCTGATTATGCTTAAGATACCACCCTCCAATAATAAAAATACCGTCGATACATTTTTCCAATACAATGCAATCATAACCCTACTTTTCTTTAGATAATCTTCTCTTTATATGAAATTGTATGGAAAAGTAGATAGATATGTAAATACGTGTGTATAGCGCAGCCTTCCTCGTTATATGGATCCGCTGGGATCGCATCCGGCTCGAAGGACCAATGCCGGAAACGGATAAGGAATAACGTCAAATCTGTATAGGTGGTTTCGTTTTTATCTTCCAAAATAAAATATGCAGAAACTTTATTACCAAGCTTTTATAATGGTTTTTATTTGAATAGTAGGTAGTATTATAATTGCAGAGCTTTTGTTCTCTTAACAATAAAAACTTTACAAAACATTCTGCACTCTTTGTTTTAAGTAAAAAGATTCTTTATTCTAACAAAAGTTATTTACAAAAAGTTAAATAGCTGAGATCTGAAACTAGACCAAAACTTCCAAGGTCGGTGCTCGGCATCGCACGCACACGGGGAAGAGTGCCACCCCTCACCCACACAAGCACAGGACACGTGTACGAATCACCCCTACACATGGTTGCCATAGCAACACAGCATCCTACTTCCACGCCCACTACCCCGGGGGCGAACTCTCAAGATATTACGCCCTACTTCGTTCGCATTGGTGAACTAAAGGGGTGTAGGAAGAGTGCGCTTGTGTGCGTCAGTTAGGTTACCGTTGTGACCTGACGGAATTCGCCAATTCCATTTTCAAACCGTGACATCTACTTTTTCCGAACAGCTTTTCGATAGAAGTACCGAATTAAAAGTTAACTAGCAAAACTCGCGTGTATACCAACTCGGTTACTGAATGCAAACCGAGCACTCAACTTTATTCGCAACATTCACCGTCCGCTCGTTAACAAACCTATTCAAATTTGAAGTATTAGTCGATTGAGGCAACATTTCTCGCGTCCTATCGCTACGAGTTCCAATTAGCGACTGCGGCTTGTCGCTCAAGTGGCGGTGACGTCACGCGGAGCTTTCATGCGGCTTCAATAACTACCCTCTCAGCAATTTCTTCAATAGCCGGCCACTCCACCTGGCCTTCATTAGGGACCTTCTCAATGTACACGCAAAACTGAAAAGATGCCTACTAATTTAAAAAAATGCAAGTTTAACGAGAAAAGTTGTTTAGCTAATAAACCAGCGTGGTTGACGCTCAGCGTTAAGTATTTAATAGCGCTATCTAATTGCGTGATATAATTTTGAATTATTACCGTCTGTCAACGGAACAAAGCGCGCTCAACTCTTTTGTTTCTACCGGTCGCGCCATAGACAAATCTTATTATGGAAATATTTTCAAATTAAGAACGCGCTGCTCCCGCATTATGCGTCTCGACTGTCATCATTGTCTATGGCTTCTTTTTGTTCGTTGCTCGCATGTCGAGGTTTTTCGACCACCGTTTCGGTTATTTTTTTCTTTTTTAAACTGTCCCGAGCGTGAATGGAGGTCTTTGTTTGTTCGTGTTTTATTATTAATTAGTGGGCTTCTTTGTTCGTGGTAATTATTGTCTTAATAAGCAGTTCCTGCTCTTCGACTATAGACGGGCGGAGCGGGCAGGGGATTGTCAGCCCTTTTACTTTTAAATTGCTTGGAATTATGATTTTGGAGCACGTTTTTGGTCAGTGCTACTTACCAAGCTTTTGAATAAGTAATCTCAACGAGGTTTCAAATATTTTTGTCACTGACTACACTGACTGACTGTACCTATGTATGCGCTTTTTTTAAAATAATAATAGAATTCTCATACTACCTTACAATGTTTGTAAAAAAATGGATCTAGATTCAAAATCAGTAGTTGCATTTGAGTATCTTAGTTTTGAAACCTCATTTAAAGATGAAAGAAATGTAAAGACCAGAATCTTCCATTCCGTCTTCGTTTTTACAAAACGTCTTACAATACGAACTAACACAGCAGAAACAAATACCTTCTAAATTAAATAACACCTACGTGTACTGTCGTTTATATCGCATAATAAAGTGGTGAAAAGAATTCCCAGTTTAATTAGAGGTGAGATACTCTGGCTCGGAAGTGCGACGCGCCTGAATGGCCCTCGTTGGGCGCCATTTTGCATAATTGGGCGACGGCGAGGGTAGAACGAAATTTATACGTTCCAGGCGCCAATTTACTTGCTAATGACGCTTCGTCTTCCCATAGAGTAGTTGTCGGGTTTTTGTTGGGCTCGGAACTTTGTTTTTTTTAGGGTTGTGTGTTTATTCTGTTGCTGTTTCTTTCGTTTTTTTTTTTTTGTTAAAAATATTGTAGGGGTTTTCGGGTTGTGGAGACATGACGCCGGTACCGTTAGTTTTGTGTCCACTCATTTGAAACTCTGAACCCTGAAGATATAATGATGGGTATTTTTTGTGTCTGAAGTTACTTTGTTATAAGTTTATCCTTGTAATATTTTTACAAATTCATATAGATTCTGAAAATTATAACGAATTTTCACAATGTTATCATTTATTAGGTACTATTTTGTTTTTTTATTTGTCTTATCCCTTTCTTTAAACAGAGTCTTCGTCCGTCTTACTAACCTTTTGTTTCGTTTTGTTTTAGACGGGTAAGATGGGCCTGCCAGCGGGAGGAAGTTTGTCGCTGTTCTGTCCTGGCGGAGAGCTGGGGCAGCCTCCTCCGGCCCATATGGGCATCCCTCCACCTTATCAGCTCGACTCTAAATTAGGTAAGTTTGAAAACAATCTTAACTGTCCTTTTGAGGACCTAATCTTCTTCTTAGCGTGTCGATGGCAATCTAAATGGTGTCGGCCCAGAACTGAGCTACTAGTTTGGCGCTTTCAGTAACGTCCATCAGTTCGTGTAGTGAACATACAACAAGACACGCAGGACACGTTATTAAGTGCCCCATCGTTTGTGGAACAGCTCCACATTTACACTCCAGAGCAGAGTCATTAATGAATCTCCACCTGAGGAGGACTTAAGGAACGGATACTGGGCTGAAATCACGAAATATTATTTATTATTGAGTTTTAGAAGAAAAATGCTCTGATGGTTAGATCCTTTGGGTGATTATAAGGCAAACAATACTTCTTGACTGTAGCATCTTTCATTAGCAATTAAGGCTTACGATCTTAGTTTTGTAAAAAAGTCTCAATTTTCTCCCAACCAACAATCGATACCTTTGAGCCGGATACTTATACCCGTCGCACCTAAACAACGACAATGACAACCAAAACTAAGTCTAGTCTAGACTAACTAGCTACATGTTACAGCGGCCGGGCTGGCGAGGACACCCATGTACCCCTTCCCAGGGGGTACATACCCCTACCCCATGCTGAGTCCGGAGATGTCGCAAGTCGCAGCTTCATGGTGAGTTTTAGCCTATGTTTTGCTGTGTCATTTGGGTGTTGTCCTTTTTGAATTACGAAAATGTGTTTGTTCTTTTGGATGGATAATTCGCAATAATAATGATTTTATTAATATACTTAATACCTCGAGATGGATGCTTTATAGTCAACACGATTTTGCAAAATTCTCATCAATTCAGTATTTAAATGTTGGCACAACTTTTTATCCTGGTTTAGTCAGGAAGGATAAATTATTATGGGGACAGCTTATGTCTACTCAATCATACGATTTACTAGCAACTTTAATCAATAATAACCATGCCATGCATAAAATAGACAATAAATGGTTCTACTTACCTTACCTTCAGTTTATCGATTTTATGAGGCCAATCAGCACGGGGCTTGCATGATGAATCATTATGGCTCACTCTCCTTTAGTCAGTAAGAAAATACTTGTGCCCCAGCTATTGGAACATGGATGTATCTCATATCTTTGTATTAGTGTATTCAATTGTTGATGAGCTAAATACTCGTAAATAAATAAAATCATGCGCCGAATGTACGCACGGCGACCAATCAAGCTATACAAAACCAGATTATGCGGACCTCTCATCGTACGGGAAATCTATACAAAACGAGGCCATGTACTAATGGAAATGTATAGCTTGATGTGTTGCCGTGTTTACGTTCTAAGTGGATAATCTTTGATTTTGAAAGTTCAGAACCTTGCAAAGCTGCTTCAAACCGTAATTATTGCTATCAAAAGCCGAATCTTGAGCAAAAGCTACTAGTGAATAAGACCTTCTTTTTCCAGGCATACCCCAAGCATGTACCCCATATCGTCAGCGGCGAGCGGCTTCCGAAGTCCGTACCCCACGTCGTTGCCAATCTCAAGTTCTAGTCTATCGAGGTATGGTATCCCTAGGTACATACATTACTTGTTTTATCTTAGTACAGGCTTATTATTTAGCTATGGCAACAAAAACACCGGCCTTTTTGGAGACCTCCAAACTTTCGGCGCGGGTCGTGTTCTATATTTGACTTGTGTGATTAAATTCCGACTAAGTATCAAGTTTGCTGTCGCTAAATAATCTGCCTGTACTTACAAATAATCATAATAGTTACTACTTCAATCTTTGTTCTAACGATTTCCTTGACTATATGTCAGTTTTGCAAAAACTGTCCTTAGTTTGCGCTGTTTGCTCATGGTCATACTAGTTTGTCATACCATCATTTTATTTGGAGAACTTTATCGCAATTTTTCTAAAAGAAAACAATACGAGTTTTTTTCCATTTGGTAATAATTAGTGGTCACAATAAGTTATCATACATACCTACCCTTTTGAGACAATTGATCACCTTAATGGCACGAACACAAATGGGTTGGTATAGTCTTTGCCAGGAACAACAAAGCAATGGAGAAAATCTCTTAGTCGCTTCAATCTTTATCATGGAAATCATAAATCCCACCCCAACTGTAAATAACTAATGACAATTCAACAAAGAAGTAGTAACTATATTTCTACAAAGAATCAATTTCCTCATACTGCCTTCTTCTGCAGTGAATTATACCGGTTCTCCCCAACGCTGGGCGGAGGCCTAGGGCTGGGCTTAGGACCCGCGCTCGTGCCTCCTCCCCCCTCCAAGTCAGACCTCGACTCGCACCATTCAAGATATGCAAGGTAAGAAGAAATTCACACCATTCTTATGATTCCTAGTACTGGTCTCAAGTACCATATTTTTCGAAAATCTGGTCCTTGTGTGATTTTATTAGCAGGCCCAGAATTTATCTAAAGGGTCAGAATGTTGCTAAGCTGGACTCTGATCCAAACTGTTTAGATGGTTTGGAATGCTGTTCAGCAGGTACAGAGTTTTTTTTTCAATGGACCAGAATCCTATTCGAATGTACCACGATTCGGTTAATAAGACATAGTATTTAAAATAACATACTAGTTAAGACACTTAGTAAAATTGAATCGTCCTTCAAACAAAAAAAAAACACTACATAGTATAAAACAAAGTCGCTTCCCGCTGTCTGTCCCTATGTATGCTTAGATCTTTAAAACTACGCAACGGATTTTGATGCGGTTTTCTTTAATATATAGAGTGATTTAAAAGGAAGATTTATATGTATAAACATTGCAAACGTGCGAAGCCGGGGCGGGTCGCTAGTAAAATATAAAGGGGGTATCCCAAAGTCCGTGTGAAAAGTCCCACCTTATTGTCAATTCAATTTGATATTTATGGCATTTCTGTGCAACGTTGAGGTTCAACAATCATGTATGTTTCATGGCGCACCTTCGCCACAAATTGTTTCCACAATTTCTCACCGATTTGTCTTATAGTTTATGACCAGTGGTACTGCATACAGATGTGTGATTAGGGCTTATTTTTTGGAGTTAGTGACGTGACTTCGAAGAATAAATTCTTTAAGAGGGTTTTTAAACAATGTGAATTATATCAATAACCATGAATATTATGTATTTTATTGTTATTTAATAAGAAATCTAGACAAGAGGAACTAGGGGCTAAATAATAACAGACGCTTGGGTCGATTTTCAGGTTAAGCCGCGTTTACACAGTTTGGTTCGTAGATGGGTGACCACCCATTACATACCGAGTTCCCTGCGTGCCTCGGAAAGCCATTGGTCTCGGCTGTCATTTGTAGATCTTTGGTATCGTATTTCCCACCCAGTACTTACTGGGTTGTGGAGGTCAGATAGACAGTCGCTCCATGTAAAATACTAGTATTCAGCTGTATCCGGTTAGACTGGAAGCCGACTCTAACATAGTTTGGAAAAGGCTACGCAGATGAATAAGAAATCAGGGTCTGACCGTTGACTAGATTTGTGATGCCTGGGTGATAGCAGTATGTTCGCCCCCTATAACATGCGACTTAAACTATATCTAGTAAAATCTGGGTGTATCATAAGGTTATGTTTACCTCTATAAAAAATCTAAGAAAACTAAAGTGGAAACTTTCAACTATGCTAAAGTAGGTTGGTACTAGCCAGGCAAATTGCAGCTTAAAAATAATCATAATCTTTTTAGATTTTCTAACCAAAAATCGGACTGAAATGATAATTTATAAGTTTATAGATGTAATCATTAAATGGTTTTGGGTTTTGTTGAGTATGAATGTAGATGGCTATAAGAGTAGAGGAAGACCAAAGAAGCGATGGTTGGACTGTGTGAAGGATGATATGGCTAGGAAGGAGGTGACTGCTGAGATGACGAGTAATAGAGAAGTATGGAAGAAGAAGACATGCTGCGCCGACCACAGATAAACTGGGATAAGGGCAGGAGAATGAAGAATGATATGTCTGATGGGTTTTATTTTAGAGAAAAAAAAATACCGTCCAACAATATACCAAAAACAATTTTATACAGCATGACAAACATTTACTGTCACATAATACAAACTCAAATAAATATTTTTCATTCGCACCACGCGCAGATCAATTTATACAGCACACATTGAATTTAAAACAATTATAAAAACAGTTTAACAAAACGTTTCAATCAGCTGCACGCGAACAACGCTTTTGTCACAACTCACACCCTTTCTGCTTATCTCTGATCATATCATAGCGTGATGGTATCGCTCCGGCTATTATGCGAGTTATACGACTAAACTGCCCGCCCTCTTGTTCGATAGATTGAAGATAACGTACGTAGGGGGTGACTTGGACACATGTCTATGTTTTTGAAAAGTTGTTTGTATGTTGGTGTCAGGCAAAACGTTAGGAAACGGCTAGGTTGATGATGTTGATGCTCTTTAACTGGAGACAGTGGAGATTGAGGTCTTAGCTAACTAATAACAGCCGGGTCGATCTTCAGGTCGTCAATCTTCAAGCCGCGCTTGCTTAGGTCGCTCCGTGGATACTTATCAACCATCCAGTTCATACCGAGTTTCCACCGTGCCTCGGAAAGCACGTCAATGGTTCTCGGATGTCATTTGTGGATCTTTGACAGCCGTTACAAGTAGCCAGCAGCCCAAAAGTCTGACAACTAGTCTTAGCAAAGGGTATTGTATTACGTAGTACTAACTGCTTTGTGGAGGTCAGATAGACAGTCGCTCCATGTAAAATACTGGTATTCAGCTGTATGCGGTTAGACTGGAAGCCGACCCTAACATAGTTGGGAAAAGGCTAGTCAGATAAAGAACTGTAGGAGAATAAATGCATTATCTGTAAGTACTTTAGCCGAGATCAGAAAGTAAACAAAATTGAACTCAGTGCTCTTTAATTAGGGTCAGAAGTTAATTATAGGTCATTCAGCTTATCATGGAGTTATTATCTCTCCCTCATTATCTATCATTATTGATCTTAAGGCCAAGATAAAGTTACATTTATCAGCGATAAAGGTAATGAAAAAATAAAAAAACATTTTGGATTTACATAGACTATGTAATGGAAAAGCTTATTTAAATCATGTTGAAAGTCGTTGAGAAAGTGTGAAATACTTTGGAAGCTATGATAAATGATAAATGATGTTTATTTTGCAAATAGGTTTTTAAAAACACTTTTACACGTCTCTT
Source organism: Eugnorisma glareosa (assembly GCA_947578425.1). Lineage (NCBI taxonomy): Eukaryota > Metazoa > Arthropoda > Insecta > Lepidoptera > Noctuidae > Eugnorisma > Eugnorisma glareosa. The sequence continues at coordinate 6,108,151 of OX387981.1, forward strand.
TTTTTAAACTAGATGGGGCCGGTGTTTCGTACCTGACTACTCTGAGAAGAAACAGCCGAAACAAACTCAGAGGTCATAGTCTCTGTTAAAGTCCAGACATAATCTTGGTTAACTCACATGAGGACTATGCAGATTAGTATCTGAGATGGTCTATTGTCACAATCTAACCCACCACCTAATACAAATTAGGTCTTCTTTTCATTTGAGGCATCCCATCGAATAACACGAAACCCGACCTGGGAATCGAACCCAGGACCTCATGCTCCGCTGTCACGCTAGTGAAGACTAGAACAAAGAAGCAGTCCATACATACATACAATCACGCCTTTTTCCAATAGGCAGACACTACAGAACACCACCAGCTACGATCCTCACACGTTAACAAATCTGGTGGCCTACCATGACGTCTTAAGCAGGAGTAATTCCAGTGTGTGAAAAAGATGGCGCTGGACGACCTGTATAGCTCTGTCTCTTTCCCACACTGGAATTACTCCTGCTTTAAGACGTCATAGTATCCCCCCTGGTCATTGAAATAATCCCCATCATGATCATCAGTCTCTTGCCCTTATCCCAACTTACTTGGGGTCGGCGCAGCATGTCTTCTTCTTCCATACTTCTCTATTACCCGTCATCTCATCAGACACCTCCTTTCTAGCCATATCATCCTTCACACAGTCCATCCATCGTTTCTATGGTCTTCCTCTACTCTTATACCTCTGAATGTGGACGCATTCAAACTTGTCTGGTTATCGAAATAATACATATCAGAAAGTTTTATCCGTGTTATGAGTACTACATTTTTTAAATTTGCATAATGTTCTCATACTCGTACGTGTAGCTCGTCAATTAATTACGCTACCGTACAAAAATTATGGAGGTTTTAAATAAATTGTCAACAGAATTGACTGATCAGGTAACAAGAAAACTGATGCTTCGGGACATGTTACCAGCTCCAATACAATCTGCATCAGTCAAAATGTATAATCAAAAGTGTGGGGTTCCACTGTTCGCGATATACAAAATCATAGGAATACTTTAAATTGCAAAACTAATTGGGCTAGATGTTGAAACTAGTCAATTATTCGCTGAAATTCAATCTTTTGGGTGTACAAGGCCGAAAGGCACTTGTTCTCCCCCTCATTGCGATTATTTTTTTGTTCTAGACCATACCTGGGAACCTTCTAGTTACGGAGACCTTGAGGTTCAAACTTCCAACATTTTCAAAAGTTTTTTTTAAATTATTTTTTTATATACCTCCATGACCCGTTTACAATTCAATGCATCCATCAGCGCAATGTTGTGAGTGCGTTACATTAAGTTTTACCGCAAAACGTGATTTTTCACACCAAGTTTTCCAGTAATATTTTTTGCGTATGGTTACTTAGTTTGATGTACAGAATGCTTGGTCGACGGCTTCGTGAATGGTTCGTTTACACCTTGTATACTACATCGAATTCCAGATATTCCTTCGAAATGCTGAAAACGGAATAATTATGGAATTGACATCATCTTCAGTAATCAAGCGTATGTACGAGTATGTCCAGTGTCAAAAAGAATAATTGTTCTATATTAATGCAGCGTTGTCACTGTTCATTAGTATATTCACATTACAAAAATACTAAACAATATTATGTCAACATTTCAAAATAACTAAATACTAACAATACTATCTACTAGTAGATATATTATTCTATATTAAAATAAATAACTGAATTAGTTAGAAAAATTGGGAATCAAACGAGCTTACCTGTTAAGCGAAGTCTTGATTCTAATTTTATGAGTGGTGATCTGAAAAATAATTATTATGACACGAGTAGTATTTCCCTTTCTGTGTTTATACACCGCATTTTAGAAAATAAAAATGAATATTTTTTTTAAGAACTGCAACACCCTTTCTGACACATGACAGGAAACTTCACTTATTTTAGAGATCTTACCATTGGGAACAACCTCTGTTCCACAGCTCTGTTCTCTCTATAGAGTAGTTCCAAATACCTACATTCACTATGTTTTCCTGAAAGGTTAACATTGAATTAGGTAGGCTAATTATTGCAGCTTTGGGACTGTTAGCTATATAGTGGTGGGTGGGTAATTATTTTTCAGATCACCACTCATAAAATTAGAATCAAGACTTCGCTTAACAGGTAAGCTCGTTTGATTCCCAATTTTATTTCGTGGTGATCTTCAAATAATTATTATGACACGAGTAGATGTTTAGAGTTGGCTGCAATAATTAATTATGTGATAAAAATACAAATACTTCCTACTTTAAGAATAGGTATTATAGCTTTAATATTATAACTTTAAGAATATTGTGCATGTTGAATTGATAACTCTGTAATCAGCATTGTGTCTGACTTAGTTGAAGCCAGCACTGATTTGAGCTGCTGTTTGTGTTGTAGATAATGTGAGAGGTTCATTATGAAGTTTAAATATCACTTTCACTTGAAATGTAAGTAACAAACTAAAAATATATTAGGGCTTGATTTTCCCAATAACTGTTTTATTACTCCGATGGGTTAAAATTAGAGCTAAGACAACAATAGATGTCTTTGTTTTCTGAAGATTGCTCTATTTTATCAAACTATAATGAGATTAAATACTTTTGATAGGTTCTATGGTTGAGGCAATAATAGCCTCAAATCTCTCAGTGAGTAATTTTATAATTTGTAATCCAGTTGCAGTGAGTATTCAATTAATGAGTTTGCAAAAAGCTCATCAACTCAAATGTTGAATTGTTTGAGAGTACTTTCAAAGACTGCAGCTGGTATTATGTTTATTCACTTACGGGGCCTTTTGTTAGAATTCTTGCAACCAAGGTATGTTATAGAGTTCCATAGATTTGTCGTCTCTAAAGGTGATTGCATAGCTATGAGAGTATAATGTAGGACTTTTATACTTGAAGATATCATGGCCAACTATTGTTCAATAGTAGATATTATTATAACTATTGTTCAATATTAGAGTCTATTCGAAACCTTGTTTCTTTCTAGTATTAGATTCAATTAATCAGAAAAATAGAAATCTCGTGTTGTAGGGATTAAGCTGACTTTATTCATTAGTACCTAGTAGGTAGTACCTACTGTCAATAAAGCTCAAAAGGAAAATTGCTAAGTGTCTAGTTAGTAGACCCCTATGACTAAATATTATGGATATTAAAGTATTCACTCCTTTCTGGTCGAGCAGAATTTGAGTTGTAATCAATTAATTCGAAAAAGACAACTGGGCTATTTCCCAAAACTGTTTATTTATTTAAGTTTTTAGAAACCAATTTTTCGACTAATACTTTTAATCTGGTACACTTTGTACTTTATTATTATGTTTTCCCAGGCACCATGTCACCAGCAACAAGCTTTTGTCTTTTCTTAGAAGAAAAAATATAGTACTTCGAGATCTTTTCTCGATGATAAAATATTTGCTTTAATGCAGTAGATTTAGGCAGAACTGACGCAATCATCTTGACTTGTCAGTATAATTTCCCCAAACTATTTTCATATATTATTATGTGTATCACAAAAAACAGCAGTGTCTACCTGGCAATGCGTTTCAAGGACCTCTAAACCTCTGTCAAAAAACTCTAGTCATTGCTTGACAAGCTTAGAGTTAACTGAATTGAGTGCTTCTGGTGTTCTAATCTGTATATCTGTCTAAATGTATAATGCAATTAACGGATATCTATGTTGTTCATATTCAGGCAACATTATGGAATTGGCTACATTTTTGTAATGTACTATCAATTGCTATGAATCGTAGTGGGATCTTATTTATATTAAGTCTACATGAAATGTATGGCCTTTGATCTATTAATGTTCTAATTACAATCCATTTACCTCTGCACTCCCATGCAACCCCCCCCCCCCGTTTTGTTTCTTAAATCGTTTCACTTTAGTGCTTACTTTCATAGAAAACTACTAATACTCAGATTGGTAGGGGAAATTAATGAAATTTTCTCTTTAAGAGTTTTTATAAATCACACAATGTGTCTGCCTATCTCCTCGGGTATTACAGTTGTGATTTTATGGTATGATTCAATGCACACATGTTTTGAGTGTCAATGATGAATTAATCAGACATAACAAATTATCTGTTAATTGTTCTCATCATGGTTATTTTCAAGTCCAAAAATTAAAATACTTTCACTTAAAGTAGCATTTAAGTTATGTTATAATGCAGTCTTGATAATTTTAAACAGTCAAGTAAAGGAAACATTGTTACCATAAGTTTCCCTCCCTAATAATTTTTAGGTTTATGTCGGCAATACTATGATAAAGAAAGGTAATTAATAATGATGGAGTTAATTTTAGTTAGTTATTATTATGGGGTTATTTATTATATTTAAGTGATTTTGAAATGCAATATAGTGCAAAAATAAATTTTCTGGTAATTGGAATACCTCCCAAAAAATTATAACATGATTAATATACCCATAATTAAATATTGTACCCACGGGTTGCTATATAAAGCAATGAGTTACTATTAAAGATCTTATTTTAAATTTGACCTATACATTGTGATTATAAGAATATTATCTTTGTTCTAAGACTTGGGGGACGAGGGAGAGGGGTTTCAGAGTGGAATTAAATTTGCAATTTGATTTGGAACTAAAGCAGGTTTAGTTGTTAATGTTAAAGTCATTTGGACACTGACAGACTGTTAAGACCTCCAAACTTTGTAAGTCTCATGAACCTTTTCCCCTCTCAATACTAATAGTTTTTTAGTATTAGGACATTGCAGTGCATTAGATGTGATGACAAATGGTTTCTTGAACCCTTGTACTCAAATCATTAGTATATAACCAAATTTTTAGCATTTGGTTGATTTATTCCAGTATCACTCTTGATGCGTTGCTCTTTAGGAGCTACTGACTTAACAATCTAGAATCTATTATTGTGGTCAGTGTTGAAAGATGCCTAATGGCTACTTGTTGGATGTTTTAATTGCTAGGCGCAAACAGCCTTATTGATCTTCTTCTTGTCATTGACATGACAATATATTTGACCCAAAAACTGCCACTTCTCTGGTGTTGTTGGAGGCCAAAACCTCTTTGGCTACATCTATTAGTTATTTAAAAATACAACACTCAACACACTAGGAATAAGATTATCTTATCCAGGTCTGGTGTGGTTTTCTCTACTATAATATAAAGAAAATATTATTTTTCAGAAAATTCTTGTATAAATAATTGAATCCTGGGTTCGGCACGGTGGTGGTGAACGTTGGCAGACTGTTATACAGTGTCATTCAATAGTTGATACACATCTTCTTTCATGAAAACATCTCAATCCCTTGGTTGGGCAGGTTCACCTTAGATTTAGTAGTGGAACAGGAGTACCCAGTCATTTATATGACCAGTTTGATCTATTCCAGTTATATCTGTTAAAACTGTCATGAGTGTCTGAAACATTTCTTATCAGCTGTTCTCCCATAGAATAATGTTAACAAAGAATCTTGTTCCCCCAATTCACTTTTGACATTGGCAGAATGGTGGACATCGGCTTTGTTTGCCATAAGAAAAATTAGAATAGAATAGAATCTTGTTCTATTATTTGAATTCAAGTTTAATGTTTCAATGTGTTATGAATAACAAGTAATTGGTAGCTGAAAGATTAAAATTACAAGTTTGTGGCATAGCCACAGGTGATGAGACAGATTTTACAATTAGCATTATTGTATCACTGTAACACCCATGGGGTGTACAATTTGTGTATGTATGTCAATAGTAATACAATTACACTCATAATTGGTTAGTTGCTATCCATAGCATTGAATGCTTCGATAATATCATACTTGATGCAGAAGCTAAACCACACAGTGTGGACATACCATGCTGTAAATATCTCGTATTTACGCATGTAAAGTTGTAACACTAAGATGGCAAGTTGTGGCATAACCACGATCAAAATAGCTTAAAACCATTTTATTGGCCTGGTGTTTGCATTAGATATACATAAGTGTAACATTAGTTTATAATCAAGGTTGCCTCAATATCATATTTGATGATAAGCTAAATCACATTATATGGACATAACATGCTGCGAGTATCTCGTACTTAGGCATGTGTAATCATGACAAATGTATGACAACTGGCAACTTTACTCGCTGATGGGAATCCAGGTATCAAAGTATGATCCCGCACTCACTGGGAGAGTATATAATACAATAGCAAGATTATAACCCACATGGGGTATGCAAGGTAATGCAAGGTCGTCTCGCGACCTTCATCTCATGGATGAAAAAACATATTATTACATTTACCTGACCGAGGTCATGAAAATGGGACTCACCTGCCATGCCAATTAGATTTTCAGTGTTAGCATTGTTCAATGACTTTGCTAAGGACATCTCGTGTCGCGCACTGATAGGTCATGAATGTAGGACTCACCTGCCATGCCAATTAGGTTTTCAGTGTTAGCATTGTTCAATGACTTTGCTAAGGACATCTCGTGTCACGCACTGATAGTTTACCATCCAGCTAGTAACATGTGATGTTACTGGGGTGTCGCGCACCCACTGGAGGAAAAGAGCTTTAACAAGCTTACAGCACACATGTAATTTACAGTGTTAATGACTACCGTGATATCTCGTATCCGGAGATCAATTAAAAGCCAGGCATTCTCATACGTTCCATCCAAGTTGTGATCAGGAACAGGCGTTTATACTCCTGCTTCGCCTAATGCCTCTGGTTGGTGCATATTCACTGTCGTGGTCGGCGACGAGCGTAACCTGTACTAGCTCAGATTTCTGCGTCTCGGGTTTACGATTTTCACTAACGTTGCACTTAAGACACTTCGTGTCACTCGACATTTTGTTTTTTGGTAAAATGTAATTTAAACTTAGTTTTAAATTAATAATTTGACGATAAAACTTTTTTCTTGCGGTGTCGTTAACGCGCGAAAAAGAAAAGTGAAGTTTCCTGTCATGTGTCAGAAAGGGTGTTGCAGTTCTTAAAAAAAATATTCATTTTTATTTTCTAAAATGCGGTGTATAAACACAGAAAGGGAAATACTACTCGTGTCATAATAATTATTTGAAGATCACCACGAAATAAAATGCAAAAGTATTGCACATTACTAAATACTTGGATTCGCCATTGTTCTTTTTTAACATCACGACAATATTGTTTATAATTTCTTACAGAACCATCGCTACTCGCTTATAATGCCACCACATAACTACACACGTAAAAGTCCAGGTACAATCATGTAAATAAGTCCCTGCAGGAGAAATTTAATTAAGATGATATATGAGCAGCCTGGCTAACGGGCCGCGTCACCCCTACGTACAGTCGCCGAAACAAATGCAAGAGATTTTTTGGAAAAGATAAACATGCTTATGATGGTATAAAAAAGTGCTTCTTGAATTTAGTGTTTTGAGTTTCTTGAACTAGGTCTTCAGTTCAAACTCCAAATCCATATACAGGGTGTAACAAGACCCTTAACGATGCCGTCAACCAAGAATTCTGTACATCAAGAGATCTAACTCTACGAAACTTTACGGGGTGAAAAATCACGTTTTACAGTAAGTCTCAATGTAACGCACTCAAAACATTGTGCTGATGGAGGGATTGAATACTCGTAGTACGGGGGTCGTGGTGTTAAAAGTAAAAATCTTACATTAAAAACATGAAAAAAAAAACCAATGGAACAGTTGGAACTTTGACCCCCAATATCTCCGTAACTAGAAGGTTCCCAGGTATGATCTAGGACAAAAATGATCGCAATCACGGGGAGAACAAGTGCCTTTTGGCTTCGTTAAGGGTCTTGTTACACCCTTTATGTATATCTCAGTAGTTCTCTCCTTTCTAGCCATATCATCTTTTGAATTTGTTCCTTATTAATAACGAAATCTTTTAAAAGGACTTTTTAATCGTCACCGCTATTATTCAACGGATTATCGATTGTAGTTAGTTGCTAATAAAAGATACCCAGAGCAGCTTTCTAGAAGCAAGTAATCCTCTTGACGTAAAACCGCAAAAAAGAATGATAGCGAAAATAGACCTTAAAATGATAATAATTAAAAACAAGCAGTGACGTAAATTTACATATTCGAAACAAGAAAAAAAAAAGCATAGGTTCGTTAAGTCTACAATAATCTACATTTTTATCGTTTAATTATAAAAGTAATTAACATGTGAGATCTAAATAGTTAATAGTTATTTTATTGGTTTGTCGCATTCGTTAACCACTTGGTATGCGATCTACACAATCTTGTTTAATTAAAATATTTTTATGTACTTCCGTTTTTGTCGTGTAATTATTTTTTTAATGGATTTTTTTAAGAACGATTAGATATAAAAAAAAATATTTACTGCCTGTGTTTTTGCAGTCTGTGCGTCATAAAGGTGAAAGCATAGATATCCAGAAGAAATATAGCTCTTAATGGCCCCTATGTAAATAACTAAAGAAAAAAAAAATTGTAGAATTTCTCTTTTGGTGCCTCTCAAATTACTGAAGGTTGGTCACTCCGAATATTTCTCCTTTGAGCGGACCAGCTCAGCAGCACTGCTGAATTTGGCCTTAAAGTAAAATAAAAATAAATATAATTAGAAAAAAAAACATCATTACAAAATGCACGTTTAATATTTACCTATTGTTTGTAAAACTTACATCTTGCTAAATAAACCATTACATTAACAAAAACATTTTGTTAAACTAATATTGACATGGCATAAACTTGTCCTGCTGACCGTACTTAACACATAATTACGACGTGCGCGCCGAATACCTCGTTTGGGCGCGCACACGCATTGTGCCCGGATTTTCTTTCTCTTTTTATATCTTTCCTCATTTTTAAAACGTCCGTAGGAAGTCGTATATCCCAAGCTAGTTTGGTTATATTCAGAACTAATTTGGTGCATAAAACTTTTATATTGGACATATTAAACCAACAGTTATATGTCACTGACAATGTATTTTATTATCTCTATTTATACAGTTTTAGAATTTTCAACTCAGGAAGTCATTTTTTAGTAGTTTTGCTTTTCTTTTTCGATTAACAGATTTAGAGCTATTACAGAATGTGTTTTACACTTCTAATTTGTTTTAAGCCATTCGGATGTTGTGTGTTGTGGTTCCACAGTCTCCTTAGCGTGTCGATGGCAATCTAAATTGCCCAGAAATGAGCCACTAGCTTGTCTCCTTCAGTAGCGTCCATCAGTTCCTGTAATTAACAAACAACAGGACACGCAGGACACGATATTAAGTGCCCCATCGTTTGTCAAACAGCACCACATTTACACTCCAGGGTGAATCTCCGGCCGAGTAGGTTTTTCTTGCTACGACTAATCTCTGGAGACCTGCAGTATGGTTTTCCATTCTCCCATGTCAGCCGTTACGTTATCATTATCAATCATTTCTTCTGTTTCATCTCAATCTTGAATATTAAATCTTTTCAAGGCAACTTCATCAAAAAAATCTAGTTCACCAAAGTCTAAATAACCCATATTAGATTTCGTCCAACTTAGTCGAGAAACAGTTACTTCTTTTATCAGCTGACTCATCTGCTTCAGAGCTATCTCTGGAATCACTTGTCTATTTTTGGAAAATCACGAGAATGGTTGTGAGTACCGTTGGAGTGGCTTGTGGTGACATTGTGACTAATTTGTTTGTTTAAACTCGGTTTAGGACAATTTGTTTGAGATAAGGATCTGCTAATGTGACTTTTAAATGGTTTGTGGAAAGAATTCTTCTTTTAAACCTGCTGGATTAGACTATCTTGATGAGATAATGAATCAAATCGGTAATCATTACGGATTTTTCTTCTTAGCATCCTTTGGATTGTCCACTGCAGACTAGTCCTGATATTTCTTACAATACATGGTGGTAATAATAACAGAACTAAACAAGCCCAGCATCATCATCTGCCTAGCCTTTTCCCAACTGTGTTGGGGTCGGCTTCCAGTCTTACCGGATTTAGCTAAATACCAGTACTTTACATGGAGCGACTGCCTATCTGACCTCACAACCCTGTTAGTACTGGGTAATACGATAGTTCTTGGTAAGACTGATTGTCAGAGTTTTGGGCCACTGATTACCTGTAAGGTCTGTCAAAGATCTAATGACAGCCGGGACCAACGGCTTAACATGCTTAATTAAACTAGCATAGCAATGAATAAATTCAGAAAAATAATACTGTTTTATTCACAGTTCCGTTCGAGCAATGCACTTCACTCTATGTTTAATTTATTAGAAACTAGCGACCCGCCCCGGCTCCGCACGGGTGCAATGTTATACATATAGACCTTCCTCTTGAATCACTCTATCTATTAAAAAAAACAACCGCATCAAATTCCGTTGTGCAGTTATAAAGATCTAAGCATACACAGGGACAGACAGCGGGTAGCGACTTTGTTTTATACTATGTAGTGAGGTGTCTTATGTCAGTGACATCGAATACCTGAGAACTGCCACAGTTCAACTATGCTTCGTAATTATGTCTTAGTACACGGCTGTCAGAAACTGCCATCTGGTCATACCATCACCTTGTCACCTTCTAAGTTCCGGTTTTCTTTTGGTCTTTCCAGTCGACCAACTTTAGTTACAAGAGTCTGTTTCTTGACTACAGTTTCTTCATTTCATTAAAAACTTTTCTTATGATCGCGACATCTAATAATGCATGTCCAACTGTGATCACCACTTCTCCCTCTGTCGACTTCTGCCTTAAACTGCTATGTAGTCATATCCTGGCCTTGTTAACTTCTGCATTTCTCATAAGTGCCGGTTTCCAAATTTTATCAAAGACTCTTAATCACTTTACTTCAAACACATCCAATACCACAATCCAATATCCGAACAAACATTAAAAAAAAATCAGTATGCTCGCCATAATTACGAAGCTACTCGGGCGCGCTCGTGTATGATCGGGTGCGCCCGCGCCGGAAACACCGCGTCTATTTCCAACCGGACGCACACTGTTTATTGTCGTCTGTCTGGACGGGTGTCGTTAACACCTAAACTAGTTATTAACATATTGATCCCATACAACTGTTGGTGAATGTATGGCTATGGCTTTCCGAATGGGTTGTGTATGGTTGGGAAAATAAACGGGGATTGATGATTTTTCTGGGGTTGTCAATTTAGGCTGCAATTTTTCTAACGTGATTTAGGTTTTTTTTTCTTGTTGGCGAATATTTTTTAATTTCGCATATGTCTTTTAATAAGCCATAAGACATTATGTAGACTGCCTCGTTGGTCTAGTGGTTGCAAGCGCGACTACTGATCATGAAGTCCTGGGTTCGATTACCAAGTCGGACAAAGTGTAAATGGATTTATCCATCAGAAAGTTATCAGTAGCAGCCACGGATTCTAGATTTGTGCCCGGTTGATGGCAATAGGCTCGCGCCCTATTATTTGGGACTTAAACATAACTGGCGAAATGTGGGTGCTCTGTCTTACTCTTCTAAAGTTAAGAAAGATGCAATTTTTATTTATCGCATTTATCCTACGTGCCAACTGAAGAATTTCTATAACAATGTTACGAGACGAGAATAAGTAACTTATGTTGTGATATAAATAGGCAACTCCTATGATAATATGAGGACGTGACAGAATCTCAAATATTTCACTTACGATATCTCTAAATTCCATATCTTTGAATGATTGGAAACCAAATTTCGCATATATGCCATCGAATTACCCATGTATTTTTCGAATTTCAGACTTCGAAGTACCCATCGTTTTAGCTAAACAATTCCGCTGTATTTTCCAGGTCGCTAGAGAAAGGCAGCGGCAGCTCCTCAAGCGATAAGCCTTCGGACAGCTCGGCCAACACGAACAATAAGGAACAGAACAAGAAACCACACATAAAGAAACCTCTGAACGCTTTCATGCTTTACATGAAAGAAATGAGGGCGAAGGTAGTGGCCGAGTGCACCCTCAAGGAATCAGCAGCTATCAATCAAATACTTGGCAGACGGGTGAGTTTAAATTTCGAACGTTTATTCTAAAAATAACTGTCAATATTCAAATTCGAATAATTTAATTTCCAAAATTCAAAATCGTTACATTTCTAATTCAATTTTTCAAACATTATGTCTCATTCTAGAACTGACAAAATTCGAAATTCTAAAATTGAATTCGATTTTTTCTTTTCCTAATTTACTTTTTTAATATAGTATGATGTACTAGGTCTATGTTGACGTTACTTCAGTCCCGATGTAGTATACTGTCAGATGAGGTTTAATATCCGTTTTAGAGAATTTACTGTGCCACATTTTATGACCAACTTATGGAAAGTTATTCCTACTGTATAGGTTTATATTTCACATATAAACATTCTGCAAGCAGTCGTCACATACCAGAATACTTAGCAGTAAATAATCTTAGACCAGTCCTTTCAAAATCAATCAGAGTCGACATCAATACGAAAGCCACTGCATAAAGATTTATTCAACAGTGCTTAAGCATCTTGCATCATATTGACTGTCAATCAATCCGGTCTTAAGTCTTTAACTAATCAAATCATTATGTATTTAACCGGCACTTGTAACCAACGTCTATTCAGCGGTAGAATACATCGGGATTGTATAAGATTGCTCACATGACGTCAGCTAATCGCACTAATCAGAGGCTAAATCGATGTCAACATCCTCATTTTAGACAGACGAACTTAGCCAACGTAATGTAAGCAATCATTTCGATTGTGTCCGCATTTAATATTAATATTTCTCTCAACATATTGGATTGAGCCTTTGTTAATCTTGTTAGGAACACGATTCGTCACAGCACGTCCAGCTTAGCCTGCATTATACAGACAATGCGGCCGCGCTATCAGCCATCTCATAGATGTATTGAATAATAACTAGCCCACCGTAACGCTACCGATAAACGAGCCCGTGCACTCTAGTTCCCGGATTGATCTCATTCCTAACAAGAGTAACAATGTCTTTATACAAAAAAATGAGTCGAGGCACATGTCGGCGACTGGTAACACAATATCCTGGTATCATAATACGCAGTGGCATTCGTTGAGCCGCGAGGAACAAGCAAAGTACTATGAGAAAGCGAGACAAGAGAGACAGCTCCATATGCAGCTGTACCCCGGGTGGAGCGCAAGAGACAACTACGGTTACGGCTCCAAAAAGAAAAAGCGGAAAAAGGACCGCAGTCCCGCAGAGCTGGGAGGTATTGGAGCTAGCAGCGTCGTCGGGGCTCTGTCACGGACGCTTGACACCGCTTACCCTCCCTGACGGTCCTCTCCCCACTAACACTGGAGACTTGCTTGTTGTCCGGTGCCCACGTGCCCACGTGTAACCGCGCGGCTTGACCCCACTAACGTCAGCATCCGTACCCCCCCCCGTGTGTGTGTGTGTATGTGAGCGGTAGTGTCGCGAGGTGTACTGCCTGTGCTAGAAAAGCGGCTGGGCCGTCCTTACTGTTACGTGTTCTGTGTACTGTAGTCGTCCAGTGAACGTAAACTGTACACCCAAACCCTCCGGAAACTATATTGGTTTGTTATATGTCTAGTCGAGACGCGTGAACCGACCGCAGAATAGGTTCTGGGAGGAACATCACAATTGGCCATTCTCATTCTGTAGGGGACAAAATTTTGTGATTAGCTACCACCGCCGCTCGCTGCGGCTGTTTTTCTAGCACGCGTTAGGTCGCGGACGTACAGACGTACGGACGGATACGGTCGCAGGTCGAGTCCACCGTCCAAGTGCATTTCTCTGTTTTGTTTCCATATTCGGCGCGTTCACGATACAGTGGCATGCGCTCGGCCGCGAGGAGCAAGCCAAGTATTACGAGCTGGCGCGCCGAGAGCGGCAGCTGCACATGCAACTCTATCCCGATTGGTCGTCTAGGGCTAATACGCAAAGGGGCAAGAAGAGGAAACGAAAACAGGAGACAACCGATGGAGGTACTGCCTTTCACTCCGTCGACGAGCGTCCCCCGCCCCCCTCCCGCCCCCTCCCGTCCCTCGGCGAGGACATGCGTGGCCGGCAGCCGAGCAGGCTCGGCGAGCGTAGAGTCGTAAGTCGGTCACGAAGCGAACACATGTCCCGGAGCGGCCGACGTCCCGTCGTTTGAATGCGATACTCGCATCGGCTCATTAAAAAAATGAGGTCAATTAACGAAGGATTAAGCCCGGAGACGTTGGCAGCTCCGCTCCTCGCCCCCCCCTCCCCGCGCATATCGCTGAAGCTCCCCCCGCTCCCCAGTCCCGCGAGAGTTCAATTGCTTTGAACTTCGCTCCGAACGGACCGAGCGAGATAGTAATATTGTCTTGGTTGAAGGGGTACGAGGTTGTAGACATACATACATATAATATACAAGTATTTTTGTTTATTTAATATTTATCGCATTTATTTATTTGATTTGAACGCTATATTATGAGAGAGACCCTCACGCAAGTCCTTCGAAGGTTGTCCCGGTTTTATGCTTTCCGTTTTGCTCCTGAGTGAGAGTGGGAGCGTGCATGTTAAAGCAAGTCAATATTTGAATACTTGAGTAATTGCTTTGCAGGGAGAGTAGTTTGATGTCGGAAAAGGCTGGGACAGCCTTCTCTTGGTACATAAGTAATGGAGTAGTGGACCAGAGCAACAAGCGAGACCGCCGAGGACTAGATATACACAGCTGCTGATGCTTATGTGTCTGCGGTGCAATGATACTGGCCAAATAAAGTCACAAATATTTATTTTGATTCCGGAGAACCTATTCTGCTTCAATTTGCTTATAGACGTCATGTTTATTTGTTATTTTTTCGACAATAGCGTAGTTTTAGCATTTATTTTGTTGAAAGTTTATGCGTGTAGTATGTTATTTTTTAAAACCAATGTTTTTTCCGTTGTTCCCGTTCATTTGTCCCATCCCACCCTGCATGGACTAACATATGGGGATTGCATGCGAGCTTGTAGTGAGTAGCATTAGCTGACATGTCTTGAGACGCTTTAATTTAAATATGATTTCTGGTAAATTACCTATAATTTCTGCACCATCATATTCAAGCTGGATTCCTTTTCATTTAACCAAAGAATTAATCAATTTACTCGACATCATATTTTTTTGTCAATTTTTAAAAAGTTACTTGTTTTGCATTACATTTTGTATGAGTTCGATGTCAGAGTAAATATCTTAGTGAAACAAAAGGATGTACACTAAAACATGCTCTGTAATACTTTCAGGGAATAACTTGAAGAAATGTCGAGCGAGATACGGTCTCGACCAACAGAACCAATGGTGCAAACCTTGCAGGTGGGTTACAAACCTTTATTTTTCATTTTTTTTCTTTTCGCTTGTGCAAAATTAAGTGTTGATTAGCCGATGGTTTAATACCATCAGTTAATATAAATTATTGTTTCTATGTGGAAAGACTTGGCTGTCTTAACTGACACACCAAGAGTAGCCCGGTCATTTTACTTTGGCATTTTATAATTTAAGAAAAATCTATACAAAAACTCTGTAGTTATTTTTTAATTTATGTTTTATATTACATATAGTAAATTAAGGATACTTTTTACGGCGAAGCAGCTAATTCAGAAAATGTGTCTTTTCACAAAGAAATCAATTGTTTAGTACACAAGGAATAGATTTTTTTGAAAGTAGCCGAAGTTTTGGAAGTAGAAACTGTAGGGATAAGTCGAAATGGCGGCAAAGGAGAACGGGCAATCATTTGTCGAAAGCTTTCAAAAAAATCTGGACACATTTTCTGAATTGGCTCGCTTGGTTGTTGTTATTCGTTGTCAAGGTTCATGTTTACTTATACAAATGTTTTTTCCACTCATGATTGCCGCTTCTCATGGACCCTGGATATGCTGGCACTATTGGTGACTCGTTCTGATCATTTTACGTTTTTTTTTTTCTATTATTTTTGATCATTTTATTTTCGCCTCACGCCACTTGACTCGTTGTTTTTTCTTTACGTTTATTTTAAATCATTAATGTATTATTTTATTTATTGCTATTGTCGTCGTTTTTCATCCTTTTATTTACTCTATTTATTTGTAATTTTATATGTTCTTTCTCTAATAATACATTCATTTTATGTAACAATTTCATAAACACCTCAATATTTTTCACATCCCAATCATTACCATCTTGTCCAAAATCTATTCACCATCATCCTCCTATCCATTAACATTGTTTTGTGAGCACCTATTACCCTATTACCAATTTATACTACTACTCACTCAATCCTAACCTAACTCATCAACATTCCTATCCTCATTATCATTCATATGTCCATTTCAATGTCCTCGATCATTCTTCGGCCCTACATCATTTCCATTTCTGTTATACTTGTGTCCCATCTGATTCCTCTGCCCCTATAATTTCTGTGATAATAATCACTCCCTTCTTCACAATAATTATTTTGCCCGCTTTCATTCCTATGACCTCAATTATTTCTCTGTCCAAAATCATTTCCCTGTCATCTATCGTTCCTATTCTTCATCCCTTTACTATCATTAATAACTTCACTATCATGATTCCTCTGCCACCCCTCATTACCGGGCACAGCCCCGAGTCAAGTAGCGTGATGGTGTCGGGAGGCCTGGGCCTCCTCCGGCCGGAGCCGGCGACCTCGCTGCCGGCCTCCAGCCTGGTCAGCCCGCAGGAACCTACCTACGTTAACCTCTAGTGTCGGCGCCGCCCCGCCGACGGCCACGCAACGGTTGGTGATGAGTTCACAGACGGGAATGACCTGTGTGTTGTAGTAGACAGACTTACAGTTAAACCAGGAAATGTATGCGCTTCGGTAAGCTTCGTACTCCCCAAAACGAACGTCGCGCTACAGTGTAATTCCCCGCAAACCTAAATCCTTTACTGATTTGGTGGCCTACCTTTCAAAGCAATATTATGAGAAAGAGACACAAGACTTCTCGTCGCCACATTGAATTAAGATTCAAGTGCCATAAGAAGTGGCGGTACAGAGCATGATAAACAGATCATAGATCGTCACCAGTCACTTAAAACTTTTTAGAATTGCATCGAGTTGTAAATCTATGATTTAGTATTACAGAATAGGCAATTACTTCGATAGTTGAAACCGCTCTATATTATATCTTTACCGAAGATAAACGATCATTCCCGAAGCGCATACTTTTCCTTGGAGATCTGTAGATTGTTTTTGACTTTTTATTTTCGGTTGTAATGGCTCAAAAATTTAAAGAAATTTTTAATGTTGTCTTTACTATTTATACTGTCAGAGAACTGCATCAGCTGCATCTGGTCAGGATGCGTTTCCACTGAAGGGTCAGTCAAACTGATAGGGACATGATGTGGACCAGCTGTGGACACCGGAAAATGACAGATATTTCCGCATAATACATGTCAGAGACCGGTATCCGGAGCCAATACCACAAAATGTCCGTACCGGGTTGACGGACCCTTGAGGCGGGAGTACGAGTCTACTGATAATTCAGTTCTTTTTTTGTAATAGATAGATTGCATAATACAGAATTTATTTAATTTTGAAGATGAAGCCTGAATGTTTTGTGTAAAAAGGAATGCTTTTTTATATGTTGTCGTAGGTAGTCGTATGCTTATTTTTCGTTCGATTTATAACGAATTATTTAACAGTTATTTTCAGCATGAGTGTTCGATGTTCTTCGCGTGTTTTTTTTTCAGTTAATTTAACACGTTTTCGGCATGTTCCTGTTAACATTATGATTTATGTGTTACGTGTCATGTAGGTTAGATTAGCTTTTAATGTGCGGAGGACTGTTTTGTAACCTTTTCACCCCACGGAGGAAAGTAATGTTTTACGCTATCACAAAGATTGCTCATGAGTCTCTTGCCTGTTTTTTTCCATGATGTGGAACGGGAAACTATCGTTAACTTTCTGGCCACCTGACCCATTCCTTGACGAGTCAAATGTGCCAATATAAAGATTTTTTGTGGTTTAATTATGTGTTTTAATAATGGCACATTGTGTTTAGGCTCACCCATCGTCTAAACGCAATCGCCACTGTCTGCACGAATATCTGCCGACATTTTTATTATCTGTGCCCAGTGATGACTTCGTGCGCGAATAGCTGTTTGTTTTTTTTTATCTATGTACACCGGTGGCTTGCTAACCGCGCGAGCGGTCCATGTTATACTTTCAATATTAAATATAGTAAGACTAGTAAAAAAAGTTAATCAAAATAACAGTCCTTTATTGAAGAACCAAATCCTCTAAAGGGACAACTCTTAATGTCGTAATAGACACATTGAGCTTTCGAAAAGTTCAGATTATAGCGTTCTTTTTTGTTAAAAATCCGGTCATGTGCTATATTATCGCTGACGCATTCAAACTTTTCGTCATTATCAGAATCTGAATACAAGTTACAAAACGGTCCTCAAATCGTATCCTCCGCGAATCCATACTAAGGTCGTTCTCTTTCTAGGCGGAAGAAGAAGTGCGTTCGCTACATGGAAGCCCTAGCCGCCGCGTCGGGGACCGTGCCGATGCCGCTGGCGACGCCGCAGTCGCCCTGCTCTGAAGAGGACGTGAAGCTCGAGGAGTTGTCCGACGCGTCCAGCGACGGCGACGCCGACACGCCGCTCAACTCGGCGTCCAGCCCCGGCGGGCTCAGCGCGCTGTCGTCGCTGGCGTCGCCCGCGTCCGACCCGCCGCCCGCGCCGCCGCGGCACCCCGTGGGCACCAACCCGCGCGACGCCAACAACCCGCTGTCCGTGGGGCAGCTGACGTCACAGTCGTGGCCCCGCGCCGCGCCCCGGCCGGGCCACGAGGTCATCTCCGTCTCATAGTGGCGCTCCACGACCCCGCGACCCCGGGCCCCGCGCGCGGCCTCTGTCGACGTTCTAGCTCGATGGACGTTCCGCGATTGTACCGAGCTGAAATGTTTACAGAGCCGCGTCGTGATACGAACAGTGCAATGTCAACTATTCGTTCTTTTCCCCGCTCGAGAACCGAACTTTGAACCCAGCGGAGGGTAGAGCGAATAGTTAACGTGAGACGTGTGTCGCCACCTGTCGGGCAGTGAGTGAACGTTCACCAGCGCCATCTAGCGGCCGCGGCGTAAGCGAGTCGTGTCGGTTGTGATATGAACTAAGGATAAGTACCGATTGTTACTGCTGTTCTCGTAATGTTCGCAGGAAACCGTAGTGACTAACCTACCTCTATTCGGCTTCTTGACGAGTTTTGACTTTTAGGAATACCGGCACTTTCGTGAACTATTGTAATTTCGCTGATTGTATAGCGAAGTAAGAATATATTCATAACCTAAAAAATACCGTTTTTTCATGTAATAAAGTAAAAGGGCCTAATATTTAACTTGTAATATTATCTACACCAAGTGCTTGGTATTTCTATAACTCGACGTCGTTCAACTTGAGAGTGGCTACTACACGGCCAGCCTAACAGTAACGATGCTTTATGTAGTCCATTCTTCAGTCGAAATGATCTCAAAATTGTGAGCCCGAATCGAGTCATTTATAGTGCATTTATATAACAAATCCATACTTTTACTTACTAAACATTATCTACATTCAGTTATATACTAGTCACATATTTATGTGCCATGTTTCATTACTCAATACATCTTTATGAATATCTTTTTGTAAACATCTTTCTTTCTTTAGTCCAAGAGCTTGTTAATTTCCAATTCTTCATTCTTCATCAATTCTTCATCTAGGTAACGTTTTTATTACCCGAATAAATGAAGAGAAGTAGAAATTAAATACAAATCGAATCATTGTCATCAGTCAAAACAATTCAGTCATTAATATTTATTTTTCGATTCGTAATTAATTTTATACTTTTTTACGACAAAATAATTTCTTACAATCTAACTTGGGCTTTAATTTGATTAGTCTATTAGTTTCTTTGGTAATTAAAAGTGTGGATTCTTTTACCATCTGTACCTTGAGTAGTCAACGATACTTTTAGCCATTTTAATTATACACCATTGATTGCAATCAAAAAACTAATGAATTCATGGATGCAACTTTTAAAAATTCACTGCTGTTTTGAAATATTTGACAATCTATATCTAATATTACATCAAAACAAAAATATATGCACGATATTTTCATCAGTTTTTTTTTTAATTTCTTAATATTGTGACGAACAATTTTCACCACTATTGCTCTCTTGATACGGACGATTTTGTTTATAACAGGCCTCTCTTGCTTGACGATTGGGCATTCGCCTAAATCTTGACGAAATGATTGGTTGTTTACCGGTCGGACCTAATTTTTAATTGCAATGCAGAAACATATTTAGCTCACGCTCCATGACGTCACCCAGAGACAATACACTTTGAATTGTAGGACACTTTCTAAAGTTTGTTACTTTATATTTTAGACAGTGTTGTTCAATGTAAAGAGTACTACATTAACATTAAAATACTAATGTGAAGGCAAGGTATGTTTCTGCATAAAAATCATGAGCCAATGTGATTGTAAAATGCTTTCTCGTCAGTCGCGACTAAGGCCTGGTGTTCTTAAAACTTCCTACCTATGGCCTGCACCAGATAAAGGTTCCATGTAGCGTTAGAGATTTTGAATTTAGTTGTTAAAATGTTTTCCCTTCGCGGTATGCTTGTGTATAAAGTTATTGTTAAGGCGAACGGAGGGAAAAATGTTTTTCCGTTGTACGGAACTTGTTAGACTGTCGTAGACTAGACTAGGCACGTTGTATGAGTGAAGTATATCATAAGGTGTTGTGCCGAATGCCCTTTGGAACGTAATATAAGAAAAACATTTCAAAATAATAGTCAAATATAAAGTGGAGTCAAAAAGACATTTCATTGGCGTAAACGTAAGCTAAATGTGTCTTTGTCTTTTAGTAAAATTGGTATTTATTTTATTGTTAAATAATGGAATAATGTGTCTTTATAATAGTAAAGACAGCATGTTGAATGTATTGTAATAATTTTCATTGATGAGTTTATTTTTGTCGAAACAAAATCCACTTTAGGCAAAACATGAGATGTCCTAGTACAATTTAAAACAACGCCATCTGTCTTCTGCTGCATGCAATTTACATCTCTATAGTTCTAGTAATTTCTGCGAGATGGCCGACTAGTGTAAGCATGTCGAATGGCATTCCGGGACAACACCACACTGTATATGTGTAAGTACATACATGATGTAAAAATATAGCTATAATCTAACTGTGTCATATTAGTATATAAGTGTACTATGCTACTTACATATGTATACATTATTATTATAAAAAGAAAAGAAGTTTAAAAGAAAAAATATTAGTTAAATACTGACTCGAAACTGAAAATGTTTGGTACATACGAAGACACAAGATATTTTATAATTGGCAACCCCTAGGAGTCAAATTTGTAAATAAATTTGTAATTCACGAATATATAGGACATTTTGGTATAAAATATTGCATTTATATTATTATTAAAAAACGATTAGTGCCCTCGGAATGTTCTCGGATGGTTTGTTTTGTCCAGCAAATGATTTTTGTTAATTACTTTTTATTGTTATTATTAAGAATTTTAACGTTGTTACTTGAAATACCAACCCCACATTGATTTATAAATTACTCTTGGTGATTGAAAATTGAATTTTAAT
Organism: Eugnorisma glareosa; assembly: GCA_947578425.1. Taxonomy (NCBI): domain Eukaryota; kingdom Metazoa; phylum Arthropoda; class Insecta; order Lepidoptera; family Noctuidae; genus Eugnorisma; species Eugnorisma glareosa. The sequence goes on from OX387981.1 coordinate 6,129,630, forward strand.
CGGTTATCTAAGACGAAAGGAAATGCAACTCACACTATATTAGCTGACAAAATGTTATCAACATCTATGTTTACTGTTTGACCGAGTTATGAACGTTGAAATTATAATATTGATCATTCGTACGATTTTGCATGAAATCCGACTTTGTGCAATACTAAATAAAATGAGTACTGTATAGTTTTCTAAATATTAAATTAGATTTTCTTAAAATTAATTAGTAAGGTCTATTTTTGAGTTTAATAGAGAATGATGGATTTGATTTTTTATATCGAAAAGGAAGTTTTTATTTTAGTAATGATTTTATATCCGGTGCCAAAACCATCTAGAACTGTTTATTGCCAGGGAATTACGACCAGTTATGAGGATAATTTATCAAAAGTCTGTGCCAAATTGATGTATGAAACCGCAGGTACGAAGATACCTCCACTTGTCTTTATGTTGATAGATTTTATAGGTTGTTTTTTATTGTTAAGAGGGTAAAGACACGGCTCTTACTTTGGGCCAGTTATTATTTTTTTTCGTAGAGAAATTTGACAAATTAGTAAACTCAATTATTAGGTCTGGTCCCATGTCTTGTGTTCAGTTGAACGAATATTATTTTAATAAACAACTTAAAAATTGTATTTGTGCTGTTTTATTTATTTATTCGTACCACTTCAATCAACTCGGCGTATCACAGTTCGCTGCTGAACATAGGTCTCTCCAAAGCTGGCTCTATAACGTAACAGGCCACAAAGCCTGAAGGGACAGACAGAGGTGTACGTAATAGTAACACCCACATTTTGCCAGTTATGTTTAAGTCCTATGTAATAAGGGGCGAGCCTATTGCTATCAACTGGGCATAAATCCAGACTCCGTGGCTGCTACTGAGAAATTCCTGATGGAATGAAAAACTCAATAACACTGCCCGACCTGGGAATTTAAATCCAGGACCTCATGCTCGGCAGCCCCGATTGCGATCACTAGACCAAAGAGGCAGTTCAATCGGTCCCAGCGTCTTTATCAAGGAGGTCAGTCCAATCTTGACGTCTTACACTACGTTCGGCGAAACGCTATATGACTAGTGTTCTGTTAAGGATGTCGGTAATACAACTTTTCAGCCATACTTTTACACGAGATTTTTTTTTTAACATTGTGGTTTGGAGAGAACTCCATGTAAAATACTGGTATTCAGCTGAATACGGTTAGACGGTTACGGTTAGGTAGTCTATGGTAAGAGAAATTGTGGCGTGGGTCAAAAGGTTTATTATATGGATACAGGCGCGGGCGTGCGTGTATTAACGTGGACGAAAGGAGTACGTAAGGATCGTAGCAGGTGGCGCTCTGTGGTTTCTGCCAGTGTGAGTTCATGTCTATAATGTATAGAAGATACGACATACTGTGCCCGTACGTTATGTTCTTGAACGGGCGCTGTTAGTTGTGACTGGTCATCTCTTAGTTGCCACGGCTTATTTGAATTAATTATTTTTATTTTTGAATTGTCTTTTTTTGTTTTTAGTAAGGACACTTTTAACGTGCACATCTTGCTACATCGTTCTCACATAGTGTACCATCTCAATATGAATGATGTAACCAAGGTTTTGTAACAATATGCTGATTTAAAAGAGTGTCCATGGACTTTCTTGCCCGTTCTTCTCCATAGAGATCTACGCTAGGGAATGGGCAACTACAGTACTTTCACAGTTTTTATGCCTTCTGACGGTGACTGTAGCTACATTTCATTGTTATCTTTGTTTGGACAATTCAAAAGTGCCTGTAACTGGCCTACATGAAATAAATGCTTTTATTTTGTGCCGACTTTAAATAGAGGGTGAAGACAGTAGACTGATGATGACTATTGACGCTCTGCAATACAAACGACCAATTCTCCATCGGATTGACGAATTTATTAGCTGACACGACCATGTCCGATCAGTACCTGCTTAAGTAAACTATGCCCATCGCCGCTATGACAGCAATTCCTTCATTGTAGGCTTTCATTTTAATTCATAATTTCACGTAGCATCAAGCCTGTGATCTTGTGTAGTAGTACTGTAAGTATAGGCAGAGGTGTACCCAAAGACGTTCAAATATTTACGAGCGATCGACAAGTCGAAGAAAATCATAATCTACTACTTTGTTACAAGTCGGTCTGTCTAGCGTGATTATTAATCCGCTTGTCAGGTCGCATTCATGTGTCAAAATCGAAAATATCGCTACAGACGTTCGAGATCAACGACTTTGTATGAGAAATATTCCCAATGGCTGCAATAGGGAATATGCATGTAATTTTTTTTTCACTTCAATCATTAATATGCAAACTATCAACCCAAGAAAATAATTAAAAGTTAATTTCAACTACTGCTTGTCGCACAAAAAAAATATTAAAGTCCTGCAATTTTCTACGACAGTTCAAACGTCCATGACTATCGCGGCCATTCATGTCAGGACTTTGATGTCACTTACCTCTATCTGCCTTGTTTAAATCTAATTTTTTGCCCTGAGTAGATTAGTTTTATTAAAAGTAAGTGCTTTATTAAATCAAAAATTGCAATAACAGTTTTATAGTAAAATCTTAGTGAAACTTTAAGTACTTTTCAATTAAAAGTGTTTCTTTGACACATGGATTGTGACGTCACTACCGGAATCGATGCGTTTTGTGTTTGCGTTCCGTTTCACCAAAAACACGCTTATAAACTATTAAATTGTAAAATAAGTGTTGTATTAGAGAATTAAACAAGTGTACCACAATGTTTTTATGGTCCAATACAAGGCATTTTAAAGAAATAAAAGAAGTTTTGTATTTCTTGCAAATACCCTATTATAGCTCTTTTAAATCTCTTTGGGTGTGTACCTAATAGCCACGTATCGTCAGTTATGTTTGACATAACATCACGCCTGTTATCCCCGAACGGTAAGGCAGAGGTGTACCTAATAGTACAACCACATTTCGCTAATTATGTACTATGTAAAAGGGGTCGAGCCTATTGTCATCAACCGGGCGCAAATCGAGACTCCGTGGCTGCTACTGAGAAATTCCTGATGGAAGAACCCACGAGCACTTTGCACGACCCGCGAATCGAACCCAGGACCTCATGGTCAGCAGTCGCGTTTGCGACCACTCCACTAGACAAACCAAGGCAGTCAGTTATGTTTAAGTCCATGTAATAGGGTGCTACCCTATTGCCGACAAACGGGCAGTCAGTTATGTTTGTCCCATGTGAAAGGGGTCGAGCCTATTGTCATCAACCGGGCACAAATCCAGTCTGAGTCAAATCTTCTGAGAAACTCCTGATGGAAAAACCTAATTTATTTGTTCTTGTCCAACCTATGAATCTAATTCAGGTCCTAGACCGCAGTTTAGATGAAAGGAGGATGGTGTGAAATAAAACAAAATCCTTGAGATTACATTGTTTATTCGTGACAATGCATAATAGAGAATATACATTTAGAAATTATGTAAAACGCTATAAAAATTGTGACGCCGTTGCAAGACTAGTACTATACGGAGAGATTAAAGGATTACTTTAAAGGTTTTTGTACTGCGATCTTACGATATTTTGGCCCCTACACTGACCAATTACATCCCAGTTCTTATGGAAGCTATTAGATATTGTATTGAAGTCGAAAATTATTTGATTCATTCAGTTTATTTTAATTGAAATTATCAATACAAATGATTTAAATGAATTAAAAATGCAATTATTAAATTATTTTTTACATTTCTATGCTTAGAAATGAACTACATTAATTATGAAGAATATCATGAGTACCCTATTTCGACACTTGGGACTTAAGCTACACCCAGTTTTCTGCTGGAATTTCCACTCTGGTTGCCGAGCCGAGGGTACAAAATCGTACTCTTCTTCTTCTTTATCGTGTGGTTAGTGCCTAACCCGGTGTCAGAGTTTTATGCCGCCCATGGGCCTCTGACTTGGCTTTACATGCCGTCGAGAAATATCTCTCAGGCATGCTGGTTTCTTCACGATGTTTTCCTTCACCGATGTCTTAAGGTGTAATGTTAGGGCATAATTATAAATTAATAATTTTTGAATTTTGACTGAAAATTTAAAAAGATTTTCGACTCCAATGCTAAATAAAACCTAGGTGACAGTATATAGGTGGCAGAATCGTTATAAAAAGTGTTTGTAAAACAATAGGACCTAACACTAACAAATAAACTTACGATTCTTGTTATGTTACGTACACACCGCGCTGTATTGTAAGATATTTTACAGTGTATAGACATCGCGCCAATTTTCACCGAGGATTAGGCAGAGACAACCAGATAACGAGGACAAACCCTGCTGATTGCTACTGACAAATTCCAGGTTGTAAACCGGCTGATCATACGGTAAAATAAAATCTTTTCTTGGTATCAAATAAAATCTGTTTCCGTCTGTCAGTTCGAATGCTTAGTTCTTGTAAACTGCACATTATCTTTGATACGAGTTTCATCAGCATTAAGATAATTTATGTATAAACTAAATTAATGTTTAACATAGATGTTCGAGATTTCGATGATTTGATATGATTGAATCACTACATCAGTACTTTGAAAGCATGCATCCCTGCAAAGCATGGTGCTTTGCACGCACCCTGCTTTTTTGCTTTGTCTTTTTTTTTTCTTTTGCTTTGTCTAAGATAAACTTTGAAAGTACTTATGCCTTGGCAAAGACACATTGGAACTTGACCCGGATTTAAACCACATCCTCGTGCAACAGAGGCGAGGCTTGATGACTTTCCAATGCCGAGTGATCCCAACATTGTACTGTACAATATCGTAAACTACAGCCCAGTGTGAACATATTCGTAAGAATCTTATGATACACAGTAAGACATCACGAAAGCACAACATACAACTTGCGATCCATTCGCTCTTCACCTACTTATATAAATGATGATTATGAGTTTATGATGTATGTATTACAGCAATTTTAAACGTTAAAAAATCTTAATTATTACAAATTAATATTTGATGGTATGCAGTGAATGTTTTAATAGAAGTATTGAAATATACAGGGTATTTTGCTGGCAAGCGCATATTTAGTTTTTTTTTTTTAATTTTCATGTTGTATATGTTAGTTCTAATTATAACAAAATCTTACTTAAGAGCTTGCCAATATTTTTGAAATTGTCCTGTATATTTCAAAAAATGATCTAAGTATGTTTTAAATCTAACGTTAATATAGTGAAATTGAAAATCTTAAAAGTTATATTGATTTCCAATCAATACACTCTAAGACGAGGAAGTACAGAACAATTTTAATGCAAATGAACTAACAGATTAAAATATAAATGCATTTTTGTTAAAAACAACACTTTTGGCCCATTTTAGCAACAATGGATTTGGAAGTCTATTATTGGGTATTAAAAAACTAACAATTAAAGTGAATACAAGAAAACATTCTAAAACGTTAATGTAAAACCTATAATAATATAATTATAACCAGTTAACATTGAAAATTCAAACAAATAATCAATATAAGTCAATACCTGAACAAACAAAGATAATAGGTAATTACGCACCTATTTCTAAAATGTAGCCAATTTCTACAATTTTAAATAGTTTTTCAATTACTCGTAAATAGTAAACCTTTCAAATGAACTAGCGTGCCGTGCTTTGTGCCAAAATACTTTTGAAAAAGATCTGCAGAAAAAGTCAATGACGAAAATCATCAATTGATTTCTTTCATACAATTCCTTTTCACTAAACTCTTCATACTTTAAATGTATTCCTACAATCATTGCCTCAAACTGTTCTAGCGATTTCAGCTTAGATTTCAATATTTAAAACACGCAAAAATAGAAAAAATCCTTCGCATTTTTAGTATTTTTTCCAGCGATATATTTATATTTATTTAGTCAAAAAGTTATGCATACTTAACTCAAAATTCAAGCTGAAATCGCTAAAGTGAAGTGCCATACCTTAAACCTACATAAATTCAGGAAAACAATGAATTTCAATATTGTTATACAAGCATAATCAATAAACAGTAATTAACAGCGTATTCGTCTACAAAATGTTACAATTGTTATAAAAATCACTAAACGATACGCCGGTTGTCAGTCTACGTAAGGCTTCGCAGACGGACCAATCTTGACACCCACTAGTGGTCAGAAACAGTACCTTACATGGCTTAGGTGAGGGGCTCGTGGCAAACTAACAATAGCCGCACAGGGTCGACCTCTAAGGTTAAGCAGCGCTTTCCGAGGTCGCTTCGTGGATGGGTGACCATCCATTAAATACCGAGACCCGTCCATCGTTGGCAGTCTTAACGAGTAGTCAGAAGGCCGACAGTCTGACAGCCAGTCTTACCAGGTTATTGGCAATTCAGTTCTCGTAAGATACTGGGGGTCTAAAATGGCCGCTAATCATAATACGAATCACTTTAAAATTGTTTATACTTCTGACGCAGTTAATATTCTGAATCGTCACTGTGGCTATTTTACGAATTTAAACGTGATTCATATTATTATACCAATAAGATTTTAGGTTCTCAGCTCATTTTATTTATTATCTGAGAGAGGCAGTGAGTCAACCACGAGAGCCAAGTATGTTAAGTTGTATGTTGTTGTTGTTGTATGTTGTTGTTGTTGTAAGTTGTTGTTGTTGTATTTTGCTGTTGTTGTATGTTGACATGCCGATTTCCTCACAATGTTTTCCTTTACAGTTATAAGAGCAGTGCTGATGAAATTAATTGCTTGAAGTAAAGGAACCCATGTACTATAACTAAGACAGGCTCATTTCTTAATACCGGGCCATCACAGCTTTACACAATGGCTGTTGCTGACCACTAGAGGCGACTAGGGGCCCATCACACGAGTGCCTTAACTGATTAAATAACATAATTTTATAACTGTTGTTATTATGTCATGTCCTAATTAACAGTCTAACATATACTAATGCTTAAGCTTTGGGTTACTGTCGAGTAGCTTCACGATTGGTTCTTAGCTGCCTCAAGCCCTGGACACTATTACTTGTGAAAAGTCACCAAAAATAAACTAATAACAATAATATTTGATTTTTAAATACCTAATTTTAGGTACAATGTGTATAACAAAATTCTAAGTTCTCTCATTAAGGAGCTTAACATCCGACTTCTTTTGTAATGTCAATTGTAATGAATTTTTTCGCACAAAAATGGTAGTGTGTTAAAGCCGCAAAAGACACACCCATGTGTTATCTTATTATAATCATCAAGCAAAATCACACTGAACAAAGGCCTCCACTTATGTCGAATTATTTCAACTGGAAGATATCATCTAGGTGAAATTCTTCGGAGAAATGAGGACACCAAAAATCCACTTTGTTCACCCGGGTGATATCACCCAGATGAACAAAGTGGAATAAACCGTATGTAAACCCATTTAAGGCTTACAAATCCAAATTTTCATACAAAAATCGACTTTATAACCTCTCATTTCTCAAAATCAATGATAATTTTAACTAAACAAAAAATTAAAGTAAAAATTATCACAACTGTTCACAAGTATCAGTATCGTGTCAATGCCGCAAGCTCGCCGGTACCGGTATCGGTACCGGTTTACCACAGGCCAGAGGACGCGCCGCCAGGGGGGTTCCTCACGCGGACTGAAGTCTTGGTCTCCAGACCCCCGATCTCTTCTGCAATTTAAAAATTATTCTGATTAGAAAAAGTATTTCCATTGTACAATGTTATAGCATAATCATGAATAAATAATATCAATGTTGTCCCTAATACCATCCTTATGAAAAAGTTTGGTGATCCATGTTTGTTTAAAAACATCAGCGCGAACAAAGTCAATTTCTGTGTGGTGGTTGCGGTCAAAAACATTCCAAATAGACTAAATAGTTAAATAGGCCCTTTATACTAAGTATTTGACTAAGGTGTACCATAATACACGCAATACCTCCCGTGTGGTGTCTCATACCATGAAACTGAACAACTTTTCTTCTACGAATTCTTGAAATTACCAAAAAGTCATCAATCATATACGGTAAAACAAAAAAAAGTTGTAAATTTCCATAAGTCTTAGAACAAATTTGTTTAATTTCATGGTATGAGACACCGCACGAGAGGTCTCGCGTTTATTGTTACACCTTGTATGTTTTGGTCGTCATAATGATGACCATAAGGTTACACAAGAATCGTATAATTTGGCAACCATACAATTGTTTTTTTTTTTGGGTTCATCAGTAATACTTTGACCAATAATCTGTGATGCTTAAAGACATATCTCACCTTGCTTGAATCGCGTTTTAAGAGTTTGAATATCGATCAATAACTTAAAATTACAACTTACTGCTAATAGAGAACGTAGAAGTCTGCAGATTCCTGGTCCCAGGTTCCCTCATCTTCCGTCCGGTCGGGGTGCTGCATCCCGATACCGACAGACTCTCCACGCTCCTGTTCATGCTACCTAGATCTGTAAGGGGGGGAGGGGATTAGGTTGACAGTTAGACGTCTAGATGGTCTAGAAGCAACGTACATGTTATTCGGTTCATTGTTCCAATGGTGTAAACGATTTTTATTGAGACTCGTGGGCCCCCGGGAGTCGTTAAAGTCCAAGATCCAAAGTTAATTTTGGCTTATTAGTTTCGCCAAAAGGTGCAATAATAGCACTTACCGAGAATTGACTTCATTACACAGACCATATGGGCAAAATGGCGACTTCAAAAAGGAGGAGGTTCTCGGTTCGATTGGTATATACATATATATATATATTATGTGTGTACACCGATTACGCTGAGATTTATGATCCGATTTACGGGATTCTTCTTCTGTGACATGTATTGTTAACAATGTAAAATAAATGCATTGCAAATATTTGTATAGGATATTTCGAGTACAACTAAAAATGGAAAAATAAAATAAATACATTTTTGCAAAAAAAAAAAAACGACTTCAAAAACAGAAAAAAGTAAAAAAAAAACAACTTTAGCTTCAAACGGTGACAAAAAAAAAAACAAAATCAAACTAATAAAAGTCACTAGTTGGTTTTTACTAGATCCAACTTGTAACGTTCATTTTTATTTTGGGCATAGTTTGGCGCTAGCTAAGTTCCATCGCAGCTCTATTAGTTTGTTTATTCGCCACGCGACTTTTTACTGAAAAACTTTCTTGATGGGAAAACGTAAGTAGATCGCGCGGACTCTGGGAAGCCAGCCCCAGATACCAGCCTTCCTATGACGACATGAGCTATTTTCTACCAACCAACCCGCACGGGGCCCACGAGTAGAGGTTTGTGTACCAGCAAGCAGTTGGCACTTTAAAGGATGATCGTTCCTATTTTTTATGAGTCATGTTAATGAGCGTTTATACTGAAAGTAGTCAACATCGCAAAAAGCTGTCAAATATTTCACTGTTTGGATTAATTTGGCAATATTACTGTATGGGAATAAGAAATATAGCTAACTAGTGAACTAGAATATTGATTATGTAATGCAATAATTAATATCGTAACACCGAATATTTAGTTTTACATGTAAAAAAAGTATTTGGAAACTTTCCAAATGCCTTTTTTACATCTAAAACGGTTACAACGTCAAATTCAGTGTTTTAATTGCAATTCATTATTAATATTCTAGTTCATTAATTAGCCATATTTCTTATTTCCATATAGTAATATTGCCAAAGGACGATGATCGACGTTAGTAGGTTCGTATATGTTAGTAGGATCTTAAGGATCTATAAAAAGACTAGCAACCAGACTTCAAAATCCATGGGGTTTAAAAATAAAATAAAATTAAAAAATCGTTTATTTATCTTTTCATATTCGATACCGAAACGTTAAAAAAAAAAATAACAATATTATGTGATCCTATTTTTGTTATGTTATTTTAATTATCATCAATTATACTCGTAATAATATTGACAATTGAGCCGGTGGACTAAAATTAATGTAACGCCCTAGCCCCATGTATCACAAAATTGAAATGATGTTGTGTGCAGCTTCCTACAGTTCGATTTACTGTAATAATTGTAATTTTCATTTTGTATTGTATTTTTTTTTATTATCTAAATAAAAAAATGATAAACATCTTTAAAAATGTAGTTAATGTGCACTGAAAGAAATATAGAAAATAATTAAAACACTTTGAAAATCAAAAAATATGGCTTAAAAACAGTTATTTTGTGCCAAAATGTTAGTATTAAAACATGATTTTTCTCAGAAATCCCACAGTTTTGAGAGATGTGTCCATAATAGAAAATGATCGCCTTACTGAGATGATTTGACTGAGATACATTTTAAATCTGTCGGTCGGTGTAAGTGTTGGGGGGACGTTTTGACGCATCGTCCTTTACACAGGTAAATATTTGACCGCTATTTGAGACGTTGCCAACTTTATGGATGAACGGTCTTAACACAATAGAAATGTAAGAACTATCTAAGCTATTAACAATAGCTTTACTGGACTCCGGCGTTGTCAAAAAAGAGGGTTTTTTTTCCTTGTTCACATAATTGGAATAACTGAAAAGTGTAGTGTACGTCAGCAGACCTTGTGGCCTTGTGGGTTCCCAGGTCGGGCAGCAACTATACATGACATTGTCTGCAAGAGAAATAGTACGTTAGATCGGAATCGTGCCGGGAGAGGCAATAAGCTTGAAGCTCGGATTCCAATAAAATAGCTTTTTAAATAGCGACAAGCTAGCTTACTTTTTGATTTATAAAACCAGCTTGGGTTTCAATACGATTAATACTTTTTCTGTAGCAAAAGCACGAACATATCGTATTCAAAAAGTGAAATTCACGTAACGTTTTTAACATCTTAAATCTTAATCGTATATCTGAAAATTATTTCAGACAGACAAGCTAAGGTTTTGTTTATCTTAAACCTCATGATCTAGCGTATCGTTGGCAGAAAGCTCAAATATGTTTGGCCCAAAATTCAAGGGTCTCATCATAAAAATAACTTTTACCCCTCCCCCTCCTCTTGGTTTCGTACCAACCAAACGAAATCGAAAACAAATTTTTTGTGACATAATGATTTTCTTTCACGGTTTCAGGATTAATTCCATAGTCAGCGTTACATACTCGTTAAGAGGTTTAGGGTAATAAAAAATTAAGGTTTTTATATTTATCCGGATGTGTCACAATAATTACCAACTTTCTGGCACAGTCGGCAAAACTGCAATAAGGATATTAAATCAAACGTATTCGTCGATAAGAATACGTTTGCCAAATTAATGTTCGTGCTTTCATTTATTTGAAAATGCTCTCATAGCTCTACATAGTTTATATACAAAAAGATAGTCACTGGTATGCTGCCCGGCCCCTAACCACAAAATACCTAATAATGAGTGTAAAAAGATCCTTCAAGAAGCCGATAGACACTTGTTCTAGACCATACCTGGGAACCTTCTAGTTACGGAGATATAGGGTGTCAAAGTTCCATCTTTTTCACAAGTTTTTTTAAATACAATTCATTGTTGTTATAGGTTTACTTTGAATACCTTTACGACCCCGTACTATTCAATCCACCCATCAGCACAATGTTTTGAGTGCGTTACATTGAGTCTTACCGTAAAACGTGATTTGTCACATTAAAAAAAGTCGTTTCCCAGCAATAATTTTTGGGTAGTTACTTAGTTTGATGTCCATAATGCTTGGACCGACGGCTTCGTGAAGGGTCTTGTTACACCGTGTATATTACTTAATAAACTAGCTTAGCTTAGAAAATTGTGCTAATGTTAAAGCTTGCCTGCGTGTGCTTGGCTGATTTCTTTTAAAAATTGGCTATTTTCAAAAACGAATGAGTGGTTTTGTTTGCGTACAGCGTCGGAATTGAACAGAAGTTCTTTCATGAGACGATCAACACTTTAACAGTAGATCTATTGCCACTTTAGATTTACAATATACTTTTTTTTTACTAAGAATGTATATAATAAGTAGAGTAAACTAACTATCAGCGGCGAAGAGTCAAAATTGTGTCAGGGGAAGCCGAAGAAAAAAATGCATTTTTTTATATTCTATTTTTTTCTGTTTATTTTGACCTCGGTTTCGTTATCAGCGACCCCGAAAATCATGAAAATTATACCCATGACAAAAAGACCGAAAATTTTCTTCGGCGCCATCTTGAATTTTCATTTTGACCTCATTTTCGTTATCAGCGACCCTTCGAAAACCTTGAAAATTACTATTTAGCTTCTTATTAAAAAAAAAACTCTTTTGCTTAAGCAAGCGTGCCAGCTCCGCTCTTGGCGTGTGCTCCGACTTACCGTCGTGTGGGTCCACGAACATGCCGGCCGACGGCGTGCCGTTGCTGACGTGCTGCGCGTCCAGCGCATGCTGCAGGTGCTGCGCGTGCGCGGCGTGCAGCGCGTGCAGCGACTCGGGCCGGTGCGGCGCCTGCTCGTGGTCGTGCGCCACGTCGTACACCAGAGGGGAGTCCACGGGGGTCTTCAGGAATTTGCCGAAACCTGCGGATAGAAAGAAAAACGGAATAAAGTAATGTTAGCAGTAGGTATTAGATTCCTGCTTGCAAAGAGAAAGCCAATCATTCAAATCTGCCTTAAGAAGTTCACTGATGGTCATTGGCTTCGTTAAAGCTACGTAAAAGCATTTGATTTGTGCATTCAATCTGTCCTAGCTACCTTTTGCACAGACGGCAGCACATGTAAATACATCAAGCACAATAATTTGTCAAATTTCTTCTATAGATTTTCAATTTTATCGCTTATGAATCAGGTTCAAGTTTGATTGGGAAAATTTGAAAGTTTCGGGTAGCTTCATGCGGCGGTGCTGGTCTGTACATCTAGCTGCTATTATGGGTCTCACCCACTATACGCGGTCTAGACTCAAAGATTCGAACTAAGTGAATTTGAGATATTTTTTTAAGTGATAATTAAGTATGTGTGGTTGACTTCCAGCTAAATCAACTTGGAGAAAACAAGAAAATTAATAGTGATGTGATAGGTATGCTAGTTAATTTAAATCAAAATGATTACCTTCAACAACTCGCAGTTGTCCGTCATCGAAGCAGACGCGACCGTTCACGATTACGTATTGGGGACTACCCACTACGTTCTGACCCTGTAATTTGAGCAAACAAAAACGTTATTATATGTGCGATATAAAGTTTGAAAGTATGATTTATGTGAGTCAGAAGGTACGCTATGAGGAATTACTTGTTCATCATCGCGATGTACGGAACTCCAAAAGTTTGTTATGACGAATTACTTAATTGAGAATGTTCATCATCGCGAAGTATGGAACTCCGAAAGTTTGCTATAACGAATTACTTAATTGAGAATGCTCATCATCGCGATGTACGGAACTTCGAAGGTTTGCTATGACGAATTACGTAATTGAGAATGTTCATCATCGCAATGTACGGAACTTCGAAAGTTTGCCTCAATTAAGTAATCTTTGTCTCAATTAAGTAATTCGTCATAACGAATTACTTAATTGAGAATGTTCATTATCGCGATGTACGGAACTTCGAAGGTTTGCTATGACGAATTACTTAATTGAGAATGTTCATCATCGCGATGTACGGAACTTCGAAAGTTTGCTATGACGAATTACTTAATTGAGAATGTTCATCATAGTGATGTACGCAACTCAGGTTTGCTATGACAAATTACTTAATTGAGAATGTTCAGCATCACGATATACGGAACTCCGAAAGTATGCTATGACGAATTACTTAATTGAGAATGTTCATCATCGCGAAGTACGGGACTCCGAAAGTTTGCTATGACGAATGACTTAATTGAGAATGTTCATCATCGAGATTTTGAGAGAATATTGTGTTTTTGCGCAAGGATAAATTGACTATAACAGTGTCTTTAGCTGCAGAAAAATCATAATGTAAAAAGGAAATAGTACATGTTCAAACATGAGGTAATATCATATATTTTATATATAAAAGGGAAATATTATCTCAAAATCTCGATGATGAACATTCTCAATGAAGTAGCAAAGTGTTATGTCAAAAGAAAAACACATATTTATAAGAACAAAATCATCTGTGGTTAACAGCATATCAGTTACCAATATATTTATGGCTCGGTCATACCAGTACGGACATATTGCGGACACTCGACACTGACTCTCAATCACTCGACACATTTCAGTACAGTATCTGCCAGAGTCCGTGTCCTCAAAATGTCTGTACGTAAGTACGCGCGCCGCTTACCTCAAAAATATTAAAATCGACCGCATGCTTATGAGTAGCAGCAGAGATGGTCCTCTCGAGCTTGGGGTCCCACACCACGATATCGGCGTCGCTGCTGATGGCCACGCGCCCCTTCTGCGGCCAGATGTTGAAGATCTTCGCCGCGTTCGAGCTTGTCACCGCCACGAAGCGGCAGGGGTCCATTAAACCTGGACGAATTAACCTAACGTTAAAACGTTAACGTAAAATTAAATTAACGTTGGTGAATTAGGCGTTACCGTTAGCCTAATGAATCGTGCTGCCCAAATAAAATTGATACATTCCGAATCCCCTTTACAATATTTCGATAGGAAAAATGACCGGCTCAGCCGGGCGGCAAAGTAGGATATATGATGATGATTCGTTTGGGAAAAAGCCCTCGGCTTAGCTTGAATTGTGCCGAGCCAACCCTAATAATCTATACACTTTATTTTACTCCTGTTTCTAGTTAGAAACCTGACCTGTGTGTCGATAGTTATCGAAACCTAGGATCTAAAACAAAAGCTGGTGGCCTACCATGACGTCTTAAAGCAAGAGAGTACAGTGTGGGAAAGAGATGGCGCTAGACGATCTGTATAGCTCTGTCTCTTTCCCACACTGGAATTACTTCTGCTTTAAGACATCATAGTGACCCCCCTGTACGGATGTATTAAGCTGAAAAGGGATTTTTAAAGGAAAATGAACTACCTTATTGGCAATGGTAGGTGCCGAAAGAGGTTTGTAAATTGGCGCAAATTGAATGAAAGACGACTGCCTCGTTGGTCTAGTGGTCGCAAGCGCAACTGCTAAGCATGAGGTCCTGGGTTCGATTCCCAGGGCGGGCAGTGTTATTGGGTTTTTCCATCAGGAATTTCTCAATAGCAGCGACCGAGTTTGGATTTGGCCCGGTTAATGGCAATAGGCTCGCGCCCTATTACATAACTGACGAATTGAGGGTTTGCTAGTAGGTTCACCTCTACCTAATCCTTTTGGGGATTACACGCGTGATGTTATGTTATGAATGAAAGACGAATATGTGTGGTAATTGCTTCAGGTCGGTCGTTGTACAACAAATACTGCTGAATCAAATGTGTCGATCCGCAAAAAGTGTGTTGCAGTCCATATAGCTAGCATAAACATATGGGGAAGAACCATGGAACCAAGAAATATAAAAAACAGGAGAAGACACATTTTCAACAACACAAAGTGGCAACTAACTGAACGCCTAGTTCCTGTTTTCACCAAGACAAAGTATCACCTAACTCGATGCCTTAAGCCCGTTCTCACATAACTCAATGCTTAAAGCGCGTTTTCTCCAACAGTAAGTGTCGCTTATCCGAATGCCCAATTCCTGTTTTCACCAACACTAAGTGTCACTTAACTCAATGCCCTAAGCCCGTTCTCACCAACACTAAGTGTCGCTTAACTGAGTGCGCAATTCCTGTTTTCACCAACACTAAGTGTCACCTAACTCGATGCCTTAAGCCCGTTCTCACCAACACTAAGAGTCACCTAACTCAATGCCTAAAGCGCGTTTTCTCCAACATAAGTGTCGCTTAGCTGAGTGCCCAACTCCTGTTTTCACTAACACAAAGTGGCACCTAACTGAACGCCTAGTTCCTGTGGTTCTAACACAAAGTGTCACCTAAGTCGATGCCAGACCCGTGGTCTGGCCCGTTTTCACAAACACTTAACACACTTAACTCAATGCGTAATGCCCGCTTTCACCAACACTAAGGGATACTTAATTCAATGCCTAAGGCTCATTTTCACCAACACTAAGGGATACCTAATTCAATGCCTAATGCCCGCTTTCACCAACACTAAGGGATACCTAACTCAATGCGTAACTAAGTGACACCTAATTCAATGCCTAAGGCTCATTTTCACCAACACTAAGTGACACCTAACTCAATGCGTAGCGCCCGCTTTCACCAACACTAAGGGATACCTAACTCAATGCGTAACTAAGTGACACCTAATTCAATACCTAAGGCTCATTTTCACCAACACTAAGGGATACCTAATTCAATGCCTAAGGCTCATTTTCACCAACACTAAGTGACACCTAACTCAATGCGTAACTAAGTGACACCTAACTCAATGCCTAATGCCCGCTTTCACCAACACTAAGGGATACCTAATTCAATGCCTAATGCTCGCTTTCACCAACACAAAGTGACACCTAACTCAATGAGGCTCATTTTCACCAACACTAAGTGACGCCTAACTCAATGCGTAACGCCCGCTTTCACCAACACTAAGGGATACCTAATTCAATGCCTAAGGCTCATTTTCACCAACACTAAGGGATACCTAACTCAATGCGTAACTAAGTGACACCTAACTCAACGCCTAAGGCTCATTTTCACCAACACTAAGGGATACCTAATTCAATGCCTAAGGCTCATTTTCACCAACACTAAGTGACACCTAACTCAATGCGTAACGCCCGCTTTCACCAACACTAAGGGATACCTAACTCAATGCGTAACTAAGTGACACCTAATTCAATGTCTAAGGCTCATTTTCACCAACACTAAGTGACACCTAATTCAATGCCTAAGGCTCATTTTCACCAACACTAAGTGACACCTAACTCAATGCGTAACTAAGTGACACCTAACTCAACGCCTAAGGCTCATTTTCACCAACACTAAGGGATACCTAATTCAATGCCTAATGCCTGCTTTCACCAACACTAAGGGATACCTAACTCAATGCGTAACTAAGTGACACCTAATTCAATGCCTAAGGCTCATTTTCACCAACACTAAGGGATACCTAATTCAATGCCTAATGCCTGCTTTCACCAACACTAAGGGATACCTAACTCAATGCGTAACTAAGTGACACCTAACTCAACGCCTAAGGCTCATTTTCACCAACACTAAGGGATACCTAATTCAATGCCTAAGGCTCATTTTCACCAACACTAAGTGACACCTAACTCAATGCCTAATGCCCGCTTTCACCAACACTAAGTGACACCTAATTCAATGCCTAAGGCTCATTTTCACCAACACTAAGTGACACCTAACTCAATGCGTAACTAAGTGACACCTAACTCAACGCCTAAGGCTCATTTTCACCAACACTAAGGGATACCTAATTCAATGCCTAATGCCTGCTTTCACCAACACTAAGGGATACCTAACTCAATGCGTAACTAAGTGACACCTAATTCAATGCCTAAGGCTCATTTTCACCAACACTAAGGGATACCTAATTCAATACCTAATGCCCGCTTTCACCAACACTAAGCGATACCTAATTCAATGCCTAATGCCTGCTTTCACCAACACTAAGGGATACCTAACTCAATGCGTAACTAAGTGACACCTAACTCAACGCCTAAGGCTCATTTTCACCAACACTAAGGGATACCTAATTCAATGCCTAAGGCTCATTTTCACCAACACTAAGTGACACCTAACTCAATGCGTAACGCCCGCTTTCACCAACACTAAGGGATACCTAACTCAATGCGTAACTAAGTGACACCTAACTCAACGCCTAAGGCTCATTTTCACCAACACTAAGGGATACCTAATTCAATGCCTAAGGCTCATTTTCACCAACACTAAGTGACACCTAACTCAATGCGTAACGCCCGCTTTCACCAAAACTAAGGGATACCTAACTCAATGCGTAACTAAGTGACACCTAACTCAACGCCTAAGGCTCATTTTCACCAACACTAAGGTATACCTAATTCAATGCCTAATGCCCGCTTTCACCAACACTAAGCGATACCTAATTCAATGCCTAATGCCTGCTTTCACCAACACTAAGGGATACCTAATCCAATGCCCAAGGCTCATTTTCACCAACACTAATGGATACCTAATTCCATTGAATTATAGGCAATTATTATTATAGGCATTCCTAATGCCCACTTTCACCAACATTAAGTGACACCTAACTCAATGCGTAACTAAGTGACACCTAACTCAATGCGTAACTAAGTGACACCTAACTCAATGCGTAACGCCCGCTTTCACCAACACTAAGAGATACCTAATTGAATGATGATACCTTATTGATAATGTTTTTTGTTGCTGCGATTAATTAGATAAATCCATTGTAAATTACCTTCCTTCTGATCACAGCGGGCAAACCGTTGCTTTCGAGTCCTACGCACCATTACAAAGAATCCATGTAAAATCTAGACTAATAACACCCAGTAATTTGAATAAATTTAAAAATAACTTAATTAGTAATTTAGGCATTCCGAGCCATATTATTGAAAATGTTAATCAATTTTATGAGGAATTCTATTCGGTAGTTTACGCAGAGTTCAATAATACATTAAGAATGAAAACCAAATCTATTTGCCCAAAGTTTATGTTCAGTGACTGGGCAACTAAGGGTATTAGGAAAAGTAGGGAATGATTGTTTGAGCTGTACGGCCTTAAGCCTTACATCAACTCAGAAACTTTTAATAAATATGTTACAACTTACTCAAAAAAAATTTAAAACTCCTGTAAGGTAGCTAAAGCCTTATTCATTAGCAACAAGATTAAATCCGCCGATAATAAAATAAAGACGGTTTGGAAAATCATCAATAGTGAAACTAACAGAAATAAAAAATATAATAATGATATCACTCTAGAGACTTCACGTGGTCTTCTTAGCTCTAAAAATGAAGTTGCTCAAGAATTTGTAGATTTCTTCACTAGTATCCCACTTAAAACTACTGAAACCTTAAATTCCTCACCCTTGTTTTCTATTGATTTATTAAGAGCGAACGTTTCAGCCTGTCCGGTTGAGTTTCAATTTAAACATATAAAACCCATAGCAGTCATTAAAGCTTTTAAAGAAATCAAAGTCAAATTAACCGAGGATCTATGGGGTATGTCAATTAAAGTTTGTCAAGCCATTATTGAGACTATAGCACCGTACTTGGCCTTAATACTTAATTTGTGTGTGGACCAAGGAGTCTTCCCGGACCTTATGAAATACAGTAAGGTAATACCACTTTTCAAGTCCGGGAACAGTAAAGACACCAATAACTATAGACCCGTATCCGTATTGCCGGTTTTCAGCAAGGTGTTTGAAAAGGTAATGCTTAATCAAATGCTCAACCACTTTAACACCAATAAAATCTTGCATGAGAAACAGTATGGTTTCACCAAAGGACGTTGTACGACTGACGCCGGTGTCACCTTATAAAAACACATATTTACTGCGTGGGAAGAGGCACAAGATGCCATAGGAATTTTCTGTGACCTCTCAAAAGCATTTGATTGCGTAAACCATGAAACCCTACTCTTAAAACTTGAACATTACGGGTTAAGGAAACTTGCGCTCTACCCCATTTATTTAAAAACCAACCACAAATGGTGTTATTCGCTGACGATACTTCTTTAATATTTAAGATAAACAGACGTGCCACAAATCTCGACGACGTAAATAACGCCTTAATGCAGGTCCATAATTGGTTCACCGCTAATAATTTAGTATTAAATGGGAAAAAAACGAAGTGCATAAGATTTGCTCTACCGAATGTTAAAAGTAGTGATAGTGACATAGTATTGAATCAAGAGAAACTGCAATTCGTCGAAAATACTGTTTCCCTGGGGATCACGCTCGACTCAAGGCTACAATGGGGTCCGCATATTACATCTCTGGCAGGACGGCTGAGTTCAGCAGCATATGCTGTTAGAAAAATCCGCCAATTTACTGATGCCGATACCGCGAGGCTAGTCGATTTTAGTTATTTTCATAGTATTATGTCATACGGTATTTTACTATGGGGACGGGCTGCAGACATTGAGTCTATATTTATTCTGCAGAAAAGAGCCATCAGAGCCATATATGATCTACGTAGGCGCGATTCTCTAAGGGAACAGTTTAAGGAAATTAACATCATGACAGTACCTTGTCAATACATCTATGACAACATCATATACGTTAGGAAAAATCTGCATTTATTTAGTAAAAGAGTTGACAGACACCACTATAATACTAGAAACAGGGACCAACTAGTACAGCCAGGTTTCAGGCTAGCTAAAGTAGACTCATCTTTCATGGGGTACTGTTTAAAATGTTATAATAAAATACTCCCCACATTCAACAACTGAATGAGACAAAATTTAAATCTTGTATAAAACGCACACTATGTAGGCAAGCATATTATAAGTTAGGGGATTACATCGATGATAAAAATGCTTGGCTCAATGCTGGTCCTGCTCCACAACCATAGGGGCAAACTAATCAGAAGCTCATGTGAAATTATTGTGGAAGCTGCAGAAGATTGTAATAATATCTTTGCATTGTATAGATTCAATCTCTTAGTATTATATAACTGCATAGCACATGTGTGAGTACTATGTACTGTAAAGCTACCATTTACATTTAGTTTTCCTTTATTGACTCGAATGTGCCCTGGTGGCTGAGAGAATGTCAGGCTCACTCAAATGTCTCGCTGATAGTGGCGGGTGTGTTGGGTCGTTTAGTTCCCTTCAATATGGTTGAGCTGAATGGGGCTGATCCATGCGTCATGTTCGTGAACGGGCGCTGTCAGTTGGGACTGGTCCTCTCTTAGCTGCCACGGTTTATTTTAACTTCTTTGTTTTTAAATTGCTGATAGTTATAATCTTTTACTCTGGACGCTCTTAATGTGCACGTCTTTCTACATCGTTCTCACATATATGTTTAATCTCAACATGAATGATGTAACCAAGATCTTGTAACAATATTTTGATTGAAAAGAGTGTCCATGGAGTTTCTTGCCCATTCTTCTCCATAGAGATCTACGCTTTGGAATGGGCAACTACAGTACTTTCACAAGTTATTATGCCTTGTGTCTGTGACTGTAGCTTCGCCTTTGTTTTTCTGACTTTCAAAAGTGCCTGCTAAGGTCTAATTGAAATAAACGCTTTGAGTTTGAGTTTGAATGCCTAAAGCCCGTTCTCATCTCACCACCACTAAGTGCCACCTAACTCTATGCCTAAAGCGCGTTTTCACCAACAGTAAGTGCCGCTTAACTGAGTGCCCAATTCCTGTTTTCACCAACACTAAGTGTCACCTAACTCGACGCCTTAAGCCCGTGTTCACCAACGCAAAGTTACACCTAAACTGTCACCTAACTGAAGGCCCAAATCTCGTGCTATTTCCTTACTTTTGTTTTTTTTTTTGCTTAGAATACTGTATAGTATTATCTGAACTATAGTATGATCTGAACCATGCCGATGCATGGTTCTTAATTAACGGTCTTAATTTAAAGATAATATATTCATCTCCAGATTGGCATTACAAAAATGGCATGACGTCATACAAAATTTTCGCAAAAATACGTTTTTCCCATCACAATATTCGCAAAAAACCTTAAAAAATAGGGTCAGAATAGGTACCATTTTAAGTAAATTTGCAGCATATTTTATCTTAAAAATATAACAAATTGCGGTATATATAGTCCTTTATAGGTTCAGCTAATTATTTTGTATCAAAATCAACACGTTTTCCAATTATTAGCTACATTAAAAACATTTGCCAACTTCTTCATACATTTTGCACTCGCGGTACATCATTCCGCGCTCAGAAGCGCTCGAGGAAGGACGGGTGTATCGCTCTCGCGAAAAAAATAAATACGATAAAATTACTAGAAAATATTGTAGTGTGCATGCGTGTGAGTACCGTCTTTGTATAGCGTAATGGTAAGGAGTTGATACTTTTTCGGACTGCAATAAAAATAAGTTCGAGTTTCATACTTTTATTATTAGTATGTGCTTTAAATTATGGTGGGTAAGATCCAATTTGGATGGTTAAGCAGTTGTTGACAAGGTTGCGAAATGGATTAGTAGGGTTAGTAAGGTTAGGATTTGGATGGATAAGGTCAAGCTGTCGGTGGTGAGGTTTGAAAGTGGATGGGTGAGAGAAGGGTTATGATTTTAACCGGTTTGTAAGTATGTATGACGAAAGAGACAAAACCAAAATCGCCGACGAAAATTCGGCTACTTTTCATTATGGGTGTCAATTTCATGTCTTTTTCACTTCTCATGCTCTAAAAGTACACCAATATAGCCCTACGAAGCGGGACTAAAGTGACCACTTCAGTCTCTAGGGAGTGAAAAGTAATTAGTTCTATAATTTCCTTTATGTGACATAGACAAACTCAAACAGCCAGTAACTATTATCTGTGGAGTGTGGACCATCTTCATTGTGAAAATGTTGGAAGTTTTAGTTCCATGGTTTTTCAGCAAAGAAGGTGGCGCCATGTCTTTTAAATTATTAATATGTGACTGGTTTAGAAGAAAAAACTGACCGCGAAAAGTTTTAGAATTTTTTCGAGTGTAAATTTATTCGGTTTTGGTTTTATTTTTAACACATTTATTAAGAATGTCCAGTTACAGTGAAGAGTTTGACGTCGAGCAAAGAGCAAAAGACATAAAAGATAATCCATTGCCGCCAAAATCGCGGAAGATTTACCTAAAAACTTTCGAAAGTTTTATGGGCTGGAGGAATTAGAACATTTATCAAATGTTTTTGTACTAAATTGACTATTTTTCTCGCACTCAAAGTGGAAAAGTACAGTTTGCACCTCGAGACTAAACGCCAACTTAATATACCCTCAGTTTCATTGACTCCCATCGCACGCTAGGGAGTCAAACCACCTCTGGTATATTATGGCTTCGTTTACTCCCTCGATATAAATTAATATACTATTTTTGGGGTCGCTAATAATGAATATGAAATCAAAACCAAAATCCAAGCTGGCGCCGACGAAAACTTGACCACTTTTCGTCATTGGTGCCAATTTCATAAATATAGCATTGCTGATGTAGCGTTTGACAAATAAAACGGGCCTTGGCAGCGGAACTTTGTAGTTTGTTGCATTTATTTAATTTACATTTACGTTGTTTTGTTAAAATGTTTATCTTATTTTTTTAGATGCTCGTATTATTTTAGGTACTTACCGACTTCACTTAAGACTTTTTTTAAACTATCATATATTAGGTGTACAGACGCCAGCACATCAAGCTACCCGAAACTTCATCATTTCAGCCCATTGCTGTCCACTGCTGAACATAGGCCCCCCCAATCGATTTCCAACGTCCAGTATCTGCATCCAATGACTCACTGCAATTTTAACAAGGTCGTCATGATGAGAGCAAATGGACCAAAAAAGCCACAGAATGGTACCCAAGAAATGGAAAAAGACGTAGCGGAAGGCAGTTGCAAAGGTGAGGATGATTTGCCAAAAGGTTGGCGAAGATCTGCTCTGGACAGGAATAAGTGGAGGGAAATAGAGGAGGCCTATGTCGCAAGACAGCCTGACCTGGTAGCTGATTAGTTTTAAGTTAGTGTTATATTGTAAAATAAAGGCTAAAAATAGCCTTTATTTTACTTGCCTTTTTATTACCTTACGGCAGAGTAAGGTACTTTTTTTTTTAGGATGGGAAATCATCAAATGACCCTTACCGCTCTGGGCGGAGCGGGAGTGTCAGACTTGTACTAACTAAAACCCATCCATGTTCCTTCCTTTGCCCTTTGTGTTCCAGGGCCGCGGTATCTCTTTCGAACAGTCCCGCAACCCTGGCAGGCGTCGGCCTTTACGGACCCCTCCCTGTTTGCTGACTCTCTTCTCGGCGCGCGTGGAACACTCTCGCGCCGTCGACCCGGCCTGTCGTCATAAGACGGACGGACGGCGAGCTAGCCCATAGCTCACCATCCACAGGCCCGCGCCAAGGTGGCCGGCGCCGACGCCCGGTGCGTCGCCGTGGATCCATGGGCCATGGATTGAACCAGGGCCAGACGCGAGAGGTGTCCTCCGGTCGATTCTCACGATGGTCCTCCCGCCCGATTCAGTGCAGGAACCTCCCGAAATACAGAGTTAGGTAATTCGGTAAAAAAAATTTTTTTTCTTAAATATAGGTCTGGCCTTCATGGAATATTGGACCATAATAATAAAATAAATCACTAACCAGTATTAACTGCCTTCTGCCACAGGATAGCCATGCGGTCCTCCACACCGTTCACTCCGTTGGGGATCTTGGAGAAGTTGTCCTTGCCGATCTCCTTGTCCTTCTCGTGGAACGTGCAGTTGTCGCTGCCGATCAGCTGCAGGTGGTCACTGGGAACAGGTAGCGAATTATTAGGGTGGCTTTCAAAAAAAAATCTTCTCAAAAATTGAGGTGATTAAGTTAATACGAACATCGTACACTGAATTTAAAACAAAACTCGACTCTAAACACAGAAATGTGAGCTTTAGGTAGATCGAGTGACAGTCATTTATCGTCAACTGCAGTCAATTCATTTGAGTTTCTCTGCATGATATACAAGGTGTGAACGCACCCTTCACGAAGCCGTCAACCAAGCATTCTGTACATCAAACTAAGTAACTTTACGCAAAAATTATTACTGGGAAACGACTTTTTGTTTTGGGGAGAAAAAACACGTTTTACGGTAGAACTCAATGCAATGCACTCAAAACATTGTGCTGATGGATGCATTGAAAAGTACGGGAGTCGTGGAGGTGTTTAAAATAAAGTTATAATATTCAAATGGGAAACATTTGGAATTTTGAACCCCAATATTTCCGTAACTAGCGAGGTTCATAGGTATGGTTTAGAACAAAAACTTCATCGCAATGACGAGAAGAACAAGTGCCTTTCGGCTTCGTCAAGGGTACTTTTACACCCATTAGAATGCTCTCATTTCAATGCTTTCAGAGTCAAGTTGGCATAAATTATCGATGGTGGATTACAGAATATAGATAGAAGAAGATAATAGAATTATGCAAGTGACATTCGAACACCGATACAAGACGCACAAATACCTCCCTGTCGTATAGAGTTATGGAAAGTCAAAGGTATTAAAGTAACACGATAAATAGTGTACTCGTATGTGTGTACTCACTCAGCCAGCGCCTCGCACATGGCGTGCGGGGTGGAGGGGTCGGGGCGCAGGGGGGGCGACAGCACGTGCGCCGCCGCGTGGCGGAAGCACGAGTTCCTGTAGTGCGAGCCTGCAATGTTACCGTGCAACATGTTACATCACTGCCAGATATTACTCTGCCAACAAACCAACAACAAAACACAACAGCCAAAATTATATCTTGGAAGGTAAGTCTATACAAATCGATAAAATTGAAGTGGACGTTTGTAATATCAAAATAACAGGTTTTTACTGAATGCGGAAACATATACGGCACTTATTATAACAAAAACACTGTTCTTTTTTTTTCAGTTTTTGTCTGTCTGTCTGTTTGTTCCGGCTAATCTCCGAAACGGCTTAACCGAGTTTGACGGGACTTTTACTGGCAGATAGCTGATTTTATAAGGTTTGACATAGGCTATTTTTATTTTAGAAAAATAATTACGGTCCGTGCAAAAAAATAAAACTTGAAATTGGTAACAAAATTCTATTCAAAAAGGGAAGTACCCAATATTTTTTAAAATAATTTCACGCGACCGAAGCTCGCGGGCAACAGCTAGCAAGAAATAAAATCAATAAATATGACTAAAGCCTGCCTGCCTGTGTCTTTGACAGTTCACAAGGATCATTGGCAAATCGAATAGCCGGCGTCAAAAAGAGTAGCTAGAAGTAAGAAGACCTGCTCAGTTATTATTTGTGTATTTTCCTGCTCATAAGCTTCATCATTTTCATTGCCAAGATACCACTCAAAGGAAGAGAGACAGCTCCGACACAAGTACTATTGGAACTTCCTGGGGCTGACTGGGTCAGTTCATGTAATTGACACAATGGTTGAGATGAAATTAGTACATTGTGATACAAGGGTGGAAAGTAGGTTATTGCAAACGAGGTGTCATTAACAAGCCCGAGCCGAAGGAGAGGGTTTTTAAAAACACGAGTTTGCAATAACCTACACACCTGTGTATCACACGCCGTTTTTCAATACAGTGGGAAATAGTAAAAACAAATCAAAACTTAACGGTAAAAGTAATGATCGAGCTCGTAAAAAAAAGTCTCGACTGTGTAACAGAAAGATGCCTATGCTAAAGATTTAATTTTCGAATCATAATTATAGTCTCTGAAAGAACGCCATGTTTAACAACTGTATTGAAAAAATATGTTTGTATTTCTTTGTAGAAGTACCATCGAACTACAAACTGGTGAATATCGCGGCACACAAGTCCTGTCGATGTGACGATGGCCGTGGGTGGCCTAATTCTGGCAGAAGACTTACAGCTGAATAATAAAGGATGAACTCACCATCAGTGCCGACGGTGGCGGCGAGGGTCTCTCCGAACAGTGCCTGTCGCTGTCTAGTTCGAGCCATCTGCAGAGCTCGCACAGCACTCTTGGACATCATGTGGACGATGTAGAGGGGTGAGTTAGCCTGAACGTGGAAACAAAATGGCGTAGGTGAATGTGTAATTGTATAATTGGCACTCAAATTTGTAACTTCGATTCAGAATCTTACTACTATTTATTATACATGGAAAGAAGAAGAAGAAAGAGTAATACATGCATACGTTTGGATGGAAAGATGGATGTATGTTACTCAATCACGCCGGAATGTCTGATCGGATCTTAATACCATTTCTCACAGAGATAGATTCATCATCTGCGTAGCCTTTTCCCAAACAATGTTGGGGTCGGCTTCCAGTATAACCGGATGCAGCTGAATACCAGTATTTTACATGGAGCGACTGCCTATCTGACCTCCAGTAAGTGGGTAATACGGTACCCTTTAGTAAGACTGGATATCAGACTTTCGGCTTCTGAGTACAAATAACAGCCGGGACTAACGGCTTAACGTGCTTTCCGAGGCACGGAGGAAACTCGGTATGTTACAATGGTCACTCATCCACGGACTAACCTCAGCAAGCACGGCTTAACCTTGAAGGTCGACCCGTGCCGCTGGTATTATTTAACCACGAGCTCCCCTGTCATAGAGGTAGATTATAATCTGGAATAGCACATAGGCTACTTTTTATTCCGGAAGCATGATCCGCGGGAATAAGTTAGTCTAAAAGTTAATTTCATTTCAGCCGAAATACGTCTACTGCTGGACATAGGCATAGACATAGGGTTTTGCGCTTTTTTGTATCGCCACGCTTGGTAGGCGGGTTGGCGATCGCAGTCTAAAATAATCATCAAGTTTTAAGACTCCTTCGTGCCTCGGAAAGCACGTAAAGCTGTTGGTCCGGCTGTCATTTGTAGATCTTTAACATTCGTAATGGGAAGTCATTGGCTCGAACTTTTGACCAGTCATACCAAGAGGATACTTCTTGTTAAGACTGGTCAGAATTTCGGGCCACTGATTCTGAACCCTGGCTAATACGATGGGTTGAGAATTAGAAAGACAGACGCTCCATGTATAATACTGGTGTTCAGCTGCATTTGGTTAGACTGGGAGCCGACCCCATCATAGTTGGAAGAAGGCAAGTCCATAAGTCACAGCATGGAGGGTACTGACCTGGTTGGCGATGACACAGGCCCTGTTTACGGCCTCAGCCTCCACCTCCTCATCTCGGGACAACTGATGAGCCTCGGGGCCGGTGATACCCTTCGCGAGGAGTTTCTCAGTGTTGCGAGCGATTATGTGACCGTTTTCGGCGTGCACCTGGAATTAATTGAGATGTTTTGTTTAATAATGGGTGTAAAAGAGCCCTTGGTATTGTCGGTTCCATATTAAGGTTGGGTGTTATATTCTGGGAAACTCTGTCAATAAAGAAATAATATTTAAGTCCCAAAAAAGGTGCATTAGGGCTATGTTCGGCCTAAAAGTTACCGATAGCTTCAAACAATATTTTATTAAGCATAATATTAAGTTTGCCTTCCTTATTTATATATGAAGTAGGTAATTTTGTTCAAATGAATCCTAAATTGTTTAAAAAAAATGTCAGAAGTTACCATCCGCAGTCGTCGTGACAATCACAGGCTGGAAATAGTTAGGCCAAGCACGGCACTGATGCATAAAAGTATTTTCTATTTGGCACCAATTATCTATAATAAAATCCCCAATCTTATTAAGCAGTTACCAACTAGACTCTTTAAAATACAGCTTAAAAAAAATATTTTAGCCAAATGCTACTACAGCTTACCGGAATTTTTAAACGAGTAAAAAAATCAATGCATGGGCAATTAAATTAAGTACGACATTTCTTGTAAATTTAATATTTTTAGATAACAACTTCTATTTTTTTACTTCAGTTTACCCTATTTCCTAAGCCATTTTAAAAATGTTATATTGTCTAAGCCATTTTTATTTTTTCCTTTTTTTAATTTTATATTAATTAAGTTTACCGAATTTTCTAAGTTAAGCCAAAGATATTTTTGTACGCCATTCCTATATGGCAAAACATGTAGCCACTTTCTTTTATTTATAAGACCTATTTGTATACGTCTTAATCATGTTTTACAAAATAAATATATGTATCTTATCTTAACCAACCCGAAAGGCATTTTCGTTAATTTTTTTAACCGACTTTCTTCAAAAAGTATATACTTTCCGATTGGTCAAAATTGGTTCAGTAATTACAAAGAAAGTCACCGACTTCCGAAAGTAAATTTATTTTAGACTTTTTAGTGTCTTTTTGGAAGTCGGTTTTTTTTTGTTCTGGAAAATACCTGGGAACCTTCTAGTTACGGAGACATTGGAGGTCAAAGTTACAACTTTTTAACAAGTTTTTTTTCCCCTTGCAGCGGTGGCCGAGTGGTGGCGGCCCCAACTTACGAACATTATGTCGTGGGTTTGAACTCAGGCAGGCGCATGACTTTGTGTAATTTATTTCAACACCACTGCTCTCCAAAACGGTGAAGGAAAACATCGTGAAGAAACCGGCTGTCCTAGAACCAAAAATTCGAAGACACGTACTGGCAACCCGCACTGGGCTCACGTGGTGGATTATAGCCCATTCCCTCTCAGACCCAGCAGTGGGAACATTATAGGCTGATTATGATGCTTGCCCTTGTAACCGACTACTCTTCATGATGTTAGGGTTTCAGAACAGTCTGCTTGGCTTATGGGCTTGCCGTTTTGTTGGCCCCTAGGCACGTCAATGTTAACTAACCAGTTCGTCACATCATCTTTACTTAACAACAACATTGAAGTGAAGTTTGAAGTTGTTGTCAACATTGTGTTGTTTTTTTTAGGGTTCTTATAGGACCACTTTGTTGTCCGTCTGTCTTTCTGCAAGACCCTTTTTCTCAGGAATGCGTGGCGGTATCAAGCTGAAATTAATACCAAATACTCAAGTCTGCTACCCCTTGGAGCAATGAAAAAATCAAACTTGTAAGCCAACGCGATCAAAAGATATGACTGTTTATGTCGCATATCATGCGATTTCACAAGGGAATCAAAACCTATAGTATAGGGTACTTCTCTTTGACCTAGAATCATGAAATTTGGCAAAAAGCAAGGCCTTGCAGCACAAGTAAAGGAAAAACTCCAAAAAATTAAAAAATGTTGAAAATTAAAGGATGTCCCCATACATACATAGCTGACTCCAATTAAGTTTATTTTAGATAATGGTACGGAACAGTCCGAGTCCGACTCGCATTTGGCGGGTTTTTATTATTATTGTATAGCCATGTTGTTGACAAACACTAGCCAATGTAATTCTTAAACAATGAACATCGTCACATGTCCTTGTATGGCCACAAATAAATCACATTTCAAATCATCTTGCTCACAAGATGGGTACCAGCCCATAATATTATGGTTTGAACCTATTGTGTTATAGCTTAGTATGCCATACGATAGGTGATATGTTGACCGTGGTAGCATAATATCACGCCTGGGTCTAGAAGGGGTTAGCAGGTGGTTTACTCAGCAACAGTTTTTAACTAAAATTTAAAAGAGTATGTTGAGATTTTTCGGGTTCCGTATCCAAGGGGTAAAAACGGGACCCTAAAACTAAGATTCCACTGTCAGTCTGTCTGTCTGGCTGTCTGTCACCAGGCTGTATCTCATGAACCGTGATAGCTAGAAAGTTTAAATTTTCACAGATGATTTATTTCTGTTGCCGCTATAACAACAAATACTAAAAATAGAACAAAATAAATATTTAAGGGGGGCTCCTATACAAAAAAACGTGTTTTTTTTTTAGATGATGGTAAGGAATCCTTCGTGCGCTAGTCCGACTCGCACTTGGCCATTTTTTTTTTTACTAAAAGTTGAGATGGTTGGGGAATGTGGAGAGGATGAGTGAAAGGTGACTTCTAATGTTGCTGTAGTACTTTTTGTATTGCTGCTACACGGGGAAGTATTGCACTACAGGCCTGCTAAAATTAAACCAGTGTGATGATGTGACGCTCAGGGGGTCTAAAATCGCCGCTTTATCAGAATCATAATACGAATCACGTTAAAAATTTAAAACTCTTGAAATGGACTTTATGGTCATAAACATAAAGACCATTTTAAGAATTTTAAATTTTTAACGTGATTTATATAATGATTAGGCCCACAGCTGTCATGCGGCCATTGACAGGCGTCAATACGCCTCCCGTACCGCGCAGCTACATGGGACTAACTGCGAATGCGACCGAGTACGAATAGGACCAACTGCGAATGGGATGATTTGTGAACGCGAGACGAAACGTTTTCAAACTCTTATTAATTTAAAGATATTATACTGTTAAGGATTACTTTGAAGACAAGTCAATAGAATCTGTTATTTGTAATTTAGACTAATTGAAAACGCTTATTGCGAATACATTTGCACGCCATGTAATGGCAGTATATGCTGAAAAAAAATTACTGTAACACCTTATGTACCATATTCTAGCAAATGGATATTTGATTTGAAGTGGGAATAAGACACCACGTAGACACCATCTCAGTTAAACGGTAAATTTTATTAACTTCAACATACCTGAGGCAAAGCCCTAAGTTCAGAACAGGTCTCCATAGCGCAATACAGCTCATAATCGTCCAGCATCCAAGTATCCTTGTACGCCATGAACATCTTGAAGGAGTTCACGCCATATTGCTCTGAGGTCAGCTGTTGCATCTCCTTCTTCACTGCTGGCGACCACCAGGTTACTCCCACGTGCAGGGCATAGTCGCAGCATACCTGGAACGACATACTTTTATGATTATATCCTTCTTTTGAGAAACATTACATGAGATGATGAGTTTCAAACAAAATTGGCGAAATTTGGGTGTACTGAAGGTACGTACATGCTTAACCCTCGGAGATTACAGGCGTATTAATACAGATAAAAAAGCACATAATCACGACTGTATTTTTTTCCAATATGGTGAGCAGATACACCCAAATTTCACTAGGTTTTTTGTTACTTTAGCCTCATGCGCGCTGGGGGCCTAAAATGGCCGCGTTAGCAGAATCATAATAGGACAAAATGGCCACAAAGTGACAATTCATAATATTAACTACGTCTTTGACTATTTTACGAATTGTAACGTAATTCATATTATTAGGTATCCTATTATGACTGCTTCGAGTGCATTTTTTTTGGATTATTTATGTGCTAGCCCGGAGCCCGGATTTATTCCATTTGCATTGGGCTTGCCCGATAAAAATATGACTGCCCAAACCTAAACGCATCTCTGAGCTTGCTTTGAATTTCGAAGAGTACAAGCGCAGGTGCAGTATTCAACTTGTCAGACACTGGTTAACAATGTATTTTAGTAAGGGTGTGATTCGTACCTTGCCATCGGCTTTTTCTCTCCAGTTATTGTACGCGTCCAGTAAGGACTGTCCTTTCTGCGGCAACACGAAGTCAACTGGAAAGAAAAACAATGAAAATTTAGAAGTCGTTTTTGTAATGTTATTGTTAACATATAACTTCAAGATCACTACGAGATCAGTCATAAGGAAAATACTTAAACAATCAGTGATAGTAAAAGATACTGATGCTTTGATAGGTACTATTATTATCATCGATGGGTGCCGAGATGGGAAGGTGCCGAGATGGGACTAAACCGAACATAGATTAGTTGTCAATATTTTTTTTTTAGGATTTAAAATCATCTACTAGCATGACTGCTTCGCAGAAGGAGGTGACGGCGTCCCATTCCGTCTCGCTCCGGACCATGGATTGAACCAAGGCCGGACGCGAGAGCTCACCGCCGCCGATCGCCGCTAATCCCAGAAGACCCTAAATTCTGTAGATACAACTTTTATTTACATCATCATCAGCTCGGCCTATCATAGTCCAGTACTGGACGATTAGAAATATACATCTCCCAAAGAACGCAATATCCGTCCTCCAGATCCAGTCAGTACCGGACGCCTTTTTAAGAAAGTCGGTCCACCTAGTTAGGCTACGTCCCACATTACGTCGTTTATACAGCATATTCTTCGCAATACTCACTAACACACGTAGTTCCTCCAGCGATTGCCGCCCTGGTACCCTTGTAAAAGTCATCAGCTGACTTGGCAGCCATCATCTCGAGCTCGAAGTGGGTGTGAGGATCGATACCTCCCGGCATGACCAGCTTGCCCGTGGCATCGATGGTCCTGGTGCCTCCGGGGATGATGAGATTGCGGCCCACTTGTCTGGAAAGAAGAGAGAGGATATATTAGTACAGCACAAAAGTGACAAGGGTAAAGGGAAGACAGAGAGTGGACCTGTGCCTGCGCACGCACTTGTGCACTATAATATGTCTCATAGGTATTTTAATTAATGCTAGGCAAAATGAACATTTTTAATGACTGTACTGTGTTCAGAAAGTCATCTTTATCTTCGTGCCCTTGTCCCACTCTACTCGGGGTCAGCGCAACACGTGTTCTTCTTCCATTCACCCCTGTCAGACGTCACGGCATCATTTACTCCCTTCTCTTTCATTCCTCACAGAATCCATCCATCTTTTTTAGGCTTTCCTCTCCCTCTCCATCCATCAACATTCATGTGTGTTCAGAAAGTAATGTTACTATTAGGATGTGTTGCGCAAGCCAGTCGTTAGGTGGCACTAGGGGTACGCATACAACTTAAACCAGAATGCATGCTTTTCTGAGGTAGTCAAAACATGGGATTTCTTGATCCTTACGAACAATTAAGGGTATGAATTTAAACTTAATAAGAGTAGTAATATTGGCAGCAAATGAAAGTAACCGTTGCACCTTTCAGCAGGTAGCCATCAGCCATGTTTTTGCCACCAAACCAAAATCGCCAAATATGCAGAAACCAACAAAAGAATCTATTAGAAAACTATCTCGCTGACTCATTCAACACACTGATTTACAATTTAAATCCTATTGGTAGCACAAAGCAATCTAATTTAAGCATTTAACTATATTGCGTTAAATAAGGTTAAGAATCTATTGACCTGGTGTTTTCAATTGATGCGGGAACCGTTTGGTATTCTGTTCTGTTTATTAATTTTGATCTAGCTGATCAAAATATTGGGGCGAGTGATTTATGGTGAGACTTTTTTAACTAGGAATGTTGATATGGGCCGTTATTTTTAGGTTGTCCATTTTGTTCGCTTTAAACCTATTGTATCCTTAATATTTATCGACTATCAGAAAAGATGACAATCCTCTAACCAAGGTGGACGTAAAGACGTACAATTAAAGGTAAAAGCATCCACCGGTGTAGTATTGCTAACGTGCTTTTATGTCTATTTTGATCGTGGAGGACATTTTGTACTCCGTGATTCTAATCTCGCATAATGATACTTGGTTACTGCAGTGGCCACTGGGAGGCTGTAGGGAAAACCGATTTTAGCAGTGGACAATCTACATTTTGGGCCATGACGTAGCTGAAATTGATGATAAAAAAAAACTGGCAGTCGCTGCTCTGCCCAATATTTTTCTTTAAATAACAAAAACCAATCAACATAAACATAGTTTTTCTACATAATTTAAAAACCTTTTTATTAAATGTGTATTCAACAAATTCCAATCAAAGCTTCTTGTGTGGCCTCGGCTATGAATAGAGCGAGTCATCACTTGGGTGCCGTAATGGCTGGTCCATATCGTTCTATTCTAGTCGATGGCAATTGATGTATGTATGTGCACCATCCATAGGCGTTGGTGCGTTATTTGTGTCAATATAATAAATATGATGGACAGCTGAGTCAGATGAATATTTAGCAAGGAAAATGTATGCAATTTAACCTTTTTTATTTTAACATTTTATCGTATTTAAAACATACTCACGTCTGTTTTAGGCAGAGGTGTATCTAAAGGGTGTAAAAGGACCCTTCACGAAGCTGTCAACCAAGCATTATGTACATCAAACTAAGTAACTTTATGCAAAAACTATTGCTGGGAAACGAATTTTTTTTTTTGGGGAGAAAAATCACGTTTTACGGTAGGACTCAATGTAACGCGCTCAAAATATTGTGCTGAAGGATGGATTGTATAGTACGGGGGACGTACAGGTGTTTAAAATAAAAATATTAAATTAAAAACATATATTTATAAAAAACTTTTGCAAAAGTTGAAACTTTGACCCTCAATATCTCCGTAACTGGAACGTTCCCAGGTATGGTCTAGAACAAAAAAATTGCTCACAATGACGGGGAGAAAAAGTGCGTATCGGCTTCGTTAACCTTTCGTATGCCCGAGTATATAGACACAATTAAAAACCTATTGTGTCTCGCGTGGATCTACGTTCCGGCACACGAAGGGTTAAGAGTTGTTACACCCTTTATAGTGCACCCTCATTTTGTCAGATTTGTTTTATTCTCATGTAGAAACGGGCGAACCTATTGCCAACAGCCGGGCACAAATCCTGACTCGGGCTGCTGCTAAGATGGAACTCCAAAAATAATTTACTTGACCTGTGAATCGAAACCAGGACCTAACATCAACGATGCAGTCAGCAGGTTGGTACATTTTATGATCAAATTATAATTATCAATCCTCGAATACAAAATGTAGATGTTCATAATGGAGGACATGATTGAAATACTAAACGATCCCTGCGCCCAACATTACGAAGCAGCCAACATAACCTTGCCATGATTTCGAAAAACAAACAATTTAAAATTCCGCACCATTCTTTCTACACGTCACCATCATTATCATATCTTACAAAGTATATAAATCATTCAACATTCATGTATGTAAAAAGTTTGTTATGTAACGAATTAAGATAGGACTTCGCCACCCAATATGGTGGTGTCGCGGATGTCGGCTCGTTACCGCATTAGTGACTTCCTGAGTGCTCACACGCATTTGAATGTAGCCAACGGAACGCGTCTGCGTTCGCAATTCAAACGTTCGAATTTGACACTTCCCTAACGGCTTTCAACTGTTTTTGTTGCCGGCGGTAGTTGGTCGTTCCATATTTGATTTTTTGTTGGCATGTTTGAAATTGCATATTTATTTTAATATCCCAATGCTTAATTTCGAAATAAGTTTTAGT
Source organism: Eugnorisma glareosa (assembly GCA_947578425.1). Lineage (NCBI taxonomy): Eukaryota > Metazoa > Arthropoda > Insecta > Lepidoptera > Noctuidae > Eugnorisma > Eugnorisma glareosa. The sequence goes on from OX387981.1 coordinate 6,164,989, forward strand.
TTGTAGTTCTAGGGGAGAGGGGTCACAGGGGTCTTGATTATAATTAGACCATCCTTTTCTTTTTAATGTTTGCATAAAATATTTAAAAACGGTTTATTTCTATTAATTACCAAACGATTAAATGAACCACGGATGAAAAACTGTTACCTGTCTTTATCGTCATGGCGTAGCATGCATGATATATATTCCATGAAACCAAATTCAATTTCACGGACCGTTAGTCCAGATCTTATTTGGAGCAGCTTCAGATTTAGATAAATATTTAAAGGCAACAAAATGCTTTTTTCACTGGAAATAATAATGGATCAATAAACTCGGTTACAAGTTACAAAGGGAACAATATTTTTTTATAACAATGAATCACCGTCACATGATTTTCAGGTCTTCTTCGAAAAGAGCATTAGAGACCTGGAAAAGCATGTATCTAGAAGAGTGATGAATATAAATGTTGATGTATAGAGAGGAAGAACAAAGAAATGATGGATGAATTGTGTGAGGAATGTCAAAAAGAAAGAGAGTGAAGACAGCATGACGTACCTATGACGGTTAACAGCAGAAAATTGAATGAGAAAACGTGTTGTGCCAACTCCACGTAACATGGGGATGGGACAACAACAGGATGATGTTGATGGGACTGATCGGAGGGAACTAGTATCAAATAAATTTCAACCGGTTTCCTAGGGTTTCAGGAAAGCTGGTTTAGCACTATTCCGGTGTTCTAACATATTATCACGCCTGTAATCCCTGAAGGGTTAGGTAGAGGTGTACTTAATAGAACACCCAAACACCAGTTCTTTAATTATTTTGAGTGGTGCAAATCGCATGAGTAAACTGGTTTTGCTGTTCAATGAACAAGGATCCTGTGGAATGATCTCGAAAATGGGCACAACGTGTCCATACTAAAAAGAGACTGAAAACTAAAATTAAATAGTATTGTTGGAGCTGCTGAAGATTGTACAACTATCTTTGCATTGTATAGATTCAATATCTTTAGTATTATATAAAGCCCATATTGTGTGAGTGTTATGTACTAAAGAGCTATCGTTCACTGGAAACCTACGTCCTTTCCCGACTTGAATGTGCCCTGGCGGTTGAGAGTATGTCATGCTCACTCAATGTCTCGCTGATGGTGGCGCGTGTGTCGGATCATTTAGTTCCCTTCAAAATGGTTGAGTTGAATGGTGCTGATCCATGCGTCATGTTCGTGAACGGGCGCTGTCAGTTGTGACTGGTCATCTCTTAGTTGCCACGGCTTATTTGAATTAATTATTTTTATTTTTTTTTAATTGTCTTTTTTGTGTTTACTATGGACACTTTTAACGTGCACATCTTGCTACATCGTTCTCACATAATGTACCATCTCAATATGAATGATGTAACCAAGGTTTTGTAACAATATGCTGATTTAAAAGAGTGTCCATGGAGTTTCTTGCCCGTTCTTCTCCATAGAGATCTACGCTAGGGAATAGGCAACTACAGTACTTTCACAGTTTTTATGCCTTGTGACTGGGACTGTAGCTACATTTCATTGTTATCTTTGTTTCGACAGTTCAAAAGTGCCTGTAATTGGCCTACTTGAAATAAATGCTTTGATTTTGATTTTGAAAAAAGACTGAAGGATTAGATGAAAAATTCACAGTGCTGGTAAAATTAATATTTTTAGTAAATAGAGGACAGCTCAGAGAAGAAAAATTAATAGAACAAGGACTGGTTAAGAGGCTAGTCAGTTCAGAATCTGTATGAACATCAGAAGTCAGAATCCTGATGACATTTAAAAGATATACTGTGACCACCAATGACCAATATGCTAATGTTTGCCAAAACAAAATGATTTCGTAAATGTTACCGACCGAAATGAGGGTTTCATTTTCAGCAGTTAATTTTATGTGGAAAAGTTAATAGTCCATGATGGCAAGATTGCCAAGGTGTATGTTTACCGGCAGTTACCTACTTTTACTATGTTTGGTAAACTAAAACTTTTTATAGAACACCAATTTTCTGCACACAATGGCCGCCTCATTAAAGAGGTTGAAAAGAAAAATGAACTTTTACCTTCAAAACAACACCGTATTGTTGAAATAAAAAGATTTATATCTTCTCACGGGAATGTTGTCGTATTTTTTATTTCATAGCAATTAAAACACTTTCATTCCTATTGTTATGATGACACGTAATGGTGCATCATTTTAAACAATTAATCTTCAAACTTACCTTTTAAAGAATACGGTGTAAAATCGTGTGGTGTGCTAAATATAGTGTGGAAAGAAAATAATGGCCTGAAAATGCACAAAGATAATGATCGTTGGTCGTCGAGATGAAATAGCTGGAAGGCATTTTGTTTGAGGTAACGTAACCGCTGGCACAGTTTTATATTTACAAACATTGCTGTCTATGACGTAATGACGATTGGAGAAGTGTCAATGGCTCATCTTTTTACAAGATTGAAGCCATAACAAATATTGCCGTTTGGTACGCTCTTCATTTTATTTTGTACCACCTATTGCCCGCGACCTGGTTTTTTTATTTTATTGCACGGAACCCTAACTATTTATCTAAAATAAAAGTATGTATGTTAGACCTTATAAAATCAGCTACGTGCCAGTAAAAGTCCCGTCAAAATCGGACCAGCCGTCTCGGAGATTAGCAGGAACAAACAGACAGACAGACAAACATTGAAAAATATGTTTTTTTTATAAGTGCCGTATGTATTTTCATATGCATGCAGTAAAAAGCTGTTTTTGATATTCCAAACAGACATTTCAATTTTATGTATTTGTATAGATTGCATAGTTTTGAGGTTTTGGTCAAAACTGTTTATTTTTTTATTTTCATATCTGTTTTTTTTTCTGGTATTGTCTTTAGCTGCAGTTTGGGGTTTTTTGGGATAAATATATTCTTCTTCTTCTAGTGTCACTCAAATTACTGAACTTACTGGCCATCAACTCTAAATATTTCTTCTTTGTGAAGTCAAGAAGAATTATTGGTTTGCCTTTGGGCCAAATATGAATGACTGTAATGTCTTGCTCCCAATGGAAGAATCTACGGTACTATAGGGTTACTGAATATGTCTTTTTCATGTTGCAAATTGTAAAGTTTGGATTCTTGTACCTTTGTAAAATAAATGATATTCGCATTTGTGACTGTCAGTCACATCACGATCTCAGGCCCAGTTGAAAACCAGCGTCGGGCAGCTGCTCGGCAGTTAGCTGACTGTGTCTATTTGGCGCAGTCGTGAGACACAATTTTATCTCATTTTTTTCTGTTTAGATTTAAGTTTTTATTTTGTTGTGTGGACTTGTGACATGTGCGAAATTAATTTTTTCTTTCTTTCTTCTATTGTAAGTGTCTCACTTCTTATAAAAAAAATTGTTAGACTTCCATAGGCTATTTATCAAGCTACCAATAGAGTCGTCATCCTTTTGATTATGTTGTTTCGTCGACTTGAAAGATTACATTCATCCTGCTTTATTTTCATTCAGATATGCAGTTCCATTGTTATGCATTTCCCTTGAACTGCAGTTATCCAACAGCATACAAATATATCTTCTGCCAGTAGCTATAGTTCGCCGGATAAGAGCAATTCAACCAATGAATTTTATTTAAACTACTACGTTGGGTCTCCCTGTAAACACTTTGATGGCATACCGTTGGGAGTTCAACACCCTAGTTTAATATTACTTGTTTACTATATCAGGAAGCTGCTGTCCAGTGTCCATGCTTCCTGGCGTAAAATAGCCCGACAACCATTCTTACCAAGGGGTATCTTATTTCCCAGTACTACTGGGTTGTGGAGGTCAGAAAGGCAGTCGCTCCATGTAAAATACTGGTATTCAGCTGTGTTCCGTTAGACTGGAAGCCGACCCCAACGTAGTTGGGAAGGCAAGCAGATGATGATGGTTCCAACAGCCATGTGTAACCCAAGCGATTAATTCCTGGGGCCACGTGGTGGCCCCCGGCCACCGTAGGCGCGGGCCTGTGGACGGTGAGCTATGGGCTAGCTCGCCGTCCGTCCGTCTTATGACGACATGCCGTGTCGACGGCGCGTTCGTGTTCCACGCGCGCCTCAATGAGAGTCAGCAAACAGGAAGGGGTCCGCAAGGACCGACGCCTGCCAGGGTTGCGGGACTGTTCGAAAGAGATACCGCGGCCCTGGAACACAAAGGGCAAAGGAAGGAACATGTTTTAGTCAGTAAAAGTCTGACACTCCCTCTTGCTCCGCCCAGAGCGAGAGGGGTTATTTGATGATTTACCATCGGTAAAAAAAAAAAGGCAATTAATTCCTGACACTTAAGGAAATATTGAAGGAGTAAGGTCCTTACAACTGTAAAGTTTGTTGTTGAATTCAAAGCATTTATTTCAATTAAACAATTTATAGGTACGGTAAATTGTCAAGGAGGCGGGCAGCTAATAAGAAAGTTGAACCTAGTTGGCCGTTCCGAATCGTAGTTCTCCATGGAGAAGAACGGGCAAGAAACCGCATGGCTTTTAAATAACGTTGTTACAAAAGCCTGGGTACAGTTTATTTAGGTCTTTTTTATAATAAAGGGACTTGTGTCCCCGTCATTGTGATATTATTTTTGTTCTAGACCATACCTGGGAACTTTCTAGTTACAGAGATATTGGGGGTCAAAGTTCCAACGTTTGCACAAGTTTTTGATGTCATAAATTTACTTTAAATAATACCTTCATGACCTCTGTACTACTCAATGCATCCATCAGCACATAGTTTTTGAGTGAGTTTTGACTCCGTAAAAATAGTAGATTGTTGCATCGAGCGCAAAGTGAGTTATTAATGCATGAGTGTTATGTTGGTGCCAGAGCGAACACGAGGGCACTAAATTAACACGAGTGCATTAATTACTCACTTTAGCAAGGTGCGTAATCTAGTTTTCTTTCAACTACCAACACCTACCGTGATAAAATATAACTACTCAAAATAAAAACTCAAGTTAATGAAAACAAAATAGCTTGCGACTTTTGTGGCAAAAGGTTATTAACAATTTCATTTGCAGCTGTTTTTATATTTTCTTGAGTTGATTTCATATCGATATGGCTGTCTATTTCCATTTTTTCTTAATTTTTCTTGCTAAATACGAAGTATCAAAGTTTTACAATTTATAGTACAAAATGCGCGCCATTTGTATTTTTTTTTTCACCAAGTCAATTTTATCCAGCCGATTTTTATTTTCAGCCAGTATCTTTTCGATCAAATGCATATATATTTAGTAAACTTAATGGCAGACAGTAAATATCTGTGGTATTAATATCTAAATAAAAAATAAAAAAAACAGTGCATTAATGATAAACTGTGCAACAATAAGATTTCATATAACATCTGTTTTGGTTGTATGTGAGAAGAATGCACAAGCAACCTCATCCATTTCAGACTCATATAGTCTTATGACCTCTCGGAATTAAGTATAATATTTTCTCTTGTATCATACATTTACAGATAAGTTCTATTACTGCAAATGCTACAATTGAGTACATACACAACTCGTGGAGGCGGTTTACATTATCAGATCACTTCGATTCCTATTTATTTATTGCAAAGGCATAGAGATTTAAACGACGCTGGTGAAGATATAAAACACAATTAGTGCAATACAGTTACATTATTCTTTATCTTGGCCCTTTTCAATGCCAATACAAGTAATTATGTTTTTGTTTTATTGCCAGGTTGGAGTTACAGATCAAGTTATGCCAAGTATGCTAATGGCAAGGACAAGGATATTTATATTCATTGCATCTTAATGATGATCGAGTATAGTCAATGGTGGTACTTAATCATCTTTAAGTCGTTTAGTAGATCTTACCATAATATTTATTTTGTTGATGTAAGAATATGGACGAAATAAAAACTTTTTTGAAAAAAAAAAAAGAAACAGAGTTCCAAAAAATACCAAAAAGTGAAAAATAACTTTGACTTTTGGTACAGTTTTTTTGTCGCAAAAATGTGTTTCTCCAGTAAAATGGAACTTAACAGAACTGGCGAAATTTGGCGGTATTAGGTATGCCCCTTCAAAGCTCACAGGCCGAATTGTGTAAACAATACCTACATATCCAAGCGATTGCAGAAATCACACCAGATTTGCTGTCTATTATTGAAGAGTTCCATTGATATCTCCGAAGATCAGTAGCAGATCTTCAACAAATGTAAACGGGACCACTTCGGAAAAATATTCTCCAAAGAAAAAATGCTGTACATATAAAAAAAATGACATTCCAACGTATTGATAACCTCCTTCTTTTGGAAGTCGGTTAAAAAGGTGTATGTAAGGATAGTGGCTGGTGGCCCTATTGGAAAAGGCATGTGTTTTTATAGATGTGTGACTAAAAGTTCTGGCTGGACTTTAGCAGTGCTTTAGTGAGAATAAGTACAAACATAGTTAGATGGCGAGTATTTGCACGTAGCCCAGCTAACCATCCCAATTATTACTGGAAAAGGTCTATATTTTTACGTCAGACAGTAACACTGCGGTATTTTAGTCAATCAGATATCCCTTTTCAAGTTGTCATGTTTGTGTAACAGGAAAACTCACATCAACCGGCCTTCCCCCTTTTTTGCCAGCTTTTAGCCTGATTGGGCGCGGTCGAACAAGGTAAATATTTAACGAATCTGCAACCCCTATCTGACCTGCGCAACCCAACAATTGGGAATACGGGGACTCCAGCATTATTCGGCCAACCAGTTAATATTGGCAATGGTTTTTGCAAATTTACAAGTATCTATGCGAACTTAGGGTTGTAATACGTGTATTTGGGCCAGCAAGATTCGGTCGGGCGACAAAATCGAATTATATATGAATAGTGTAATGTACAGAATGTACTGGTCTAGTGTAGTCGCTAGCACGACTGCTAAGCAAGAGGTCCTGGGATCGATTCCCGGGTCGGTCATTGAGATATTGGGTTTTTCCATCAAGAATTTCTCCGTAGCAGCCACGGAGATTGGAATTGCGCCCGGTTGATGGCAATAGGCTCGCCCCATATTACATGGGACTTGAAACATAACTGGTGAAATGTGGGTGTACATTAGGTACACCTCTGCTTAATCCTTCGGGGAGTGCAAGCGTGATGTTATGTTTATGTGAGTATAATATAATGTAATATAGATATGCGTTTGGGAAAAAGCCACTCGGCCTAGCCTGATCTAGTGCCGAGCCGAACTTAATTTGATTTAGCCGGTAGATGCCGAACAGAATTTCCCGATCGGCCTGACCGGAATGAAAGCCGAATATGTGTCCTGATTGCTTCGGGTCTACAAGGCACGCAATATTCAAACTTTTATTTTTGCCGCTTGAGGCGCGTTACTTATCATGACATGAAGCCTGTAATTATTGAAGAGTTAGGCAGAGGTATACCTAATAGTAAACTCACATATAGCCAGTTTTGTTTAAGTCCCATATAATAGGGGGCGAGCCTATTGCCATCAATCGGGCGTAATTCCAACCAACTAACAACTCAACTTACTGTCTCTGAATTATCCTTCAGGCTGAACAAAAAATACTAACGAATCAAATGTCTATTTATGTAACACCCCTGAACCATTTAGAAATAGACATTAGGCGTGAAATTAACACGGCCCAGTCTGTGTGACCTAATTAGTAGTAATGTAATTAGGGAAATTAAATTGGAACACGCTTCTAGGAGTGGTGTCTGTATGTCAAGTCGGCCTGTCAACTAATATAGGGCCACATAATATATATGTGAAAGATTAGGTTTTCAGGTTAGTTAATTTTAGTTTGGGATCTTTAGGTGCCTATTGGGTTCAAGCCCGATGGCAAAAAGCAAGCTATCAGTTCCTCCTACGAACTTACTGCATGCATCGAACATGCTGACTTGCTAATTTCCTTAGAGTCGGAGTTGTCCGTTACTTTATCAGTTATATCTCGTCTTCTAGAGGATATATTACATTATGCTGAATATTATAGCTGTCGCTTAGGTATATTTCACAAATAACCAGAATCAATCGTTTCACATTCAAACTGAAAACTAGAGGACACGTAGGTACCTACACAAGAAGTTGTAGATTCGTCTCAGAATTAATTTTTAATTTTTCATGTTTGTCTATCTTAACTTTAAGTTCTTATAAAGGGTGTTACAAGACCCCCCGTCATTGCGATCTTTTTTTAGGGTTCGGTACAGAAAAAATAAAAAAAAGCGGAGCCCTTATAGGATCACGCGTGCGTCTGTCTGTCCGTGCGTCTGTCACAGCCAATTTGCTCCGAATCTACTGGACCAAATCAGATGAAATTTGGTAGGATGGTGTAATCTTATGACCCAAACAGTTATAAATATTTTGTTGTATTTCTTTTTCTGTTATTGCACATATGGTGTATTGTCTCTGCATCACCCTAAGGTAAACTGGTAGAAAATGCCAAGGCATTAAGTCCGCGTTTGTACAGTTTTTACTTGTACATAAAGTTTTAGTAAATAATCGAAATTCGCCTATGTGATGAAAAGAATACCAAGTTCATTCAACTTTTAGAAGAGAGAAATATAGAAAAAGGCAATGAACTCCGACCATGGTGGCCTTTCCAGACAAAACACTAAGTTCATTGCATTTGGCCAGACACTGTAACACCCCCATAATAAATCGAAAGCTGCCATGGGGTGTTTAGATGACGTCACTTCGCAGACGGTTGAAAATATTCACCCTACTGAATTAGTCATGTTTCTATTAAACTTAGCCCCGATAAAAGTTCGGTCGATTTTTGAAGTGCCTTCGTTTCTGTCAAAAAAATTGTCATTTGACCGTTTATACGTACCAAGGATAAGAGAGCAATACTGCAACTGTAAGTTTTTTTTATTGTTGTTATTTTTATTTGCAAGATGTCTTAAAGTATGGTTAAGGGAAAAGAATTTCTACTCAGTAAGTTACTTATTTAATAAGAAATTGGTAAATAAAATATAACGGTAATTATTTAACCACTGACCTAATGTTATGGAAAATGTATCGAATTTCATTTGACATTGAAATATGAATTTAATGATAATAATTATAAGCCCAAATGTTTGCATGTCACATTATTATGACTTAGTATTATGGATATGGATTATTTATGTTAAAGACCGAAATTGTACCAATACTTTATAGCAAATAAATTGATTTGATTTTATCCTGACCCCTCGGACCTCATAATACAATCATAAACTCAAGAATTTTCCCATGGGGATGGGCAGAAACTGCCACGTGCTAGGATCCTGCGACGATACTCTTTTACTTCGTCACGTTCATACATCTGGTGCGAGTGCTACGCACCTGACCTTCATCATTAATCAAGAAGAACATAACTAGGATGTTAATCCTAGTTAGTTCTCTGGAAAGAACTATAGTATCAGAAGTCCCACAAAACCTAAGAGGGCTTGAACAGCTCGCTATAGATACTGCTTTCATTAATGTGAGGTCAGGTAACCTGGTGTCAGAGTTTTATGGGCCTCTGACTTGGCTTTACATGTCGTCAAGAAATATCTCCCAGGCATGCTGGTTTCCCCACGATGTTTTCCTTCACCGAAGCCAGTGATAATTATACAATACGCACATGAATCCGGAAAACCAGAGGTGCGTGTCTTAGGTTCGAACTTGAGACCTAAGACTTGGCAGTACGATGGTCACACCACAAGGCTATCACTGCTGCTTATATAGATAGATACTGGCAGTGTGATTCTGAAATGGCGATGCGCTATCTAATAAAGTTTTCTAAAGTTAGCGACCAAAACGACAATAGCATAGCTAATACTTACTCGAAGTTATGAACCATAAACTTTCATACGGTCCATGTCATGTTTATGCATCACCAGGCCACCAGCGATTGTGGAGACAGTTGCAATTATTTTCTATGACATCTACAAAGACTGGACAATAGACCCTAAAAGAGCTTTCACATTGTTTATAGCCAGCAAAGGAATAATTACTGCGTTATGAATTTATGAAAGGTTAAGAACTATTCGGAAACAATGGACATTGTTGTTCAGATGTCTTTTATTGTTGAGAATCTATCGTATTTTGACGTACGCAAAAGACGCGTTTTGGACCGTCGTCAGCCCTTTATACAATACAATCTATCTTTAGGCACAAGGAACTTTTAAAGAATCCCTCCGTCCTCGGATTGTGAAACGCAGTTTTGCTCGGAACCTATCAGACAGAGCTACTGCAATATCAGAAGCACAACAGGGGCCTTGCCACCCCAGACACAAGAAACACTAGTTAGTCATCTCTTATCTGTTGTTTGTTCATTACAGGAACTGCTGGACGCTGCTGAAGGCGCCAAAGTCGTGACTCAGATCTATAGGCCATCACAATTTAGATGGCCATCGATATAGTATGAAGATCTGTTATATAAGACATTCTATTTATATGCGATCGGTGCAGCATTTCTTTTACTATCTACTATACTTTTCTTTAAGAAATCATCGTTTCAGGAGTCACCCCCTTTCTAGTCATATTATCTTTTACGCTATTCATCATTAATTTTAGCCCATCCATCTGTTTCTTTGGTCTTCCCGTAATCCCAATCGACATCCTAAACTTTCCTTACGACATTTTCCCTCATTCAGTATCAGAAATAAGCACAGTACAGTACCTACAGTAGATAAAGGAGCTTGTGGCTAGGTTAAGCCGTGCTTGCCAAGGTTGGTCCGTGGATAGGTGACCACCCATTACATACCGAGTTTCCTCCGTCCCTCGAAAAGCACGTTAAGCCGTTGGTTCCGGCTGTCATTTGTAGATCTTTGACAGTCGTTACTGGTTGTCAGTGGTCCGAAAGTCTGACTACCAGTCTTACCAAAGGATATCATAATACCCAGTGCTAACTGGGTTATGGAGTATGTGTACATGTACCTTCTACTTAAATACTCTTTCATCATGATACTCCACTGTCATTATCAATTCCGTTGACAAATGACACATCATCAGTTCATCAACAAACCGTCATCCGAGCCCCCATAAAGCGTTGATAAATGACGTCAGCATAATATTTTCGTTGATAGATGCGCGCCCGCATATGTCCTGCCGATCTATTGTCAAGTTCAATGGATCGCGTTCAATTGACGGGGCACGTTCATCTTTGTCAGACAAATGTATATGAGTAGATAGTAATAATTTTAGTGATGATGGAAGTGCTTACGGCATGTATTAATAAAATACGTTGATTGACGCTTGATAGATAGGCTCGTAAATGTCTTGGACAATTTGACTGTTTATGTCATAACATAAGAACACGCCTGTAATCCCAGAAGGTTAGGCAGAGGTGTTCCTATTAGTGCACCCACATTTCGCCAGTAATGTTTAAGTTCCATGTAATGTCCCGGGCACAAATCCAGACTCCGTGGCTGCTACTGATAAAAATTTGAGGGAAACACCCAATTACTCTTTGCCCGACACGGCAAATGCCTATAATTACCTATAAGAGGTCAGGCTATGAGAGTAGAGGAAGACCAAAGAAACGATGGATGGACTGTGTGAAGGATGATATGGCTGGAAAGGAGGTGACTGCTGAGATGACGAGTATTAGAGAAATATGGAAGAATAAGACATGCTGCGCCGACCCCAAATAAATTGGTATAAGGGCAGGGGTAATGAATTTGTCATAATTGTGGTTTTGTCAGATAAAATATTATATTTATCTCCCTAGAGAGGCCGACATGTTACAGATTGCCATCGACGCAAAAAATAGGAAGGAAATACTAAGAGAAGATTCAAGGAAATGCTTATTTTTGCCTACTCAATCTATAAGTTAATACATAAATGAAGATTAGATAGATGGTAATTGGTTCACATCTGAACACGATATACAGATGTCATTCTACATTCAGTAAATCATCTATATCCAATTTATCCAAAATCCTGTAATACTTATGTCCTTCTAGTACTTCAAGATTTTAATTACTACCCGCTGATGCAGTCTAAACCTCCCGCTAAGCTAGGTGAAGGCTAAGTTCATCTCCATGGATCAGCGGCACAATAATTCACAATTACGGCCCCTTGATTGCATTATTTTACAGCCGTTTTATATCTATGTAGTTTACAGGAGTGATTAAAAACGTTCATTAATCTGTGGAAGTAGTTAATATTGGTCCACTTCCAGTTTTAAAGCCCACTTGCACAGAAAATCGCTGGACGTATTTAAAGCATCACTCTGTGTTTGTTACTTGGATTGTCATAAACACCATGAATCTATACTAATATTATAAAGAGGTAAAGTTTCTGAGTTTGTTTGGTTGTAATCTCTAGATCTACTGAACCGATTTTGAAAATTCTTGCACTAATAGGAAGCTACATTATCCCCGAGTGTTATAGGCTATATTTACAACGTGCCCGTGGGATAATTTCCGACCAAAACGCGAGAGGACCCGCGGGCAACAGCTAGTTTATAATAAATTCGTGCGTAACTACATGAGAATGAAGAGTTCCTTGCATAGATTAAACAAAGCTAAAAACTACTTATCTTTTCTAAGTACAAAAAAATATTGGTACTGTACTTAATAACTAACTAAAAAGTTGAAAGTTTTGCGGTAATCGGTTGAGTATTAATGTGGATGGGAATAAGAGTAAAGAAAGACCAAAGAAACGACGGATGGATATGTAAAGGATAATATGGCTAGAAAGGAGGTGTTTGATGAGATGACGAGTAATAGAGAAGTATGGAAGAAGAAGACATGCTGTGCTGACCTTTAATAAATTAGGATTAGGGCAGGAGGATGATGAAGACCTAATAACTATCTAGCTGCTAGCCATCATCACGCAGCTTTCGGATAGGACTGAAGAAGAAGAAACCATTCTGTCTATACCTTTGAGGAATACAGATATCTACGTGTCTGTATCCATGAAATGATATGCTTTGTTTAGCTTTTGGCTAAAAACAGCATTAATTACACGCGTAAGGACTAAAGTCTGTCTTCATACAAAGTTTGCAAATAACACCAAAAGCGATTACGCAGAAACTGCTGCCATGCTTGCAAATAAAGGCACATGCGTTAACCCGCAAACTTCATTATTTATATATTCATCTCGATCCGCAAACAAACATATTGCGGTTTTTATTGACAGACACACACTCAATCCCAGACAACCAGACGTCAGCGAAGCGATCTCACTCCCGGAAAATACATTTATCTAATGCCGTATGAATTTATTGTTCCCGGAAATCCTATCAGAGATGGGCAGGATGTTCCGTAAACTGTGGGCCACTTTAAATCATTGTCCGGAAACGTTGAAGGTGGGTTGACACACTCAATTCGGTATCTTCCATGGTTATTTGACCTAAGCCGAACGTATATGTTCGATTTTTCCTATTTGCAGTTCTGAATCTTGACGATTGACGATGTGGGACACCCCTTACTGCCACTAAATACGCTACTCACTTTGTTGCTAACAACGCTGAACATAAGCATGCTTCAAATTCTTGGCTAAGACAATTTAAATTGCCAACTGTGAAGACCGGGCTTCAGAAAATATCACGTAAGCCATTGAATTTATGCTGACCTAGTACTTTTTGTTGCGAAAAAGACGAATTTAGTCAAAATTCGGGACAAAAATATTTCAGTTGTGTGATAATTATGTTTGTAAGTTTTTTTTTAGCTTAAGGTTGTTGTAAGTAAACTGATTAAAAAGTCATACTATATTTTTCTTACTAACTGTACTTTTTGACAAGCAAATTTATACTGATGACGAATCGGGAACATCAAAATTAAATAAAAAATCATTTGTTTTTTTTTATGATGTTGATTCGGGACTTCTTGTATGGAAAAAAAATTGTAGACCAGTCGGAACAGAGACGAGTCGGGCATAAGTCGTATAAACTACTGTTTCCAATGCGACAGCTATATTTTATTTTACCACAGCAGACTTTACACATTCGTTACGAAGTTTACTCATTTCATTACCACATCGGAACATTACATATACTGTAAACAGACGGCTACTGCTGAACTTTCTCTGCAGAATTTAAAAATGGCGGACATTGCAGTGGAACTGCAGGAAATGCCGCAGTGTCTATCTCTATAAATCAGTGTCTGGAAGGCAACGCACATCGTACTCAACGAATAAAGATGAAACATGTTTGGGAGATAGCTTTAATACGACTGAATTTCCAAAATAAATAAACATAACATGACGCCTATAATTCCCGAAGGGTTAGACAGAGGTGTACCTAATAGTACGCCCACATTTTGCCAGTAATGTTTACGTCTCGTTAATAAGGGGCGAGCCTATTGCTAACCGGGCTCTAATCCATACTCTGTGGCTGCTACTGAGAAATTCCTAATGGAAAAATCCAATGGCACTTGCCCGACCCGGGAATCGAACCCAGGACCTCATGCTCAGAAGTCGTGCTCGCGAGCACTAGACCAGCGAGGCAGTCTAGAATAACCGTTCAGTGTCATCATGATACTCAACGGCGATTTGAAACTCATAGTCACTATGAAGTGTATAGAAAGACTTGAAATGCTTCAAGTTGAGAGATGTATAGTGTGTTTTACCGAGAGGGTGAAGAGATAGCCCCTTGGGCGTACAGGAACTCGAACAAATGAAGAGCTCAGCAATAGCTGCTCCACTTAAAAAATCCAAAGGACCAAGGTATGGTTTGTTTCCAGTATGTGTAAAAGCATGTGTATTTACTTGAAGACTGCACCAAAAATACTGCATACAACTGTAGTATACAAGGTGTAACAAGACCCTTAACGAAGCCGTCAACCAAGCATTATGTACATCAAACTAAGTAGGTAACTTTACGCAAAAGATATTGCCGGGAAACGACTTTTTTTGGAGTGAAAAATCACGTTTTACGATAGGACTCAATGTAACGCACTCAAAAAATTGTGCTGATGGATGGATTGAATAGTACCGGCCATGGAGGTGTATAATAGCAAAAATCTTACATTAAAGCGGCTTCGTTATGGGTCTTGTTACACCCTTTATTCTGCAGTAACCATGCAGGTATAAACTTAAAATCTTTGCGGAACAGCAATGACTCACTGGACTTGGCACCTTAAATGCAAATACCAGTACAATTCACCAATGTTACGAATATGCATTTGCCAGCCATTGCCAATTTTTTGTCAGTAGCGCAAACCGAATTAGAGGATACTGACCTCAAGCTAAAATTAGGTGCAGTGTATTTCTATTCTTCATTTTTCCAAGAATTGAAACTTTCTCGGTTCACAAGATGTGAAATGTTTGTACTATTAATTAGAGTGTATATGTAAATAAGATCTCAGAATATTTTTCCTTTTCATCTCTCGTTTCGGTATGAACTGAATGAGATATCGTTCATGCCATGGGATAAACTTTAGCCGGTATAGAAAACTGGTAGAGGAGTTGATTGTCCAGGGTCTGCTGGTCGTCCATTTAATCCATCTAAAAGCCTGTAATTTTATGAATTGTCAAATCTGATCTGATCACAACTTTTTAATTTGTTCTGACCATTTAAAATCAAAAGTCATTTATTCAAAGTAAGCTGAGAATCTGACTAATATTATAAATACGAAAGTTTTTGAGGATAGAGGGATGGATAGATGTTTGGTACTCTTTCACGCAAAAACTACTGAACGGATTTGGATAAAATTCAGCACAAAGATAACCTGGATTAACACATGGGAGACTTTTTATCCCGGTTATATGATCCCGTGGGAGAATTATCGAACTCCACGCGGGCGAAGCCGCGGGCATAAGCTAGTCAAGACAATCAGTCCCCCAAAAAGCCCGCACTTCGTCGTTATTTGATCAGCGTTTGCAACGCTGAAAGCAATTTCTTCCGCTATTTCTACATTAATTTCTATGTCATGTTTACATTCAAGCAAGGAGCAGACAGATTACCCCCGTTAGATGTTATCAGAATCAATCAATGCCTATTACAAAACAAACAAATGGAAATGCAGCGTAAACAGACTATAAATAAATGTATGACACATAGCTACCATGACTGCATTAAGCTCATTTACACGAGGCGAGTTTCTCGACAAGAGGTGATCAGGCGAGCTAGATGCTATGGAGGCGAGATTTGTCTTTATTGTCATAAATTTGCAGGTTGAAGACGCTTCCCAGCTTGATCGACTGACGATCTTAAAAATATGGTTTGTGCGATTCACGATCCGGAAGGTGGACAACTGGATGCTGGCGCAACTCAGGAGTGGTGTAATGTCCATTTTTTCAACTTCTTCTTTTCCGGGTGTCAGAGTTTTTATGCCGCCCATGGGTCTTCGACTTGGCTTTACATGCCGTCGAGAAATATCTCATGCAAGCTGGTAACGACTGTCAAAGATGTACAAATGACAGCCGAGACTCACGATTTAACGTGCTTTCCGAGGCACGGAGGAAACTCGGTATTTAATGGACGGTCACCCATCCACTGGCCGACCTCAGCAAGCGCTGCTTAACCTTGAAGATCGACCCGAGTGGCTGTGGCAGCAGTGGGTGAATTCAGGCTGTGGATGATGATGCTGAATTCATCTCCTTCTTCTTTATCGTGTGGTTAGTTTAGTGCCTAGCCTCCATCTTTCTGTGTCCTATTTTTCAGCGACTATGTTTTTTGAGATTTCCTAGGCAATTCTCAAATTTACATGTTTACACGAGCGCAGTCTATTTTGGAAGACGAAGCTTTCTCGTTTTCCTACATGTAACGTAGGTACTGTTTATATTATGTGCATTTATACGAACTACAGCTTTATTCCATCTCTTTTCGATGCGAGACACTCTTCTCGACTAAACTGTGCTATTACGGAATCGTCTTTGATTTTTAATGGTTTTATTGCCAGTTCGCCCACATGGGTTTATTTCTTGCCAATCCATGTTTCCTGTTTTAATACAATTATTATATTCTGCCGCAGCATATAATAGTTCTATGTATATTCTGCGTATCATTAAGTTTTATGGTATTACGCTGAAGCTTCCCAGGAAGTGCCCTTTTGCGATTTTGGTTTGCTGTTTTATCTACGTTACTATTTCGAGAGTGGAGGTAAAACAATATCTATTCGACTGAGTTTAGTCACGGTGGCCAATCTTCGCGGAGATTAGCTAGGTACCTATGCAGGAAATATTATAGTGAACAAGCATTTGCGCTAAAAAAGGTACACTCTCTGTTCCTTTACTCTCCTAGTGCGATGGGACACCACCATGGGGAGATCAGATAAAGGTTTAACATCGACTGCTAAGCTGCATCTCGAAGACCAGACTCATGTCCCTTCATATTTACTTATCAAAAAAGACTAGTATTGCTACGAGTATATAAATGAGCTGTCGGAAAGTGAGAACTCTTCATCATTTTCATCATAGAAACACTATTCTCTTTTTGCCCTCCACCGCAATAGGGTAAATAATAACAGCTGCGCGGGTTGTTCTTGAAGGTCGGTCTAAGGATGGTGACCATCCATTACATACCGAGTTTCCTCCGTGCCTCGGAAAGCACGTTAAGCTGCTGATCCCGGCTGTCATTTATAGATCTTTAAAAGCCGTTACAGGTAGTCAGTAGCCCGAAAGTCTGACAGCTAGTCTCGGGTTG
This sequence comes from Eugnorisma glareosa, assembly GCA_947578425.1. NCBI lineage: Eukaryota > Metazoa > Arthropoda > Insecta > Lepidoptera > Noctuidae > Eugnorisma > Eugnorisma glareosa. Next base: position 6,182,484 of record OX387981.1, read on the forward strand.
TGGAGGTCAGATAGGCAGTCACTCCATATAAAATAGGTACTAGTATTCAGCTGCATCCGTTAAGTTTGGGAAAAGGCTAGGCACTCTAGGCAGATGAGGCAGTCGGGTAAGAACAAATAAGCTCTGTGAATATCTGTGACTAGTTGTTGCCCGCTGCTTCGCTCGCGTTTTGGTAGTAAATTATCCCACGGGCACGTTGTAAATATAAATATAGCCTGCCTATGCCTATGGCACTCAGGGATAATGTAGCTTTCTATTAGTGAAAGAATTTTCAAAATCGGTTCAGTAGATCCAGAGATTACCCCCTAAAACCTCACCAACTTTATCCTTTATAATATTAGTAAACAAATAATCCCCGCGTTTGATGCGTCAGCGCAACTCGACATTAATCCCAGTGATTGAAGCTAACGACATAACAAAACTAAACGGAGTGCTACCCAACTAAACACTTATACGTGTTTAATGATACAATGACATTCGCAGGTGGCGTTAATAGTCTCTACTTACCCCCATGGGAAAGAGGCGTGATTTTATTATGATGTGATCTTTTTGTGCGCAAACCGGTTTTCTAAGTCCTTTATTTTACTGGTGGTTTGGATGGGCGTGGTGGTGGCAAATGCGACCGCTGAATGGCACGGTCTTGGATATGTTTGTCAGGTCAGGTAAACTGTTATTGGGTATTTCTATTAAGAGCTTCTTCAGTAGCGGGCCGGAATGTAGATTTGAGTCCGGTTGATGCAAATAGACTTGTATCACAACCTACTAGCAAAATTGTTTCATGTCTCTACTTACCACTTCGGGGAAACCCGTCGTGATGTCATATTATTTTATTATAAAATAAATTATTCTATTCTCAATTTAATTACCTACCTATGAAAGTGCTCATTTTGAATTAAATAACAACGTAATTTAGTCGCTTAATGAATTGGTAAGCTATCGTAAATATCAGCTATAAATATTAGCAGGTTTGTGCAAGCTATAAAATGAAGAACTTAATCAGTATCTACCGCAATTTAATCTTAATGGTTTTAATAACGAATACCTACTAAAAATGCCATTAGTTTATTGTACATAAATCAAACAAAACAGATCAAAATAACCTATTATTTGTCTATCTTTATTGCAAAAATAATCGAAGAACTATTAATATACCTAGAGATATAGGGGCTACTGTCTCGCTGTTATTAAACATTATTAATTTCAAGTAAGTAGTGTAAAATCGTACAAAACCAACGCGAAATGTGGGTGTAGTAGGAACACACTTAACACACCTCTGCCTAGCCTTTCGGAGAAACAGGCGTCACGTCATGCTAAAAACCTGAACGTTTTTCAAAGATTCGATTTGATTATCCTGTATTCAATAGGCAATTCAAAATCCGAATAGCCGAATTAGGTATAAATAAATAAAAAGAGACGTGACACAAATGAATGCGAATAATTTATTTTGCTCGTCGCAATAAAAATTGGATTACTGGTTACTAGTGATGGGACGCTACACCAAATTTTGTCGATGGTTGCAGCAAATGTTTTCTATTAGTCTCTTGCAGATTTTGATTTTCAGTTACCTTTAAGCACATTTTTAGGTATTAATATTTTAAATAATTGAACAGTCTCCAAATTAGGAGAAACAATTCGCGTGAAATTATATTATAACAAAGTTATAGCCAATTTTTTTGTATTCGAAAATCCATTCAAATTGCTAAAGTAAAATTACATGTCACTCAAAATCCACACTGCATTTAACTTAAGCTTATCAGATTACATTCACGAGGTCAACCTTCAAGTTTCTTCGTCTGAAAATCTACACTGTGTCCATCACTGAATGCGTGCGCATATTTTCACAAATTGACGTAATAATATAAGTAGCAAATGTCACGCAACGTTTAGTCACGAAAGCTCCGTAAGATTGACATGCTCCGAAAAACGATCAAAGTGCTACGGTATTGAGGAAATCAGTTATTTATAATTTTATGAACAAGCGGCTTTGGATGTAGGTCATTGTGGTTCTTGGTAAAATGGAAAGTACGTGGGATGTACCTATGTGTGGGATAAAAGAAAGATTGAGTGTTTACTAGTTGCTCGTCTGAGCGAGACTTACAAACAGAATTAGCCCAATTTGCCGCTTCAGTGGTCATCATGAGTTATTCATTATGTAATCTTTACATCATAAGCTATTGCTTTACACGTATGAAAGGACATCGACTTCCCATGTCGTTACGCCCATGAATATCTGTCTTTAATAATTTGTAGTAAAAAAAAACAGTACTGTTAAACCAATATTAAAGTAAGCAAATGAAAAAAAGGATAATATCGATAAAATGAAAGGTCTTCTAGTAGACTCAACACTGAGTGATGAGGACGACTGATAAAAAAAAAACAGGAAGAGACAAAAAGACTATTAAAATTCCAAAATTAAATGTCAAATTCCATCACATGAATTAATCGAAAAAAAAATAACAAAAAGATAATCTTATCAATAACAAAAATTCAAATTAAAAAGAGAACAATATAAAATAACGGCCGCTCGAAACTCGCTTTCAATGCAGCTTCGCACTGGCTGGCATAAAGACCTCGGTAACCTTACTAATTGGACCGTTCAGGTGTTTGACCCAACACTATTGTATGCAGTTTAGCGCCAGCAGGGTTGCCAGGTTGGTTCATCGTCATCATTTCAGCCCGGAATTACCTCCTGTGGGTATACCCACAGGAGGTAATTCCGGGCTGAAATGATGAAGAAAAGGGAGGCCTATAGGCCTCCCTTTTCTTCTGCCATACTTCCCGGTTCTGTAGGCCCCTGATCCAGGTGTTTCCCGCGGTTTGACTATACAGTCAACCCAAAGAACTTTTGGACGGCTCTGGTTTGTTTGGCCTAATTTTGGCTACCAATCGGTCGAAGCTTGGTTCCATCGGTCATTTGAATTTTGTGTTATTTCTGGAATCTCGCAATATAATTTAAGTTAGCTTCTATTGGCAGCCCTGCTCGTCCGTCAGCGAGAATAACACGAATTCAATGACAATACGTGCATTTTCTAACGCACAAAAACATCACGCGACCATTTATGTAATTACTGTTTTGTGTTGCGTTCTTTGTGAAGATTTTTCATGTTTTCATTTGCTTGTTGAATAGATTGGCATCTTTTTCTCATCATTGTTTTGATTGTTTCGCACAAGTGCTGTCTTCTTGAATAGCATAAGCATTATCAGCATGTAATGTTCCACTGCTGGGAGACAGGCCTCCTCTCTTTGAGAGGGAGTGGGCCATTGGCCCACGCATTATCAACCACGCAGGCCCAGTTGGATGGATATCATATATCTTCAAATTTTTGATTCCAGGACATGCCACTTTCCGCACGATTCCTTCACCGTTTTGGGAGTAGTGGTGAAGATATAATTACATTTGGGAAGCAAAGTGCCTGCCTCTATTTTAATTTTAAAAGGTAGTCTCTTATTTGCTGGTCTGCCCTTTTTCAACCATTTAAGCAATTATTTCTGCGGACGAAATCTAGGGCAAAACTGCATTTTTAGCACTATGGAGATGATCTCAGTGACTTCGATAGACCTCGTACTAATGCCACTTAACCTAGAAAGAACCGTGCTTAAGTGCAAGAACTAGTTTAATTTAAAAACTAGGTCTCTACGATCTTATAACTGTCTATTAGTCAGGAGAATAAATGGTCCTATGCAAATACTAGGTTCTAATGTCAAGTAGTGTCTGTATAATAGATTTATTTGCAGACTAAGAATTGTATAGGCAATTAATAGGTATTACAACCCAAGTGCTAATATCTAAGTCGGTTTTTATAGTCTTTCTAGATCTTAGTTTTCTGTCAATTTAGGACGACTTGCAAGACAAAAAAGATAGGTTTAATCGTCAAATGACACGATAGTCCAAGTAGCAAACAACAGTAACTCATGCCAAAATATGATCAAGAACAAAGTGAGTTATTTCTCCTCTTGAGGAAAACTGGTCAACAATCAATTCTTTACAAAGAAATACATGGTTCCTTTAACTTTCTTTTACTTCCATGGCTTCAACGTCTTCCCTATTGTCCATTACATCAGGAATTCCAAGAAATTATTTTCTTGCGCTTGTTTTTGCCTCGACAGGAACCCTGCCTATAAGTGGTCTACTTCCAGCAGTACGTATGTGTCTATGTGTCGTGGAAATGCATTGTTTAACCATAACTAATGTATAAGTGGCAAGCTGTATAACTGTCGCTGACCTGGTTTGTAACGTCGACTATATTTTATGATGTGGGTGGCAGCAGTAGCAAGTCGTACGGTCTACCGCACATGAGTAGAAGTAGGAAAACTGCCCTTATTGCTATGAAATGAAAGCTCGTCTATGTTAAATGGTTACTAAAAATGTGCGTGTGGTTGTATTTACTTATGCGATGTGTGAAGTTGTGGTCTACCCACGTCGCTACGTACCTATGTCCGAGATTTCGTTTGGCTTTTTTATGACTTATTGGAAAAGGGGGACTTGCTTCCAGCATTTATAAAAGCGCAGTTTTGTAGCTTCCATTAGCAAAATGCAGGAAGCTCGATTTGAAGGCCTATCCCGTTCTGGGGAGCCGACAAGGAGGACCGATTCGATATCGGGTGAAAGTCGCGGGAAACTGCTAAATGCGGTTTTGGCGATTCCTGGACGAGGCATATGTCAAATATTTGACGTCTTTCAGATGAATGAGGTTGATAACGAATCCTTTTCAAAATATAATGGCGCACCTCATAAAAAATATACTGAGGCATGGTAATTTATCTCCAAAACTCCAAAAGAAGATAGTAACCGACAGATAAGGAACAGCGAAACACGAACGAAGCAAGGCCCTTTAGTATCCATAAATCGTTTTTGCAAATTCAATCGTGTATGTCGATCGACACTCACGCACTCTCGTACTTTTACACGCACGCTGGGAAAACACAGGGTGGGCTATTCTCAAAGCGGTGCCTTTTGAGCCGATGCGTGCAATTACAATGCATAAATACATAACCAATACAAGATAAAAACATTCGCCTAATGGCAGGTTATCAGCCCATCGTTTAAGAAATGCGCTCGTGCGTAACTGGTATAAACAGACGATATCACACGCTTCACTTTTTTGTTCATTTAAATCTTTCACTCGTAGTGAAACATCTGAATGAAAAGTAAATATGAATTTAGAGAACTATTCTAGCAATTTTGGATATCAGGTTTAAAAAAAAAAAAATCTTCTATTTCTTCTCAAATCGATGACTCAGATGGTCACCTGGACAGCTTTGTCGTTAACCTCTTCAAGTCCTAGAGTTTGCAGTTAGTTAGTTTGCATGACGAGCCAAGTGTGGCATGGAAATCTTTTTAGCTTCTGTCGATGGTAAATTTTTAGTATACATATATATTTGGCCCAAAATTCAGCTGTGCAAACTCCGCTCGTTGATGCAGTCATAAGATCGTCAAGTGCGCGATTTCAGGGCATGCAGCGAAAGATTGAAGGTGGGGCCATTGTCTGGGGCATCAAAATGAAATGAGGAGATGACCATTCCTTTTTTAAATTCGATCTGTGGCGTGAATGAAATAAAAATGAACATCCACTCGAGTACAGCGTCTGATATCAGAGTAACAGTCTATGCACGTACGAGCGTGTTATCGTGAGTGCAAGTACCTTGCGAAGTGGTCTGAAGTGGGTAATTGTAGATAAGAGTTAACATCCAAGGATACCCCTTCTTTTAGATAAGATAATAAACCGAGGGTCCTGCTACCCTCTTTGCAGCGAAAGTGAAGTTAAGGGGACAGTGTTCATACATCATCGTCTCAAATGTCACCTACCCTCTATCTTTCTCAAATATTATCTTACCGTCGTCCCTGCATCTCGTAGTTCTGATGACAGAAATAGGGGTTGTATGTATGCAAATATCTAAATTCTAAACCTAAAATGTTCTAGATTATACATGCGACAGAAGAGTGTCAAAGTACTGGTCAGTTTTTAAACAATATCAAGTTAATTGTAAGGAATGGTGCCAATTTCTTCCTTCATACTTCTCTATTACTCGTCATCTCAGTAGTCACCATCGGTTTAGCCATATCATCTTTCACAAAATCCATCCATAGTTTCTTTGGTCTTTCCGAAAAACTTTCCTCATTTCTCCGCATCAAATACCCCATATACCAGCTAATGATCCTATTTATATTCAAGCCCAAAAACCCAACGAAACTTCACAAGATCTATTTATAAATACTAACCGATACGAAACGAGGTTATCATCGTCAATAATAAAAAAGGATAATTATCTTTATCGAGTATATGACCTTGACCGTGTATCGTTTGATATGAATACATTCAAGGCTTTTTGGGCAGAGTGATCGAGTGAACGACCTGACATCACATTTGGCAACGCACCCCGGGCGTGATTTAAAAATAGTTTTTTTATTTAGTGCTCCGTACACACTACATAGTATAAAACAAAGTCGCTTTCCGCTGTCTGTCCCTATGTATGCTTAGATCTTTAAAACTACTTTTTTGATGCGGTTTTTTTAATAGATAGAGTGATTCAAGAGAAACGTTTATATGTAAAACTTTGCACCCGTGCGAAGCCGGGGCGGGTCGCTAGTAGTTTACTAACTCGAAATTAGAGCAAGATCTTGATCTTGAGTAGAATTTGGATTTTGTGAATTCGAGAATGCATTTGGTTTTAAAATCGCTCTCATTGCGTCCTTCAAGCTATCGATTGGATAGTTTTTTATGATTAGGGTAAATAAAAGCCTCGTAGGTCTAGTGGTCGCAAGCGCGACTTCTGAGCATGGGTTCGACTCCCAGGTAGGGCAAAGTGATATTGAGTTTTTCCATTTGGAATATCTCAGTATAAGCCGCGGAGTCTGGATTTGTGACCGGTTGATGGCAATAGGCTCGCCCCCTATTACATGGGCCTTGAACATAACTGGCGAAATGCAGGTGTACTTATAAGCTACACCTCTGCCTAACTCTCCTAGGACTACAGGCGTGATGTTGTGTTTAATAGAAGGAAATAACTGCATTCCTGGATAAAAGCATATTTCAAAAAATCGATACACCAGTGCCCCATAATTATACCCAATGTGTGACTTATGCAGGATTTGGGAAGCATTTCCATGCTGTTGTCACTATACAGTATACAGTTACTTTTAAGCTTATTAAGGGAGCCTATGTCTGAGACTGGACCAGCAGCTGTAAAAAGAGGTATGCGAGGTTACTGCTAACTCTATCGATGGAGCTAAAGTTCTAGTCGACGCAAGAACAGTATGTAAAATCTTTTAAACGATAACATCGCAGATTCATCAGCATAAGCCAAAAGCAGAAGACAGAAAAAAGTCCAGAATTTCAAAGGCACTAGCGCTCTACAAATAATAACATCCATCATAATCAGCCTATAATGTTCCCACTGCTGGGACACACGGCCTCCTCGCTACGAGAGGGAATGGGGTATAATCCACCACGCGGGCCCAGTGCGGGTTGGTAGATGTCACATGTCTTCGAATTGGTTCTAGGACATGCCGGTTTCCTCACGATGTTTTCCTTCACCGTTTTTTAGGTCAGTGGTGATGAAATAAATTACACAAAGTAATGCGCCTTGGTTTCGTACCCACGACTTACTGATCGTAAGTTGGGGCCGCCACCACTGGGCCACCGCTGCTCTAATAACATCCGCGTAACTTAAATTATTCAACACACCATATTACACAACCAAACAATAAAAAAACTACTATTTCAAGAATCTAATAAACCCATTTTGATCGACAAACGTCTGCGTGTAGCGTAAACAAGTTCGACGCCGATGTATAGTAACGAAAGTGAAAAAATTTCTGATCGTGATTACGTTACACCACTTTTACTTATAGACGTCGCATGTTTCCTTCAACATTTGAATGAATAATAAGCCATTAATGAAGTTTTTACTGTTTTGTCGACCTTGGGACTTGGAGCTGATGTAAGAATGATAATAGCTTCATAACGTATTTCCTGTAAACCTTGAAGGATTCGGCAGATGAGTACCATGAGTGCACTCTAATTTCACCAGTTATATAGTTATAAAGCCCATGTAATAGGGGCGAGCCTATTGCCATCAACCGGTTACAGCAGTCCGAGAGGGTAATAAGATATTTCTGGTGTAAAATCCAATATCTTTTGCTCGGCAGTAACGCTCGCGGCCATGAGACCTACGATGTTAGCTAATGTTATTTTAACTACTAACGATAAAGGCCTATAAGTATTTCAGGAACGCCTTAAGGCTTTTAAATCTGAACCTTAATCTAACAAATCCTAGACTTCCAATCCATTATGCATCATGCTAACGTATATTTAGTATCGACTACAGAATCTAATGATGACGATGCTATCTAGCCAATTTTGCTGTAGCTGAAATGGGCTACATGGCAGAGTTTGCATTCGATGTCTTTTTGGAGTGGTTGAGAGCTTTCGTGTGCTGCTCTTTCATGTGACCAGCTTTATATCCTACTTTAGCAGGAACTCCGAGGAGTATATGTGGACTAAACCGGGATTCTAATAATACAATATGGCTCGATAAAGCTGAAAAAGCGAAGCAGTCAAGCCGTAAAGGGCTATCTGCAATATCGCCGTTAAAAAGGTCGACATCGTCCGCAGTTCCGCCACATCAATGTTATTTAGAGGTAAGTACATTACTTATAGTACTTTTCAGGGTGGAAATGCTCTTGGAAATAAAACCTTTCTTGGACCAATTACATTATCTTGATTATTTTTCCAATTTTACAGAGCGGTCAGATATAACATCGACTTACTTACTTAGTATGAAAATATATTATTGACCCGTAAATTATATTTTTTCTGTATTTATTTATCATTTGTTTTATTTCTAACAGTTTCCGTTCTGGCCTTAAAAATATGATCTTAAAAAATTGCCGCATTTAAAAGAAAATTGACATTGTTTAGGCCTTGACTTTCTAGTTCAGCTTCCTTTTCAAATCATTCTTTTCAATACCAACATTATTGACAAAGAGGAACCGCCTGTTGACATTAAACGCTTCCATCCCATTCTGTATACAAAAGACGCTGCTATACATATACATACAGCCGTCGCCGTCTGCGAAGATGGGACAGCCCACAAGATCGATACGCACCGTCTTGGGGGAATGGGAGAGTTGAGTAATCCCGTTTGGCGCTCGGGTTCAGTTCAAAAGTTATAAGATAGGTTTATGTCAGACTAGCAACTCGCACAGGTGTGGCAATTTATTAATTTCATGGAATTAATATGAATGACTTTCACACTCTTGTGGTCGAAACCCATCAAGTTGCAGTTTTGTAGTACTAAGGTTATATAATGTATACACAGATAAACCACTTTATCTAAAGTATTAAGTGAAATGACAAGCTCTATTTACTATGTTTTCAGTTAAGAGGACAGTGGAGGTTCAGTCAAATGTTAAAAATGACGAAGACGATACTGAATCATTAAATAATTTAGTATCATCATAAACTCTTAATAATTAATCTGAAATATTAGAAGAATGAGGACTTATAAGAGAGCCTTCCCATGGAAGTTAGAAAGCTAAATCGAGATATTGGTTACTTAATGATGTGAGTAAGCTATGCCTAAAACCTGTCAATTCTAACAGGTTAAAAATGTTCAAACTCATATTTTATTTAGATTATGTCTGTCTAAATTCTTATGTTGGTAAAATCTATAGCGGATGCTCATTCTTTCTCATTTGACGATAAAACTATGAAAGTATACATAATTTGGCAATGATCAGGGTGTAACAAGCCAAGTCATCTAAAAATTTGTAGTAATGTAATATTGTAACAAAGTATCTAGTAGACAGGATGGCTAGGTGGAAATGCCAAGAAACTTTGCTTGATGCATCCATTGCAGATCGCGGATATATTACAGATATTTCTCGTTGCCCACGCCCAATTGGATGTGTGATTATTTAGTCAAGAAAGTCAACATCTCGGATCTGTGTACAAATATGGGTTGTAACATTCAATCTCTCTTAAATAAAGGTGGCAAGTACTTACTTGATGATGCCATCTTCAATGTAGACATCCAAGTCTTCCATGCCGTCATCGTTGACGACACGTCCATTTTTGATCAGCAGGCGGTTTTGCGAGCTCTGAAAAGAACAAAAAAATAGTTGTTAGTCCCAATTTATCTATTCTTAAGACTTCCTTACAATACAAAGGAGATCGATGAATGGATATTACTTCTGAAGTCGTAAATCAGTTCATCAATATTGGTATTAGCCGCTTTGAATGATAGTATTAGACAGTTCGGAACAATAACCGCGTATTTCATATTATGAAACACTTGGTTATTGTCTATGTCTGTCTGACTATAAATCATCTGCAAAGCGATCATTACTTATTCATACAGATATGAACCCTAAGATTATTACTATTGGTGCCATAAATCCATGACACGTCTCGTACGACAAGATGACAGCTCATCCCCTATTCGAAGCTCAATAGAGCTTTTATACAAAGGAGTGATCTACAATAGTCCGTGATTACAAAAGTCGAAGAGGGTTGAATCCCTTTCACTGCAGAAATGGTTTTTCTACTAGAGCTACGTACTTATCTATATTATTTCGTAATGCAATTACTAAGCGAGATGATAAAACAATTGAAGAACCAGTTTATTGATATTAGTATACCTGTTAACTATGTACTTCTAGACCTACATGCGTTATCTTGTACAAATATTACTAATCTGTGGTAATGTTCTGACAAGGTGTATGCTGTGCCTCATTTACAGTATTTACTGAAGGTTGTAGCTCTTGAAACAAGAAGTTTGATTCAAAAAAAGCCTAGTACCGCTTCAAGCATGAAAGACGAGACGAAAAAGGACATTAAAATCTTCAGCAATAAGATTCCAAAGTTAGTCACGTTCTAAACAAAGGATTAGAAAATGAAAACACCAAGAAATGTTAGACTGCAATGCGCGAAGAAATAACGGCATAATATGCACTGTCATACAAAAGGAAGTTCATTGCGAATTCTAGTCAGACTAACTTAACGTCCTATGAATATCTGAGACAGCCAAGCTGTACTTAAAATATAACCCGAACGAGGATGTAGACAAATTCTTAAATGTAGTCAAAAATGGACTCACTTTAATATTAATCCCAGAAACCGACGTAGGAGTAGAATCAACCGTCATTTTTCAAACTTGGATTATAAAACTGGCCAATAAGCAAGCAGAAACGGTAATAATTCGCGTTTTAATGTGTATGTTATGCCGAGAAACGCGACCGGCGCGCCTTACGCGAGTCCAACTGAAACTGAAAATGTGATACCGAAAATAGACGGTGGTCGTCCCCTCGCTTTACGATGCGTATATAACTATATGTTTTTACATCAAATAGAAAGCGATTAAAGATGCGCAGATAATATAGTGAACAATACTGAAGAAGTAAACACTGTAGACTAAAATTACCACAGTGAATGATTTGACGTCGATTAGTTGAAATTCTACGAGTAGTTTAATAGTTTCCAAAACATTTGTGTGGTTTGTGGGATTTATGAGTTTGTTTGTAGTCAAAACAAGAACGGAGATTAGGATGATTGGTTTCACGAACGGGAAGTAATTCTAAATCGAGTTCTTTCTAGTAATTAAGGGCAGAATGACGATTAGTCTGATTGCAATCCTGAGTCATGGGACGCTAGTTCGTTTAATGGAAACACTTTCAAGGAAAAGTGCCTTGCGAAGAACAATGAAGGAGAAGGATGTCGTGTATATGATTAGATGTATGATCGTGGACGAAGTAAAAGGAGTATGTTAGGATCATAGCGGGTAGCGTTCTGTATGAATGCCTTTCTCTCATGTGAAAAAGGCGTGGAGTTTTGGTTTCTATACTTCTATATTAATAATAAAAAGAGGTAAAGTTGATGAGTTTGTGAGGTTGTAGGGGTAATCTCTGGTACTACTAATAGGAAGCTACATTATCCCTGAGTGCCATAGCCATAGGCAGGCTATATTTACAATGTGCCCATGGGATAATTTCCGACCAAAACGCGAGCGAAGCCGCGGGCAACAGCTAGTATGTTATAAAGTCGAGTTCAGTGAAATCAAACATGGAAACGTATATCGTATGGCGGGTTGACAGTTTAGAAAACTAAATGCCACTAAATGAAAGAGAAAAAATCTTAGTCATTTATCAATCCTGTGTGACTTTGAAAGACAGAATAGACACTTGAAGTCCATTATCGATTTAAGAACAATATGAGCATAAAACAACGTATTCCCATTACGGTAACAGCGTAAGTGCCAGAAAAACCGGGTTGCGGGAAAAGCGCGCGAAACTGAGACGGCCATCTTGAATTAACTTTCCCAATCGATAAAACAGTTTCATTCTATTGAATGACATTGAACTGTTACAGTGTAATACAATGGTAATCGTAATTGCTAATTAGTAATCACATAACGATCATTACGTTTTTGTTGTAAATCGCTGTATTTGCATAATGTGTTGTTTTGTGGCAGTAACTGGAAACATGCGCTACACAGATGGCAACGAATATAGATGCACATACCATAAGTTTCATGGTCGTTTGTACGACCATAGTAAATTATTTACGTTAAAATAATGAATGGTTCAAGGAAAAACTTATTGTCGTAGATCAGTAAATTATACTGAAACTATTTTACTTAAGTATTTTATGTGTTGCTACGACCAGACAAACTTCCTTTTAACAGTGTATTGTATTTTAAACGATAAAATCTACGGTTTTATGGGTTTCTAAAGTATTTTTGTCCTCGTAGATGTCGGAAGTTATCCCACGAGAACTTTCCACCAGGCTAGAAAGTCGCCTATATCCTTCTCCAAGTCCAAAGATGTCAATCTGTCAATGTAATTAGTATCCAATCTAGCGTTTTAGTCGTGGAAAGCTAACAGAAAGACATAATTTTAGTACATATTAGTATGGATAAAATATCAGAACAGTATTTTGAAATATCTGGTCTTCTATTATTTATGAACGGATGCCTTCCTAGTCATTCGTTTTTATCGGGCTGTTTCTAAAAGAAATGATTTATCTGTTCCACAACTAACCGATGTCAGTCCTTTGATAGGGCCGGTAACCCATTGAAGAAGGTAAAATTAGCAGCTGGATATATTCCGGGTTCCTGTAGTATGCATTTTTTCTAGAACAAAAACCTATAATTTGTTGAAACATCAGTCCTAGCCGAGTGACTTGAACTCTTGGGTACGCCCAACAGTTAGTAGACATGAGGCGTGAGGCGATGAAGTTAATGTAGAATATTATGCAGTGTGAGAAAGCCCTAGAAAGTTTACCAGATTGTATAGTCGGTTAGGGACAAACCTGAGCGGTAAAATGTAAATATCACAGCTGTAATTTCGCTTCAGCATAATATGAGCTGAACTAATTTTTAAAGGATTGGAAAAAATCGCGAAAAGTGGAAATAGGGAAGGGAGGCCTCCCTTCCCTATTTCCACTTTTCGCGATTTTTTGCAGTGGGACAATATAGGATCATAATAATAATAACATAACATCACACTTTGTAACCTCTGCGTGAGCGCTACACCTACACTGCGCAAATTTTTTTTTTGTTCCACGTAAAAAGCGCACCGATGCACAAAATAAGACACCGCCCCGCTCCATTTTCTTAAAATGCCGGAATCTAGGCGGAAGAAAACGGTTGTCTGCAATGCAACGATACGATCGACGGATTTACGTATTTCTACCCAGATTTTTTCCAAGCTCAACTTTACTACAGTTGTCTTCAGTAATACTCTCTAGACTTTTATTCACCCCATCCCCCATTTTCCGTCAACCGCTAGACTTAAAACGAAAAGCTCGTTTAAAACCCGCAAACTTTAACCAGCTTTGCGGCCATCCCGTCCTCGCCCGCATTGTAATTAACAAAATAGTCTGTCTACCAACGAAATAAACAAACAAATGTCGGCCTATTTAATCAACTTTTCTTTCAATGTACGCATACATATGAATACATTACAAACAGTGATATTGTTACCGGTACTATGGGTAAAAAGAACTGTTTTATAAAAGCCATAAAGTATTTGTCCCACCGTCAACGAGAAAGCGATTTGCTGCCGATTATTTTCTCGCTCACGAGACGTTTAATAGTAGGCCCCGTGACAGCAAATAAGATACATAAATATTCATATTCATAGTTCATCGCTGGCTAAAAAATAACAGCCGCACGATCGTCGATCGGATCAGCCAGGTCGATCTTCAAGGTTAAGTCGCACCAAGGTGCTGTGGATGAGTGACCATATTTTACATACCGAGTATCCTCCGTGCCTCGGAAAGCACGTTAAGCCGTTGGGCCCGACTGTCATTTGAAGATCTTCGATGGTAGTTACAGGTAGTCAGTGGCCCGAAAGTCTAACAAACAGTCCAACCTCCACAACCCAGTTAGTTGTACTGGGTAATAGGTAAGATACTGTATTACCCAGTCCTAACAGGGTTGCACAAAACACTGCCAGTTCTTTTTTTCCGGAATTCCTTGGCGCACCCCCCAAGTTTGGCGCCCCAGGCCGTCGCCCATCTCACCCCCCCTAACGCCTGCACTTTCGCTAGTTTGTCGTAGCGTGCTATCAGAGAAAAAGCTCGTTTGGTCGGCAGAAAACCCGCTAATAGACTCGCTTGGTACACACCTACAAACACCAGCAAGTGACTGGACGCTAGTCATCGCCCATCACACTCGCTCATAGCACAGCGACAAAACTATCCAAAGTACACACTCGTTGCTCGCCAACTCGTTTCTAGCTGCTGCTAGTCGCTTGTCGGTGGTCGTCGGCGGTGGGACCAGTGCCTAACCATGGCGTGACGTAACATGATGATGTCAGCAGAAAATAAGTAATTAATTAAACGCACATGCGAAGCTTGAGCACTTAGTGCTGACGGAAACTTTGAAAGGTGTAATAACTCTATTTAGCATTATACTTGCCCTTTGTGTAAATTAGGTTGATCTATTTTTTATGATAGGGGTTGGGTGTTTAATTGTGTCAGTAGGTTCTATTGACTGTATTAATGAACGTCGAAGACTTTACTTCACTGCCTCCCGTCATCCTGCTTCTTAATCTGTCTCTAACCTAATTGTTTGGAATCAGCGCAGCATTTCTTTTTTTATTTTACAATCTACTGGCGACCCGTCCCGGCTTCACACGGGTGAAATGTAGATACTAATGTGGGTCTACTAGCTATTGCCCGCGGCTTCGCTCGCATTTTAGTCAGGAAATAATACATTATTTTTTGATGGCATCTCGCATTTCAGCCTATGAGCAGGCTACTGCTTAACCGGTGTAATCCTGTGGATGCCTTGAATTTAAGGCCTCCTCTCAGGGGCAAAACGAACTTACAAACTAAGCGACCACTCGCTAAGGGCACCCCCTGTAGGGTACGAGCCTCGGCTTAGGGCGTCGCTGGGGAGGGCAGCAAGGGGACAGGCTGGATCTGGTTATGGAATTATCCCACGGGCACGTTGTGTATATAGCCTATGGCACTCGGAGATAATTTAGCATCCTATTAGTGAAATAATTTTCAAAATCGGTTCAGCAGATCCAGAGATTACCCCCTACAACCTCACAAACTTTACCTCTTTATCACATTAGTATAGAAGTATTGATAAACCTTCCTTTTTAATTCAAGGGAAGGTTTATCCGTAAGGTTTTTTTAGGTTAAATCTGCATTAAAATCCATTGCGTAGTTTAAAAGATCTAAGCTTACAAACAGCGGGAGCGACTTTGTTTTATACTATGTAAAGATAAAGATTTTAGCAGTCATATTTTTTTGCCAATATAATCTTTCACACCACTAGATCCTCTTCAATATTTTTTTAAATCGCTGGTCTTCGGTCTGAACATTTGTTTGTAACACGAGTACCTACATTAGTACAGTACTAATGAATCTTCAGCTACATACAGACCATAAATAGGTACCTACCTATGTATGATAAGTGCTAGATAAAAGGACCAGAGTTTAAGTACTTACATCTGAACAATTAGTCAGTTTTATTACCTAGTTATAACTCGAACCCGCTTGCTAGATAAAGGGTTATCGTTTACTTAAACAAAATATTAACTAAAGTGTGGTGTTAATTAGGAATCATTTAAACATTAATCACACTTTTACGAGAACAATATCAGTCATATTAACTATTGTGTAGGTACAAGTATAAACCTAAGTCCACACTTTGTAGGCCATATAAGTACTTCATCACGCGACAAAGTAGGAGGGCGCTATGAAAATGAAGAAGTCCTCCCATCACTCAACAAAATCAAGAATAAAAACAAGCCACAAAGCAACGATACATATTTAATTAATTATAATTGAATGTAAAGAACAAGATTGAAAAAAGCGAAGAAAACCTCGGGAGGAAATCTTGAATTTACTTATATCAGTTTGAGCTCGAGCAGACGTGGTTTTATTATTTTTTACACATTTACCTAATTATGTTACAATTAATCATAATTTGAAACATTATTTTAACGTTTTTCTCATGCTTAGTAATCGCACTTCTAAGATCTTGCGCATGTAAGTAAGTAACAAAAACTACTAATGATATCCGTTTCAAACGGAAATCGGTTATTCCGAATTATGATAACGTTACTATGTAACAACGTATTTTAAATTAAACAATTTAAGTACGTAGATACTGGCCGTTTGTTTAGAAATTCATATTTATTTTTTGTGTTTTAATTAGGTACTATTATCAAACGAAGGCATTTTTATATTCTACTTCTAATCAAAGTTTAAACAGATCAGACGGCTCTAAAGTTAAAGACTTTTTTCACTAGACAGCTTGGCTCCTACTTTAAGGACTGACCCTCATAAGCAGGAAACAGAAGCCAATTCAAATATAAACCTTTTTGTAAAAAAAAACCCCGACTTCCAAAGAAAACACTAATAAGTGGAAAATAACTTTACTTTCCGAAGTCTGTGACTTTTGTTTGTTACATTGACTTTTTTGCCACCGACTTCCGAAAGTAAAGTTTTTTTTTTCTACTTTTGTTTTTGGAAGTCGGTCATTTTTTTTTTCAAAATACTTTTTATTTTGCCCTTCTTAGTTGTGGTACCTCACACAAATCCTTGTCAAGTATCAATTTTATATTGGAACTATAGTTATTAGCACATCATCCACAAAAATGAAGAAGAAAAAATGCATATTATAGAGGATAACATAACAAAAAGTACCAAAGCAATAAGTTCATAATCTGTTTATGGAATTACCGCGCAAGTTTCCTCTACCAATTGAAAAAATAATTACTTCGGTTAGTAAAAATCAGCATCACTACGAAGCACCTTAAACAAATATCGATAAAATAATACTCGTTATTCGCAATAATCGTACAGTCAATAGTAGTACAATCGTAAGTACATTCCCACACCAACGGTATAATTATAACTATACTCATCTGGCCGTCTCGTGACGCAATGTTTACGTTACTAAAAGGAAAACCCGGAGAATATCGTGTTACTCAGTATATTGATCGCTTTCACCGCAACTATATACAGGATTAGGTTGAACGCACATTGGATGCGTTTTCGTACGAATAAACACGACAGTGCGCGAAAAATCCCGAGGCCGGTTCTCGAAGTGCTATTGAAGCATGTGCTTTGACTGAGGATTATTTCTGTCACTGTCGCACAACTGTCAAAATACAGGTGCAAGATAGAGACGGGAACATGTCTTATTAAGCACGTCGTAAGTAATGTTTATTAATGTCGTCTTTGTGTGAAAAATCTATTCATATTTGAGGGAAAAATTGCGTAGTCGTCCTTAGCTTGTTCAAAAGAGAAGTCACCTTTGACGGACAAAACGAAGCAATGTAGTATGTGTATTTATTTTCATTTATTTACTTATGATCAGTGGCTATGTTCGAGTACAAAGATAAATCGTTAGCGATGTGCGCAGCTTTACCTTTAAAATATGCAGTATGACATGCCTGGCCATGTAACTCTGGATGAAAAAGGCTACGGAATTCAGGAATCAGTTTTAAATCATCTCCTGGGTGGAAAGGCTGGTTGAAGAAATGTTAATTATCCATTAATGGATTGGGTAGTTAGTGAAGGTAGTCTATCAACATCTAAATAGTCAGCGCCATCAACTAAAACTTGTTTTATTTAGTACTATTAAAATTCTCCAATTATCCAAGACTAAACCAATAGGTATTCGAAGCTATTAAGTATTAATACTTTGCAAAGGTCACAATAATGGAATGTAGATACACGACTATAAAACTTATTATTATTTGATTAATATTTTTTTAGTCATTAGGAAAACACATTCAAAAATAACTGGACCTAGATAGCTTAGAGAGCAAGCAGAAGTGGCAGTAGACCGACCATGTCTATCAAAGAACCGTTGGAGCAGACGATTCATCGATTGGACTGAAGAACCAGGGAACGTAGCATGAGACACTAAAGGGACCTGTGCTAAGACTCTAAAATGTGACCAGGTAATTTAGCTTAATACGGAAGGCGAAGAGCTAGGTGTTGTGTCACAACTTGGGCGAGGACTAAATTCAGCTGTAGACTGCGATAGGCTGAGCTAATGAGCTCGAGGTAAGCTGCTTCATCTAAAAAGACAATAGAAGGCATGATATGTAACGATACGCTAAAATCAAATGCTAAGGGAAAATGGGCATACACCAAGCAAACTGCGCTCGCCTGAGTTGATTGAGTAAAGAATTCAACGCATGAATGTTAATCAATTAACTACTGTATGTGACTGACAAGGCAATTTACTTCCCATGACGAATAAGGAGAAAAGATTTACAGGAGTCGTTTTCCATGGCAGAGACAAGAAACGTTTTCTGTGTGTCATCAGATACAGGGATAACACATAGCAGGATTTTTCAGGATCCCCATTTTGCGCCAGAACTACACATCTCCTCATAACCGTGTTTATCCGTTTGGATTCAGCAAATATGGGTGGATTTTCCTTTCTCGTCGTTGCTGCTTTTAAGTTGCAATATTTAACTTGCCACTTGCCACGTCCTTAGGCACGAAGAATTTCAACCCATATTTTCTTAAACGGAGAAAGTTACGCGGGAATCATACTCATTACTCTCTGACAAACATATAATGTAAACAAATAATCTCCTTCAATCAGCATAGAGCGGTAGCATATATTGATAACCTCGTAATTGAAAATGTTAGGCCTACACATCAACTGAAGTTAGTTTTTGATTGAACTTTTCAATTATAAGGGTAGAATTTCTTCACTCATATTGATTTTCGACAAGCGGAAGTATCGCCGCCTGCTTACACAATACATATACAAACAATAACCTCACAAAAGTATAGAGGTTACTGAGGTTAAAGTAAAAATGAAATTACCAATGCAAATGGTCATAAGGGAAATCGCAGTGATTCAGCGTAACTGAAAACATATAAGTTTAAAAACCTCAGTGTATAGGAAATGAGTTCATTTGGCATAGCGAATTTAAAGTTGTATGCCATGCGAAGTAGTAGTTAGGAAGGCCGAGTCGCCACAATGTAGGCTGGCTAAATTATGCTGGACTATAGTCAAGTGGTACAATAGGATGGCTTATACGACTTGTATGATTAAAATGTTTGTTGCGCAGTTTGGGGAATCCTTGGAAATGCTATTTATACCATGTGTGCTGGGTACCAACTTGTAGGTCAACAATGTATACAGCCACTTCTGAAGATATTGTAATGATAAGAAATGATAAGCCAATTGTCAACAAGGTGAATGGCATACAGCATTATCTTGATTAAAATTTAGTTTCTTTGAATTCTCTTATCGACGAACTGAAAACTTGTTTAGTCAATAATGAAGAAACTGGTACACTTGATAATGAGGTTATTATTGTTGTTTTAATTAACGAAGACGTTGACAATAAACCAGGAAATAACAACTCAGAAAACATCACTAACATATCTACGAATTCATAAAACAATCACGTTATTGTACTGACAGATAATCTTAATCTAATTAATCTCAGAAGCCATATAGCTAAAATTGAACTGCAGCCACAGTAAAACGATACCATGCATTTGCCAGCAAATTTAATCCAAAAAGAAAATGGCTGGAAAGAGCAGTTTTAATAGGAACCAATATAAATTTTATTGATACTTGTGAAAGTTTAAAGTTTGTGGGCCTCAGAGTGTTTTCTTTTATTGTGTTAGTTGCGGATCATCACAGATATAAAGACGTCAGGCTGTAAATAAACGATCATTATCATCTCTAAACGTGATTCATTAAACGTGACTGTAGTTGCATTTCTTTTCCTTACCTCTTCAAGATTCTAGCTGGTTCTTATATAAAACATCATGTTTTTGTAACAGTGTTATTAAATCAGAGATTTTTCACATGTTACTAGACATCTAAAGCTAGGTTAGGTCTCAGCTAGTCGCAATGTGGCGTCATCGCCAGTTTTCCTTCATTCACAAATCCAGCGTAGGCGCGTTTTATACTCGTATTCACAGAAAATAGAAAGAATTTCAGAACAACTCACAATTTCTGTGTTCCGTATCACAGCAATAACGCAAGTTGACTGAACATAAATATTACTACAGCAGCAATAAAGATATTTTTTGCGATAACAGTGTCGTTTTCTTGTGTGTTCAATTCGGTATGTATAGTAGGTATGGTAAAGATGAAAAATTGTTTTGTTTTGAGGAGAAAACAATTGATGACCATGAGGATAAACTTACGGTAGATGGAGTTGAATTTTAAACCAATTTTGTGGCAGATGAAGGTACGGACGGCGTTAAATCGTCAATGGTAACAGTTTGACCTTGAGCAGGTTTAGCGTAGTATGTAGTTTTGAAAGAATAAGATACCAAATTATACTGGTTTTGATACCACTGACTTACTGACTGAATATTAAAACAGATGTAATGAAGTACTGGCTAATGGCTGTTCACAAAAGTAAATCAACATTGTTAGCGTTGTTTTCATGGATCTATACTCGTGTTCTCCACAATAACGCTAACTGGATTACATTTGAACTTGAATAGGTTTGTTTACATAAGTATACGTACTGTAGTACGTAATCGTGTAAATGGTGTCATGCTTATAATAAAATTCAGATAAGAAACCCTTTTTTAACCCACTTCTTAAAAGGAAGAGGCTTTGTATTCCACCAGCATCTTTTTTTTTATGTACAATCAGCATCAGAAGCAGATTAACACTACTCAAAGTTTCAAAGCAGATTTCTAAATAAAAACTTGGTAAATATTACTCGTTACTAACAAGGTATTGAAGAGTAAGAAATATTTTAAAGAATAATCTTTTGAAACATTACAAATGATAGCTGGAGTACATCAAATAATTAAAATTCCGTAATGTTAAGCTACTTCTGTTGCTAACCGTATATAAAAAAAAAAATCGTATGAGTAGCCACGGAGAAAATGGTGAACATAACTTCACCATTTTCTCCGTGGCTACTCATACGATTTTTTTTTTTTAATTTTGTAGAAGAAAAGTATATAGACCCATTTAAATTTTGTTAACTTTGCTTCGGTAATTTGCGAGTTATTCTCTATAATATGCATTTTTTCTTCTTCGTGTATGTGGATGATGTATTGATGTCTTATAACTTCTTGTTAATAATAATTAATAATCAAATTGATTATTGACAAAGATTTGTTGACTTTAATTTCGGAAGTCGGTGACTTTTGTTTGTTTCATTGACTTTTTTGCCACCGACTTCCAAAAGTTATTTTGCACTTTTCAGTGTTTTTTTTTTTGGAAGTCTTGTTTTTATTTACAAAAAAGTTTTGATCTAAACAATTCCGCTGTTAGATCGTCATGAAATAGACTCGCTAGACCTTCAATGATATAATCCTAAATTCTTGACAATGTTGAACAAATTGAGAATGAACAACTTATTAATATAAAAATTTACTACCCATTTTATGATTACGGAGTGAGAGCATGACCAATAAGCAATGAATGGACAATAATCTCCACTTAACACCATTTAACTCGAGCTTTTCACTCTTAATGATTATAAGCAAATATACTTTTTGTGTGCTAAATAGAATTTGACATCATCACCAATCGCTAGATTAATAATGGCAACTACATAACATCTGTCGTAAACTCCATTCAAGCACATTTCTGTAGAATCAATTAACATTGTCCAGTGTAAACACGGTTACGAAGACATGGCCAAAGAACAGTAAAGTGCAGAAGGCTAAGATTCATACAACGAGCAGAAACAGGCTCACGCACACAGACGCGTACGAATGGCGATCTTAAACAAATGACACGTAATCGCTTTTACGTCATCATCTGTCTAGCTTTTTCTATACTATGTAAGGGTCGGTTTCCAGTCAAACTGGACGCAGCTGAATATCAGGATTTTACATGGAGCAACTGCCTATCTGACCTCCACAATCCATTTACTCGGTAATACGTCACCCATTGTTAAGAATGCTTGTCAGACTTTCGGGCCACTAAATACCTGTAACGACTGTCAAAGATCTATTAATGAATGTTCAACCATCTGCGGACTGACATCGGCAAGTGTAAATTAATCATATTATAACTAACCGTATGGGTGTTATTATTTAGCAACAAGAACTACATAAAGTGTGTCTATGTGTGCGTGCGTTTTCGCTTGTTAGTAATCAACCTTTTGTACTACTCTGTGACATAATTGCATAATCGTCACAACGACCGACAGTCTAAAGATACACCAAACATTGTGTCATCTAACCGACTGACCTATTTCTCATCGCATTCACATAATCTTAACGTTGGTTCAAGATAAGATTTATCTGTGAGCTGTTATTTAGCTGGTTTAGTTAGTATTCGTCCGTTAGTTTGTTTGTTTATGCGTTTACTTTATGGAGAGAATCCTGTTGCTTGAGTCTATTTGCTAACTATCTTTAACACAGTTTGTGATGTGTTTAGAAAAACGAAGAAGATAAAAAATGAGATGACGGTTGATAGATTTATGCAAGGAAGACATGCTCGACTGGCGCCAATGGGGAAGGCAAGTCAAAGCTGATTGTAGATGGCGTGTCCGCAGCTTAGTCCCAATCTGACCAATGAGGTCAAGCTATTTTGAACTATAAAATGACATTGACAGATCTTCAACCAATGACGTTGCTTGGTACGTGATGCTAGCGCCATTAGTTCCACAGTTGCCTTCCCCATTAAATTAGATTATCGGAAGGAGCATGATCGTTCTGATGATGATGGGTAAGAGCCACCAGATACTGGCAGTGCAGGGTTAAAACTATAAATTACTGAGAAAGACTTCATAAGAGAAAGTGCAACAATAAAAAGTAACTAAATTGTCGAAAATTGTATAACCGCTGGAGCAATTGTAGATACGCATTATCACAGATCGGTTTGGCATAGATAAGATGGAAGATAAATTTTAGCGAATAGGATTCGAAAATGCTGCCACGGGCGAGGTTCAGGAGCTCATCATCGTTGGCCTCAGAAAGGCGAAAATTTGTAAATTGCAGGCTCAGATTACAAACTGCGTTCTTCAGCACACCCATAAGACTATTGGAAATTCTCAGACAGGCACTTCAAATATTTGTCTAATCGATTAGTGCCATTGATATATTTGATGGCATCTAGAATTTCTAGATCAAGTTTCTATTCAATTTCTATATACCTGTCTGCCCTCATACTTCGCTGTCCGATGAAGTTTCTTTCGTAATAAACCTATATGGATTACTGAATGAAAAAGTGACTGGATTATACACCATAGAAGTTAATTAAATAAAGAAAGTTGTCTATTGGAGTCTGAACATATTTTACGGTATTTGCTTCGAAACTGGCTTTAAGTAATAAGGCTTTATACTAAGCTACTTCGTTGGTCTAGTGGTCGACAGTGCGACTGCTGGGTTCACTGGGTTCGATTCCCAGGTCGGGCAGTGTTATTGGGTTTTCTTCAGGAATTTTGCAGTAGCAGCCACGGAGTCTGGATTTGTGCCTGGTTGATAGCAATACGCTCGCTCCCTATTACGTGGGACTTCAATCAAATTTGGCGAAATGTGGGTGTACTATTAGGTACACCTCTGCCTAACTCTACTAGGATTACAAGCATGATGTTATGTACCTGTGTGTGTCATACTAGGCTGTTGGCTTTACTAGTCCTGTGTGAAATGTTGCAGTGATTTCGTTGGGCAGAATAAACCTTTCAATCACTCACAGTTCTCATTAATTCTCACCACATTCAATCTGAAATCTTTCATTGCATTTCAGCCATCCATTTGATCCCCCTTTTCCTGAGTCATAACGAGCTGTCTAGCCCCAATCGTATCGAAGGGGGACATGCGAACCACTTTATATTGCGGCCTATGCTTTGGCAGCCATGAAATTCAGTCTATCTAGTGTGCGAGTGTATTTCGTGGTGAAAATTTCAGTCTGGCTGGGATGATAAGCGATTTTATGGTGATTTTTATTTCTGAACTGGTGGTTATTTCGTTAGCAAACAGCGGGGTGATAGGGATGATTCCTGAGTAAAAAAATATGATTTTATTTAGTCCGTCAGTTAGATTATCGAAAAATATTGGATGCGTATTTTTTGTTTTATCAAATCAATAAAAAATGACGAACATAAAACGCATCAAATAATCGAAGTGGGGGCTTGTGACGTCACTTGTACGTAAAAAGTGTACATACAAGTGACGTCACGCGAGTCTTAATTTTTTTTTTTCGTGAAAAAAGAAACAATACGCAACCAAAAATTTTGGAAATCAATCTGACGGACTAATAAAATTTTTTGGTCATCTACCCTATTGCGGTACATACTCGCATTTCCAATGAATAAGGTTAATAGAAGTTCTTTTTCAAACTTTTCATGGGAATAATGGGATCTTAGTCATGTAAATATTGCGAATTTCCTTCACAGTATACGGTGTGCGATGGAAAATGTGTTACGCATTTGGGGTGTGGGATTTGTATTGAAACTAGCTGTTGCCCGCGGCTTTGCTCGCGTTTTTGTCGGAAATTATCCCACGGGCACGTTGTAAATATAGCCTATGGCACTCGGGGATAATGTAGCTTTCCAGAGATTACGGCTCTTTAGTAAACTGATCCCACACAGGTGGGACCCGCGGGTCCAGTCGACCTAATGCATTTTTGAATTGGTCAACTGGACCCGTTAGCCAATTTTGAGATTTGTATAGTCAAGTAGAAAAGTTTTCTTGATATTTAATCTAAATCTATAGAGATGGTGTATTTTTGAAGAGTTCCATAGTATATCTCCGAAGATCAGCATCAGATCTTCACCAAATTTGAAATGGGACCACCGCGAAACAATATTCTACCAAACAAAAAAAGAATCATCGAAATCGGTTCACAATTGGCGAAGATATCGCTGAACATACACACAAAAAAAAAAATCGGACGACTTGATAACCTCCTCCTTTTGGAAGTCGGTTAAAAAGACGATTTTCAAAATTCAGGAACAAAATATTTGAGTTATTTAATCATCTCACAGGAATATCACATTTTTCCTGGATCAAAAGTAGTCTATGTGTTAATCCAGTACATTATATGCTACCTTAATACCAAATTTCATCCAAATCCGTTAAGCCGTCTGAGCGTGAAGGTGTAACAAACTTACATACACATACAAACTCTCGCCTTTATAATGTTTTGTTATGTGATATCATTTTGTTCCCCAAAAAGTACCAGGCTAGCATGAGCTCAAGGTGGTACCTATGCATTTCAATCATTCTGGGTAGGTGCGGTTTCCTAGTCATAAATACCATCTTGGATACTAGTGGAGTTGCGGACACCAGCCCGCTATACAATACAATACCATCTTGGACTCATGCCAGCCTAGTACAATTCCTAAGGTTACTACTACTCTTAACTAGCGCAACTGTACTAACACTACTCGATCCCATACTTTGATTTCATTTTTATTCCTCCTAAAATTTTTCTTCACGCTTGTATCCAAATTTGAAATTCGATCACATATTTTTTTTACTTTAACAGCGGGTCCAATCTACCAAAGGAAATAAAATAAAAATCTTAATTTAGTAAACTCATCCCGCGGGTCCCAAATGAGCAGGATCAGTTGACTAAAGATCCAGATTACCCCCAACATACAAACAAAAGTTAAAATATAAAGTTTGTTATAACTTCTTTCAGTTGGTTAGTGTCACGTGTTCAACGTACTTTTCTATAGAATAGTTATAGACGAATAGGCGGCTAATGAGAGAAATGTACCCTATTCTCCCTATTCCCCTCATTATTTCTGCACGTGAAGGGATAACAAGGGAAAACGGGAAATTACATCACGTGTTTTTCGCTGAAAAAAATGTGGGTTTTTCCAAGCTTGTCGTGTTCGGGCGTGTTTAAGTTTTTGAAGGGTGAATTATGAGAAAACCATAAATTACTTATGCAATTGTGATGTTTCAAGTCCTGCTCGTAGTGTTTGTGTTAAATTAAAATACGGCTGAAAGGCATTATTGTACAGTGGTCAAAGAAAATACACAACTGGAAGACTCAGAAACAGGTCATTGCTCGACAGGGAATCAGTAATTTAAACAACATTTTCAGGTTAAATCGCATCTTAAACATCAATAACCTGGCGAGCAATAAGTGATCTAATGAGTACCGTGTTTACTTATACTATAAACAGGATCGCATGCACACGTAAAACTACCGATTTTCGCTGAATATTTTGCATCTTCGTAATTTTCATTATGATTTGAAAGCAGAATTCTGAAATGTACATGGTGGTTCCAGAACGATACTGACAGATCCCGCACTGGAAGCCGCCAACGGATACTCATAGATACTTCAGTGCATTATTTGTCCATGTCCGGCGTCCGAAAAATCCTTACCGATTTGACTGAACATTTTTTTTTAACCGACTTCGAAAAAGGAGGAGGTTCTTAATGAGGGCTATCGTTTTTGAGCTCACCAGATGGCGCCACTGCCGAGTATGGTCCTGTCAATAATTCTATTCCAAACTTTAAAGTACCAATAACTTCACAAAAGTTTATTTTATTACGTATAACAACATAGTGTAAACTTCAGTTACATATATTTACTATGTTCTCCCTAAAATTAGCAAGCATGAAACATTTAAAAATCATTTTACCTCAAAGTACTGACAAATAAGATTCTTAGTTGCTAATTAAAATCTTCAAGTCATAAATAATCAGGAATGGCTCAATCTAGACCACAATCATGAATATTTGTAAAAATACGTGATAAAAAAGCATGCAACGCGCGAGCAATCTATGACATCTGACATTTTGGTGACCCCGCGCTACACTAGCGCCTCTAGTGGCGAATTCATACGCGATAGCCCCCATTCAGTTGTTTTTTTTGTAAATGTTTGTTACCCCATCGGTCAGTCTCCGTGATGACTTGTCCAATTAATGGATTATTTTTTCATTTGGTAGAGGAAGCGCGCGCAGTAGTCATATATACGTTTTGTTCACATTACTTGGGTTGTTTATGAGTTATCTTCTAGGTCCCATTAAAATAGATGGACAAATTTTAACACAGCGTTCATTACGTCTAACCAAAGATATCCAAGCAAAAAAAACACTGATAAAAGTGTTTCTGTTTTATCGTATTGAACGCCATGTTAACATTTGTCCATCTATTTTAATGGGACCTCATATATTTTTTCTAGGGATGCAACGATACCGATGCCGATCATCGTAAACCGCCGGTTATCGTAATTTTTGACGATCATCCGTATCATAAAAAGTGTTACGATTAATAACGATTCTTAAAACTAGTTTCATGTATATTTTTTTTCGTGAAAAGGAATGCAAGACAGCATCAATGTTTGCGCTGGCAACACTAATGACCAGTGATCGGAATAGGAAAGTTCAAGGAACAGAAACGAGAAGTGGGGACTTCCAAACGACAATTTTTTTTATTTAATATTCTGACTGAGTCTTAAGTTTGGTAACTATCTTAATTATTGAAGTTGATTTCTGTTTAAGTTTAGTTCCAATCATTATTGTACAAAATGAATAAACGGTATGAAAATCTATAAATTGTTTTTTTACCTTGTTAGTTCTAACTATTAGAGCTGGTATGAAAATTAAATTAGCTTCCGCACTTAATTACGGCGTTCAAACGAAGGTAAGGAGATTTACCTTTATTTTTTAAACAATAAAAATCGTGCACTTTTTCTTTAAACAGAAATAGATAGTTGTTTTACTTTATTAATTTTAGTTGTACATACGTAATGTTCTGACATTCGGAACAAATATTCCAAAAAAAATATATTGTCGTAAGGAAATCTCCACTTTTCGTTTCTGTTCCTGTAACTTTAAGCACATTAGCTCTACCTATTCCGATCACTGCTAATGACAGCCATCTTTCATATTTTGGCATATTTTACATTTGGAAAGATTGTTCTCCACAGCTGGTTTAATCCATACGGATCTAAGAAATAGACTGAAACCAGATAATACAAATATTTTAAGTTTTACTAATAATTAAAAAAAAAAAATACATACACACGAACATAATATAACCTCCTCCTTTTTTGAAGTCGGTTAAAAAGAAATTGATTTTAATTGTTACATTTAGGTGGTAAATTGTAATTTAAAAAATAAATGTTGATTTTACTCATTTGTCTTGTTTTATTAAATGTAAATAAAACAATCGTAATGCATTCGTTATCGCATTCGTTATCGTATTCGCGATTACGATGCATTCGTCATTCGTATCGATATCGTAATAGACATATCGTTGCATCCCAATTTTTTTCCCTTGTGTATTTTGATGATCTGCTGATAACTTTTATTCATCATCATAATCATCATTTCAGCCGAAAGACGTCCACTGCTGGACATAGGCCTCACCAAAGTGTCACATGACATGTCATGTGTCAGTGTGACATTGACCGGTCCCGCAGCACAACTAACTTTTATTAACAATGGAAAAGGAATACTCGACAAGAATTTGTATGAGATACTACCACAACTAAAACGGCTGAAACAAAAGGCTTATTGCAGAAAAAAAATAACCGACTTCCAAAAACAAAACACGAAAAAAGTGGAAAATAATTTTACTTCCGGAAGTGTCACCGACTTCCGGAAGCAAAGCTTTTTTGTGATGGCTACAGTTACTGGGCCAATCCGTTTTATTTTATCCAGGGCTATCTTGCAGCTTTGTTAAAACTGCTATCAGTTAATGCTAATGGATCGCGGACACAGTCTAATCCAAGTCCAGCACATACCACTCGACGCTTAAACTAGTCACGCTGATGGATTTATGTCAGCTGCCCATCAAAATAACACCCACTTCACTTGTGGATGTTACGTGATACAAGAGTAGATAGTAAAACAGAGATCAAACTTCATGTAATCGGGGTGCTCCATCTGCAATGGTGCATGGCTTGCTAGCATTTCTAGTTCTGTGTGCGTGACATTTATTAAATTGTTGACTGTCTGGGCCGGACGTCGAAGGCGTCGATGCGATCTACGGACAACCAGACGTTCACGGTAACAATTCGATTTTAACAGAGACTTTTTCAGCAATAAAGCTTTAGTAATTCCAGTTTGTATTGACAGACTTACCCAGCTAGAGGGGCCAGACAAAGCTACATTCCATCCGCGATAAAGATGATGTCACTGAAAAGCTATGTCAAAGTAGTAAAAATACCAAATACTTTGAAAGCGATTGTCGTTTGTCTAGGCTCCGAGGAGCTAAAACACGTAGAAGTAAGAAGTTTTTTAAATATAAATATGATATAGCATTCGAATCACCTAGCTACTTTAAAGAAATCCTCGCAGTCCGTAAACATTTTCAACAATAAAGGAGACGCATACTTGGCACATCTATTAACGATAGAGGAGCCTGTGATTGTGTTCATATCGCAGACACGTGATCGGGTACACTCTTGGTCTCTGCTCGCTATTTACTCATGTGCTCGCGTTATGTCTGACGCACAGATATACTCGCATTCGTTGATGTATTGATTTTAGTTAGCTTGTATAACTAATACATGACAGGACTGAGTATATATGTATTTATGTAATATGTATAAGTATGTATGTGGTGGGAAATCCGCGAGGTGTGCGTAAAAAGTAAACTGTCTTGTGTTGTGTCATTTTCCGTGTGTATCGTAGAAAGTGTATTACAGGTATTGAAGTAATTCTAGCAAAGGGTTTTTTTACTCGACTGCGGCGAAGCCCAAAATGAGGGTTATTATTAATTATGAAGTGGAACTTATAAAAGGATGGATGGATGTAGATGGATGGCTTGCGGTCCTCCATTTTCCGAATGTGTTAGTTCACATTAAATATGCACGAAATTTATTTGAAAAAGCACTGATCTGTTTTTGCAAAGGACAACAAACCTTCGCTTCATATCGCAGATTAGCAAGAAGACAATACCATGGATACATTACTCTATCATGATAATGGTAAAACGGTTTGAAGTGTTGGACATTATATTTAAAACTATTTGACAATGCGAATATTTTAATTACACTTGGAATGTTAAATAATAACTCGTAGTTCTTACACACACACCACAGCTGGTACACCACAGGCTACCTGCAGTATTGTCTCTCCTTCCCCCTTAAATCCATCCAAAGGTTGTCTTTAAAAGATCGCTTTTAGCGATAAGACCGCCCATTGTGTCACCCCTTTTATAATGTTTTACATTTGTATCTGTAATTTTTATGGTGTACATATTAAAGAGTATTCTATTCTATTCTTTGTATTTTATGTGAATGGCATGTGTTATACATATTTGTCAACACAATGTAAATTGTTTTATGAATAATAAATTAATGGAAAGTCTTTATACAGACACAAATTAAGAAGAAAACACGATTACGATTAAAAACTAAATGGAACATTAGCTAATCAATTTGCACATTACGACTACTACGCCGTCTGAAAATATAAATGAACAGTATGAATAAGTTAAATATTTCCGATATTCAAGCTTAAATTATGCACGCCAGCGAGACATTGTGGCGACATTTTGAATGGGAAATACTTTGAACGCAACGAGTACATCCATATTCCATACTAAAATTACATAATGCGAAAGGTACTCGTCTGTCTGTCTGTTGCATCTGAACCCTGGACTTTTCATCTTGAATATTTATATCTAAAATAACATAACATCACGCCTGTATTCTCCGAAGGGTTAGACAGAGGTGTACCTAATATAGTACACAGCGGAGGCGAGCACAGGAGGCGAGTCTGAGAGAAATTCCTGATGGAAAAATCCAATAACACTTTGCCCGACCTGGGAATCGAACCCAGGACCTCATGCTCAGCAGTTGCGCTTGCGACCACTAGACCAACGAGGCAGTCTGTTTCTAAAATGTTACTGCAATTATATTATTTAGTTTTGACGGATTCAAAGCTTAATATTAAAATTGAATTACATTTTATCGTCATGGATTTCCGCAAAGTAACGCCGGATTCCACGCATTATCTGGATATTTTTGTACGCTGATGAAATGAGTAACCTCCTTTTTTGAAGTCGGTTAAAATATACGCAGATGAAGACAGGAGCAACAACTTTAATAAAAACAATGAGTAGTTAACATTAAGGTCTATATCTAACTATTCATCATAGACAATGCTGACGTGGTGACTTATTAACGTTTATATGGGAGACTGGCATAAAAAGGCGACGCGCGACTTACAGGGAACATCCGAACTTGAAAGGCGACCCGAATGGCGCAGCGGTAGTGAGGCTGCCTTACATTCTTAGGGTCCCGGGTTGGAATCCCGGTAGGAGCAAATGTTAGTGTGATGAGCATGGACATTTGTTTCCGAGTCATGGATGTTTATATGTATAATAAGTATGTATTTACAAACAAAAAGTATCTATTTAGTAGTATCAACTATCTGGTGTCCACGACACAAGCCTCGTTGCTTAGTGTGGCACCTAGATGGCGCTGTGTGTAATGTCCAGCGATATTTATTTATTTATAAAAGGATATGGGGTGACTTTTGTCCAGCTGTGGGACCATACATGTTGAAAAACAAAACATCGTCCAAATATTTCTAATAACACGCTATAAAAACCAGTATAACCTGACCCCGCTTTGTCCAAGGTTTCTAGATAATGAGGGATCAGCTTATAGTGGTTTTGCATGGCTTGATTGGTAATATCTAAAATACTTTCCTCAATAATATCAACTATTTTCTTAGTCCCTTTACCAATAATATTAAAAGAAGTTATTTTAGATAACTTCTTTTAGTATTATCTTCTTTTAGTATCATCAATAAAACGGATGAATAATAACGCATATAAATATTTTGATGTGAAAGTATTAAAATAACTACTAAAAATATCGTAACCACATGAGAAGCAGCTTTCTTTCTACTCATGTGGTCTGACATCGGAAGTGAATCTCCATTTACAGGGCAATACTTTACTAGGATATAATCTGTTCTTGATATTGGCTATTTTTGTTCTCAGGAAAGGGAGTCACTAAACTCTAAAACAAACAATCTTTATAACTAAGGGGGATGTACAATACGGATGATTCCTGAGTAAAAAAATATGATTATATTTAGTCCGTCAGTTAGATTATCGAAAAATATTGCATACGTATTTTTTGTTTTATCAAATCAATAAAAAATGACGAAGATAAAACGCATCAAATAATGGAAGTGGGGGCTTGTGACGTCACTTGTACTTAAAAAGTGTACATACAAGTGACGTCACGTGAGTTTTCGACGCACTGTATCTTCTTCATTTTTTGTTTACGTGAAATAAGAAAAAATACGTATCCAATGTTTTTTAGAAATCTATCTGACGGACTAATTTGATTTTTTTAGTCATCTACCATATTGTATTAATATTTTGGTTTATAATATCAAGGTGGCTATTTGGCTACTCCGTCTCGCCCTTAATTCGCTGTGCCTTTGATAGGGTCCATAATAACCATATCTTCATGTCTTTATCACAGAAATCGCACCACCTGCCGTACGCGATGAAAAAAATAACCTAAAATCAGAATCCCGACAACTCTTTTTCGATTACACAACAGACAAGATTCAAGATTCAAGATTCAAGACCAACCACCAAAGGTGAAAAGGAAACTGGGGGAAGAGAAACATCTCCCAATTTCGCCCCAGAAGCATTTGCCTCCGGGACATGATCTGCAGTGACCTGTTTAGAAAGCTAACCGACTGCGCACCCAAGAAGGCCGCTGCAAACGCAATTTGGCAAAATGGGTACATAAAGATCCTTCCGACACACAGTGTGAATGCTGTGCTCCTGACCAGACGAGGTCCCACTTGCTGGAGTGTACGAAGTGTCTCAACACCTGCACTTAAGAAGACCTAAAAAGACGCCAAGAGGGCACATACGATCGACAGGCAAGAAGAAGATATCTAGGTACTTAAACTTACTGTCTACTACTTTGACTTACTGTCAAATCAGAGAATTATTTTGATTTTCTTCAACAGCAACCAAAATCGAATGGAAGTGCTGCAGCTAAACATTAACACATAGCAAAGCCCTGACACAAAGAGGTAGTTTTGCAGAGGTCGTTTGAGGTGGACCGTGGAAAGTGATGGCGGGACAAGATAGACAAATGTCAACTGGTATACTGGCCACGTCGTTCAATGCAGCCATTGAGCCATGCCGTTTGAAAATCGAAGCTTTCGCTCAACTGTAGTTTGTTTATTGTTCAGTCCTTTACGAACTTTTTACAAAAAAAAAATCTTTCGAGTCTTGTTTTCGTCTTCGTATTACCCACAAAGTTAACTCTTAAGTGCAAACCATAAACCCGGCCTTTATTTTACAGCCCGACAACGCGTAAAAACATCCGCGTCTTTAGCCACACTAAACTCATTAGTCTACAGGTCTACTCATTAGGCCCTAGTCACGGCCTCGGGAGATGCAACTTACAACTTAACTTGTCTAAAGCGTCAAGCGCGTGTGTCGCTTGTTTCCTTCTCGTGAGTATCATCCTATCATCGCGGATCAGCGTATTTTCGGCGCGTACTAGCTCATTCACTCTTTTATGACGCTCTTATAAGCTCGTACAAGCGTGAGTCGCGAGATAGCTCGTCACTTTTGCTAACAGCTGTCATTTAATCAAACGAACATGGTGGAAGTAGCGCGTGTACGCGTGTTCTATATTTTGAAGCGCATTACGTGCGTAAGCCGGTACGAGCTTATACGCGCTACAAAATAAGCTGGTCTGAAACTGCTCTAAACACACAACAAAGTCTTCACTCAATTGTTTTCTCCACAGCTGCACAGTGCCAAGTCGCTTGAACGCGTAGCCCGTGGCCAGGTGATTACCCGCACTAAACTCATTAGTCTACAGTCCCACTCATAAAACAGTTGACATTACTATTTCCATACATTTCCTGATGCTTAAGTTAAAGTGAAAACGACTGGTTGACGAGAATGCGCAAACGCATTGTTAGACATTGTAGCTGATTGCTAGAAAACTAGTTAACAGTTTAAGTTTTATTTCATGTAGTACTGGAAACTTTAGTGTTATGGATTGGTTCTCGTTAGTCATGCTTTGAAGCAGGATGTAGGCAGGAAGGGGAATAGCAGTAAAATATCGTTAGTTATGGTAGAAGGGTTGATAGATTCTTGGAAACGAATGAGAGAGGGTAAATATTGAGTCTAGTGGTCGCAGGAGCGACTGCTGAGCATGGGGTTCTGGGTTCGATTCCCAGGTGGGGCAGTGTTATTGGGTTTTTCAATCAAGAATTTCTCAGTAGCAGCCACGGAGTCTGGATTTTAGCCCGGTTAATGTCAATAGACTCGTCCCTATTACATGGGACTTAAACATAACTGGCTAAATGTGGGTGTACTATTAGGTGTGGGTGTGTAATATATGGCATAATAAAGATAGTCTAATATTACTTGAAATAACGTTCGCATGGAAAGAGAAATGTGAAAGATAATGTTGCTAAAAAACATAACCTTTCCTTTCGTTGGGGGTTCCAGTCGGGTAAAAAGGGGGTGACTTCTAAGATAAAAAAGCGTGTAACAAGACCCTTCACAAAGCCGAAAGGCACTTGTTCTCCTCGTCAATGTGATAATTTTTTTGTTCTAGACCATACTTGGGAACCTTCTAGTTTCGGAGATATTGGGGGTCAAAGTTCCAACTTTTTGACAAGTTTTTTTTTAATACGTGTTTTTAATGTAAGATTTTTAAACTTTTAACACCTCCACAACCCCCATACTATTCAATCCATTCATCTCAAGCACAATGTTTTGAGGGCGTTACATTGAGTCCTACCGCAAAACGTGATATTTCACCCCAAAAAAAGCCGTTTCCCAGCAATAGTTTTTGCATAAAGTTACTTAGTTTGATGTACATAATGCTTGGTTGACGGCTTCGTGAAGGGTTCTGTTACACCCTGTAGAAGTACGGAAAAGAAGATGTGCTGCGCTGACCCCAAATAAATTGGGATAAAGATGATATAAACTTGATAAATAATTAAACAGTTTCAACAACAGCATATGTAGCAATATTTTCATATGAACTAGCTGAATAAACACAACACTGAATGTCGGTCAGCGCCGAGTCTATTGTAAATGAACATAATGTGCATTACAATGATGTCATTAAAATAAATTACAGTTCCAAACAACAGGCAGTTTAATCACAATTTAGCACAGCACAATTACTAGGTTTTTGTACAAAATCCTTGACCAATGCCATCCGAAAGCAGAGCAATATAGGCCTAACGATTCTAATGTACCAAATCGAATCAGAATTGCCAAATTGACTGAGATTGGATCATTTGGTTACTTTGCATGCTCCAGAGTCGTTAATTGTGTTTTCGACGACCTTACAGGCCTATAAATGATTCGCTTATGTAACACAATTGTTTTATGTAAGTATGACATAAGACTAATTTATGTGTAGTGCAACGAATCCATGTAAATGGAAGGTGAGACGCGATTCTTTACATTTTTAATGAGTGACAGAACTATAATTGAATAATTGTAGGGATGGCGGAAGAGTGTGAAAAATAGCGATATTTTTATGAAATGTATCGATATCGCTTTCATAATGAACATAATTATGTATTTCTAGGAAA
Organism: Eugnorisma glareosa; assembly: GCA_947578425.1. Classification (NCBI taxonomy): domain Eukaryota; kingdom Metazoa; phylum Arthropoda; class Insecta; order Lepidoptera; family Noctuidae; genus Eugnorisma; species Eugnorisma glareosa. The sequence goes on from OX387981.1 coordinate 6,218,450, forward strand.
AAAAGCAACAAATGCTTTTATCGGCATTTCGTTTTAAATGTTTTCGTTTTACCGACTTCAAAAAGGTCGAAGTTTAATTTACGAAGTTTAAAGTAATAAGCCTATTCACTAGTATATTTTGTTTCTCCTAAATACAGGTTATTTTGTAAGCTATCTAGGAGAACAGTACGGCACCCACTAACTAGATTAAGAAACTATTTGCTTGTGCTTTAACTTATACTACTTTGCCATGTAATCTAGTTCTAGTCCTAAGTTCAACAATAAATCTTTATTTATTTATCTATAGTCAAGTTAAAGTAATTAAATTACAAGCAAGCATTAAATACAACAGACAAGAATTTTAACGACGACGTAAGAACCGCCAAAGAATGCAAAGCTAAGAATTCTAACTTTTGACAATTCTAACATAGAGGAATTACTTAATTACAGAATTGAAATCGTATCTTATGTAATTTCTTTTTGTCAAGTAATCACTTTGACTTGTTTTTAGATACTGGTGTATGAAGTACAAAGTTGAGTCAACTGTGTGACAGATTTTGAATGCGATGCGGTTACGGACTCGAGTCTTTCGAGATAGTGCGGACTTTTTTTAATGGTTGTATAATACATATATTTTCGTTTAGTTCGAGAACTATCGACATATCACTGAACATTCAATTGGCTGCCTCATTAGTCTAGTGGTCGTTAGCGCGACTGCTGAGCATGAGGTCCTGGGTTCGATTCCCAGGTCAGGCAGTGTTATTGCGTTTTTCCATCAGGAATTTCTCAGTAGCAGCCACGGAGACTAGATATGTGCCCGGTTGATGGCAATAGGCTCGCCCCCTTTTACATGGGTGTTAAAAATATAACTGGCGAAATGTGGATGTACACCTCTGCCTAACCCTTCGGAGATTACAGTCGTGATGTTATGTAATGTTAAATATTAAGGTGGATGCGCAAGGGCAGCCCGCGAAATTTAAATTTTCTTACGTTTATTGCAATTTGCAGGTCAGTGTCAGGTTGTATGTTGATGAAAATATGAATCGCGCCAGTAACACGTATGGAGTTACAGAATTATAATCATTCAAATCATCAATATAGCTCTACAAGTTCATATAATCACATTCAATAGCTATTTCATGAAAAAGTCACTCTTTGAGATTATATGAACTTGGAGGGTTGTACTGATGATTTGAATGATTATAATTCTGTAACTCCATACGTGTTACTGGTGCGATTCATATTTTCATCAACATACAACCTGACACTGACCTGCAAATTGCAATAAACGTCGCACCTTAAATGCCGCTAACCATCGATAGTTTTATGAAAACCCTGCCGTATAGCATCGATTAAATTGGAATGCTCCAGTAAAGCATCATAGAATTTGTAGACAATGAAACCATACAGTTCACCCTAAGCATTTGATTGAATCAAGTAGGTATGTAAATTAAAAGTATTCAAGAAACGAACAAGGGGTTTCTAAGACCGTATCGCACAGGTAAAGATTGTATCAAAGATTCAAGGTGGGCCCCCAAAATTACGTCATGTTTGTATTTGTAACTGTTTCACTATAATCAAACTCTTATTTATTTACAATATCAAACTAAGGGCAAGGACATCGCAATAAAAACTAGTAATACGTACAAGCAAAGACGCTAAACACGAAAGAAAATTCTTCAAATTCTAGACGTTCACACGTAAATACTTAGAATTTCTCCGTTTTAGAACATGCTATATTTTCCATACTAACCTATGATCCGTTTTACAATTTCAGCGAAGTATTTTACGAGTTTTCTTTGAAAGATTTAACGCCCCACCATGTTTTAAAATAAAGCACGCATTCCCGTTTTTACGAACACCAAGCGACACCTAAGTGAGCACCTAAATGTTATTGTACTGTTGGATTTTGAACTCTCAGAGCGGAGCCGAGGGTTAAAAATCTAACGGCAGTGTGCTTTAATTTAGCCTCCCATTTAGGTGACCACTAATATGAGTGAAAACGTGCATATGTTTAACTGTTTTAACGCATTCGTAAATCATTGTTTATGGCCCTTTGTATAGGAAGAAGGGGAGGATGCCCTATACAGTGGTAAAAATAGCATACTCAAGAACCCATAGTCACCACAAAAGCTACCCTTAACCTTATGATTAAGACAATAAGGTCGATAGTTTTTGGGCAGGAGTTATCAAAAACTGTCTTGCAATAGACGAGTCCGGGAAATGAAACCTTAATGTTTATAAAGTAAGGTCGATAATTTTTAGGCAGGAGATATAGGAAATTGTCTTGCAGTAGAAAATGAATACGCCGGAAGTTGACGCCGTTAATTTTGCTAACTGTAATAGTTTGCTTTCGGTTTGAATATTTACATGTTAATTAGTTAACTGCTTTTTAGTGTAGTGGACGGGAATAAAGTTAACTTGTCGGAAATGCAATGCGATAACGTCACGGTGATATGTACGGACGATTTCTCTAGTTTGTGAATTGGTTTAAGTTTAAATGTTGGTTGGTGTACTATAATGGACATTTAACAGACGGCCTCGGAATATAAACAGGGTCCTTAGTCTGCTATTGCAATAGTGTCAGAATGGAAAAATACTTACGACTAAACTTTTCAAAATCCCAAAGAAATCAAATCATGCGAAATAAAGTATTTTCGTGTACTTTATTGTTCTCATAAAGTATAAAGTACAATTACCTGAAATAACGTACAATACTTTATTATAAAGTACGGGTGGCAACCCTCTCACCACTGTATACCAGTATTTTACATAAAGCGACTGCCTGTCTGACCTCCTTAACCCATTTAAAAGGTACTAAGTTATCAGAATTTCAGCCTTTTGACAACCCTTACTGACCGCCAAAGATCTACGAATGACAGCCGGGACCATCGGCACAGCGGGGTCTCGATATGAGAGCAAATTCAACCAGAGGTTCACCCATTAACAGGCATTCGATGTTTGAACTACCTATGATGTAAGCTCATGACGGTAAGCATTACCAATTTCTGACTAACAGACTGAGTCAAACATTTTATCGCAAAAATTGAGTGTTACTTCAATAAGAGTTATTAAAGATTAATGATAACGAATGCATATTGGCGAATGGCGATTCATACCATTGTTCGACAACAGAATGTACAAACAATAATATTTATGCTTTGATTAACGTATATCAGCACGCGAGTTAAACAAACATGGTGATACTATATCTTGAAAGATTACAATTTATATGTCAGTAAAGTATGTGTCATAAATGGCTGACAAGGAAGTGACTGGTTTTCGACTATATTTTCGCTCAAGAAACTTACAAGATTGCAGGCTGAGTTGGCTGCTGCGCATCTCACTCAGATCCAGCTTGTCCTTTTGCTACCATCCCCAGCGACGTCCTAAGCTGAGGCTCGTACCCCACAGGGGATGCCCTTAACGCGCTGTCGCTTACTTTATAAGTGTTACTTCCCTGGCTTGAGGCCTTACTCCCAATCCCAAGGCATCCACAGGATAATCCGGTTAAGCAGAAGCCGGCCTCATAGGTTGACCTGCGAGACGGCAAGCCAAAAAAAAAATCCTAGCTGCGCTGCGTGCCGCGGGTTCGATCCCTGCCCGAAACAAATATTTGTACGATCTACAGGTAGTTGTTCCGGGTCTGGCTTCTTGAGTAAGTGAGTTTAAATGTTTGTAAACGCACACACGGTAAAGGCACAATTCCTACAGTGGGGCAAGGGTTATAAAAATATTTATCGCTGACGGTCCACACCGCCGACAAGAAGTCTATCAAACGAACAACTCGCTTTTAGCTCTGTTCGCTTCTCGCTGGCGGTGGTAACGAATCAGTTGTAGAATGCACCAGGACTGATTGGCTAGGACTCTCCATATTACAGAGTCAATAGAACACGAAGAGGATTTACTAAGGCAAGCGTCACCGCGATAGATACGTGTTTTGGGTGCTTTTAATAAAGGATTTTTACTGGGAATGTGGTGGGTGTTTTGAAAGAAATACCAAAGAAACGATGACAAGATGACGAGAAAGACGAAATAAATAGAAAAGGAAGTGACTAATGATTTCACGTTTGATAGGGATCTAGGTATGGAAGAAGAACAGCATCCTGTGCCGACGTTATAGATTGTGATGAGGGGCAGAAACATGTCGAAGACGATGATACTTTTAAAACAAAATCTTCTGAGTTATGGTAGTATTTACGCCATGTGGTGGCCGGCTAAGAATAGACACCGTACCGGGCATCGTATGGCACAAATTGACAGGAGACTACTGCTGTCAATCTGTCAAGAGCTTCAAAGGGATTGAATTAAGCACTTAACTAAGCAGCTACGTAACCAGCTGCGAAGATTGTACTAACAAAACCTATAAGTAGTTACTAATAGTTACGACGTTGTTCCCTTTTCATTCAAGTGACTCAATAGCCTCAAAGGGTTCATTTAAAAGCACTATTGGCTAAGCTTGGCATCTAGCGGAAGACTGAGGACAAACGCCTGGGTAACTTTAGACCTTTACCTAATTTAACACTCTGCCCTGGAGTGTAAATGAGGTATTTTTCCACAAAAGACGGGAAAAGTTATAATCGTGTCTTGCCTGTACTATTGTCTGCACAGGAGAGCTACAGGAGTTGCTACAGGAGTTGATCGTCGCTACTGAAGATGCCTAACGCCAAGTTTTGGGCTGATTCCACACGCAAATGTAGAAGTAAAACTCTTCAGAGTAGCAATAGGCCAAGATAGCGTTACGGACTAATATAAATTAACTGACGGATATGTTAGCGGATACATTTTTAACAGATGTGGTGGATACTAGATTGGATTAGTCATTCTCACTCGGTAAACATTGAGTACGTAATGAAGTAATTATAAAACGCCTTCTGTAAGTAATAAAATAAAGTAGATAATAGTTAATGACTTCCCACGGCCGCTTAGAAACTTTTGATCTTCTGTTATTCTGAAGTCGGTTAGTCTCTTTGCATCTTTTCACCCTCTTAGGATCAAGACTTCAATATTTTTATCTTTAGTGCTCAAGTTACACTGTGTGTTATTTGGTATCACTCAGTATGAAGACGATATTGCGGTAAGTAGGTGTGAAGGAACTATGGTGATTCCCAAAGATAAGTTCATCGAGAATTAAAAATGCGACGAGCAATAAAGCTACTACGTACGTGTGTTGGTACTTTCGAAAAATACAGTCCGTGAACGTGAACACGATGAATTTTAAAACTACAAACACGTAATTTGGTCGAGTAGTTCTTGAGTTACTTCAACAGACATTACATATAGAGAGAAGTAACGTTACATAACATGTCAAGAAGGATAATGATTATGTCATAGAAGACCACACAAATAACAATATCAGAGAAATACCAAGTACATCTACAGATGGCGTAGAAAATGGCGTACGACCGTGCGTAGTTACACATAACAACACAGAATACGGGATATTATGGTGGTCGGAAATGAGGGGTTAGTAAACCTATTAATATAAGTAAGTTCTCAGTCACAGTCCATGTATGCTACAGGCTACAGATCAATCAAATAAATGACTTCTATATGATCATATGCTTGCATTTCTCGACGGCATGTAAAGCCAAGTCAGAGGTCCATGGGCGGCATAAAAACCCTGACACCAGCGACAAAGAAGAAGATCTGCCTAGCCTTTTCCCAACTATATTGGGGTCAGCTTCCAGTCCGACCGGATGCACCTGACCTCCTCAACCAGATACTAGGTATTACGATACTCTTGACAAGCTGTCAAACTTTCGGGCCGCTGAATATCCGCAATTACTGTCAAAGATCTATAAATGACACCCGGGTGCTTTCCGAAGCACAGAGGAGTCTCAATATGTAGTGAATGGTCACCCATCCACGGATCGACCTCGATATAATGTAGTCACGAGCCCCTCCAACTAGGTTTTTTTTCCATAAAACGGTCTGTTAATTCTGATAGTACTTATAATAAATGTCTAAGTAGACCATTAATAACTTAGATGAGACTACTGGTTCAACGCACTTTGAGTGTAAAACAATTTACAGCTAGATATTGTACTTATGTGTAGTAAATGTGTTTATCATGTGAATCAAGTAAATGTTTATCATATTATGCCGTTTAGATTTCCATTCTAAAGCCAAAGCATTACGGTTTTGGAAGACGAATACAAACTAAGGTGCTAGTTGCCGTCTAGCTGGTCTAATTAACACGTGGAAAAACTCACGTTGTTCGTCTAAATGGTCTAATTTACTTAGCGGAAAAAAAGAATTCATTTAAAACTTAATCAACGTGGAATAGCTAAAAACCATTTTTCGCGGTAAATTTCAGCAGAGAACACAACGCAAATGCTCTGGTGGACTATTAAAAGAAAAGTAAAGCTGAATCTAAGGATTAGGTTTATTTTTAAGAACATAAGTAGCATCGTTAAATTATAAATGAGATTCTACGACCTACATGGGCCAGACCAGACTGGACCAGTCCTGTCTAGCATAATCAGTCTACAATGTTCTCACTGTTGAAGTACAGGATTTCTCTCTATCAGAAGCAGAGGGAGTAATCCACCACACGGCCCCATTAGTGGTGGTACTTTAATAGAAGCCTACAAACTTGGCTTGCTGTCATACCCTACTATTCATGATGTTTGGTTTTCTGAACAATCTGCTAGCCTTTTGGCCTTGCCGTATTGTTGGCCTCTAGGTACGCCACTGGCACCAGATGTATGAACGTCGACCAAGCACAAGGACTCTGTGAGGACCATAGCAAGTGGCGTTTTAAAGTATCGGCCTACCCAGAAGCCAGTAGGCCCTACCGCTACAGGGCCCCAGTGCGGATTGATTGAAGTCACATGTCTCCGTATTTTTGGTTCTAGGACAAGTTGGTTTACTCACGATGTTTTCCTTCACCGTGCTTGTGCCTGCCACCAAACAATATAGGGGGCCTATCCCAGCAGTAGAAACATTATAGGATGAAGAGGAGTTCGTGGACTAAATAAGAACAGCCGGTCGGGTCGATCTTCAGGTTAAGCCGCGCTTGCCTAGGTTGCTCCGTGGATGGGTGACCACCCATTATACCGAGTTTCCTCCGTGCCTCAGAAAGCACGTGATTAAGCCGTTGGTCCCGGCTGTCATTTCTAGATCTTTAACAGTCGTTTCAGGTAGTCAGTGGCCGAAAGTCTGACAACCAGTCTTACCTAGGGCTATCGTATTACCCAGTACTAACTGGATTGTGGAGGTCAGATAGGCAGTCGCTCCATGTAAAATACTGGTATTCAGCTGCATCCGGTTAGACTGGAAGCCGACCCCAAAATAGTTGGGTTAAGGCAAGCAGATGATGGAAATGGGATAAGGACAGGAGAATAATGAATGAAATGATGGGCCGTTTTTCCTTCATTAAAACCGGGAACAAATTAAAATTAAAACAATTAGCGACCGGCATAAAATTCTCTCCAATCATAGAGAAGATACGAACATACATTGACACGTTAATTAATTAATGAGTAGGCTTGGTCGACCGGTTCTTTTATACACTGTGGTCACTTGAATTTGGAGGTGCTTGAGAATTAGAGATGTTAACGAAATTAACCTTGAATTTAAATAGTAACAAAGTAACGCTATTACGATTTCGGTGTGTTTCTTCAATTGAAGCAGACGTGTGTGCGAATAATTTGGATTACGTGGCTGGTAAAAAAAACGACCAAATGCGTGTCAGGCCACGCATAATGTGAGAGATTTTATTTTATCACTTTGTTACAGCTTTCTAGTAACAAGAGTCTTTGAGCTAACCTGCGGACAGACAGACCGACAGACGGACATAGCAAAACTATAAGGACTAAAAACTGCAGTTATTCGGTCAGTAGAACAATCTGAACATAGTCTTAAGAGAATCCCTCAAAAAGGTATTTTTAGAATTTACTTAGGTCATCATCTGTCTAGTCTTTTCTCAGCTATATTCGGGTCGGTTTCCAGTCTACGAGTAACTGGATGCAACTAAATTTACAAGGTGCTTGCAACTGCCTGTCTGATCTCCAGAACCCAATCCTTATAACACATCTTGGCTAACTAGTAGTCCGCTTTTAAGGCTCCTGTATAGACTACGAATGACAAACGAGACCCATGTATTTGTAATGGATGGTCACCCATCCACAGATCGACCTTGACAGGCGTTGCTGAACCTTGAAGATCGACCCTGGAATATCGAGGCTGTTATATTTACTCAGTTAGGTATAAAAATCATCGTTAGCTTTGATCTCGACCAAGAAGCAGTTGAACAAGATAATGCTGCAATTTCGCTAATCTGCCGTTGTCAATGATAAACTTCTTTTTCCTTTCAAGAGTTTTCCCGTATTGCCAGTATCCGTTCTGATTGAAGAAACAAGTGACGTCCGCCTATTTGGATGGCGTCCTTCATTGGGGAAATTGTAATTTTTAAATTAGAACATGGATTCCAGCAAACTTCATTTTTTTTTTTCAAAGTTAGTAGGTACGAGACGCGAATCTCATTTCAATGGAGCAAGACAAATTGGTAGGATAATCGAAGCGTGTGTAAGATCACGCAGCGTCAAAATAGCTTGCTGCCCGTTTCATTGACTAAAAACCACCTACCTATTTGTGAATGGCAGTAGAATTCGGCCACAGGCTTTTAAAATGCAAATAAATATTAAAATTATGTCTTCATTCAGTCAACCTAGGCACCAAGAATAAGAAGTGCCTGATGGAAAAACCTACGTCAATAAGAAGGTAGGTTAATTGACATTTAGGAATCAAATTCAATGACTGGAATTTTGGCAATCGCACAGGGTTGTTGACTTTGGGCGTAACATAATCTATGCTTTACAACGGCGAAAATCTGTCAATAATTTATTAACCCCAGTCTATCCCAAAATGCACCACAAATCATCGGCCCACAATTCGTCGTATTGTAAAACCTTTACAAAAAGCAACAATGGATCCTCACAGCAACAAAAAAAATCTGCACTACAAGATTCGCCATGCCTTTTCATCTCAAATCCCGTAGCTACTGCGCATGTCACGTAGTCCTGCCAACCGAACGGCAAAGGTCCCTAGAAACTTGAAGCCCGAAGGGCTCCATAAATGGGGTCATTCACCGGGACGAAGGCTACAACATTACTAATTTTATTGCCATTTTTTTTGACATTGCGTGTCTTGGTAATTTTATTATCTGTATGCGGAGAGTATGGTTGTCCTGTTTTCATTTATAGTTCCCTCTTACGAATAATATTATAAATTATGACAAACTGTCACAAAGAAACAAAAAAATGACAATAGATGTAGGTACTTAGTTACTTATTAGTTAAGAAGTAGCTTTGTAATTGCCATTCTGCTGGTAGGTACAACAACGATGTAAATGACGGTTAATAAATTCTTGATTTAACTAGTTGACTAGTAGGTATGCCAAACGAACAAAACCGCAGAAAACGTTAAAAATAGCAAAACATTCGATAGTGTTATCGCCGCGATAAATTCGTTTTATAACTGAAATGTTGTCAAAAGATTTTTCTCCTACCATGAGTTATGTTGTTTTATCATTTTACTCATTGCTTGTCAAAAATATTACGTACCTACGTCTATTATTTTGAAACACTCAATAAATTGTCAGTACTGTCAGAGAACCATTTTATAATTGACTACGTTTTCACAAATTAACGCCGGCAACCTAAATTTTGAATGAAAATCAGGTCAGACTATTCCAAGGCGAAGATTTTGGCAAACGTAGGAATACTGCGGAAATTTTGCAATTTTTCAAGAACCTAGAACACACCACGAGAGAGATTTCTTTACGAAAAACTACTTCAATTATTTCTTACTCGCGAATTTAAGCGAAAACAACAGGTGCGAATTAAAATTTCTTACCTGCAAGTGAATAGGGACCTTTTTCACTGGTGCGTTCGACATTTTCCACAAAATCCAGTCACTATGCACTAAACACAAAGTTTATTTATAAACCGGGTGTAGGCGTTACCGCGATTATAAATTTTCGCAAATCTCTAGCACGTACGACCCGGCGCAACGGATTACACTATCGACAAATGCCTACTGATTATATTCATTGAGTCAGTTTACTATGCTCCCCTCCATTGCGCACGCGTAAAATTCGCCCTTCGTTTTCGTTGGTTGATACGAGTTTTGTGAAACCATTTAGTATGGATCGTCGTAGTTTTCCTAAGAAATCAAAGATGGCGTTTACACAAGCATTCGATTGGTTTAACTTCTTGTTTGTGGTCTGCAATACTACTTTAGATAGTTAAATAAAAAAATCACTGTGTTGATAATATTAATATTATAATTTAAACGTCAATTTTTAAACTAAGTTTATAAAATCAATAAAAAGAAGTTAGTGGGTAACACCGTTACAGTCCGATCAAATTTTGAAGGAGCTTCAAAGCGCTGCAATAGATGGCGCTGTTACCAAAACTGGTAACCCGATCATTACATTGGACGTAAACCCGTCTCAAACCAAAACATTCAATCGAATATGAGTCGGGCGCCCGTAGTATTTCGCGCCCGAATTATTCGCGGTTATTAGAAAAAATACAAAAAAATCATAAACAGTAAATGTGGAGTGAAGTGATTTTATAAGTGGTATTATTTGGACCCATGCCCTCACTACACTTGAAGCCTGGAATCACGGTAAATATTTTTATGATTTGTGTTCCCGAAAATTTTCATATATTTTTAAGCTTTGCTGTATTAATAGCCGGGAATTGGAGTTTAGTTAAAAATATACGGCGTGAGAAGTTATTCATTGCCATGCCATAGATTTAAGACACCATTAATCTTTCATAAACTCAAACATCGTAAGTTATTTTCACTCCGATAGAAATCCGCGAATCCAAAGGTCGATAAAATATTTAGGGACGTAGAATCTTTCAAAACCTTACGCGCGGTAATTGTTTTAATATTTCTGTAGCTTTATCTTTACTTCGTAAAGTTATAATTTTACTTTCTGGTCATAAGTTTTCTCGAAGAGAAAAAATCTCGCTGATTCGTGGTCGAAGTGCCTCTCGTAAATTCACCGGGGTAGTCTATAATTTGAATGATAGGTACTCTTAATTAAAACTTAGGCCTTGAATATTTCAGTTCGAACCTAAAAAAAAATATTTTATAAGTACCTACCTAGTAAACGAATTATTAAAAAGCAATAATCTGCCTTTTAAAGAAATCCAAGTTTACTGTTTTGGGGTTGAAGTTTGGACCGAAAATATTGAGTTGTGAACCTTTTTCATGAAGCCGGGTCTGTGGCGAGTACTTAAGGAGAGGTAGAGACTTACTTGTAGACTGTACCTATAGTTAACTTAGGCAAAAGCAGACGGGTAGGATCTATAGATGGATGTACAGTGAGTGATACTTTGATAATAGGTACCTACTTTGCTCAAATAAATAATATATAAAAGAATTATAACATTTCATCGATTCGTATTCTAAAAATCTCAACCATTTATGCAAAGATGGGTCAGCTAATTGCACCTGCTTTAAATTTTCAGGGAGTTACCGCCAGTCAGTAGGTATAGGTAGGTACTTGGGTTACTTCGGCGGCCGACCGTGACTTTTTATTTTTTATCATTGTATTTTATGCCATATCAATTATTAAGTCATAAAATTATAATCAGTAAGTGAAATATTGCTAAACAGTAGGTACGCACCTACTACCCACCTATAAATAAATTACATCGTTAGCATAGCAACTAGCAAAATTGTTGCCATGCTTAAAGTACAATTTGCGACTTTTTTTACTTAAATTGTACCTTGGTATGAAATGAAAGAGCAGGTAAGAAGTACCTAGGTAGGTTCCTATACAGTTTTACACTATATTTTCAGTCTTAGTTTACGTTAAAATCCGTTGCAAACTCAAGGCTTAATAAAATATTATATTTGGGGATGGGAAACCATTTTCACCTAGGCATAGACCTAGGTTCTTTTAAGAAGAAACGGTGCCTTCTCCCAGGTGCGGATTGTGACCACCGTGGTCGTTTTAGTGAGGTAAAAATCCCACACTCCCCGGTCTTATCCGCAAAGACCGGTCGCCCTTTGAAGGTTTTCCTCCGAGAACAAAACAAAGGGTATAGAAAAAATAATAAAAAAAAAAAAATGAAAAAAAGTATCTAGAACATAAAAAGTTGTGTCCATACTGTGTAGCATAGACCTACACCTACATAGCTGAAGATAAAGCTCTGAAAAGTCCAAGATTTTAAAGCCGTCAGCTTCTTTACGTCATTTGCAAGTGGAGACACGCTTGGTTTGTGTGGAAAGTGTCAGTGCCGACTGCTGCCGCTAGCAGCTGCTGCCGAGGCGCCTTCATACTCTGTCTACCCACACGGGATATAGGCGAAGAACCTATAATAGCTACTTATCCAGCTGTAGAATTGTTTGGCTGAACTATTGACGACGACAAGCTCGTCGACAATATTTCAGCCAAAATATTTATATAAATTAAATACTTTGTCACCTTGTGAAATATTTACTCGGAATCATCAAATTATTATTATTATCTAATTCGGAGTGCACACTATAAAGAATATGAAATTATGGTGAACACGCGTAAGACACTTGCTTGAATAACCCTAGCAATGTCGCAATGACGCTAAGAATAAGCTGCATTCTTGTAAATCACAACCAATACGAGACAGCTTATTGGCTTTAATAAAGATACTCGGGGATCTAGATAATCTAAATATAGCAGGATGGACTTTAGAGCATCGACTGCTAACTGTATTGATGTCGCCCGACAGATATTGAAAAGTGATAAATACGCAAAAGATAATTGACGATCTATCTATGTTCATGATTCTTTTATTTATAGATCGTCAAGTGTCCAAAAGAGCATCTATAGAAAATGACATTCTATCAGCAATAACGAAGATTCAAAAATTGGGAATCTTTATTGACAAATTGATTACTCACAAAAATCAGTGTAGATGTGATGATGCAAAAGTAAAAAAATATTGCCTTGACATTCTGGCTAGATACGCACGGGACCGGTCAATGTGACGACACTTGGGGGAGGCCTATGTCCAGAAGTGGACGACTTTCAGCTGAAACGATGGCGATGATGATGATTCCAGCTAGCCCATATTGTCCCACTGCTGGGCAAAAGCTTCTCTCCATTCCTTCCAACGGTCACGATTCTTTGCTACTTCTTTCTAATTCTCAAGGATTCTCGTGGTCTGCCTTGACAGAAACTACCAAAAAGCTTTCGCTGTAAGAAGTCTTTGCAGAAATACGAAAAACAAATAGCTATTTCCGCTTCTCTGGGTGGGTCCTCGGTGCTGTTGCAAGTTGCAACTGTAAAAACTGGTGGACTAGCGAAAGAGTCGTAATGATTCTGAACGAAAAATCGTTTTAAAAACACCATTATTCAGATTATAATATTATCTGAAAGGGCCTTTTTGAGTCCCAGCGAGCTAACGAAACAAACAATGTGTAAATTGACAGGCAATTAATTAAACATCGTCAATCTCCGAGTAGAGCAATATGTTGCTACTTGCTATACACGAATCTATTGCTCTTACTATTTTCGATATATCTAATAACGATTGGTATTCATGAAAGAATCCGGTTTTCCATCCGGGAATTTTAATCGTTTGGGCAAAAACAATATGTTTGTTATGTATATCTATAAATAATACTATACTAGTGTCATCATGTGCCTTTTCCCAAACTATGTTTGGGGTCGGCTTCCAGTCTAATCGGAGCGACACACTCTGACCTCCACAGCCCAGTAACTAGGTAATACGATACTTCTCGGTAACACTTGTTATCAGACTTTCGGGTTTATGACCACTCGTAACGACTATCAAAGATCTGCAAATAACAGCCGGGACCAACGGCTTAACGTGTTTTCTGAGGCACGGCAACCTAGGCAAGCACTGCTTAACCTTGGTTACCGACCCGCGCGGCTGTTATCCTCTACTGATACTATACAAATGTATGGATGATGTATGGTTATTTTTCCATGTGGCCTTAACCAACGCGGCGCGGGTTTTGGTACTCAATGAGTGGCGTCAAAGGCAACGGTATCTGGGTCACCGCCGGGTGCATCGAACGTAAAATGCGTCGTGGAGCTGGTTTCGATGTGTCGTAGGCTAGTTTCACGTCAGCAGTTTTGTCGCCGTCATCATCGAAGAATGCTGAGCCAGCAGATTGCACTCCTCGTGCGCCCCACTGCCCTGCTTCCGTCCCGCCGGCTCCTTCCCTCGCCGCCGCAAGACCGCTCGACGGGCTTAACTCGGCTCGCGGGTATAACTGCTCCCGCTGGGAAGCCCGTGCCTAAAAGGCATCGTTCCGGGCTGATGATGGTTTTGTGACTGTTGAGTTGAGGAGGAAGCGCCGTCAACGTACCAATAAGAACCGTTGCGGTACGACTCCGTCGAGCCCAACGTGCCTATTCGTGCCGCGAAGCCAAACACTCCGGTGTACATCTCCCGCCTACACTACACCACTACGGCGGAGGACATCATGGAGTTCGTGCGTCAGAAGACTAAGTACACGGCGAGAGTGCAGCTACTTGAGCCGCGCCGCAACGTCAACTTTATGGCGTTCGTGGTGCGAATATCAACGTGTTATCTGCACCTCGTCTTGGAGGAGGACTTTTGGCCGCAGGGAGTGGTGTTCCGTCGCTTCCACGGGCAAGTGCCACATGATATCATATGTATGTTAGTCTATAAGGTGGTAGTCTATCTATGGTTTATTCCACTTTGTTCACCTGGGTGATATCAACCGGGGGCCAAAGTAGCCTGAAAATAAACAGATGTTGTTGTTGTTGTCAATCAGAACCAAAACCGCCATCTTGTTTTGTCAATACAATTTCCACACAGGTTCACAAATGTTCACCAAGACCGCCTTCCTGAATATTTCGTTCAAGTGCCAGAAGTACAAAGCAGAACTGTAATGCGAAAGCTTTTGTTACAATTCAACCAACTTATCTGTGCAATCGGGAAAACAGAACTCGATATCAATGCGAATTTTCTTGACAAGCAACGTCACCTTGAACTGCACACGTAAAGTTGTTATACTATACTACGGCTTTGAACTTCGCAATCGAACAAGCTGTGGGTAAACGAAAGAGAATCAATAGATATCCATTTAAAGAACCACAGACAAACACTTTATTTTTATTTTCTCGGGAATGAGGTCTTTAAACTTGAGAGCGTCGTACAATAAGTATGCTAATTTTATAGATTGAAATTCTGCTGTATAGAAGCTTTAAGAAAATCTTCACGTTATAGAAAGTATACAATCCCTAACAGACAAATAAATAAAAAAGAATGATACGGATAAAAAGCGAGAGAATGCTGTCGTGAAGGCTGATTTAGATGTATGAAAGAAGAAGACGTGCTGGGTCCAAAATAAAATGGTATAAGAGCAACAAAGTAAGGCAGAAAAACTACGATAATTTGAGCTGTTGTTCAGCACCTGACCTTTGCCAGATACAATAACTATTATACTTCTACCTAAATCATAAAGACTGTAAAAATACCCTTAATGAAGCCGAAAGGCTCTTTGTTCTCTTCGTAATTGTGATTTTTTTTTTGTTCTAGACCATACTTATACCATTACTTAACGTTCCAACTTTTGCACAAGTGAAAAAAAATGCAAGTGTTTAATATTATTACTTTACTTTATTCACGACCCCCGTACAATTCAATGCACCCATCAGCACAATGTTTTGAGTAATGTTGAAGAAGAGTTGTTTGTTTTCGGGTTACGGACGTAAACCGTGATTTTTCACCCCAAAATAAGAGTCGTGTCCCTAGCAAAATTTTTAACCGACTTTCTTCAAAACGGAGTAGGTTCTCAATTCGGGTGTATTTTTTTAAAATGTTTTTTACCTCATAACTCCGTCATTTGTTAACCGATTAGAAAAATTATTTTTTCATCTGAAAGAATATGCTTCCCGATTGGTCCCATAGAAATGTCATTAAAATCGGTTTAGGAGTTTGGTTGTTTTCCTCACGTTAATTGTCACATCACGCGACGTCGCGTGAAGGCGCTACTCGACGTCGCTATACTTGCTAGTTAAATTTGAAACACTTCCCGATTTCTGATTGAGCTGAAATTTTGCACACATGTGTATATCGCGAGACAATGCAATATTATGATGATATGGAGCTGGAAGGTGGCCATAGGAACTCTGTAATAAATAGACACAACGCCGTCGAGTTTGGACTCGTTTGATTCGTCTTGACAAGTACTTTAGTCCTAAATGGTAACCAGGGACTGATGATGGAGCTGGAAGGTGGCCATAGGAACTCCGTTATAAAACGACATAACCCCATCGAGTTTGGGTTCGTATAATTCATCTTGTTGAGTACTTTGTCTCTAGATGGTACCCAGGGTCTGGTGATGGAGCTAGAAGGTGGTCACAGGTAGTCCGTAATAAAATGACACAATCCCATCGAGTCTGGTCTCGTATGATTCGTCTTGACGAGTACTTTAACTAATTTCTAGTTACAATGTAAGAATTAATTCATGACAAGAAGTTGTGTGGTTTATTACAACTAAAAAGGGTAAAATAAAAAAACTTTCTGCGAAAACAAAACCGACTTCCAAAATTCACTAAAAAAGTCTAAAATAACTTGACTTTCGGAAGTCGGTGGCAAAAAGTCAATGGTAGAAACAAAGACACATACGAAAGAAAGCTTGTTTGACGGCTTCGTGAGCGGTACCTTTACACCTTGTATAAGCAAATATCAATTGGGCGAACATAGGTACCTGATACGATACATATCCAAGCAGAAGACCTTTGCAAATCCGTTCGATAGTTTATCACAATTAATCCCGAATCGAAGTCAGGAATTCCGATCGAAGATTTGTTTTTGTCGCTCCCGATTGGGTCTAGTAAGCCCTCGGCTTACTGAATTACTGATGGGAGATCTAAATGTGGTTTCTAAAGCACTGTTCCGAACTTCCGATCTAAGGCTCCATTGAGGAGGAGCGGGTAGCGTGTATAAAATGGAAAAGAGAACAACAGAGCATTTAGTATTTTTTTCTTTCTATTTTTGGTTAGTGCCTAACCTGGGTTTCCCCGGATTTGTCCTAATTTGGAGGGCGTCCGCGTGCCATCCGGGCGAAGTTTTAATAAGTAATTTTATATTTGAACCCAATTGTTATATACCGGAATGCAAATTTTTTAAGCTAGTTTCGCTTACTCTTGCATCCTAGGTTCTCTTAAATATTTTTTAAGAAACGTTCCTCATTTTGTTTTTAGATAAATTAATGCACATTTCTGTATGTAAAGTTAAATAATAGAAAGTAACATTATCTTTAACACTAGAAACAGGTTATATACCATGTTTACTGTTGGTTTTGAGTTCCGATATTTCGGCGCTGATATCTCTTTCAGATGTCTCTTTCTAACACTGTAATAATTCCTGCTTTAAGACGTCATGGAAGGCCACATGGTGTCAGAGTTTTTATGCCGCCCATGGGCCTCTGACTTGGCTTTAAATGCAGTCGAGAAATATATCTCAGGCATGCTGGTTTCCTCACGATGTTTTCCTTCACCGAAGCAAGTGATAATTTTACAATATGCACATGAATTTGGGGAGGAGCTCGTGACAAAATAATAACAACCGCTCTGATCGATCTTTAGGTTAAGCCGTGCTTGCCTAGGTTGGTCTGTGGATGGGTGACCACCCATTACGTACCGAGTTTCCTCCGTGCCTTATCATTTGTTGATCTTTGACAGCCGTTACAGGTTGTCAGTGGCCCAAAAAGTCTGACAACCAGTCTTACCAAGGGATATCGTATCACCCAGTACTAACTGGGTTGTGGAGGTCAGATAGGTAGTCACTCCATGTAAAATACTGGTATTTAGCTGCATCCGGTTAGACTGGAAGCCGACCCCAACAAAGTTGGGAAACTACGCAGAAAACTACGCAGACGCAAAGACTACGCACATGAATTTGGTGGGTATTATCGGTGTAAGTATAAGATTAAACTGCTGGCTTGACAATTGAATGACATCAAGTCCAATTTCAGGCAACTCGTATAAATGCTACCGCAAGCTAAGATCGTCTCTCCACCAATCTCTGACGGCATCCAATGCTTACTGATCACTCAAGCACGCGTTTACCCCAACAGTCATCGTGTTATGTATTATACAGGGTGTAAGGGATATCGACGCAGAAACGGTTCAGTACATATTCCACGTGTTCAGTACATATTCCGAACAGATACATTTTTCATCGGTTATTTAAAAAAAGCAGCGGTTTCCTACAAAAGTGCAATACCTACACTGTCAAAATTTATGGAAAAGCTGATTTAGAAAAAATAACCGATGAAAAATTTCTAAAGGGTGTAACAAGACCCTTAGCGAAGCCGAAAGGCACTTCTTCTCCCCGTCGTTGCAATCATTTTTTTGTTCTGGACCATGGTCAAAATTCTAACAATTTTTTTTTTTTTCATTTTTTTAACGTTAGATTTTTACTCTAAACACCTCCACGCCCCCTGTACTATTTAATCAATCCATCAGCACAATGTTTTGAGAGCGTTACATTGAGTCCTACCGTAAAACAAGATTTTTCACCCCAAAAATCGTTTCCCAGCAATATTTTTTGCGTAAAGTTACTTAGTTTAATGTACTTAGTGCTTTGTTGACGGCTTCGTGAAGGGTCCTGTTACACCCTGTATGTTCGCAATGATGTACTGAATACTTGGTAACAGTTTGTGCGTCAGTGTACCGCGAATTACGGGGTGGAAACCCCGTATTTTCGATAAAAATGAACCTAAAAATATAAGTTCTAGTCCGCTGTCATTTTGCCTCTGCATGGAAAGAATTGGAGGGGATTCGATATTTAGTGAAAAATGATTTATGTTTAAGTTTTCATATCACTACATACCTCTCCAAATGGACAGGCAACCTTAACGAATGGCCTAAATAAACATGGCGACTTCAACAAACACTATAAAGTCCTTGATTGTTTTAAGAATCTTGAACCTCGCTGATAAAGTTATCTGCTATTTGCATTACCTAGAATCTATTTTGATGCCGCAGCTTCTTGTTTTATCAAATATTGCTCTTATCTTAGACATAGATAAAGGTTAGTTTGTAAAGCAACTATTAGATAGATATTTGGTGAATTGTGCTATTTAAAATGAAAGGCAAATATACATAAAACATACATGTGATGGGCTGACTGCATAATTTGGTGTTAATAGAGATATACAGGGTGTAAGGGACATTGACGCGCAAACGCATACTAGCTATTCAGTATATAATTCCGAACCCCCACAGATTGTTTTAGCAATAGCAAAAAAAACTGCTGTTCCATTCATTTTCTCCGTATAGGGAACCGCAATTTTTTTGGTACCTACTGTATGTTTGGTATTCGTTTGTGCGTCAATGTCCCTTCATTTTTAGGGTTCCGTACATCAATCGGTAAAACGGAACCCGTATAGGATCACTTTGTAGTCCGTCTGTCTGTCTGTCAAGACAAAAAAATACAAAAATCTGTCAAGAAAAAGGTTCTCAGGAATGCGTGGCGGTATCAAGCTGAAATTAATACCAAATACTCAGGTCTACTACCCTTTAGAGCAATGAAAAAATCAAATTTGTAAGTCAACGCGATCAAAAGATATGACTGTTATGTCGCATATTATGCGATTTTACAAGGGAATCAAAACCTATAAGGTACTTCCCTTTGACCTAGAATCATGAAATTTGGCAAAAAGCAAGGTCTTACAGCACAAATAAAGGAAAAATTCCAAGAAAATAATAAAAGTTGAAAATTAAAGGGTGTCCCCATACATACATTAAGTCTGATTAAGTTGACGTCAAATAGGTTTTTTTTTTTAGGTAATGTTACGGAACCCTGCGTGCGCGAGTCCGACTCGCACTTGACCGGTTTTTTATGTGTAAATACAATACAAGTCAACAACACAACTTTGAGAACAAAGTACAAACATAATATTAATCAGTATGCAAAAGAATTCAAGTCATTCCACCCTTAGAATTATTCTTATGATGAACGCTCTGACACTACTCGATCATAGCGTGACTGCAAAGTGCAATAGAAGTACAAATTGAATTCTTAATAATTTAAGTATTACCATCATCTTACATTCTTTTCTTATTTGAGGCTACCCTCATCCTAATTTATTTGTGGTGCTATGTCTTCTTCTTGCATACTTCTCTATTAGACACCGTCTCTGTTGGTAGGTACCCTCTTCCTAGATATCTCCAGTCTATCATTGGACGATCATAGATACGGCAAAGCGAAGGGACCCGAATAAAGCACAATGCTTCCACATTTATTGTGCGAACCGTCTGTGTAGTTCACTGCCGGCTTCTGTTTCCTGATCAATATAATCTGGATCTATTTAAAGTTCGAGTGAATCAGTTTCTTCTAGGCAAGCGTGCTCCATCCTAGGCCGCATCATCGCTACACATCAGGGGCTTTAGTCTGCTATTGCAATAGTGTCAGAATGGTCTATCATTGATTTAATAAGGCCCCTAGCCCACGGCGTATTGAAGCGCGTTCGAAACTCGTTTGACGTGCGTACAAAGGGTAATTCGTCTGCGCGGGGCCTTATTAAATCAATGATAGACTATTCTGACACTATTGCAATAGCAGACTAAGGCCCCAGGCGAGTTGCGGCCAAATGCAAGCTTTAGTGTCCAAAAAATATCCCATTTCACACAGTCCATCCTTCGTTTCTTTGATCATCCCTCATATAACCATGCACATTGCTTTTCAAACCTTCCTCTCAACATTTCTCCCCCGAACGGTCGTATCGTAGCCATGTTTAATCAGAAAGGAATAAATAAAGCTCCATCCCAACAAACATGGCGTTAATAATTCAGCAAAACAAGTCTAATTATAGCCGACAGAAAGTTACACGCGTACCCAACAACAAAGGAGTGCCTGTTTACTGCCATACCGATGCAACACACATTATTGATGGGAAGGTAGGCGCCATTGAACATCACCTTGAGTAAAAGTCAAATGAAAATCAATATATTGCACATGTTTATTGAAATGATAGGGGCTAAGCAAGTAGGCTTGAAATATCTTCGGTAAAGGAGAAAACAAGGAAGGAGGAGTCTTTTTACCCGACTGAGGAGGGTAATGTGCTTATCAGCCTGTATACAAGGTGTAAACGGCCCTTCAAGAAGTCATCAACCAATCATTCTGTACATAGATAAAACTCTACGCAAAAATTATTGCTGAGAATCGAAATTTATTTTGGGTTGAGAAATCACATTTTGCGGTAAAACTCATTGTGCTGATGAATGCATTGAATAATGTGAATCATTTTCATCATTTCAGCCGAAAGACGTCGACTGCTGGACATAGGCCTCCCCCAAGTGTCGCCACATTGACCGGTCCATCTGCCTTTAGATTCATGAAACCTATAAGTAATCTATAAACGTACAAACCCCTCTCGCATATTCGCATTTATTATACTTCACATATTTATATTTGTTTATTCGTTGTACACATTATATATATATCTATATATTTTAAATTCGTATTCGTATCTGACCGTGGCATCACTTTGGGCCCTACCAGAATACCAGCGCTGTGACGTTTTGTAAATGTTACAGCACCATGCTGAGATAGGGGGGGGGCCTTTTGGCTTCGTACCTGACTAATTTCGTTTTTTTTTTAATTATAGTTTTATTACTACTTTTATAATTTTGTAGTACTTAATGTAAATGTTACCATATTTTTGTTTTATTTCGTCCTGTGCGGGCTAATAAATACATTTTCTTTCTTTTTTTTCTTTCTTTTCTTTCCACGCGAGTCGAACTCGCACTTGTCCCGTTTTTGTCTACTGACAATTCCCAAATCCCAGTGTCCAGTGTCCATCTAATTATAAAACCTATATGAACTATTGGAATGAAACAATGTAAAATTATAGCGCCAGTGAGGCAACGATTTGATTAAAATTTACTGTTAATTATTCACGCGGTGTAAAACAAAATGTTTGCCTAATTAATGAATCTCATTGTTTAAATATTATAGTTCATTCACCGCCATGAATGTTGCGTAAAATAATCTGACATTGATGAACTACCAGGCTAAGAATGCCGGTTTATTTTGGACTCGACTCATCACTTCTATTTCAAATTGGTCTTCCAGCCCTGCTCTGGTTTATACAAATAAATAAAATTAAAGTTTCAAAATAACAGCTTTTTACTGAATGCATATGAAAGTATGTATAAAGGTTGCAACAAGACAACAAGACCCATAACGAAGACGAAAGGCACCCCAAAAAAAAAGTCGTTTCCCAGCAATAGTTTTTACGTTACTTTTTGATGTACCTACATAATGCTTGGCTGTCGGCTTCGTGTAGGTTCTGTTTACACCCTGTATACGGTATTTTTTATTTTTTACATTTTTGTCTGTCTGTTTGTTCCGGTTAATCTCAGAAACGGCTGAACCGATTTTGATAGGACTTTTTGTGGCAGATAGCTCATGTTATAAGCACTAACTTGGCTATTTATATTTTTGAAAATCAATCGGGGTTCCGTGCAAAAAAATAAAACCCTAAAACATTGTTAACAACCTCCGGTTCAAATAGGAAGGTATTATTTTTGTAATAATTTCAAGCGGACGAAGATCGCGGGCAACAGTTCTTCTTTCTTTCTTTGTCGTTTCACTCTTGACAGAGTGGTCGTGGTCAGCATGTCGCAGCAAGACACCGTGCTGCCATGATTCGCCTTACGATGCGACGCCATCCCTCCCTGTCGGCTGTAATTCGTGTGCACTCATGCAGCCACCCACTGCAGACTTGATCTGGTCAGTCCATCGCATGGGTGACCTGCCACGCCTGCCACGCAACAGTTAGTCCCCAATAATTCGGCTCAGCATCGTCTTTTCATCACAGCACTGCTGCTTCTTCCATACTTCTCTCTAGACTAATATCCATCCGATCGAATATAAATTCATCCATTATTGATTTTGATATTCCCTTTCTCTTATTTTGTTTGTATTTTAATGGTTTAGTTATTTTCTCGCGAAAATTATTGCTGGGAAATTATCTTTTTATGGGATGAAAATTCACGCTTTACGGTAGGACTCAATGTAACGCATTCAAAATATTGTGCTGATGGATGCATTGAGTAATAAAGGGGTGAGGGGTCACGTAGGTGTTTAAAGTAAATTTATAATATTAAAAAAAAACTAGTATTTTTTAGGGATCCGTACCTCAAAAGGAAAAAACGGAACCCATTATCCCGTCGCGTGTTTGTCTGTCTGTCACAGCCAATTTACTCCGAAAGTCCGAAACTACTGGATCGATTGAGTTGAAATTTGGTACACATATGTAAGTCGGTGACCTAAAGACGGACGTGTAACGTAAATTAATGAATTTTAAACATGGGGCTTTTGGGGGTTAAATTAGAAAATGAAAAACAAAAGTTTTGTAAACTATATCGTGTTACATATCGTATCATTGTGAGCATTTCTTTCAAGATAGTTTTGAAGCTATTTAAGAAAATTGGTGAAAATTTACCCCCTTACCCTTAACTCCGAAACTACAGGGCCGAAAATTTTGAAAGAAAATACAAAAATGGTTCTTTGCTTTCTCATTTAGTAAAATCTATAAACGTACGGAACCCTCCAATATATCCGTTACTAGAAAGTTCAGGTATGGGCCAGAACAAAAAAAAACATCGCATTGACGGGGAGAAAATTTTACACCCATTATACTCGCTCAGTCGGAACACTCGGAACCCAGCTGCCAAAGATAGTGAAGATGATGTGCACTCTGAAGCAGATGAACGGTTTAATTATGCCATCATGTAAAAGTAGGTAGAGACGAAATTTTTACCATCTCTTGATTGTAAAAACGTAATTGATTAATGTTTCACTACCGCCATTTGACAAACGAAGATAATAATCAAATAAGTCAACACAGTGACACAGAATAATAAGTACAAGTTCCGCTCATACTATGTATAATATTGAGCGAAATGCCGTCAGCCGAAACTAAATCAAAACCGAACCCTTGGTTTTGGATTCGGCAAAAAAAACATGTTTCAATACTAATACTAATAATATAAATGCGAAAGTAACTCTGTCGGTCTTTCGGATTGCGAAGAAATTTGACTAATAAACCTAGGGACCTGGGTCTTCTTCCTCATCATGTCGATGATGCTTTTATTTGTGTTATTAGAGCTACAACCAGAAGCTCGGGTCGATCTTTAGGTTAAGCCGCGCTTGGCTAGGTTGATCCATGGATGGGGACCACCCATTGCATACCGAGTTTCCTCTGTGCCTCGGGAAGCACGTAGTCCCGACTGTCATACATAGATCTTTGAGAGTTGTTACCAAGTAAGAACTGGGTTGTAGAGGTCAGATAGGCAGTCGCTCCTCGGAAAAGGCTAGGCAGCTGATGATGGTCCCGAGGGGCATCGACACAGGCAAAACCGCGCGCAAAACTTACTAAGTAATACGAAAAACATAATAAATTCTGTTAGTAAATGTAGTATGAATCACTTTGTCCGTAAGTTCAGTATCGATCGGTGTTATCGCATCGTAATCTCTATTAGGAAAAGCTTTCAATGTCAATTGCTTTGGCGTTTGGTCAGTTTATTTACTCTTTCGTGGTATATTTTGTGTGTGTATTAAATCTTTGTATGTGTGATTTGACTGATCAGTGTGATGTGCAAACTGAAAGTGCTAAAGAAACAGAATAAGTTAAAATCAATTAAGTTAAATGTGTATGTTCGGGTCAATCACCGAACAATAATAAACATGTCAGCGTAATTGCGACACCGCGCACTATGCCTTGAATATTTTATGTATTAGCTAAGTAAAACCGTCAGTACGTCTCGGACAGCATATCGGGCGCGACTCAATCTCATCTCATTAGTTTTAATTGTTATCCCATTCGTATTACTGAAATATAGTTATCTTTATACTCTTTAATCTTAGTTTATCTTAATCTCACCCCAACCCCGAACATTGGTCCTTCGAGCCATCGGAGCGGGACCTCCACGCGTGTGTTTACTACCTGAACTGTGTGAGTGTCTCGCTTGGAACTTATTACCAGACCCTGGTGAACAGCCATCCTGCTGATCCTGATTGAACCTGGTTTCTACGAAAGCATCGCGTCATCTCCTCGCGCTGTTACTCCAGGTTTGTTCTTGCAGCCATCGCAAGGACATTGGATCCCCAAAGAAGCCTTCAGTACAAGTAAGGTCTCTTTTTTACCTTTACAATGTCGAATATGGATGACATTCTAGCAACCCAACAACAACTAATCGAAGCCGTAGATAGGCTCTTCACCAATTTCAAGAAGGATGGTGCAGAGCGCAAGAACTCAGACTACTTACATCGTCGATTAGCTACCTTGGAACAATACTTTACAGAGTTCCATAATAATCATATGACGTTGATATCATTTGGTGATCAATCTCATACATATTTCAGTACTAATCAATACGACCAATTGAAAGAAAAATATAACAACATTAAAACTACTATTCAAAGCTATAACCCTCTCGCAAACAGACCGCAAACCCCTGTATTAAAACCTCCTACGTTCCAACCTACTGCGGAATCTCAAACCTCGAACCTCGCATCTCACGCTGCTTCTAAAACCCCTCCTCTTGAAGAGCGTAAAGCCGAAGGTCTCTTCAAAAAGCAAGCTACCAACTTTAAGGCTTTCTTGAGAACATCTTCCAATATCGACCTTGATCTCATTACGGAAAAGTGGGAGTTTGAAGATATCCTGAAGACTATACAATCTCGTTGGGCGGCTATTGACTCGCTTCATTGGGAGCTGGACAACGAGTATGGCGGATCAAACCCCGAGTACGAAGAGCAATTTACTCATTATGAGAAATATTATAACAAAATCAAGAAAGACATCAATAAGAAAATGTGGTCCGTGGCGCATATTGAAAAATCTACTCCTAAAATGGAGATAGTCACCTTTGAGGGAAACTACAATAAGTGGATTTCTTTCAAAGATCTTTTTACCGAAGCAGTGCACAACAACCCCTCTTTGTCAAATGCACAAAAGATGCAGTTTCTAAAGAGTAAGATCAAAGGTGAGCCTGAAAAATTGATCCAACACCTCCAAATAAGCTCCGACAATTATCCTGTATGCTGGAATATCCTAAACCATCGTTATAATAATAAACGACTGATCTTCACCTCTTATCTTAACAATCTCATGAATATTCCTGCAAACCAGCAACAATCATCAAATCATATAAAACGCATTCACGACACTACTTACGAGAGCGTGAATGCTATCAAGAATCTAGGAGTCGATGTATCTTCCTGGGACCCTTTCCTGGTATGTATATTGTCTCAAAAACTGGACTCAGATACATACGAGGATTATCTGCAAGCCATAAAATCCCCGCGAGAGTTACCCGTCTTAGAAGATTTCCTAAATTTTTTGGAAACAAAGTTTATGATGCTGGAAACTTCACGTAAGAAGATTGAAAATTCCCCGCAGAAATCATCCCCATCTCAATCAAATATCAATAACAAACCATCATTTTCAAAGGGTTACAATTATCGAAATTATAACAATCCTAAAACGAATTACTCAACAAACCAAGTTTCGCAATCGTCAAAGTCCAAACACAAAATTAACCATCGCAAGCAATGTCCTATTTGCAACTCCAACGATCATCGAATTCATGCATGTCAAAAATTATTGGAATTGCAACCTAATGAACGTAAAAATGCTGTTGCTAATTTGAAACTTTGCATTAACTGTTTGCATTATCACGAAGGCAAAAAATGCCTTTCCGAAATAAGATGCAAAGAATGCAATAAAGAACATAATACCATTTTGCATGAATCTTTTACGTCACGTCGACCTGAGTCAAATGCAGCCACGATTATGAAATCGCCATCTCAGCAGCAAGAAAGTAACACAGTAGCATCGCTCTTTAAAGAACCCTCAGAAATATTGCTTGCCACAGCTATAATTAGCGTGCAAGCAGCGGATGGATCTTACCAAAAAATGAGAGTTCTTTTAGATCAAGGATCACAGACATCCATTATCAGGGAAAGCGCAGCTCAGTTGTTAAAACTACCGCGACGGAAATGTAACGGATATATCTCTGGAATAGGAAACAAGGAAAACAACTGTAAGGGCATGATTACTATCAAATGTTCATCGTTGCTTAGCGATTTCACCTTTGAAACGGACGCGTATATTATGAATAGACTCATAAATAACTTGCCCAGTTGTACGTTACCTAAGCCAAACTGGCCTGCTCTTAACCAAATAACTCTAGCAGATCCCGAATTCTATAAAAGTAGGCCTATTGATATCTTATTTGGGGCAGATATCTATTCCACTATCCTTATGGACGGTATCTGTCGGTCAGAAGGTATATTGCCCATTGCCCAACAAACCCAGTTGGGATGGATCTTAAGTGGCAACTACAAAACGTACCATTGCAATGTGATCCTAAATAATATTGAAGAGATTCAGCAATTCTGGGAAATGGAGGACATACATGAATCTCCAGCGAAATCAGAAGAAGATCAAAAATGCATAGAATTTTACCAATCTTCGACCTCTAGACGGGAAGACGGAAGCTACGTCGTTAAAATACCATTCAAAGAAAATTATGAAGAAAACATAGGCGAGTCGAAAACAAAATCGATTGCTCAATTTTTCCAAATAGAGAGGAAATTAAGTAAGCAACCAGCATTGGCACGTGACTATAAAACGTTTATTTCTGAATACCTAGAGCTCGGACATATGACACCCGTTGCGCCACACGTACAGCCGGACTGCTACTTATCGCACCATGGCGTCCAACGATCTGAGTCATCAACTACTAAATTGCGAGTTGTCTTTAATGCCTCGGCAAAAACCTCGAGTGGAGCCAGCCTCAATGATCTTATGTGCCGAGGACCCAATTTACAACAAGACCTTCAGAGCCTTATCTTAAAATGGAGACAATTTACATACGCTTTCACAGCAGATATAGAAAAAATGTTTCGCAAAATCTGGCTACATCCCGATGATCAGAAATATCAGAAAATTATCTGGCGGAACCATCAATCTCAACCTTTAAAAGAGTACCAGTTAGCAACAGTTACCTATGGCACAAAAGCCGCACCTTTTTTGGCCATGATGACACTGAAGCAACTGGCCATCGATGAAAGGCCAAACTATCCACAAAGTTGCGCTCCCGACATCTTAGAACACTCGTTTTACATGGATGATCTCATGCATGGTGCACATTCATCTAGAGCAGCTAAACAGCTCAAAGCAGAGATGATCAACCTTCTCAAATCCGGTGGGTTTAATCTCAGAAAATGGCGGTCAAACTTACCGGAAATACTAGATAATTCTGATGCACCTCAAAAGGAAGGCTTTGACTTTAAGCAACCGGAGTCAACCAAAACTTTAGGTCTTCGGTGGGAACCAAAAAATGATCAATTTATCTTCCATCCTATAGAATTTGATTCTCAAGACATCCTTACAAAAAGACAGTTCTTATCTCAAATATCTAAAATTTTTGACCCTTTGGGCTGGCTAGCACCAGTCACGATAAAACTTAAGATCTTGTTCCAAGAATTATGGAAATCGGACCTGGGTTGGGACCACCCTGTCCCACAAGAAATCGCGTTAGAGTGGAATACTACTAAAGCCGATCTATCTCATATATCTAGGTTTAAAATACCACGTTGGATTCAAACCCAAGAAAAGGATATCGTCGAACTCCATGGCTTTTGCGACGCTAGTACAAAAGCATACGCTTGCGTCGTGTATTGCAAAATACAGAGAGAAAATGAAACCCTCGTCACCCTTATTGCAGGGAAATCAAAAGTAATACCGCTGAAAAAACCACAATCAATCCCGCGTTTGGAACTTTGCGGCGCTCTCTTGTTATCAAAACTTATGCGAAAAATCATCCTATCTTTATCTAGCTACAAGGTGCATGTTTATGGTTGGATTGATTCAATGGCTGTTCTAGGTTGGTTATGTGGAGAACCGGAGAAATGGAAACCCTTTGTTGCCAATCGAGTGAGGATTATCACTGAAATAATCCCGAAAGATAAATGGAGTTACGTAAAATCCAAAGAAAACCCCGCAGATTGCGCAAGCCGCAGTTTACCTGCTGCTCAATTAGCCGATTACTCGCTGTGGTGGCAAGGGCCTGACTGGTTACCACAATATAAGCCTAAAGAATCTCATAAGATGCCGGTTTATACGAGTATTATTACCGAAGAACTCAGAAAAAGGAAGGAAGTAAATACGGCCATTGTTAATCCCGAACATTTAATAATTAATCAACTATTAGCAAAATATAGCACTCTACGGAAAGTAACTCGAGTGTTAGCCTACATCAACAAGTTCATCGACATTGTTGTTTACAAGAAAAAACGCACATGTTTTCTAACTCTGCAAAATATAAAGACAGCAAGAGAAATGTTAATTAAGCACGTCCAAAACGAATATTTCGACGACGAAATATCGCGGTTGAAAAATAATGAACCACTAAATAAGAAAAGCCAGATTCTTAATCTCAATCCTATACTAGACACTAATCAAATGCTCCGTGTCGGTGGCAGACTTAAACATTCGAATCTTGATCCCGAAATGAAGCATCCCATCATAATCCCGAATCAGTCGAAATTGGCAGACCTTATTATAGATGAATCTCACGAACTTGTATTTCACGGTGGAGTAAAAATGACTACTGGATTTATAAGACACAAATACTGGATTCTTGGAGGAAACAGAGTCACTAAGAAACGATTAAGAATGTGTGTCAAATGTAAAAGAAATAATCCCATACCACAATATCAAATCATGGGTGACTTACCTCCAGCACGATTGATTCCTAACCGACCTTTTTACCATACTGGAATAGATTACACCGGACACATCCTCATTAAGGCAAACAAAGGTCGTGGCATTAAAACCTGTAAAGGATATGTCGCAGTTTTTGTTTGTATGGTAACTAAAGCCATACATTTAGAAATCGTCTCAGATCTCACAGCGTCAGCATTTATTGCAGCGCTTCGACGAATGTCGGCTAGAAGGGGAGTTCCTGGGCACATCTATAGTGATCAGGGAACTAACTTCATAGGAGCCAACAAAATTTTAAAACAAGAGCTTGCCGAAATCTCCTACATCTTGTCTGACCAAGAAGTAACCTCGACAGTCTCTGAAATGAATATTGAGTGGCACTTTAACGCCCCATCATGGCCATCTGCTGGCGGACTCTGGGAAGCTGCAGTTAAGAGCCTTAAACATCATTTGAAACGTGTCGTGGGAGAACAAAAATTAACCTACGAGGAATATATTACCCTACTATCTCAACTCGAGGCTTGTTTGAACTCCAGACCACTATGCCCTCTGACAGAAGATCCTGAGGATCTGGACTTTTTGACCCCGGCTCACTTTTTAGCAAGCGGCCCCAACCTTACGATTTTTGAAACAGAGCATGATCTCCGAACACGGTGGCAATTGACGCAAAAAATCTATCAAGATATATGGGATAAGTGGAAGACTGACTACCTCTCGCAGCTTTCTACGAGGTCCAAATGGCGACAGCATCAAAAAGACCTCAATCTTAACGACATCGTTATTATAAAGGACGACAATCTTCCACCAGGAAAATGGAGCCTAGGTCGCGTTGTAGCGCTGCATCCTGGAAGTGACGGACACGTAAGGGTCGTCACACTTAAAACCAAAAACGGGCTCTTAAAACGTCCAATTGTAAAACTGTCCCTACTGCCAACAAATAAAAATGGTCAAGATCCAAGTACCCCAAAGGTTAACAATAAATTGCCAGTGGCGAAGAAAAAACGCCCCATCTCATTCTCTGCTATGGTTTTATCTTTGACATTATTTTTGCTGGCACTAATAAATACCGCTCAAGCATCCTACAACTCCACCCTGCTGACAAATAATAGTGTCTACTTCGACAAAATATCCAATATGCATTTAATTAGAGATGATTGGCATTTAATAGTCTATTATGACACAAATCCATATCAAGAAGGAACGGCGGCATTATTAAAGTATACTAAGTATCTTGAAACCTTGTGCTCTACGATTAGAACACAAACACCTTGCGACGGCGTCATGTTACAACTCGAGCACGAGTTCGAAGAAATGAAACATTACGATAATATTATCATGATAAATGACTCGTATGTGACTAATAAGAAACGTCGGCGACGCGGCTTGCTAGACGGAGTAGGCTACGTTGCAAATAGTTTGTTCGGAGTATTGGACCAACGATTTGCAGAAAAATATGAGAAGGATATTGACCTTTTAAAGCATAATGAAAACCATTTATACAACCTCTGGAAAAACCAAACGTCGGTCGTAGAAGCTGAATTTAATCTCATGAAAAGGATGGAGAACACTATTAACAAACACCACAAAATGATAAATCAAAAGCTTAATTATCTCCAAGATTCTTATAAAAATCTCTCTCAACAAGTGCAGAACATAACTCTCATCACAGACTTCATAACTTCGGCTTTCACTGCCAACAACTTGATGTATACCCTTCGACGAATCCAGGACTCAATTTTAGATACAGTAACTGATATTTATAGTGGAAAATTAGATTTTCATTTGATATCTCCGAAGCAGCTCAGATCCGAGCTAAGCATAATATCAGCACAAATATCTGGAGATTTGGTAGTTCCTGTCGACAACTTTAATCTTAAAGATCTTTACGGCTTGCTCAAAGTAAGAGCCAAATACTCTGGCAAATACCTAATTATAGAAATAAACATACCCCTGATTGAAAGGGATCTTTACGAGGTATTCAACCTTATCCCGGTTCCACGCATTGTGAAAGATAACATGATGATGAAGGTCGAAACTATATCTGAATTAGCAGGCATCAACATGAGAAAGGATTCGTTTTTAACTATCACAGACACGGACCTGCAGTCATGCGTATTACAAAACCCTGTGACTATTCTGTGTCATATCAGACGGCCGATTCACCACATGAAAGATGATCATAGCCTTTGTGAGACGATCCCAGGCACAAGAACTTGTAAAACTAAAACTACCTCGTGCAAGAATGACTGGAGAGAGTTAACATCAGAAAACAAATATTATTATTTATGCTGCAATGAATGTAACGTCAAACTTCTGTGTGAAAATCAAGTTAAGGCAGTTAGGTTATCAGGTGCTGGTCTGTTGCGTGTTGGGGGAGGCTGTTTAGTAAAAACAGAAGATTTTATGGTGTATTCAAACAAAGGATTGTCTAGTAAAATTAGCACGACGACAAAGATTATCTCGCCAGAAATATCACCAATCAATCACATAATAAATATCACTATGCCCGAAATCTCATATGAGCTTAATCCCAATAACTCGGAGAACCTCAGGCAATTTGAAGCTATTAAGAGAAGTCTTGAGATCATGAAGCAGAGTGAACCTTTAAGCACCAATATCTCCTACCACGACATCCACCAGTATACTGCTATATATCTCATCATATCGGGAATCTTGCTACTGGTGGCAGCTTACTGTTTTAAACTTTGGTGGCAAAGGCATCGTAAAGGAAATCGTGCCACTTCTACAGCAGAGCGGTCGACGACAGCATCGGCGGCAACTGCGTTGCCACCTCCACACACCGTTACAGAAAGTGTTGTGATTAAGTGTAGTGAAATTAGGGAAAATGGGCAATCTAGTAGTAAATCAGTGAAAAGTGATCCTAAGCGACTAGCGCTATCTAGTGAGTGCTTACAAAAAAAGGAAGATAGAGGTTCTTCACCGATCTTTCGCGTGTTTTCTCTTCCTGATTTACATTGTAGCGATTCTGTTTAATTTGTAATGTTACTTTCACCCCATTTTTTAACATAACTAACCCTTCATAACTATTTTAGTATTAGTTGAACATTGTTTTCACCTTGTTAATATTAATTTCATTACCCATCTAACTAAATCTCCTTACTAACCTCATCTTTTCTCCCTCGGGAGCATGTTCGGGTCAATCACCGAACAATAATAAACATGTCAGCGTAATTGCGACACCGCGCACTATGCCTTGAATATTTTATGTATTAGCTAAGTAAAACCGTCAGTACGTCTCGGACAGCATATCGGGCGCGACTCAATCTCATCTCATTAGTTTTAATTGTTATCCCATTCGTATTACTGAAATATAGTTATCTTTATACTCTTTAATCTTAGTTTATCTTAATCTCACCCCAACCCCGAACAGTGTAAGTGTTATTAACGTTGTCGATAATAATTAAATTACTTATCAACTTCTTCATGATTTCAATGTCGAGGTTGGGATTATCGAAGAGAAATCTTACGAAGATGTTACTGATTTCTAAAACGGTAATATATAGATATGTTACCGGCCAAACCCGATTTCAGGACAAATTAGTTTTGCCTAGGCTAAACTAGTTCTTCACTAAATGGGTTAGGTTAGATTAGATTGGTGACCAACCACGCCCGAGCAGAGCGAGCGCAGCGAGCGATGCCGCGGCAGCGGCCTGCGAGTGCTACATCCAAGTTGGGCGCAGTTTAATTGCTTTGTTTGGGTTAGTGTATCCTGATAAGATAGACCAGTAAACCGGTTTGGCCTAGGACAAACTAGTTTGGCCTGAAATCGGGTTTGGCCGGTAACAGATATAATTCGAAATTGGAAAGAAGTAGCTCAGAATCATGACCTTTGGAATGAATGGAGGGAGCCCTTTGCTCAGCAGTGGGACAATAAGGGCTAGCTATAATAATAATTTAATTTTTAAACAAGATTTATTGGGGATCAACAGAGGCGCCATTCTTCTAATCACTGTCTACGGCAGTTAACTGTAGGTGTGATTATTACATTTACCCACGTTACTAAGCAGCTAAATAGTTTAAACCATCTAGCAAAGTCCCAATGCAAGCATTTTATCTGTATCCGGGGCTGCGGGACTGTTCGAAAGAGATACCGTGGCCCCGGAACACAAAGGGCGATGAAGGAACATGGATGGGTTTTAGTCAGTAAAAATCTGACACTCCTGCTCCGCCCAGAGCGGGAGGAGTCATTTGATGAATTCGCATCCGAAAAAAAAAAAGAAAAAGGATTTTATCTCGATAGCCCTAAACCCAACACAAACATTTCATTCATTCTCATGCACTTTATACTCCATCAACACATACACACACTAACACCCACACCGACCCTCTCACAACACACAATAAGCAATGTACTTCATGTACCCAATGATTGTGCTTAGGTAAGAATATTACCATTCAAGAAATTGCTTTTTGTATTTTTTTCGCTACATTTTTGATTACCTAAGATGCTATGACACACAATTATGGCTTTTTAATGGAGAAACACTGTTCCCCAAGTCCTTGGTAAAAATCTAGTTGTTGTTGTTGGGAGCCAGGGGACCTATCTGTGGGATATAATACTGGCAGGCACAGCGCCACCACAAGTAGCTCTAGCGAAAGAGCAGACTTCAGAACTTCAGACACACGACACCATTTGCACCTAAATACCCTCGTGTCGCAAAAGCTGAAAGGCCGAAACAGCTCTCTGAAGCACCCCACTCACTGGCGACAAGTTAAGAATAAGATTTTCAGATGTCTGTAACAATGTTGTTACTGATACTGAAATAAAGAATTTATTTATCTAAAAAAGTTACCTAACCGTTAGAAAACATCAACCCAACATTCTGATAACCGACACTGACCTAAATACCAAAGAACAAACAAGAAGAAAATTAAATGAAACTGTAAAAGCTAAACCAGTAAAAGCTTTCTATCAATAAAATATCTTAAAAGCACACTTTTCAAGGTAAATACAACATTGACAGTAAACTTGTGTCAAAGTCAATGTGAATCGATATTCCGATGGACATCTATTAAACACGACACGACGCCAATGTTAAGTTAGAAGAACTGAACTATTTAGAAAGTTTTACCATTTCAGCCATGTTTACAAGAAATGTTATATTTGTGGTCGGAAACACGAATAGTGACCGTGTGATCCTGAGTTGGATCCCCGGAATGGGGTTAGGAATCTAATTCAATAGGAATTTCTGAGATTGAATTCGTGCCCGGTCGGTGCCAAATGCCAATATTGTCGCCCTTGTAACATTAGGGACTGATACCAGTAGGACTTAAACAGCTTAGTAAAAACTTGTTAACTCTTTGAATAGAATTGAATACAAAAAAAATGGTCTTTTGTTAGTTTTGGTTATTTCACTGTTTTTAATTTAAATATATGGTTAAAAGTAGCAAGGAGTGTAAATCTAATACTAATAAACTAATATTATAAAGAGGTCAAGTTTGTGAGGTTGTAGGGGGTAATCTTTGGATCTGCTGAACCGATTTTGAAAATTCTTTCACTAATATGAAGCTACATTATCCCCGAGTGCCATAGGCTATATTTCCAACGTGCCCGTGGGATAATTTACGACATTTTTTTTTTAAGACGCCGGCAGCACCTAGTAAATAATTATTTTATTATGTATCTATACTTAATTCATTAGGGAGTCACAATGGGCGGTCTTATCGCTGAAATATTAAGTCTAAAAAGATTTACTACCCTAGTTCTCAAGTTCTAATTATTCGTACCAATTTATGGATTCATTAAAGTTTTCACGAGGTATATAAAGTCTAGTTTTAATTTATGTCTAACGATAAAAAGCAAAACACACTAGTATTTACGCAAAATCGATACAAAGTACCCTAACATCGTCAGATTTGTGTGTAAAATAGCTTTATTATTACCATTTCAAAAGCATTAAGCGAAGTAAAAGCATTTCAACACTTTTTTTTTCGGATTTGAAATCATCAAATGACTCCTCCCGCTCTGGGCTGAGCAGGAGGGAGTGTCAGACTTTTACTGACTAAAACCCATCCATTTCCTTCATCGCCCTTTGTGTTCCAGGGCCACGGTATCTCTTACGAACAGTCCCGCAGCCCCGGAGCATGGCAGACGGAAATTCATTAATATTTGTATGTTACTCGTAGAAGCACGTATTGGCAATCTCTGCTAGAACACGACTCACGTGTAGTCTGTGCAAAGGAGAATTTTTGAATCCCTTTAAAAAAGGTAGGTCTTTTTGCTGTTTTTTGTATACTTGGTTTGTAACATAATGAGCCTTAAGAGGGAACAGGTGCTGCGAGGTAGGTATTTGAAAAAACTATTGGCGTCGCGCTGTGCCAAACCTGCCCCCGTAGAGTGCGATAGGGACAGCTGCAGCTCAGACCGATTATATCACAAAAGTTTTGACGAGATCGGAGTTTCGTATTCAAATTTTTACTCCTCGAAAACTGAGCCGATTATTATTTTTGACATTATAAGAAAAGGGCTGTAAAAGAGGCATTTTTGTCATTTTTGGAGTGTCATATTTTCTTTAATTAGTTGCTGAAAAAAAAAGTAAATGACAGGAACGTGTCTACAGTAACCTTGATTTTATGCAAAAAAAAAACCGTCGATTTTATGCAAAAAGTACGAGTCGGGCTCGCGCACGAAGAGTTCCGTTCCGGATCTAAAAAAAAAACACGTTTGTTGTAATATCGGCAACAGAAATACATCATCTGAAAATTTCAACTGTCTAGCTATCACGGTTCATGACATACAGCCTGATGACAGACAGACAGACGGACAGTGGAGTCTTAGTAATAGGGTTTCGTTTTTACCCCTTGGATACGGAACCCTATAAATGATTGCTCTAGACTTCTAGATAGAGACTTTAGCCGCTGTTCCCTCTTAATGTTTCTACTGCTGTGGAAGCCAATTGACCACCATACTATTCTAGGTTGGCGGCTAAAAGAATTCTCCTTTAAACGTTTCCTTCCTATAACTGATTAACAATTACTGTTACTTATTCTGTACGTAAAGGAACTTCAAATACATCATAGAAATCTAACGTTGTACAGTTGGAGTAGGGGCTCCCATTCAAAATTCAGTTAGGTACTGTTATATAGAACGAGCAAACTTACTCATGAATGCTGGCCGTCTAGTCCAGCTCTGTGTGTACTTAGTAAATTCAATATTGAAGATAAACTTTCTTTGGAATTCAATACAATTGAGACCTTCGATCAACATGACATTTAAGTTTCATTCACTGCAGATTCTTTTACGTAGTTGGGTGGCAAAACTTACATTTTCGATGTAAAAGATTTTCTGGAAGATATCGCTATGAGCATTAAGACCGCTATTTTGTGCGTAGATATAATAATTTAATAATAACAGCCTATTTTTGTCCCACTGCTGGGCAAAGGCCTCTTCTCAACAGAGAAGGCACGAGCATTGATCACCACGCTTGCTCAACACGGGGTGGCGATTTCAGACTTTTTATAAGTCCAGGTTTCCTCACGATGTTTTCCTTCACCGATGTCTGTGATGTCCAAGATAAACTTAGAAAGTACATACAGGGTGTAACAGGACCCATCACGAAGCCATCAACCAAGCTTTCAATTCTATCAAACTAAGTAAGTTTACGCATAATTATTGCTGGGAAACGACTTTTTTTTGGGGTAAAAAATCACGTTTTTCCGTAAATCTCTATGTAATGCACTTAAAACACTGTGCTGATGGATACATTGAATAGTACGGGGGTTGTAGAGGTGTTTTAAGTAAAAATCTTACATTAAAAACAAGTATTAAAAAAAAAGCTTGTAAAAAAGTTGGAACTTTGACCCCCAATAACTCCGTAACTAGAAGGTTCCCAGGTATGGTTTAAAAGAAAAAAATGGTCGCAATGACGTGGAGAACAAGTGCCTGTCGGCTTCGTTAGGGGTCTTGTTACACCCTTTATGAATTGAAAAAGTCACATTTTTTGGTGTACAATAAAGTATAATTCTATTTATGTATCTTAAAACAAGCGAGTAGTATGGATGGTGGTCCTGCTAATGATAGGAGGTCACCATCGCACAAAATATCTGCAATAGCAGTTCCAACGCAAACAGAAGAAAAAAGACAAAGCTAAAATAGATTAAATCTGTAATTACCCAGCAATCACAGTCTTGGCCTTCAAACCACTAGAATTTTATACAAAGACAATGCTGAAGTATCATATGTAGCTGGAATTATACTAGCGAACATAAGTATATTACAAATGGAACGCAGCAACGCTGCTATGCGGGCAAAAAAAGCAATAATTCGTCTATCCTCCTTTATGAGCCCCCAAGCCCCTAAATGATGTCGCAAACCATTACCATTGTAGATTACTTATAGATCACAGATACTAGCGGCTTGCGTGGTTAGCTATCATCAAAAGAATATAACCAACTCTCAAAGTAAATAACTCGAAATAAGTTTAACAATCGGGTTAATGGGAAGCAAGACATTGTCTCGATGCACGATAACTACAGTTTGGCGTTTCAGTTAGGATCCGCATTGCAGGTCTGAAAGAAGTTTGAAATTGGGGCTTCTGAAACTAGATTAAAACAAAATACAACGACAGTAATGGCTTTTGCACACTAACACACTCCGCAAACTCGTTTAAGGTGGAATCGCAATGGTAGCCCGCGAAATTCAAAGTTTTTTACGTTTTTTGCAATTTGTAGGTCATTGTCAGGTTGTATGCTGATAAAAAATGAGTCGCGCCAGTAACACATAATCATAATCATTAAAATCATCAATACAACCTTCTAAGTTCATTTAACGCCATTGAATGACTTTTTCATGAAATAGTTACAGTAGAGTTAAATGAACTTTGAGGGTTGTATTGAGGATTGTAATGATTATAATTCTGTATCTACATACGTGTTACTGGCGCGACTCATTTTTCATCAACATACAACCTGAAAAAGGCCCGCAAATTGCAAAAAACGTAAGAAAATTTGAATTTCGCGGGCTAACCTGACGCTTTCACCTTAAAAGTAAAGCGCTGAAAAAACATTTCCTACGTAAACAATAAATAAACAATAAACAATATTTATTTGTTCAAGACTTAAACCTATTTACAGATATTGTACCTTAATTAGACTAACTTAGTGGCAAGATACAAGACAAGTGCAACATTTCCAACGTGAAGTGAATGTTGATAACAACGTGGACAAGGGTGGACTGATGACTTGAAGGGGCCTACCCTTGTCAACGTGATATTCTGACATTCTATCAGCAATAACGGTGAAGTAAAAGTATTGAACTGACATAAGCTGCCTAAAAGCTCACAGGATTGACCTGTTGAAAGTACTTTGTAGGATACTTATTTTATCACCAACTAGCTGTTGCCCGCGACTTTCAAATTTCTCGCTGATGGTGGCGCGTGTGTGAGCGTGAGCGCGGGTCATTTGGTTCCCTTCAATATGGTTCAGTTGAATGGCGCTGAGCCATGCGTCATGTTCGTGGACGGGCGCTGTCAGTTGGGACCGGTCATCTCATAACTGCCACGGTTTATTTTAATTACTTTATTTTGTAAGTGTTGATTATTTTAATCTTTTACTCTGGACGCTCTTAATGTGCACGTCGTTCTACATCGTTCTCACACATATGTATAATCTCAACGTGAATGATGTTACCAAGATTTTGTAACAATATTTTGATTAAAAGGAGTGTCCATGGAGTTTCTTGCCCATTCTTCTCCATAGAGATCTACGCTTTGGAATGTGCAACTACAGTACTTTCTCAAGTTATTATGCCTTGTGACTGTGACTGTAGCTTAGCTTTTTTTTTTGTTTGACTTTCAAAAGTGCCTGTAATGGTCTAATTGAAATAAATGCTTTGAGTTTGAGTTTTCGTCAAATTTTTATAAAAATATTACTTCCCTATTTGAATCAGATTTTGTTAACAATTTCTAGGGTTTTTATTTGTTTGCACGGAACCTTAATTATTATTCTTAAGTAAATCCTTATAATATCAGCTATCTGCCAGTAAAAGTTTCGTCAAAATCGGTCTGGCCGTTTCGGAGAGGTATTCCATGAAGCACACCCAAACGAAGCACACCCAGACGAAGCACACCTAAAGTATTCCACTTAGCACACCCGTAGGTGGGCTTCAAATAAAAATTTAAAATAATTAATTTCCTATTCCACGAAGCACACCTACAAATATCACTCGCATAGTGCGGGGACTAAGAAATAAAAATGTCGATAGAAGAAAATATTTATTATTTAAAAGACTAACTTAAATTTCTAACATCATTCAGTTTCATTATAATAATGTGACACAATATTTGACATTTTTGTAATCTTACTATTTAAAATCACAGATTGTTTCATAATTATCTTTCAAAAAAAATGTTTAGTTTTTAAATATTTTTCTATTATTTTCCTTTTTTGTGCTCTTAATAAAATCACAGATTGTTTCATAATTATGCAATAAAAACTTGGACAAATATCAAAAACATTGTAAATATAGTTTTCCATACAGATCTATGTTGAAGTTTTCTTATAGCTACCTGTTTAGTGAATAATAAAAATACTCTACTTTAACTTAAAAGTATACGATTGTTTCATAATTGCAATAAAAACTTGGACAAATATAAAAAATATTGTAAATATTGTTTTACATAGAGATCTATGTTGAAGTTTTATTATAGCTACGTGTTTAGTGAATAATAAAAATACTCTACGTTAACATAAAAAATCACAGATTGTTTCATAATCACAATAAAAACTTGGACAAATATCAAAAACATTGTAAATATAGTTTTCTAGAGAGATCTATGTTGATGTTTTCTTATAGCTACTTTGATGTTGATGTTTTCTTATAGCTACTACTTAACTAATAATAAAAATACTCTAGTTTTATGTAAAATCACAGACTGTTTAAAATCACAAATCACAATCTTTAAGATTCTTAAATAATCTTGAAGAAATGGGCAATTTAGTATCTAAACTTATCAATTAAATAAATTATTATTAATCAGAATCTTAATTTCTCTAGACAATGTCCAACTGAAATTAAGCCATTTTTATAATCTTTTATTGTGTTTTCGATTATATTATTTTTTATTTCAGCATGTTTTTAATGATTTGAATAACCCATTTTTACTCTAATTTCGGCATAATTATTGCAATTTTTTTGGAAGCAATTTAAAAGTTTTGCCAGATTTATGGCTCTGTTTTTATTGAAAATTTTATTTATTTCAGTGTAATGAGACTCTGTATAATTATTAGTTTTATTTTTTACGTTATAACACGACCATTTGTCGTGCCATAACTTATGTTCGAGTCACTGAGTTACAATGTAATCGTTAAATCTAGAAATACTTTCTCCTTGAGGACATTCGCTCATGATGTAGAGCCAGGCCTCATCCAAGTCTTCCAGCGGTAAATGTGGCAAAATCGTACATAAGGCCACATGTTTTCTATGTATGCTATTCTTATCTAAACCTAAGTCCCTAGATTTTTTTTTATTGTTTTTTTTAAAATGAAAATAGCATCCCATTCTCTGTGCGTTAGGAAATACTGCTGTAAAACTCCTGACGGCAGCTTCCTCAAAATCGCTTGTGAAAACATTGACTTGCATTTTGGGTATTGTTGTTTTTAATAATTGGAATAATATTTTATAGGTCGATTTTTTTTTGTTATGTAATAAAGCATAGGCTAAAGGTTTAACGATATTTTTAACCTCACCATGGATGCTGTAAATTTGAAGAAATGGTTTAGGCGCGCATTTAAAAGTTCCGTCGCAGTATATATGACCGCAGCTTTCAAGTTCCAGTCTACTCTTCTGTGTAGCAAATAAAAGTATTCTCGTTTTTCCGTCGTTATAGTCAGCTAGTACAAAATCTTGAAACGGTTGAGGTACCTGGATATCAAATAAATACTTCTCTCAAATCATTTGTACTAAAATAAATAATAATAATAATTGTTTATTGTCACAAATATTTACATATAAATATAGGCATAGGCTGTGCACATATTGAAGAAAGTAAGGTAAAACAAATGACTTTCTTTGAAACACCCGTGACTTTCTTCGCGACTGAAAACTGATCACGACATTAACAAAACAAGTCTTTTCAAAGTGAAATCAAATATTATTATCAACCTTATCCCATTAAAATAGAATTGAAAATGGCATGCACGAATTTCTTTGCTAAGATATTAGCAAACTCTTACATGAGTTTTATTTTATTACAATAACGTTCAAATTAAAAAAAAAATACATAGATTCCATGACTCAATATTTTCATAATATTCTAAGAAAATATTAATTCTACTTACTTGTACTTACTTCGCAAACAATCTATTTACACCGAGAGATTTGTTTCTCTTATTGTAGAGGCCGGACTTAACATTTTTAAATTGTGGCATATCACTGACTAAATTCAATCCTCGGTCCAATGTATCATTAAGTTTTTGCTTGTAGATTTTAGGAATGGGCTCCATGGTGGAAACTACTTGCTGCTCGAGTTCATGCATTGCTTCCTTAATTTGGGTCTCCAAAACGTTTGAGGCACATTTATGTTCCTTTATTTTAACAACTTCTTCCATGCTACTTAATGTAAGTAAGCCATTACACCCTTTTTTAATACACCTCCACAAGGCATTACCGTTTTTATAAATCTTGTGTTTACTATATTGTTTGTTATTATATACTAACACTTGTGTCCCCTTCCGGCCAAGTACGTAATTAATAGATGGGTTAAAATTTCTACTACTTGGACCAGCCATCGGCTCCATTATTTTGTTTGAATAAATTGCACGAAAAACAGAAAAAATAACAATAACAAGACCGGCGCACAATTGCATACACTCAGCCCGTGACGTCGCGATAGTGTAATGAGAACTAAGGATGTAAACAAGTTCCGGAAACGCTCGGCTAAATTCGGGTTGGCTCGGGAATTCAGTGGCGGGCGCACGCGTTGACTATTAGCGCATCATGTATACGTCTTATCTATGGGATTTATATATGAACATTATGAAAATTACAAGTATTGTATCACATTATTATAATGAAACTGAAAGATGTTAGATATTTAAGTTAGTCTTTTAAATAATAAATATTTTCTTCTATCGACATTTTTATTTCTTAGTCCCCGCACTATGCGAGTGATATTCGTAGGTGTGCTTCGTGGAATAGGAAATTAATTATTTTAAATTTTTATTTGAAGCCCACCTACGGGTGTGCTAAGTGGAATACTTTAGGTGTGCTTCGTCTGGGTGTGCTTCGTTTGGGTGTGCTTCATGGAATACCTCGTTTCGGAGATTAGCCGGAACAAACAGACAGATAGACAAATACAAAAAAAAAGGTTTTTATTCTAAGTACCGTTTAAAGTTTAAAATTATAATGTACACTCAGTAAAAAAATATTGTTTTGAAATTACAGACACTTCAATTTTATTTATATGTATAAATTATATTATATTTATATGGATACGAAACGCTTTGAAATCGGTTGCTACCTGTCCCCTTTGATAATAGGGAATATGCATGTAATTTTTTTTTTAAATAATATGCAGTACTATCAACCCAATAAAATAATTCAAAGTTAATTTCAACTACTGCTTGTCGCACAAAAAAAATATTAAACTCCTGCAATTTTCTACGACAGTTCAAACGTCCATGACTATCGCGGCCATTCATCTCAGGACTTTGATGTCACTTACCTCTATCTGCCTTGTTTAAATCTAATTTTTTGCCCTTAGTAGATTAGTTACTAAAATGTAAGTGCTTTATTTAAGCAAAAATTGCAATAACAATTTTATAGCAAAATCTTAGTGAAACTTTAAGAACTTTTCAATTAAAAGTGTTTCTTTGACACATGGATTGTGACGTCACTACCTGAATCGATGCGTTTTGTGTTTGCGTTCCGTTTCACCAAAAACACGCTAAATATAATATTAAATTGTAAAATAAGTGTTGTATTAGAGAGTTAAACAACTGTACCTGTATACAAGGCATTTTAAAGAAATAAAAAAAGTTTTGTATTTCTTGCATATACCCTATTGGTAAAGAAAGCAAGAATCTGCTGCGAGTATGACAGAACCGGTCGATTTAGTGTCTGATGGGGGAGGCCGTGTCCAGCAACGGACGTCTGTCTGCTGATGATGAGATGATAAAGGACGGGTGACAAATTACCGATGCACCGTTGTTTATATTCATGTTACTGATATAAGAGTTGGTGAAAAGTCGGCCATATCCTGGGTTCGATTCCCGGGTCAGGCAAAGTGTTATTGGGTTTTTCCATCAGAAATTTCTCAGTAGCCGTCATGAAGTCTGGATTTGTGCCCGGTTGATGGCAACAGGCTCGCTCCCTATTACATGGAACTTAAAAATGTCTTACGAAATGTTGGTGTATTATCAGGTAAACCTCTGCCTAATCTTCAGGGGTTACAGGCGTGATGTTTTTTTTATGTTTTCATTAAAACATCCACAGTATACAAATACAGGCATACTCTCAGAGAATAATAAAAATTTTGCTCTATGAGCACCACAGCTCACTGCACATCCCCTTGAAACCTCTTCTAAAAAGCCTAACTCAGGCTTTGATGTGCAGAATCATTAAGTAGATCTTAAAAGATGCTTCAGTTAGAAGGACTCTCCACTATCGGTTTTCCATGATCGCGTTATTGAGCAGCTGG
This sequence comes from Eugnorisma glareosa, assembly GCA_947578425.1. Lineage (NCBI taxonomy): Eukaryota > Metazoa > Arthropoda > Insecta > Lepidoptera > Noctuidae > Eugnorisma > Eugnorisma glareosa. The sequence continues at coordinate 6,262,846 of OX387981.1, forward strand.
CAAATTCCGATGTCTACAATTTGCAATCTTATAGCGCTCTAGAAACTTTCTTGCAGAAAAATAGAAACATGTTTTTTCTTGATAGGTTTTTCTCGAGGCAAACAAATTGATTCTCATATAAAAAGCCTGAATTTCTGCCAAAGTATAACAAGAAAATTACATGAAAGTCATGAAAATGGAATTCACAAAGTAATTTCGAGATTAAATGGAACCTAGAGTGAAAGGGTTTTATTTATGAATGTAACTATGTTAGGGTCGGCTTCCAGTCTAACCAGATCTAGCTGAATACCAGTATTTTACATGGAACGACTGCCTATCTAACTTCCACAACCCAGATAGTACTGGGTAATACGATACCCCTTGGCAAGACTGGTTGTCAGACTTTTTAGGACACTGACTACCTGCAACGACTGTCAAAGATCTACAGATGACAGCCGGGCCCACGGCTTAACGTGCTTCCCGAGGCACGGAGGAAACTCGGTACGTAATGAGCTGTCACCCATCCACAGACCAACGTAGGCAAGCACGGCCTAACCTAAAGATCGACCCGAGTGTCGGTTTTTATTTTGCCACGAGTTCCAATTATACCTACCTATTGAAATTATATGGCCTTGTGTGAGTCTGGGCTTCAACCTTGGTATAGATTAGAATATAAGATGTAGCGACAAAAATTGAAAAGAGTATGTGCTTAGATGGTTTGATCATGTGGAGAAGATGAGTAAAAGGCGACTAGGAAAAAGTATTTACAAGGCAGATTTGAGCGGTAGCGCCGAGAAGAAGCCCTAGAAGGATATACACTGACTCGTAAGTGAGGTTCTTCAGAAAGTTCAGGAGCGTAGTACTCGCAAGCTTGCGTTTATGTATGTACATTTATAGATTGAGACCGATTGAGACCTGAAAATGTGTTACATGACCTTGAATGCGCAGTGACACATTTTCGGGTCTGAATCGATCTCAATCCATAACTGTACCTGTGAACGACCGCCATTTTGGTTCAACTTATGTGCCGCGATCTATAGCAGGTGGCGCTCTGTGGTTTCTGCCTACCCTAAGAAACACTTCTGCCCTTCAACTTCAGCCCTCTATGAGTAGGTACAGACGCGATGTAATGTAATATTAAATTAGTTTCAGTCATAACTTCGCCATTTTCATTTCAAACTCAGTTTTTGGCAAACCAGCTTGAATAAATTGTTGTTGTCTAGTTCCACGACGAATTCAATTGAAACTGTCGTTTTTCCGCACTATTTCAAAATGATAGCGTCCACAGTTCAGTTGGCTATCAGGTAATTGAATCTTGGACGACTTGGTTGATTTCAGTTAGTTATGTGAACCGTACTGTCGTCGGTTCAATTACTGTTAATTTATGGGACTGTTTCGTTGCCAAGTTCGAGGTTAACACTTCAGTGGCTCCGGGTTTTATGTGGGGCAAAATTGTCGATGTAACCTCGACTGTGGGTTTAAATGTCGTAAGGGGTTAATAGTCCAGTACGATTTTCAACTTTCGGCGCTGAGTAGAACGTTGCTAATCGACAGTGAGCTCAATGTCCTTTATGGCATTTTAAATTTCTACCCTCGATTTTTAAGGAAAGCGGTAAAGAATTGACTAGTGATAGAGAAAATATGATAGATTATGATGTGTTAAGTAATTTTGTAGTTGAAAGGGACAATATAGAAGGAAATACAGAATCGGAAGTATAGAAAAAAAAAACAGAAAGAAGAAGAAGAACAGAAAGGAGAGGACGGGAAGGGGAGGATAAGAATGAAAGAAAGAAGAGGAATCTCGGGGCTTTGCGTTTGAATTAGGTAGCAGACGAGATGAACTAGACCTATAGTCCGCGCGTTATCATCTGAGTCTTAGGGCCATAAATCATTTCTCTATATCTATCTCGCTTGCACTTATGGGTCTTATGGAGCCGTCTAGTGAAGGGCGTAACAATAAAAGACATATTACCGATTAGACTTGTTCACAAAATTAGTTAGCACGTGCGCAGGTAGCCGTTTATCGATAACTAGGGTCCGCCTGGCGCGCTGCAAATCCCTATCTCTTTTGACTTTTATGACCTGAAGACTCAGGTGATAACGCGCGTACTAGTAAATTGTTTGCTATTCCTTGTGAAGGTAACGGTTGATATACTTCCAGTAATATTTTTTTTTATACTTTTTGACACTTATTTAAAACACGACAGTTGTTTCCAAGTTGACTGTTTTCGTTCTATTTATCGATCCTACTTTATCGTTGTATCGCTAGGCTTGTGCTTTAATTCAAGGTTGTTTTATTTACATAATGTATTCACCTACTATAGGATTTATAGGACGTGTTGCTCTTTGTTGTCTGTACACGGCTATATGGTCCTATATGCTTATGCACAAAGTGTAGGATAACTAACCAGGGTACAGTTCCAAACACAGCGTGATTGGTAATTAGATGCATTCCTTGAAATGGGTTATGCTAGACGTTATTCGCAACTATTTTAACCCCGATAACTTTGGGTCCAAACCGGGTTGTTTTGGATAAATAGAACTGAAAGTTTTTTTTTTTTAATATTTTCCACCTCTCTACCATAAACTGCTGATTGTGAGAAATTTTCGACGTTTCGTATGATATACTGACACTTTTCCGATAGCTCATGAACGAATGAATGACCCCAAATTAGTTATCGGGGTCAAGATCTGTACAAACTAGATCTCGTAACTAACTAAATTACCAATCACCCTGAAGACCAAGAAACCAGTCGTGTAGCTGCGGTCTGTCTTAGTTTGCGGTTAGGATCGTCTTCAGAATACTTTTACATTGTTAACTCTTGCTACACTTTGGTTATGGCGAGGACTGCGATAAACAGTGACAAATCTTCTAGGCCCTTTTCTGATCCTTATCGACATAAACATCCACACCACATCACCACTTCGTTCTATAAATACATACACAATTATTGTATTGTGTCTTTTTATAAAGTACTGATAAGGATCTGCGTAGCTACTTGCATTGTCATAATCAGACATCGATTTGCACTGAATGTTATCTATCATGACAACAAAACATTATTGTGTGTTAATGCAGTTGCATCCATTTTATAAAGCTCTACTATGATGCACGTATTTTAATTTGTATTGTTTTACTTGTAATTTATAATTGTTACTTCAGCCCATAAAAGGGCCATTCTGACCATGAGCTTAACCATAAACAGGCCATTTTGTTAAAAACCGGGCAAGTGCGAGTCGAACTCGCGCATGAAGGTCGTAAGGGAAACCCCTTAAATTTTTTAATTATTTTAATTATTTGTTGTTAAAGCCGTAACAGAAATACACATTCTGTAAGAATTTTAACCGTCTACCTATTACGGATCATGAGATACAGCCCGCTGACAGACAGATAGATGGAGAGCGGAGGCTTAGTACAGGGTCAGTAAAGTCCCGTTGGTTAACCTTCGTTTACGGAACCCTAAAAAGGTATCCCATGACCAATAAAAACTTACCTATGGTTGGTATACTTAGGTACTTACCACCTATTTAGGTGAGATTGCTGAAAGTGAGGTCCTATTTTCGACTCCTAATACGGGCGAAGCGTTTTTCCATCAGGTATTTCTCTGGATTCTGATCTTGTGCTCAGGTAATGGCTTGCCCTCTGTGACACAGGACTTAAACATAAGTAACAAAATGTGGCTAAGGCTTCGTGGATTACAGGCATGATATCATGTCACTAATAAACCATCCTTATTTTATCAGCCCATAGATGGCTCAATTCGATCATGAGCTTAATCATATACTATCCATAATAGTTACGTTTTAATCTCCCAATTAGCACATGGCCTCGGGATTTGAGATCATAATAGTATGCCCATGGTAACAGAAATAAGATGGAGTATAAAAATAAACGCCAGTACTAGCAATACGTCTATAAAACTGTGGCCTTTTCTATTGACCGACCTATAATAACAAGGATCTGGAAAAATACTATAGCTGTCCCTTGTTTGGCTAGTACCAATAGGGGTTCCCCTTAAGCCATGTTCAATATCATACATTACCGTTTCGTTTATGATACCCTGAGGGTTTCGAGCAAATGGTTTTCCTATAGACCTCAACCCTAACTTGCTACCGATGAGATCAACTGTCTTGATGTTACTAGAATCGATGGAAATTGACCGTAAACCTTCATTTCACGTCTCCCTGAAGCCAAAATCAACATCAATAAGCAGAAAAAGGATAGCATTACCAAGGACTACATTCCAAACGATAGTCCCCGAGGAACTAAAGTTACATAGCTCAAGAAGAGGAATCGCCGAGCAATAATCTTGCTCAGCCATTGGGAGTTTAACTTCGCCCGTATCTAGGCGAGCGTAATGGATGTTTCTTGAAGATAGAGCGGCTATTTGTTTAAACTGGCAGAGATTGAACACGTAAAATAAAATCTTTTGATTTTGAGTAATGGAGGGATAGCTTTCGGTATTAACACCATTTTTCATAATAACTGCTTTCATGAAATGCTTATCGCTTGTGATGTGATGGCTGAAAAGCCGGCCATAATTTACATCTAAAAATGACGAGCCATTTTCATAAAAAGTTAATGAAACAAGCCTGTGTTTTAACCATGTAGTCAAACCAAACATCATCGAACCGTTTTGACATAAAACAATAACAACACAAACAGCAACTGACAAAACTGTGTCAGCTATTTCATATTCAGGGTTCGATTTAGTTTTATCCTCATTCTTTTCAATTTCACTGTCGCCATGCAACAAATATCTAGCCAAAAACCCAGCAACATTTTCAATTCCCTCATCTATTACTAATTCAATATCTCCCTGACAAATATTTGCCTTGGATACAGCACTATAGTTTTTGCCAGGGGCTTCGCCCGCGTGAAGATCCAAATTTTCTATGGGAAAGTACTACCCGGATAAAATTTTTAATTTATGTCCTAAGAGTCTTATCTCTGGTCATGGTTTTTAGGTGTGCCCATCCAAAGTCGTTCAGCCATTATTCATGTCCCAAGAATTGACGTCCAAAAGAAAATTTTAGAAACCTCCCTCCAAGGTCTTTCCGAAACAGTCCATGCAAGTACTGCGATTGTTTATAGTTTGGGGGCTAGTCTGTTACAATATTTTGTGGGAAATTCCTATTTGACTTCGCATATTTTTTGTTTCGCCATTTGTGACGCATTTTTTGGAAATATTTTTTCCTGGTAATAGATCCCTAAATTATGGTCAATAAAATGGATGATGACGACCGCTGGACGTCAATAACAATTCTTTGACCAGCCTTTTTAAGACATAAAAAAGTAACAAACAGACAAACAGTTTAGTTCGCATTTATATGTTAGTGAGGATATTTTCCATTCAGTTTCGTTCTTCTCCAGTAATCGCCCTAACCCGGCCTTTATCTTAGGCCCAAGGTCAGGCCTTGTATCCAGTGTATTGTATAATTTTACTGTCTCCCGCCTCCATGAAGGTCGTCGGCTACTGTTACCTCCTGGCCACGAGCTTCACGCCAACGCAACACGACTTACGGAGTGACGACGGTACCTTATGTACTTAGGTTTCAGACTAGCGTATGCGTACTAGCGTAGCACATATAAGCTCGTACCGGCTTACGAGCGTACACGCGCTTATACTGGCGGTGTTCGCGTGAGTGAACAAGCGCGCGCGGAGGCGTCTCTCGCGGCTCACGCTTATAGGAGCATCAATGCTCGTACGAGTGACTCGCGAACAGAAACGTGCGAATATACGCGCGTACACGCTCTTCCGAAAACGAGCTTATACGCGCTAAAAATACGCTGAACTGAAATCGAAGGTAGCAAATGACGGCCAAGCTCATGCTTGACGCGAGTCGCATCGCCCGAGGCCATGACCTAGGCCTTATGGTATAATACCTCTATTGTCTGAAAATAAAACATTTTCTAGAGTTTTAACTGTTGTCCTGGGAGGTATCAAGGAGAGTTATGTATGCTGATGCGGGTGTTTTAGCGGTGGATGGGGAACGGATGAAAATTGCTGTTTTTATTGGGTAATTTTGTTGGAATACGGGGCATTGGAGGTCAGGTATAAACAACAGTTTTTTAGTTGGGTATGTGTAATTTTTTTGGAAAGATAGGTATATGATAAGGCCCGTTTTGTTTTACGTACAAAATAATAATAAGTTAAGAACTTGTTAACTTACCATTATTATAAATTATTTAATTATCATTAATTTAAGGCGTTGAAATAATGAAACGATGTCTCTTATACCGAGTGAACAGTCCCACTGTTGGGCAAAGGTCTCCACCATAATTTTCCATTTATCTTTAGGTATCTGCCCTGGATATTTGAAATTCCTAGATGCATACGATGTATCTCTACAAACTAGTTGATCTCGGAACGAAGTAAAACAGGTCATTAGTAGGAAAATGTAAAAGAAATTCAATTTCTTTTAGTCTGACACGGAATCTCTTTGACATTTAGCAGAAAATGCACTAGAACTAGGTCGACATTAATATCCGTTTTTCTACGGAAACTGAATCTATGAAGCTTTGTTATCTGCCGGAGATTCGGCGGAAACAGAATAAAAGACTTGACGAAACTTTTCTTTTGTCGTATTTCTATTTCTACTGATAACTCTCTTCACGGGTCTATTTAAAGTGTTTTTCAAGGGAGAAACTGTTGCGTAAAAACACGCTGAATAAAGCAATTTTTGAGTCTTAGTCTGGGAAATCATCAAATGACATGACATTCTGGACGGAGTGGAAGGGAGTGTCAGACTTGTACTGACTAAAACCCATCCATGTTCCTTCTTTTGCCCATTGTGTTCCAGGGCCGCGGTATCTCTTTCGAACAGTCCCGCAGCCCTGGCAGGCATCGGTCCTTTCGTACCCCTTCCTGTTTGCTGACATCTCTTCGAGGCGCGCGTGGAACACGAACGCGCCGTGGAACACGGACGCAACGACACGGCCTGTCGTCATAAGGCGGACGGACGGAGAGCTAGCCCATTACTCGCCGTCCACAGGTCTTTTAAGGTCTGAACTAAGAAAATATGAAAGAATTACTGAAGGATGGAAGTTTAGGGGTATGATGCCTGAGGAAGTGATGTTGATGATGATGACGTCACGTTGCTTGAAGGCTGCTCTGACGTCTATTTCGGGGTCACCAGTTTAGGGATAAAAGTTCTTCATCCCTCATAGAAAAATGGAGGATCCTCCGACCAGACGGGTGTTGTCCCTGATGGACTACTGTCAGACAACTGTTGTCGGCTTTTTCTACATAGTTTTACGTCGCGGATAACTTTAACTGCGCGATTTAGAATGTTTGATGTTAGTCCTTCATTTACTGTAGTACTTTTTTGTAGTGCCGTTACAGAAGAAAGGAATGGAAAATTGAGATGATGATTGACATTCACAGAGTTGGTATGGAAGTAAGTAAGCACGTTACTGACTCCAAAAAAACCAAGATCTGCGATGAAAAGACCTTCGCAATTTTTGCAACTAAATTCATGGTACGTGATGAAGATTGAAGCACAAATATTTAATGTTAAATAATTACTCTTCCGCACGATAATTTAATTTGCTCTGCTATCAGTTTGTGGACTTCCGAAATTCTTATCTCTAAACAGACATTCAACATGATTTATATAGTTGGTAGTTACTATTAATAGTTTACGGAATGCCATCTCAAACAAAAGCTTCTCTATTTTATGAGAATTGTTGTGACAAACCAAGATGCCAAACATTCAGTGGCGTGCCTAAGGGCCACCAATACGGCAAGCCCATGAAGCAGAAACCCTTAGGTACATCATGAAGAGTAGTAGGATATAACGGCAAGCCAAGCTGCTTGTATGAAAGTACCGCCACTGCTAACATCATATCACACCTTCTGTAATCCCCAAGGGAATAGGGATACCACAGGGGTGTATAATGTGCCCACACTTATAGTACATTCACAATGCGCCAGTTATATGTTAAGTATAAGTCCCATGTTATGGGGACGAGTCTATTGCCATCAACCAGGCACAAATCCAGAATCCGGGCGTTTACTAAGATTTCTTCATGGAAAAACTGAATAACACTTACCAGAACCGAACCCTCATGCTGAGGAGTAGCTTTTGCGACCACTAGACTAACGAAGAAAACAGTATCTCATAAAGACATACAAATAAATAAAATTCAAATGTCCGTTTGTAATTTCAAAATAACAGTTTTTTTCTGAATACATATAAAAGTATATACGGTACTTGTAACAAAAAAAAAAAACAATTTTTGTCTGTCCTTCTGTTTGTTCCGGCTAATCTCCGAAACTGGTGGACCGATTTTGACGAGACTTTCACTGGCAAGTAGCTGATGTTATAAGAAGTACCTACTAAGGCTACTTTTATTTAGATACTTAAAAGATTTTCGGTTCCGTGAAAAAAAAAACCATGAAATTGTTAAACAAATCTGATTCAAATCCCGTCATATTTTTATAATAATTTCATGCGGACGAAAGTTGCGGGCATCAGCTAGTAGTCTATAATTTATGTCCATTCTCGTGCAAACCAAGATACAATCTTATACCAAATAACCATCACAGAATCGTTAGTATTATTTCATGATATCTGCGTTCTGAGGTTCACTCAAGGATTCAGTGAGTGAACGAGACTCCTGAACAAGGTCGAATGAACAATTTCATGATAACCTAGTCTTCCATATTTGATACTCAATCTTTTCTAGTGCTTCAGGGGAAATGCTGGTAACGCTGTGTGTAGAAAAGAAAAAGTAAGTAATTGCTTTGTAAGATGAAGCCTATTCTGTATCCAAGGCGTTGGGTGGGAGTTAAGAGAGTTATGGCAGTCTGAAATTATTACCTATAAAAAACTGAAAGGAGATGTTTAATTTTTGTATGGGATTCCGGCCTTTTAGAGAAGCTGGGAAACAAACCCCTGAATAGAATAAGTAACATTTTTTTTTTACATAAAAATATATGGTTTTTATGCACACAATAAAAATTAAAAATGTTTGAAGATTGTCGTGAGTGTTATGACAGCTATGACAGGTTGTAGAGATGACGTTTACATAACCTAGAAATTGTAATTTGATGATAATTGTACAAAGCAAAAGTCGCAGGACCAAAAGACAAATGAGAGAACGTAAAATAACACCGAACAACGAAGAACACATAGTTACAAATATCACCATCGACATGATATTGTGTTTTTATATGACATGATTTCAGAACGAAAGCAAACTATGCAAACAGTAAGACGCCATGTTGAATAGAATATGGCAATCATTGAAAAACTATTACTTTTCATGCACAACAAATCAGGCTTAAATTCTCGAAAGAATATTTTTCCTAAATTCGTGGTAGTTTTTCCTCTTTTTCGATAAATGTACATCTTATGGCTGAAAATGAAACATCTCCTTTGTGAAACAAAGAAAGGGATCGTTTTGAGCTTTCATGGTTTATAACTAAACTTACATTATCACTTACAGGGTATTCTTGATTATCAATTCGTGATTATCAATTATTCTCAGCTGCCATCATTGAACTCAGTCATCCCGAGAACATGGCGCTGGCAACAGCTTCGCAATATTGGGAGCTCGCGATCGCAATATGGCGAGCCTGTAAATCATTTTAATCTGTCTGAATATCCGTATCTACCTTCATATTCTTAACAATTTATTAAAAAATGGCCTAAACAATAAGCAATTCGATTTATATAATAAAGCAAAAATGAGGTAGGTAAGTATGTCAAACTGAAGCTGAGTGGGTCCAGTTTTGGCCCTCTAACGTTTCAGCTTTGCCTGTGAACAATAGCACTTGTGTCCAAAAAATTGAGAACAATAAAACGCGCTTATGTTCAAGTTAACGTCGAACAATGGTAGATGAAGTTTCAGAATGTAGACAACAATATTTTTTTTTGTATACATTTTCTAGTTATACCTAAGTACTTACCCTAATCTAATCTAAACCCACTACAAAGAATACAAAACAAAATTATTAAAGTACTAATTCCCTACCACTATCTATATCCAACAAAAAATTTTTACGAAAAAACTAACCTACTAAATCTGACACAACTTTACACATATTACACCTGCATCCTCATAACGAAAATTACCAAGAATACCAAGAACTGTACAATTTAACATGCAACTACATAAAAAAACAATAACATACAACACAAGAAGCAAAAATAAATCCCAACTCATGACTGCACGGGCACGGACTAATTACGGCAAAAAAAAAACAGTATTAGTGGATAGCACAACTGTTCAATAACTTACCAGAAGATTTAAAGAAGTGTGCTTATATTAAGATGTTTAAGAGTAAGCTAAAAAAACATGTATGCCTATAACGTCGCCAACGCCCCAGAGGCAAATATTATATTATAATTTAGGTGTAACTCTGTATCTCAATAAAAGTGAACTCTTATTTATAAGTTCTTAAGAGAAATAAATGTCTTTAAACCTAAATCTACTTGCTTACATTTTCTTCGTCAGTATTAACGTTCCTAGGTTCCACTCCGGTGTATCCTACACCAAATTGGAAGTCACCTGCATAAGTAAACCATCTTGGGGATGCTCTTTTTTTGTCAATTAGCGTGTGCTTGGGTTTATTTTCAGTACCTTAGTTTAATATACAATAGGGAATACGCATGTAATTTTTTTTTTCACTTTAATCAATAATATGCAGTACTATCAACCCAAGAAAATAATTCAAAGTTAATTTCAACAACTGCTTGTCGCACAAAAAAAAAATTAAACTCCTACAATTTTCTACGACAGTTCAAACGTCCATGACTATCGCGGCCATTCATGACAGAACTTTGATGTCACTTACCTCTATCTGCCTTGTTTAAATCTAATTTTTTGCCCTTAGTAGATTAGTTTTACTAAAATGTAAGTGCTATATTTATTATGAAGGTTTTTCTTATAAATTCTAAGTTGACGACTATTTTTCCTACTTATTTTACCTTACGTTTTCGCAAGATGTAGCTAACTAAGAGTGTTTTTTCCATGATTTACCTATCCTTCTTCTTAGCCTGTCGATGGCAAATCATTAAATATATTTGGCCCAAAATTCATCTGTTAGAAATCCGCACTTAAGTTGCAGTCATAAGATCGTCAAGTGCGCAGATATCAATCAGGGCATGCTGCGCAAGATGGAAGGTGGACCATTGTTTGTGGAGACACGCTGCATTTCCTATCCTGACATTTGTGACGTTCACCTAATCGCAGAGGGCTTTATGACGGATTACGGCCAATTCTACCTCTTACAGAGAAGAGCCTTGGGTCTCAGCAGTCAACCAACTATCAACCGAATATAATTTAAATTGCTTCCTACATCAAAGCTTTACAAGTACTGCAATCAGGAACAACGAATCAATTCAGAATTTCAGATCCCAAGTTGTTTACTATACAGCGTGTTCCCATTTCACGATCACACGCTTATGTTTACATTACTGTTCAACTCAGCTTTTGAGAGCGTTTGATCTCATTTCAATCGTGAATGAGATGACGCCAACATGCAGCCATATGGAGAACTTTATAATTATGTAGCTGTTGAGAATTTATAGATCACATAACAAACTGAATTATGATATTGCAATTGTAACGATCTAAGATGAAGAAGAAATGCTTTATTGCTCCCTGGATGAAGAAAATATTAGATACGCATAACAAACGAGGTTTTAATCTTAATGATGATACAATGGATAAATCGGAGGGGCTTACCAAGGGGTATCGTATTACCCAAGGCCAGTACTAACTGGGTTGTGGAAGTCAGATAGGCAGTCGCTCCATGTAAAATACTGGTATTCAGCTGAATCCGGTTAGACTGGAAGCCGACCCTAACATAGTTGGGAAAAGGCTAGGCAGATGATGATGATGATGTAATAATAAATAAATAAATAAATATCGCTGGACATTACACACAGCGCCATCTAGGTGCCACACTAAGTAACGAGGCTTGTGTCGTGGACACCAGATAGTTGATAATACTACATAGATACTTTTTGTTTGTAAATACATACTTATTATACATATGAACATCCATGACTCGGAAACAAATGTCCATGCTCATCACACAAACATTTGCTCCTACCGGGATTCGAACCCGGGACCCTAAGAACGTAAGGCAGCCTCACTACCGCTGCGCCATTCGGGTCGTCAAATGTAAATGGATATAATGTAGCAATCAGCGATCTCGGCAATGTTAGCTAGGATATTCTTCAGTCATTAGCTACGGAGGGTGACATTCATTAGATCGGGGTAAGATCTGGGCGAGACTCGTGCAGATCAGGGAAGCCTAGCACAAAAGGGCGGAGGTCTATATTCAGCGGTAGAAATTAGACAAAGAAGCTTCCGTAGTGATATGCCATAGGTCAAACGAGTAACCATTGGAGAGCCTGGCAGAGTTCGCACCTTACCTGGTGGCTTATCATTACGTCTTAAAGCAGGAGTAATCCATCCATCCAGTGTGGGAATGAGATGGCGCTACACGACCTGTATAGCTCTGTCTCTTTCCCCACTTAACCCTGCCGGACGAGAAATCCATGCACAGAATAAAAAATCCGCTATAAAAAGCTCTCCAGCATTGATTAGAGGACTGACCGTAGAAAGAGCTCAGTAAATACTATGCCACTAATTTCCAAATACAGTAAAAAGTAATCTAAAACAGAGGTAGATAAAAGGAAAATAAATCAGAAAATCCGACTTAGAGATGAGGAACAAGATACTTGTAGCATAAAACATTTAGTGTGGCTGCTCTGAATGCTAATGCGAACACGGCAATTTTCTCTAGACAAAGCCAATCTCGCAAATAGGTCAGGAAAACGCTGTACGAGACATAAATACTAAGCTGTGTGTATGTTATCTTATTTATTCATGCACACACAAAATACTTAGCAGAACATTACAATAAGACAAAAGAGCACAAAGGTACTGTTACCTTATTTCTGTTTTGTTTGTAATTCTTCCATGTTTTTAACTTAAAGGAAATCATTTTAAGTGTTTGAATACTATGTTGACGGCGCAAAGGGAATTTGGAATTGATTTGCCGAAGAATTTGAACAAAAATGTTACAGGAAACGCTGGCATTTCATGGTAGAAAATGTCTTGTGACTTGTACAAATAAATAAATTAAAATTGATGTTTTATAGTTATCAGAAAACAGGCAGAGCAAAGAAAATATTTGTAGTAGACTCTTCAGAAGAAGATGTATTTTCATATGCGTCGGCCGTGGGGTCGGGTCGGGGGGCTTTTGGGACCGGGGTCCGGGACTGACACCTAAATATACAATAATTATTTTTGAGTAGTATTTTGGGACCACAAATAAAATAATCGTAGGCTCGTTTCAGTCCATGAAACAGCACCAGCAACACCTTTGGCTGGATCTCTTCGGGGATCGGCCTTTGTGGGCCCATTTCTTAACAGCGTGCAAATACCGAGAACACACAGTTTCCAACCTGGAAAAGAGAAGTAGGTATCAACATCATCGTCATCATCTGCCTAGCCTTTTCCCAACTATGTTGGGGTCGGCTTCCAGTCTAACCAGATGCAGCTGAATACCAGTAATTTACATGGAGCGACTGCCTATCTGACCTCCACAACCCAGTTAATACTGGGTAATACGATACCCCATTATCATTATTGTTTATTCAATGTAAGAAATCATACACTGCTTTAAGGCTTAATAAAGTGGAATAGATAAACATGGATTTATCATTCAACACATTTGGACAGACCGGCCATATTCTGCATATTTCATAAGCCCTTCAAAGTCCATATCTAATTGAGAATTTCCGTTGAAAAAATGAGTTAAATAGAGTCATCCGTTATGCCAATAAAATCATTATATCGCCGTACTAATGATAAAGCAATTATCCTACACTTCAAGGTCATTAGCTTAGAAAAAAAAAATGGCTGAGTGTGAGTTGGACTCACACACTTGCAAACGCGTATTTTGCCAAGAAATATAAGAGAACTCCCATTTAAATATTTTAGAAATAAATTGCGTAAATGGTTGACAGAAAATTGTTTTTACAGTTTACAAGAATTTATGCAACACACGATTTAATTTTAAAATATATGTGTAGTTTTATGTGCAATATGTGTTAAGGTGTTTTTTTTCTTTATTATTATTTAATCATTATTTTACTTTAAATTAGCTCGTGGAAATATTTGTAATTCAGATACGCATTATCTGATAATGTAAAATTATATTTGCATGCCCTAAAAAGGCAAAATATAGTTTGTGCCTAAACCACCAATTTTAACAACTGGTAACACCTGTATTTTATGCAAATAAATTATTCTTATTCTTAAAATACGTCGAAAAAAACACGTTTCTTGTATGGGGACACTTTAATTTTTACCCTTATTTTATTACAACGGCCATAGACGCACTCTGTGATAATGTCAAGTCCTACCTATCATGATTTAAAAGAAACAGCCCTGTGACTGTTGGACGGACGAACAGACGAGCCTTAATAATAGGAACCCGTTGGCTTCTTTGGGTAACCTAAAAACAACATAATGAACCGTTCATGTTTACCATGACAAGACCTACAGTCTCGCCCAGTAAAGGACGTCTCGCGCGTAGGCATTTGCTGGGCTAGACTGTAATATTGTTATCTCCTTAAAATGTTTTTGAAGCGAAAATGACAAGAAAGTTAACCAGAGTGGTGCGTGACTTTTAAACTTTTCTGTATAATGATGTTTTGTCTAAAAGTTTCCCCATAAAAGACTACGTCTCCTGAATTTTTGAGGGAATTTGAAATTAACAAGGCCCGTATTAAGCAGATGTGGATACTTGCTGTACTACGAAGAACCTTATTTAAGGCTTCTTGAAAACCTTTCTCCCTTACCGCATCCCTAGAAAAAACCAGCCAAGAGCGAGTCGGACTCGCGCACGAAGGGTTCCGTACCATTATCTAAAAAAAAACTTAATTGGCGTCAATTATGTATGTATAGGGACACTCTTTAATTTTCAACTTTTGTTTTATGTTTTTCTTTATTTGTTCTGTAAGGCCTTGCTTTTTGCCAAATTTCATGATTCTAGGTCAAAGGGAAGTACCCTATAGTTTTTGATTCCCTTGTGAAATCGCATAAACATATATATATATATTTTTTGAAAGTTTGCCCCACACTAGGAATTTCTCCTGTACCGTGGGTGCGTTTACAAACATTTAAACTCACATACACAAACAGCCAGACCCAGAACAACTATCTGTAGATTATACTAATATTTGTTCCGTGCGCTGATCGAACCCGCAACACGCAGCGCAGCATCCAATCGCTCAGCCACTGCGCCAACCGTGCCGTCACATATGCGACATAAACAGTCATATCTTTTGATCGCGTTGACTTACAAGTTTGATTTTTTCATTGCTCCAAGGGGTAGCAGACTTGAGTATTTGGTATTAATTTCAGCTTAAAAGCGCCACGCATTCCTGAGAAAACGGGACAGACAGACAGACGGACAACAAAGTGATTCTATAAGTGTTCCATTTTGTCGATTGAGGCACGTGGAGGGAGACGTTTGTACTAAAAAGAAGTTACTGCTCGAAGTCTAACGGTTCCAAATTGCACTGGGCTCACATGGTGACACCCTCACAGAGCGGCATAGGGAGGGCCTTATGTCATAGTAGCAGGAATGCTATAGGCCAAGTATACACGGAGACACCATGCTAGGCAAGCAGCCCGCCGCTGATGCTGTTGTTGCAGCGAGCTGATGATAGCAGTTTAATTTTGATCAATTGCTGTGGGAATCCCAACTTACATACCCATGCGAAAGGTTACTTTTTCTCTACTTAAGTTGTTCTTTGTCTTGTTACAGATGGCACGTTATAAGAAGACGGGTTTCATGGACGATGACGCTGGCAGCGTGAGCTCCATACAGCTGAACGAGGGCGTCCGGTCCGGGGGTACCCATATACGGTACCATATGGTGAGTACAATTTTATTCTTCTCCATCTTTTTGAAGGTCCAGTCAAGAGCCGTTTCGTCTTGATTGGAACGCAACTGCTAAACAATGTAGGTGATCTGACCGACCTTTGCGTTATGGCGCGATTACACTTGGTCGTTAGACATATTTGGGTGTTGAATTCGAATGACTTAGCTCGAATTAAGGACTACGCGTGGTTTGAATGAAGTCGAACCATAACCGGAGAAGCTTGTCTGTAGAAGGACGGACTAGACCCAGTTCTTTAACATCTGACCTTCATCATCTGACTAGCCTTTTCCCAACTATGCTGGAGCGGCTTCCAGTCTAACCGGATGCAGCTGAATACCAGTATTTTACATGGAGCGACGCTTATCTGACATCCACAACCCAGTTAGTACTGGGTAATACGATACCCATTGGGAAGATTGGTCAGACTTTTGGGTCTTTCGACCAGGACCTGTAACGACTGTCAAAGATCTACAAATGGCAGCCGGGACTTAAAGTGCTTTCCGAGGCACGGAGGAGACTCGGTGTATAACAGGTGGTCACCCATCCACAGACCAATCTAGGCAAGAGCGGCTTAACCTGAAGATTGATCCGAGCGGCAGTTATTAACGAGCTACGAGCTCCTCGTGTTTAATATGACTCGTGTTTATGTTCTTGTTCAATACGTGATTGTATTCTAAAAGATAATATTCCAAAAAAGGCTAAAACTACGAGTATACCTTATCCAAAAATGTTTTTACTCAGTAAGAGAATATTTAGAGTCTAGCATAAAATACCGATTTTCTCGCATGTACAAAAGTGGCGATCTGTCCTATACAAACAATAAGATTTAGTCTATCATTTCTAACTCCATATAAATTTTATAATTTGTACTAGGTACCTGAAAAGGATGACATTAATGTTACTGAATAATTGTATTAAATTAATTAATTTTGACATAACTATAATTCTCTATTTAATTGTACTAATAAAGAAGAAAGTAATTAAGTAATAACAATGTTTAAATGCATGCTAATTTAGGATGATAACCAAGGGCAGGCGAATGATAAATTGCAGTGCTTTTAAAGGGCTGCTAAGTCATAAGTACCAACTTAACATAACACCACATTGTACACTTAGTTCGCAATAAATGTTTTGACTTTGACTTTGAAAAAACAACTTTTACTCTGAAACCCAATGAACCCTTATTTTGGCTATTTACAAATGGCCACTGCAGTAGCGTTTAATCATGCAGTAATATTCAAACCGGGAAATTATACATACAGCTACACACATAAAATAATATCTAGCTGCAGCCTCCACGCATGGCTTGACTCATTGTTCTAAAAAATAACAACATTCATTTATTTTCAGGCTACTTTGGCCCATAGATGCCTACGATAAGCTTGACACATTAGCACTCGCGTGAATTAGCATTTTGTTTTTGCACTAAAAGGTACTAAATACCCTTGAAAGAGTCATTCTTATCAGGTGTACTTTAATAGTATTTTATCTTTCTATTTGTTTTGTCTATCAGAGTCCTCTGTTAGATTATTAGCTTTGGGTTTTTTTCCAATCAAAATAATGCAATGTGTTTTTCATATTTTTTTCATCTAACTGAACACCATACATATATACATATATATTCACTGTGACATTTAATTTATTCGACAAGAATACTTTTAGTATTTTATTATTATTATCTTTTATTATTTTGTTTTATATTTTTCTTATTCTTATATTTAATAATTTGACATGAATACTTACTTTGTTAAGTATTTTACTTTTATTTATATTTTTTATTGTTCACATTTAATGACATTTATTTTGTAGAGTATTGTGTATTAATTTTATTTGATTATTGTGAATCTGAGGACCATGTGGGTAATTTTTTTTTTGTTTGTTCGTTTTTTGTTTTTGCCACGATTGTCTGGCAGTTTGAATACTATAAGCGACCTACCCAAATGTTCTTTCTTTGGTATTGTTCTACGTGTCGTTGAGCTCCTTGAGTTATAAGTCGAGCTACACGATAACTGACAAATGCTTGCACTGACTGGACAGGTCCACTCAAATCTGTGTGGTTCTTTCTTCAAGAGACCATCCTGAGATAGTCTCTTGAAGACACTAATCTGCATAGTCCTCATGTGAGTTAACCAAGATTATGTCTGGACTTTAAAAGAGACTATGACCTCTGAGTTTGTTTCGGCTGTTTCTTCTCAGAGTAGTCAGGTACGAAACACCGGCCCCATCTAGTTTAAAAAATAGAGACGTGTAAAAGTGTTTTTAAAAACCTATTTGCAAAAAAAAACATCATTTATCATTTACAAATGAAACCCCTCAAATGAATTGACATAAGAGCAGTGAAATTAGATTAATAAGGTGATCTAGGATTTCTGTGTTAATATTAATTTCTTTTTTACCCCTAATTAATTGGGAGGGCAGGAGTATAATGATGATGAAATAAAATCTAACTGTCTCTACCTGTGTCTGTAATGAACCATGTTCTTCGTCGTATTAAGTGGAAGCGCCAGGGTGAAATTTAAATTTTCTTACGTTTATCGTATTGCAGGTCAGTATCAGGTTGTATGTTGATGAAAATATGAATCAAAATCAAAATATTTTTATTTCACATAGGCCTAGATGGGCACTTATAAAACGTCGACAAAAAGGTGCACGGTTCGGGTTGGTCGTTTCCTATGAAGAGGAGAACCGGCAAGAAACTCCATGGTTACTCTTTTCAATGTAAAAAAAAATAAAAAGTTAACAAAGTTAACGAGCATCTGGGAATCTACAGAGCCTGTAATGTTCACACATTCACAAACAATCGGTAAAAAAGAATCTATACAAAGGTAAGAAAATATTGTAAAATTGTAAATTAAACAAGTGACCCAAATATTGTCATCAGTGCTGTAACTATTCTGAGCAAAAGATGATAAATGATTTGAAAACTATCGTAAAGAATCTGGTTAGAAATATGAGAAAAAATGAGATTGAGAATAGTTAGACACATCCACATATTTGTGCCGTTTATGAGCTACCAGGGAAGACGCATGCGCAGAAGGAACTAAAGCCAAACTTCTTTGTCTTCGACGTAGTCCTTGATTTCGTAATATGCTTTTTTAATAAGACACGTTTGATGTCATTTTTGAACTTTCCATCAGTCAGTTCTATAACTGACTTTGGCAACTTGTTATAAAAGCGTATACTGTCTATAAGAAAAGACTTGCTAGTTTTAGTTAATCTGAATTTAGGTATTACAATTTCGTGTTTACTGCGTGTATTTATATTATGGACGTCTTTCTAATTTTGAAAAGCCCTCCATTTTTGCGGACATATAAAATACATTCTAAGATATAGAGCGAAGGCAGAGTCAGTATATCGATCTCCTTAAATTTTTTTCTTAGGGACTCGCGAGGACCCATTTTATAGATTGCGCGGACTGCCCTCTTTTGTAGAATAAAAATTGAGTCAAAATTCAAATCGCGCCAATAACACGTATGGAGTTACAGAATTATAATCATTAATACAACCTTATAAGTTCATATCACAAAATCAATCAAACAATGGTCACCGACTTCGAAGCTTGACCTTTGTTTGATTGATTTGGTGTTTTTGTCACCGGCTTCTGAAGCTAAAGTTATTTTTCACTTTTTAGTGTTTTCGTTTGTTATTTTTGTTTTTTTTATTGTTTTTTTTTTAAGTCGGTTTTATTTTTTGCAAAAAAGTTTATTTTTATTTTTTCATTTTTAGTTGTTCTCACGTCGCCATGAATTTATTTTTCATTATTAAATACGCGTATAAATGACAATAACAGTTCATTTCTTAAAGTCGGTTAAAATGATTAATGTGGATGCCGTTTTTCCGTCTAAGATGAAGGTGCATCAAAGAACCGATGTGGTGTAAGGATTGTTTGAAAGACCATAATTATTCCTAGAAAAAACTTCCGAGATAATGGCATATAAAATGTACTTAGGAAAAAGGAAGACATTCAGAGCCGACAGCAAATATATTGGAATAAGGGCAGAGGGGTGATGACTGGGAGGTTTTAATAAAATACTCCCAATTTTGGCGATGCCAGTTTATTATGGACGCAACAATCTATTGACGACACAAGTACGCATATACTGGCTGTAATTAACTTAATTACTAGGTATTGGAATTTCAAGTGGTCTCGATTGATATTGCGTCGCTAAAAGCCATTGATAGACCATGGTGCTAAAAGCTTTCAATCATTTGCCATGGGTACAAGGTTGACTTCGTTGTTATTTTTATTGCACAAGGTTTTATTATTTGCACAACCAGGGGCCTTAGTCTGCTATTGCAATAGTGTCAGAATGGTCTATCATTGATTTAATAAGGCCCCGCGCAGACGAATTACCCTTTGTACGCACGTCAAACGAGTTTCGAACGCGCTTCAATACGCCGTGGGCTAGGGGCCTTATTAAATCAATGATAGACCATTCTGACACTATTGCAATAGCAGACTAAGGCCCCTGGTCGCTTTATCAGTCATATTATCACATGCCTCTAGCCTTTTCCCAGCTATGTTGGGCTTGGCCTGCATACCATACCAGTATTTTACATGGAGCGACTGACTTAAGCAGCAACGCAGTGAGAACTGGGTAATACGATACCCCTTGGTAAGAATGGTTGTTAGACTTTCGGGCCACTGACTAACTGTAACGACTGTCAAAGATCTACAATTACAGCCGGGACCAACGGCTTAACGTGCTTTCCGAGACACGGACGAAACTCGGTATGTAATGGGTGGTCACCCATCCACGGACCAACCTAGGCAAGCGCGGCTTAACCTGGAGATCGATCCGACCGGCTGTTTTTATTCAGCCACGAGCTCCTCAGTAACAAATGAAAATATATAATCGCTCGTGTGAGAAGTATAGAACCAACCAACCAAAAAAAAATAGAAAAATACTCTACCCATCATGACCTCATGTTGGGGTCGACTTTTAGTCTTAACCAAATGCAGGTAAGTATGGAGCATAATGGAGCGACTGCCTCCATATGACCTCCACAAGTCTTGGCAACTTGCTTTCCAGAACAAGAAGGCAACTCCCTAGTCATCTATCATTATTTGATCTGAGCAGATCAGATGTCCATCCTGACTTGTATATTACTGAAATTCCACTAATCTTTAAATACCTAATTTAAATCACACCCACTAATATTTTATGATCAAGTAGTTACCAAACAAAACATTGAAGTAATTACCAAGCCTGTATTGTATAACACAATAGCTTTATTACAATACTAGCGACCCGCCCTGACTTCGCACGGGTGCAAATATGTTATAAGTACATAATATAAACCTTCCTCTTGAATCACTCTATCTATTAAAAAAACCGCATCAAAATCCGTTGCGTAGTTTTAAAGATCTAAGCATACATAAGGACAGACAGCGGGAAGCGGCTTTGTTATATACTATGTAGTGAAGTCCCAAGTTTGGCATAAATGAAGCTATTTCAAAAGCCGATTCCACAAGAGCCAATTTGTTTGGTTTAAGTGCAGTCCTTATGACTGGTGTATTAATAAGTTATTGAATACTGTTAAAGTTCTTTTGGATTTCTAAAACGGTATTTAGAACAGTTCAATCATTGATCTTGTACTTTAGTGTCTAAACAAGCTTAGATACCAGGGTCTTAAGTAGAGAAAAAAAAAATCGGACGAATTGAGAATCTCCTCATTTTTGTAAGACGTCGGTTAAAGAAATGGACAGATTTGTTTAGTATTATATATTTATTTCCCTACCAACTAATTACAGTATGGTATGCAATAAAGAATTGAGAAGCTGATTGACTCTTGAAAGCTCTAAGATGGAAGCACCAGGATAGCTCGAGAAATTTTCAATTTTTTCCAATGTGCCGGTCAGTGTCACACTGTATGTTGTATAAAATATGATTCGCGACCGTCAACCGTCTTGTCTGACTATTTCATGAAAAAGTCATTTAATGGGTTTAAATGAACTTGAAGAGGGTTGTATTAATCGATTGTTCCAAAATCTTTTTTTAAGTACGGTTTTCACAGAACGCAAAAAGTTGTTCTTGATTGAATTATTTCTTCTTGAACTTCCTTACACTCAACACCCGTCTGCTCGGAGGATCCTTCCTTTGCAGTCGGGGATGAGCAACTTTAATTATAAATCTATACATATAATAAAACAGTAAAAAAACTGTGTCTGTACATTGAATATATTAAAAAAATAATTATTGAGGGGGGTTTGGAAACAGTAACAGAGCACGAATCCAAAAAAAAAAATCTGTCTGTTTGTCTGTATGTCTGTTTGTTTGTACACGCTAATCTTCGGAACTACTCGACGGATTTAAATGATTTTTTTTTTGTTGTAAAGGTATTAAATCTGGGCAACATATAGGCTATAATTTATCTTGGAAACTTGAACATCTGATGCAGCACCGGAACAGACCAGCTAAACTATAAGAGATACAAAAATGGTACCATAGCAAAAATTGTTCCACGTGATGAGCATTTTCTGCTAAGAGAATAAATTTGAAGATCTGGAACACCTGAAGTGGAACTCCAAGAGCCCAGCTACACTATAACATATATAGGAATGACGTCTTAGAAAGAATTGTTCAGCCTGATGAGCACACGCGTAGTGGAGTACCTCCACGCGGTGAAGGCGATAACAGTTTAGGACTGATTTTCGATGAAAATTCGATGAATCATTGAAAATTTGACTCTACTGGCCAAAGCTCCCATTTATTATTTTATTTTATCAAATAAATAAGCCTTCGGGCTTATGTTATTTGAGTGTTTAATTTCCTTTTTCATTTATTTTCGTGATACGGTAGCCTACCCGGTAACGCAGGGGAGCAGTCACTTAGATTTTAATTGATCAGGTATCTTCAGAATTAAACTATAACTATGTCTAGAAAGAGGTCAAATCTTTCCCAAAGTTCCAAAGGAGCTAAAAGATTGAGGATCATAAGATCCCAAGAATCTACCGAAGAGCGTCAGGAGAGACTTGATGCTGTTCGAGAACATCAGGCTGCAACTCGCTCCGTAGAAACCTCTTCGGATCGCGAAGAACACTGGAGCACCATATCAGGTGATATGGAAATCAAAGCTATCACTGCATCAGATGTTCAAGTTTCCAAGATAAATTATAGCCTATATGTTGCCCAGCTTTAATACCTTTACAACAAAAAGACCCTTCACGAAGCGGTCAACCAAGCATTCTGTACATCAAACTAAGTCTTTACGCATAGAGTGCTCATCAGGCTGAACAACTCTTGCTAAGACGTCATTCCTATATATGTAATAGTGTAGCTGGGCTCTTGGAGTTCCACTTCAGGTGTTCCAGATCTTCAAATTTATTCTCTTAGTAGAAAATGCTCATCACGTGGAACAATTTTTGCTATGGTACCATTTTTGTATCTCTTATAGTTTAGCTGGTCTGTTGCGGTGCTGCATCAGATGTTCAGTGAGGAAGTGAGGAAACTCGGTATGTAATGGGAGGTAACCCATCCACGGGCCAACCTAGGCAAACGCTTAACATAGTGGACAGTCGCGCATCATGTTCCGCACTTATCTCTAGAGACCTAGAAGCAGATGCGTAGATACGCTGAGAACTAATGCGCAATTATCTATCCGTGAACGTCTGCGACTCACGAGACAATGCATGATTTCTTCACTGGTCTCTAGAGACCTGGATGTAAATGCGTAAATACGCTGAGAACGCAGGTGTGCTTCGCGATCCGAAGAGGTTTCTACGGAGCGAGTTGCAGCCTGATGTTCTCGAACAGCATCAAGTCTCTCCTGACGCTCTTCGGTAGATTCTTGGGATCTTATGATCCTCAATCTTTTAGCTCCTTTGGAACGTTGGGAAAGATTTGACCTCTTACTAGGCATAGTTATAGTTTAAATTTGAAGATACCTGATCAATTAAAATCTAAGTGACTGCTCCCCTGCGTTACCGGGTAGGCTACCGTGTCACGAAGATAAATGGAAAAGGAAATTAAACACTCAAATAACATAAGCCCGACGTCATATTTATTTGACAGAATAACGGGAAGAAAAGGTATTTGTTGTGTAGGTATTAAGTCTGGGCAACATATAGGCTATAATTTATTTTGGAAATTGGAACACCTGATGCAGAACCGCAACAGAACAGCTAAATTATAAGAGATATAAAAATGGTGTCATAGCAAAAATTATTCCACGTGAAGAGCATTTTCTGCTGTGAGAATAAATTTGGAGATCTGGAACCCTGTTGTGGATCTCCAAAGCCCAGCGACACTATAACATATTAAGGAATGACGTCTTAGCAAAAGTTGATTAGTCTGATGGGCATTTCCTGTGGACTTACGAAAATGAAAGATCTGGAACGTCTTCAATCGTCTCGCTCATCCAGTTGTTTTCCCGTCCCCGGGCCTCAGAATTCTACATCAGACGTTTCAGATCTTCGATTTTCTTGACGACCCCGTTGTCGCTGGCAAAAGCAACAGGATCCGCGTACGAAGTCGCGGGCAGAAGCTAGTTTATAATATTTTACATAACATTTGGTTGGAGTGTAGCCTTAGGGGCGCTATGGCGCGGGACTTTTTTCAAATTGGTACCATACGCTTATAGGCACCATGAGCCGTGCAGAAAACAAAAAAAAAATTAGGTAAAAAAATTTTTGTGACTTTTCACTTTGAGTACGGTTAGGGGCAAACACTAAGAAAATTTTTCGATTTTTTGTTTTTTCGAATTGGTACCATACGCTTATAGGCACCATGAGCCGTGCAGAAAACAAAACGGTGTGTACCTGCAAATATATCCATAGGTTAGGTTAGGTTAGAACTGTGACACTGTGACCACGCGCGAGCCGAGCGAGCGTAGCGAGCGGTGCCGCGGCAGCGGCCGGCGAGCGCTACCTCGAAATTGAACGCGCAAGTTTTCATAGTGCCCCTAAGACGACACTCTGACCTAACATTTTCATTAATTTATAGATACAATAGCCGTATAACCATTCAAATTCGTAATTCAGCGATACGCCGGAGAAAACAATTGAAACCGTTTGAAGAGCCATGCTCACATTTACTGGAGTGTGTATGACGTGTTAAAGCCATCTTTGTTTCTGTGCGAGACAGAGATGCAGCTATACAAGACGTAGAGCACCATCTCTTTCACTGTGTTATAGGGCTGACAATGTCAGATTTGACGGGTCCTGAACGTGTTCAATTAAATGGTGAATTCCCTTTGAAACTCAATATCTTTCATGTTGACATATTATGCCAATCATTTTATGAAATTAATGCTATATTTTACGACAAAAGCTGAGTATTTAGGGTTCCTTACGGGACCCTATCACTAAGGCCCCGCTGTATGTCTGTCTGTGACAGGCCTTTATTGTTTAAACCGTTACAGTGTATTTAATTTAAATTTAATTTATTTGTACTTCCGTGTGTTGTCTTTTGTGTGCACTAAATAAATGATTTATCTATCTATCTAACTATGTATAGCTATGGCCGCTGTAATATTTATAAATAAAAGGGGATTCTGATACAATATACATGTCGGATTGTCAGGATTTAGTATATTAGGCTCGTACATCATGTAGGCAGAAGATGGTTTAGTGCAATGAAGACACACTGGGTGCGATACACTGTTTTAAGCAACATAATATAATAAATTACTTGAAATTAAAATTTAACACAATAAAACGGGGCACAATGAAACGGGTACAGTTCCAGAACGTCTCAACTCCGCTGCGATCAGACATTAATGTCATCCTCGCCTCGTGCTGTAAACATCAGGGCTCTGTAGAAGACTGGTAAGTAAGTCGCGTGATGTCACCACTGGCGTACCAATGACTGGATCCGAAATACATGTGATTTTCTGTGCTTATTGCTCGATCTTAATAACGTTGGTCCGGAACCCTTCGAGTGCTAGTCCGACTCGCAGTTGGCTGGTTTTTTATTCTTTGAGGAAATAAATGGCGGTTTTCTCCTGTTTTTAAAAGGAAATCGACTAATGCTTACTTTCTCAGCATTAAGGGGAAAGTAAAGTTTTGCATATTGCATTCCAAGTCGTGACGAGTAACAAAGTGCTATCTGTCAAGGAATGTTTTAAACTAATTAGTTTTAACTGAAATATTGCCAGAGTTCAGTTTAAACACAACAAGTTATATTGTACTGAGTGGTCGAACAATGGTTTTTGAAGCCTTTGAGAATTATGGTACCTTCTAGATACGGAGATATTGAGGGTCAAAGTTCCAACGTTTTCGCAAGTTTTTTTATACAACTTTATTAACATGTTTTTAATGTAAGATTTTTACTTTAAACACCACTACTATTCAATCTATCCATCAGCTCAATGGTTTGAGTGCGTTACATTGAGTCCTACACAAAAAACGTGATATTTCACCCAGAAAAAAAAGTCGCTTCCCAGCAATATTTTTTTAATACAGTTGCTCAAAAAGTGGTGTATTGCAGGGACGTATAGCGTTCGGGATGTGGGCTATTACATACTATTGCTTTTTTTACCTTTCCCGAACTCGTGCGTTCTCTTTCCCAACTGTCAAAATAATGTCTATTAAAAAGAAAAACCAACCATGAAGTTTTTACTAAAGAGTTTTTGTGATTCATACAAATACGTATATCTCTAAAAAGAAGCTACTAATTTATTTCAATATCAGATTTAATGATTTAATTGAATGAGTTAGGTTAGGTTTCATTTCATTTCATCTCATTAAATTCCATTTTCATTTCATATCAATAAAAAAAATCTACTGAAGACTAAGCTGTATGGATTTTGCCCTTTGCCTACCAAAAAGGTTGAAGAAAAAAAAACTCTGCTTATATTCAACGGTTGGCTTCATTTTTTCGCAACTGTATTAAAAATAGTCGTTCAGTACACCTGCGGAACCGTCATTGCAACTTGCTCCGACTGTCAACCCAATGACAGCCTTTCCGCACATGTAATGAAATATTATACTATTGCGTAAAGTTACTTAGTTTGATGTTTGCAGGCCTAGCCAAGTTACAAACGTTTCGTATCTATTCTCTTTCTACAATTGTTAACGCCTCGGCGTAAGCGATTGTAGAAAACGCTAACTTGGTAGCCAACCTGACACGACTGAGTCGATCGCTCGTTCTACAATGAACTTCGATAAAACCTATACTTTAGTCTATGGTGAGCGTTCCAACAAACGTCAAACTAACGTCAAGGTCACAGTTGTGTACTTAGTGCGCGAGTTCACGTTTTGTTTTGGATTGTTAAGAAAGGAATAATTGTCTAATAATTGTATAACGTGTTAAAAAAGTAAGCGAAATAAGGTGCGAGTTCTACTTATAATTGGTTGATTATAATATATCAAGTGCGGAATGTAATTTTAACCATTACTGTCACTCGAAATTTAATAATTGATATCGTGCATTTGAATGAAAGATACCCTAAATGAACAACTTTTATAGGATGGAATCTAGATCTCGAGCAAGCCCGGAACAGTTCGCAGCTTTATTAGAATTTATGGAAAGGTACTTACGTAAGTTAGTTATATCGTAATCTTCCTTTGTTAAAATCTATCATAATTGGACACTTGAAAGTTAGAAACATAAAACTAATACTACTACTTACGACACAATCAAAACAATTGTGTTTGACCCTTTACTTATCAATAGACCCTTTGATTCTCTGTAATGATAAATACAGTCCAAAATTATGGTAAATAAACAAAACACTTCTCGGTCTCAACACAGCTGGCTCATATAGGCACCATTTTTTTATCGTTTTTTATCGTCTCGGCGATCGCTCGGCTGGCGTTCATAAACTTCGACATCGTTTCGTTAGCGCTTGTCAAAACTGTGACTTGGCTACGATTTATATGGGATGTGGCGTTCAACGTTGTAGAAAGGATCACATTTCATTCTATCATTTCGAACGATGTAAACTTGTCTACGAATTTTCTATTCGTTTGTTTAGACCACGTGACTTAACGCTGAGATGACGTCATTCCCATACATTTGATTAGTTTTCTATTAGCGTTAACGATCGTAGATTGTCAACTTGGCTAAGCCTGCAGAATGCTTGGTTGACGCTTTCGTGAAGGGTCATGTTACACCCTGTATAATTACTAAGTAATTCTAAACAATAAAATATTATAATACAGGGTGAACTGTGGAAGGGACATCGACGCAGACACGGTTACCACGTGATCAGCCCATAATTCCGAACCCTTATATCCTCGCCTTTGTATTCGTATAATTTCAGTCACGTTTTATCCATATTCGCATCACTTGCACTTTCAGTGAAACTACATTTTATGTAGGTAAGTGACAATCGAATCTATTTCCACTACCCCACAATACGTTTACCCTCCCATATTGGACACAATAATCAAGTTATTTTAACATACAATAGTCTTTAGCCGTCCAAAAGAAACCATTTGCAAAGGCGATCATATAACGATTACTAGAGCTTGTCATAGGGCTGTCAGGAACATACAATCGGTACTGCTGAATAGAGGTGAAATCACGACTGTGTTCCCTGAAGATTTGCAGAGGTGTTTAGAACACCCATATGCTTAGCAGTTGGTCTAGCTCGACTGCTGAGCGTGGAGTCCCTGGTCGATTCCCGGGTCGGTTCTTCTTTTTCGTGTGGTCAGTGCCTAACCTGGGTCAGAGTTTTTATGCTGCCCATGGACCTCTGACTTGGCTTCCAGAGTCTATTCAAAAAGTGTTACTTATTGGGATTTTTCATTAGGTATTTGGAGTTTTGAAGTTGGCGAGCCGTGCCTCGGAAAGTCCTGCGCCTGATCTCTCTCCGTCGTGTCGGATTGCTGTCCCTTCGGACTATGAGACTTAGGGAAAATAGAGTGCACTTTTGTCTGCAAACACACTTATGCACTAAAATAACTCCCGCACCAATGGCTAATCTCCGCTGAGATTGACCGACGTGACCGAAAATGGTCAGGACTATTATTATAGTAAAGTCAGCCATAATGTATTGCTGGAACAGAGGCCTACTATTAGAAGAGGGAGTCGGCCAGAATCCCCCACGCGGACGCTGTGCGAGTTGGTGGATGTCTCATATGCCTTAGAGATGTCGAAAAATTATACTGAAGTCCCATTCAATAGGGAGCTACGGTATTGCCATCAACAAAGCATATCTACGGACGAGGCTGCTACGCCTGCTACTGAAAAACATATAATGGAAAACACCAATATCAGTGCCTTTTTCCGAGGATCTGACGCAGGGCTTCGTGCTGAATAGTTGCACTAACAACCACGACTCCAAAGAGGCTGTGAAATATGTCTATGTGGTTGAGACAAAGGGATTTCAAATACGCTTGGTTAAGCTTTACATATTTTAGGTACCTAAGACCAAATTCTCGCCGAAATGGTTTGTGAATTCAACATGGAGTATTACTGTAATAAAATTATGCAAAGCTTAAATTCTGGTGTTGATATGAGCCGTGCCTGTGAATTTAGAATGTTTAAACCGTCACTTAAGGAAAAACTTATAAGGTACTTTTTTTTGAGCAATAACATTTTGAATAATTAAATGTGACCCAAGCACGAATATTATCCAGTTGTTACACAACTTAATAACCCCAATAAATTATTACAATTTAAGCCACAATCAATTAATCTATACTATATTATATAGAGGTGAAGTTTGTGAGTTAGTGAGGTTGTAGAGGGTAATCTCTGGATCTACTGAACCGATTTTTTAATAGGATAATATTTACAACGTGCCCATGGGATATTTACTGACCAAAACGCGAGCGAAGCCGCGGGCAACAGCTAGTAATAGCCACTGATAAGTTTCTCAATTGCGTGACTGTACCCTGGGATTGGTAAGTTACCATGATTAAAATCTTTACAGCTAATAAAACTCAAGTTATGCCTTCAGCAAGTTTCCATTTTATCTACAAGCACATTCGTGAGCATTGAACGAGTGAGCAGTGAACGAATGAACGTAAATGTGCAGTGAGATGGGGACGCCATTTTTTGAAACATTAAGTTTTATTGACTAAGCTTGAATTGCTTGAATCGTGAGTTGAGAGTTAATGGTAGAAAGTACTGTGTGCAAGAAGATATTTGTTTGAAATTTTACGTTTTATCTATATCTATACATATAATAAAACAGTAAAAAAACTGTGTCTGTACATTGAATATATTAAAAAAATAATTATTGAGGGGGGTTTGGAAACAGTAATAAAGCACGAATCCAAAAAAAAAATTCTGTCTGTTTGTCTGTATGTCTGTTTGTTTGTACACGCTAATCTTCGGAACTACTCGACGGATTTAAATGATTTTTTTTTGTTGTAAAGGTATTAAATCTGGGCAACATATAGGCTATAATTTATCTTGGAAACTTGAACATCTGATGCAGCACCGGAACAGACCAGCTAAACTATAAGAGATACAAAAATGGTACCATAACAAAAATTGTTCCACGTGATGAGCATTTTCTGCTAAGAGAATAAATTTGAAGATCTGGAACACCTGAAGTGGAACTCCAAGAGTCCAGCTACACTATAACATATATAGGAATGACGTCTTAGAAAGAATTGTTCAGCCTGATGAGCACTCTCTGTTGTCGTATAAAATTTGAAGACCTGGAACAGCTGATGTGGAACTCCAAGAGCCCAGCTACACTATAACATATATAGGAATGACGTCTTAGCAAGAGTTGTTCAGCCTGATGAGCACTCTCTGTTGACGTATAAAAATTGAAGATCTGGCACACGCGTAGTGGAGTACCTCCACGCGGTGAAGGCGATAACAGTTTAGGACTGATTTTCGATGAAAATTCGATGAATCATTGAAAATTTGACTCTACTGGCCAAAGCTCCCATTTATTATTTTATTTTATCAAATAAATAAGCCTTCGGGCTTATGTTATTTGAGTGTTTAATTTCCTTTTTCATTTATTTTCGTGATACGGTAGCCTACCCGGTAAGGTAACGCAGGGGAGCAGTCACTTAGATTTTAATTGATCAGGTATCTTCAGAATTAAACTATAACTATGTCTAGAAAGAGGTCAAGTCTTTCCCAAAGTTCCAAAGGAGCTAAAAGATTGAGGATCATAAGATCCCAAGAATCTACTGAAGAGCGTCAGGAGAGACTTGATGCTGTTCGAGAACATCAGGCTGCAACTCGCTCCATAGAAACCTCTTCGGATCGCGAAGAACACTGGAGCACCATATCAGGTGATATGGAAATCAAAGCTATCACTGCATCAGATGTTCAAGTTTCCAAGATAAATTATAGCCTATATGTTGCCCAGCTTTAATACCTTTACAACAAAAAGACCCTTCACGAAGCGGTCAACCAAGCATTCTGTACATCAAACTAAGTCTTTACGCAGAGAGTGCTCATCAGGCTGAACAACTCTTGCTAAGACGTCATTCCTATATATGTTATAGTGTAGCTGGGCTCTTGGAGTTCCACTTCAGGTGTTCCAGATCTTCAAATTTATTCTCTTAGCAGAAAATGCTCATCACGTGGAACAATTTTTGCTATGGTACCATTTTTGTATCTCTTATAGTTTAGCTGGTCTGTTGCGGTGCTGCATCAGATGTTCAGTGAGGAAGTGAGGAAACTCGGTATGTAATGGGAGGTAACCCATCCACGGGCCAACCTAGGCAAACGCTTAACATAGTGGACAGTCGCGCATCATGTTCCGCACTTATCTCTAGAGACCTAGAAGCAGATGCGTAGATACGCTGAGAACTAATGTGCAATTATCTATCCGTGAACGTCTGCGACTCACGAGACAATGCATGATTTCTTCACTGGTCTCTAGAGACCTGGATGTAAATGCGTAAATACGCTGAGAACGCAAGTGTGCTTCGCGATCCGAAGAGGACGGAGCGAGCGAGCGGAGCGAGACGGAGGACGAACGGAGCGAGTTGCAGCCTGATGTTCTCGAACAGCATCAAGTCTCTCCTGACGCTCTTCGGTAGATTCTTGGGATCTTATGATCCTCAATCTTTTAGCTCCTTTGGAATGTTGGGAAAGATTTGACCTCTTACTAGGCATAGTTATAGTTTAAATTTGAAGATACCTGATCAATTAAAATCTAAGTGACTGCTCCCCTGCGTTACCGGGTAGGCTACCGTGTCACGAAGATAAATGGAAAAGGAAATTAAACACTCAAATAACATAAGCCCGAAGTCATATTTATTTGACAGAATAACGGGAAGAAAAGGTATTTGTTGTGTAGGTATTAAGTCTGGGCAACATATAGGCTATAATTTATTTTGGAAATTGGAACACCTGATGCAGAACCGCAACAGAACAGCTAAAGTATAAGAGGTATAAAAATGGTGTCATAGCAAAAATTATTCCACGTGAAGAGCATTTTCTGCTGTGAGAATAAATTTGGAGATCTGGAACCCTGTTGTGGATCTCCAAAGCCCAGCGACACTATAACATATTAAGGAATGACGTCTTAGCAAAAGTTGTTTAGTCTGATGGGCATTTCCTGTGGACTTACGAAAATGAAAGATCTGGAACGTCTTCAATCGTCTCGCTCATCCAGTTGTTTTCCCGTCCCCGGGCCTCAGAATTCTACATCAGACGTTTCAGATCTTCGATTTTCTTGACGACCCCGTTGTCGCTGGCAAAAGCAACAGGATCCGCGTACGAAGTCGCGGGCAGAAGCTAGTTGTTAATAAGACCTTGGGCTCATATTAACTGATTTTCGTCATCATCATCGTTCATAATTTGTCTACAAAGTTTCTATCGTCGCATGTTTTAAGATCAGTGGTCATGAAATAAATAACACAAAGTGCCTGGCTGAGGTATTTCACTACAAATTACAAATATGATAGCCATCCACGTTGATTATATCTATTCATGGTCGCTACTATTGTAGTTAATGTTTCGGACTGATATACAAAATATTAGAAACTGACATACACACCGCGTAAGTACATTTTTGCCGGTGTTGATTTTTGATGCCGTTTGCTAGAGAATCGGAAGACGTGTTGTTTCAGCTAATCATAAACAAGCAACGTTTCTATCTTATTTGAAGTGAACACAAATTATTATTATAAAATGGTATTGAGCCATTACCTAGGTATAATTATGCAGATTTTTCACTCTCCTGTATAGTTACTATTTTTGACTTACGTGTTGTTGAAACTTCAACGACGGTTTGTCCAATAGTTTGTGTTTTCATCTTAGTTTACTCTAGTATATATCAGAATTTACTCCATTCCTATTCAAATAAGCTCATTAAAGTCCAATAAATTAACACCATTCTGATACTGACATATTGTAACATGCCGGAAATTGGGCCAAGCTCCAATTTGCACCGGCACGATATATGGGACAGCCCTATTACGGGTAACAACGGAAACAATATGAGCGCCTGGACTGCGATGATAGGCAATATGTCGCTTTCGTGTTATAGGCGGTCTGTTATTTAACTCTAGGCGTTT
This sequence comes from Eugnorisma glareosa, assembly GCA_947578425.1. Lineage (NCBI taxonomy): Eukaryota > Metazoa > Arthropoda > Insecta > Lepidoptera > Noctuidae > Eugnorisma > Eugnorisma glareosa. The sequence continues at coordinate 6,296,137 of OX387981.1, forward strand.
GTATATGTGAGGATGATGTATTAGGAGCTTATGAATGTGTGGGTTTTTTTTATTGTGTTGAGTATAATAAGTTCTATTGTAACTAGGCGAGAGAGCAATGGCAATGTATCGATTATTTGAATTACCTTTGCCGATAACAGACTGATGCTTATGTGTTTTAACTACACATTTTATATTTTTGGCTATGACATCTAACCTTTACCTAATTTTCCGTTTTCGCTGTATAGTCTGGGTTACTCTCACTAAATCTAGCCCCGATCCCCTTTGTCATCCTACCCACCAAGCCTTATTGATCCGTAGTAAATTGTAATCCGTTATACAGCGACCATAAAATTGAAGAAATGATTTGTAATCTTTCGAGACCGCGTTTTCAAGGGAAATACCTAGGTACATTGATGATTGCACGGGGAGAGGGAAGAGGGAGAGGAAAGCCAAAGAAAAGATCGATGGATTGTTTGTTTGAGGAATGATAACGAAAGAGAAAGGAGTAAATGATGCTGTGAAGTCTGACAGGGGAGAATGGAAGAAGAAAACATGTTGCGCCGACCCCAAGTAGAATGGGACAAGGGCAGGAGGATGACTGCATGAGTACTTAGTTCATTTGAGAACTATCATCATTTCTGTCATTAAAAACTCAACCTGTACCGAAGGACCAAACATTTTTCAAAGAATTCCTCCGGCGACATTTCCTAATAATTGATGCCAGCGTCTTGAAACTTCAGCCGGTTCATAACAAGTTTCCATTCCACCTTAAGAAATTCAGTTTAATAAGAGGGCTTGACGTTGCCAAGTGACTTATGTAAGTCTGAGGGATAAATTCTGAAGGAATCCTTATAAAGTTACCAAGTTATTGGTCGGAGACTTGAAATTGTTTAAGTTTTGAAGGGCGATAGGTACTGCTACCGAGTTCACTGAGGGTCGTCCTCATTTCAACCTTATTGCTTAGGGTGTAAGGGTCAAAAGTGGCTGACCGTTAGTGAAGTCCGTATAACCTTGGAATGTAAATAGGTGTTGAAATTCTCTGTCAATTGTAAGATTGTTTTTTTTTTTAACTTTTTTTGTTTGGGGTTTTTATCTAAATAGATACCTATGTCAACCCCATCGTGTCTTTTACTATTGTAACATTAAACCTTATAATTTACACAATATAACTATAACACATAAACTGTCACTTACGGGATATCTTCCGTGATTGTCTGTACTTTTGAGCTCCCGATATTTCGACGCTGTTGCAAGCGCCATGATCGCGGGTTGACTGGAGAATGCGGGTGGATGGAAAATAAATTGTTAAGAGCAGACAAATCTGTCTACCCTCTTAGTTAGTGTGTTTTGCCGTGACTTAGTGATGAGTTCCAACTCATCACTAAGTCACGGCAAAACACACTCACTTTTGGAGTCTTTATTACGATGCCGGCTGCTACTTTTGAGCATACTCAAAACTGGATTCCACATACTCCAGTACAAAAGACAAAGAAAGAGGGTAGACAGATTTGCCCACAGAATGGATCCACCATTGAATAGGGCGAGGGTCGTGTCGTAGAGGTATGTCAATTCTTCTAAGCTTTCGTACTTCTGGTTCACAATCGTTGGAAATGTCATCGATCTTAATCCAATAACTTCCTGGTATACTCCAACATTATTTTATCACCAGTCACTACCGGGATAACACACAACAATATTATTTACATACAAAATAACAAATTCAAATGCAAATGTTGACGGTTCTAATGTTGAAGAACAGGCAGACGGATTCGCAACTGTCTTATTAGCGTGCTCTGTTTGTTCAAAGTTTTAGTACTGGAACGAAACGTATTGTTTCTGTGGTACATTTCCATTCAACTTAATTAGATAGCTTAGTAGGATATGTGGAAATAGGTACGAGAAAACGTTGCATATAACTAGTTCTACTATTTGCTTAAGTATGATGGCTACATAACATAACATCAGGCCTGTGATCCGCCCCGCCAGGGTTGCGGGACTGTTCGAAAGAGATACCGCGGCCCTGGAACACAAAGGGCAAAGGAAGGAACATGGATGGGTTTTAATCAGTAAAAGTCTGACACTCCCTCCTGCTCAGCCCAGAGCGGGAAGGGTTATTTGATGATTTCACATTGACAAAAAAAAAAAAGGGCCTGTAATCCGCGATGGTGTGCCTAAAACTCACATTTCGCCGGTTATGTTTAGGTTCCATGTAATGGGGGTGACCCTATTGCCATCAACCGGGCGCAAATCCAGACTCCGTGTCTGCTGCTGAGAAATTCCTGATGGGAAATCACAATATCACTTTGCCTGACCGGGGAAACCAGGATCTCATGCTCAGCGGTCGCGCTTGCGACCACTAGACTAACGCCCTCGTTGGTCGAGGAAGTATGATCTACTATAAAATAAAGAAACAAAGAGTATTTATTTGTCTCGCACAGGGAAAATCAAAATATCCGTCTATGCTCAAGGATATTGTTTATTCATCACTATCGACCCGCCCCGGCTTTGCACGGGTGGAATGGTATACATATAAACCTTCCTCTTGAATCACTCTATCTATTAAATGAAACCGCATCAAAAGCCGTTGCAGAGTTTTAAAGATCTAAGCATACATAGGGACAGACAGCGGGAAGCGACTTTGTTTTATACTATGGTGTGATACTCCTGCCTTAATATAACTTATTTGGGTTCAGCGTAGCACATTTTTATCTTCCATACATCTCAATAGCCGACGAGCTCCTGCTCGTGGCTAAATAATAACAACCACTCGGGCCGATAGTGCCTGTTGGTCCGTAGATGGGTGACCATCATTACATACCGAGATTCCTCCGTGCCTCGGAAAGCACATTAAGTCGTTGGTCCCGGCTGTCATTTGTAGATCTTTGATAGTCGTTACAGGCAGTCAGTGGCCCGAAAGTCTGTCAACTAAGGGCTATCGTATTTCCCAGTACTAACTGGGTTGTGGAGGTCAGGTAGGCAGTCGCTTTGACTAGACTAGACGGATGTCATGGGCAACAGTTAGTGATGAATATTTCAAAGTGTCAATCTATGTTTAACGTTTTAGATTGTGGCCTTACTGACCAAACCCTGGTTTTACTAAATAGCATCATGTTACCCAGAACTGTGGTGTTGAAGTCAGATAAGCAGTCGCTCCATGTAAAATGTATTCAGCTGCATCTGGTTAGACTGGAAGCCGACCTCAACACAGTTAGCAAAAGGCTAGGCAGATGATCACATCTTAATAACCGTCATTTCAGAGATCACTGATCGTGATCATGTCATCTTTCCTATAACCCATCTTTGGACTGCCTTCTATCAAAGTAAAGGCATGGCATTTGAAACTTACACCTTCATCTTCAGGCTAAGTGATAGTAGTAACGTTGGAAACCAATTTTTACCGCTATATTCATTATTTCGACAGCAAAAATAACATTTTTGTAAGGCGTTACTATATTATATCGGTGGGTGGGAACTGTATTGATTTCAATCTAAACATGAAGAAGGTCCCGTCTTTAAGGTCAAAGGTATCTTATTACAAAGTGGCTGTTACTGGGGGCAGCATACATGATATACGGCCAGCCAATAAATCTAGGTATTGAACGAGAACCATCTGTTGATCTTTTGACATGTTTAAAAGCTTTCTTATTTACTTTCTGATAAATAATGTTGATGATATGATCAAGAGCACTAACTATGACGTCATAAAGCAGGAGTAATTCCAGTGTGGGAAAGACACAGAGCTATACAGGTCGTCTAGCGCCATCTCTTTCCCACACTGGAATTGCTCCTTAGGCCACCTGAATGTGGGGCCACAAAATGGATGAATGAAAGGCATTTGCATGTGGCTGAGGTGAGAATGCTGAGGGGGATGTAGGGTGACGAGAATGGATAAAATAAGGAATGAGTACATAAGAGGATGTCTGAAAGTGGCGCCGGTGACTGAACAGTTGTGTGGTAATCGGTTGTCGTGGTATGGACATGTGATGCGGAGGAATGGGGTAAATGTAGTGAGGACAATGTTGAGTATGAATGTTGATGGCTATAAGAGTAGAAGAAGACCAAAGAAGTGATGGATATGGGCAGGAGAATGATGATTATGATTTACTCTCTGATAGATCTACAGGATGTAACAAGACCCTTCACGAAGCTGTCAACCAAGCATTATGTAAGTACATCAAACTAAGTAACTTTACGCAAAAACTATTGCTGGGAAACGACTTTTTTTTTGGGATAAAAAATCTCGTTTTACGGTAGGACTCAATGTAACGCACTGACAACATTGTGCTGATGGATGGATTGAATAGTACGGGGGTCGTGGAGCTGTTTAAAGTAAAAAGCTAACATTAAAAACACCTATTAAAAAAAAAACCTGTGAAAAAGTTGGAACTTTGACCCCCGATATCTCCGTAACTAGAAGGCTCCTAGGTATAGTCAAAAATGATCGCAATGACGGGGAGAACAAGTGCCTTTCGGCTTCGTGAAGGGTCTTGTTACACTCTTTAGACCATACTTCCAAGGACTGGAACTACGAGCAACGAGAAAAACTGATGGTACTGCCAGGTCCTGATGAAATTATAATTTATGTCGCACAGACTACAATCATTATCTGCCTAGCCTTTCCCAATGTTGGGATCGGCTTCCAGTCTAACCGAATGCAGCTGAATACATTTTACATGGAGCGACTGCCTATCTGACTTCCACACCACAGTTCTGGGTAACATGATGCTATTTGGTAAAACCAGGGTTTGGTCAGTAAGGCCACAATCTAAAACGTTAAACATAGATTGACACTTTGAAATATTCATCACTAACTGTTGCCCATGACATCCGTCTATCCAAACTTTCGCATTCAAAAAAAACTTTCTTGCGAAAACAAAACCTACTACTAAAAAAACACTAAAACGTCTAAAATAACTTGACTTTGGGAAGTCGGTGTCTTTGTTTGCATCTTTTTTGCCACCGACTTCCGAAAGTCAAGTTATTTTAGACGTTTTAGTGTTTTTTTGGAAGTCGGTTTTGTTTTCGCAAGATTTTTTATTTTATTTTACCCTTTTTAGTTGTAGTATACCACACAAATTCTTGTTATGAATTAGTTTTTACATTGTAACTAGAAGTTAGTTAAAGTACTCGACAAGATGAATTATACGAACCCAAACTCGATGGGGTTACGTCGTTTTAATGGAGTTCCTATGGCCACCTTCCAGCTCCATCATCAGACCCTGGGTACCATCTAGAGACAAAGTACTCGACAAGATGAATTATACGAATCCAAACTCGATGGGGTTACGTCGTTTTAATGGAGTTCCTATGACCACCTTCCAGCTCCATCATCAGACCCTGGTTACCATTTAGGACTACATTACTTGTCAAGACAAATCAAACGAGTCCAAACTCGACGGCGTTGCGTCGTTTTATTACAGAGTTTGTAAGGCCACCTTCCAACTCCATCATCAGATCAGCTCCATGTCATCATAATATTGCATTGTCTCGCGATATACACATGCGTGCAAAATTTCAGCTCAAACAGAAATCGGGAAGTGTGTCAAATTTAACTAGCAAGTATCACGCAACGTCGCGGGATGTACATCAGAGCGCCAGCACGCGACGTCGCGTGATGTGACAATTAACGTGAGTAAAACAACCAAATTCCTTATCCGATTTTGATGAAATTTCTATAGGGCCAATCGGGGAGCATATTCTTACAGATGAAAAAATAATTTTTCAAATCGGTTTAAAAATAACGGAGTTCGGAGGAAATAAAAATATTTAAAAAAAAAACCGCTTTGAGAACCTCCTCCTTTTTGAAGAAAGTCGGTTAAAAAACGTGTTGCGGCGACCCCAACACGTACATACTACACACGTACGTATGTTACTACATAGGATAAGGGCCAGGAAGATTATGAAACGATCTGTGTGCCTTTCATCCAAATCATCAAAACATCCCTCAATCCATGCTCACAAACTTTCGCATTTATATTCGTTTGCCGTATGTCATTATTTCCCAGAATTTGATCCTTATCAGCGACACTATCGAATAGTGTAATAATAAAGTTTCTATTTTTTTTCCGAAATCAATGGATTCGATTCCTGGCTAAGAATATTGATTTTTCAAAAACCTAATGATGCAGTTTTAGTTTTCATCAAAATCGGGCTCGAGACGACTTTGAATATTTTTCGCAATTCCTCATAGTTTCGGATTTGGCCATCCACGCCCACTTGAAAAATTCACCCTGTATAAGTAAGATAAGATTCATTTCACCCTGTATAAGTAAGATAAGATTCATTTCACCCTGTATAAGTAAGATAAGATTCATCTAAACTAGAATCAAAAACCGGCCAAGTGCGAGTCGTACTCACACGCACACAGGGTTCCGTAGCACCAAACAATATAATAAAAATATTTTGAAGGCTCATTCATGTTGTATTGTTTTACATTCAACAGCAAAACTAAATTTTGTTTCATAGTATTTTAGTGAAAAAACAAAGTTACTGCTGCAGTTTGATGAAAAAGTCCCATATCTCAAAAACTAAATATCAAATCTTATTCAAACTAATTTTGGTTGTAAGTTTTATTGACGTTCTATAATCCTATATTTTTTTTCAGAATTTTGCTCCTCTTACTTTAGAAATTAGAGGGGGGGACACACATTTTACCACTTTGGAAGCATCTATCTTTCAAACGATTGACTTTGAGAGAAAATGGTTTTAGGAACTTCAATGTCATTTTTAAAGACCTATCTATAGACACCCCGCATGTTTCAGTTTGATGAAAAAAATATTTTTTAGTTTCAGTTCCATGTAAGGGGAGACCCCCTTAATCTTATATTTTTTGTATACAATAAAAATGCGGTTTACAGAATACATCTACCTACTAAGTTTCAACTGTGTAGTCCTAATAGTTTCGGAATAAAGTGGCTGTGACATACACGGACGGACAGACAGACTTGGCGAATCTATACGGGTTCCGTTTTTTGCCATTCGGCTACGGAACCCTAAAAAGGCAAAAAATAAACCGCCAAAGAGGTGTTAAACTGATAACTACCGCGGTTAGTATTGATTCTGTTTAGCCAGAAAAATCGTGAACCAACGAATATTAATGCTAATTGTGTTACCAGGTAAGCTGGTGTTTAAGTAGGAGTAAACAAAACAATCGTAGCAAAATTTGCAATCTAAGTGTTTTACGTTTTCCTGTACTGATTAAAGACATTTTAAAGTAGTTGTAGTAGGTAGTAGTTGTATCACCCAAAGGTTGTCTGGTAGAAAATGCCTATGGCATTAAGTCCGCCTCTGTACTTTATGCTTTGTTAAATAAATAAACAAAATATGTAAATAAATAAAAAAAAAGATAAATACGAGTATAAAACTTCTTATGATGAATTCTTCTCCTCCATTTGTTGTCACTTCTTTCTGTCTCTCTTGATAGCTCTTTATACAGGAGTCCGTTCAGGAAAGAGACTATGTCGTCCACCACACTCAATTCTGAGCAGTATCCGTCGGGAGAGTAAGGGAACAGATATAAGATACATTGCTGAAACATTTGCAACCGCTTTTCAAAGCAACCCATGATATAGCTAACTGGATTTTGAATGCTCAGCTTACCGTTGAGAGTAAAAATTCAACGGAGTGCTTTTTTAAGGCGCAATAGTTAAGCTTTGCTGGATTCTCCACACTTAGCTGAACGCCAAGAGTTGACAATCGAGTGCGCGGTTTAAAGCGCACATGCGAAAGCTTCTGGATCTGATGGTGACCTCTTAGACTGGGATCTAGACGCTGTAAACGTAATCTTCACGAAACCGTCAACCAAGCATTCTGTAAATCTAAGTAAAGTTACGCAAAAAAAAAAATTGTTGGGAAACGACTTTTATTTGGGGTTAAAAATCACAGTTTACGTTAGCACTTAAGGTAACGCACTCAAAACATTATGCTGATGGATCTATTGAATAATACAGACAAAGTTATAACATTAAATATGTGTTATATGTTGTGTAATATGTGTGTACAAATATGTAATATTTGAAAAAAAAACAACCTTTACAAAATTACTCTGTTTATTGTTAAGTTACTCTTTGTTTCGTTATTTTCAGTGCGCGATTTTCCGTAATCGGTTTTTAGGTACTTGTGTGTCATTGCGTAAAACACCGCCTTTTTTATCTGCCTCTGAAAGTAGACACTGACTGAACCTTTAACCCTGTTTTCAACTAAATTGCTTTCATAACTCCCTGAGGGTGGTATGTCTGACCTTGTATGCGTCACAGGATAATTGGAGATAACGTTTTCTTTCGAAAATCAAGAATTGTTGCAAGGTTTTTAAAATATCTTACTGTAAACATATTTCGAGGTAATATCAGTTTTTGTTGCACATAACCCAGTTTGTTTAGTGAACTAGATTGCTGGTTGACTAATTAAGGGTTAATTCATCTTCATTTGTTTTTTTTTTTACATTAAATGGCTACTCTTGACTTCAATCTAGTCCTGAGGACAGAGATGAGATCGACGATGGAACTAGATAACCCAAAAGAAGACTATTACACCGCCGCAGGCAGGGAATTCCACTCCTTGGCTGTGTGCATAATAAAATATGTAGCTATGCGCTTCGTGCGAATGTGTGGAACATTGACAAGGTATGGGTGATAACCTGCAGTAAGTACGTCTAGACTTCAGATGGAAGAACGGAGATGGTGGAATGAGCTCGTGGAGCTTTTGGGCACATTCACCGAAGGTCTGTAAAAGACCGACAGACATGCAACATTGCGGCGGAGCCAGGCAATGAAGCTTGGACCCACAAAACAAGCTTGGTTGGTCAAAACAAGCGTCAAATTTAGCTGTTTACTAGAGCTGACTAGCCGGTTGCAAAAAGGCCGACTGCATTAAGGTATGGCAGGAATCGGCAGGATAGTCGGCTTTTCCATCTATTAGGCTATTAGTACATCCCTAATGTTTCCCAATCATGGCATCCGTCAGTGTCTAAAAGTTTGAGGGGATGTTCTCGTGCGGATAATTAAATATGCACACAGCAAGGCATAACCAAAAACTTACTAACTTACTTATTTTTCATGAATATACTTTTTATCAGAGAACAGCAGAATAATCATTAGTCACATGAAATAAATATTTAACTATAAACTCGAGGGGGTGATTTTTGTGTCGACCAGCCATAACCAAATATCTGTCATCCCACCAAAAGCATAGACAATCTACAAAACTTTTAAGGCTTGGAATTGTGGCTATTCGCCACAAGTTCGTATCAGAGTTCCAAATTGAAGTTGTCGTTCGCGATGTCCTTAGACGAATGGATTATTGAGAATTTTTTTCTTATTTTCAAAACCGATTTGCAAATATTCTAGGATTTCCACAGAAAGAAACAGTTTCCTAATTATCGTGCGACATACATACATCTTAAGAGTTCAAGTACAGTAGAGCTTCGACATGTAATTCGATATTTTCATTAGAAAAGGATCGTATGTTTATTAGGTTGGGACACTTTATACATAATTCATAGACGAGAATTGTTAGTAATTTTCCATAGAGAATTTTCAGATAGCTCTTCCAAGAATCAAGGTCATTGTGACCTTGCCTATCGTTTTATTTGGTCAAAATCATAATCAAAGTTTTCCATTTTCTATGTGATGTGGAGAAATGAAGAGCTCGTGGCTCTTTAAAAACAGCTGCTCGGATCAATCTTCAGGTTAAGCCTAACTTGCCTAGGTTGGTCTACGGATGGGTGACCACCATTACATACCGAGTTTCCTCTGTGCATCGGAAAGTACGTTAAGCCGTCGCTCCCGGCTGTCATTTGTAGACCTTTGACAGTCGTTGCAGGTAGTCAGTGGCCCGAAAGTCTGACAACCAGTCTTAGCAAGGGTCTTATCGTATTACCCAGTACTGTTTTGTGGAGGTCAGATAGGCAGTCGCTCCATGTAAAATACTGGTATTCAGCTGCATCCCGTTAGACTGGAAGCCGACCACAACATTGTTGTGTTGGAAAAAGGCGGATGATGGTGGCGAAATCAGGAAAATCTCTTGAACAAAATTTTGAAAATAAACATTTGTAAAACAGGGGAAGATCAAAGATACGATGGATGGACTGTTTGGAAGATGATATGGCTAGGATGGGGGTGACTACTGAGATGACGAGTAACAGAGAATTATGGAGAAAGAAGACTTGCTGCGCCGACTGGAAATAAATTGGGGTAAAGGGGGTAAAGGGTTGCAGAATGATCATATACGAACGAAATTGAATAGAATAGGATAATTATTATATACTAGCACTTCGCCCGCACCTTCGTTCGCAAACAACAACAACTTTTAGGCTATAAATTATATTTATAACATGCAAATTATGCATGATAAAAATATAATTTATAGCCTATGTTACTTCCTGATAATTTAGTTTTCTATTGGTGAAAAAAATGTTAATTAAAATCGGTCCAGGAGTGTTGGAGCTTATTCGGTACAAACAAACAAAACAATCTTTGCTTCCTCTTTATAATTACTATAGATGAAAATCATATTTCGTAAGCTTTCACCGACCACCTGTCCTGGTCCACGTTTCTCATAATTATTTCGGTTAAGCCTGAGAAAAACGATCAATAAACTTCCAAATCTCCATAAGTTGATTAGTTACCGTTCCTTCGCTAACCAGCAATAAAGTTTTACTTCTAACTGGTAACAGCTGTTGCCTTATTTTTCTTTTACCCTTAGATCATTGAATAGGGCTTACGTAAGATAAAGTAGCAGCAACAGTGGCGAAGGTGTCATACAACTCGATTCCTACTACCGGCTTTCCTTCGAAAAATGGCACAGTCAGTATTCTATAGACAAATAATATAATCACATTAAAGATACATACTCCGGCTTACCTACAAAAATTGACACGTCACTCTCACTACTGAGAAGCACAATCCCAATTTTTTGCAAAATAATTACCCTATAGGTACGTAAAATGACGACATATGTGACAAGTTCGTAAAAATGAGTGGTGCTCCCTTGTAAGTTTTGTTCTTGGTGTCCACTTGGTAACTTTCGAAGAGTTTTAGATGGTAGAATACCTTTTTTTTTCTGTGAGAGTTTACTAAGTCGGTTGCAGACTTCAATGTCAATGATTTAGTCTTATGCAAGGAGTCTATTACAAAGCAGTACAAATAAAGAAAGAGAAAACAATAAAACAAAATTAAATAAAAAGAAAACTAGAATTAAAAAAACCCGCCAAGTGCGAGTCGTACTCACACGCACATAGGGTTCCGTAGCAGCAAACAAGATAATAAAAATATTTTGAAGTCTCATTCATATGTGTGTATTGTATTACATTGAACAGCAAAACTAAATTTGTTTTTCAGATAATGTTAATGAAAAACAAAGTTACTGCTGCAGTTTGATGAAAAAGTCCCATATCTCGAAAACTAATCATCAGATTGTATTCAAACCAATTTTGGTTGAATTTTTTTTTAACGTTTTACAATCCTACATTTTTTCCGAATTTCCTCCTCTTACTTTAGAAATTAGAGGGGAGGCACATATTTTACCTCTTTGAAGTGTGTATCTGTCAAACGATTGACTTGACAAAAAATGGTTTCAGGAACCTCAATGTCATTTTTTAAGACCTATCTATAGACACCCCGCATGTGGAGGTTTGATGAAAAAAATATTTTTTAGTTTCAGTTCTATGTATGTGGAGCACCGTTAATCTTTTCTTTTTGTATAGAATCCTAAAGTCGTTTACAGAATACATCTACCTACTAAGTTTCAACTGTGTAGTCTTAATAGTTTCGGAATAAAGTGGCTGTGACATACACGGACAGACAGACAGACAGACCGACAGACATGGCGAATCTATAAGGGTTCCGTTTTTTGCCATTCGGCTACGGAACCCTAAAAACATACTTTAAAGTAAGTTGGTCCTGTACGAGGCCAAAATCAGAATGTTCATCATAATGAGTTGATATCACGCAACAGAAAAAAACAGTTTTTTTTCTGTTGCGAGGTTGATATGACGTCTTCTTTAAAACATGACATCTAATCTAAAACCAGTATAATGTCTCATGACGTAGCGACTACAGATCAAAGTCCCAACTTTTTTTACTCCTTTTAATAATTGTTTTATTAAATTACCAGTGCTCTTCGTGCACAACGTCATCACACCCGGAACTGCGTCACCCATCATCATAACCAAGGCCTTTTATCACTATTTGTCAATACTACATGGAAATTAATAGCAGATCCAAATATGGGAACTGTGGTCCTTCCGCTTTAAAGGCGATTTCTCGGCCAATAGCTGAATGGCCGTCAAATTGTTTGAGCTGTGATTAGGAAGCACTATGGCGTTCAGGAATTTATAGTTTGCTTCTGAGTAATTGCAGAATGATTTACTGCATCGTTGATATAGTGGTCGCCAGCGCGACTGCTGACCATGAGTTCCTGGATTCGATTGCCAGTTCGGGCAAAGTGTTATTAGGTTTTTCCATCAGGAATTTCGCAGTAGCAGCCACGGAGTCTGGATTTGTGGACGGTTCATGGCAATGGGCTCGCCCACCATTACGTGGGACTTAAACAAAACTGGCGAAATGTGGGAGTACTATTAGGTACACTTTTGCCTCAAAATTATGTTAATCGGTTAATGGTGGTCGTAAAATTCGCGGAGTAGGTGGTGTTTCATATGATGGAGAAATAGCAAATGGTTCGAATGAGGAAAATGTCGTGAGAAAAGTTAAATGACGGATGTGTTACTAGGAAGTTCGTCTTACAAGTTCTAGCACTTCGCTGGAAGAGCTATTCCATCATGCAGTTATATTTTGACTTAAAACTTCAGCATCCAAGCTTTTTGAGTGATGTTAGCCACGAAACCAACATTTCGATCTTCTTTCTTTTTCGTGTGGTGAGTGCCTAACCTGATGTTATACGGCCTCCGACTTGGATTTACATGCCATCGAAAAATATCTCTCAGACATGCTGGTTTCCTCACGATGTTATCCTTCACCGAAGCAAGTGATAACTATACAATACGCACATGAATCGGAATTTGAACTTTTCGGTAGCTTTACGTCAATCCAATACATTTTATATGTTCTCATCAACATCGCTGCCATTTTATCTACGCTCTGCGGGAACCAGCTTTGTTCTACATTAGCCGCGTCATGTCTTACGGTATCTGGAGAGTAAATTAATACTATGACAGCCCTTCGATGAGTGTCTATTACACAATGTATTAGATTACTACGACAATAACAATCTGTTTACAAACGATTGTTACTTTGTATGAAGTCAGGTCCAGTCATCATTTTGGTTTGAATCATCTGGGGCAATTAAAGTGATGTAACGTTCGCCTTCAATTGTTTTCAAGTCTAGATTTTAAGCTCAGAAGCAGCACCATCGTACATTTTCTATTTTTTGAAATATTACGAGCACAGTTTTGGGTAAGGAGCGCCGTTACTGCAAGTAAGATCTTGGCGAAATCGAGGATAAATTGATACAAGGTGCGGAACACCGACACTAGTTATAGTACAGACAGACAGACAGACAGTATAATAGGAAACAACTGTTTTTGGGGTTCCGTAGCCGAATGGCAAAAAAACCGAACCCTTCTAGATTTGTCATGTCAGTCTGTCCGTGTATGTCACAGCCACTTTATTCCGAAACTATTAGGACTACACAGCTGAAGCTTAGTAGGTAGATGTATTCTGCTGTGAACCGCTTTACGATTTTTAATATTTAAACAAAAATAAAAACTTAGGGGCTCCCAATACATGGAACTGTAACTATTTTTTTTTTCATCAAACCTATTCGTACGGGATGACTATAGATAGGTCTTTAAAAGTGACATAGGGGTTTCTAAAAACATTTTTTCTTAAAGTCATTCGTTTGAAAGATAGATACTTCCAAAGTGGTAAAATGTGTGTGTCTTCCCCCCCTCTAATTTATAAAGTTGGTTGTGGAGGAAAATTCTGAAAAAATGTAGGATTGTAGAACGTAAATAAAACTTTCAACCAACGTTGGTTTGAATAAGATTTCGAAATATTTTTATTATTTTGTTTGGTGCTACGGAACCCTGTGTGCTTGTGAGTACGACTCGCACTTGGCCCGTTTTTTCTTTTAATAACCGACGAATAATTTCTATGTGGTTAGAATAACGTACTGAATACCTTTTTTTTATCGATGGGAAATCATCAAATAACTCCTCCCGCTCTGGGCTGAGCAGGAGTTAGTGTCAGACTTTTACTGACTAAAACCCATCCATGTTCCTTCCTTTGCCCTTTGTGTTCCAGGGCCGCGGTATCTCTTTCGAACAGTCCCGCAACCCTGGCAGGCATCGGTCCTTTCGGACCCCTTCCTGTTTGCTGACTCTCTTTGAGGCGCGCGTGGAACACGAACGCGCCGAACGTACTGAATACCTGGTTACTGTTTTAGCACCCTAGTGTTTCCCCCTGTCTCCTGTCTGACGTACAATGTGAGTGTGATGCCGTTACAGCAGGGCTATTGCGTATCTCTGTTGACAATTCATAGTGATCATCACATGGCGAGTTTTGATATACATTGACCGTTCTTGTTAGTTTCAACTGACGCTATCCGTGCAGAACTGTCATTGTATATCAAAACTCGCTAAGTGATGATCACTATTATGAACTGTCAACAGAGATACGTAATAGCTCTGCTGGACTGTCCTTAGAATATCATTCATTAGTGTCTTCAAATCAAAACTGCAAACTTTTGAGAACCCCAATGAACATCCCATCGTATATAGCAGTGATAGCCTAGTAATGTGACCATAGAAATATAGGTGTGACCGTCGGACTGCTAAGTCATAGTTCTCGAGTTTGAACCTAAGGCAAGAACACACTTCTCCTCAAAAACCCTGACACCGGGTTAGGCACTAACCATACGATAAAGAAGAAAGAAAGAGAACACCCCAGCAACTGCAATTGGCGTGGCCACTTACTTGAGCCAATTGGTAAAAAAAAAACAGGTATGCAAAAAAAGAAGACTGAAACCTATGCTTACACCGATAGTTTCGTACAGTAAACTCCATTATGTTTCCTTTTTTTAAATTTCCTTTTACTCCATTATTTTACACGCAAATGTGGCAAACGTATTTCTTTGACCCAAAGTAACGTTAAATACTACAACGACCAAAACGTCGCGTGCGTAGTAAACGAACAGTAAATATCCCATAAACACGTAATACGCAAGTTAATCTAAAGATCTGGACGAGATAGGACATGGAATGTGTACGCAGCTTATCATGCTAATGTAGAATATGAATTAGTAGGAAGTTTCATACGGAATGTCAATGAAGATTGCCATGTTGGACCAGAAGCCGCGTTCAACTGTAGGTAATTGCAAGCCGCACGCCGTGTTCAAATACAAAACAATTTAGGCCCGCCCGTCTCACTTCCCACCCGCATAATGTGGCTAGCTCAGACATTATTGGCCCGTTTTTGGGGTAAACGTTCAGAGGATTGGAAGTATGATAATATTATAATCAAAATTGTCGTTTTTCCACGGAGTAACTGTTCGGCTGCGTGTCAAACTACTCTTCAAAAGAGTAGTTTTTGATGCTTCAGTATTAGGCCCGCTTACGGCTTCTGGTTCTTTCTGTATTTTGAGACCATGTTAGCATCCGTTGAAGTCTTAATTCCATTTCAATTGTTTAGCAGTATTAAACCTTATGATGGAAGCATCAGGGTAGCCCGCGAAATACAAGTTTTCTTACGTTTTTTTGCAATTTGAAGGGCTTAAGAGCGGCCAACCCGACATAATTTTCATACAAACGCTCGTACGTGATTATGCCGTTGTTACACATCTATCTTTGAATTTTTTGAAGTAATAGGTATCTTATGCACTATAACTAGGTTTCTATGGCAGCAAAAAATAAAAAATTGTAGAAACAAATTCAGGATAAGCCTCCAAAAATTGCTGTTTTGCAGAAATTTTCCCTGAACTTTGGCCGTTCATAATGTACTCTTAAATTGTAAAAGTAAAGAAAACATCCTGATAGAAACCTTGCACATGTAATGGAGATTCTAAATGATAAATATTTATGTCACAAACTTGTAAGACTTATTCAAAAACACGTATTTCCTGGAACAAGTTTAAGAAATTTTCGAACACTATTTTTCGTTCAATGTCATCGCGTCCGGCGGTATGAGGTGCGCGGGAGACGAATTGTGCGGGGTCGGGGCGGGCTGAGACGGGGGAGTTGAAAGAAAATCGCCGCAATGGGTCTGGATGAAACAACAAGCTTTTCGACCATGACGTGACGATAGACGCACCGGGAAGGGCCCACTTAACGTGCTCTTCGATGCACAAAGACCTAAACCTTAGAGATCGAACCGCGCGGCTGTTTTTATTTAGCAAATGAAATGCTAAAAACAGGAGCCAAATTGAGATACTGTTACCCACAATCTAAGTATTCTTCATGCATAAAATAAATAATTAATTTAATTTTGAAACCCGCTATCGAATGGATTATAAAATGTTATAAACGGCTAATCCGATTCACAAGTAGCCTTTCCTCACGTGAAGGTTTCTGATAATCCGTTTATATGTTCATGTACAACCCTGAAAGTAATTTATTGAAATCTAATTTTGTTTGTCGCGGTTAACTGAGTGATAAATAAAGGAAAATTGACGACCCGAATGGCGCAGCGGTAGTGAGGCTGCTTTACGTTCTTAGGGTCCCGGGTTCGAATCCCGGTAGGAGCAAGTGTTTGTGTGATGAGCATGGACATTTGTTTCCGAGTCATGGATGTTTATATGTATAATAAGTATGTATTTACAAACAAAAAGTATCTATGTAATAGTATCAACTATCTGGTGTCCACGACACAAGCCTCGTTGCTTAGTGTGGCACCTAGATGGCGCTGTGTGTAATGTCCAGCGATATTTATTTATTTATTTATTTATAAAGGCTCGCTCCCTTTGGACCTGGCTTTAAGGTATCATTAAAGCGACTCAGGATTTAACTGCTAATTAAATCTAACTGTGATTGATTATTTCTTGAGATAGAATGTAAAATAAAACAGGCCAAGTGGCCAAGGGTTCGGTACAATCGTAGTAGCCCCTTTCATTTTCAGCAAGCAGCATCAGAAATATATACACTTTCTGTGAAAATTTCAACCGTCTACCTATTACGGATCATGAGATACAGCCCGCTGACAGACAGACGGACGGACAACGGAGGCTTAGTAATTTGGTCCCGTTGGTTACTCTTCGGGTACGAAAGACTACGAAGTAGGATCAGTAAATAGCAACCGTATGCTCTAATATTATTCTGCCTAGCCCATTTCCTCATTCAAAAGAGCAGACTCTAAAGACCAAGTTGAAAGTCCTGTTGCTTTTGTAAAGTTTGTATTTGGGTATTATTTTTACTGAAAATAAGGTGCTAATTTGTTCAAACAAAATTATGTTAATTTTTCGCTTTGACGTTATAACCATTTAAAGTAAAACAAAGTCGACGTGTAAGAATTCTCAGACAACATTCATGTCAAATGAAACCTTTTAGTTTATACCGACACAACGAAGTGTATATTATCACTAAGTTAAGAATGAACTGAGACAACAGTAATTAAAGTTCAATTTGCAGTAAAATGATGTAATCTACTAATTGACGGCGCTGTCGTCGCCGCGTCGCTACTAGGGTTTCCATTTTAAACCTTAAAAAGTCCGGACATAAAATAAATTATACATATTCATCTCAGCTTAGCCTTTTTCCAATTATACAAGGTGTAAATGGACCCTTCACGAAGACGTCTTTCTATACATCACATTAAGTTGCTCTACGCAAAAAATATTGCTGGGAAAAGACTTTTTTTTTGGGTGAAAAATCACGTTTTATGGTAGGACTCAATGTAACGCCCTCAAAACATTGTGCTGATGGAGGCATTGAATAGTAAGGAGGTACTTAAAAAAAAAAAAACTTGTGAAATAGTTGGAACTTTGACACCCGATATCTCCGTAACTAGAAGCTTTGCAGAACTTAAATAAAAAACGCAATAACGGGGAGAACAAGTGCCTTCCAGCTTCGTTAAGGGTATTTTTACATCCATTATGGGGGTCGGCTTCCAGTCCAACCGGACGCAGTCACGCAGCTGAATAGGTACATGTATTTTATACAAAGGGACTGCTATCTGATCTCCACGATATCGTTACTGGGTAACAGCATATCCCTTAGAATAAGAACTGGTCAGACTACTGCCAAACACCTTTAAATGACAAACCACAGTTCCCATTTAACTCCATGGTCCCCGATCCACAGACCGACTTTAGCTTGAAGATCGAACCGTGCGTTGAAAAAACAGGTTAGCAACTAGATGGATTGAATAGTAAGGTGGTCGTGGAGGTATTTAAAGTAAAAATCTTACATTAAAAACACGTATTAAAAAAAAAAAACTTGTGAAAAAGTTGGAACTTTGACCCACAATATCTCCGTAACTAGAAGATTCCCAGGTATAGTCTAGAACAAAAAAATTATCGCAATGACGGGGAGGAAAAGTGCCTTTCGGCTTCGTTAAGGGACTTGTTACACCCTTTCGTAGTATTTTTTTATATTTTGAAAATATGCCCGGAAAACTCCTAGCTATTCCGTAGGGATGGTAACCCTATTCGCGACCGCAACGCTTACGTCTCGTTTAGAGTAGGGACATATAAAAAGTTCTAGATGACTTAGTGAGTTCTAAATGTCTGTCTTCATTAGCTTAATGGGCGTAACTTTTCTTGTTAAACTGTGACTTGATTTGTGTGACTTGTTACCCACAGTCCTTGTTTACAGCGATGGTCTGGTTCACATCCTCTCCTATACTATTACATGAGCAATATTTATATTTGTAATCGCGTTCTCGAAAAAGGCTCCACCTACAGAGTAGAGCAGGGGTGCTGATGTAGCTGTCACGAAGGGACGTATTGCTATATCTTAGATTTTCTTGAGTTTTTTTGTCGGAAACAGTGTTTTTTTTTTTATAAAAAATACGTATATAATAATTACGTTTTTAAACAAACTTATTTTTTTTTTTATAATTTTCATTTTCTTGTAGGTACTAAAAATATCTGTTACATTATTTATCATTATCAGCCTATAATGTTCCCATTGCTGGGATATACGGCCTCCTCTCTATGAGAGGAAATGGGCTATAATCTATCACGCGGGTCCAGTGCGGGTTGGTAGATGTCACATTTTTTCGATGTTTTAGTTCTAGGACATGCCGGTTTCCTCAAGATGTTTTCTATCACCGTTTTTGAGAGCAGTGGTAATGAAATAAATTGCACAACGTAAATATAATTATAAAATATCCGTTATATCCTATAAACTTACATAATGGCGGGAATTGCATGTTTCGGAAGTCGGATGACTTAATTATGAAATCCGCCAGAGAGATAATACTATAAGTTTGAGGGCTCCATTTAAACTGAACCCCACTGATGCCTACGAAGAATTAGTAAGAACGTTAAACTAATCAGTAGGTAAGTAGCTAATAAATCTTTTTACAAGTAAGCAGGTACTTAAATAAGAAAACTCCTTAGATACACGAGAAATGTTTCGTAAAACATTAATTAATTTTCATATCTGAAGCAGTTGGCTTGGTGACAGTAAATGTCAAGGGCGAAGCCAGACATAGTTACTTGAAGAAGTCACGGAAAAAAACGACCAAATTACTTATTAAAGGAAAATAACTTAGGGTCATTGCAGACAATGCTTTGAGTTTCGACTATTTTCTTTAACTGCTATCGAACGCAAACAGGCTTGTCAAAAAATATCGATATTTAATACTCTTCTACTCGGGGTCGACGCAACACGTGTTCTTCATCCATTCTCCCCTGTCAGACGTCACGGCATCATTTACTCCTTTCTCTTTCATGTCATTCCTCACACAATCCATCAATCCATTAATATTTCGATGTATCAATACAAATAAGTATCGAACGTATGAAATAAATATCGATACCTTTTTAAAAAAACCATAACAAAAATACGATGCAGCATTGACACAGTCACAAAATTGCCGGTGCTTGTAGTATCGTGTCTGCTATGGCCCTTAAATGGACCTGTTTAAGACTCAAGAGGAATCAAGTTTACTACCGTCATGGAGGAACGGAAGTCGCAGTGCAATTGAATAATTTTTATCAATTGCCTAAGCGGCAACCCAAAGGGGTTTGGATTTAATGGCTGGCCTAACTTCCGCCATTTGAATTATTTTTTCAAAGTTGCGGCCACGCGTAAATCCTATATCAATCGATAGCTGGTATCCGTACAAACAAGTTTTGTATCAGACAAAATGTTCTAAAGTGTAACGTATCCGAGATATAAGCTATCAAAATTGTGCTGATGATGCCATCAGTGAATGGACTTTAACTTTGATAGGCAGGAATTTAAGGCTTCATTCAAAAATCTTCCAAGCCCTTTAGGGACAGAATTATTACACTAACAGATGATTGCGAATTAAATATAGTTATAACGTCAGTCAAACCATATCTATTAGTAATTTAGTTTCTATTTTTCTATATTTTCGAGCCGTTTGGGGTTGAAACTCTAGGACCGTGGGGTCCGAGCGCTCACAGCCTTTTCAAAGATATTTCAAAACGTTTAGTTGACACTTCCCGTGACCCAAGGGCTGGCTTTTACCTTGGCCAAAGGCTTAGCGTTGCCATACAACGTGGCAACGCCGCCAGTCTCTTGGGTACATTACCAGTTGACAGCGTTAGAGGAGTTTTTTGACGCCATTTTTTAAGTTTGTTGCTAGGTTATTTACTTTAGGTTATTTTAATTTATAAATGTAAAATAAACATTATTTCCAAAATAAAATAAAAAAGTTAGTAAGGTAATTTATAACTTTGACTTCAAAAAGCAAAAAACATCACTATCACATAGTATAAAACAAAGTCGCTTCGCGCTGTCTGTCCCTATGTATGCTTAGATCTTTAAAACTACGCAACGGATTTTGAAACGGTTATTTTTAATAGATAGAGTGATTCAAGAGGAAGGTGTATATGTATGAAATTGCGAAGCCGGGGCGGGTCGCTAGTTAAAAATAACATAAACCGAGCTATATTATATACGATTATGACCCCAAGAACTAAAAACAACAAACAAACAAAAATGGACGAGCCATTTAATCTCATCTCAGCAAAAACTGCAACAGGAGAAAAAAAAACCAACCAAGTGCGAGTCGGACACGCGCTTGAAGGGTTCCGTACGATCTTAGTAGGGGGGGGGATTTCCCCCTATAATTTATTTTTATTATTTGTTGTTACAGCGGCAACAGAAATTCATTCTGTGGAAATTTCATCTGATAAATGATGTTTATTTTGTAAATAGGTTTTTAAAAACACTTTTACACGTCTCTTTTTTTTAAACTAGATGGGGCCGGTGTTTCGTACCTGACTACTCTGAGAAGAAACAGCCGAAACAAACTCAGAGGTCATAGTCTCTTTTAAAGTCCAGACATAATCTTGTTTAACTCACATGAGGACTATGCAGATTAGTGTCTGAGAAGGTCTCTTGAAGAAAGAACCACACAGATTTGAGTGGACCTGTCCAGTCAGTGCAAGCATTTGTCAGTTATCGTGTAGCTCGACTTAACTCAAGGAGCTCAACGACACGACGAACAATACCAAAGAAAGGACATTTGGGTATGTCGCTTATAGTACTCAAACTGCCAGACAATTGTGGAAAAAATAAAAAACGAACAAACAAAACTCATTTCATTCCATTTCGTTCTGTCTACACATTACGGATCATGAGATACAGCCCGCTGCTTAGTAATATGATCCCGTTGGTTTTCCTGCGGGTACAGAACCCTATTTCATTACACTACTCCTCGAAGGCTTAATCACAGGTGTATCTATAGTACGAACGCCCACGTTTTGCCAGTTTAAACGCTATAGTCCCGTTTAGTAGGGCTATATTGCCTTCAACCGGGCACAAACCACATTCCGTGATGCGACTAAGAAATCCCTGATGGAGAAACTCAATAACACTTTACTCGACCTGGGTATCGAACACAAGACACCGTCTTCAGCAGTAGCGGTTACAACCACCCAGATCAACAAAGCAGACTTAGAAGAAAATAAGTATCTGATCTTATACTTCGTCATAGTTATTTTTCAACTGAATTTCCAGGGGAAAATAACAGCCGAATCATGTTCACCTTCAAAATACCATTAGAATCTTCAAGTTCAATGTTATATATCGCTGTAAACATTTCAAATATTGGACGTCATACACTGAAAGTATTCTGGCGGCTTTTAATATGATTTAATACGCATACAAAAACGACTGAAAAACATTTTAAAGTTCTGAAATCTAAATTCCGATTTAAGTAGCTAGCGAGACTCCGCAGTTGTAATGAAATGATATCTATCTATACAAATAAATATAATTGAAGTGTCTATTTGTATTAGAAAGTATACACTGTACTTATAACAAAAATACTTTATTTTTATTTTTTTCTGTCTGTTTGTTCCGCTTCCGGCTAATCTCCGAAACGGGTAGACCGATTTTGACGGGACTTTTACTGGCAGATAGCTTATGTTATATAAAAATAACTTAGACTACTTTTATTTTAGAAAAAGAATTAGGGTTTCGTGCAAAAAATGAAAACCCTTGAAATTGTTAACAAAATCCGAATCAAATAAAGAAGTAATATGTTTATAATAATTTCCCGCGGACGAAGGTCGCGGGGCACAGGTAGTACACAATAAAACAAAACAAAAATGTTGATGAAATTTTTTGGGGTCATTCATCGCTTGTCTTCGTTTATATCTGACTTCTATCGTGTCACGTTGACTCAAGAAAAGATTACAAAGTAAAATTCCAGTCCCTTCTTAGCGTGTCGATGGCAATCTAAATTGATTCAGCCCAAACTTTGGCTACGAGTTTGGCACTTTCAGAAGCGTCCATCAGGTCCTGTGATGAGCAAACAGCAGGACAGGCAGGACACGTTATCAAGTGTCCCATCGCTTGTGGAACAACACCACATTTACACTCCAGGGCAGAGTCATCTATGAATTTCCACCTGAACAAGTTTTCCTTTCTCTGTCCTTGCAATACCAACAAAGACGGTCGCTGACCTCAAAAATAAATTATCATCAATTTTTTTTTGTTTATTCTTTTTATATTAATAATTTAATATCGATCAGTTATGTGTATCGAGTGTCGTTAGCTATTTTAAATTTATCCTGTATAACAAAACGATCTTGCGAACGATTGTATAGATACGCTGCGCAAGAGCCGAATAGGTACGCAATCTTTTAGTTGCGCGCGGTGCCCTAACGAATATAGACGTGCCTATGGATATAATTGCTAAATTCTAAATTTATCCGCTGCTTTACTGTTAGATGTATAGAAAACTGCGTTGTACATGAATAGAGAATTAATTTCGCGCTCTATAATGTCCGGTTCGAGTATTCGCATAAAAATTGCTGGCAAATAGCCACGAAAAGTGAAGTGTTATGGTCTTGAATATTTTTGTTTATCAAGTGTTCAAACATAATCTAAATTAGACAATTTTCGTGAGTCTAAACAGCAAGAACTTCTTATCAAAACAAAAAAAAACTCGGCAGTTGCTGTCAAAATAAAAGTGTTGGTTCGAATTTAAAATAAAAACAATTGACAAGCAATGGCGTCTACCCCAGACACGCCAACCCCAAGTGATACCCCTGAGGATACGCCAACACCCTCTCCAGCTCCTCAAGATGTAAACAAGTTCAGCTGGTTGAAGAGGGCTCAAGCTGCTAGGAACAATCCCTTTGTGAAAGCAAGACCTTCCCTAAACCGAGAGAGCTCGTCTGCTGAGCTGTTCTCCAGGGAGAATTCCAGTCCAGACTTATTCCAGAGTTCCAGATTGAATCTTTTTGATACTGATAGAACACCAAAACCTGATGTTAATGCTAATGGATACGGAAAGGTAATTTTTGAAACTTCTTATAACTTAAATATCTTTGAAAATTGTATTTAAAATTATTACCTAAAACATAAAATGGCCATAAGAATTGAGAAGAATCGAGTGTATCGCGGATTAACTGATAATAATCTAAAGAATGACATACGAGTATCACTATGACTACATAGTATAAAACCAAGTTGCTTCCCGCTGTCTATCCCTATGTATGCTTAGATCTTTAAAAATACGCAATGAATTTTGATGCGGTTTTTTTTTTTATAGATAGGGTGATTCAAGAGGAAGGATTATATGCATAACATTGCACCCGTGCGAAGCCGGGGCGGGTCGCTAGTGTACTTATAAAGTAAACAGGCCCTGTTTACAGCTCTCTCTTGTAATCTAGATTACATATTACATCTCTTCATCTCCATGCAAAAATAAAATCATAACAAATACGTGAATATCAGTTTCACACTGAAAAATATAATCACCGAAACGTTTGACGAAATGATTAGCTCTGCTTCAGCAAATGTAATAAACAAATATTAAACTTCTATAACGTTAGTAGCCAATCTTTTCGTCTATTTAGATTGAAACGTCTAAGTTTTGGGCCAATTAACACCATACTGTTAAACATAGCTTCAAAATTGGAGAATAACAATTGAATTAGAATACGGATCGAAGGACCGAGAAAGATTTGAAGCCAAGATCTAAAGGGGTGTGAAAGTATAGTCAGTTTTACGCGTTTCCCTTGACCGGACATAAGCCTCTTAATGTACCTACAATGATGAGGGCTTCAATCCTTCCATACACGCTAACGGAGAGATGAACAGCAGATGATTGGTTGATATCATTAATAGGGCACGGGTAGTCAGTAGCTCCAAAGTCAAAGTACAACCAGTCTTTACAAAGGGGTTTTATACCGAAACTGAGTTATAGGGATCACAAAGACAGTCATCATCATCACCATATCAGGGGCCTTAGTCTGCTATTGCAATAGTGTCAGAATGGTCTATCATTGATTTAATAAGGCCCTTAGCCCACGGCGTATTGAAGCGCGTTCGAAACTCGTTTGACGTGCGTACAAAGGGTAATTCGTCTGCGCGGGGCCTTATTAAATCAATGATAGACCATTCTGACACTATTGCAATAGCAGACTAAGGCCCCAGTTCGGAATCACCCACTGATGGGTACAAGCCTCCCTTTTTTTGCTGCCACACTTCCTAGTTCTGACAAAAATACCCTTAAGGTGGAAGCGCAAGGGTAGCCCGCGCAATCAAAAGTTTCTTAGGTTTTTTGCAATTTGCAGGTCAGTGTCAGGTTGCATGTTGATGAAAAATGAGTCGCGCCAGTAACACGTATGTAGCTACAGAATTATAATCATTACAATCATCAATACAACCCTCAAAGTTCATTTAACCCTATTCTGTAACTATTTCATGAAAAAGTCATTCAATGGGGTTAAATGAACTTTAACGTAAGAAAATTTGAATTTCGCGGGCTACCTTTGCGCTTCCACCTTAAAGATAAAAAATACGGAAAGAATAAATGAGGCTTACTTGTTGTTGATATCAACATAATAATGACTTGAATTCGTCATAAACTCATCGCTCGATGCATAAATTGCGTTCTCGTTGATGATTTCCATTATCATTATGTAACTGGAGACGGTGACGCCATATCATCTGTTTATCAGACAAGTTTACAGCAAAACACTATGTACATAGAATCTAATTCTACATAATTATCTTACATACGAATTAGCCTCTACAAACTTTAGTCTATAATCTCGCCTCGGAGGACCAATTTACATAAATTTTGAACCGATTAAGATCAAACTTGCGAACAATCTGAGTTTCAAACAACTGATTTGAATACTGAGTTCAGCCGACAGATCAGCAATTTCTTGCATCTTTTTCCTTTCTGTCACTTAGAATTGCAGCTCACTAAAGGGAGAGGTCCAATCGCATGCTCACTCCACCAAATAACGCTTTTACGTGGCAGAATGAGACAGAGATACTCGGAAACGCGGATCCGTGCGTGCCAATGCGAGTTCATCCTAACACTGATAGCCGTAATAGTCTGGTCGAACTTGACCCCTTTTAAACCAGGTTTGATTAAGATAGAGATGGATGGGCTAAAGGACAGGTGAGGGTCTAGACCAGGGGTCGGCAAGTACGGCCGATCGGTGGTCTAGACAAATGGTCAATTGCTTTAGAAGTGTTGCGTACTTCTGCTACAACTGCCAAGAGGATTGACTTTTCGGAAATGTCAATTAAAATAGGTCTTGGTCCTAGATTGTCATTTCTGATAGAATGTCATTAAAAAAGCTTTTAGCGGAAAGCGGAAATTACCTCATGGGAACGTTTTAAATATAGCCTATGACACTCGGGGATAATTTAGTTTCCCATTAGTGAAAGAATTTTCGTAATCGTATGAGCAGTTTCTGAGATTAAACCCACTCTGGGCAAAGGCCTCCCCACAATCCTTCAACTTTTCTCGATGTAGCGCCTCTTCTCGCCAATTAACGAGAAAACCATCCAAGGCGTCCCGGCGGCACCTTCTCGGTCTGCCGCCACGACCCCGTCTAGCTGTCTCAGGGCTCCAGTTTTGTGATATACGGGCCCACAGGTTTGCATACAAACATTAGCTTTTTAAATATTAGTTTAAATAAAGAAACAATTTGTTTAAGTAAGTGTACCATCAGCGGTATACTACTCTGCTAATGTATCTGAGCTGTGATTCAATTGATTGATGTAAAGTACAGTAAAGTATAATCTATCTACGAGTAATCGAGTATGTACCAAACTTTCGCGCTATCACTTGTGGTGCAAAAACGGTGATTATCTCTATAATCACCGTCTAGGCTCTCCTAGGCAAAGTGGCGATAACATTGAAGGTAAATTATACCTATAAATTATACCTATTATATTATTATTATTGTGCTGCTATGTTTCTTCCACCTTGTATAAATAGTTAAGTTCAAGTTAAATACTTTCACCATAATCTGTCCCGTAGACCTTTTAACTAAACGTAACTTAAATTTTTAATCTCATAACACAGGACTTAGGACAGACCCTTGAGGAACGCCTCAATAATTATCTCTTCTCCCAGTATAGACTCGAAGGGAAATTAGCTAATATACAGTATTATAACAAGAAAGGGGAGACGGTGCCTATAGATAATAGTGATAAAGTAATGGATCATTACTTTAAACATCATTATAAAAGTACGGAGCGTGCCAAACACTTCAATGCCTTGTTAGTTTACCTCGTAGCGAATATTTTTAGACTTTGGGGATATACCTGCAAGGCTGAATATTACAATAGTTGTTGATAATGTTGCAACTGATTGTGGTCCTTGGGGTTTTTTATCGCTTCATAGAACTGATATTGTTTGCGTCATTTTCCGTTTTATGAGATTTTCTGTGGATGGTTATTATACGAGAAGAGAAACACTAAGAAAACAATGGGTTGATTGGATGAAAGATAGATAGATAACTGAAAAAGCAGTGGAAACACATGTAAAATAGAAGTCTTATATTTATGAAAGAAATTAACAAGCTGCACCGACTGCAAATGTATTAGAATGAGCTAGGAGAATGAGGCTTTCAGTCTTCATTTCTTCTAAGTGAACACTTTCTTACTAC
The DNA here is from genome assembly GCA_947578425.1 of Eugnorisma glareosa. Classification (NCBI taxonomy): domain Eukaryota; kingdom Metazoa; phylum Arthropoda; class Insecta; order Lepidoptera; family Noctuidae; genus Eugnorisma; species Eugnorisma glareosa. The sequence goes on from OX387981.1 coordinate 6,323,635, forward strand.
ATCTGCTGATTAGATTACATTATTCGTTATCATTAACACTAGAAACGGGATATTAACAATGCTTAATGTTCATTTTGAGTTCCTGATATTTCGGCGCTGTTGTGATATTTGTTATATTTGTTGCTGTGTTGCAAGCTTGCAAGCACTGATCACGGTGGGTGTTTATGAGCAGACAAGTCGGTCTACCCTCTTTCTTGTTCGTTTGTTCTTGTTTGATTGTTTTTAAAAACTTATACTTTATTCGTGTCCGTAAAACTTGTAATGAACCCTTGACTTGCACTCTCGTGACTTCGAGAACTTAATTTTTTACAAAATGTCTGATATAATCTCACGGAATCCCATCGTGCGTAGCTATATCTTAATTAAATGAACTATTAATTTCGCTTATCTCACGTGTTTCATTATCACTCCTGATAACGTTAATAACGTTACGGTCTGGTTAAGGTATTTTCTGGGATAAACCTATTTTGTTTTGTTATTCTTTCCTTATTAATTTTGATTAATAAGTTGTGGCTTTGTGGTACTCTGACTTAAATGTGGTGTCACGTCCCGTGGGTTGTTGGTCGTGATTCTGAGGCTCTTCCACCACCGTGCGGTGTAAACGTGACCCTTAACGACGCCGAAACGCACTTGTTCTCCCAGTCATTGCGATAATTTTTTGTTCTGGACCATACTGGGGAACCTTCTAGTTCCGGAGATATTGGAGATCAAAGTTCCATCTTTTTGCAAACCTTCTTTAGAAATACATGCTTTTAATGTCGCACTTTACTTTAAGCACCTCCGTGACCCCCGTACTATTCAATCCATCCATCAGCACAATGTTTGGAGTTCGTTACATTGAGTCCTGCCGTAAAACGTGATTTTTCACCCCAATAAAAAAGTCGTTTCGCAGCAATAATTTTAGCGTAGAGTTGAGTTACCTACTTAGTTTGATGTACAGAATGCTAGGTTCTAGGCTTCGTGAAAGAGCCGTTTACATCCTGCCGGGGCTGCGGGACTGTTCGAAAGAAATACCGTGGCCCCGGAACACAAAGGGCGATGAAGGAACATGGATGGTTTTAGTCAGTAAAAGTCTGACACTCCCTCCTGCTCAGCCCAAAGCGAGAGGAGTTATTTGATGATTTTCAAATGAAAAAAAAAAAAAAATGCGCCGTTTACACCCTGTATGTCGATTTTAAAATAAAATTATTCGTTTCATTCCACTCATTTACTACGTCTTATGCAATTTGCAAAACGTAAGTTTGAAATTCGCGGGGTACCCTGACGCTTCCATCTGAAAATATAACAATGATTGCTCTTTTAGAAATGCGCATTATAGTTTAAATTGTAACGGATTATACGAACCTACCATACCAAACACTTCAATGCTTTGTTAGTGGAACTCAAGACTATTTTTGGACTAAACCACGTGATCTAGTTTTATGTACGTTTGTACACGCGGTCATTAGTTAGGAAATGTAAACGGAGTTTGTATACGAGTATTTTTGAATGGAAAACATGACATATTTGCTACAAGGTCAACTATTTTAATTTATTCGTGTTTACCATAGTTTTTTTTAACTCTCTCTTTATTCGTTGTTTACTATGATATAACATCGCCTGTAATCCCGGAAGGGTTTGGCAGAAGTGTACCTAATTGGTCACCTACATGTCGCCAGTTAAGTTTAAGGTGGATGCGCAAGGGTAGCCCGCGAAATTTAAATTTTCTTACGTTTATTGCAATTTGCAGGTCAGTGTCAGGTTGTATGTTAATGAAAATATAAATCGCGCCAGTAACAAGTACGGAGTTACAGAATTATAACCATTTAAATCATCAATACAACCTTCCAAGTTCATTTAACCCCATTGAGTGACTTTTTCATGAAATAGCTATTGAATGGGGTTATATGAACTTGGAGGGCAGTATTAATGATTTGAATGATTATAATGCTGTAACTCCATACGCGTTACTGGCGCGATTCATATTTTCATCAACATACAACCTGACACTGACCTGCAAATTGCAATAAACGTAAGAAAAAATAAATTTCGCGGGCTACGCTTGCGCCTCCACCTTAAGCCTCTGCGGTAAGAGGCGAGACTATTTCCAACACCGGGCACAAATCCGAACTCCGTGGCTGCTGCAGATAAATTACAGACGAAAAAACCCAGCAACACTTTGCCCGACCTAGATCGAACCCAGGACCTCATGCTCAACAGTCATTCTTATTTTATTTGCTTGCTGTTAGGATTATTAGGATACAGTCGTCTCTGTGAAAGGTAATGGGTCGATATCTATCACGTGGGGTGTATTATACACGTGTTCTCAATCATGATTTGAGTAAGGACATGGAATATTTTGTTTTATCTAGGGAATACGTTCCCGATATTATCGACTTCCACGCGGGAGAAGCCGCGGGCGGAGCTAGTAGTCTTTAAACAAACAAACACATGTAAATACCACCATACATCCTTTTTTTTTTCCGTATGGGAAGTCATCAAATGACTCCTCCCGCTCTGGGCTGAGCAGGAGGGAGTGTCAGACTTTTACTGACTAAAACCCATCCATGTTCCTTCATCGCCCTTTGTGTTCCGGGGCCACGGTATCTCTTTCGAACAGTCCCGCAGCCCCGGACCATACATCCTTCCTCATTATGCCACACACGACAGAACAGGAACAATGGACGACAATCGTGTGTCGATTTACGCAAATACTAGCTACATCTGTTGAATGTTAGTTAGGGATAGAGTTTCGGACACATTGTGACTCTGTAGTGGATAATTCCCCATTTTTAGGGTTACGTAACCAAGGGGTAAAAACGGGACTCTAGTACTAAGACTCCACTGTCCGTCTGTCTGTCACCAGGCTGTATCTCATGAACCGTGATAGCTAGAAAGTTGAAATTTTCACATATGATGTATTTCTGTTGCCGCTATAACAATGAATACTAAAAACAGAATAAAATAAATATTTAAGAGGGGCTCCCAAAAGAAAAAAACCTCGTATGTTTGAGTTTTTTTTTTTTCTTGTTTACATAATGGTACGGAAACTTTCGCGAGCGGTCCGACTCGCACTTGACCGGTTTCTTAGTGTCTTTTGTAAGGCCTATGTTGGGAAAACCCAACCAATACAATAAATCCGAAAAAATAATAATTGAGAATCGGACTCGATACAAATAGTGTGAACATTTCAACCGTCTATCTATTACGGATCATGTGATACAACCCCCTGACAGACAGACGGACGGACGTCGGACCTCATGCAGAGGCTTAGTAATGGGGTCCCGGTGGTTACCCATCGGAACTCTAAAAAAGAACTACGGATTCCCATTTGGATTTCCCGTGTCGTTTCAAATGTTTCCTTGTAGTCAATACTAACGTATTAACCTGGTATTATTTGCATGAAGTCAACTTTTCCATAAAACTGAACATCCTAAGGAACTCTCAGATTAAAGTGAAAGTTTCTATGAGTAAAAAAGATTTTGTATAATCGGATTAACAGTTCCAGAGAGTAACTGTTATCTTCAAACACACAATGTCTGTTTGTAAAAGTACTTCAGAATAGTTTAATATGGCTGGCAGGGCTAATGTCTGCATCTTTTACGAGGTCTGCTGCAACGCTGTCTGGCTGTATCAGGGCTCCACATAGTAGCAATTTTGGCCTACAGCTCATTGCTGTTACGGCAGACTTGGTCAGCCCACAAACGATTACCTACCTCTTCCTGTGACTCTTCTAGTCTTCTAGCTTCTGTTGTATAATTCTACCTAGCAAGGAAATGAGCAGATTATTCACGTAACTACATACTGTTTTTATCATGCAACTTATTCAAAGTGTCTTTCCGTCATCGCTTACGAATATCAATGTGAAGAAAATGCATGTAATTGTCATGTAAATGGCTTTAGTGGAATGCTAACGTCATATTACATGCTTGTCTTTATTTAAATTCCAATTTGTTATAAGTTGCAGTAAGGAAGCTTTGCCTATCTACAATATGTAATTACGTAATTTCTAGTGATCAAACTGCAATCGAAATTATGTAAGCACCTTTTAAGTTAAGCAGCGCTTGCTAAGGTCAATCCGTGGATGGGTGACCACCCATTATATACCAAGTTTCCTCCATGCATCGGCAAGTACGTTAAGCCATTGGTCCTGGCCGTCATTTGTAGATCTTTGACAGTCGTTACAGGTAGTCAGTGGCCCGAAACTCTTACAACCAGTCTTAGCAAGGAGTATTGTATTCCCTAGTACTAACTGGGTTGTGAAGATCAGATGGGAAGTCGCTCCATGTAAAATACTGGATGATACTAAATTCCTGTGTGGGAAAGAGACAGAGCTATACAGGTCGTTCAGCGCCATCACTTTCCCACACTGCAATTACTCCTGCTTTAAGACGTCATGGTAGGCCATCAGGGGCCTTAGTCTGCTATTGCAATAGTGTCAGAATGGTCTATAATTGATTTAATAAGGACCCTAGCCCACGGCGTATTGAAGCGCGTTCGAAACTCGTTTGACGTGCGTACAAAGGGTAATTCGTCTGCGCGGGGCCTTATTAAATCAATGATAGACCATTCTGACACATTGCAATAGCAGACTAAGGCCCCTGGTCCCAACATATTTGAGAAAAGGCTAGGCATATGAGAAGATTTTATCTAAGAAAACATCCCAAGACAACAAGGAAATAGAGAGCGATGAACTATCGTTTCTTACAAATAACAGCCGCCCTATTAACCTACCTAACCTAACCTTCTAAAGACTAAACAATCATTTCATTAATTAATTTTATTGTATGTACAACATATGTTTTATGTCTATAGATTAGGCTGTAGCTACACTGACGCGGGTCGCGTGTCTATCGCAATACAGTCACGTGTTTGGAAGACTTAAGTTGATCGTCCACAGAGGTTAGCCATGTTAGCTGCTCTGCTCATTTGTTTGCCAGCTTCGCATTCGTGTGTACAGTCCTTTCACAGTGGCCGTGGCCGTAGATAATCTTGGCTACATTTCCGATATAAAAGATTTCCGATTTCCCATATAAAACGAAGCATAGCACATGTGTAGCTTAGTCGTCCACGTGGAATGTGTAAGTGAGATTTGTCACGTTTCATTTGTCTACCAGCATTATGTTTCGTGCGAAGCGTGGCAGTTGGGACACATAGTGGACTATCCCACCTACATTTTTATACAAAGCAAAGATAAGGACATGTGCGGAGCTTAGTCGTCCACCACTGCTATTACGTAAGGTGTTCATGAAGAGATTCAGCGCGTTTAATTTGTTTGTCAGTTTCGCATTCATGCTTAGGATTGTTGTGGGTCCATCTCGCAGAGAGAAGGCCTGTATCTCAGGCATAAGACACATTATAGGCTGGTTATGTTTGTTGCTAGCGAAGCTAACTTTTTATGTAGCGTAGCCTCGGACTGCAGTGGAGCGATGCCTTTTCCCTGCGACTATTTCTGATTCCTATCTTCCACATACGTGTTTATTTAACTTATATGCTCACTGGGAATGACAGACGGGCCTTGTTAGTTGCGCCCAGAGAATGAAGGGAGGTATTGAGGTTAGATTTAATGTGGCAGAACTGACAGATATAGCTATGACCTGATTTGTAAATAGATTGTACAGACGCCAGCATATCTGGCTACCCAAAACTTAATGCTTTAGTGATAAAGTTGATGGAGGTTGATGTGCTGGCGTTTGTACATACAAGAAAGTTCGTTTTTTTACTCTCTAAGGATGGAAACGCACAAAGAATCATGAGCAATTTTTGGCACTCACAGACAGAGAACTTTTTGGTAAGCAGGCTAACGCACTCAGTCAATTTTGCAGTTTCTTCCGATGCGCAAAGAATGGCAGGAGATTTTAATTTACGTACAATTTCATTTGATAGTCAATGTTGTTATCTATCAAATTCCCTGGCATTACATATAAAAGAGTTATAAATCTAGCTACATCGATGCAATGAAGCTGGGAGATCTCTAACCATAGAATATTGCCTCTGGGCTTGCAGATATTTCAGCATTTAGAATGTCTGCTAGTATTAGAGTTTCTTCCATTAATTCCAGTGAATAACGTAACGAATATTATCTAGTTCTTCAATCTAAAGTCTAAACATAGCCCAGTGACACCACAATGAACAGATAAAGAGTAATTAACTAACATGTGTCTATACATGTACGTGTAACTATGCGCCAGCCAGATGTTTCGAAAGGGCCTATGTTATGTCATTGCACGATAATTTACGTCCCTATTTGTATGTTAATTAGTAGAATGCTATTTGTCTTAATAAATATAATCGGCAGCTATATCACTGCGTATGTTGCCGTCTTTAGTTAAAATGGTAACCATTTCTGGAATACTCTTAATGATTATACACTTTTTCTTCCTCTTGTGTTGATGATTCTAATTTTGTCCAAGCAGTGGATACGTTCCAGACCTTGGCGTCATGTAAGTTCTGGTGCAGCAAGTTATAACGACTTGCAGGACAAAAGATACGGCATATGCTGTGACGGAACTCCTCACTGACACTAGTTTTGGGATGTGTTGATGATACTCCATCTGGCCAGATTACAGCTAAAGCGACCAATCTGCACCTTGTGTCTATGAAGTTATATTTAGAGGGTCTCTCGAATTCGAAAATCCTGGAAGTGTCACAGCAATTCTGTTGTAATCACATTGCAGTTTTTCTTCGCATGTCATGGTCCTATTCCCCTTCTTCCATTGTATCGATATCTCGTAACTTATCAGAAAACTCGTTTCTGTATTTCTTTTAATCCACTATTAAACTTTACTGTCAAGTTCTGTCACAATATTATAACCACTCTTTCTCAAGACCTCCAATAGGTCAGCGTATGTCCTTCTGAGGCGTTCCCTCCCGGCATTGCCACTCAACTGTCTTGTAAACATCTTTTGTTAGTCGTCATTCCCTCATCCTCATCTAAGAGTACTCTTTTCAGGGTTTGACACTACATCTTCTTTTAAACTGCAACGTTCTCGTATGACATGAATGCTTATGTTATTCATTTTGTATTCCTTGTCTGCCTTCAAATAATTATGCAGTCATTACAAATTTTCTAACACAGATCATGTAATTGTTATGTTAAAGCAACCTCTACAAGGTCGTCTTGCACGCTTAGTCAAGCATTATTAGCGGTAAATACTGACATTAGTTTTACTATTGTCTTATTTAGATTGGAATTTTCAGTACAGGCTTCCTATAGTGAAGAATTACGTCAGGTAAGTTCCGAGAAACAAAGTGAAAGGATCGGGGATTATTAATACGTTTCCGTACGTGGTATGTAATGAAGAAAATGTCGTGAGGAAAATTTTGAGTATGAATGTGGATGGGCTAAGCGTAGCGGTAGAGGAAGACCAAAGAAGTGATGGATGGACTGTGTGAAGGATCTTATGGCAAGAAAGGAGGTGTCTGATGAGATGACATGCTGCTCCAACCCCAAATGAATTATAACAAGAGCAAAAGAATGATGATTCCGTACGTGGTATAGGTGTAGTTTGTATTAAGACGGGAGGACGTACATACTTGTACGTTGTACTTAGTTTTCACTATTTTTGCAACGTCTGGCTAAAAGCGGTCCAGTAAAGCGGCGGCGGCGGCAGTAAGGGACTTCTATAAAGACATATTTAGACCAAAATATCACCAGCTCTACAGAAATGTTCTGCAGGTCTAGCTGGCATAGCGCACTGTGCAGCATGAAGCTTCAATATAGAAAGAGGCCAGCTTATAAAGGTTTTGTAATCACCGATGCGCGGCCTACAAGCCTACTGTACCTTTATAACAGACAATACAACAATATTTCACAAATTTTCATTCGACACATCTCTTTCGACTGTAAAGCGCAGGCCACACCGCCGCCAGCTAGCAAGCGAGCGAACGTTCATCGTTTGATCTCTTTTCATACTTTCTTTACTTTTTTTTTTACTTTCGTGATCTCTCTCGGGTCGTGTCGGATTGCCGTCCCATCGGACTATGAGAGTAAAGGAACAGAGAGTGCACCTGTGCCTGCGCACGCACTTGTGCACTATAATATCTCCCGCGCCGATGGCTCATCTGCGTAGAGATTGGCCGCCGTGAACGAAAACGGTCAGGAGGACTATTATTATTATACTTTGATTCACACCGCGAACTATCGAATACACGAAATATGAAAAGAGGCTTGCCCGGCTCGCTCGCTCGCTAGCTGGCGGTGTGGCCTGAGCGGAAGTCGACCCCAAACTAGTACCAAAAGGTTACAATCACAGTACCAACGTAGTTAATAAGTGTGACGTATGTGTGACGTAGACACCATTCATACATGGGCAGCAATAAACTTCACGTTATTGTTTCCAGTCACATACAATCACCATCAATCTCGTCCATAATTGTACACGTGGCCCTTGAATTGTATCTTGTATACAGACAATGTTGTGACGTCACAAAGGATAGATTCAGACGTGACGTGAATGAACTGTATGATGATATTAGCTACATAACATCATCCTGTAACCTTCGAACGGTTAGGCAGAAGTATACTTATAGAACACTTAAATTTCGACAGTTCCAGGGTATAGAGGCGATCCTACTGCCATCAACCGGACACATCACCGGCTGGTACTGAAAAAATCCTGATGGAAACGGCAAATAACACTGTCTGACCTGTAGATCGAACCCAAGGCCTGTATCCCTCTGCGACTACTAGACGCACATACAGTTCCGTGGTTAATAACTACACTTATGTACAAAAGGACCAGAGCCAGATTTCCTACCGCCAAGGTTCACAGACTCAAATATTCTTAAATTCTTTATTGCACAAAAAAATCAAAAATTACAAACAAATTGTAATAATGTAGCTTATGTACACAATGGCGAGCTTAATCCAGAATTGGTTTTTCTTATGTTACAGCAAACCAAATTTGTTTTTTTTTTTTCGGTTTGCAAAATCTGCACCATGGTTGAAGAAGACTTGATGCACCGGGCCAAAGTAAATTGGGATAAGGGCACAGGAATGATTAGTCTCACAAGGAGGCAAGTAGATAATTCAGACTCCAGATGACTTTCTCAGAACTTAGGATTTTGCCACGATCGTCGTCTTCGATCTTTCTGCGATAACGGACGCTGAACTCACCGTCAACCCATTAAATTGGCGACTGAACGTAAACCCCGATGTTGATTCATGTCGCGTCTCAATTGATTTACCGTCCAAGTGACTGGTACGCAAGGTACTGTTAGATTTAGTGTCGTTTATTGTGATACAATGCACTAGTCATTGTCCAGTTTATGATGAGGAGCAGTTTTAGTTTGTGTGTGACTGTAGACTGAGGTGGACGATGGTGAAACAGGTGAGTCTGTTTTGTACCTTCACTTCTTCAGTGTTTTTGTTTGTCATTAGGACTTAGGTGTCCCATGGGGAATTCTCATTCGGTTTTATTTATTAAGTGTATTCTTCAAATAGTAAGTACTTACCTTGTATCTTATAACTTTGTTATTGTTTAAAAGGGTTTGTTTACTTTTGTGTTTGTCGATTATTATTCATTTTAAAAACTTTGCCGCTTGCTTGCCTATTGTCTTCGTCAGTAACTGTTTCTTCGTTTCCTTTGTTAATAACTGCTGCTGTTTATATATTTGTCGGACACGGTCATTGGTACGGGCTTAAAATGAATCGCTAGTACGCTGTGGTGACATCACGCGACCTAGTTACAAGTCTACCCACACCACAGCGTGCTTGTTACAGAGCCCAGATGGTCACAAACTCTGAGCCGGGACGACAGTCAGTGTCTGATTGCGGCGGAGTTAATACCTGTACCCGATTTATTGTGCTAAGTTGTAATCTCAAGTAATTCGTTAGTTTTGCTAGAGACAGTGTATCGCTCAGTGTCTTTTCATAGCACGAACCAATCGTCTGCCCACATGATGTAGAAGCCTAGCGGAGTGAATCCTGACACTCATATATTTGAATAAATTAGAACCTTATGGTATTTTGTGGGTTTTCCATCAAAATGTATTTTTTTGATGTTGCCCCACACTAGGAATTACCTACTCGTAATACTTTATCGTGGTGCGTTTACAAACATTTAAGCTCACATACACAAACAGCCAGACCCGGAACAACTACCTGCAGGAGTCGAACCCGCGACTCGCAGCGCAACAGCCAATCGCTCAGCCACTGCGCCAGCCGTGCCGTCAGAATATTGACTTTGTTCTTGCCGTATTGACTGTCGCTGTACTTATTCTGTTAAGTGTTACCTTACCTTATCGTAAACTTCAATTCTGGAGTTTTTGAAACAACAAAAGACTTGCTCGTTGGTATAGTGGTTGCAAGCGCTTCTGTAACATAGGGTATTAGGTTCGATTCCCAGATCGGACAAAGTGTGGGTGTCTCTCCTGCATCAGGAATTTCAGTTTGGAATCTAGACTTGTGCCCGGTTGATGGCAGTAGGTTCGCCCATATTAAATGGGCCTGAAACTGAACTGGAGAAATGTAGGGTGTCTGTCTAAATCTACGGAGTATACAGGCATGATATTCAGTTATGTAGAACATAGTCTCAGAGTCAATGCAACCAAGCTTGAATACGATAACCCTTAACACAATGCGTATCTTAATTGCGTATGCAGTGTCTCCCCACAGATAATGGCTCACCTTCCATTTTCAATCAATCATTTTATTATCAGGCAACTGAAGCCCATAGATAAAATACAGAAAATAATCATAAACAATAATAAACTAATACATATTAAAAACCTTAGTAAACTATAACTAACACGTAACGTTGACGTCGTCGTGTTTCGCTGCGTGGTATCGCGTAACCGTCCTCGGAAACGTCGATATACGACATCTTTCAGCCAAAAGTACTCTTTCAAGAAGGTCTGTAGATGGTGTGTTGGAACTCATACCAAGAACGACTTAAAGTTGACGTTATGGCGCGATTCCAACCTTTCGACCCTCAGAGTCCGCCAAGTCCGCCAGTCCGTGCCTCAGAAACGACATTTAGCTGTTGGTCCGAGCTGTTATTTGTAAATCTTTGACAGTCGAAAGCCTGACAGCCAGACTCACCAAGGGGTATCGTATTACCCTGTACTAACTGGGTGTGGAGATCAGATTAGCAGTCGCTGCATGTAAATGCTGTTATTCAGCTGCTGGTTAGACTGGAAGCCGGCCCAACATAGTTGGGAAAAGGCTAGGCTGGTGATGAGGATATAGAAATCATTGTTGATGGCGGAAAGTCGGTTGGTCTTCACTCTCAAATACTTCACGACTTCCTCAATCTTCGTATTTTACATCGCATGCCCTGATACCAGCGGACTTGATGACCTTATGACTGCATCAGTGAGCAGAGATCTCGTACCTGAATTTTGGGCTTAACATATTTGTTTTTTCATTTGCCATCGACCCGCTACGAAGAAGATACCCTTTACCCTATTTTGTATCAAATCTACACAAACGATTTTATTGCATTCCTTACAAGATATCCCTGACACATCGGAGCGTTCATCTGTATCCAATTCAATATCCACTGTCCCATATGTATGTACATTCGGACATAACTAACTATACTTTTTCCAGTATACGCTGGTCTATCATTGTATGAAAAGTGTACATGAAGCGAAGTCAGCTTATTCTGGATTACCAACGAATCAGAAACTGTGCTGGTATAAGCTGGTCTCTCATTGTACGGAAATTCTATACAAAGCCAGGTCAGCTAATTCTGGAAAACGAACACATCAGAATCTGGTCTTATTCCGCATTACGAAGGAGTGCTATTTCGAGGCAAGAGTAGGAATACCATACATAAGAGAAGTCCTGACAAAAAGCCGGACATTCGAAAAAAAGTCTGGACATTTTCGAAAAAGTCTGGACTTTTTCAGTTTCGATTTTACTTTTTACATGAATAACTGTCGCACGATCCTATTGAAGGTTAAGCTACGCTAGCCGAGGTCGGTCCGTGGATGGGCGACCAGTGTAGTATTCATTAGATATCGAGACTCCTCCGTGCCTCGGGACGGAAAGCACGTTAATGCCGTTGGTCCCGGCTGTCATTTATTGATCTTTGACAGTCGTTGCAGTCTTACCAACTAGGGGTATCGTATTATCCAGTACTAACTGGGTTGTGGAGGTCAGATAGGCAGTCGCTCTCATTCAGCTGCATCCACTTACAAAGGAAACCGACCCTAACATACTTAGTTGGGAAAAGTCGAAACATATGATGGTGATTAAACTTTGTTTTCCTAAACAGTAGTACCTATGTCGAAAAATCTGGACAAATGCCAAGGCCGGACAAAATCCGAACGAGAAGCCAAAATTTTAGATGTGTCCATACAAATTCGGACGAATGGTAACCCTAGCCGAGAAACATTGGCCCTTGCGAAAAAGAAAATATTTGGAATGCGTACTGCATTACTAAGCGAGTATTTCTGGTAACGTGGAATTTTCACAATGTTATTTTGTTTTTTTGGGCTGATGTTGAAATGGGTCAAGAGATTATTTATTTTCTGGTTTTGTACGAAAAGACTGTCTTTAGTTGCGTTTACTACGATATCTAGCGGTCGGTTTTTGAGATTTCCTATCAGTAATTTTTGAGTACCTAATCTGAATTTGTGTCCGGATGATGTTAAACTCACCCTTATTAACATGGGACTTAAACAGAACTAGCAAATTATATTTATACTACACCTGCTTGGAAAGTACCTTGATACTTTATCAAATTTACGGTAGAAAGTACGTCATTGCATATCGAACCAATATGCGGGGAGGTAACGGATCTGAGCGGGAGAGAAAAGTGTATGAAAATCCATTTCTTACGTAGTTTTTCTTTTTTAATTTTGGGTAAGACTATGCGCCGGTAACCTAAATATCAAAAGCCAAAAAGTTTTTACAGTGAGTTTTTATCTCCAAGTTCGCAAAATGACACTGGCCACTAGCTGTGTGTAGGATGGTGTCGGGCTGGCAGTGCGACCCTACGGCGGCAGGATAAACAATTTGAAAAAAGAACATGTGAAAATTGCAGACGCCATTGGCGCCATTTTCAATTTGTGTGTTGTTTAAGGATTCAGATTTCGTTTTTTATTTTCCTCGTAGGTGTAGTATAAAGCACTATATATGACTCGAGAGAAAGTGCGATTCCCGATCTCGGGTGTTTTAAACGACACCCTCGACGGTAATCGGTCACTTTCTCCTCTCGGTAAACAATGTACTATTGTGTTTACCTCTGCCAATCCCTTCTGAGAATACACGCCTGATGTTATGTTAGTATAAAGGGTGTAACAAGACCCTTATCGAAGCCGAAAGGCACTTGTTCTCCCCGTCATTGCGACAATTCATGGCCAGGCATATTAATGCATGATAATGCACGTCCCCATACCGCCAGAATTGTACATGACTACCTTGAAGAGATCGGTATCGAACTCATGCAGTGGCCAGCGCGAAGCCCGGACTTAAACCCCATCGAGCACGCCTGGGACGAGCTTCAGAGATGCGTGAAAGGTCGAAACCCCCCACCAATCACGCTTCCCGAGCTCAAACAAGCACAGGTGGAGGAATGGGAAGGTATTCCTCAGCACCGGCTCCGAAATTTGGTGTACAGCATGCCTAATCGCCTGGAAGCTGTCAGAAGAGCTCGTGGAGGCAATACAAAGTATTAAATGAAGAAAGTGATGAAAAACGGCAAAAAAAAAAATATTACTACTTTAGTTTTTTTTAATTTAGAGATTAATATTGTGGGTGCAACTAAATTTTATTTTATTTTTTATCTGTATAATTAAATTCTCAATTGAACAGTCTTCGTTTCATTAGGATGGCATACGTAGTTCGGGAGATAATCGGGTTTATGTGACTGACCCGTTATTTTTGGAACCGAGTGTAGATAGCGATCGCAAAACAACCGAATTCTGTCGCAAAGCCATAACGATGGGCCTGCGAACCTTCTAGTTACATTTATATTGGGGGTCAAAGTTCCAACTTTGCACAATGTTTTGAATGCGTTACATTGAGTTCTACTGCAAAACGTGATTTGAACCCCAAAAAAATGTGTCTCTGTCTACATTTCAATTGCTTATAAACGACAAGTGGAAGTGCGGAGTCTCCTAATACAAGCAATTCCTTGCTTAAAAGGTGATCTCCAATAATATGTATCGAAATGCCTATTGTAATTGAAATAAACGTTTTTATAAAAAAAAAAATCGTTTCCCAGCAATAAATTTTGGGTAAAGTTACTTAGCTTGATGTACACACATATTGCTGGGTTGACCGCTTTCGGGAAGGGTCCGTTAACACCCTGTATATTGTATACGTCATTATAATGCAAGTATATCTTTAAACAGATCGGTCAGAGACATAGATATATTTCTATGGCCAGAGAAATGTAAGACTGCATGCACAAGCAATGTGGTTCGAACTGTCTTTTCAAATACAAATCTCTTACCTCTGTCTGCTCTTACCGTATTGTTTTAATATGAACGAATCACGCGAAACTATTTATCACTATTACACATGGCTGAATCTACTGTCTTCGGCATGTTATAAGTAATTTTATCAGCATTTCAATAATCAAACTGTTTATTTGAATGAAGAAAATTGCCGTGGAAAAAGTTATATAAGTATTTTAAAAGCCTGCACGAGTGGCACTTAAGAGGACCCTTCCCGGTCCGTCTATCGTAAACGCGAACATGGTCGAAAAGCTTATTGTTTCATCCTGAGCCACAGCGGCGATTTTAACGCGATGACATTGAATGAAAAATAGGGTTCGAAAATTTCTTAAACTTGTTCCAGGAAATACGTGTTTTTGTATAAGTCTTACAAGTTTGTGAAATAAATATTAGTCATTAAGAATCTCCATTACATGTGCAAGGTTTCTAACAATATGTTTTCTTTAGTTTTACAGTTTTTGAGTACATTATGGACAGCCAAAGTTCAAGTAAAATTTGTGCAAAGCAGCAATTTTTGGAGGCTTATACTGAATTTGTTTCTACAATTTTTTATTTTTTGCTAGCATAGAAACCTAGACATAGTGCACAAAATACCTATTAATTAAAAAAAAAAAAATGTGTAACAACTGCATAATCACGTACGAGCGTTTGTATGAAAAGTATGACGGGTTGGCCGCTCTTAAATGCCCGTCTGATGCACTCTGAGTTCCTGAGGGCCTAGACTTTGTCTAGGGCCTTTCCTGGGGCCCTTTCCTTTTCCCTTTCCTGGGAGCCTTTCCGTAAGCGTCAACGATGAAGGAAAAGTCAAAAATGTATTGGATTAATATAAAGCTTCCGAAAATCCGACGTCAGTCTATTTGAAAATAGTTGTAGTAAAAAAAACTCTTTGAAAACTATTACCACTTCTTTTGGGCCCTCTAGTGCTTGGATAATATATTACCAATACGAAATAAAAATAATCTTACACCGTCATTTGCTGGATATATTCCGTGATTTTAAATTATTGTGATCACCCGATTGACTGGAGAATGCGGGTGGATGGTAAATAAATTATTAGGTGCAGACAAATTATTAAGCCGTCTTTCTTAGTCTTATAACAGCGTCGAAATATCGGGAGATCACAATAATTGAAAATCACGGAAGATATCCCGTATCTAAGTTTTTCTTTCTCTGACTTGGCTTTACATGCCGTCAAGAAATATCTCTCAGGCATGCTGGTTTCCTCACGATGTTTTCCTTTACCAAAGCAAGCCGTGATAATTATACAATACGCACGTAAATCCGAAAAATCAGAGATGCCTGCCTTGGGTTCGAACTCGAGACCTATGACTTGGCAGTCCGAAGGTCACACTACTAGGCTATCACTGCTTTAACCCGTAAGTGACAGTGTAAGTTTAGCTATATAAGCATTGATGTGCGCAAACGTGTCAAAAAATATCAGCCAACTGTTGGCTTATAAGTTCGCACACAGAAACATATACGCACATTGTTTTACACTGTGCGTCTATTGTCTCTGTACACCGGCCGCACGCTGCCGCACGCACACATGTTTGAAATTGTTGCCCAGTTTTCTTTTTTTTTGATTGTAGGGCTACGCTCAATCTAGACATATAATCAAAGAAGTTTAGTTATAAACCGTGAAAGCTTAGAATAAGGTTTGAAAGAAGAATATTTCTCAAACATAACTCAAGTCCAAGTGAGAAGATATCTCACAAACTCTTTCTTCACATCGTCACACAGATTCGGTCGTAAACCGTAAACTGTAACTACTTTAACTAAATGATCGCCCATCCGGATTGCGACCGTGCCATTGGCCGGTCGGTCATCACTCGCTATTGGGTCAAAGGTTACGACTTCGGGACTCCCGATTACTTTTCGCATCGGCAAAATAGTCAACACGACCCTCTTTAGGTCGAAATGTTTATCTTGAGTTTTGAGAAATATTCTAGGGAGATAAGGTATTTCGGTTATAAGAGTTATCATAGCGACAAGTTTCTTAAACATTATTTTTATTTTCCTCGCTTCTCTGCGTATAGCACTCCACTGAGATAGGCCTTTTCAATCGCACACCATTCAACTTAATTAATTTTGTTAAGGGCTATTTAGCTGATACATTATCATCATCATTCCTGCCCTTATCCCAATTTATTTAGGATCGGCGCAGCATGTCTTCTTCTTCCATACTTCTCTATTACTCGTCATCTCATCAGAAAATACATATTAGATGCATTTTGATGACGCCTAATACTACACTTACTTTACGTGTTGTCAACCATTTGTAGGTAACATTTATGTAATCTAAACTATCTATCCAGTTGTATTAAAGATTACTTAGCAATTTGGTTCTAATTACATTATCAAATCAGCTGGAAACCAAACGTTTCAGTCTTCATCATCTGAGGCATTACGACTTTACGAGTATATCTCTCCACTGTCACCTATTTGTGGATTTTTCACTGCAATTTCTGACTATAACAGTTCTTGAATCTTGGTTTTCGTCATCCAACCACCTGAGCTTGGGCCGTCCTAGAGTCCTCCGACTCCGACCATCTGGTTTGCTATCAAGTAAACATTTGGGTGCTCTAGTCTCATCCATCATATCGTCCATTCTTGCGACATGTCCTGCCCATCGTCTAAGTACAGCTGAAAATAATAACGTAACTTTTTAGCCTTTATACAAAGACAGATCCCTAGGCAATAAAACTTATTCAAATGTTTCCATATATTTTGCATCGCGAACCGTTACTTTTTTTTTATCTTTACAGCATGCCACTTTTGATGTTCATTACAAAAATAACAATAACATTTATATAGCTCTCTTTACGATCTACAAAAGCTGTAATGACCTGAAATTCTTTTTACGTGTCTGTGTGTAATGTGAACTTCAATGAGAGCAAACGAGTAGTTGGGAGTGCTCGAAATCTGACCCCTATAATTTGGTACAGAGGGTGTTGCCTTTAATTTCAACATTGTTATCACGTAGTTACGTGATACAATAAAAATATCAAAATTGGCCTAGCTAGTTAGCTAGGCCAATTTTGATATTTTTATTGGAATTCAAATTGAATAAAATACGATCTATTTTTTTTTCTTTTGGACAATTTGAGTTTCATAAAGGGTTTTTTCAAAAGCATAAGAGTTTTTTTAAAAGCAAGTCGATTTGCGAAAATATCAACTCATACAAGTGGCCATTCGCACAAAAGCCTTTTCGCGAAATTGTCTTTTCGAGCAAATGGAGTTGCGAAAATTTAAAGACTCATAGACTGTCCATTTAGTTGTTCCCCTTTTCTTTCTATTCGAAATGCAATATTTTCCTGTTTTATAGCGTCCATTATTACGTCGTTCGTTTTCAGTTTTAACACCGACGCAAAAAGAGGAGTGTTATAAGTTTGACCGCTATGTGTGTGTGTGTGTCTGTCTCTGGCACCGTAGCTCTTATACGAGTGAACCGATTTGGATGCAGTTTTTTCTATTTGAAAGGTAGTTTCATGGTGATGATTCTTAGATATGTTTTATCAAAATCGGTACAGCCATTTACTAGATATGGGGGATGACAGTGGGTTTGAAAAATCGGATATTTTCAGATATACCCAAGTGGGATATCAAGTGAAAGGGTGTGTGTATATTACAATTTTACATGTTTTATTAAAATCGGTGCAACCATTTACTAGTTGCGTGTTTTTTAAATTTTAAATTTAATTATTATTATTCCCTTTATTTAACTTTTGTACAAATTATTTACATTTTTAAATATTTCTTATAAAAAAACAATATAAAAACATTTAAAAATATAAAAAATTGTTGCCCGCCGGTATCGGGAACAGAGTCCAAGCTACCGGTGGTCAGGGCTCCAGAGAGAGAAACCTCCTAACAATACGAGCCGTGTCCAGGAGTACTGCTTTCTGTATCAAGCCCTTGATCCAGCTGCCTAACGAGAGCCTCCTCAGGTATTCATCGAGGCTCTTAGCAATTAAGCCATGGGCTGATACGACTATCGGCACAATGATCGCTGAGTCCACATCCCACATGTCGACAACCTCGCGAGCCAAGTCAAGATATTTTATTTGCTTATCTTTCTCGGCTTTCACGAGGTTCTCATCATGCGGGACCGTTATGTCAACAATCATTGCGCGCCGCTCTGATCGATCCACCACCACTATATCAGGCTTATTGGCTAAAATAGTCCTGTCAGTGATGATGGATTGATCCCAGTACAATGTGATATTGCCATTTTCGAGAACTGGGTCGGGCACATACCTATAGTACGGCACTTCCGATTCCACAAGTCTGTATTTTAGAGCAAGTTGCTGATGGATAATCCTGGCTACAAGGTTGTGTCTATTCAAGTACTCTCCGTTAGCCAAACGAGAACACCCAGAGATAATGTGACGGATTGATTCATAATTATTATTATTATTGGTTGTATGATACCAGTGCAACCTTCATTTCTTCAATTTATCCTCCGCTTAAAAACCTCACTATAGCTTTTTAGAGCAAGATACGTCCACTTTCGCATCCATAAAATAGATTTATTTAATTTTCTACGCCACTAACCAGTACGCCATCTTTTTAATCGGAAATATTTACCGCATACGTTCGCCCCTTCGATAATCGCATAAAAGGCATCGCTGTCTTGGGGGCCCATTATCATAATCACATTACCTCTACGGAAAGGGGAGTAAACAGCCCTTACCACAGACCAGAACATACAGTATTTCAACTTGGAAGTTTCTTTTTAATTAAATAAATTATCTGGGGGCTTGTCTCTAAATAATACAAACAAATAAAATTTAAGTGAATGTTTGTAATTTTAAAATTATTGCTTTTTACCGAATGCGTATGAAAGTATATACGATACGGACTACGGGTACTCGTAACAAAAAAAAAAACAATTTTTATTTTTGTCTCTCTGTTTGTTTGTTCCGGCTAATCACTGAAATGGCTGGACCGATTTTGACAGAACTTTCACTGGCAGATCGCTGGTGTTGTATGGAATAACTTAGGCTAGGTTTTAGTTTAGAAAAAAGCTTAGGGATCCGTGCAAAAAAAAAACATGAAATTGCTAACAAAATCTGATTCAAATAGGGAAGTAAGATTTTTATAATCATTTTACGCAGACGAAGGTCGCGGTCAACAGCCTAGTCCTAATATATGACCCCCAGTACCGACACTGCTAGGATCAAGTGTTCGGAATCCGCTCATGCATGTGAATCGTTTACAAACGTTCTATGTGTGTACTGCAACATAACAAACCACTAATTACCTCACCTCCTGTCCTGCTCATCATGCACAACCACTGGACCCTTCAGGATTTAATCGAAGCAAATTTTAGAGCTGTGATGGTCGCGTACTTTTCTTTTTCTCGATTTGGAAATCCTCAATGTCTGTCCTCAGCCCTGGGGAGAGCGGAGGGGTCTGCCAGACTGGTACTGACTAAAATTGCACCGGTGTTCCCTCGCACTTGCGTCGGGGAGCAGCGGGATCTAATGCGACTTCCGCTTGATCCGGTTGGCCGCCCTCTGCCAATACCCGGTGCATCTTCTGCGGGATGAGAGCTCGGCATCTCAGCTGGGTCAGCGGTCTTACACAATTTGAGTTTCATCGACACGTAAAGAAGAACATAACAAAAAGTTTAGTTGATAACCGTAACACCCGCGTTTGTTTTCCCACAAGGCCCTAGTTGCTTTACTGGTTATTTTTATACTGTGCCCTTACCTAAATATATAAGTGGAAACGAGATTAAGCTGGTTTTAATCGTTTAAGCACGTTGGAATGGAATTAAGTATGTAAAATGTAAATGTTTGGGATTAAACGGGCAATGATTATATTACGGACCAGCTGTTGCCCGCGACCTTCGTCCACGTGAAATTTTAATAAAAAATATTACCTACTTCCCTTTATCAACAGGATTTTACAACAATTTCAAGGGTTTCAATATATTTGTTTTTTCTAAAATTAAAGTAGATTAAGTTAATCTTTATAACATCAGTTATCAGCCAGTAAAATACCCGTCAAAATCGGTCCAGCTGTTTCGGAGATATATAGCCAAAACAAACAGAAAGACATGCGAAAAATAGATCAACGGGGCAGTCTTTAACTTTACTTTGATAAAGAAATTAATATTAGGTACCTACACGTATGTGATTAAATAATCGCAAAACAATTTAATTGAATATTGGCGCTTAGTACTTACTAAGTAAGTATAAGTAAGTTTATTGTCCTAATTTATAGTTTTGTGCATGTGGTGTTATACTTATTACCTATAAGTAATTTTTGCGCTGTAACTTAATTTTAAGAATAAATATCGCTGGACATTACACACAGCGCCATCTAGGTGCCACACTAAGCAACGAGGCTTGTGTCGTGGACACCAGATAGTTGATACTACTAAATAGATACTTTTTTGTTTGTAAATACATACTTATTATACATATAAACATCCATGACTCGGAAACAAATGTCCATGCTCATCACACAAACATTTGCTCCTACCGGGATTCGAACCCGGGACCCTAAGAACGTAAGGCAGCCTCACAACCGCTGCGCCATTCGGGTCGTCAAGAATGAATTATGTCGCTATAACCAGTGTGAACAATTGTTGGTAGACCTAATATAATAAATAAATAAAATATAAATAAATGTCAAAGAACAAATGCATTATTGTGACATGTTGTGTCATAAGTGGTAAACAAACAAGTCAGTGATTAAAAAATGCAATACTAATTAGAAAAGAGGTTAGGATAGACAATAATGTGACTGCAAAATCTAATCAATGTTACTTTAAACTGTAATCAGCAGCAATAAAGTTGACTTTACCTTATCAATATCAATAAAATTTAATACTTCTTTTACGAAGAAAACCTGAACAGAATCATGTAATCTGTTTACAGTTAAACAAGTTAATGTATGTTTTACGTAAATACGAACCGTTTTCCAAGAAAAACTCTGGAAAATTGCGAAGAGTTTCACATCTGGGATGTATCTTGATTACTTTTTTTTTTGGGTATTTGATTGATCTATGTATTTAAATTAAATAAGATTGCTTTTGAAACTTTTACTGCTGGTTCTAATTCGTTTGTTGGAAGTAATGATTTTGCTGAAGAATATCAATGTATTTATTATCTTTGCTGAGGAGCTTCTGGCTAAATAATAACAGCCACTCGGGTCGATTTTCAGGTTGAGCCGCAATGGCCTTTTTTTTCGGATGGGAAATCATCAAATAACCCCTCCCGCTCTGGGCTGAGCAGGAGGGAGTGTCAGACTTGTACTAACTAAAACCCATCCATGTTCCTTCCTTTGCCCTTTGTGTTCCAGGGCCGCGGTATCTCTTTCGAACAATCCCGCAACCCTGGCAGGCGTCGGTCCTTACGGACCCCTTCCTGTTTGCTGACTCTCTTTGAGGCGCGCGTGGAACACGAACGCGCCGTCGACACGGCCTGTCGTCAGACGGACGGACGGCGAGCTAGCCCATAGCTCACCGTCCACAGGCCCGCGAGCCGCACTAGCCTGAGTTGGATGGATGACCACCCATTACATACCGAGTTTCCTCCGTACCTCGGAAAGCACGTTAAGCTGTGGTCCTGACTGTCATTTGTAGACCTTTTCCCAACTATTTTGGGGCCGGCTTCCAGTCTTACCGAATGCAGCTGAATACCAGTATTTTACACTAGTTGTTGCCCGCGGCTTCGCTCGCGTTTTTTTAAATATTTTTCTGTGTTTATTTTTTTTAAATTTAAAGTTATCACCTTTACAAAAACCACCCGTTTCTCTAATATGGCCGTTCCTATCATCATCGGCCTAGCCGTTTCCTATGTTAGGGTTGGCTGTCAGTGTAACCGAATGCAGCTGAATACCAGTATTTTAAATGAAGCAACTGCCTATCTGACCTCCACAACTCAGTTAGTGCTAGGTGAGGCGATATCCCTTGGTAATACCAAGGGATATATATAGATAAGGGATACTGGTTGTCAGACTTTCGGGCCACTAACTACTTTACGACTGTCAAAGATCTACAATTGACAGTTGCGATCAACGGCTTAGCGTGCTTTTCGAGGCACGGAGGAAACTCGGTATAAAATTGGTAGTCACCCATCCACGGACCAACCTAGGCAAGCGCGGCTTAACCTGAAGATCGACCCCTCGATCGATCAGCTCCTCGGCATCTGACATTACTATAATATTATCTTACAATATTGACATTCGGTCGGGAACAGTGTAGACATATTTTTCTATCCGTGAATGGATGACCACCCATTACATACCGAGTTTCATCCGTGCCTCGGAAAGCACGTTAAGCCGTTGGTCCCGGCTGTCATTTGTAGATCTTTGACAGTCGTTACAGGTAGTCAGTGGCCCGAAACTCTGACTACCAGTCTTACCAAGGGGTATCGTATTACCGAGTACTAAATGGATTGAGGCAATCGCACCATGAAAAAAAAAATTATATTCAGCGGCAGCCGATTAGACGGGAAGCAGATCCCAACATATTTGGGAAAAGGCTCGGCAGATGATATGTACTATACCTACTATAGGTAGAAGGTATATAGATTAGGTACTCCCGATGACTGAATTATTTTAGGTCACCTCACGTACCACCGAGTTTCCCTATCGCTGAAACTAGGTTCTAGCGCAGATTTTATTATGAACACATCATTTGATGCCCTCCCTGACCGCCTTACGACATGACCTGGAAAAGTATGACGTTGCAAATAGTTAGATGTTTCTGGAGTTAGGTGGATTCACACGGGTAAAAAAGAGTGCATAACTTGACCTTGAAGGGCTTAGGCAGATGTGTACGTAATAGTACGCAGTATCCCCACATTTCACCAGTTCTGTTTCAGTTCCATGTAATACGGGGTGAGCTTATTGCCATCAACCAAATCCAGAATGCTACTGAGAAATTCATGATTGAAAAACCCAATAAAATTTTGCCTGACCTGGGAATCGAACCCATGACCTCATGTTCAGAAGCCTTGCATGCAACCACTAGACCAACGAGGCACAAATATCGACGAGAGAGTCTTGAAAGGCAAAAACTTTCCGTATTTTTGTTTAACTTACCTACGTTTATTTCCTGTCTAGACAAATAGTTAGGTCGGTAATCAAAGGGATTTCATCTCATCTTTGTGGGGTGTTTAAAGGATTTGCTTGTGTTGTCAGGGGATGGATGACCGAAAGCATCCTTTCGAACAAAAGGATCAACTCAAACGAAATGACCCTCGAATCCTTCTAAGTTTTTAAACCACAAACATAGGATAAATTCGTCAAAGCTTAGAGAGAAAGCTTAGACTTAGGGTGGATTTCACCAATAGAACTGAACGCCATCAGCACATTTAAACGGCGCTCAAGAGCTCTCAGTTTTAGTACTCTACAAGGCGTTAAAGGACCCTTCACGGAGCCGCCAACCAAGTATTCTGTACATCAAACCAAGTAACACTACGCAAAAATTATTGCTGGGAAACGACTTTTTTTTGTGGTGAAAAATCACGTTGATATAATTATGATTCTTTTAAATTTTATTTATTTGAGCAAAGTAAATAAAATATGAAAGAATTATAAAATTCTATCGATTCGTATTATAAAAAAATCTCAACCATTTATGCAAAGGTGGGTCAGCTAATTGCTATCACTCACTGTACAACGGCGAGCTCAACCGAGTTACTTTTTGTAGATAGAAGTAGATAAATAGTATATTGCAACATAAGGTTACTTTCTTTAACTTTTGTGGCATTTGCCATACGTTTTTATTTTCCGATATAGCCCAATTGCAAACGTTGCTCCTCAAAGCGATGTGAAAATTAGATACGGACCTATGGCATACAGCTTTGGGGCACGGCTAGCAACAGTAACATTGAGATACTGGAAAGATTCCAAACCAAAACACTGAGGACTAAATATAACATCCCTCAATATATCAGTAATAAGAAAATAAACAAGATACTGTAAGATACATACTTACTCGTATATCTTGACTTAATAGCAAAATATAGCACGAACTGCCAGAAAATACTCTCAAATCATAAAAATGAGCTTGCCCTCAGACTCCATAGAGATCAAAGCTTTCAACATTGACACAGTGTCCCAACCCTAAAAGCCTAAATAGATACAAGTATCAGACAAAGCAGTAGCTTATTCTTGTGTCCAAAAGATTGCCACAGAGCAGGAAAGAAAATAAAACGTTCGATAAAGTAATTCCAATCTACTGGGTGTTTTACTAAAAAGTGGTAAACCAATTACGATGCCGATTACACCTAAGTTTAAAAAACCAGTTACTTTACGACACAATCTACTTTTTTTCAATTCAACTGAGCTTTACCTAAAACACTTTCTTGATAAGACCGCGTCCTTCATTACGTCTTCAAGATTAAGGGGACGGTGTTTATCTCTTAGAAAATGGCGTTTCTCATTAGGAGAGCGTTCGACGTCCCCGGTGACGTCAAAACGGGCTTGGCCGTAATACTCTGATACTTGATAAGAATCAGACAATGTTTTAAAAACAAAATGCTGTTTCTTAGAAATATTGTTGCGCCATCGAGCAAGGCATGTTTTTTTGGTAATTCTTGAAATAAACACTCAAAATTAAAAAGTTTCAAGACTATCGTGAAAAGTTAACCTCTTTATTTGGGTGGGTCAATGGCGGCTAGTATTTATTTTGTATATTTAACATTTAACAATGATCGAAAAAAATATTTAAATGAATAAAGAAATAATAATAATGAAACATGAAATGTTATGTTGATGTTGCTTATCTATACTAATATTATAAAGAGGTAAAATTTGTTTGTAAGATTGTATGTTTGTATGTAGGGAGTAATCTCTGGATTTACTGAACCGATTTTGAAAATTCTTTCACTAATAGAAAGCTACATTATCCCCAAGTGCCGTAGCCTATATTTACAACGTGCCCGTGGGATAATTTCCGACCAAAACGCGAGCGAAGCCGCGGACAACAGCTAGTAATTAATATGGAGCATAACTGAAACGGAGCTCGTTGCATATTATCTAATTAGTTTACTACCGCACCACTTAATCCTGATTAAGTAATTAGCTTCCCACACTTCAAGTTCTCAAGAGCACCACATGTAATGCACGAAATGAGTAACATTCAAGTACATATTGTACTTAGGAACATGAATCACTTGATTGAGATCGGTATTAGATCGTTAGGATCGTTTACTAATTGTGTGGGCTTTATGCGCAATGACTAGCCGTTGAATAGAAAACTACGAAAAGGGAACAATGGGTAACAGCCCATTGTTCTGATTTACTGGTCGAAAAATATAGAATGCAACAGAAAGGGGTGATCATATTTAAGAGTGTTCAAATTCAAATTCAAATATTTATTGCTAAACACAGTACATATATGCATTTCCAGATGTCGAGTGAATGCGCAGTCCACTGTATTGTCACCAATTTAGGCATGCAAAATTCAAAATTATAGTTAGACAATTTCATAAAATCCAATTAATCGGTTATATAATTTCAAAAATAGTAATACTTTGTGCAATAATATACATTCAAATTATTAAGTAAATATTGTCATCGTTCAAATTAAAAGTAATGTGTAGTGTGGTATAGTACTGTTCAAACTATGGCGGCTCGGAAGTTAGCTGCGAGTGACGGTCTGCGCATTATACAGTCATGACGATGCGTCCTCTGCGCCCCGCTGATACTTCAAATTATCTTCTGCGCAGCTTTACGTTAAATGTTCCGAGCCGCTATAAACTTTGAACCAAACTTTAAAGACTATCAAACTGAACCACATCCTCATAGGACCAACATCGTTATCGCGAAAGAAATATTAGCTGTTCCGTACAAAATTTTAATGCCGTGTTGGCACCATGCAGAAAGTAGTTCAGATTGATGATCTAGGGGTGTTACTATGACGTCTTAAAGCCGGAGTAATTCCAGTGTGGGAAAGGGATAGAGCTATACAGGTTGTCTAGCACCATCACTTTCCCACACTGGAATAACTCCTACTTTAAGACGTCAGGGTAGGCCACCTGAACCACAATAAAGATGACCACACCGTTGTGGTACACGCTGTATAAGTACCTACCTACTTACCGATGAATGCGCAAGCGATTCTTCTTTTTCAACCAATGGTAGCTGGAGGTGGTGGACGAAGTAGAAGGATTATGTGAGGATCGTAGCTGGTGGTTTCTGCCATCATTTTTCCCCACTTTCATCAACATCCACCATGACTTTTAAGATTTTTAAACAGTTTTCTCAAGAACATAAGCAATAGAGTTAACAGAAACCTTTTCTCTTCCAGGGCGTCTCCTTCATCGGCTGGCATCAGCGAACCCGGCTGGAGCGGGTGCTGATGGTGGTAGCTGCCGTACTGTTCGTGGTTGTACTCCTGACTATCACCCTCCTGCTGAC
Source organism: Eugnorisma glareosa (assembly GCA_947578425.1). Lineage (NCBI taxonomy): Eukaryota > Metazoa > Arthropoda > Insecta > Lepidoptera > Noctuidae > Eugnorisma > Eugnorisma glareosa. Next base: position 6,350,410 of record OX387981.1, read on the forward strand.
CATGAGGGGACCCACCTACCTGCCCGTGCCACCGTGCTATCAGCCTGAGAGCAAAGGTAACTAATTTATAATCATAAACGTCACCAGCCTAGCCTTTTCCCAATTATGTTGAGATCGGCTTCCAGTCTAACCGAATGCAGCTGAATACCAGCATATACGAGCGACTGCCTATCTGACCGACCTCCATAACCCACTTACATCCATACTAATTAGTATTATGAATACGAAACTAAGTATTTTCGTCTGTTACCTTTTAACGCCTTGCCAGTTGAAAGGATTGTGTTGAATATTGACATAGGGATCGACCATGACCTGCTTTAGGCCGTAGGAATATTTTTGCCCCAAAAGTACTTTACCGTGGGATAAATTCCGAACTATAAGGGACACGACCACCGCTGGTCGTGTTCGTGGCAGCATTCTTGGCAGCAGAAGCTTCGACCAAATGCTGCTGTTCATATCGTTATGGGCTTATGCACGATGGGTATTATGTTTCTATAGTATAACCTAATAGCTAGATGGGGTATAATATGTATAATCGACCCAACTCGGACAAAACGCGAGTGTGGTGGTTTTTTAATTTGACATAAACGCCTTATTTATGTCAAACTGCAGCTGTCAATATGTCTAATGGGGCGGAATGTAGGCGTGTCAAGTCCGACTTAAGTTCAGTCCACGACTAAGAATACCGGTGATAGTCATCGATTCGAGAAGACGAAGAAGAATAACCTGAGAGCCTAGGCAAGTAGGATCGCTTTCAAAGCGTTTCATATTCTTGCAACGACTTTCTAAAACCTCTTCGGCAGCATAACTCTAATACATTTTTCAGTTTTCCGTCATTTTTATTGCGTATAGAATGACACTGTCTACACCCTTAGGTGTGGTCGTGATAGCATAGTACACGAGATCTAATATAGTTTCTGTTTTTATGTGTATTTGACTATCAAAGCCATAACCTTTATTGCATGGCGCATTTCACATAAAGAAGAAACGAAACATAGTACCTACCGATCATAATCAATTTTATGACCAATAAATAAATACTATGTTCCAGACAATAACTATCTATTCATCAAGGCACTCCTTTCTTTGTTTATATGCGGGTATTTACTTCGGTAGCTATAACAGGTGTAACAAGACTCTTAACGAAGTCGAAAGGCACTTGTTCTCCCCGACATTGCGATCATTTGATTATTCTAGACTATACCTGGAAAACTTCTAGTTACGGAGATAATGGGGGTCAAAGTTCCAACTATTTCACTTTTAATAATAATATGTATCGAAAGACTTGTACTGAAAGCACCTCCAGGACCCCCGTACTTTAATCCATCCATCAGCACAATTCAAGCATTTGAGTGCATTTCATTAAGGTTTACCGTAAAACTTGATTTTTCACCCCAAAAAAAAAGTCGTTTTCCGGCAATAATTTTTGCGTAAAGTTACTTAGATAGTTAGTTTGATGTACACAATGCTTGGTTGACGGCTTCATTAAGGGTCTTGTTGCACCCTATATTGAAGCTCCGTACTGTCTTGAAAACCACGTTAGTCTCGGCTATCATTTGTAGATCTTTGACAGTCGTAATGGGTAGTCAGAACCATAAAGTCGGACAATGAGTCCTACCGAAGGGTATCCAATTACCCTGGGTTGTGGAGGTCAGATAAACAATCGCTGAAAAATAGCAGCTGCATCCAGTTTGAATGGAAGCCAATACCAATCATCATCGTCATCATTTCAGCCGAAGAAATCCACTGCTGGACATAGGCCTCCCCCAGGTGTCGCCACACTTGGGGGAGGCCTATGTCATCCAACGGATCCCCGCAACCTTCACCAGGTCATCGGTCCACCTAGTGGGAGGCCAAATACCAATACCAATACATAAATCAAATTCAAGTTACTTACTTTTACATAGTACTGCATCATTGCAGGTCACAATTCGTCCCGATATATGCTTAAGTTAATCTCTTCTACGTTCTCTTTCAGACCAGGTGTGCCTAAAAGGATCGTGCATATACACCGCGAGCGAGGTGATACGGGCGCTAGATGAGACCCAGGATCCTTGTGATGACTTCTACGAGTTCGCCTGTGGAGGCTGGATCAAGAACAACCCTATTCCCGAGGGGAAATCCAGCTGGGGTATCTTCAGCAAGATAGAACTGCAGAACCAGTTGATTATCAGATATGCGCTTGGTACGTTAACTTTATTTTTGTGTTGGGAATGACCGAATGATGGAAGAATTAGAAGCCGACTAGGAAGAAAGTTTCGTCGCACGACCGGGTATGTGACCAGTCCTGGTTGCATGTGCACGAGGTCCAAGACTCCTTAGTCTATCTTGGCTTAGGTACAGATCCCTCGTTCGTTGAGGTCGTCATTTGTTTATAGATATTATGACCACCGTTAATGTTGGTCTAATCAATAAGCCAAAGCTTTGGCCTCAAATTATATGCAATTCAAAATGTGCAGTAATGCCCTTTTGCACTGAATCCGTATCTTATAAACACAGATCCGAAAATACCTCATAGGGACAAATAACAAAAACCGCACGTCCTTCTTCTGATACTATTTCTCAGCAACTTTTTCAAGACGATTTGGAAAACGTTCATAAACATTTAATATCTTGCAAAGCGGTTGGTCGTGTCTACACGTGACCAGGGGCTTTAGTCTGCTTTTGCAATAGTGTCAGAATGGTCTATAATTGATTTAATAAGGCCCCTAGCCCACGGCGTATTGAAGCGCGTTCGAAACTCGTTTGACGTGCGTACAAAGGGTAATTCGTCTGCGCGGGGCCTTATTAAATCAATGATAGACCATTCTGACACTATTGCAATAGCAGACTAAGGCCCCTGAGACTGTACCAGAGGGCTGGCCATCGATCATTAATAAAAAACTTATTAGTGGTCGATGGGGCTGGCCTATTTTTCGGCCAAAGTATCAGCATTGCCATTCAACGTGGCAATGCTGCTAGCCTTGGACACTTTTCTTCTTGATAGCGATGCGGAAGAATTTTTTGACGCCCTTCAATTATTTTTTTCCTTTCGATACGTCTAAATATCTTTCTACTATTATTTGAAATCTGTTTATAGTTCGTAAATTATAAGTATATTACTTGCTCGGTTACACAATCATAAAGATGTTGTAAAAGATACTATTCTATGACGGGGTTATGACATCAAGATAATTTTCATTGTTGTCATACAATAGGTATTTACGGTGTTGCGTCACCGTCGACTAAATGAAGGAAAATACCTACGTATCGTGAAAGATGAACGTGAAAATATCACGTAGTTTCGTAGACATAGCCTTATTAAGATGTACTATAGTTAGTGTACATTATTAATATGTACTTGTTTATTTTATTATTGTAGTTTGGGCTATAGGTACTTACTTACTACTTGGTGATTGTAGGTACAGTTAATGTGAAACCACCAAGGTAGCCCGCGAAATCGAATGACTAGGTCTTTCATGAAAAAGTCATTCAATGGGATGAAATGAACTCAGAGCGATTATTTTAATGATTATAGTTAAAACTCAGTTAAGCCACATTTGTTACGGTCGCCATTCAGATTTCAATCAACATTCAACGTGACACTGACCTGCAAATTGCAAAAAACGTAAGAAAAAAATTAATTTCGCGGGTTACTCTGGCGCTTCCTCCTTAGTGACAAAATTAGTAGAAGAGAATTATTGAATTTATTAGGTTACATAGTTTAAATGGGTATTTTTAGGGTTCCATACCTCGAAAGGAAATAACGGAACCCCTTATAGGATCACTCGCGTGTCTGTCTGTTTTTCTGTCACAGCCAATTTACTCCGAAACGACTAGACCGATTGAGTTGAAATTTGGTACACATAATTATGTAAGTTGATCCAAAGACGGACGTCTAACGTAAATCAATGAATTTTAAACATGAAGGCCACTTTTGGGGGATAAATAAAAAACTTTTTCGCAAAAAATAAAACCGACTTCAAAAACAAAAAAAAAACGTAGAAAAATAACTTTAGCTTCAGAAGTCGGTGACTTTTGTTTGTTCGATTGAATATTTTTGCCACCGACTTCTGAAGCTAAACTTATTTTTCCACGTTTTTTTGTTTTTGAAGTCGGTTTTATTTTAAAAAAGTGTTTTTATTTTCCATTTTTAGTTTCAATATTCTATACTATAGATTTTCTGTCTATTAATGAAGCGTTCCATTGTATATCTCCGAAGATCAGCATCAGATTCTGACTTATACCTTCCATCATCAACTTAGCAACATGAGATAATGATTATCATAAACACAAATATCGTTAGAAAGTAGCTATATGAAAAACATTGTAAAATGTCAGGGTTGCCCTCGATTTCCCTGGGATCCCATCATCAGATTCTAACTTTGTGCCAACGGGACCACCTTAGTAGTCTATGCTTTCGAATAAAAAAAAGAATTTTGACAATCGGTCCACAATTAGCAGAGAAATCGGTGAACATACGGGACACACAGTCAAACGTAGAACCTCCTCATTTTGTTTGAAGTCGGTTAAAATATTGTCAAAAGAGTTTTAGTGAAACATTAGTGAACCGCTAACAATATATTTCATGGTAATAGGCTTATCCCCAATAAAATAGAACTTAACATACCTAAATGTCGAAAAGTTGTACAGTACACATCTGCGTACCCCTTAAAGCATACAAGCGTGATATTGTGTTATGGTGTTGTATAAACAATAAACATCCAAGCGATTGCAGCAATCACGACAGATTTGCCGTCTATTTTTGAAGAGTTCCATAGTATATCTCCGAAGATCATCATCAGATCTTCACCAAATTTGAGAGTCCACCGCGAAACAATATTCTACCAAACAAAAAAAGAATCATCGAAATCGGTTCACAATCAGCGAAGATATCGATTAACATAACATAAACACTAAAAAAAAAACAGACGACTTGATAACCTCCTTCTTTTGGAAGTCGGTTAAAAATAAAGTTTTGCAAACTATATCGTGATACATCAAATGAAAGGGCTCATTGTGAGAATCTCAATTTAAAAAAAAAATATATTTAAGACATATAGTTTTGAAGTTATATACAAGAAAATAGGCGAAAATTGACCTTTCCCCTCCCCCCCTCCTTAACTCCGAAATTACAGGGCCGAAAATTTTGAAAGAAATTGTTTCTTAGCCTATAAAGTAGATTACAGGAAAACCTATAAGAAATCTATAAACGTACGGAACCCTCTCCACGCGAGCGAACTCACACTTGTCCGGTTTTTCAAAGTTCTAAACGCCTTTATCTTTAAGTACTAATATTATAAACGGGTAAAGTTTGTGGGGTTATAGGGGGTAATCTCTGGATCTATCTACTGAACCGATTTTGAAAATTCTTTCAATAATAGGAAGCTACATTATCTCCGAGTGCCATATTCAATATTTACAACGCCCGTACTGCCCGTGGGATAATTTCCGACCAAAATGAGAGCGAAGCCGCGGGCAATAGCTAGTTTACAGATAAATGTATAAATAAAGGTTTTTTTTTGGATTCGTTAAGTTTGACGTAAGAGTATGACTACAATTTGTTTTTTTTTTTTTAAATATTCTTTGAGATATCCATTGTTCATTGTAGCTTTGTTTTTCTTTTTCAATACATAGATACTTAGGTGTCATTATTTAATAGTCTGACATCGCCTGAAAAGATGATGATTTCATCGTTCTTTTTAAACATACCTTTATGGTAACAATACAAATTAATGCAACTTAACACACAAACTACAATTTTAAATAGAACCTTCTAACAAATATGCACCAAAACAGTGCGTACTTATGTAAAAACCGCTTTAATAGGTACCTATCAAACTGTAGACACCATTAATATTAAGCCGCGCTTGCCTAGGTTGGTCTGTGGATGGGTGACCACCCAATATAAACCGAGTTTCTTCCGTGTCACGGAAAGCACGTTAAGTCGTAGGTCCCGGCTGTCATTTGTAGATCTTTGATAGACGTTACAGGTAGATAGTGGCCAGAGTCGAAGTCCGAAGTCTGACAACCAGTCTTACAAAAGGGTACCGTATTACCCAGTAGGTCCTAACTGGGTTGTGGAGGTCAGATAGGCAGTCGCTCCATCTATACTAATCTATAAGAAGTAATAATATTATAAATAGGTAAAATTTGTTTGTAAGTTTGTATGTAGGGGTAATCTCTGGATCTACTGAACCGATTTTGCAAATTCTTTCACTAATAGGAAGCTACATTATCCCCGAGTGTCATAGGTTATATTTACAACGTGCCCGTCGGATAGTTTCCGACCAAAACGCAAGCGAAGCTGCGGGCAACAACTAGTGTAAAATACTGGTATTCAGTTGCATCCGGTTAGACTGGAAGCCGACCCTAACATAGTTAGGAAAAGGCTAGGCCGATGATGAAACTGTAGGTGCCATGTTTCGGCATTTGTTTCATCTATATTCACAAGAAATTAGTAAACTATTGTAAATTATAATCGAGTTGTGTCGTTTATCGCTTTATATACGTATGTATGAAAAATTAGATGTTATACATTATAACTTTGTACTGCCATAGTAAAGTAACTATAAGAAGTATTACTCCACAGGGTCATTTATGCTCACATACACAAACAGCGAAACCCGGAGCAACTATCTGTAGGCCCTACAAATATTTGTTCCGTGCGGGGTATCAAACCAACGACACGCAACACAGCAGCCAACCGCTCAGCCACTGCGCCAACCGTGCCGACATTAATTCGAGAACTTTGATTTCGGGGTCGAGTGATTATAATTTGATTGCTGTAGATAATTATACAGATCGGACTAACTTACCTAGTGACGTCCGATCCTTAATTATGTGAAGTAATCTCGTCCTCATTTAGTACTTGTAGTTTGCACTTCTTGCTAACTCGCTATCACATTTTTTAAAGATGAATCGATTCCATCAAAACGAAAAATGTTATCTGTGGTCCGGTCGTAGGCGCGCTTTCTTGACATCTGTCAACTCATTCTTTCAAAGCATATGATCGGGACTTCAAGATGACCGATACGGTTATCGTACAGTCCCGATACATTAGATAACAACACAACTTTAAAAGGGGGTCTAGATAAGACAATATAATACACATTTAAGTAGGCTGATCTTCTGGGAAGGGTTGGGATACAATGAGGACGAGATTACTTCACATAATTAAGGATCGGACGTCACTAGGTAAGTTAGTCCGATCTGTATAATTATGCTCCGTAATCTCGTCCTCATTTAGTACTTGTAGATGTTCAAAGAAGAAAGTTGTGTTGGTAACATAATCAACATCTTTAATCATTGAACAATGTAACTTAACATACTATTCTGAGTATCATTACTTAGTTAGTAATTATACATTATTTATATTTAAGGTAACATAACTTAAATCTTCTCTGACACTGGTATCAACCAGTGTATAATAATCTTATAAAGAACTCAATTAGGTACTTATATCAGACAGTTACCATTGACCTTAAATTTAATCAACTCTCACTCTCTATAGAACACACTGCTTGTGCAAAAGCATTTGAATCACTAACTATAGGTCTCTTATAAAAGCGAGCAAAAGTTGAGGAATTTGTAGTCCAACCAGCTGCTTTTCTTATAACTTCAATATTAATACCCACTTCAGAAGCTTTTGAGGCATGCCTTGTGCTGTGTGATGTGAATTTGGAAGTATCTATTCCACTATTAGTTAAAATTTGTTTTATCCACCTACTAATAGTTGCAGTAGTGGCGGCATGATATGGTTTTCTTATAGTTATAATTAGTGATTTACAATCTTGTCTTATATTTTTTGTAATATCTAGATAGAACAAAAGGGTAGTAGCAGGACATACAGACAAGTTCTCCTTAAAAAATGGTAGTATCAGATTGGGCTGAGATCTACCAGGTGCAGAGGTTTTAATAATTTCTGGAATTTTTATGTTAATATTATCCTCATTATATGAAATGTTATCTATACTTATGAGAGACAAGGTTTGAATTCTGTGTGCAGTTACAAGGGCTAATATGGTAACTAACTTTTTGGTAATTAGTTCTAAATTGAGAGTTTCATTAGGGAATAATTTAGACAAATAATTCAAAACTATACCGGGATCCCATATTACTTCATATTTAGGGTTCTTAGGTCTTAATCTAAATATACCCCTGAAGAACCTTGACAGTCGATCGTCTGTGCCAATGTGGGGCCCTAGAACTAAAGAAATAGCTGACCTAATGGTATTGAGTGAGCTATATGATAGTCCCTCATAAAATTTTTTAGTCAGAAAACATATCACAGTGGGAACTGAATCTAGGAGAGGGTCAATATCTTGGTTCTGACAATAGGAAATCCACTGCTTTAGAGCAGACTCATATTGCTTTCTTGTTTTGGTAGACAAAGAAGCTGAAACTATATCAAGGGAAGGAAGTGGTATTCCTCTTCTCAGGAAAGAGGTCCTGATAATATGGCGGCAATCAGTTTGAGACTCCTGTGCAATGGATGTGGATCCCTGGAAGGAGACAACAGTAAATCATGACAACCCTGTCATGATTTACTAATAATTACTTAATATTATTAATAACAATATATATATATATATATATATATTTTTTTTTTTTTTTTTTTTTCTGAAATAACCATGGACTCAAATAAGGGAAACCATGGTTGTGAGGGCCACCAAGGTACTACAACTATGCCTGTCGCCCCTTCCCTTTTTATTTTCTGTAAAATCTTACTTATAAGTGCAAATGGTGGGAATGCATAAAAGAAATCACCGCACCATTTGACAGTGAATGCATCAACAGAGCATGCATCTGGATCAGGGAGCCATGATATATATTTCTGACAGTGTTAAACTTGTTTGCAAATAGGTCAATCTGAGGCTCACCAAGTTTAACAATAATAGTCTTGTAGGCTACATCACATAACTTCCATTCAATCTCTGTATTTGGACGCCTAGATTCCAGATCTGCGATAGTGTTTTCTTTAGAACTGATGTAAGATGCATAGATCCAAATGTGTCTTTCCTCACACCATTGCCACAACTTTCTGGCTAAGTTATTAAGGTGGGGAAAACGAGTGCCAACCATTTTATTGATGTAGGCTATGGCGGTTGTGTTATCTATTCTAAGTAAAACTTCACAGTGACTCAGTGTGCTTGCAAATGTTTTGAGTCCTATAAATGCTGCTAAAAGTTCAAGGTAATTTATGTGGAACTTTTTATAATCAGTTGTCCAGTGCCCATGGCTTCTGATATCATTACATACCAGACCCCAGCCAGTCTGTGAAGCATCAGAAAATATTTCTAGAACAAGGTCAAATTGTTTTATTTTGTTGTGGGTTGTTGGGATGTGAGACAACCACCAATCTAGTTCTAACCTAATTTCTTTTGTGATAGGCAGCAGCGCTTTGTAATTTTCATTATTGTTTTTTAAAGCTGCTGTTTTGTTACTTTCCATAACCTTGGTGTAAAGCCAACCATATTCCACTGCTGGGCATGCAGCAACAAGGATACCTAGCAACTGAGCAAAATCTAATATTTTGCATCTCCTCTTAGATTTAAAATTCTTTAATAATTTAAGAATGAGATCTATCTTTTTCTGAGGAAGTGAGATATTAAACTGAACTGAATCTAACACAAATCCTAAATATTGACAGCACTGTCTGGGTTCTAAGGCACTCTTTTTAGTATTGATAACAAACCCTAGATTTTTTAAGACAGTTTGAGTTGTTGACACATTTTTCAAACACTTAGCATATGAATCACCAAGGCACAAAATATCATCAAGATATATTACAGAAAGCAACCCCAATGACCTCAGGTGACACATAACTGGCTTCATGATCTTTGTGAATACATATGGTGCTGTGCTAAGCCCAAATGGAAGGCATGTAAACTCAAACAATGTATCTTGAAACTGAAACCGGAGAAATCTTCTATCATATTTTTTTATGGATAACAAGTAATAAGCATTTTTCAAATCTATAGTTGCCATAAAACATCCTGGGGTCATGAGTTTGGTTGCTGTCCTTAAGTCTTCTAGTTTGAAGTGGTGTGTAGTAATATATTTATTAAGTTTTTTGAGATTTAATATAAATCTCCATGTGCCATCTGATTTTGGATGCAAAAATATGCTGGATAAAAATTGATTATCTGCAGATAAACATCTTTCGATAGCACTTAACTGTAGGAGTTTATTAATTTCCATAGAAATAAGATTGCTTTCTTTCTGACTGAAGTTATTATTTTTAGAATGGAAGTTTGTACTGGAATTTCATAAAAGGGTAGTTTATAACCCTTGATCCAATCATGTATTGTTGGATTAGTGGTAACATTATTCCAGACTTCAGAGAAATACTGCAATCTACCAGTTTGTACCTGAGCTAGCGGCGTTCCTGTCCTTGACGTCGCGGCTGGCGCCTCTGTGGCGAGTGCCTCGGGCATGTTGCTGGTTGTTTCACCTGGTTGTTCCGCTTCAGCACTGTCTTCTGCCTACTCGGACGAGGGAGCTGCTGTCTGTGTGGGCCCCGAAAGTTTAAATTCTTTGGTCTCGTCGGAGGTCTTGCAGGTGTGTTCTTCAATTCTTGTCCTGACTTTTTTACAGCTTTTATTGCACTAAACTTATCCTGTAGTTTATCCCCGAACAGGTACTCAGATATTGGTGTCTGCTCCATTAGCTCTTTCATATCCTTATTAAGGCCAGGTAGGATTAGGGAACGTCTAGTGATGCAGTTTTCATAATAAATGTGACAAAGTAGTCTGGCTGCATCACTTAGAGTCAAAATTTGATCACTACTCTCTTGGTTAGCGATTAGATTGTTTAACACTTTGCCTATTGATGTAATGGCAGCAGCCAAGGTGATCTGCTGCCCCCTGATTTGTTGGTCCTTTTTCACTCCACCATCACTCAGTGCAGCTGCCACTTCTTCTTTTAGTTTTGGCAGGTTCAACAAACTGCAGTTCTGTGGTGTTTCCTGCTTGTTTAGGATGTTTTGTCTTGTCTCCTCATTTAAACCCTTCACAATTATTGCTGACCACCGCGTGGCCAGACTGCTGTGAAGTACTATAGGTGTCTTTGTTGGCTGCACCCCCTCATCTCCAAGGAGCTCCTCAATGCCTGGAGGAAGAGCTTCAGGTATGGTTGCTCGTTCACTGTCTGCCTCTTTCTGATTTCCTTCATTAGGTGATACAGGACGACTGTCGGTAGTCAGAAGTGGCGGAATGTGTGATAATTGATGGCAAGGAGTCAGTGGTATTTGGCGATATGGGGAAGAGCTGTCGCGGCGAGTCAGGCTGCGTCGGGTTTTATCATGTCGTGTCTCACAACTTCGGTCGCGGTAACCACGGCTTCTCGAGCGTGTTCGACTGGAGCGTGACGGACTGGATCGTGATCTGCTGAAGCGGGCTTCATACTCGTCTACGAAGAATAATTAGAGTTAGACCTCTAACTGGTTGAGTTTAAATCCACGGCTAACCTCTCGTGATAGCTCAAGGGATGCAATAGGGACGAGATTTAGAACAACTGAACGTGTACATCATCGGCTGACCTCTCGTGAAAGCTCTTGTGATGTCGTTCTATTGTAAGTTAGATCATCGGCTAACCTCTCGTGAAAGCTCTAGTGATGTCTTGCACAGTTGGTGTTCTCATGGTTAACCTCTCGTGAAAACTCTAGAGACATGTGCGTCTTAGGGCACCAGGTAATTCTAGGAAAAGACGAGTGGGTAGGTATTCAAACAAAAAGCTTACCAGAGTTTCGATGACGACTGAGTTTTCGCTTATTCAACCGATTTTCTAGTTCTCGCAGGCGTTCGTTAAGTTCCTTCATCTCTTCGTCTCGTTTTCTTCGATGTTTTCCCATCTCGGTTTGGTAATTACAAAATTTTCGGAACTTTTGTAATAGAAACGTGACCGCGCGCTTCACAAAAAAGTACAATGAGTTGACAGATGTCAAGAAAGCGCGCCTACGACCGGACCACAGATAACATTTTTCGTTTTGATGGAATCGATTCATCTTTAAAAAATGTGATAGCGAGTTAGCAAGAAGTGCAAACTACAAGTACTAAATGAGGACGAGATTACGGAGCATAATTCAGGAAGCCAATCATACATATCAAATAGCCGTAGTTTGAAACCAGTTAGCTTATTTATATTTGTTTTGATTTCTGTACTATACAGAGAATTATTTTTATACAAGGTCAAATTTAATTAGCAAGCAACACTTCGTAGACGTTACATGATGATTTAATAATTAATTTGTGGGGTCAACGACCGCAGCTAGCATAGGTAGTTGAAGTATATGTTTAGAAAATACATATAATTTGATTTAACCCTATGTGGTTGACCTTTACAGGGTTGGGACCATGAAATCGAACAACTTTTGTTGTATGAGTTCTGGAAATTCGCAAAAAAAAAAAAAAATTGGACGTGCGGTAAAATTACAAAAAAGTTATGAATTTCCAAAAGTCATAGAACTAAAGTTGTTCAGTTTCATGGTCTGAGACACCACACGAGAGGGCTTGTGTTTATTATGTTACACCCTGTATATCTGTGCCTTGTTTACACAAATAGCAGAGATTTTATAAAGGAACTCTGTACAACCAGCGGAATCATTTTATTCGTTACCCTTCTGCATGAATTTTACAATCATACCTAACTTCCTCTATTAGAAACGCAAACTTCACCGAAAATGCTTCAGTAATAAATACATGTGTGAATATTTGTCTAGTTCGTTATATTGTTATTATGTGCCTTCATGGGTTTTTGACGTCTTTTCATACGTAATCACGTTGTATGGTTAGTTAAATAATAAATACGATTGTAGCATTGTTCTCCTGAACAAATATGGATAAAATGCTGTTGCTGAACTTTAAAAATGGTTTGTCTGTACATTTAAATATTTGTTTTTGAAGGTATTGTAGGTACTTACGATATTTATTCAAACATTGACAAACGAAAAACGCACTGTAATGTAAGAAAAATCAATGATGTCATATGGAAAATATATTTCACAAATCCGTCTTCAAATATTTATTGCGGGACTCTCCTTTACTTTTATGTCTATTACGAGCTTATGCCCGCGTGGAGTTCGGTAATTGTCTCACGGGATCGTACGCTTTCACGGTTTTACACTTACACATAAACTGTCACATAAGGGAGCTCAAAATTACAGACAATCACAGAAGATATCTCGTAAGTGACAGTTTATGTGTTCTTTATTTGTTCATTTATTAACCCGTGGACAATGGTGTGGGTTATATGTTTACCTATTTTTTTATTTACTCATAATTTTAAACTTGAACATGTAACTGTTTTTTTGTCCCTGTTAAATAAAATAAAATAAAAAGTATCCTTTGTGTAAATCCAGGTTATTAACTATCTATCTGAAAATTTTTATCCAAATCCGTTCAGTAGTTTTTGCTTGTAAGAGTACCAAACATCCATCCATACATCTATCCTTACAAACTTTCGCATATATAATATTACTAGGAAGTAATTATTAATAGTTATAGGAATAGTAGGATGTCGACACAGTGGATGTGTTACCATACATTCAGCATATAATTCTAGACCCCTCAGAGTATAAAGTTATTAATATTATTTGAATACAAAGTTATTGAAAAAATAATCACGACGGTTGGCGCAGTAGCTAAGCGATTGGCTGCTGTGTGGCTATGCGTGACGCGGGTTCGATTCCCGCACGGAATAAATATTTGTATGATCTACAGGTAGTTGTTCCGGGTCTGGCTGTTTGTGAATGTGAGTTTAAATGTTTGTCAGCGCACCCACGATACAGGAGAAATTCCTAGTGCAAGGCAACCTATTAATAAAAATTAAAAAAAACCAGTTGTTCCATACATCTTGACGTTTATATGATTCAACAAATGTTTCTTTGAGTTCATGCTTACAAATTGCACGTTGATGTCCCTTGCACCCTGTACTAGAGTCCCCGATTCATCATAATTGGGATTCACTACTGTCGTTAACTTACTTTACTTGTCCCTGCCCACCCCTTGAGAATAAAGGTGTGAAGTCTTATTATCTTCTCATGAACTCTTTATCTCCTTCCCCAGAAAAAGTAAACATCTCAAACACAGCCGACGCGGAAGCCAAAGCCCGTGTCTATTACGACGCGTGCATAGACACCAATGAGACCATCGAGAAACTTGGCGAGAAACCCCTTGTGGCCGTCATCAAGCAACTAGGCGGTTGGCACATACTACCATCTACTATGACCAAACAGAAGTGGGACCTGCAGAAGTTGGTGCAGGATGTTCAGAACACGTAAGTCAAAGTTAGAGTGGCCAAAGTTAAAGTCAAAGTGAGCTTAGACAAATTCAAAGTTATTTTGGCGAATGACAAAGTTAGCTTGTTCTAAGTTAAAAGTAGCGTGCTGAAGCTAAGGTAAACTTGACTAAAGACAGATTCGTCTTGGTCACCATAACTAAAGACAACTTGGCCAAGCCAAAGTCAACTTGGCCAAGCCGAAGTCAACTTGGCCAAGCCAAAGTCAACTTGGCCAAAACCAAAGTCAACTTTGTGAAATTCACTATTTTTGGTGATGTAGCAATTTATCGTAGAAAATTGTTGCAGGATTTTTATGTGTCCAATAGATTCTATATTTATTTCAGATTCAACCTAGGCGGATTATTCAACTGGGCAGTAACGGAAGACGACCGCAACTCATCGAAACACGTCATTGTGGTTAGTATCGCCTACGTGTTAGACACATGCCTGAATATTCCCATATAGCTAGCCTGGTCTATCTACAAAGAGTGTTGTAGGGTGGCAGAGGACGGTGCTAGATTCCGCTGGAGGTGTAGCACAGGTCGTAACATAATTTTGTGTGTGGATTCATTGGCTGATGATGAGGAAGTTACAAATAAGTATAAAATTTAAACTAGGCCTTTCATTTGAAAAACCCTTGTCTCTAAGGAAAATCGATTTCGTTTAATTTTTTTAGTTTCAATTCGTTTCGTATATTGTCGTAGTACAGTTAGCCCTAAAATATGTAAGCACGGACAGGAGACCATTTTAGTATCTAAAACCATTATTATTCCATATTATTGTGTATACCTACAATGTAAAGCTACAAAACATTTAACTATTCATTTCACCAAAACCTCCTAAAAAAACAAGTTAATCTATGTACGTAGACGTCAGCACATCAAACTAAATCAATAATCATCTAAATCTGTCAAATTTCTTTAATAGATTTTCAACTTTATCGCTAAAGCATTAGGTTCAAGGTTAATTGGGACAATTTGACAGTTTCGGGTAGTTTGATGTGCTGGCGTCTGGTGCATCATTAAAATCTATGTGTATCATAAATAAATATCGCTAGACATTACACACAGCGCCATCTAGGTGTCACACTAAGTAACGAGCCTTATGTCGTGGACACCAGATAGTTGATAATACTACATAGATAAGTACTTTTTGTTTGTAAATACATACTTATTATACATACAGCGTGTAACAGAAAGGGTATAATCATATGGAATTCTGTGGTACGGACCATCAAACTGAACAACTTTCTCTATGGGACCACCATCGAAATCGTAAAAAAATATGCAGCTGTCCTATACAAAATTTCAATACCTACTCAACCCAAATGTATGGGACAGCTGATTATTTTTTTACGATTTCGATGGTGGTCCCATAGAGAAAGTTGTTCAGTTTGATGGTCCGTACCACAGTATTCCATATGATTATACCCTTTTTGTTACACGCTGTATAAACATCCATGACTCGGAAACAAATGTTCATGCTCATCATTCCTTCAAAAACCAGGTAAACAAATCTAAAAGGCTGTTAGAAGTCGGTACTCACTGATTTTGTCGTATTTGATGTCTTTCAATTTCAATTAACTTATTCAGTAAAAATTTACATTGTACGTGTATAGTCATACGTGTATAGTTTTAATGCTGTGTTACACATTTTTTTACATTCCAAATTTATTCTTCCAGCTGGACCAAGGCGGCCTAAACCTCCCAACTCGAGACAACTACCTCAACAGGACAGCCCACAAAAAGGTCCTTGACGCCTACCTCGACTACATGACACGAATATGCGTGCTCCTAGGAGCGAACAAGACCGATGCTAGAGCTCAAATGAACAAAGTAATCCTCTTTGAGACGGAACTGGCGAATATAACAACCCCCTCGGAGGATCGGAGGGATGAAGAGGGGTTGTATAACCCTTATACAATAAGACAGTGGCAAAAAGAGGTGCCTTTTGTAAACTGGACTATGTTCTTTAATGATGCTTTTAAGTTGGTGAATCGGACTGTGAGTATGTTTTCAATATGAACTTCTTACTTCTTATTCTTTATTGCACACAACATTACAAATATAAATACAAATTGCAATAATATAGCTTATGTACAAAGGCGAGCTTAACCCAGAAATGGGTTTTCTTACAGCAAACCTAATTTTGATGTTGAGATTTGCACAAGAGGATACACGGGAATGTGCACAATGTAAACATTACAAATTAATTAAACTTATAAACTAAACTACATACATACAGTACGAACTTTCTTTTTATAATTTTTTAAGATAATGCAGTGTTATATAAACCCCGCACAAAACATACAATCCTCCAACGAGAAAGATTATTATTAAAGATTATGTAGTTTCACGAGTAGCAAAGCACAAATTCGTAACTTTTAATGGCCATCTTCAAGAGTGGAAAGACTATAAATTTTAATTGTTTCTTTTGTGTTTTAGTTGTGTCTAATTTCTTGTTTTATAACTGTTTTAATGTTATCTTCAGATACCAGACACAGAACGAATAGTGGTATACGCTCCGGAATACTTCAAGAATCTCACGAAAGTTATAAAGAAATATAGTAAAACCGAAGAAGACCAAAGGTAAGTTATCCATTTACTATATAAACAAATGTGAAGGATAGGAACTGCCCATGCCCAACATGAATCCTGAGTTGTCCCACGACTGCTCAGGTAGGTTAGGGTAACCATTCATACAAAACCCAACTGTGCTCCAAAAAGTACGTCGATGCATTGGTCCCGGCTGCCATTTGTCAATAAGAAGTTCTAAAGTCAGACAATCTGTCTTACCAAGAGATATTGTCTTACCCAGTTATTCGGTTCTGGAGGTCAAATAGGCAGTCACTCCATGAAAAAATCTGGTATGCAGCTGCATCCGTTTAGACTGGAAGCCGACCCCAACATAGGTGAGAATACGCTAGGCATATCATGACATGTAGGTAATGTAATCCCCTTCTTCCATTCCAGAACTCTAACCAGCTACATGATGTGGCAAGTCTCCCGCTCCCTATCGACCTACCTCTCTAAGTCCTTCCGTGACGCCACCAAGATCCTGAGGAAGGCTCTCTTCGGTTCCGAGGGCACCGAGGAGTCTTGGAGATACTGCGTCACTGATACTAATAATGCTGTTGGTAAGTTCTCCACTTTCATGTTCAGGTGGGTTCCTTATGAACAATTCACAATGCCCTGACTGATGGCGACTTCAACTTCAATAATCTATACTAATATTATACGCAGGTTAAGTTTGTGAGTTTGTGACGTTGTAGGGGGTAATCTCTGGATCTACTGAACCGATTTTGAAAATTCTTTCATTAATAGGAAGCTACATTATCCCCGAGTGCCATAGGCTATATTTACAACGTGCCCGTGGGATAATTTCCGACCAAACTCCAAGCGAAGCCGCGGGCAACAGCTATTTTTTAATATGTTGGTCGTTTGAGTGTTTGATATCACTTATCGGGAAAATTAACGAGCTTTCAGCCAAGGTTACGACTCAGTGACCCCAAATAAATAAATACTCAACCCCGAAACCGAACAGGTTGATCAGCTTTTAGTTTTGTTCTTGAGGAGAACTCTGTGCAACTAATTTGCTGTAAAGGATAGGTTATGGTGCAAATGCCAGGGTAGCCCGCGAAATTCAATTTTTTTCACGTTTTCAAAGCCATGTTTGTTACGGCTGCTAATCATATTTTAATTAACTATAACCTGATACTGACCTGAAAATTGCAAAAAACGTAAGAAAATTTGAATTTCGCGGGCTACCCTGACGGTTCCGCCTTAAACCCATACGGACAAATGCGGCTCCGGACACATTTTTTTAATGCTCCGTGTTGGTTTGGCCGATCCTAAGTCATGTTTTTCATAAATAATCGGTTCTATGTTAAGGGTTTGGTTTCCGCACTTTGTCCCTAAATTGGACCATTGTACGTGAGCCATGGTGGCCGTTACTCCAACCAGCCCACCTCCCTCCAGAAGCAGATCAAACTTCCCGGTCTTCTCAGGACATCCTCAAGGGATCTCGGTGTTCCAACAGTCTCCTCACGGATCTGGCTGACGCCGGTGCACTCGAGGAGTACATGCGCTACAGTTTCCTCCGCCTCCATGCACGCTCTGCACAGGGGCTATCAGTGATACCTAGGGAATAATCGGTTATTAATCTATCAAATCAAATCATTTATTTTCTTGAATATGGGTAGGTGTGATACATACAACGAAAGTTCTCTAAGCCATATTCTAACTCTCTTTATCTAGTTCAACCTCTATTTTAACTTACAATCTCATTTTCCCCCAGGCTTTGCAGTAGGAGCCATGTTCGTCCGCGAAGTATTCCACGGCGAAGCGAAGACCCAAGGAGAAATCATGATCAACAACATCAGGAACGCGTTCAAGAGAAACCTGAAGAATCTGGACTGGATGGATGCGGAGACCAGAAAGGCTGCTGAGATCAAGGCTGATGCTATTACCGATATGATTGGTAGGTTTTGGGGTAAGCAAGTCTGCAGGTTTCCAGGGTGATGGGACTACGCTTCAAAACGCTTCTCTTGATAATAATGCGAAAGCTTTATCTAAACAGAAATCGGATTTCGAAATAGGTGGAGTTTATTTGCTTAAACTTGGTGCCTCGGTGGTCTAGTGGTCGCAAGCGCGGTTGCTGAGCAAGAGGTCTTGGGTTCGAATCCCGGGTCGGGCAAAGTGTTATTAGGTTATTGCTAAGTTTTTTCAAAGTGAATTTCTCCATAGCAGCCACAGAATCTGGATTTGAGCCTGGTTGAGGGCAATAGGCTCGCCCCTTATTACATGGGACTTAAACATAAATGGTGAAATGTGGGTGTACTATTTGGTACACCTCTGCCTAACTCTTCGGGTATCACGGCCTGATTTTATGATGTTATATTAGTTCGAGGTAGAAATTCATCATCGTCATCAACATTCTCCTGCCCTTATCCAACTCATTTGTGGTCGGCGCAGCATGTCTGCTTCTTCCATACTTCTCTATTACTCGTCATCTCATCAGACACCTCCTTTCTAGCCATATCATCCTTCACACAGTCCATCCATCGTTTCTTTGGTCTTCCTCTACTCTTATAGCCATCCACATTTATACTCAGAACTTTCCTTCAAGGTCTAGGAAGAAAATGACATGTCTTATTTAATAGCTTTATTTCGGAACTTAAAAATAATTCTAGAATTTATTGGGAGGATTTAATAGTATCCACATGTTACTTACTTCTTCACAGTTAAGGCAAATAAACTCTACGTATTCCGATATCCGGTTATAAATGTTCTCGAGTGACCAGTTTTGGGGAATCGTTCTACAATCTTTACGGGGAAACGTGACATGCAGAAGTTGCTTCTTTATGTTTATTGCTTATGCTAGTACAACCTTAAGTGCAAGTGGGCAGGGTTCATTTCTCGCAGAACAAATGACCGACGATGGTTCTGAACTGGTGACGAGTTTCGGAAGCCTCAGCATTGGTGGAGCAATGTCTTGGTAAAGGTCGTGGGAATCTGCTATATGTGAGAACTAAAGAACCGGTCGATATGGCGACACTTGGGAGAGGTCTATCTCCAGGAGTGGACGTCTTTTGGCTGATATGATGAACACCATCCTTCTGATCTGTACACACCTAGCAGTGCATTCCCAACTTTACGACACTAAACTATTAGGCTCAAATCTTTTTCTCATTCAGGTTTCCCTGACTACATCCTCCACAAAGATGAGCTGGACAAGCAGTATGAGGAACTGGAGGTCAAGCCCAACGAGTATTTCGAGAACAACATCGCCTTCAATGTTTTCAGTCTTAAGAACGACCTTGGCAAACTGGATAAGCCTGTCAACAAAACTAAGTGGGGTAAGAACCGTAGTCAGAGTAATTGAGTCTCTATGTGGAGCCCTGGTACATACATCCAGGAGATGACAGGTCGAGCTGGACTAAAGACCTGAATTGAAATGTAATGAAACTCATGGGAAGAGACTGGCATTCCACCATTTCCACCAGGTTTCGGTCCCATAGAAAAACCCGGGAAAAACCGGGTTTTCCGGTTCCGCATCATCGTACTCAAAACGCATTCGCTAGTAATTTCACAGCAGTTTTGCGCATTAAAGGATTGCGCAAAACTCTCAACAAATATCTAAAACAATATCCATGATATGGAGAAATAAAATCTCCTAAAATCTTTCTTCTTCGCCACACTTATAACCAATTACGGCAAAGTCAAAAGGATGTGTTATGATTTTAACTGTTCATATTTATGTTTTTTACATTTTTTAAGTTATACCATATCTCCTAAACAGAGCCGTTTTTTTTTCAAGTGCTTCTTTTAATCTAAATTATTATTTTCTTCCAGGCATGACACCATCAACAGTGAACGCATACTACACCCCCACCAAGAACCAGATAGTCTTCCCCGCCGGCATACTGCAGCTACCCTTCTACGATGGAGACAACCCTAAGGGGGTCAACTATGGCGCCATGGGAGTGGTGATGGGGCACGAGCTGACACATGCGTTTGATGATCAGGGGAGGGAGTATGACAGGTAAGTTTTTTTTCTGTTTTAGTAAAATTGCCAGGCGTAGGAAATATTGCTAAGTGAAAGTAATATTGCCATGATAAGGTATAATTACAAATGAAGCTAATAAATAGTACTTAGTTAAGGTTAGCTGCAGGTTATATTGTCATCGGTTGGTTTAAGTACCAACATGGGTGTTCTGGTCACACGCCACTTACTAGTAAAATCGCCAATTATTGCTTATATAGCGAATATCATTATTGATAACCAAAAGATATCTGATCATTATATTTTCCATTGCCAACAGGTTCGGTAACCTAAACCAGTGGTGGAACAACGCTACGATAGCTAGATTCAAGACGCGAGCCAGGTGTATCCAGCAGCAGTACTCCAACTACTCCGTGGAGGGACAGCATCTCAACGGGAAACAGACACTCGGTAAGTCTTCGTCATCATGATCTGCCTAGCCTTTTCAGAACCATGTTGGGGTCGGCTTCCAGTCTAACCAGATGCAGCAGAATACCAGTATTTTACATGGAACGACTGCCTATCTGACCTCCACAACCCATTTACTCAGTATTAGTTAGTAAGTGGTTTGCAAACTTCAGGCCACTCAGTTCTTGACATCATCATCGGTCATTTTATATTTCAAAATAGCTCGACCTCACTTGATCTTGCTATGGACACGCCATCTACAATGAACCTTTACTGACCTTCCCCATAGACAATTGGGGACTAGGCAACTGTCATTGTCGACATATTACCATAAAGAAAAATAGATTAGGCAATTGGCGATGTGATTGGATTTAAGTAGCATCCAATGGTATACGGATCTTCCGATTACAGTACCTCTAGTTAAGTTTAGTTAGTTAGGCTATTGCCATCTGAGAAAATGCTGTGAGCTTACTCATCTTATTTTGCTGTAAGCTGAAGTGACAATGGGCCGGCCATATTAGCCGTAGAACCGATGACCGTTGGGGTAGACGTGTTCTTGAGTGGAGACCGCGAATCGGCAAAGGTAAGGTTCCGCTCTCAGGCGAGCGTGGAGTGACGATCTTCGCAGGGTGGCTGGTAGCAACTGGATGAGAGCTGCTGAGAATCGAGTTGAGTAGCGTGTAATTGAAGAGGCATAGGCCTCTTCAATTAAGCCTACAGCAGTCTAGTGCTAGACATAGGTCTAGCACTAGACTGCTGTAGGCTGATGATCTCCTTTTGCAAGCCTGATATTTTTTTTGACACAGACAGATTATAATTTATCGATGTTTCTATTTGACGACCCGAATGGCCCAGCGGTAGTGAGGGCCTTACGTTCTTAGGGTCCCGGGTTCGAATCCCGGTAGGAGCAAATGTTTGTGTGATGAGCATGGGCATTTGTTTCCGAGTCATGGATGTTTATATGTATAATAAGTATGTATTTACAAACAAAAAGTATCTATGTAGTATTATCAACTATCTGGTGTCCACGACACAAGTCTCGTTGCTTAGTGTGGCACCTAGATGGCGCTGTGTGTAATGTCCAGCGATATTTATTATTATTATTTCAGGTGAGAACATAGCCGACAACGGAGGCCTGAAGGCATCATTCCACGCGTATTTGGACCACGCTAAGACAGCCAAAGTAAACCTTACATTGCCAGGATTGAAATATAATGATCGGCAACTATTCTTCATTTCTTTTGCTCAGGTAAGTTCTCATTTTCAATCAATCAACACTTTTTGAAGAAGCCTCAAAACGTCCGCCCCTCGTCACTTAACTTGAGAAAAAAGTGGCTGAACAGCGAACAGCAACACATCTATCTTATAAGTTTGAAGAACTTGGTGAAGAAGATTTAGATAGCTTTTCTAAGTTCAACATACTATTAAGAGTTACTTGTGCAAGCCCAGCAAATTAATCAAAACTGAAAAGACAAAATAACTGGTAAAAATACGGTCTTTGTTTTTATGACGTGGCAATATTTGCACAAAATATGATTCTGGTATGAAATTAAATGAACATGATTCAGCCAATTTGTGTCACCATTTGGGCGAGGCTTATGTCCAGCAGTGGACGTCTTTCGGCTGATGATGTGTCACCATTTTACGAATATTAGAAGAATTGCTAATTATCTGCTGGGAATTCGAGAAATTAATTGCGTTTAGAGGAATTGCTTAAATAGGCCATTTTAGACCCCCAGAACTGCTTAAAAAGCAAAGTTTTAAATTAAATCTCCGGCTCGTACAAAGTGCCATTGGGTTTAGGATATGGTTCGGTGTTTCGGATGTGGGCTCTCATAAAGATGAAATTCTGTTTTCCAGGTATGGTGTTCAGCAATGACCAAAGAATCAACGAAGATGCAAATAGAAAAGGATGACCACACGATCGCGAAGTACCGAGTCATAGGCCCCATAGCTAACCTGAGAGAGTTTTCCGAAGAGTTCCACTGCCCCATCGGGTCTAAAATGAACCCTGCAGACAAGTGTGAGGTCTGGTAGAGGGTCTGAAGAGAGATTCAGCAGGGGTTCATACGTTTTGACGGTAAATGGGACGGACTGGAAAACAAATGTATTGAAGTATAATACGGTAGTTCATGTTTGGGCGGAAAAGGCGCCCATTACAGGCGTTAATTAGGTAGAACACACGGTGTAAGGGACAATCTTAATACAAACTTTTCACGACATGTCGACCATTCAAACTATGCAAAACCAATCTGATCTCTAATTGTACGGGACGCTCATTCGAAGTGAGGTCAGGTTATACTGGATTTGTATAGCTTGATGTGTCGCCGTGTATACATGACCAGTAATTAAAATAAAAAAATAACTATGAAGGGGTGTAGAATCTTGTTCTGAATTTTTGGTAAAAGTTTTCACGAGGAGATGTTTAATGGGTGAAGGTGTACACCGTGTAGATAGAAGGTATAATATGGTGTATCTGTTTCATTTACCTAACTAGTATTTATTTACGAAGTAATAAGAATGGATTTTAATACGAAAGGAAAACTGACAAACTAGTTCCGCGTAGATGGCGCCATGTGTTTGTTACTTTCCAACTGTCATGGAGCTCATTGCTGATTTTTTACCGAAAGATGGCGCACTCAGCGTCATCTTTCGTTTACCCCATGTCATGACCCCTTTACGGCACACGCAGTTCAAGATGGCGCAGCTTGTCAAGAAAATTTGCATCGTTATGTCAAACTTGGTACATTTATTTTAGTTCTGTGTTTTCCCGCCTGCACAGATAAGTTGGTTGAAGTGTATTTTGTTACCGATTCGTCGCTTTTCATTCAAGATGACGTTGACAACGGACAAGCACACAGCGCTCTCTCGCGGTGAAACTTTGAAAAAACAATCCTATTGGACGGTTACTAAAAGCCCTTTTTCGACTGGCCCATCCATTCTTACTTCTTCGTAATATTTAGGGTTGCCAAACCCAAAACATTTTGATATTTATACTGTATGTATATATGAGCTTAGCTGTTGTGTAACACGGGTATATGAGTTATAGTACCTAACGCGTTTTTATAGATCTAAATGATTTTGTACAAATTGGATACTAGTGCGGGGGTTAGTTAGAATTAACTGTTAAAGCCTTGTCCGCACTTTACAAAAGTCGAATAAATAATGTACATTATAAAAGTAAAAATGTATACATTCGAAAGTAAAATGTATACATTGGATAAAATGTTAACATTTAAATATCTGAATGTAAATTAGTGTGGACAAGGCTTACAGCATCATAGATACAATATAGCCAAATAAAATAATTAATATAAGTTGAAAAGCAGCAGTTACTGGGTGATATCAAGTGCCAAACGTCCACCATGGTATTCACTGTAGTTTCTGCGAAGAGTGCTTTCTTCAGTAGGGGATGTTGCTATGCGGTCTTAAATGAATAAACAATCTATAAAATCGAGGCTTAAAAAATAATTTAAAAAATTGAGCGAGTACTTGAAGGTACAGTCGGCATCAGAAATAAGTGTCATTATTTTCAAATACCTTCTTTATAGGTGCTGTCAAACTGGTACAGTCAGATTGCGGAATGGCTGGGCTTTGAAAGATATTTCAGTATTTACATTTTTTGTCAAAGGTCGGTGTCCGGAGTCCAGGCCAAAATTATCCGCAACAGTTTGACGGCATTATAATGAAGAAACAATATTTTATTGAGTACTTAGGCGTTACAAAAACCAGAATGAAGTTCATCTGACTCTTTCGAGCGCCAATTAAGCCATCAAACCGTTGCGCTGGCTAACTTTGCAGCATTTCTTTTATTGAAAGCACTCTCAAACCATAAGGATTTAGTATGAAGATAGCTGTTAGTAGGTGCCTGAATGCTTTGATAATAGATTGCGAAATAGAACGACGTATACTATAAATTACAAAACAGTGTGCGATGATTTTT
Organism: Eugnorisma glareosa; assembly: GCA_947578425.1. Classification (NCBI taxonomy): domain Eukaryota; kingdom Metazoa; phylum Arthropoda; class Insecta; order Lepidoptera; family Noctuidae; genus Eugnorisma; species Eugnorisma glareosa. The sequence continues at coordinate 6,375,563 of OX387981.1, forward strand.
GTTTTAAGTAATGCTAGCTCAATTTTAAATTTATCAATAGGTACCTTAATTAAAATTGAGAGGTCTTGGGCAATTCTGACTCTCAGTTGCACCCTCAGATAAAAATCATATTATTCTCGATAAAATACTAATAATAAGTTCCCCATTTACTCATTGACTTTTGTAATTTTCAAGGTGTGTTCAAAAATACACCATAAGTTTCTGATTTTAGGATACATGAACAATTAAAAATAACAAGATCTAATTAAATCTCGCATTGTATTCTCTATATTCCTTGATAACCTAGTTATTTAAGTGTAAAATTATACTATTTATTGCTTGTGTGTCATACGAGTTTAAAGACCGCCCAAATAAATAATTTGCGTTTTTATCAAAATTATCCTCACCTAAACAATTTTATTTTCTTAGTTTAATTATTTTAAAAGCCATCGCGAACAAAATGATTAACTCTTTACATTTTTAAACTTTTACATGTTAAAGTTTAGGCGGTTTCTATGTCAAAATCTATCAAATATTTTGTCCTGTACTCAAGTTTTATTTTAAGTTGATTGTATTAAAATGTGCAATGTGTAGACATAATGTACTTATTAAGTAAAATGGATCGTAATTTTAATAGTGCCATCTATTAGTTTCAAACGTCAACTAAAGGGTCGTTTTTGATATGCGACCAATGTCCGGGGTGTTGCCAGCAACTATTTACAAAGCTAGCAACATTGCCCAGCGTTTAATTTACATTTCTCGATGATAGTTGCAGGGGCGTATTCTATACAACTTGTAACAGAAAGGGTACTGCCCCATACAAAATTTCAATACCTACTCGACCCAAATGTATGGGACAGCTGATTATTTTTTTACGATTTCCATGATGGTCCCTTAGATAAAGTTGTTCAGTTTGTTGGTCCGTACCACAGCAGTCTTCCATATGACTATACACTTTCTGTTACACGTTGTATATGTTTTTAAACGTGTATAGGCATACTCCGTTATTTAAATGCTAGTTCCACGGCTATTGTTGATTATATTGCAGGTTAGAAGATCCCCGGAGCATTTATTTGTCGTATAGCGGAAACGAGTCTTAGTTAGTTCTGTAGACAGTTTTACAAAAGATGCTGGTCATTTTTAATGTTTTATGCATAATAATCATGCTTTATTTTTATCTTTTTAGAGATATTTGTGTGATAATATATAAGATAATGTGCGTGTCAGTGTTTTCTTAGGTACAGTCAGCGTCAAAAATATGTGTACGGTGCACCGTACCCTACCTACCTTATGAAAAAAATAACAATAGTTTTATTTTAGCTTTCTATTTTTTAATTTGTGCGCGTGCACAGGTTTTCGAGCGGACTGTACGAAACACATATTTTTGTATATTTTACATAATCGAATTTTTATTTTATCGATGTTTTGCTTTAAAATGTATGTTAACCGGTAGATAGCTGTTTGTGTGTATTTTAAGAGCGGGAGTACAAATATGTGTGAGTTTTCCGATGTTATTCAGAGCTGCGTTTGCTTAGCTAAATGAATTATCCACGACTTAGAAATGTGGACTTTATAAGCAAAGTTTATCTAGGTATAAATGTTTCCCTATTAATCCAATCAATATTAATTAAATATTACAATATTCGGCTTTGACGTATTTGATATAACTCATTACTCAAAGTCATTTAATATAGAATCGTAGGCAACTGGTAAAAGGATGATATTGAACATGGCGGCAAAATATAAATAACGTAAGATGACAATAAACTTCTTGTCTCTCGATGTCTCTTTTTTGTAAGAAGGTCGGTGAAGTAAATAACTTTTATATTTGAAATCATATATAATTCCACGTAATCGCCATTCACATACCTACCTATACTTACTAAGTTACAAAAAAAAACACATATCTTTATAAACTCTACCACGCCACGTTGCTAAAAGAAAACATGTTTGTTTTAAAATCAATTATGTAAGATATAATATTTTGATTTTCACAAAATCACAAAATATTTATAAACTACCATATAGGGTGCTTTTAGACGATACGATATTCTTAAGCTAAAAAATTTGAACTGGTCGTATACATCAAGAAAGAAATAATACCAAATGGAGACTAAACGCCCAACTATATCGTGTCTTCTAAAAGTACTATATATAACAATTCCATATCATTAGAATTTCTTAGATTGAGACCAAAATAGTTTTAGCTATTTATAATATGCCCGCCCATATAGACCTGAAATAATTTAGTTTTTTAGTATCAATATTACACAAAATAACTTCCAAGTAATGAAAAATGTTGCAACAGTATTAAAATGCGAATTTAAATACATTTTTAATAGCTCTGGTGCGCTATGGTTTATTTAACCTTTCGTATGCCGAGTATATGAACACAATTAAAAACCTATTGTATCTAGCGTAGATCTGCGTTCCCGGCACACGAACGGTTAAGGTACAATTCCGATAGCGGACGCAAACCGTAACGGCATTGTGGTTGACAATAACCGCAAGAGAATACGCAACAACAACTACGACGGCAGCGGCATTTTTTTTTTCAGCTCGGCGATTTTCGTTTGTCGAACAAAATTATAAGTGTTGTTGTTCTGTTAAAGACTCACTAATATGGTCACTGCATTACAGAGTTATACGTCTTAACAACCAAAAGTGTTATTGTGGTCTGTCATTGCGATTTGCTGTCTGCAGACGCCATCGAAAATGTACCTTTAGATAGATTTTTGCACAAATCAAACTTTTTTGAATTCGGTGGAAGTCTTTTCCAAATCTTTTAAATCAATCACTCGATTCACTCAATTCTCTCAATTCCCAAGAATTGAGTTGCTAAACTATTTGTCCACTTTAACTCAACTTCTGGCAGTCCTTGAACCATATAAGCCATTTAGGTTTTATGTGGTTGGTATGACGTCTAAAAAAATGCATTAATTGCTTTTCATACTATTGCGTACCAGAGCTTATCAAATAAATGAGCAGTATTATACGCAGAAATACATTTTACAGCAACATGGATGATAAGATTGCCAAAGTATATATTAATAACTTAGATCTTCGTTTAATTTTAATACATAGTCACAAAACACTTACATTCGAACGAACAATAATGATTTTATGTGTTAATGACTGATTTATATTTATTTTATTTGTCGAATGTTCTTGAAAATAAAGTTGTGTTTTCAAACTTTCCAACAGAGTATTTTATTTTAACGACACACGCACTTCAGGCTACCCGAAACTGTCAAATTTTCCCAATCAATCTTGAACTTAATGCTTCAGCGATAAAGTTGAAAATCTATTACATAAAGAAATTTGACAGATTGTACCACCACCACCTTACTTAATCTTACCCTACCCTACTTTAGTACATACATATTTCAGATTTACGCAAACGTCTCACAATCGCCTATTGCAAACTTACATAGACAGTGTGGTCAACGTGGATCCATTTTATAGTTTCCCAAGTATTACTTCATTGGCATTTCGGGTAGCTAGATGAGCTGGCGTCTGTACAAGTATGTGCCTAGTGCACGCACGACGACACAGCAGTACCTATATGATATCCAGAATGATGGGATATAAGGGTTAAATTAAATAAGCTAGGGAAACCTGGCGGATGTGATGGGTAAAGTTTATAGAATAGAGATATTTAAACGAAATAAAACCAAAAATATCAATGATTTGATATTTTTTGGGGTCACTGCAGACCCAGACTGCAGATTGTTTAAAATATTACTGCTGTCATCGATCCCAAAAAATCGTTAAAATGTTTTTTTTTACATCAAACCCCATTACGTCTGTGGAGTTAAACTCAAACTCAAAGCGTTTATTTCAATTAGACCTTAGCAGGCACTTTTGAAAGTCAGAAAACAAAGGCGAAGCTACAGTCACAGACACAAGGCATAATAACTTGTGAAAGTACTGTAGTTGCCCATGAGAAGAATGGGCAAGAAACTCCATGGACACTCTTTTCAATCAAAATATTGTTACAAGATCTTGGTTACATCATTCATGTTGAGATTATACATATATGTGAGAACGATGTAGAAAGACGTGCACATTAAGAGCGTCATGAGTAAAAGATTATAACTATCAACAATTTAAAAACAAAGTAGTTAAAATAAACCGTGGCAGCTAAGAGATGACCAGTCCCAACTGACAGCGCCCGTTCACGAACATGACGCATGCATCAGCCCCATTCAGCTCAACCATATTGAAGGGAACTAAACGACCCAACACACCCGCCACTATCAGCGAGACATTTGAGTGAGCCTGACATTCTCTCAGCCACCAGGGCGCATTCGAGTCAATGAAGGATAACTAAATGTAAATGGTAGCTTTACAGTACATAGTACTCACACATGTGCTATGCAGTTATATAATACTAAGAGATTGAATCTATACAATGCAAAGATATTTTTACAATCTTCTGCAGCTTCCACAATAATTTCAACAGTTTTATACAAGATTTAAATTTTGTCTCATTCAGTTGTTGAATGTGGGGAGGTATTTAATTATAACATTTTAAACAGTACCCCATGAAAGATGAGTCTACTTTAGCTAGCCTGAAACCTGGCTGTACTAGTTGGTCCCTGTTTCTAGTATTATAGCGGTGTCTGTCACCTCTTTTACTAAATAAATGCAGATTTTTCCTAACGTACATGATGTTTTCATAGATGTATTGACAAGGTACTGTCATGATGTTAATTTCCTTAAACAGTTCCCTTAGAGAATCGCGCCTACGTAGATCATATATGGCTCTGATGGCTCTTTCCTGCAGAATAAATATAGACTCAATGTCTGCAGCCCGTCCCATAGTAAAATACCGTATGACATAATATCTCGCGCCTCGCGGTATCTGCATCAGTAAATTGGCGGATTTTTCTAACAGCATATGCTGCTGAACTCAGCCGTCCTGCAAGAGATGTTATATGCGGACCCCATTGTAGCCTTGAGTCGAGCGTGATCCCCAGGAAAACAGTATTTTTGACGAATTGCAGTGTTGAGGTAGCAACCCATGCAATTCCTATGATTATGATTATTATTTTATCTGTGACATGTTATGTTATTGCATATTTATACTCTGTGGTTCTCACTCAGCTGCATATAAGACAAGATGCAATTTTTCATGTTTCCTACTAATAAATATTATAAAAGTACAATGTGGTTTTGGAATAAAATATTTAACAACATCAATAATAGTTATGGGCCCAGTCCCAACAAAAGTGAAAGAAAAGGAATTTAAGGTACGATTAAGTAATAATTAATCGATAGAATTAAAGTAAGGAAAACTAAGATGGAGCCAATAAAGTATAAGATAGAACCGTTCTGCGGAAAAAACTTTGCTACGTGGGCGTTTCGCATGAAAAGTATACTCAATGAAAATGATTGCTTAGTGGCGATTCAGTGTGAACAGTTTGTTATTAAAAATGAAAATAAGAAACTCGAGTCAAGGGCGCAGGCATTACTAATTGCCGGTGTGGCGGACTCCCACATTGATTATATGAAGAAAAATTCGGCCTATCTAATGTGGAAAAGTTTAGAGGAAAATTTTATGAAAAAGAGTACTGTTGGGACTTTGTTTTTAAGGCGAAAATTATCGGAAATAAAGTATAATGAAAAGAAGACTCTTCAAGACCACTTATTAGAGATTGAAGGAATATTCAATGAATTAGAAGGAGCTGAGGTTAAATTATCTGAAGAAGAAAAAATAAACTATTTGTTACTATCAATGCCAGAAAGTTATAATATAGTAATCTCATCGCTTGAAACCCAGAGTGAGATAACATACATTTTTGCAAAGAGAAGGTTACTGGCAGAAGACGAGAGGCGCCAAGGGCGTAATAAAAAGGCAGATACAAATCCACAAGCGGCATTTAATTGTTACACCTGCGGGAAACCAGGACATAAGAAATTTCAATGTAGAATGAATAGAGGACGTGGATACCATACAGGTCGAGGACAAGGACGACAGGACAATATAGGTCAAGGAGATACCGGACAAGGAAATAATAACAGACCACAAGATAATACCAGGCAAGGATATGACATGAGACAACGTGGAAGAGGAAGTAACTGGAGAAATGGGTATAGACGAGGAAATGGATATGGCAACCGAGGAGACAACTGGACAAGAGGACAAAGTGATGTGAATTTAGCAGGTAACAATACAGTACAGAACAATGCATTCCTGAGCTATGGACAGCAAGGTAATATATCCAATGATAATTATAAGATAGAGTTTTGTGTAGATTCTGGATGTACTGACCATTTAATTAATACAAAAGAACATTTTGAAAATTATCTTGAATTAAAGGTTCCAATTAAAATTGCTGCGGCTAAGAATGGAATAAATTTAGAAGCTATAGGTGTTGGTAATTTACAAGTAAAAAGTAGAGTAGGTACAAAGGAAAATGAGTGTTATATAAATAATGTTTTGTATGTACCAGAATTAAGAAAAAATTTATTAAGTGTATCTAAAATGGAAAGTGCAGGTATGAAAGTAGTATTCAATCAGGGAAAAGTAAGAGTGTACACACATGACAATTTGTTATTAATTGGAGATAAACATAAAACGTTATATACTGTGCATCTTGAAACTAATGGTAAAACATGTAATTTAACTTGTAAAACAAAAGAAGATGAGATTGAATTATGGCATAGGAGGTTTGGTCATTTAGGTAATGCTAATTTGAATGTATTAGTTAAGAAAAATATGGTGGATGGTTTATCAGAATTAAAAAATAAAACAATAGAAAATGACTTGTGTGAACCATGTGTATTGGGTAAACATTGTAGACAGCCATTTAATAAACCAGGATATAGAGCTAGACGTCCTTTAGAACTTGTACACACTGACGTTTGTGGGCCAATCTCTCCAAGTACATATGATGATAAAAATTATTTTGTAACATTCATTGACGATTACACACACTTTACAATGGTTTACTTAATGCAAAACAAATCAGAGGTTTTTGATAATTTTAAACATTATTACTATTTGGTAACAAATCATTTTAATATTAATCTTTATAAATTGCGATTAGACAATGGGCGTGAATATCTCTCCAATGATTTTAAAGACTTTTGTCATAAGAATGGTATAGTCATGCAACATACAGTAGCATATAACCCAGAGATGAATGGCGTGGCAGAACGCATGAATAGGACACTTATGGACAAAGCACGAACTATGTTAATTGATTCTGAAATGAAGAAGGAATTTTGGGGAGAAGCTGTATTATTCTCAGCGTATGTGACTAACCGAAGCCCAGTTTCAGGAAGAGAGCAGACTCCTAGTGAACTATGGGAAAATAGGAAGCCTGATGTGTCAAATTTAAGAGTTTTTGGATGTACTGCATATAATCATGTACCTAAGGAATTAAGAAAAAAGCTGGATGATAAAGGTAAGAAGATGATAATGATAGGATATGCTATTGGCGGATATAAACTCTATAATGAAGAAACAGGATCAGTTGTCATCGCAAGAAATGTTGTTTTTGATGAGAGAAAAAAAAATACTGAAAAGGATATTTACTTACCTAGATATGATAATCACGAAGACACAGAAAAATCTGAAAAAGAACTTACAAATAAAATGAATGAGGAAAGTATTGAAGAAATAGAACATGACAGAAACTTAAGTGAAGGAAAGAAATTTAATAACCAAGAAAAATTAAGAAGTATAGAAAAAGAAGATACAGCAGAAATAGAAAAAGGAAATTCAGAGAGTCAAGAAACAGGAAGAGTAAGAAGACAATCTAAGAAACCGACATGGCAAGAAGACTATGTCATGAATTTTGAAGATGACATTGATGCATTTTATGCTTTATTTTGTGATGAGGACAATATTCCACACACTTATGAAGAAATAAAAGGAAGAGAAGATGAAAAGGAATGGATGATAGCTGTAAGAGAAGAATTAAAAGTATTAAAAGAAAGTGAAACTTTTGAAGTAACCCAAAGACCAGAAGACCAGAAAATATTAGATGCAAAGTGGGTTTTTACAAAGAAGAATACAGGAACAGAGAGTATTTGCAAAGCAAGATTAGTAGTACGAGGTTTTCAACAAGAAGGACAATATGAAGATATATACTCACCAGTATTAAGAATGCAAACATTACGAACTCTTTTATCAGTGGCTGCTAACAAGGATTATCATATTAGTCAGATGGATGTGAAAGGAGCGTTTTTATATGGACGCATAGATGAAGAGGTGTATCTTAAACCACCAGAAGGTATGAACATCAAGTCAGGATTGGTACTCAAGTTAAAAAAGTCTTTATACGGCATAAAGAAATCACCAAAATATTGGTACGAAAAATTTAATGAGACTATAACATCTTATGGTTTTAGGAGATCAAATAATGACTATTGCTTATATACTAAAGGGGAATTATACTTACTTCTATATGTTGACGATTTATTAATTTTTGGTTCAAGTCTGAAAGATAATGATAATGTTAAATGTTTCCTTAAAACTAAATTTAGAATGAAAGATTTAGGTAATGACAATTTACTGTATTTAGGTATTTCTATTAAAAGGACAACTGAAGGGATTTCTATTGACCAATCCAACTATTTGTTTAATGTTTTAAAACGTTTTAATATGCAAGATTGTAAGGGGTGTGATATGCCAATGGATGCTAATTTTAAGTATGATGAAAATTCTGAAATTGATTTATCTTTAGAAAAACAATGTCGTTCATTAATAGGTTCACTTATGTATGCAACTATAGGTTCAAGACCTGATTTAGCAGCATCAGTTTATTATTTAAGTAGATTCCTGTAGCGGACTGAGCCTAATCACCACACTGCTGGTTTACAAGACTTCCTATTTTAAAGGGGACTGTTATACGAAAGTAAACGCCGTGATGGTTGGTGGTAGACTGGTCTTTTTAATGGAAAACAAAATATCAAAAATACAGCATTCGAAATATAAAAGAAACATTGTACAAAATATACCAAAAAGTATAAAAATTACAAAAAGGTGCGTCGTGCACATTCCTTCCCCCCAAAGTTAAGCACTCAGCTTGAGCAGCTTCCTCAAGGGCCTCTTCAGTGTGCCCGCTGCAGTCCTGACTTCCGCCACTCGGATCACCCCATCGCGGCCCGGGTAAGTCGCTGAGATGCGCCCTCTCGGCCAGGAGCCCCTCGGTAGGTTGCCGTCAGCCACCAGGACCAGATCGCCCACAGCCAACTCTGGAACGTCGCCTTGCCTGGGTCTGGGAATGAGATTCGGCAAGTACTCTTTAACCCAGCGCTGCCAGAAGTGGTCCGCCAGTCTGACCGCTTTGCGCCAACCGCTTCTCGACACCAGTTCACGGTCCGTCAAGGTTGCTGGAACGGGACGCCCCGATGAAGCTGCAAGGAGGAAATGATTTGGGGTGAGCGCCTCTTCGCTGCCGGGCTCTACCGAAACGTGCGTCAGGGGGCGGGAGTTGATTAGCCCTTCTGCTTCTGCGAGTACGGTTCGGAGAACTTCTTCTGTCGGAGCACGTTCGGTGAGGGTCGCTCGGAGTGCTGTCTTCACACTTCTCACCAGTCGCTCCCATACTCCACCCATAAATGGAGCCGATGGAGGAATGAAGCGCCAACTAATTTTCTCCGTTGCAGCATATTCTATGGCTGCGTCCCCGTAGAGTGCACGGAGTTCTCTTCTTGCCCCGATGAATGCGGTGCCATTGTCAGACCAAATCTCAGAAGGCGTTCCTCTGCGAGCCACGAAGCGCCGAAGACTCATTACAGCAGAATCTGTCGACAAGCTTCCAACAACGTCCAAGTGGATGGCGCGGACGACTAGGCACGTGTACAAAGCGACCCATCTCTTCTCCCGTCTTCGGCCAATAGTCACTTGAACTGGTCCAAAGTAGTCTAGCCCAGTGAATGTAAAGGGGCGCTTGTGGTGAGCTAAACGTGCCTCCGGTAAATTCCCTGTAGGCGGCTGGAATTTCTCAGCTCGGCGAATGCGGCATAGCTGACAACGGAAGGCAACGGAGCGGACGACGTTTCTTAAGCCGAGCAAGTAGAAGCTCTGACGAAGCTCGTTGACCACGGTCTCTGTGTTGGCATGGGCGGCTCGGCGGTGGTGGTGGTCTACTAGTAGCTGGACGGCAGGGTGCTTCCCATCGAGGATGATGGGGTTTTTTGTGGCTTCAGGCACTCCCGAGGCTGCGGCGATACGGCTGGATAGGCGTATGAGGCCGTCTTCATCCACAATCAGTGACAGTCGGAACAGCCGACTGGTGCGAGGTATGGGCAAGGGAGGGAGACTGCTCAAACACATCATCTCAACAGGAAATGAGTCCAGCTGTGCCTGGAGTAAAATGTGCGTCTCGGCCAGGCGCATATCGGCAGCTGTCTCATGCGCTGAATGTGGAGAGCCAAAAGAGCTTGAAGGCTGAAAAGAAAAGGTTAGTATCCGCCCTTGCTCACGCACTAAATTATCTACCTGAAGCCCCCTACGTGATAATGAATGGAGTCTTATAAGAGTTATATATTTATGAGCTTTATAAGTTGCACGTACCAATCTCAGCCAAGAGCTAAACCGCTTGGGATCAGCTGAGACTGGCACATGCCTCTCTACGCTACCGATGAGGTAAACTGCTGTGGTATATGCCGGATTCCTACTCTCTTCATTTACGGTTGGGAAGGAACTAGGCTCACTAGGCCAGTCAGAAGAAAGCAAGAATTCTGGACCAGTGATCCAGCGAGACTCTAGGGATAACGTAGTGCGTTTTAACCGGGTTGCATCGTCAGCGACGTTCAACTCGCTAGGCACCCACCGCCAATCACTGGCACTCGTTAACTCCAGGATCTCGCCGACTCTATGCGAAACAAAAGGTTTGAATGAGCGGGCCTCGCTTCGTAACCAACTCAACACCGTCATTGAATCACACCAAAAAACTTGCCTGACGGGTCTCAAACGATGAGAATTGCAGATTGTTGAAGCGAGGCGCGCGGCGATCAACGCTCCCTGCAGCTCCAACCGCGGAATCGACACCGGCTTTAAAGGAGCTACACGGACCTTGCTGCAAACCAGTGCGAGCTTGACTCCTCCATCCTTAAGTACGAACCGCCAGTAAGCCACCGCAGCAAAGGCAGACTCGCTGGCGTCAGAAAAAACATGAAGCTCGCAATGATTCACTTCATAGTCGGCTAGGCAGTAGCAGCGTGGGATCTGCAATTCGGCAACCCCAAACAAATCCTGAAACCATAGCCTCCACGCTGCACTGTCCTGCTGTGAAAGTTCTTCATCCCACTCGAGACCCTTGCGCCACGCATTTTGAAACATGATGCGACCGGTCACTACTAGAGGCGCAATAATTCCGAGGGGGTCGAAAACTCGCATCACGTGGGCCAAAACCACCCGCTTGGTAAGCTTTTTTGGCAGCCCATCCTTTTTTAATCCAATATTGAAACCGACACAGTCTGTAGTGGGCTGCCAAATAAGGCCAAGCGTCCTCACAGGAGTGGCCAGGTGGCCCAGGTCCACGGGTGAAGTCACCGGCACCTCCAGCAATGTCTCCTTCGGTAACAACGTCAGAGCCGAGGCACTGTTGGAGGCCCAGCCACGCATTTCAAAACCCCCGTTTTTGTGGACAGCGTGAATATCAGCGGCCAGTTTTGCTGCTTCATCCACACTGTCAAGGCTGCAGATGCAATCGTCCATATAATGGTCGCAAATGATTGCACGTGCTGCGTCCGGGTATTGTGTCTGATGCTCGGCCGCATTTTTATTTTTAATGTAAATTGCCGTAAAGGGACTAGAAGCGGCACCGAACATCATCGACGACATCCGGTAAACGCGCAGCGGTTCGCGTGGATTATCGCGCCACAAAAACCTCTGCGCGTCGCGGTCTTCAACGCGAATTTTAATTTGCGGAAACATTTCCCGAATGTCCGCGGTCAACCCAATTTTGCCTTCTCTAAATCGAAAAAGAACGCCGAGTAGTGGCACAAGCAGGTCAGGGCCCGGTAACAACAACGAGTTTAGTGAGACGCCCTTGGATTTGGCAGCGGCATCGTGCACAACCCGCAGCTTATTAGGCTTGTTTGGGTTGACCACGCCGAAGTGAGGCAGGTACCAAATACGTGGCCCTGTGGGTGTCTCTGGACACAGCTCGGCGTAGCCCTTCCCAACCATATCGAGAACGTTGGCACGATACCGCTCCGCGTAGGCACCATCCCTACACAACTTCTTCTCCAAGCCTAAAAACCTAGATAAGGCGAGGTTGTAACTATTAGGTACCGATAAAACGTCAGACTTCCAGATCAGACCTACTTCAAAACGACCACTGGGCAGGCGGCGTGCTGTGCGCTCAATAATCTGATCAGCACGTTCGTCATCAGCATTGCGCGCCTCACGTTTCGAAATACCTATAGACTCGAGTTTGTACTGCTCCTTAATAAGCTGCTCTAATTCGGAACGGTCGCTGTGGGCTACAGTCGCGGATTCAAACAGTGTGGCGTGGCTAACAACATCAACCTGAGTAGTTGAACTACAACCGAAACCGAATAATACCCAACCAAGCGCAGTACGAATCGCGACAGGTTGTGACTTAGACCCCTTACGTGTGGCCCTAGATACGGTGAGATGCCAGTTGTCAATGCCAATGATGAGCATTGGCTGAATATTACCGTAACACAACTCATCTGCAAGATCCGCAAGATATGGGTATTTCGTGACGGCGTCCCTGTTGACAAACTGAGACGACACCCCTAGACTGCCAATAGATCTAGCCCTACGAATAAGGTGACTATCTTTCGCGTGACGACCCTTGATGTAGAAGTCGACGTAACGCACCAGTGCGTTCTTATTAAGGCCCCCTATGCAATCTACGTGAACGCGTCCTTCTGGCCCCTTAACACCTATCTTAGCAGCAACCTCCGCATCAATAAAAGTAGCGGTCGACCCGTCGTCCAATAAGGCATAAGTATCGACACTACCAGACGGACCAGACACAGTTACAGCAACAACTTTCAGTAACGGGCGAAGACTCAGCGATTGCGCCGGACTTTCAGCTGAAAAAGAAGTTGACGCGTGGGACAGGATTTCTTTCCCTTCAGCAAGAGAAACTATAGGTACGGAGCTCGACGCGCACGGGGCGGAGCTCAGCGTGGACGGCGCAGTATCGTCGTCCTCTTCTAAGCCTACGTGAGCTGCGGCTGCGCGCTCACTAGCACTGTGCAACAACCTATGATGGCGGAATTTACAATCGCCAATGTCACACAAACTTTTTGCTGAACACGAACTTAGCCTATGCCAACCTTCTTTGAGGCACCTGTGACAAATTCTTTTCTTTTTTATAAAACGCCACTTGTCATCTACTGACAAGGAAAGAAATTTGTCACATTGCGTCAATGAATGCTGTTGTTGACATAAAACACAATGAATTTTGCCTGAAACAGTCGTGGATGAACTATTTTTAGATTTTGACCGAGATTTCTCTCCATCAACGACTGCGTGCACCTTATCCCTGAATCGGCTATTGGCAGCGGAAGTCGAACTCGGTGCGCCAGCCGATTCAGGGAGGAGACCGAATCTAGACTGAAGCTCGACTATGTTGGCCAGGAAATCGGCGAACATGTCGAGCATGGGTAGACCACTGGCCGCGTGACTGCTAGCGTAGGCCACCCATTGTGCTCGTAACAGTGGGGGGACTTTAGAAATAACCGATTGAATCAGCTCTGGCGATGTTAGGTAGTGAGGCTGGTCGAGTAGCCGAATCGCTTCCACACAATTACGAACACGACTGGCAAAAATAGCAAGGTCTTTACCTTCACCGGAGACGCGCGGTAAAGTGCGCATTGCACCTGCCTCCTGAGCCACTATAAGCTCGGGGCGGCCGAAGCGCGTATCAAGCGCGCGCAGCACGACATCAGGCTCACGCGCCGTTGCCAGCAGCATCATGACCGCTTCACGCGCGCATCCCTTCAATGCTTTGTTCAACCTAGCTAGATTTTCCACTGCAGAATGTGAGTCCATCGTATCTAGAAAGGCTCTTTTTAAAGAAAGCCATTCTAGATGCGATTTACCGTCGAAAAACGGCAATGGAAAATCCCTATCACCCCTACGGTGGCATGCGCCTTTATTAACATTATCTATGAGAATGCCTAACGACTTCACAAGGCGGTCTGAATCGCTGGAACAGAGATGCATGTTAGCATTTGTAGCTGTTGTGGCTAGGTCAGCCGGTTTTATAAGCGAAACCGGGGCTGGGGCTAGGCGAGAGGGGGCGACCGAGATAATTGAATGAAACTCGACGGGGTCAGCTAGGCCAACTGGATCAACTTTCAGAGCAGCTTGCGATTTTTGCAGCCAGTCATTGACCGAACGACTGCTTCTCGAACTACGATGACTGGCATCAGCATCTATAGCCGCCAATTCTGCTCGGAGTTCCAACTCCGCTGCCTCGCGCTCTCGCGCGGCGACCCTCTCTGCGGCGACCCTCTCTGCGGCGACCCTCTCTGCGGCGACCCTCTCTGCGGCGACCCTCTCTGCGGCGACCCTCTCTGCGGCCTCCTGCTCTAATTCAGCCATACGGCGAGCATGTAAAGCCTCTGCGGCTAACTTTCTAGCCACCATTGTAGCAGAAGAACGAGATGAAGTTCTACTTACTGGTCTCGACGGAGTCTGGATTGTAGTGACGGGCCTCGGCGGGGTCTGATTGCCGGAGACGGAAGGGGTCTGGACTGCGGCCGCCGCGTCGGCGGGTGAATGGCTGGGCCCTGGTTGCTCCAGCTCCTTCTCCACAGCGTTCCCTTCAGCCCCCATCTTGGCACCCGCACGAGTACGCACCATCACCAATATTTGCTAGACTGGCTATCGAAGGACCACGATGTAGCGGACTGAGCCTAATCACCACACTGCTGGTTTACAAGACTTCCTATTTTAAAGGGGACTGTTATACGAAAGTAAACGCCGTGATGGTTGGTGGTAGACTGGTCTTTTTAATGGAAAACAAAATATCAAAAATACAGCATTCGAAATATAAAAGAAACATTGTACAAAATATACCAAAAAGTATAAAAATTACAAAAAGGTGCGTCGTGCACAATTCCAATCTAAGCCAAGTGCTGATTTATGGAGATGTTTAAAACGATTGTTACGTTATGTGAAGAAAACTGTAAATGTTTCTTTATTGTATACCAAGAATAATTCTAGTATGCCTTTATTAGCTTATGCTGATGCTGATTGGGCTAGGGATTCAGATAGAAAGTCCACATCTGGATATTTGATTAAAGTTTTTAATAATACTGTTGTATGGAAATCTCGTAAACAAAACACTGTAGCATTAAGCACAACAGAGGCAGAGTTTGTTGCATTATGTGAATGTATAATGGAAACATGTTGGATGATTAAGTTACTTGTTTGATTTAAATATAAAGGTAGATAATGTAGTAATTTATGAAGATAACCAAAGTACTATTAAAGCCATTAAGAATCCTGATCAAAAGAGGCTGAAGCATGTAGATGTAAAATATAATTTTATAAAACAAAAGGTTGAAGAGAATTTGATTACTGTGAAATATATTAATACTAAGAGACAATTTGCTGACATCTTAACAAAACCTGTAACTAAGAGTATTTTTAATAGTTTGTGTGAAGGTTTAAACTTATGTATAGGAAAGGCATGTGTTGAGGAAGAGTGTTGAGGTAGCAACCCATGCAATTCCTATGATTATGATTATTATTTTATCTGTGACATGTTATGTTATTGCATATTTATACTCTGTGGTTCTCACTCAGCTGCATATAAGACAAGATGTAATTTTTCATGTTTCCTACTAATAAATATTATAAAAGTACAATGTGGTTTTGGAATAAAATATTTAACAACATCAATAATATGCAGTTTCTCTTGATTCAATACTATGTCACTATCACTACTTTTAACATTCGGTAGAGCTAATCTCACTTCGTTTTTTTCCCATTTAATTTTAATTATTAGCGGTGAACCAATTATGGACCTGCATTAAGGCGTTATTTACGTCGTCGAGATTTGTGGCACGTCTGTTTATCTTAAATATTAAAGAAGTATCGTCAGCGAATAACACCATTTGTGGTTGGTTTTTAAATAAATGAGGTAGATCATTAATATATACCAAAAAGAGGAAAGGGCCTAATATCGAACCTTGTGGTACACCCATACTTACTTTTAAACCCATTGAATTGACACCATTTATTTGTACTTGCTGTTGTAGTTATCTAGTAGATAGTATCAACTATCTGGTGTCCACGACACAAGCCTCGTTGCTTAGTGTGGCACCTAGATGGCGTTGTGTGTAATGTCCAGCTATATTTATTTATATTTATTTATGTCTATCGTTTAAATACGATTTCACTAAACTGAGCGCAAGTTTCCTTAACCGGTAATGTTCAAGTTTTAAGAGTAGGGTTTCATCGGTTTGCGCAATCAAATGCTTTCGAGAGGTCACAGAAAATTCCTATGGCATCTTGTGCCTCTTCCCACGCAGTAAATATGTGTTTTAATAAGGTGACACCGGCGTCAGTCGTACAACGTCCCGTTACCGTACTTAATTAAATTTGACCTATGTTAGCCTCTCAAGATCATCCTTCATAAGCATTATCGAAACACGCAGGAAGAAATGTGATGAATGTTTAATGGGATAGTAATTTTATTCATGATCTTCACAGCCAGCCAGGTGGCAGCGTCAGGGTAGCCCGCGAAATTCAAATTATCTTACGTTTTTTGCAATTTGCAGGTTAGTATCAGGTAAAAAACGTAAGAAAATTTGAATTACGCGGGCTAAACACAAACGATAAAACAACTGGCTTCATGCCTTCAGCATCCAATCAGTCGATACATTTTTTTAAGGCCGACTGTACTAGACCAAAAGATTGTTTCCAATGGAATAATTTAGTTTTTTAATAGATCACCATCGACCTTGTTAAATTAGACTTTTAAATTAAAGACGTTAAATTAAACTTAGAATAGAAAATGGAAAAACACTGAAAAAAATCTAAGCACCACAAAAAAATAAATTAATTATTTATTTGGACAAGTATTATTTTGCAGTATGATTTCTTAAAATGGTAGGTAGGCATCAAAATGAATAAAAAATATTTTTTAACAGGAAAAGTTTAGCTACACTTACAGTGGTTGAAGCAGAAAAAAATATGACATGTGTGGATAGTGTGCACCGCCCTTATCTGTATTGAAGTGGTTCAAAAATCAAAATGGCGGTCCGAAACGCTTCTTGATACGTAGATACCGCATTGCTGCGCTTCTTTTGACTAAATTGTTTTGATTTCCGATCAGCATTCTGTGTTTTGGCCGCCAATGTCAAATTGGATCAAAATAAATTGTTTTGGTACATTTTGATGGTAAGTAATTCTACAAATTTTATCTATTTAATATTCGTAGTGCATTCCGTATTTTCATAACAACGCTGCGGTGCTCGTATTTTGTTTGAAGTTCTTTTTTGTAGGTCTTCTTGAGAACTTACTCAAAACTTATCATTATACCCTGAAAACTATTATTTTTAAAGCAATACGGTGTTATTTATTGCCACCCGAATGAAATATAGGCCTCCAACATGAACCAATCATATTCGATGACCTGTCAAAACTAGGACATAATCAATTTATCGTCACCGGCGTTTTACGTGAACCAAGTTATCTGGTCTATGAACATATCTCATAGGTAAAATATTTGGTTCAGTATTATGACCTTCGATTAGTTTAGAAACATGGTTTCAAATGCTCGACCTCTAACCATGACCCATGTAGTGTTTTCAGTTCTAAACATTCTGAATTTAATGTTGCCTTAAACAAAGCAGTAAACTCATAAAATAACAAAGTATGGACTATCTTCTGGGTTACTTTGTTTTTGTTCAAAACTATTATACAAATGTTTTTATTATACAAGCAACTACAACTATTTATCTAAAAATTACTGCATGTTCAACAGATGTTACTAGAATAGCATTGAGTATATTTACACACATTTTAGCTTAGAAACATTTAACTAAATACTAGAGCTAGAAAAGAAAAAGTGAAATGAATTAATAGATTGAGTTTATTTACACAAATTTCAAGTAAGTAACACATGGTTACAAATCATTCTGGGATTTTAAATGGGTCAGGTGAAGTGTTATTGGGTTTTTCCATCAGGAATTTCTCAGTAGCAGCCACGGAGTCTGGATTTGTGCACGGTAGATGGCAATAGGCTCGCCCCCTTTAACATTCGACTTAACATAAAAGACATTCAGACATTTTCTTTTAAAATTAAAGTTCACGAGTACATTCGGAAAAAGCTGGCAGTTTCGTCACAACGTTAATGTTTTCTCCATTGTTTGTCTTTTTATTTTAGTTTATTTGTGTAAATGTCTATTTACACATGTATATATTTTTTTATATATATGTATAGTATTTTGATATATTTTATAGTATTTTATATATCCTTGTAGTTTATTCATAGGTACACCTACCATTGTTTGTCTCTGCATCACCCAAAGGTTGACTGGTAGAAAATGCCTATGGCATTAAGTCCGCCTCTGTACTATGTGCTTGGAGTGTTAAATAAATAAATAAACATAACTGGCAAAATGTGAGTGTACTATTACACTCACATTTTGCCAGTTATGGGCACACCTCTGCCTAAACCTTCGCGGATTACAGGCATGACGTTATGTTATGCATTTAGGTCACTATTAAAATGACTAAGAAGTAATGTTTAGATACCATTAGAAAATGCCTTACTTTTTCAAAGGCTGTAGAGGTGTGTGGATTTTAAGTATTTTAAATTTTGTTTTCCAGGAGGTGTGCAAAACACTAGATATATAATGGAGGGTTCAATAGTAGTAAAAACTGAGATGGGGTCCAATGGAGAAATACTGCTTTTCTATGTTGATGGTTTGTTTTGATGAAATTATTTATATAATATCTGTCATTTAATTGGAGATGTCTAAGTCAAGGTGTGGACTACTAAAAGTTAACAATGATTAATTAATGAAAAAAAGGAAGTTCATAATCACTTTTAATATGAACATTTAATTTTGAGATCAGTTTTTCATTTTAATTAAAATCTAAAAAAATCCGTGGATTTTAGAAACCTAGGTTTGTATTCATTCTCCTGGAAGTTAAACTAATAACAAAAATATTTGGTTACAGAAAACGGTGGTAATGAAGAAGGAGTATTAACAACAGTTGAAAGTATAGAAGACCAAGCCCTACAACTGCAACAAGATAACTCCTATATCATTCAAGATGATGGAGATGATTCAAATGAAATAAGAATTGAGACCTTAAGAGAAAATTGGACTGAGGACGACACCAAAAGACTACTTGTGTTCTACAATGATAACAAACAAGCTTTTATATCCGGAGCAACGAAAAAGAAACATCTCTGGACCGTAGCATGCAAGACCATGCTTGTCGGGAAAAATCCAAACTCATGCGAATCAAAACTCAACAGCTTACAAGAAAAGTACAATGAAATCTGTGGTCACATACAGAAAGGAGTCTACGTAAAGTGGCCATACTTTGAACTATGCCACCAAATATTCCACGATGAAACCCCAATGATTACGGTTGAAACTTTAAACACACTGGAACCACAGATAATCAAAGTTCCAGCTCTGAAACAGAATTACGATAATGTAATGATGGTAAAGAAGGTGAATAATCGGTCAAATGTTGATGAAAAAGTGGAAATGATGCTAAAATTGTATTTGAAATACAAGAAAAACTTCAAAGCAGAGTACTGGAGACGGGGAATTTGGGAGACCATTGCTTTAGAGATTGGAGAAGATGACGGAGAATACTGGCAGAAACGGTTCTTGAACTACAAGCAACACTACTTAAGACTGATTGACAAGAGACGACAAAGTGGTTCAGATGGCATCAACTGGCCCTACCTGGAACTATTTGACAAAATCTTCGAAGGTGACGAGGACTTCCATAGAAAATATCTCACCGATGAGTACAGATTTATTGAAAACCAGGCGATAGCAGAAGTTGAAGAGCCGCCTCCTAAAGTCGAAGATTGGGACACAACAGAAATGACAGTATTAGTTAAATACTGTTTTGATTGCTTTGATGAATTTCAAGACAAAACCATCCCCAACAATTTCCTATGGAACGAAATTGGCCGTTTACTTGACAAGACTGCAGAAACCTGCAAAACTAAATATGAAGAACTGAAGAACGCACATTTAGACAAATACATTGAAGGTGGTTATGACCTAAGAAACCGAAAACCCATTGCAATTCTTTTTGACAATATAATATCTAAAGAAATAGAGAATCAGATAATAAAAAGTGGCCGAAAGCCTGAGCCATTGGAGATGTGGAAGACAGATGAATTGGATGAGCTAGTACAATTTTTCTATGACAATATAGAAATGTATAAAGATATGATATGCCACTTTGTGTGCTGGGCAGGGGTTACCAGAAAGCTGAAAAGAAATCTTGCAAGTTGCAGAAGTCAATGGGAAGACCTATTAAGTCTCTACAAGACAATATTGAATGATAAGAAAGAAAATCCTGATATGCAAATAGATTGGAGATACATTGAAGTCTTTGATAGAATATTTGACTATGGCATGGATACAAGCTTGCTTTCTGGGTATGAAACCTTGAAAGGATTTGGACAGAATCAGAAAAATGATACAAAAATTGGTGGTGAGTTTAGTTTTGTTCTAATTAATGTAATAAAACTACCTCATTGGTCTAATGGTCGTAAGTGTTACTGTGGAGCATGAGGTCCTGGTTTTGATTCCCAGGCTGTTCAAATTATTTTAGTGTTTCTTCAACAGGAATTTCTCAGTAGCAGCCCTTGTACTTGGTTGATGGCAAAAGCCTTGTCTCCTATTACTCCTATGCCCACCCTTTTGGGCATTTTAGGTGTGTAGTTATGATAATGTTGAAAAGAAAAACATGCTTGTTAACCACAACAACTAAGCTACGTTATACACTGCTTTATACTTTCACGATATAAAACTAAACTAATAATGTCACCTACGGGATAGCTTCCGCGATTATCAATAATATTTTGCTCCCGATATTTCGACGCTGTTGCAAGCGCCATGATCGCGGGATCACGGAATATATCCCGTAATTGACAGTATAAATTTAAGCTACATTATTAACTAGCGATCCGCCCCGGCTTCGCACGGGTGCAATGTCATACATATAAACCTTCCTCTTGAATCACTCTAACTATTAAAAAAGACCGCATCAAAATCCGTTGCGTAGTTTTAAAGATCTAAGCATACATAGGGACAGACAGCGGGAAGCGACTTTGTTTTATACTATGTAGTGATAATAGATATGTAAGTATTACATTATTTTTCTTTGTATTTCTAGTAAAGAAAGTGAACATCAAATTAGACGAGGATATGGAAGAATTTACTGACGATGAAGAATCATTCGACGAACGAGGCTTCACAAAGCGCACAAAACGTCGCTCAGGAGACTCTAAAGCGTTCAAAATCCTCGAATACTACCAGAAAAACAAAGATAAGTTCTCCACAACCACAAATAGAAACAAACATTCTCTATGGGACATACTCGCTAAACAGATAGGCATATCTGCCACCCAATGCGCACACCGATTCAGGAATTTAAAGCAAGTGTACACTGCTTACGTCCAAAGAGAAATAAGCAAACCTGAGATGCCAATTCTATGGCCTTACTACGCTCTATGCAAAAAAGTATTTGGTTATAGAGCAATCAAATCTAAACTTAAGAACGGAAAATTGGATTCCGATGACAGCGAAGACTGGTCAGCGAAAGAAATAAAACAGTTAATAAACTATTTCGCTCAAAACTACGATGATATCAACAGTAATATTGAAGACAAAACCAAATGGACGGAATTAGCGGGCGAAATAGGCAAAGGCGAGAATTCTTGCAAGGAAAAGTTTATAGAACTGAGAAAGTCTTACAGGAAATTGAAAACTATGAGAAGCAGGAACCCTGAAACAAAGATATCTTGGAAATATTTCAATATGTTTGAAGATATTTTTAATGCGAGGGAAAATGGTGTGGAGACACTGGAGGTGGATGGTAATGAAGTGACGTATATGGAGATACCTGCGGCTTCTGATGAAAAGATTGAGCAAGAAGGTTAGTATTTACATTTACTTACTTTTTTTCCCAAGGGGTAGACAGAAATTGCGTTGAGTTTGTTATATCTTTACTAATACTACAAAGAGGTAGAGTTTGTGAGGTTGTAGTGGGTAATCTCTGGATCTACTGGACCGATGTTGAAAATTCTTTCACTAATAGGAAGCTACATTATCTCCGAGTGCCATAGGCAATATTTACAACGTGCTCGTGGTATAATTTCCGACCAAAACGCGAGCGAAGCCGCGGGCAACAGCTATCAACTTAAAATGAGATTTTTCACCTGTTGTAATTTATACTGAGTATATCAAAATGTGTATTACCGTCATCTATGTTATGGAATGTATGAATGTGAAGCTTTCGTGTCATAAAGATGAACATGTGAAGATAAAATGAAAATAAAATTATTCTGCAATAACCGACGCGTTAAGTTTACCGATAAATAAGTACCAGTTAGCCTTTTTGCCAGATTATTACATATTGTGAATACTGCTTTATTTGCATTTCACATTTCCACAATATGTAATGAAGTTGCAACTAAATTACACATGTGTACTGTTCTATATTGGAATTGTTTTCATTGATTGAGCCAGTTAATCCTGTCATAATTTTGAGAGATGGCATTCGCCGATTCGCGACATGAAGTGGACTTGTTTAATTAAGCATCATTGTAGGAATTATGTAAGTTGATATTTAGGGAAATGCTTTAATACCAGACAACAAGCTGGTGTTGTATAATAACTCAAAACGAAGGTGTGGAAGCATTAAGATATGAAATATGAACGTATATGTGATATGAAAATATCATTAGACGACCCGAATGGCGCAGCGGTAATGAGGCTGCCTTACGTTCTTAGGGTCCCGGGTTCGAATCCCGGTAGGAGCAAATGTTTGTGTGATGAGCATGGACATTTGTTTCCGAGTCATGGATGTTTATATGTATAATAAGTATGTATTTACAAACATAAAGTATCTATGTATCTATCAACTATCTGGTGTCCACGACACAAGCCTCGTTGCTTAGTGTGGCACCTAGATGGCGCTGTGTGTAATGTCCAGCGATATTTTTTTTATTTTTTTTTATTAAAAAAACTTACCCATGAAGTTACTTTTTTAAACAATAGATATTAAAACTGCTCAATTTTCTTACTTTAATTGGTAACTCCACCAAGTCAAGTTATTTTAATACAATGTGGTAGGGACATTGACCCACAAGCGACTTCCACATATTCGGAACATCATTGTGAACCCCCCCCCACATAGAAAATTTACATAGGTAATTTAATTTAAAAAAATAATTGCTATTTAGTACATTTTGACTGTGTAGGTATTCCACTATTGTAGGGAACAGCTGTTTTGGTTCAGAATGATGTACTGAGTACATGATAACCGTTTGTGCTATCCTGTATAATCATCTCTAAAAAAAATCACCTAATTTCTATTCCTGTATAATCATCTCTAAAAAAAATCACCTAATTTATATTCCTGTATAATCATCTCTAAAAAAATCGCCTAATTTATATTCCTGTATAATCATCTCTAAAAAAATCGCCTAATTTCTATTCCTGTATAATCATCTCTAAAATCACCTAATTTCTATTACAGAAGACCAAGACGACTACCAATGCATCATCGTTATCCCGGAGGGTCAAGATATATCCCAGATCGAGAACGCACGAATCATAATACAAGAAAATCCAACGACCCAAGAAGAAACCGTCACCACAGAACCACTAACGGAGACACTCAAACCACTCGTCAAATGGACGAAGAGAAGCAAAAAGAAGGTACTTATCTTCTACATAAACTACATCAGAACACATAAGGGTAAAGAGATTAATGCCAAAGAGATGTGGGCAGAAATAGCTTCAAAATTACCCATTAAGACACCATTGTCTTGTAGAAAAATGTTTGCCAAACTGAAGGCAAATCATAAGCAAATTGATATACTAGACCCTAATATGAAGAAAACACCTTATTTCGCGTTAATGGAGAAAGTAATGCGTTTAAAGCCCAAATTCACTAAAACCGAGCAAAATAAGGCTTTAAAGGATGGGAAAGTGTACAAAGATGTAGTTCTACCTGATGATAAAGTGGTCCAAGCATTGCAGTACTATTTAGAAAATATTGAAGACTTTGTCAGCCCTAGATTCGAGAAGAAATACCTTTGGACTGAACTTGCCAATTACGTTTGTGAGCCAATTACTAAAGTGTTCAACAAAATCAACTATCTAAAGCAAGCTTATAACATGGATACAGATGAAGTCGCAGGCGTAAAGACGCCATTTGCAGAATTCTTAAAAGAAATCTTCGCTAAAGAAATAGCTATAAAGCTCGTGTTAGAAAATCAGCCAAAACCAGTGATTGAAGAGCCGGGAGTTGAAGAAACCTGGTCTGATGAAGAGACGGAACAGTTATTGGAATGGTACCTAAGTAATTTAGATAAATTCAAGAACCCTAAATTCGTCAGATCTTATCTATGGATGGAAGTTTCAGGCATGCTAAATAAAAGCGCCATTACTTGCTCAAAGAAAATGTCGGAAATTCGAACTCAGTATAGAAATATGGTCAGAGAAAGACCAGAGGAGTTGAATGACTGGAGATTCCTGGATCTTTGTCAGAAAATCTATGGGACTGGCAAGAAAGGTACTCCGATGAATAGTAATTAAATGTTTAGTTGATTAATAGTTAGTCTAGTCTTATGTAAGGTTTTAAACATATTTGGCTGATTAATGGTAGTTATTTGAATACAATTTTTCCTGATACATATATTAGTACCTAAATCATAATGCGCATTTGGAGTCAAATCAGCGTTGATGTTGGGCAAATGTTTGCAATCATGGCTTGTTGGTTGAAATAGAAATGGCGCGAAAAAATACACAAATAATTAATGAAAGCAATACATTTACTATAAACTTAGTACCCACTTTCAAATATTTAATGTTAGGCAATAAGTTTGCCCCAATGCTTGAATTTATGGTCCTGGGTTCGTTTCCCAGGTCAGCCGAAGTGGTATTAGGTTTTTCGATCAGTAATTTATTAGTACCTGTCTGGATTTGTGGCAATATTCTCACCCATTACAGGTACACCTTTTGCCTAACTCTTCGGGGTTAGCAGACTTGATATTGTTTTAACATCGGGCATTTTTTCTTACGAAATAACAAATTGTTTGAAATGTGGGTAGTTGTTTATTCATAGATTAGTCTTGCGTTCCTAAAGGTGCCTTTCCATCAGCTTTTAATGCAATGAACATTAAATGATTTACACACAATAATATTGATCTTTTAAAATGTTGCATAGTTTATAGTTTTTATATTAAATAACCAGATAACTATCGAAATCGGACTGTAAATAATTATGAAATTATGTTTTAACGTTATTTTAGTGTAAAGTAATATTGGTCTTTAATAAAATAGTAAGCAGTTATTTATGTTTTTTTTATAGTTCAACTGACACAGTGCTGATGTAGATGACCTGACTAATTTTTTGTCTGTAATCTTGTCGCGTAACACCGATGCGGTCTACTGTTCTACACATTTATGATTCCTTGCAAATATATTACACCGTCCAGTCAGTCAGGGGGTACCGTGTTCGCCAGGATCTAGATTATAGAGGTCAGATAGGCAGTAACTCCGTGTAAAATACTGGTATTCCAGTACATCCAATTAGCTTGTAAGCCGACTACAATACAGGAAAAGGCTAGGCACATGATGAATGGGATAAACCATCTCACATTGTAGTTGTACACTGTAATTGTACACATTTGACCGAAGATTATCTTACGATCCAATTTCGCGACGCCAACCAGTATAACAACGGCTTACTTACAAATGGGCTATTAATTCCCCAATCACCCGTATGCCCCCAGGGTTAATGTAACAATGAGGGCTATCGTTTTTGAGCTCGCCAGATGGCGCAACTGGCGAGTAAGGTCCTGTCATTCGATCTATTTTATATGTCGGATATGTCAGGATTTACTCCGCTAGACTTGCACATCATGTGGGCAGAAGATGGGTTTCGTACAATGAAAATACACTGGGTGCGATACGCTGTTTCTAGCAAAACTAAATAATTATTTGAGATTACAACTTAGCACAATAACACAGGGGGGACAATGAATCGGGTACAGTTCCAAGACGTCTCAACTCCGCCGCGATCAGACATTGAATGTCGTCCCCCTCGAGCTGAAAACATCAGGGCTCTGTCAAAACACGCTGTGGTGTGGGTAAACTGGTAAGTAGGTCGCGTCATGTCACCAGTGCCCACTGGCGCGTTTACCGATTCATTATGTCCGTACTAAAGACCTGGTCCGACATATTATTATACTTTAAAGTACCAATAACTGCATAAACAGTTTATTGGATTACGTGTAACAACAAAGTACAGATACATATTTACAATATTTTTCTTAGCGTGTCGATAAACTCAAATAATACCCGACCAGTATATAGCCACCTGCACGGCTCTGTCGTTGGCTTCGTTTAAATCCTGGAAGGTGCAGGTGGCTGGGCAGGATGGGCAGGAAAGGAGGTGGGACAAATCCTGCAGAGGAGCTCCACACTGACATTGTATCTGGGACGGGTCGATGATACCCCATTTGGCCAGATTATTTCTACAGCGGCCAACCTGGGCCCGCAAAGGGTTATGAGATTATTATATTATTTACAATATTGTCCATAAAATTAGCAATAATTAAAATTTCAAAATGATTCTTTCTCCAAGTACTAACAAATTCGATCCTAACTTGCTACTTAAAATCTTCAAGTCATTATTAATCAGGAATAGCTCAATCTGGACCACAATCGTGAAAATCAGTAAAAATACGTGTTAAAAAAGCGTGCACATCTGACATTTACGACGACCTAATTCTACATGTGCGCGATAGCTCCCATTGATAGCCGCTTCAAAAATAAGTAAAACCTCGTTTTTCAAGTTGATAAAAATCGATCAGCATCAAGTGTGGTGTGTCAAATAGCAACAAGTGACACAAGGCCGTCCCCGTTTCAGTCGGCCATGGTGGCGCTAATCCTGTTATGAAAACCGGACGTAGGCTGCTGGTATATTGACGAGGTTCTGCTTGTGCTACTCATAGTAGCGGGCTAGTGGGGCGTGGCAAACACTGGAAGATGAAACATGATGATACATTTTTCCATAAGAAAGGAGCTCGTGGCTACATAATAGCTGTTGGGTCGATCTTTAGTTTCAGCCGTGTTTGCCTACGTTGGTCCGTGGATGGGTGACCATCCATTACATACCGAGTTTCCTCCGTGCTACGGAAAGCACGTTAAGCCGTTGGTCCCGGCTGTCATTTGTAGATTTTTACAGTTACAGACAGTCGTTACAATTAGTTCGTGGCCCGAAAGTCTGACAACCAGTCTTAGCAAAGGGTATCGTATTACTCAGTACTAACTGGGTTGTGAAGGTCAGATAGGTAGTCGCTCCATGTAAAATACTGGTATTAGTTGCATCTGGTTTGACTGGAAGCCGACCCCAAGTTGGGAAATGGCTAGGCAGATGATGATGATGATTTTCAGAACACCTTTTGGCGGATGAGCCAATGGTTAACAGGAACAGTGGTGGCCCAGTGCTAAAGGCCCCGACACCCACCGGTTCTAAAACGGTGAAGTAACATGTCCTTGAACCAATGAATTTGAAGGCATGTGACATGACTAACCCACAGTGGTATGGTAATGTCAACTCCTCATAAAAACGAGGCGTGTGTGACCTGTATCCCAGTGGTAAGGTGTTTCTGGCTAAGAATCGAACATCGTGGTGAGATGCCCTGGTCAGTGTTTTTGTTAGAGGTTTTATTCTCTCAAAATGCTTTTAGTTGGAGGTGTAATGGTTGTTTATCCAGCTGCAGATTAGGTATGTTTTACTATTGCTCCTATACCAGTGCTTGTGAATTTTAGATGTATAAGTATCTAAATATTTATAAAATGGTAATGTTTTCGACCCCATAATCAAATAAATAGAAAATTCGTGTTATGATTCATCATCTTTCTAAACAGTTCTCTAGTTTTCGTTTTCTGTTTTTTTTTCACATTATTACTTTGCAGAATCGCTTCCGCTACCCGCTCTCAATGAAGCCACAGCCTATCTACTTTTCACACTTCAGCAAAATTGGCTTCAATACCGCTAAAGGCAGTCGTGTTTGCTTGACTTAGTGAAAAAATGTCAAGCGTTTTTGAAAACAGTGTTCAAAGTTTTCGGTCAAAACATTATTATGACAGTGAATTATTGAAGTGATTACAATGGGAATCAATAATTCTGTGTTAAAACTATGAAACTAAGATTACAGCCTGAACACTCTGTTAAAATAGTGATTAATTTGATTAAGTAGTGTTGTGTGTTAACAAAGTCTTTTTAGGACATAAAAATTATGATAATTCTATATATTTGTCATTATCTAGGGCTCTGGGAGCCTATTTCTGAATATGGTTTTCGTTACAGGGTACTAGATACGTAGATATCTATCCATATTTGTTTGAGTGGTCAAAATGTTGTTATCACCAATGATACCAACTAATGGGGGCTACCGCGTATGAATTCGCCGCTAGAGACGCTAGTGTAGCGCGAGGTCACCGAAATGTCAGATGTCATAGAGAGTTCGCGAATTACGTGATTTTTTGTCACGTATTTTTACTTAGATTCACGATTGTGGTCTAGATTGAGCCATTCCTGATTAATTATGACTTGAAGATTTTAAGTAGCAACTTCGGATCTTATTTGTTAGTACTTGGAGGTAATATGATATTTAATGTTTCATGCTTGCTAATTTTAGGGAGAATGTTGTAAATATGTATCTTTACACCAAGTCGTTATACGTAATAAAATAAACTTTTTTTATAGTTACTGGTACTAAACTAAACTGGTACTAAGTATAAAATATAATTATTGACAGGACCTTACTCGACAGTGGCGCCATCTGGTGAGCTCAAAAACGATAGCCCTCATTAGGCGACAGCCGACCAGCTTTGAAAATCACTTCGCACACTGTTATTTGTACCGAGCCGCTATTATTTTTAGTGAAAATACCTAAAAGCCTTAGAAAGAGCTATGCTGTGCAGACTACGTCCACCCCACCAACATTTCTGTTAAGTTCCATCAAAAGTGAAACCATAACTTACCTTTTTAAAAAATTACGACTGGGATGATCAATTTACACATAGGTTAGGTTAGGTTTATTATAAGCTTGCCACCTAAGAATACCGACTTGTGGAATGCAATAAAAGTATTGAGTACTAGCTGTTGCTCGCGGCTTCGCTCGCGTTAGGGTCAGAAATTATCCCACGGGTACGTTGTAAATATAGCCTATGGCACTCGGGGACAATCTAGCTTCCTATTAGTGAAATAATGTTCAAAATCGGTTCAGTAGATCCAGAGATATACTGAACCTCACAAACTCACAAAGTTTAGTTTTTAGTATTGATTGAGGTATAAATTCAGTATCCCATATATGGCAGCTATTAGAATTATGTCATATGTACAGTATTCCAAACCAATAGACATTAGCTATACACGAGTGGAGGCTGACATTCGCACTATATTCAATTGTGGGACATTAGATAATGAAGCCCTACGCCGATATATCCACATAAGTACGATGCAGTCTTCTGCGTAGGATTACTTATACTTAGTTTAGTATATCGTATTCTCAAACTATTTACTAACCTGAATAGTAGGTTTTTGTATGAAGTTCAATTGCAAATTGGGGTGATTTTAATTGTATGGATTGTTTTCAAAAAACAAATCTAATCACACTTAATTTTCTCTGAAGAGAAAGTTTTTTTTTAATATAAGTACAAGTTTTATATGGTTAACTTTTAATATTTCCATTACCCCTGTACTAGTGTCTGACTGTTAGTGCATTCACCAGCACAATGTTTTGAATGCGTTACCATAAACCGAGATTTTTCACACCAAAAGAAAGTCGTAGCAGCAATAATTTTGACGCAGTGTTAATTAGTTTGATGTACAGAGTGTTTCGTGAAGGAAACATTTACATTCTGTATTAAATTTTGCCGCCCAGCATCGATCAATCGAAATGTAGTCATATAGGAACCTACATATTGCATCGAAGGGTTTTAAAATAGCCACACTATGAAATAGTTTGCACCTGCAGCACTTGTAAACGGATTACACTTGTATACTACCTACCTACGTAAGTCTTCAATTATATTAAAATAACACGACATTGTTGTGTAGTTTATAAAATCAAGGGCGAGGCATTATAACAATGCCTTCAGGCGAGGTTAGGTACCAACTATAGGAACACTGAAGTGAAAAACTATTCATTACCTAGGAAAATAGTTTTTATCCTGGATTAGCTCGTGGCCAAATAATAACAGCCGTTCGGGTCTATTTTTAGGTTAAGCCGCTCTTGCCTAGGTTGGTCCGTGGATGGGACCCCTTAATAGCGAGTTTCCTCCGTGCCTCGGAAAACACGTTAAGCCGATGGTCCCGGCTGTCATTTATAATATAGATCTGTGCCAGTCGTTATAGGTAGTCAGTGGCCCACGTACCTAGTACTAACTAGGTTTTGGGGGTCAGATAGGCAGCCGTTCCAAGTAAAATACCTACTAGATTCAGCTGCATCAGGTTAGACTGGAAGCCGACCCCAACACAGTTGGGAAAAGGCTAGTCAGATGATGATGAATAGTTTTTTCTGTAAAATGGACTAGTTCGAATTAGTCCCGGTGTCCGAGAAAGAGATGATCGGAGTGGTACTGAGATGTGCAAGACGCGACCAATCGCAGTACCGAAGAGACACGATGTGAATTTCAACCAGCGTGAATGGTCGATTTCCGCATGTCTCCTCTGCTCTCCGCTCCGCTCGACTCCATTTTGGTGGCAATCTGGCCTTACCGTGCAGGACGTCAGCTCTTGAATTGGGGCTCAGTTACAGTTCGAAACTCACCGAGCAGATTCAAAACCTGAGTATGAACAAATCGAAAACAGCCTTGTTAATTCGGTAGCTCTCATTCCATCATGAAGGTAACGGCATCTCCTAATGAATGGATAAGGAACATCTAGCTCAGTGCAAAGGACGCAATAATCTATTCAGATTAACCCAGAGCTTAGATACCTATTCATACAAACGACGAGTGATTCTGGGCTTGGTGACTATTGTTGGTATTTAGGATGTTATCCAGAATCGCCCTAATGACGCTACCTCATCGGAGCATTCAACTGTAATGTAATAAGCGAAGATTGGATTTACATTACAAATAGATGCCCCCGGTGAAGAAGCATTTTTGCCTTTAATGTAATAATCCAAGGTCGATTTCTACATAACCAAGTGATTGTTACAAATTGTATCGTTACACACAGTAATGATTGGTTTTCCTCACTTACTGATGTACCTAATGCTCGAATCTGAACTGTTATTACATTACAAGCAAATGCTACCGGCGAAGAAGCACCTCAATTTCCATTTTGTACCGTCAAAGATAGATTAAAAAATGTTTCTCTAAACAAAGAAACAAATGACAATTTTAACATGTGTATTTTTAAAATATTGCTCAAATTAACGAACTAAAGTGAAGTTTTAAAATTCACGATGAAGGTGAAAGTGAATATTTTAGTGACTGTTCTAATGACTATGTTAAAAACTTGCGAGGCGGGCAGAGTCCAAGCTGCTGTTAGTTTTCTGTAAGTATCAACTTTACTTTTAAAATAACTACGTTGTTTCTATTGACTTTTGGGATTTGACTATCTATCTTCTTGATCGGGGTTAAGACTTTTTTGAAGTACAAGCTCTCGAATTTCGGTTTATATAGCTATAGCTACCGCAATTACCGAGACGGCTATGTGTAAGTAAAGCTTGCTAATTGATTTTATAAACTTTTAAGACCAATTTACGGGTAGCATTAATGCAACGTAAAGTTTTCCTATGAGGAAACTGTCTTTACACTCTATGGAAATCTATTTCTTGTTCCCGCCATTTACTTTTATAAGATTCTTTTATTCTACAGTTAGCCAGTACAGTAAATTATTTGCTGTTGAAACAGATCCCTGGAAAGGTAAGTAGCGGCCCAAGTTGATGGCAATACTTCCACGTAGACTTGGCCTAGTGTAATGTGAAGTTTTAATACAATAATGAATAAATTTCAACCGACATGCGACAAACTTACCTAAATGAACAAAGAAGATTTAAACAAATCTAATCAACCGTTTCCAGAACAAATTCCACCTACCAGGAGATAGAACTGAAGGGCGAATCCAGTCTGTCACTACGAGACATCCTACCAGAGAAGGCGAAGTTCTACGACAAGAATCGTGCCCCCAAGCTTCAGGGGCAGCCCACCATCGTGTACTTTCACGTCACTGTGCTGTCGCTAGACTCTATCAATGAGGAGAGTATGGTAAGTATACTTTATAGAGTCCTAGGGTTACAGCTTACGCTAAATAGATACACCACAGAGTGCTACAAATAGATTTTCCCTTTTTAGGGTTCCGTAGCCGAATGGGAAAAAAACGGAACTCTTATAGATTTTTCATATCTGTCTGGCTGTCTGTCCGTGAATGTCACAGTCACTTTATTTCGAAACTATTAGGACTACACAATTGAAACATAGTAGGTAGATGTATTCTGTGAACCGCTTTACGATTTTTATACAAAAATAAAAAAAAAAGATTAAGGGGGGCTCCCCATACATGGAATGTATTCTGTGAACCGCTTTACGATTTTTATACAAAAATAAAAAAAAGATTAAGGGGTGCTCCCCATACATGGAACTGAAACTAGAAAATATTGTTTTCATCAAACCTATACGTGTGGGTATAGGTTTGATGAAAAAAAATACCTATAGATAGGTCATTAAAAATGACATTGAGGTTCCTCAAACCATTTTTTCTCAAAGTCAATAGTTTGACCCTCTAATTTCTAAAGTAAGAGGAGGAAAATTCTGAAAAAAAAATGTAGTATTGTAGAACTTAAATAAAACTTTCAACCAAAATTGGTTTGAATAAGATTTGATGTTTAGTTTTTGAGATATGGGACTTTTTCATCAAACTGCAGCAGAAACTTGGTTTTTCGTTAACATACTATGAAAAATAAATTTACTTTTGCTGTTGAATGTAAAACAATACAACATATGAATGAGCCTTCAAAATATTTTTACTATATTGTTTAGTGCTACGGAACCCTGTGTGCATGTGAGTACGACTCGCACGCAAGTAACATTGTACCTGTCATCCAAAGCATCATTGCTGACATCCATTAAAAATGTAGATAGAAAAACAGTACCTACTTTGTAATCGCACTATATTATGTCAAATATCGTAATTATCTTCGATTGGCAATTAGCACACATTCTAAAAGCTTTCGTGGAAATGTTGGCTTAGTCGAATAATGCCCAATTCGTACAATGCCCAACAGCTAAAAAAGGACTAATTCGCTAAATACCTAGTTCTTAAAATACCTATTTCTGGAAATGCCTAATTCTTAAAAGCCCAATACTTAGAAAGCCCAATTCTTAAAAGGACTATTTTTTCCAATAAGACAGATAATTAAAATATTAAAATAAATAAATAAATAAAATTCAAGTACCCAAATAAAAACAGGAAAAGGTAATTGGAACTGTTTCCTCAGGAAATTCAAGGCCAAAAGGCATAGCATGGATCATATTCCTATAAAATGTAATGCAAGAAAAAAGTACAAGTCACAAAAACTTCTAGAAACAGGGAAGTACTTAGTTTAGTCTGGCTCTTGTGATACAGGAACTCCTAGTACAAGAGCCAGGGCTACACTGATCCAGGGTTGCGGGACTGTTCGAAAGAGATACCGCGGCCCTGGAACATAAAGGGCAAAAGAAGGAACATGGATGGGTTTTAGTCAATACAAGTTTGACACTACCTTCCACTCCGCCCAGAGTGGGAGGGGTGGTTTCATGATTTCCCAACTGATAAAATAAATAAAAGTTTGAGCAATCACTTGACAATAAAGATTTTATTCATGTGACAATTCCAGACCTACGTAGCCGACATATTCTTGGCCCAATCTTGGCGGGACCCTCGACTGCGTCTCCCAGAGAACATGCACGAGGAATACAGGATCCTCGATGTAGACTGGCTGAACAAGATCTGGAGACCCGACTGCTTCTTCAAGAACGCCAAGAAAGTGACATTTCATGAGATGAGCATACCTAATCATTATCTGTGGTTGTACCATGATAAGACACTGCTTTACATGTCGAAGTAAGTCATTATACTACTTTTATGATTATCTCGGCCATCATTATTCTAATGGTCTCGATGATTCTAAAGGGTGTAACAAGACCCATAACGAAGCCGAAAGGAACTTGTTCTCCCCGTCATTGCGATTATATTTTTGTTCTGGATCATACCTAACCTTCTAGTTACGGAGATCATATTGTGGGTCAAAGTTCCAATTTTTCACAAGTTTTTTTGAAATACAGATTTTTAATGCAAGACTTTTAAACGCCTTTTTTGTTTAAAGTTACTTAGTTTGATGTATGTACTTAATGCTTGGTTAACGTCGTTGTTGTTGCTTGGTTGTCGTCGTCGTCGTCGTCGTCGTTGGTCGTGAAGGGTCATGTTACACCCTGTATTTAACCAACTGTAAAATTAGGAAGTTCTGTATTCGATCCATGTTTTGTCAACAGAACTAACGAACTTCGAATACAAATTAAGCTATTGCGATAGTCCTCAAAGTTGCTGGAAGAAATAACTGCCTACCTCCCAGGACGTTACTTTAGTACTTAATCGTACTTTTCAAGTATTGAAATGTAAATTGAAACAGATTGAAGATAATGTTTATTCAACATCATCTGCCGAGCCTTTTCCCAACTATGTTAGGGTCGGCTTCCAGTGTAACTGGATGCAGCTGAATACCAGTATTTTACATGGAGCGACTGACTGACTGACCGAACCAACGACTTAACGTGCTTTCCGAGGCACGGAGGAAGCTCGGTATGTAATGGGACGTCACCCATCCTAAGACCAACCTAGGCAACCGCGGCTTAACCTGAAGATTGATCCGAGCGGCTGTTGTTATTTAACCACGAGCTCCTAAACATACACAAAAAGGGGAAAAAGACTAAAACTAAATTTATTGTTTCCAGATTGACTCTGGTGTTATCGTGTGCCATGAAGTTCGAGTCATATCCACACGACACGCAGAGCTGTTCCATGATGATCGAAAGCTGTAAGTAGCTGAGCTCTTCCTATATTTAGCTCGTCGCCAGCCTAGGCGTAGTCAAACAACCATAACCACTTTGAAACCAGTGAAATAAAGCAAACTATTTATTACTTTTAGATAGATAGATAAATCATTTATAAAATGAACACAAAAGACACAACACACGGAAGTACAATTAAATTATGCAATTTACATGAATATTCTTTAAATACCTATAAAAAAACAAGGTGCCAATATACAAAAAGGAAAACATAATTTATGAAATAAGTATGGTAACACCATGACAAACTTCAACTAAAATAACGAGTATTTAAACAAGGTGCGGTGTGCGCCTCAAGGTTGCACCAAATGGGAGTCCAGCTCAGCATGTGTCAGGCATGCACCTGACGCTGATATTCTGCTGGATCCCTATAGTGACAACTTGGTTTTTTAAACCAACAGCAAATCGGTCGATTATAGGTACTATTTTTCAGTCACTAATGCTTTGTGCCCTGCAGCCTCTTTTGTTCTGGTTGTGGATCCCTTCATCATCTTAAGGCAATAGGCTTGACCTCGAACCAAATACTCATTACCAAACCGCTTGGTTCTATTGCCTCAACTGGGTTGGTGATCATCACATATCGGCTTACTCCGGCCCTCTTAGAGAGAGAAGACCTGTGTGCAATACACTGCCGGCTTCTCTGTTCACCGATCATTATAATCTGGATCT
Source organism: Eugnorisma glareosa (assembly GCA_947578425.1). NCBI lineage: Eukaryota > Metazoa > Arthropoda > Insecta > Lepidoptera > Noctuidae > Eugnorisma > Eugnorisma glareosa. The sequence goes on from OX387981.1 coordinate 6,411,521, forward strand.
ATTCAAATTTTAGTGAATCGGTTTCTTCTAGGCAAGCGTGCTCCTCCCTAGGCCGCGTCATCGCTTCATATCAGGCGAGTTGCGGCCAAACGCAAGCCTATCACTACATAGTTTAAAACAAAGTTCCTTCCCGCTCTCTGTCTGTCCCTATGTATGCTTAGATCTTGAAAACTTCGCAACGGATTTTAGATAGTTTTTTTTTTGATAGAGTGATTCAAGAGGAAGGTTTATATGTGTAACATTGCACCCGTGCGAAGCCGGGGCGGGTCGCTAGTTTAGTATATTTTAGTGTGTATATTTGAGTGGGGATATTATCGGCCGATAATTAATATTAAATTTCTTCTATTTCCATCAAGTGTTACGCTACAGTTGAAACTCGACCTAATCATCATGCCTCTAACTTCCAGTGTCCCACACGGTTCACGACCTGGTGTTCATCTGGAACCTGACAGACCCGCTGGTGGTCAACCCGGAAATCGAACTGCCACAGCTCGATATCTCCAACAACTATACTTCCGACTGCACTATCGAGTATTCTACTGGTAAGACAACTGTGTAAATCTTTGGGTTTTATCTTTGGGAACGTGAGGCCTGAAATTAATGCTGATAATATCGATAATGACAGTTGACAGTTAGTGCAATTTTTTTCGATTAGGTTACCTATTACCCTGCACCCTGCATGGTAGTAGCGACTGCCTATATTAATTGCATTTTAAAGTATATAGGGTGACTGGTAATTAGTGACCGATACTTAAACACGTGATTGTACTCATGATATCAAACAACTTTCCCAAAGAAACATTTTTTTATAATCATTCAATGTTATCACAATAATACAACAGCCGTACTAAATTCGCGCGCGCGCGTCTTCTATCAGCTGTTAGCTGCGTGACGCCGTTATGTCTTATTACCATCGTACGGTGCAACAGTGGGTAGCCAGTCACGCGGCTAACAGCTGATAGGTCATAGACGCTCGCGCAAATTTCATAATAAAAATGATATTATTGATAAAAGTGAATGACTATAAAAACAAAAAAAATCTTTGGGAAAGACGTTTGTTATCAAACTCCAACTCGAAGCATTTATTTCAATTAGACCTTAGCAGGCAGTTTTGAAAGTCAGAAAAACAAAGGCGAAGCTACAGGTACAGACACAAGGCATAATAACTTGTGAAAGTACTGTAGTTGCCCATTCCAAAGCGTAGATCTCAATGGAGAAGAATGGGCAAGAAACTCCATGGACACTCTTTTGAATCAAAATATTGTTACAAGATCTTGGTTACATCATTCATGTTGAGATTATACATATATGTGAGAACGATGTAGAAAGACGTGCACATTAAGAGCGTCCTGAGTAAAAGATTATAATTATCAACGATTTAAAAACAAAGTAGTTAAAATAAACCGTGGCAGCTAAGATTTGACCAGTCCCAACTGACAGCGCCCGTTCACGAACATGACGCATGGATCAGCCCCATTCAGCTCATCCATATTGAAGGGAACTAAACGACCCGACACACCCGCCACTATCAGCGAGACATTTGAGTGAGCCTGACTACAATCACGTGTTTATGTATCGGTATTAGCGTGATATGTACCAGGCTAATCCAGCATTTTAGTTGTTGAGGTCGGAGTTGTGGAGATCAGATGGCAGTAAAAATATTGACGATCATTCGTGTCTTTTTGCCAAAGGTCGCAACTAGTTCTTCTTTTTTATCTTGTGGTTCGTGCCTAACCTGGCGTCAGAGTTTTTATGGTGCCCATGGGCACTTGGCTTTACATGCCGTCGCGAAATATCTCTCAGGCATGCTGGTTTCCTCACGATTTTTTCTTTCACCGAAGCAAGTGATAATTATACAATACTCACTTGAATCCGGAAAATTAGAGGTGCGTGTCTTGGGTTCGAACCTGAGACCTATGATTTGACAGCCCAAGGGTCACTAGGCCATCGCTGCTTAAGAAAAGGATATTAACGAATAATGATGATCATGGACTCTACCAATTACAGTATCCCAAAAAGAATGCTTACCGTAGGTGTAGATAATATTAACTCGGAGAGATTTAACAGTCCCTTCGTAAAAAAATCAGGTCCAGGAATCCAGGATACAGCAATCCACCTCACAATTTCAATACTACTTCTCTTTCCAGGAAACTTCACCTGCCTAGCCGTGGTGTTCAACCTGCGTCGCCGGCTGGGCTACCACCTGTTCCACACCTACATCCCCTCGGCCCTCATCGTCGTCATGTCCTGGATCTCCTTCTGGATCAAGCCTGAAGCTATTCCTGCGAGGGTCACGCTGGGAGTGACGTCGTTGCTTACTTTAGGTAATATTGAATTAGTTAGGTATTCGAAGTCAATTCACGTGGGTGTGATTACATGATGGTGTAAGAAGAAATTCAGCATTTGCATTGCATCCTACGAAATAATGAACAAACCAAAGAAATGAACCATCACGGGTTTCGGAATCGACTTAATACCAGTATTTAAATAGAGCGACTGCCTATCCGATCTCTACAGCGTATTTACTGAGTATCACGATACATCTTAGCAGGACTGGTTGTAAGACTTAGGGGCCATCCTTTTATCACGTCAGGTTTTTAGGCCACTTTAATAGCTCCCCCTCCCTTTCGATTTTCACATAAACCTACCACCCTGCCGTAATTAATCGTAATTTTTTTCTGACCCTCTCTTCAAACCTCACATGATTAAAGGACCCTTACGGGGTCTGTACTATCCGTAAAGACTGTTAATGATCAACAAATGGCAGCCGGTGCTTCCCGCGGGCTCGGTGTGATGGTCACCCATCAATAGACCGACCCTCGCAAGCGTAAATTCGTTTGACCCGCGTTTCCAAGATTTCTCCCTACTAAACTAAATTCTTTTTCTATGTCCAGCAACTCAAAACACACAATCGCAGCAAAGCCTACCACCAGTTTCCTACGTAAAAGCCATCGACGTCTGGATGTCTTCCTGCTCAGTCTTCGTGTTCCTCTCACTCTTCGAGTTCGCGGTGGTCAACAACTATATGGGGCCTGTAGCCACTAAGGCCATGAAAGGCTACTCAGATGAAGACTTGTCCAGGGATTTGGATGCTTTCAAGGTTTATTTTGTTAGTTTAGATGCTGTGTGGATTTTCGCTAGGACAGTAGAACATACAAAGTGTAATCGGACCCTTCATGAAGTCATCAACCAAGCATTCTGTACATCAAACTAAGTATCTTTACGAAAAAAAAATTGTTGGCAAACGACTTTTTTTTTGGGGTTAAAAATTTACATTTACGTTAGGACTCAATGTAACGCACTCTAATAATTGTGCTGATAAATTGCATTGTATAATACGGGGGTCATGGATGTATTTAAAGTAATTTTTTAACATTTGAAACTTGTGTTTTAAACAATAGTTGGGTATTTGACCTCCAATATAAATAGCAGGTTCCACATAAGTCCCGAACAAAAAAACAAAACATTGCAATTACGGGAGCAACAAGTACGTTTCGGCTTCGTTAAGGGTCTTGTTACACCCGTTTTATTAACAATTGAATTGGATGAGCTTAGTCTGATGATGGATTTCATTTAAGATTGAGTTGCTATGGACTTTTAATAGGACACTATTTTAATACACGATTGCAGTTTGCACTGATCTCACGTTTTTGGTTATGCGTTCGGTCACCAAAGTTGGTAGGATAGAATGAATTGGCTCGTATTGTGTCGGCTATCCACGTATGGTTAATGTGCGTAAAATGCCAACAAGACAAACCCAACAAAATTTGCTTCTATGATGCTCCTTAGCGATTTAATTTCCTTAACTTTTCAATCTTACATAAAATAATCTACATAAAACTATTTTTTATTCTTAATTTTCATCTTTTTTTTTTCTTTTTAATCTTCGATTTTTATCAAATTATAAAAGAAAACCTTAAAAATATTTAAAAAAACATTTATCGGGAACATGGTCCAAGCTACCAGCGGTCAGGGCACCAGAGAGAAGACCCTTTTGCTGAATTATTATATTAAACGGTGAATGAAAACATCGAGAGAAAACCACCAAAAATTCAAAGACACGTGACATCTACCAACCCGCACTGGGCCCGCGTGGTGGATTATGGCCAATTCCCTCTCATAGAGAGGAGGCCGTGTGTCCCAGCAGTGGGAACACTATAGGGTGCTTTATGTATACTTGTTTCTTTTTCCCAGCACATATTTCCAACAACAGTGGATCCTCGAGCCAGCACCTCAGCGTCCATCCCTCAATACGAGACCTTCTGCAACGGGAGGGAGACAGCGGTATACATCGATCGGTTCTCTCGCTTCTTCTTCCCTTTCTCCTTCTTTATACTTAATGTTGTTTATTGGTCTACTTTCTTGTGATCTTTAGTTCGGCCTTCTTTGTACAGTCACGAGCAAAAAAATGTATACCTACATTTAGCAAAATTCAAAAGGAAAATGATGGCAACTTTGAGATAAGATCGCTTTTATAGCAGTTATAGTATTTTGGAACCATAAGGTTCCAAAATACTATAATTTATATACGGCAGGAGTTGGGCCTGGAATCCACCAAAGTGGATACGTACGGAGATATTCAAAGCGGAGAGGTGATACTTACTTATGAGATAGGGTGTATATGTCACCGTAAAATTGTAAATACCGTTAGATTATAATCTATCTCGCGAGATTGTTAACTGTCAAAAGATTGGGAACCGTAACATATTGCTTACAATTTAACGCATTATTTTTCGGTAGATTATAATCTATCGAAGTGAAACATTTAAATCACAATCATTCCCGCGTACAATTGTCAACTCCCCGAAGGCTGTCCCTGATTGGTCGGTCTTACATTAGGTCGTTCTGTGTCCTTAGCGATATGAATCAAAAACATGTATCAGTCAAATAAAATGAATGCACTTCAAGAATTGTGACACCAAGTATGTATTTATTATTTACTAGATAATCAATCATTCTGATCCTGATCATATGGTAAGATCAGAAATTTGAACAGAAATTTGATTCTCTACTACAGCTCACAGCTTAGTACTCGTAGAGGTGTGACTTTATCGCGTTAAGCAATCGTTTACAAGCTTTGGTTTTCTTAACCAGCTAGTAGCATTATTCGTAGTCAAAGGCTTGACAATAATTCTTTCAAATTCTATTAAAACGCATTTGATTGTTTTTCCTCCATTATACAGCCATATGTCAGCTGTGCTGTTTAACAGTGTAGAGATCACCCCTCAAACAGTCTCAAGAATCGTCTTATCCGTTAGTACAGCTACATAAGAGCCTTTGTCTGTAATATAGCTTGCTTATGGGTGTCATTTTCGCTAATGTGCTGCTTGGGCGCTCACGTCTCTCCTCGTCTCCATTGTGAGCTGCTGCCTGCTTAACCGCCGAGTGCGGAGACTGGCCTAAACAAATATGACCCATCTCTTCCTCTGCTCAACCGTTTCCGCTAAAGCTAAGCGGCGACGAGAGGTGTAAATAACGAAATTCTATTGATGGTCTCCACATCTTTCGTCTGGTCTCCGCTTTGTCGGATTCCAGGACTAAATTACTTTTAAAAGTTGCTCAATGTATAGGTAAATTTTGATGCTCGTGACTGTACCTTTAGCTTGTCAATATTATTTTCATTTTCAATGTATTTAGCAATACTTGTGTTCTAATAAGTCTTAATAATATTTTACTTGCTAATTAATGTTAATTAATAATTACATAGATCATTTAGGCTACTTTTGTAGTTGATACGATTTTATTGTAAGTTAATGATGGTTTAGATTTAGTTTGATAGCATAAAACCTCAATTCATTACTTTAATTTTAATTAAAATACTAAAAACATGATTGAGCCTTTTAATTTTAATTAATCTTTTGCCTGGATACTGGGATAGAACATGACTTCTAGTTTACCAGCTTTGATGCAAAGCTAGCTAGCAAAATATATAAGTACTATTTGGATAATACATAAGGACATTTTACATCCAGGAAAATAAAGTTCTCGCGCACATTTGATAATTTACACTCAACAGCAAAACCATTTTTTTTCGTAGTACGTTAATGAAAAACAAAGTTACTGCCTCAGTTTTAAGAAAGAGTCTCATATCTCAAAAAATAAATATTAAATCTTATTCAAACCAATTTTCGTTGAAAGTTCTTTTACTTTCAACAAAACCCATATTTTTTCTTACTTTAAATAATTAGAGGGAACACAGATTTCTCAGTTTTAGTAGCAAATATCTCATAAACGTATTTTAGGAACCTCAATATAATTTTTCAAGAGCTTTCGATAAAAACCCCACAGATAAATAAGTTTAAAATTTTTTTTCAATCTTCAGTTACAACAGTATTTTTTTTTTCTCATAATTTCAATTCACTTATTGTGTAGCGGTTTATAGGAGAGACCTATTCTCCAAATTTCAACTGTGTGGTGCCAACAGTCTCGGAGTAAAACAGCTGTGACATAAGAACAGAGAGGACGAATCAACAAGGTTTCAGTTTTTTGCCATTTGGCAACGAAACCCTACCAATACAGTCCGAACAGAATATTCGTACAATCAGAAACGACAACTAGTTATAAGTACACACGGCTACACATCAAGCTGTACATTTCCAGTATAACCTGACCTTGCATTGTACGGAAATCATATACAATGCGAGATCAGCGTAAACTGGAAATGTATAGCTTGATGTGTAGCCGTGTGTACAAAGTACAGAAGAAAACATGATTGGTTTTCTCACGATTCATCATGAATACATGACACACACACGGAAAGTAGAAACATAAACAAACATTCTACCATCGGTAATTCCCTTATTCTCACAATTCCAATCCATAATGGTAAAGTACATTATTTCCATTTTCACGAACAAAGGCAACTCCTTATTAAATTAAGCTGTCTGAATTTCAACGCTCCGTCCAGCACCGAGAGCTGAAATTTGAACCGTACAATAATACTTAGGTATTATTTAAGTTATACGGCGCAAAACTAGCATAAGTTTCCTTAAAGACTCGCATATAAATACTCAATTAAAACCAACAAAGACATCAGTTCAAGAAAAGTTATTCAAGATGTGGAAACCTACATTCATATTAGCTGTTTTATCAGCAATTTTAATTGAATCATCAAACTGTGATATTATCCAGAGACCGACTTGCCGTCCACCTCCTTTGCCGAAGAAACTGCCGTTTTCTCGGGACCTACAAAGAATACCTCGAGGTATATACGATCCACCACCATACACATATGAAGGGGATTTCCCAAAGGCACATTCGACTGCTGACCATCCGGTTCTGCCTTCAATCATCAACGATAACAAATTCGACCCTTATAGAAGAACAGCCCGAAGTGTGATCAGTCCATTGTTGCGACTCGGTGGACCCCATCGATCAAAAGACGGGAAGACTCTTCCAGGATATAAGATGCGTATGGCAAGGGATTTAAGGCTGCCTGGACCTGACTATGAAGTGCCAAGGGTACCGCACTTACCGCCGACCAGGTACCCTTGGAATGAAGAACAGTTTGATCGTGTTCCAAGTCTTCGAACGTTTGGTTAAGGATATTTGTGCCATATACAGGGTATAACAACCCTTAACGAAGCCGTCAACCAAGTATTATGTTCATCAAACTAAGTAACTTTACTCAAAAATTATTGCTGGGAAACGACTTTTTTATTGGGATGAAAAATCACGTTTTACGGCAGGACTCTATGTAACGGTAACGGACTCCAAACATTGTGCTGAGGGATGGATTGAATAGTACGGGGTCGGTGGAGGTGTTTAAAGTAAAAATCTTACATTCAAAAACATGTATTAATAGAAAAACTTGAAAAAGTTGGAACTTTGACCCCCAATATCTTCGTAACTAGAAGGTTCCCAGGTATGGTCTAGAACAAAAAAATAATCGCAATGACGGGGAAAACAAGTGCCTTTCGGCTTCGATAAGGATCTTGTTACACTCTTTATAAAAACAAGTGATTTAAATTGTGAAGTTTTTTTTTCGTTATTAATTTTAACAGTCAGTTCTGTTTATTTATTGATGTGGTGGTGTTTGGTTTTTCTATGAAATAGTAACGCCACCACGGCTCTGCACATAATTTATTATTGACTCATATTTTTTATTTGCGGTTTTACCAAGAGCCTTTAGCTCAATGCAAATAATGACACTTCGTTAGGAGTCGAACTCCTCCCAATACTGACAGTTAATCTTAAAGCTGATAAGTTTGGGACAGTACTGGAGTCATCATCTGCCTAGCCATTTTCCCTATGTAGGGGCGGCTTCCCATCTAACCGGATATCTACAGTTACCAGTATTTTACGAGTAGCTACTCGCTATCTGACTTCCACCACCAAGCTATTGGGTAACACGATATCTATAGGTCAGACTTTGAGCTCCTGACTACCCGTAACTACTATTATAGATCTACGAATGCAAGATGGGATAAACTTATGTTTTCCCCACTCCTCCGCCATTATTTTCTGATTAATTTCTTTGCGGGATCCAAGACAGTTAAATTGTTTCTTTGGGACTTCGTCAAGCTTCATTGTCTCGGCGCTTTTCGGGTGGTCGCCACTGTTGATTCTGGCTTCCAGGACTAGGCTTGTATAAAAAAAAGAAGGCATCAGCTGCATAACGTGCTTTACGAGACACGGAGGGATTTCGGTGTGTAGGTCATGGTATGAATGGTCACCCATACACAGACTACAGACCGACAAATTTAATATTTAGCCACATAGATACAATAGATTTTGCCTACTTTCCAGTCTCCCTATAAACTGAGCTAGATAATTATGCACCGTACAGACGCAGACATTATTCAGTGTTTGTCTGATTTCGTCACCAATGCAGGACGGACTTCTAAAAAGGCATCCTAGACATCACAATAGGTAGTCTAGACTATTAGGCATACCATTCTTTGTGCATAGTCTGAGGCTTAGCCTTTGTTAAGGGGAGGACAACACAGTCAGATAGTCATTGGTTGATGGTATGGGCCACTTTATATTACTCGTATATTCAACTATACTTATATTATAAAGAGGTAAAGTTTGTGAGGTAGGGGGGTAATCTCTAGATCTATTGAACCGATTTTGAAAATTCTTTCACTAATAGGAAACTACATTATCCCCGAATGCCATAGGCTATTTACAACGTGCCGAAGGGATAATTTCCGACCAAAACGCGAGCGAAGCCGCGGGCAACAGCTAGTATTCACTAACTGAAATTGCGTTTCACAATGACACTTAGGTAGGTGCTAAACTTATATTAAAACTAGCTGTTGCCGCGACTTCATTCTCGTGGAGATTTTAATGTGTTCTTCCGGGATAAAAAGCCTATGTGCTATTCCAGACTATAATCTATCTCTGTGCCAAATTTCTTCTAGATAGAGTTACAAATATCCAAACATCCATTCGAACTTTCGCATTTATACGAGTAATAGTAAGTAAGACGAAATCCACCAATGGCATCTTCAAAACAATATTTTTGATCCAGGTGCTGTACTTCCTGCTATGTTTTGAAAATGGCAATACCTGTATGGTGAAAGTGTTTAAAGCTACTGGTATTTTCACTTCGACTATAATTTCCAATGTTGGCTGATCTATAATCATATCATCATTAAGTATTTTGTGTGTACTTAAATAAATAAATCATTCTCCTGCCCGTATACCAATCCATTTGAGGTCGGCACAGCATGTCGTCTTCTTCCATACTTCTCTATTACTCGTAACCTCAGCAGTCACCTCCTTTCTAGCTATATCATCCTTCACACAGTCTATCTATAATCTGAATGGATCTAGAATCATATATCTATATTTATTTTAAAAAACATGGGTGACTGCATACAGTATACAGGTCTTATAAATACATAAATGAGAAGTAGCTACATGATTTGCCATTTAGGTATGCCGTATTATGTACTTACTTACCTACTGAATCTATGGTAAAAGCATATTTCTCGATGACGACTATTTAAAACGGTTGTTGGGCCTAGATACCATCATTCGGCAGAGTCAGTCAATCAGATACTGGATCCATTCAAGGAAAAAGTTCTGCATAACAATGGAAACCATGGAATACTAAATCAAATTTGTACCCAAAACTTGTAGAGATGGTATCGATTGCCATATTGGTACAATGGCATCCAACAGCGAACAATACAACAAAGAACGACTTTGTTTTATGCAGAATTAATTAATTACATAGTTAGGTATGATAAAAGAACTACCCAGGAGGCACAAGTCATGGCCATCATAGTATCTGTTGTGTGACATCACTATTTAGTATGTAATTAGTGTGTACACCACTAGTGATTGTCTATGATTGGACATACCCCCGGTATGTCACTCTAGTTACTGCTATGTCTGATCCTGTCTGTGATACTGCTGTCTGGCTTTAATAATATAACCCGTGTCTGCTGCGAATAAACCAAGTTTACCTTAAGATCTTTCATACCAACCAACATAACATGGTGTCAGAAGTGGGATTCAAACCCCACGCCCTCAAAGAGGAAGAAGGTCCAGTAGGACTGAAGCATGTACAAAAACTGTTTTAGTAGGTATGGTAATTCTTAGGTATGAGGTCTTGGGTTCGATTCCCGGGTCGAGCAAAATGTTATTGGGTTTTTCGATTGGGAATTTCTCAGTAGCAAGCACGGAGTCCGAGTTTGTGTCCGGTTGATGGCAATAGGCTCGCCCCCTATTACATGGAACTTTAATATAACTGGCGAAATGTGGGTGTACCTTTAGATTCAAATTTGACGACCAGCAGGGCTATTGCGTATCAATGTTGACAATTCATAGTGATCATCACTTGGCGAGTTTTGATATACAATGACCGCTCTTGTTGGTTTCAACTGACGCTACCCGTGCAGAACTGTCATTGTACCTATATCAAAACTCACTAAGTGATGATCACTATGAACTGTCAACAGAGATATGCAATAGCCCTGCTGATGTGAAGCGGTAACCTCCTAATTTTTTTATACTAAAGAGGTTTGTGTTTGGCCGCGACTCGCCTGATATGCAGCGATGATACGGCCTAGGATGGAGGTCGCTTGCCTAGAAGAAACCGATTCACTCGAACTTTGAATAGATGTGAATTCCACAGACTGTCGGTTCGTACAATTTAATGTAGAAGCATAGCGCTTTTTTCGGGTCCGTGGAACCTCAACCATATAACAGTGACGTTTCGCGTATATCTGCTGGTTCGTCGTCGCAGATATTGTTAACTTGCCCATTGGTTCCTAAGTCATAGTCATATGGATCAATTGAATACAAGGAGCTTAATTCGGTGCGTGGCCAAAGTCAGAACTAACGTGATCTTGGTTCATCATTATTTTGAGTGCTTTTCCCGCCACACCACCCCTTAACAACAAACCAAACGCAACCAACAAGAATAGATTGCCGAAAATCGCATGACAATGTACTATTAGCATACGAGTTGTCTAGACCCTACGTGGTCTGCATTCCTGGTACAACACATCACACACGTATACTATGCATCTTTAGTTTAATTGATGCCGGCTGCATGTTGGGGACAATGACCGGATGACGGTGGTGTTGCCAAATCTTGATTTATGATAGTCACTGACAGCTCATCACCATTGCTCTCAAAACGGTAGGTAAATAAACGTGTCCTAAAACCGAAAATTCGAAGATATGGTGATGTGATTTGTGGTGATGAAACTTTTTCTAAGCATTATTTTATTGACGCGTCCTGAAAACAAGAAAATAATGCGTGATGTTCGTGAACGGGCGCTGTCAGTTGGGACTGGTCATCTCTTAGCTGCCACGGTTTATTTTAACTACTTTGTTTTGAAAGTATTGATTAAGAGCGAGATTAAGAGCGTCCAGAGTAAAAGATTAAAATCTTTTACTCTGGACGCTCTTAATGTGCACGTCTTTCTACATCGTTCTCACATATATATGTATAATCTCAACATGAATGATGTAAGTTGTAACCAAGATCTTGTAACAATATTTTGATTGAAAAGAGTGTCCATGGAGTTTCTTGCTCATTCTTCTCCATAGAGATCTACGCTTTGGAATGGGCAACTACAGTACTTTCACAAGTTATTATGCCTTGTGTCTGTGACTGTAGCTTCGCCTTTGTTTTTCTGACTTTCAAAAGTGCCTGCTAAGGTCTAATTGAAATAAATGCTTTGAGTTTGAGTTTGATAAGAAATTTCCTCTGAAGAACGATTCGGTCAGCCCGTCCAGTTCAGTCTCTTCAGAAGCGATCGTTATTATTTTAATGACGTCGTGTAACGAGCCGTCGTTGGTCGCAGTTCGTAAAGTCTCACTCTCGATATGGATGCTGTTTTACTGCTTTTCACTTTTACGAATTGTGTTTGGTACAGGGAAACCTGGATAACTCATAATATGCTAACCCACGGCAAGTGAGATCTACATTGATTTGCCATATACATGTCCGGAATTTTATCACAGTGTCTGGGATGCGAGGGAATTTCAAAACAATTGATAATAAAATACATTTTTTTTAAATAAAACAGTCTTAAAAAGTTCAGTCAAATTAATTGCATCATCTGCCTAGCCTTTTCCCAAGTGAAAAAAAAGAAAAAGCTGAATACCAGTATTTTACATGGAGCGACTGCCTATCTCATCTCCACTACCTAGGACAAGACTGGCTGTCAGACTTTCTGGTCACTGACTACCTGTAACGACTGTCAAAGATCTACAAATGACAGCCGGGACCAACGGCTTAATGTGCTATCCGAGGCACGGAGGAAACTCGGTATGTAATGATTGGTTACCCATCCACGGACCAACCTAGGCAATCGAATCGAGTGGCTGTAAATATTTGGCCGACAGCTCCTATTGCTCCACAGTTAGAGCAAAGTTACTTAAGCCTGTTTAGCTAACATTATTTCTGGATCAGGCGCTTAATATTTAATGCTTTTCTCCAAGAAATGAAACATTAGCATCTTTTAATGTAATTGACACCTACTTTAAAAGTATTTAATATTTTTTTTACTTTAAAATTATTTAATACTTTTAAAGGAATTAAACGGCACTGAAATCCTTGAGGTCCACTAGTTGGTCCTAGTCAAAACCCCCTTTTTGCAAAGACATGACTTTCTTTAAAATAAGTTTTTGTTACTCAACGCAAGCGTGACTGCTTAGCATGAGGTCCTATGTTCGATTCCTGGGTCGGGCAAAGTGCTATTGGGTTTTTCGCTCAGGAATTTCTCCGTAGCAGCCACGGAGTCTTGATTTATGCCCAGTTGATGGCAAAAGGCTCGCCGTCTATTACATGGGACTTAAACATAACTGGCGAAATGTGGGTGTACTATTAGGTACACCTCTACCTAACCCTTCGGGGATTACAGGCGTGATGGTATGGTTGGCGTGGTGTACGTACCTGTTTAAAAATATTGTGACTGCCTGAAAATTGTTATTCAATTATTTTCCACCGTTCTTGCTTATAGCTTACACCAAATCACGACTCCTGCGCAAGTGTTCCCCTAAACCGCTCAAAGTGAAGTTTATGACTCATAACACCGCACCAGGGGTAACAAACCTTTAAAACAGGAGTAAACACGTTTTGCAGAACTATTTCTAGACTTTTATGATGACGCCAATTTTGTATTTTAGGTCCTGAACTGTTTATGCCGTTAAGCCCTTCGTCCCGGCTGTCAATTGTAGATCTTTGACAATTGTTACAGGTAGTCAGAGGCCCGAAAGTCTGACAACCAATCTTACCAAGGGGTATCGTATTACCTAGCACTAACTGGGTTGTGGAGGTCATATAGGCAGTCGCTCCATGTTCAATACTGGCATTCAGCTGCATCCCGTTAGACCAGAAGCCGACCGCAAAATAGTTGGAAAAAGGCTAGGCAGATTATGATGTATCAGTAGTTACTCGTATTCTGGATCTCTGCTCGGTTGATTGTAATAGGCTGTCCCCCTATTACATCGGACTTGAACGTAACTAGCGAAATAATACTCGTAATGTCCTCTTCTGCAAAGTTCGCAGTCAAAACTAGGTTTGCTTGAAGAAAATCCAATTCTGGGTTAATCTCGCCATTGTGGTATGTCCACGTTGTATGGTCTAGAACAAAAAAAATATCGCAATGACGGGGAGAACAAGTGCCTTTTGGCTTCGTTAAGGGTCTTGTTACACCGTTTATAGCTTATGAACATAATCTATAAATCACATAATAACACACACACACACAATAACACAATATTACCACGCAATAGACAATACACAATATATATATATATATACAGAGTGTAACAGGACCCTTCACGAAGCCGTCGACCAAGCATTCTGTACATCAAACTAAGTAACTTTACGCAAAAATTATTGCTGGGAAACGACTTTTTTTTGGGGTGAAAAATCACGTTTTACAGTAGGACTCAATGTAACGGACTCCAAAAAATCACGTTTTACGGCAGGACTCAATGTAACGGACTCCAAACATTGTGCTGATGGATGGATTGAATAGTACGGGGGTCGGTGGAGGTGTTTATAGTAAAAATCTTACACTAAAAACAAAGCATTTAAATTGAAACTTGTGAAAAAGTTGGAACTTTGACCCGCAATATATCCGTAACTAGAAGGTTCCCTGATATGGTGTAGAACAAAAAAATGATCTCAATGACGGGGAGAACAAGTGCCTTTCGGTTTCGTTAAGGGTCTTCCCTTTATACACACAATATTATCACATAATATTAGCGACATTGCGATCATTTTTTTTGTTGTAGACCATACAACCTGGACATACCTGGGAACCTAGTTACGGAGATATTGCGGGTCAAAGTTCTAACTTTTTAACAAGTTTAAAAAAAAATAAGTACACGTTTTTAATGTAAGAATTTTACTGTAAACACCTCCAAGACCCCCGTACTATTCAATGCATCCATCAGCACAATGTTTTGTATCGTTACGTTGAGTCCTACCGTAAAACCTGATTTTTAAAAAAATAAGACGTTTCCCAGCAATATTTTTAGCGTAAAGTTACATATTTTGATGGACATAAAGTATTATGTCCATATGGTTGACGGCTTCGTTAAGGGTCTTGTTACACACCCTGCCTGTATTATTGCAATTTGTATGTATATTTATTTTGTGTGTAATAAAGAATATGAATAATGTTTGTTTTTATGTTGGGATGGGTTTTTTAAGAGGTAGGTAATAGAAAAACCCCAAATATGCGATAAACACAATTACATCGTATTAACTTATTTATAAATGCGATTACATGGAAAACGAAGTGCAGTGAGTTCATTATTTTTTATAGCTTTGTTGATAAAATTACGAGAATTTTTAAAGAGTAATTAGTTTCGGGTTAACAGTTTTCGAGATTATTGACGCAATAGAACCGATAGTCGTGTTTCAGAATTTCTGAAGCTACTGCATTAAAAGTATTAAATAGACATAATCATTGCTTGATATAAAGTTACAAGTACAAACATAACGCCTGCTATCCAAAACTCCACAATGTCGCCGGATAAATTGCAGCCTTATATTTAGGTAGGAGGCAGTGAACCTATTGCCATTAATCCGAACAGCTATTAGGTAACAAATATCTAATCTGAGACCTAAGACTTTTTACCCGATACTGGAATCAATCCTAGGATCAGCAGTTCAGCAGCTTTTAAAACATCGGAAGGGGACGCCGAGATCTGCGGGACTGTTCGAAAGAGATACCGCGGCCCTGGAACACAAAGGGAAGGAACATGGATGGGTTTTAGTCAGTACAGTAAGTCTGACACGACCTTCCGCTCCGCCCAGAGCGGGATGATTTGATGATTGTTTTTTTTTTTGTTGACTAAAAAAAACGGGGACGCTCTCGAAGGACATTATACAGGATGGAAGGTACATCGACGCACAAACAGTTACCACCTCGTATTCAGTACCTACATCATACAAAAAT
Organism: Eugnorisma glareosa; assembly: GCA_947578425.1. Classification (NCBI taxonomy): domain Eukaryota; kingdom Metazoa; phylum Arthropoda; class Insecta; order Lepidoptera; family Noctuidae; genus Eugnorisma; species Eugnorisma glareosa. The sequence continues at coordinate 6,427,405 of OX387981.1, forward strand.
CATACAAATCCGAAGGGATTTTGAGGAGGCGGTGGCTGCAGGATCAAGTCAGGTGTCATAAAAATGTATTGTCACCAGAACTAAACGTGTGTACAAAATTTCAGCTTAATCAAAAAAGTCAGCTATTTCATTCATTTTGATCGTGTAGGTATTGCACTTTTGGATTTAACCGATGAAAAAGGGGAATGCCATCCCTGAGTGCCCACATGTAAGCCCGAATGCTAGGAGTACCTAATTGTAAGGATCGTAGCAGGTCGTTCTGTGGTTTCTGCCTACCCCCATGGCGTGTGTGGCCTAAAATAATATATTCGCAACACACAGACAGAACCCAGCCCAATCAAAAATGTTGCCAGCAAATTGAATATTACACTATAATAACAAGCCCAGTATAAAATTAATTAGTATTATCAGTCTGCCTGTCTGTCACTATGATTTCCCGCGTATCTGCCTGTCAGAAGTGATTTATGCTCAAGTAATAATAGTTACATTCGTTTACGCCTTATTTAGATAACGGCTGTTGTGATATCTTTTGTTTTATTTATAGACTCTTGGCTGCCAGTTTAAATAACTGACCTGGATAAAATCAAACTCAAAGCATTTGTTTCAATTTCAATTCGACCATTACAGGCAGTTTCGAAAAAAAAAAAACCAACAAAAAGCGAGGCTGCAGTCTCACAGTCACAAGCCATATTAACTTGAGAAAGTACTGTAGTTGCCCATTGAGAAGCGTAGACCTTATGGAGAAGAATGGGCAAGCAACTCCATAGACACTCTTTTAAATCAAAATATTGTTACAAAATCTTTGTTAGAACATTCATGTTGAGATTATACGTATAATTTGTGTGACGTGCAAGTTAAGAGCGTCTAGAGTAAAATATATAACCAAAAATTAAAATAAATCATGGTAGTTAAGAGATGACCATTCCTTACGGACGGCGCCCGTTCACGAACATGATGATAGATCAGGAGCATTCAACTCTACCATTTTGAAGGGAACTAAACGATCCGACACACGCGCCACCATCAGCGAGAGATTTGAACGAGCATGACATCCTCTCAACCGCCGTCCAGGGCAAATTCGAGCCAAAGAAAGAGAAATAAATGTAAATGGTAGCTTTATAGTACATAGTACTCACACACGTGTAAATAAACAAAGAGGTTATACTATGTCGCCTTTTTTTCTAAGTAAGTATACAATTAGAAGAAAGAGGATGTATATTTGGCTCACGCTGTCTCAGCAACATAAGTTAACCTTTTAAAATTACTAAGTACGTAAGATAAATTCATTGGCGGTTTTCAGAAAATCGTGCTGAAAAATGAGCTGCAGTTTTGTCGTATAAAATGCCGACAATCGGAGATTTTTGGTCTGAAAATCAAAGCTTTAAAAACATTGACTATTTTATTTATTTATTTTCAGGCAGACAGACGGACTTAGAAATTTTGTGGTAAGTATGTGTGTTACACTGATAATAAATGACATGTCTACAATGTACTTAATTCAATTACATAATATCTGCTGACTTTTGTTTAAATTTACAATCAGCGGGCACGATCTTCTTAGCGTGTCGCGGTGTCGATGACAATTCAATTTGAATCAGCCCAAAATTTGACGACGAGTTTGTCACTTTCAGGTACCGTTCATCAGCTCCTGTGATGTGCAAACAACAGGACAGGTAGGACACTATATCAAATGTGTGGGGTACTGGCGTAGCACCACATTAACACTCCAATCTCCACCTGAACAGGTTTTTCTTGCTTCGACCAACCTATGTCCGGAGTCTATTCAAAGACTTCCAGGTCAAAGATTTTCTGCAAGTGGCACAAATAGGTTGGGTAGGGAAACCTTTTCTCGTAACAGCTTCAGTCTTTCCTTTGAGCGTTCGCCAGTGGGCACACAATTAAAAAGAAACTGTTGCGTCTTTTCAGCCGTTGCGGCACAATTATGTTATTGTGTAAAGGGTGCCTAGCCTCGGAAACCATTTTGGCTCTTTCACTAGAGCTTGCCACCGCTCTGCGAACTTCTAGTGGCGCTATGCCTGCCAGTGTATACATTGGCGGGCGCCAGGCCCGAAGGCACCAAAGAAGCCGATTCACCGATTCACGCCGGCTTTTCTTCGGGAACAAGGCTCTCTACGTTGTGTATAGGTGTCTAAAGGGTGCGATAATAATATTAAAAGTTACTTCATCATTTGAAGTAAGTAGGTACACTTGAACCCACTTTTTTATAAGGGTGATCGTGGGACAACCTGGTCAAAAACTAACCACCGGCTCAAGCACAAGCGCGCGGTGTAAAGATGTAGTGTAAGATAGGCATTCGCTCCATGTAAAATACTGGCTAGACAGAAAACCGACCCTAACTTGGTTAGGAAAAGGCTAGGCATAAGATGTATTGCCGATGATAAAATGTCACTTTGTTTATGCCCTTTGTGGTCGATTCTGCAAATAAATCAAAGCTGCAATGGGCCACCATCATACATTTAGCATCCATATTCCGTATAGACAAAAATCAATCTCCCAAACCTCAAAATTCGTCGATTAAACAATCGAACATCTAAAACTCGGTCACGTAGACACAAAACTTAGCTTTCTTTTTATGCAGCGATCGTCTACCCATCGTCTGGACAGGAATATGCACAAAAAGTTGGACCTTGAGACATGAATTTGCATCGACAACGACTCCTGCATGGCAACTAAGCTCATGCATATGCAAAGATTAAAACTGCAGATGGTATACTTCTTTGGAAGTATGTACGGAGTTTAACAATAGGCATAGCAATCGTATAGGTAACTATTTTTGCTAACAGTAGTTACGCCAAAGATATTAATAATGGCTATCGGTGAGTACTGCAGGGCTGACAGACCTCCCGTCCCACTCTCAACTTGTCCATGTCCAGCGAAAAAAAAAAAGTAGCTGTCATAGATATATTAAATGAAATTTAAAAAAAATACAAGCAATTGTCAAAAATTACTACCTCGTTGGTATGGACGGAGAGTACACTGCTGAGGATGTGGTCCTGGTTTCGATTCCCGGGTCGGGCAAAGTATTATTGGGTTTTTTCATGAGGAATTTCTCAGGAGCAACCACGGAGTCTGGATGTGTGCCCGTTTGACGATAATAGGCTCGACCCTATTATATGGGACTTTAACACTAAATAACTGGCGAAACGCGGGTGGGTATGTGGTGGGTGATGTGTGTGTTGGTGTGATAATAGTTACACTTCTGCTTAACTTTACTTGCTTCTGCTGATTTATTATTTATTACAATTTATTTATTACAAGCGTGATGTCATGTTTTTAGAAGTGTGGACAAATGTTTAGATTTAAAACATATTACAAAGACAGTTAGAAGAGTTTACCAGTCTACAAATATGCAGTCATATGTTGTCACAAAAACTAAAAAAGACATTTTATTAATCATTCGTAGTATGAACACTATGACGCCTGTCATTAATTGCCCATTTCATACTTTTACTGTATTTATAGGGTGTAACAAGACCCTTAACGAAGCCGAAAGGTACTTGTTCTCCCCAACATTGCGATCATTTTTTTGTTCTAGACCATACCTGGGAACCGTCTAGCTACGGAGATATTGGGGGTCAAAGTACCAACTTTTTCATAAGTATTTTTTTTTTTAATCCTCTTTTTTAACGTAAGATTTTTACAGTAAACACTCCACGACCCCCGTACTATTCAATCCATCAATCAGCAGAATTGAGTGCGTTACATTGAGTCCTATACCGTAAACCGTCATATCCCAGCAATCAGTGAGTACTGCCAAATTTGATCCAAACGGTGTGATATTTATGGCATCACTGCTTTGCTTTGTGGGCTCAAATAATGTTAGTAATGTTAAGAGTATAAATAGCGGGCTCGAACTTTATTCCTTGATTTGAATCGTTGTTTTCTGTTAGTGTTATTTATTGTAGATTTTTGTTCTTCAGTGCAGATTTTGTCATTGGAGGTGATGGTGTCACGTATTTCTATATTGAGATTCTGGTATTGGGAGTTTAACTAATTTTGTTATTGGTCTCGTTAGTAGGCCTGTTTTTGTTTTCATAATCACAACTCTGACTAGGTTGTCTCTCCTGGGGTGAACTTCCTGTATTCTGCCAAGTGCCCATTTCGCAGGAGGACGGTTGTCTTCTTTGATTAATACAACAACCTATATGGGTACATTATTTATTTTGTTCTGCCATTTACTGCGAACTTGAAGTAGTTGCAGGTATTCTGACGACCATTTGGTCCAAAACCCTTTTTCATTTTGTTTAGTAACTGCCATCTATGTCGAATGTTGATGTTTTGCTTTTCGATGATTTCCGTTGGTAAGAAGTAGGAAGTAGTTGAGTAAGATATAATCAATATCATCCACGTCTTCTGATAAAGGGTGAAGTTGTCTAGAGTTCACAGGCTTCGATTTGAGTGAGCAGGTGGTCTACCATCACGTGTTAAAGCAGGAGTAATTCTAGTGTGGGAAAGAGATGGCGCTAAACGACCTGTACAGCTCTGTTTCTTTCCCACACTGGAATTACTCTTGCTGTAGGACGTCATAGTAACCCCTCAGGGATAAAATCAAGAATAGCAATAAAGAAAGAAGAATGAAAAGAGCCAGAAAACTTTGTACTTGTGTCAACTTTCGCTATCCCAAGACACGCCACCTAAAATCCTCCAACAGTCGGTCAGGGGCCTTAGTCTGCTATTGCAATAGTGTCAGAATAGTCTATAATTGATTTAATAAGACCCCTAGCCCACGGCGTATTGAAGCGCGTTCGAAACTCGTTTGACGTGCGTACAAAGGGTAATTCGTCTGCGCGGGGCCTTATTAAATCAATGATAGGCCATTCTGACACTATTGCAATAGCAGACTAAGGCCCCAGGTTGGGGTGTTGAAATGCCACTCTATCCCCATTAAGCGTAAAGTTACTTAGTTTGATGTACTTAATGCTTGGTTGACGGCTTCGTTAAGGGTCTTGTTACACCCTGTATAGGTAATTGTAGTTTGTAAATAAGGGTTCCTCATCGAGATTTCATTCTCACAAATTATATTTTTATCAACGTTAAATGCTCCAAATCCGGAGTCTTGCTACAGGAAGCTTTGCGTGGGGTCGCCCGCATCATCGAACGGGTTCTGTTGCATTACAATAGGGGTACTTAGGACCACACGGAAAACCCTGGCCATGGGGGTAGCTTGTGTAAACACATTCATGTCGGTTTAGCTGGGGTGGGCAGGGAATACTAAATAATTTATTCGTTATTGAATGTCAAACTTTAGCATCGTGATATAGTGGTCAATGGCGCCTATGAACATCTACAAAACCAGGGCATAGTAGTTTTGGTGCCATTCTACAACGAACCTGAGAATTTTTTAACCAGAAAGTTTTTTTTTTTCGCAGAAAGTTTTTTATGTTTGCTTTGCATTATATCGCAACCACCCTTATATTATTATATAAGGACACGCACAATAGGTGATCAAATCAAATCGAAATATTTTTATTTCACATAAGCTTAGATGGGCACTTATAAAACGTCGACAAAAAGGTGCACGGTTCGGGTTGGTCGTTTCCTATGGAGAAGAACCGGCAAGAAACTCCATGGATACTCTTTTCAAATCATTCGGTGTTACAATATTATCATGTTACAGCATTAGTACTTAAGTATGGGGGGACAGCATAGGCCTCTTCTGTAGGATCCTCTGTAGCACTATCTTCCTGTTGGCATGATCCTTCACAAAAACCTAAAGAAACTACATAACATCACGCTTGTAATTTCCGAGGGGTTAGGAAGAGTTGTACCTAGTAGTACACCCACATTTGACCAGTTATGATTAAGTCCCATGTAATAGGGGGCGAGCCTATTGCCATCGACCGGGCTCAAATGCAGACATCGTGGCTGCTACATGCTGGCAAAACCCAATAACAATTTGCCCGACCCGGGAATTTTAACCCAGGACCTCATGTTCAGCCGTCGCGATTGCGATCACTAGACCAACGAGGCCGTCAAAAAATAAAAGGAAAGTAACAATTAGCTTAGAAAATCATTATATTCATTATATTATTTCTTCAATGTTTTTATAATCGTGCGTGGTAAAGCACTTCAATAGCAAGATCGAAACAAAGCCAAAAGTAGCTACACAGACGTGTCTATGTATTTCATCTCACAAAAAGTTACATAGCAGCCTTTACAGTTACATCGAAATATCTATAAAACCTCATTAAACAAAATCTTTAAAAAAAAACAGAAAACGTTAAGTTCCCCCCTCCCCTGCGCCCGCGCACTCCCGGCCGGGAACATTGTCCTTCGCTAGCCTTGGCTCCGTTTTATCGCGCCAGCCATCATTCAGGGCTGACACGAGGACAACGTTTGTTTTACTATCTACAATTGATATTTATGATCGCCATTATATTGTACTTAATGCCATGAGGGTAGGCGGATGGTTATTCAATTTGTTGGCACCCCTGATAATCGGTAACGGCCTCGCTGATTGCTATTTTCTGGGAAACGGGGGAAAGGGATATGAGTAAGGATTTTTGAAATATGACAGAAATTGTGATGTTAAAAGTGTTGATGAGGAAAGTAAAGTTATATTAATGAATTTTGGAACATAGAAACAGAAAGAAAGCATGACTGATATAGAAGAGCAAAGTTACATAAAAGAACTGACAACACGAGTCCAACATTTTGTTTTCAAACTAAATTGACCAAACAATTCAAAAAAAGAGGAAACGTCAAATCGCCAAGTCCTTGAATAAATCAAATGAATGGTCGCTTTTAATATACATCACTCAATTGAATTCGACCCAAATTCGGGCGTGGCCGGCGAAACCGAGTTGACCCATTTTTTGAAATGTTCGTCTCTTAATACGAGTTGCGAAAAAAACAGGGTCAAAGACCGTAAGTGGGGACCATATGCGGTTCGTCATGTGATGGAGAGATTGGAGTATACACACATAATTAAAAATGATTTGTTGTAAGAGGGCGAATGACCCTATTTCTTGGTAGTGCTGGGAGTTCGGGTGGTTGTTTTATCGATGTACAGATTAAGAACACTTTTGATTCTGAAGAATTAAACGGTGATGAAATCCGTAATGCCCGCCAAAACCCCCTTTGTGCAAAGACATCATTTTCTTTAAAATAAGTTTTGTAATACAATCAATTACGAGTTTACGTGGGTCGAGTGGTCGCAAGCGCGACTGCTGAGCATGAGGTCCTGTGTTCGATTCCTGGATCGGGCAAAGTGCTATTGGATTTTTGTATATGGAATGATTTTTGAGTATGGATTCGTGCCCGGTTGATGGCAATAAGCTCGCCCCCTTGCTTAGGACTTCTACATACCTAACTGGCGAAATGTGGGTCTACTATTAGGTACACGTATGCCTAACCCTTTAAGGATTACACGCGTGATGTTCAACTAGTTGGTCCTTCTGAGAACCCCTATTTTGCAAGACACATCTGCATTAACGACTACCTACTTTATTTTCTTTAAAATAACTTTTAAAATACAATAAAAATACAGCGTGTAACAGAAAGGGTATAATCATATGGAATACTGTGGTACGGACCATCAAACTGAACCACTTTCTCTATGGGACCACCATCAAAATCGTAAAAAAATAATCAGCTGTCCCATACATTTGGGTCGAGTAGGTATTGAAATATTGTATAGGACAGCTGATTATTTTTTTACGATTTCGATGGTGGTCCCATAGAGAAAGTTGTTCAGTTTGATGGTCCGTACCACAGTATTCCATATGATTATACCCTTTCTGTTACATGTTGTATAACCAAACCTTACGTACGATATTTAAATCAGTCAATGCTTTCGAAGAGTATCCGATATCCAAAAAGGTTACTTAAAAATTAATAATGGTGCTATGAAGCCAAAAAAATGGTTATACTAAAGAAGTCTATGATCAAGTGGATATAGTGTGGTCTTTAAATGCCAAAGACAAAGAGTAAAATAGACATAAAAATACCTAACCACATCAATTGATCATTCTTCTAGTCCCGTAGCACATTGTTTAGAAGCACATAGAAATCAGACAGTGAGGTCTATGTCCTAACAACTAACAAAGATATAATCTGATACAGAGTGACTCAGTGAAATGGGTAATAAATAGGTTCGTTTAATCTCTCTATCAATGAAAGATGTCGTAAGAATACATGATCCTCTCTTGGTGCGATGTCCTCCGGGTTCATGATGAATGGGAAGCAGCAGATGGTGACAAGTTTTTTTTTTTAGATCCTTTGAAATTCCATAAAACGCTAACATTTTCTAGATTTAAAAATAATTTGTCGTGGTTTTTCATTGAAAAATGCTTTTACTTGTACTTTCATAAGTTTTTAGATTATAAATTGTAAGTTTTGTAAATTGCACGGTCATTTAAAAAAAATATTGTGTGGCGAATCTGTGCCATTAGTAACATGATTATTATTACCTAACATTTATGATTATTATTTTGTCATATTATTAACATTTATGCTTATTTTTTTATATTATTAACATTTGTGATTATTATTTTCTGTATTTATTTTCTTTACATATTATATACATTTTTAAATATTTTTAGTCACAAAGATTATATAAAAAACATTTAAAAATATAGAAAATAGTAGCCCACCGGCATCGGGAACAGGGGCCGTAGTCTGCTATTGCAATAGTGTCAGAATGGTCTATAATTGATTTAATAAGGCCCCTAGCACACGGCGTATTGAAGCGCGTTCGAAACTCGTTTGACGTGCGTACAAAGGGTAATTCGTCTGAGCGGGGCCTTATTAAATCAATGATAGACCATTCTGACACTATTGCAATAGCAGACTAAGGCCCCAGGGCTCTTGAGAGGGGGAACATCCTAACAATACGCGCCGTGTCCAGATGTACTGCTTATTATTATTATATTGACATTTATTTAAGTCAATAATACAAATTTAATGGGATTTTCTGTTTAATGACTGCATGATTATGGTCAATAATTAATTTAAATAAAATACGTACCTTTATTTTATATTTGCACGCCAAAATTAAAGGCAGAATAAGAGAAAAAATTTGTACATTTTACCAACCTTCTTTAAAATCAGCATCAGAAGTAGATTACTACTCAAAGTTTCAAATTAATTAAAAATTGTGAAAATTACTCGTTAATGACAAGGTAAGAGTAAGGAATATTTAAAAAAATAATCTTCTGAAACATTAAAAATAGTAGCATCAAATAATTAAAATTCCGAAAGGTTAAGCTACTTCTGTTGCTGACCGTACCTTATTGGTGTAATTGCTGTATGGGGTTTCAGAGATGAATTGCAATTTGGATGTTGCTAATACAAAGAATTAATAACAAATCACTTTTAAAGTAATAGTGAATCCTGAAGAAAAATTAGATAGCATGAATTAACTGTAAGATTTTATAGAATTATAAAAACTCAAAGATGTAATCACACCGACTCACCCTCACATCGTTGAGTAGACTATCAGTCTTAGCGATTTCATCTTTATGTTTTGTGAAAGTTTCCCTTTAGGTATATAATACCACAAGTTAGAACTTACAAGCAATGGAGATAAGCAGACGATAAATATTTTAACAGACTTTGTCTCTTGTAAAACTTAGCAACAAACATAACTCAGCGCAAGTTAAAGCAGCCCTAAAAAAAGTAGAAAAAACTGAAAAGCAAAAATCAAGCACATTTGAAATTAAACAAAAGTTGGCAGCAGGTGGGGCCCATTTGAATAACAAATTATGAAGTGGAATGGTGGCAGTGACACTCGCGCCACCGATACCAATCTAACGACGTGTAATTTATCGAAATCCGTTCATCTGTTTAGGAGTTACGAGGGAACAAAAAAACTGACATACCCACATACACACAGACATACTTACATACGGGTTAAAAACAACCCTCCTTTTGGGCTTCGCCGCAGTCGGGTAATAATCTAAAAATAAACTAAAACTGGATGACTTATGGTGTTATGGCACAGCTGTAGACACTAGACACCCAAATCCACCAGACATTGTGGCGACTGGCAACGGTAAATCAGATGACATCATTACATCTCCTCTCTCTTTCTCACAATTAACATTTACATAAGGTAGAAGAAGAGAATAGAGATCTTTGATAAAGACAGAATTAATTTTATCAAAATGAAAAATCTTGACAGTAAACGTGTTTTTTTTTTTTTTTTATCGATGGAATTCATCAAATAATCCCGCTCTGGGCTGAGCAGGAGGGAGTGTCAGACTTTTACTGACTAAAACCCATCCATGTTCCTTCATCGCCCTTTGTGTTCCGGGGCCACGGTATCTCTTTCGAACAGTCCCGCAGCCCCGGCAGGCATCGGCCCTTGCGGACCCCTTCCTATTGCTGACATATCTTTGAGGCGCGCGTGGAACACGAACGCGCCGTCGACACGGCCTGTCGTCATAAGACGGACGGACGGCGAGCTAGCCCATAGCTCACCGTCCACAGGCCCGCGCAGTAAACGTGCTATGATTCGGTTGCTATCTTGTTGCTGAGCCTAATTTTAATTGAAGCAATTGCTTGTTTCTATGTACATTGTCTACATGATTTTATTTGGTACCGTATTGTGTGGCTAGTTTCTGTAGATTTCTTTAAAAAGAAAAAATCTTACCTAATCTTTCAATTTGTTTCGTAAGGTTTAATATTAGAATGTCAGCAAACGGGAAGAGGAGTCCGAAAGGACCGATGCCTGCCAGGGTTGCGGGACTGTTCGAAAGAGATACCGCGGCCCTGGAACACAAAGGGCAAAAGGAACATGGATGGGTTTTAGTCAGTAAAAGTCTGACACTCCTGCTCAGCCCAGAGGGGAGGAGTTTATTGATGATTTTCCATCCGAAAACAAAAAGCTTTAATATTAGAGAGCATCAAAGATGGCTGTTTTGGCATTTTGTTTATTTTGATTATTTTTTTGTTATATAGTCAGTTGTTGGAGATCTCTACAAAAAATCTACTACTAGTCTACTAAGTGCATAAACTTTTTTCTATAAAGGTTCATACTACAACTTAAAGGAAAAAAAACCGGCCAAGGAAGCGCGCACGAAGGGCTCCGTACTATTATCTAAAAAAAAACACGTTTCTTGTATGGGTGCATAAATATTTATTTTATTCTGTTTTTAGTATTTGTTGTTATAGCAGCAACAGAAATACATCATCTGTAAAAATGTCTAGCTATCACGGTTCAAGAGATACAGCCTGGTGTCAGACAGCCAGACAGACAGACGGACAGTGGAGTCTTAGTAATACGGTCGCTTTTGGTGCCGTTTTTACCCCTTGGGTAAGGAACCCTAAAAACATTTACAACTACAGGTCCGCTCGATGAGGTTAGGTTACATGCAAGATCCATTGACGGCTTCTTTAATAGACTTTCTACAAAAAACTGCTAACCCATTTTATCGACATATCGACTCCAGCCGACTCTAGTGCGATCACGCTGGTAGTGACCGCAGCATCCGGCTGGCCGTGGGAATGGAGCCGCTTCCCCCACACGCTGGCCTCTCTGAACTGAACTCCACTTCGCGAGGATTAAGGACCTCTGAGGTAGAAGGTATGCAAATAAAGCATTCTGTTTCAGAGCAATGAACTTAGGACTAATGCTGTGAACTTTCCGACTGGATGTTTGGGTCACGAAATGATCCTAATATTATCCAGGTCTTGTTTTCTGAACAAAGACCTTTAAGATAGAAGGAATGCATTCTCTTTAGGGTGATGAACTTATTCACTTTAAGACCAGCACTGTGAACTTCCTGACTGGATTTTTGGTTCACGACATGAAACTCTGGTAGTCCAGCTCATATTGTCACGTTACATTATAGAAGATAAAGAAGTCGAATAGAAGAATTCTCATCGAGCCAAAAGTAAAATGTAGTGAGGTAAGTTATAAGCATAAATGTGGGCTGCAACATATGGAAAGGCCAAAGAAACGATGGATGGACTGTGTGAAAGATGGAACCTGGAGAGGATATGACAGCATGGATGACGAGTAATAGAGAAGTATGGAAGAAGAAGGCGTGACCCCAAATACATTGGCATAAGGGCAAGGGAATGATTAACACTTTTCATGAAGTCGAAAGTTGTTCCGGAGATACCTGTTGATGGATGGTGAGGGAGAGGAAGACCAAGGAAACGGTGGATAGATTGTGTGAGGAATGATATGAAAGATAAAGGAGTAAATGATAGCGTGGCGGTTGACAGAGGGGAATGGAATAAAAAAACGTGTTGCGCCGACCACAAGTCACATGGGACGATGCCATGAAGATGTGATGATGACGGTGAACGTCGTTCCAAACAATAAATTCTGTGGCGCAAAATCAAAATCACATTTTCCGGTCCTTACGGCCTAATTATAACAATCTTTCAGAAGTACGCTAAATTAAATTCCTAGTCCTTCCGTGCCAGATCTGTTGAGATTTCAACGCAATATCTTACTTAGACACAAAATTATGACGACCTGCTTCATAAAAAAAAACTTTCTGTGGGTGTTAAAACAAAGCATTAGGTAATCGGATGTTGCATCCTCGTTTTTAAGTAATATCCTTGAATACTGGTAACAATAAAGTACGAAGTTTCTGGGTCTTTTCAATATTCTTTCTTGCTATTCTTGAGTTTATCCCTGAGGGGTTACTGTGACGTCTAAAAGCAGGAGTAATTCCAGTATGGCAAAGAGATAGAGCTATACAGGTCGTCTACGCCATCTCTTTCCGCACTGGAATTACTCCTGCTTTAAGACGTCAATGGTAGGCAACCTGAACATGCTTTTCGCTTTTAAGCATAGACAAATAGGGTTGCCAATTTTTTTCAATTCAGAATCTATAAAGTTTTATAGAAAAATTAGGAAAAGTAATTAAATAAATAGTGCTTATGTAAGAAAACACCTTCTTTGCTTTGTTTATTTTTGATGACATCGTCATTTCACCCCTTTGGTGCTTAAGTAATACTTGAATAGGTTCATTCATTATTTTATTTCATAGTTACGTAAACTGGTATTGCGGGTCCAAAAAACCAATTCCTTTAGCTAGAAATAAACATCAAGATGGACGAAAATAAACATGCCATTGACCGTAACTTCCCAATGTTTTGGCAAAAGATCATAATAGTCGTTACATTCGCCTTTAAAGCCGACTCAAATGCCGACGTCACACAACTCACACAATTGGGGGACGACCAAACAACGGTCCCAATGTATTACGTGTTACAGGAACTAAAAGAGCAATATGGTCAGTTTGCTAACTGACCGTATCTGGTCACCAATTTTTTGAGTCAGTATCTATCGTTTTTCTTGTTCCAGGTATTACCTGTTCCTCACGATGTTTTCCTTCACCGTTTTGAGATCATCATCTGCCGAGCCTTTTCCCAATTATGTTGGGGCCGGCTTCCACTCTAAAGAGTAACCATGGAGTTTCTTGCCGGTTCTTCTCCATAGGAAACGACCAAGCCGAGCCGTGCACCTTTTTGTCGACGTTTTATAAGTGCCCATCTAGGCCTATGTGAAATAAAAATATTTTGATTTTTGACTCTAACCTTATGCAGCTGAATACCAGTATTTTACATGGAGCAACTGTCTTACCACCACAACCCAGTTATTACTGGATAATGATACCCCGTAACAACTGTCAAAGATCTACAAATGACAGCCGGGACCAACGGCTTAACGTCCTTTCCAAGGCACGGAGGAAACTCGGTATGTAATGGATTGTCACCCATCCACAGACCAACCTAGGCAAGCGTGGCTTAACCCGTAGGTTGATCTGAGCGGCTGTTATTAATGTAGCGGCTGTTTTTTGTATTTTATATTATTAATTTCCGATTCGTTTATTTTTTATTTGACATTATCGTTGATTTGAATTTCTTGACATTGTATTTCTGATTTGATGACATTGTATTTATTTTTATATTGTGAATTGTTAAATTTGTTTCGTGTTTTTTGTGTTTATTTCGTGTTTCGTAACCTTTGATTTTAATATGGGATAACCTTAAATAAATAGATTTAATTTAATTAATATTATTTAGCCAGGATTATATTATTATTTATTTCGAGATCAGTGGTGATGAATTAAGTGACAAAGTAAAGGGCCTACATAAGTTTAAACCCACTCTCTAAGTCGGCAAAGCTACGTAAGTCGCCACCGATACCACTAGTTTGATAAAACCACGATTTGTAAAGCAACATTCGCTGCAACTTCTAACGATTAGTTTAACTACAAACTTATAACAAGTATGTAAGTTTGGAAAGAAAATATAAGAATTCAGAAGTGAGTCATGTTTTTAAAACCATTTGTTGTAGTCCATTCACCTTTTTATCACGTAGCAGAGGTTTCTTAATTAACTTCTGCAATCATTCTAACCAAAAAATGGTAAAGGTTCGTAAATATTGTCTATGTTCCACCCCTACACTTCTTCAAATTTCGTGAATATTTCCAGTACTAAAACTGTAGCAGATGTACCTAATGTTATTTATAAAGAAACGTCCTTGTGTCAGTTTAGTTCTTCCTGATACTTCGCAACGAGAGGTCAAACCACCAAAAAGCTAGTCCATCATCATTTCACACATAAATTTTGTCTCCGGAACCTACGACCACTTGCAAAGGAATCTCCTTAACTAGGTCTTTGTACGAACCGATTACATATGAACCGGTGACGTGCCTCTCACAGAATCATTCAACACCAAGATATCCTGTAGCGGTGACTTTGAACTTAGGTACATACGCTTCTACACAACGAAAACACCACAAAGTAGTGCCAAATAACCAACAAAAACACTTCTACCACACTTATTTTTTTGGACCTAAGGTCCAAAATTGTGTGCTGATGATTTTTGCACGTGATTCATTTGGGTGGTCAGCTTCTTATATGTGAGGTCCGCAATATTGGCCGTAATTGTCCAATGTAGCTGTTTCGGGCAGCGGGTGCCAGATCTCAGTACTCTGCAAATTTTGCTCGTTTCCATATCGATCCGAAATTGAAATCGATTGGAGAGGCCAAAGGTCTTTTGATTAATTGATTTATTGGACTGAATAAGGTCATTGGAGTCATATTGAAGTTTTTTAATTAAAGATCACGGGCGAAAAAAGAAACCAATATACAGTGATCAATCATATTTTTACGCAACATTCTCCTATTCAAAACCCAATTTATTTTGGGGTTGGCGCAGCATGGCTTCTTTTTCCATAGTCTTCGTTTTCTTTACCACCAGCAATTAAACAAATAAAACGAAATATATAAATTGATAATGTATTTTATAATCTGCATGAGTTTTTTGTTAAAAAATAGTAGATAGTTGAAACTTAAAAAAATAATGTTTATGAATAAGAACTTAATGTACACAAGTATACAATAAATATATCTTTATCTTTGTAGTATTATAAAGTCACAAATACCTGAAGTATGTTCAAAAGAATTTAAGTACATTCATACGCTATTTACGCACAATCGAATTATCAAATTGTTTACAAACAAATCAAAAGTGATCATTTATCATATCAATGCCCCCAAAGTTCGGGTCAAATGTGTTAGGTTTTTATATTACGTCGAGTATTCCGGTTGAGAATGATTTAGTGGTAACTTCGTTGTTATCCCTTCCCAAGGATTTCGTAAGAGTTCAGGGAGGGGAAATAAAATGATGGGAGTAAGTGGCCAGAAAAATGTACCATTGTATATGGCAGGATTCCCGATTGGTCTTTATGCTGTTGGAGGTCTTAAAATTGGTCTTTAATCAAAACAAGGCAATTGTTTTCCCCTTGCAACTTTTAAAGACCGATGGAGCTTTTGTTTATTATCAATACTAATGTTATATCTATACTAATAAAGAGGTAAAATTTGTTTGTAAGTTTGTATATATGGGTAAACTCCGGATCTAGTGAACCGATTTTGGAAATTCTTTCACTTATAGGAATCTACATTATCCCCGAGTGCCATAGGCTATATTTACAACGTGCCCTGATAATTTCCGACAAAAACGCGACCAAAGCCGCGGGAAACAGCTAGTTTATTTATATTTATAACACTTCAAGCAAAAAGTACAGAGGCGGACTTAATGCCATAGGCATTTTCTACCAGTCAACCTTTGGGTGATGCAAAGACAAGCAGTGGTTGGTGTATATATCTGAAAGTAAATTTAATTGAATACTAAGATAAACTACAAGGATGTATATATAAAACATAATGTTTACTTCGAGACATTTGCACCAGGAACCTATCTTCCAATAACGAAAGAAGTTATTCATAACTGTAATCGTTGTTTAATAATTTTGAAATTAACAAAAAAAACGGCCTAGTACGAGTCGGACTCGCGCACGAAGGGTTCCGTACGATTATTATCTAAAAAAAAAATATATCTTAAGTGGCGTCAACTATGTATTTGTGGGAACACTCTTTAATTATCAACTTTTTATTTTTTGGAATTTTTCCTTTATTTGGTTGTAAGGCCTTGCTTTTTGCCAAATTTCATGATTCTAGGTCAAAGGGAAGTACCCTATAGGTTTTGATTGCCTTGTGAAATCGCATAATATGCGACATAAACAGACATATCTTTTGATCGCGTTGACTTACATGTTTGATTTTTTTCATTGCTCCAAGGGGTAGCAGACTTGAGTATTTGGTATTAATTTTAGCTTGATACCGCCACGCATTCCTGAGAACAAGGGTTTTGACACGTTCAGTTTTGCCGATTGAGGTATGGAACCCTAATTATACAAATGAGGGAGGGGCAAAAGATATATAAAAATAAATGCATCTTTACTTTGCAGAGAATATAATAGATATCCCTGTGTGAATACTGACCTTGTTTTTGTCTTTTGACTCATTACGAAAGATTTCCGCGTCACGATATGATACTAGAAGGTCATTTTGTCCGTCTATACAGTATTCTTTTGTGTGTTGGGGAAAACATGTGTTAGCTATTAAAATACACTTACAAGTACTTACTTTATTAGTTTAGAGATATTTACAGTATTTTTTTAAACGTAACTTCGGCGGCCCTTAAAAACCCCGAGCTCGGTGGGCTGAGGGCTCTTTCACTCGCGATCGTCGTTGAGACATCATTTTATATTGTTATTGTCGTATCTAACTAATAGTGGATTAAAAGTGATGAATTAAAAGTGATGAGAATGAATGAATGAATGATACATTTATTTGCATCAAAGTGATCTGTCTATTTATTCTTGATTGATGTATATGGACATTTTGCTAATTAGACTTACTGCTCATTAGACGTTTCGCGCCGTTGGACATTTTGCCACTTAGACTTTCTGATCAGGAGGGTGTAGAACTAACTTACAGGTTATGTTAATATGTAATGTTGTAGTTATATTATTTGTGCTTATTTTTAAGGTCTGAACCCAGTAAATAAATCATGCTTATCTGTTCTAATACGAATAAAAATATTTTTATTTCCCTTTTGCTTTGGCGCGTTTCTTCAGTCTGCTCCGATTTTCGGTATCTCGTTACACTCGAGCAAGGCGATAGCAAAATAGATCGTAGTGTTAAGCTCAGAATTAACACTGGTCGATGTAATGGCAGCAGGTCACGGGAACAGTATGCGACTCCCGCATTCCCTTTAAAATCAAGGGGAAGATTTATAAAACCATGGTTAGACCTGCTGTCTTGTAGGGATCAGAATGTTGGGCCACAAAAGGGATGAATGAAAGGCATGCGGCTGAGGTGAGAATGCTAAGGGAATGAGTGGATTTTAGTTGTTTTGCACGGAACCCTTATCTATATTCTAAAATAAAAGCACACAAAGTTACTCCTTATAAAATCAGCTATCTGCCAGTAAAAGTTTCGTCAAAATCGGTCCCGTGGTTTAAGCCTGGGATTAACTGGAACATGCATTCAGTGACAAAAGATGAGATAGCAAAACAAAAAAAAAAGATTGATGAAAAACGATTGCATGTGGCGCACATGAGAATGGTGAGATGTGGTGGAGTAATAAGAATGGATAAAGTAAGGAATGAGTACCTATATTAGAAGAAATTTGAAAGTAGCGCGTGTTATACGCGTGTTACACGCGCTCTTAATGTGCACGTCTTTCTACATCGTTCTCACTTATATGTATAATCTCAACATGAATGATGTAACCAAGATCTTGTAACAATATTTTGATTGAAAAGAGTGTCCATGGAGCTTCTTGCCCATTCTTCGCCATAGAGATCTACGCTTTGGAATGGGCAACTACAGTACTTTCACAAGTTATTATGCCTTGTGTCTGTGACTGTAGCTTCGCCTTTGTTTTTCTTCAAAAGTGCCTGCTTTTTTTTTTCGGATGGGGAATCATCAAATAACCCGTCCCGCTCTGGGCTGAGCAGGAGGGAGAGTCAGACTTTTACTGACTAAAACCCATCCATGTTCCTTCCTTTGCCCTTTGTGTTCCAGGGCCGCGGTATCTCTTTCGAACAGTCCCGCAACCCTGGCAGGGCCTACTAAGGTCTAATTGAAATAAATGCTTTGAGTTTGAGTTTATAGAAAAATTCTATCGTCTATCTGGGTATGGACATGCATGTAATGAGGAGGGATGAAACGCATGTTACTAAAAAAGTCATGGATATTAACGTTGATGGATGGAGAGGGAGAGGAAGGCCAAAGAAAAGATAGATGGATTGTGTACAGAATGATATGGAAGAGAAAGGAGTAAATGATGCCGTGACGTCTGATAGGGTACCCCAAATAGAATGGGACAGGGGCAGGAAGATGTTTATGCATTCAGTAACAAACTGTTATTTTGAAATTACAAATGGATTCTTCATTTATTTGTATAAAGGGTGTAACAAGACCCTTAACGAAGCCCAAAGGCACTTGTTTTCCCCGTCATTGTGATCATTTTTTTGTTCTAGACCATACCTGGGAACCTTCTAGTTACGGAGATATTGGGGGTCAAAGTTCCAACTTTTTCACAAGTTTTTATTTTAAATACTTTGTTTTTTAATGTAAGATTTTTACTTTAAACACCTCCACCGACCCCCGTACTATTCAATCCATCCATCAGCATTATGTTTGGAGTCCGTTACATTGAGTCCTACCGTAAAACGTGATTTTTCACCCGAAAAATAAAGTCGTTTCCCAGCAATAATTTTTGCGTACACTTATTTAGTTTGTTGATGCTTGGTTGACGGCTTCGTGAAAGGTCTTATTACACCCTGTAGATTCATAGTTATCACGTACAATTTGCTTTTATAAATACAGTCATGAACTATCATTCCACAGATAAAAGAAGTCAACAATTGACAATCTAGACGTTTAAATAAGTTGAGCCTGTCTAAATAAACGACCCGGCCGATTGTATCGTCTAAATAAAAGTATCACAACATTCTGAAGGATAATTGATTTATACGGAACCTCTCTGGACGATCACGTAACTGCTTTGATAGTGTCGACCTTTGTCTGTCTAGGTTAGACGTTTGGGCCACTACTACGTTCTATTTGCGTATTTGGGGCTCTCGTTTGTAAAGCGTAACTATGGTTTCTGTGAGAGAATTTATGGTCCATACTGTTAGAGAATTTATGGTACATTTCCGCGGAACGAATTCCGCGGAAATGTATGAAATTGAAAGGTCTTTCAAGAAAAGCCTAGCCTTTTCCAGACTATTTTGGGGTCAGCTTCCAGTCTAACCAGATTCAGCTAAATACCAGTACATTGAGCGACTGCCTGTCTGACCATCAACACAGTTATTACTGGGTAATACGATAAGACTCTTCGTAAGACTGGTTGTCAGACTTTCGGGGCCATTGACTACTGAACGACTGTCAAAGATCTACATATGACAGCCGGGACCAACGGCTTAACGTGCTTTCCGAGGCACGGAGGAAACTTGGTATTGAATGGGTGGTCACCCATCCACAAAGCCACCTAAGCATGTGTGGCTTAGCCTGAAGATCGACCCTCGCGGCTGTAGCCACGAGCTCTTCCTCCTTCGATTATTGCACTTACTGCAGAACCTTTTGTCTTTAATTTATCTTCGGGAAGTAGGAGGTCCACTAGTAGGACTTAAAATCTTCGTCATCATGATTTCAGTCCAAAATGGCCGCCCTACTGGTTAGGCCTATACTACTGGGTATATGCTTCCCGGTTTCGTGTCCTTCATCCAGGTCTTTCCTGCGATATATCGTCAGCCCAACGAGCTTTTGGAGGATGGCCCTGCATGGTTTCATTGGCGTTAATTTGGCCACCCACTTTTCAGTAGTTATGTTTGACTCCCATGCATGTAACAGAGGGCGCCTATTGCCATCAACCGGGCACAAATCCAGATTCCGTGATTGCTACTGAGTATATTCCTGATGGAAAAACCCAATAACACTTTGCCTGACCTGGGAGTCGAACCCAGGACCTCGTGCTCAGCAGTCGCGCTTGCGACCAATAGACCAACGAGGCAGTCAGTTTTTTTGATCATTAAAATTACATCCTCGAATTTATCGTGTATAAATACGAATGTACCGGAACTAATAATATTATGGGATAAAGTATGAAATTGCCGATTTGTAAGGACGATTTCGTGAAAAGTAATTGACTGTCAGTTTCACTCACAATTTTTTATTCTCATTTGTTTAGCTGTAAGTCTTCCATAGTTCATAAATAAATAAATAAAAGTGATAATTCCATAATAATTTTTGTTTTCTTGGAAACGTCTGAACCGATTATGATGCAATTGCAAACTGTAGTTAGAGTGAAAAAAGCTGCGCTACACTGCGTATTTAAACTCCCAAAACACAGCCTATGACAAAAAAACATATACCTACTTGAAGTACTCGTAGTGAAACCGATGGCACATTGAAACAAGTGTTTTAAATTGACGCACTAATATGAGGTAATATGCAACGACTAGTATGGTTTTTAAACTCTAAAAGATATTTAATTTAACAATGAATCCAATAAAAATGCAAATAGGAAAAAATATAACAAAATGACAAAGTTACAAACGGAACAAAATGTGAAAAAAAAACGGCAATTTCGTATGTAGTTAAAGACTTATTTATTATAAGGATATAAGGTTCATGATAGTTAATGCGAATAAATGTAATCACATCAATGCCCACAGAAAAACATATCACAAAGAATCCTTTATGCAAAAATGTAGGTATACCTACGACAAAATAAAAATAACACGCGTTTATGATAAACAAGTACATTTAAATCCTTGAAATGCTTGTAAATATATATTTTTACGCATAAATATATCTAGTCAATAGAACCATTGTATTAAAATTATAAACACGACATTTCTTTAGTAAACAATTCCCTCCAAGTACCTAAGCGATAAGACCCTGGTACTTTTTTACTATAAGTAGGTACTGCTTCTGATCTTTGACTTTCAACTCTTTAGTACATAGTTATTGAGCCTTAGATCTATAAACGTTACTTAGCACTTACCTTATAAGAAACTAGCTGTTGCCCGCGGCTTCGCTCGCGTTTTGGTCGGAAATTATCCCACGGGCACATTGTAAATATAGCCTATAGCCCTCGGGGATAATGTAGCTTTCTAATAGTGAAAGAATTTTCAAAATCAGTTCTGTAGATCCAGAGATTACCCTTACATACAAACTTACAAATAAATTTTGCCTCTCTAAAATATTACTATAGCGTCGCTGCGCCTGCAAAATCCACTATGTATTTTTTTTTGAAAATCTGTTTTTGATGCCAATTTATAGTACTTTTCAAGACACGCCGCCTGTAAAATCCGTTTTCTAATAACTCATTTGGTTAAGAAGATAGCAAAAATGTAATTTTGGTCAAAAACGGACTTGAAAACCCTCTATGTGAGCAGGAGACACATAGCGTATTTTTGTTTCAAAGCGATTCCCTTAAAGTTACAGCATGTGGCGCAATGTTTACCAGAACGTATTTTATTTCAATTAAATAGTTTTAGGTGTTAGCTAGTGCATACTGCCTATTGCCTACCATACCTTTAATGGATCAAAACGACGTAGATAGCGCCTGCCGATATCTCACAAATACCATCCAAATAGCTGCCTGGATCAACACACCCTCTTGATCAACCCGTTTGATCAACCTGTCTCGCCACCAGTTAGCAGGCAAAAAATCCTAGAAAAACGCCGACATAGAAGTATTTGGCATCAGTCCTGTCATCCGTTTAATAAACTCTACTACAACAGGGCAGCTAAAGACTTAAAGGCTATAATATAGTCCAGGAATCTATTAATTCAACGGTGGCAACGTGGCAACAAACCTCCAGTTGATGTCACCTACGGGGGTTGGTGCAAACTCGCTCTGGAAGGTAACCAAAAACCTAGATAAGCCTCAACAGTCTTATCCTCCAATTAGGTCACAAGTTTCCTGGGCAAGAACTGACTTGGAAAAGGCGGAAGTATTCGCAATGCATCTGAATTCTGTATTCAAATCCAACGAAGGCGTTGCAGATGAGCGTGATATTGATACAATATTAGAACAAGATGTGTCTGCCCATTAAACCAATAACACCAAACAAAAATTGAAGGAAATCAGACAACTGAACTCGAGAATAGCCCCGGGATTTGACCTGATCACACCTACCATACTCAAAACTCTTCCCAGAAAATGCATTGCCTTCTTGGCTAGTTTGTTCAATGCAATCTTTCGAACATCTCACTTTCCTGGCCTTTGGAACATCTCCGAAGTTGTCATGATCCACAAACTAGGTAAATCTGAACATGAAGCATCGTCTTATCGGTTGATGAGCTTAAATCCTGTACTGTCCAAACTGCGGAAGAGGACTAAAACTATAGCGGGCGAAACTAAGAGCGGGAGGAGTCATTTGATGATTACCCAAAAAAAAAAAAAGAAAAAAAAAGGCCTTTGAATGCAAAAAGTACTGCTCAGTGGCGTTTCTTAAGCTTTTGACCGTGTCTGGCGCAAAGGAATACTGGCAAAAGTGAAGGAAAAACTTCCACACTCAATTTTCCTGCTCATCCGGTGGTACTTATCTGACCGCTGCTTCCAAGTTAAACAGGGCGAAGCACGATCAAGATTGTTTGGAGTGGGAGCTGGACCACAGGGTTCCGTCCTTGGCCCAGTGTTGTATAACATTTTACATCAGATCTACCCACATTAGACGACATATCATTTGCAACATATGCTGACGACATAGCCTACTTATCAGTTGACAACAACCCAGAAATGGTCTGCAATAGACTCCAAAACAAAATCAGCTAGACGAAACACATAAATGGCTCTGCAAGTGACCGTTACGCGCCAGTGCATCCAAGTCTAACCATATCACCTTCACGCTCAAGCACGGAAACATCCCTTCAGTTAGACTTGACCTGATGCCACACTCCTTACCACACACAGAATGGCTTCCATTTAGATAGGCGCCTAACATGGAAGCATCACATTAAACAAAAAAGGGTGGAGATAAACCATAAGTTCCGCAACCTGTATTGGCTCATGGGAAGAAACTCTGTACTCTCTGTAGACAACAAGCTACACATCTACAGCTCGGTCCTTAAACCAATATGGACGTACCGAATCCAATTGTGAGGCGTAGCCAACAAATCCAACATTCTTTGCCGGCAAAGGGTTCAAAATGGTATACTAAGAGCCACATAAATACACCTTGGTTTTCTCGGTTTTGTAGTCATTTGTAGATTCTTCGACAGTCGTTACAGGTAGTCAGTGGCCCGAAAGTCTGACAACCAGCCATACCAAGGGGTATCGTATTACCCAGTAGTAACTGGATTGTGGAGGTGAGATAGGAAGTCGCTCCTTGTAAAATGCTGGTCTGCTGCATCCGGTTAAACTAGAAGCCGACCCCAACACAGTTGGAATAAGGCTAGGCAGATGAATAGGGTGCGAAACTTACATACATAACAAATTTAGAAATAGAAATCATTTATTTATCAATAATGTAGGTGTACAGATAATTATGATGGTTATTTTGATGAACATAATAGGTAAGTAAGTACATTTTTAAAATAATAGATACATTAAACAAAAAATAAAACATAAAAAAAGGATTCCATTCACTAAGCAACATTACTATCATTATTCTAAATACTCATGTTATTCAAAACATTCGGAATCAAGCACAATGCCAATAATATAAATAAAAATTATATAAAAAATCTCAATAAATTAAACTACAAAAGTTAACAAAAATGTGTAGCGCAATACCACCAGTCATACTTTGCCCGACCCTGGAATCGCACCCAGGACCTCATGCACATGCTTAGTAACGTTTATAGATCTCGTTCTAAGAGCATATTCAAGACCTTGACTTTACTGTCCTGCAAGGAACGAACTTGAAGACAAGCATCCTTCTGTTAATAAAGGTTAAACATAGAATGAATGGGTTGTATGACTGATGCGCTTGCGCCGATCGTAAAACTCGTCTGGGAGAAAGTGGTGATTAGGTAATTTTAGATCCAGAAGATGTTACTGTTGTTATTTTTAAATTATGTTATCCATACTGATATTGCGAAAGATTAGTAGTATTCATTTTTATCTCTCTATCTTTCTGTTACCTGTAATATATAACCTAGGATACTTTATATCCCCCTAGTACATTCCCTTGGTATAACGCTCTGTTGGTCTAGTGGTCGCAGGCGCGACTGAAGAGCGTGGGGTCCTGGGATCGATTCCCGGGTTGGGCAAAAAGTGCTATTGGGCTTTTCCAAAGAATTTAAAAAAAATTCAGTAGTAGCCCGGAGTTTGGAAATTGGCGCTGATACCCCCGTGCCTCGGAAAGCACGTTAAACCGTTGGTCCTACGCATGATCTCTCTCCGGCCGTGTCGGATTGCCGTCCCATCGGACTATGACAGTAAAGGAACAGAGAGTGCACCTGTGCCTGCGCACACACTAGTGCACTATAATATTTCCCGCGCCGATGGCCAATCTTCGCTTAGATTGGCCGCCGTGACCGAAAACTGTCAAGAGGACTATATTATAACGCACAAATACACGCAAATGTTAGTCTTTTGTAAGAATCACCAAAGTACCTAACCGATATTTGAGGACTTTTCGCTCTCTGTGTTACATCATTTTCCTGCTCCTCGTCCCATTCTACTCGTGGTCGGCGCAACACGTTTTCTTCTACCATTCTCCCCTGTCAGACGTCACGGCATCATTTACTCCTTTTCCTTCATATTATTCCTCACACAATCCATCCATCGTTACCTTGGTCTTCCTCTCCCTCTCCATCTATCAACATTTATTTTCTCTCTCTGTTACAATAAGCAATAATATCTCCTCATTTGGAATTTGTACTCTAAGTTTTTATTTTAACCTTCTATTTCCCTCAGATGAGTTTCCATCATCCAGGCTCTATCTCCCATTTTCTGAATGTCTATGATTTGCAGCGGCTTTCTACGAAGGACCAAATTCTGGCATTAACTTGGCAGAATTTGTAAAAATTGTTATTCTTTATCGACAGACATGAAATTAACTTAAACAACATCTTAATATTAATAATTATTCATATACTTTTAAATTGAGTCAGTAAAAAATTTGACGTCGAGTTTGGCAGTTTCAGTAGCCTCCTGTGATGTGCAAACAGCAGGACAGGCAGGGCACGATATGAAGTGTCCCGTCGTTTAGGGAACAACACCACTTTTACTCCAGGGCAGAGTCACCTATGAATCTCCACCTGAACAGGTTTTCCTTGCTTCGGCCAACCTGTGTCGGGAATCTATTCAAAGACTTCCAGGTCAGCCATGGCAACTCGTGTCCTTAACTATTCAATGTGAGATTCTCCAGTTAAAACCATTTAACCATTTAACCATGTTATAACCATTGACAAAACAATCCCGATTGGTCCTTGAAGCAGAACGCACGCAAAACAAACTCCTTTATCGTACCCAATCATAATGATCCAAGAAATCTGACAAAGGGTCATTGTCACTCAGCGTGTTGTAGTGAACGACCGCGCACATACTTGACGCCTGTAGTCGCAGGCGCAGCGTATGTGTGCGATGCGGTGCGCGTTAACTCCTGCGCAGCGAGGTGCGTGCAACGAGCAGACGAGCTGACGCGCGTCGTGTAGGGTCGCCAGACAAAGGTGCTAACTATTTAATTACTAATTAAAATACGTTTTTATAACGGTGAATTAAAAAAATGATTTTTAAAAATTGTTAATTGTTTGCCTCGTTGGAATTAAAGGAGTTACGTCTGAAAAACAAAAACTGCCGAATTTAAAACCTTTTGGAAGTCGGTTTAAAAGAGACCAGGGACGGTGGGCACCATTTTATATAACATAGGACCATTTTCGCTACACGAGTACTTCTGGTTTTTAAAAAGGAACCATAGACCAGTTTTAATAGACCACGGCTAAAGGAGTCCTGACAGAAGACATGGACCCTTATGAAAAGTTCATTTAAAGTTCACATGGAAACTCAAAGGACAAAAAAGTATAGTAACAAGTAAATAAATTAATTTTATTGACAGATAGCCCACATCAGTATCGATTTGTTTTCAGTCCTTAATTACTACGGTCTCATCTGGTCATCTGTCAAGCCTTTTGCCATCTATTTTCGAGTTGGCTTCTAGCTTAACTTAAGTTGAATACCAGTCTTTACATGAAGCAACTGCCTATCTGACCTCCACTACACAGTTAGTACTGGGTACGATACCCCTTGGTAAGACTGGTTGTCAGACTTTCGGGTCACTGACTACCTGTAACGACTGTCAAAGATCTACAAATGACAGCACGGAACAACGGCTCTACGTGCTTTCCGAGACATGGAGGAAATTCGGTATGTAATGGGTGGTCACCCATCCACGCACCAACCTAGGCAAGCGCGGTTTAACCTGAAGACAGAGACTGTTATTACTAAGCTACGAAATGCTCAATCCTTAATTACTATGGTCGCATTGAAAGATAAAAATATTGGCAAATCACAGGTACCTACGGATGACATAATTCGGTTAAATCTGCCTTTAAAGACAGAATATACAATTTTTAATTAAGTATTGGGTTATCATAGTATGACGTCGGTTTAAGATATACAGAATCGGTTCGACGTTTAAAAAATTTGCTGTTTCCTTCAAAAGTGCAATACCTATTGTGCAGTGCATATTTTATTAAAATTGAGGATGAAAATTTTCTATGTGAGGGGGTTTGGAATGATATACTGGATACGTGGTATTCGGTTGTGCTTTGTGCGTCCCTTTTACCCTGTATACGAGCATTCTGTTCGCAACATGTACGCACAATTAAACAAATTGAAAAATTAAAAAGGTAAAATTTATCGAAATAACCCATGTAAAACCAACCTTGAACTACCAAAAATAGAGTTGATTTTGCGGATGCGAAATAAAATGTACATGATTCAATTTCGTAGTGAACCCACGCATTTTCGTTCACTACGGGTCGGGTTTGTGTTCTGTGAGCATCAGTCTCATACTGGCCGGTAGCAAGAGCGCGCGTCCCAATTTTCAAATATGGAATCCGCGGATTTCGAATTTTTCGAAAATGTTTCGAACGCGATACATTGCGTGTGGTGTTGGTTAAAGTTTTTTCCTTTTACTTGAAAGCAGGCAATGAAAGGTGAGTTCGATTACTGAAAAAAATGTTTAAAAAAAAATCTTTCCAGTGAAAAAGTGTGATGAAAATTCTTCACAGTCATTTTTGAGGTGCTTTCCGGCATTGCATGAAATGTTTCTTGAATCAGTCATCAATATTTTAAGCTTTATTAGATTTAATTGTCTTAAGATTTTTGTCTACTCATCGTGTATCTGGATGAAAAACTAAGACAAATATAATAACTAATTTGAAGGCACTATTAATTGAAAGTTGTATCCCAACTTCGAATCCTGCGCAAGTTACATTTGCTTACAAATCCTTTGTCTTTTATTATGGGCTTGTGTCACTGTCAACATAATGCAGATCAACAATAGAATTTAATTTAATTTTCACCAATTCTACAGCTTTCAAACCAGCATCAAAATCAATTTATTATCTAGGTTTTGCATACATTAGAAAAAAATGTTTTTTCCACCTCTTCTTTCTTTACAAAAATTAATAAATAATTTCTAAAATAAAAAAAAAAACGCCTACAATATAAAAAAAAAACATAAATAATATTGGTATTGGCTACAATTGGTATTTAAAATTATATGACTCTATACTCCTAATTTCTTCAAACGATTTGGCACAGGCGATACATTTCGTCAGTTATGTTAAAGCCCAATGTAAAAGGGGGCATGCCTAATAAGATTGACTTTGCATAAGTCTGGCCTGCTTCAGTGCTGGATATCAGTATTGTTATCGGTCAATACCTACTGTGTATAAAATGGAAAGCCCTGAGAAATCTGCATAACATTGTTTATTGTATTAATACTATCTCTATACCAAGTAGTTCATAATTCTTCTGCTCTTATTCCAATTCATTTGTGGTTGGCGCAGCATGTCTTCTTCTTCCATACTTCTCTATTACTCGTCATCTCAGCAGTCACCTCCTTTCTAGCCATATCATCCTTCACTCAGTCCATCCATCGTTCCTTTGGTCTTCCTCTACTCTTATACCCATCCACATTCACACTCAAAACTTTCCTCACGACATTTTCCTCATTCCTCCGCATCACATGCCCATACCACGATAACCGATTACCAGACAACTTTTCAGTCACCGGCGCGACTCTATACTAAGTACTTACTAAAGATTATTGAGTAGCATAATCAGCCTATAATATTCCTACTGCTAGGACACACGGCCTCCTCTCTATGAGAGGGAATGGGCTATAATCCACCACGCGGGCCCATTGCGGGTTGTTAGATGTCGCATGTCTTCGAATTTTTGTTTCTAGGACATGCCGGTTTCCTCACGATGTTTTCCTTCACCGTTTTGAGAGCAGTGCTGATGAAATAAATTACACAAAGTAATGCCCACGACTTATTGTTCGTAAGTCGGGGCCGCCACCATTAAGCCACCGCTGCTCTCTGGGCCACAGCTGCTCTCTGGGCCACCGCTGCTCTCTGGGCCACCGTTGCTCTCTGGGCCACCGCTGCTCTCTGGGCCACCGCTGCTCTCTGGGCCACCGCTGCTCTCTGGGCCACCGCTGCTCTCATTATTATTAAGTAACTGGTATCCAAATAGTCCCCAGCTTTGTGCCACTGAGGACCAATTTTTAACTCATTAATTGCCTAGCCTTTTCCCAACTGTGTTGGGGTCAGTTTCCAGTCTAACCAGATGTAGCTGAATACCAGTATTTTACTTGAAGCGACTGCCTATCTGACCTCCACAACCCAGTTAGTACTGGCTAATACGATAACCTTTAGTAAGACTGGTTGTCAGAATTTCGGGCCACTATGACTATCTGTAACGACTGTCAGAGATCTACAAATAACAGCTGGGACCAACGACTTAACGTGCTTTCCGAGGCACGGAGGAAACTGGGTATGTAATGGGTGGTGGTCACCCATCCACAAACCAATCTAGGCAAGCGTGGCTTAACCTGAAGATTGAACCGAGCGGCTGATATTATTTAGCCATTTGCTGCTTTTACTCTGTGTAGTTTTTATGATAAAAAACGTTGAAAAACTGGAATGTCCTAAAATGTAAAATCGAAGGCATATGACACGCCAGACAAACATGGTGGTAATGTTATAGGCCGATTATTATGTGTTACTAGCGTTTTCTCGTGGCTTCGCTCCCGTTATGAACAAAAATTAACCTACAGGAACGTTTTAAATACAGCTAAAACACTCGGGAATAATGTAGCTTCCCATTAGTGAAAGAATTTTTCGGAATCGGATTAGCAGTTCCGAAGATTACCACCTAAAAAACTTACAAACTGACAATTATTTTTACCTCTTTATAATATTAGTATATATGTGTATAGCAAGTGGCACTAAAGATACAATATAGAAACACGTGTCCAAATAGTTCCCTATTTGCAACCACATAAGCATCTGCCTAAAGCCTTATACCAACTGTGTTCGGGTTGACTTCCAGTCTGTCTAACAAACCTTTATAACTCCGCTTCTAGATAAGACGAACCCCCTTGGTAAGACTGGTTGTCAGACTACCTGTAACGAGTGTCAAAGATTTACGAATGACAGCCGCGACCAACGGTTTAACGAGCTTTCCGTGACACTGAGAGGAATTGTAATGTAACTGTGTAACAGGTCACCCATCCGTGGGTCAACCTCGGAACCGTGAAGATCGTAGTGGTACCTAAGTCATAATAGGTCTCGAGTTCGAACTCAAGCCACGCACCTCTGATTTTCGGATTCATGTGCGTATTGTATAAGTACCACTTGCTTCGGTGAAGGAAAACCTCGTGAGGAAACCAAACCAGCATGCCTGAGAGATATTTCTAGACGGTATGTAAAACCAAGTCAGAGGTCCATGGGTATCATAAAATCTCTGATACCAGGTTAGGCACTAACCACACGAAAACGGAAGAAGACCGTGAATATTGACCCATATGGCTAATTACTGCTTAGCCATGAGTCTCTCTTCTCGGCTTTATACCACTAAGACTAATTTTTTTAACGATTTTTACTAACTGCTCAAAATATCTCCAACATCGTCAGAAGCAGTCCGGTGCAGGTCGTTGGGAGCCTTATCATTCACAGGCTATTTGACTTAATTATCGCCAACTCTCATCCATTGAAGCTTGTCACTACATCTATGGGGGCGTCCCGGGGGTCGTTTAAGGGACAGAGGGGATCGAGTCAAATCTTACCCAATCTCACGAAGGACGGAGGGGGCGGTCTCGGCAAATTCCACTTTTTTTCCCGTAAGAAAAAAAAATACACACTACATATTTATTAGGTACACTGTTTGCCGCATGCCCAAAATCGTATTCAATCATAAATAAATGTCATAAATTAAAATCAAATAAAGCCCATTTCATGAATATAACACATTTTTCTGTGTTTTCTTTTTTCTTACCATCATCATCTGCCATGATGGATTAAAGCCCATTCCCTCTCATAAGACTGCAATTCCTCGATTGCTTCCTAATTCAGCCAGGCACCCGAAAAAAATATTGTCGCAGGGACATGACGTAACATACAAATTAAGGCAAAAAACATACAATAAACATACAACGCTTATCAAACATTTTGAATACTTATGACGATAACTTAAGACTTAAGTTAATTCCGTACAATCGCTATTTACCCGACAAGAACCATTCTCTATTGCTAAACTTCGAATGTACCTTCTCAGCATGAAAATAAATAAATTTTCTCCAATTATATTTTTTCGAATACTTGCATGTTACACTGGGCCCGCATAATGGATAATAGCCCAATCCCTCTCAAAAATCATCTGAAAACGTTTTGCGCTAAACTTATCATGTTTAAAACATCATCGTGTAGAGAACCGATTTTTGTTCAAGACATCAAGGTTCTCCTTGCCGTCTTGACAAGACGAGAGTCAAGACTTACAAAAACAAAACGATGTACTCACCATTTTTTTTAAACGCATTCATTAATTGGTGGTGCAAGTAAACCTAACTAGCAGTAGAAAAACTTCGATAAACTTTGACTGATGAATGGCTTATTTTAAACTCAGTCAAGGTAAACTAGTGATTTATTTACACCTGAACGGATAAGCCGGAAATCGGTGTCAGCAAAAGCTTCTGAAAGCATCCTTGAGCTAATTTTCTTGATAGAAAACTGTTGTAAACGTCTAATAAACCAAATCTACTAACTGCCCGTTTTTACTTTTTTTTTGGGTTTCTTACCTCCTTCCCTTCTTCTTACTTCCTTCGTTTTCCTCAGTCGGCAAAAACGGAACCCGTGTAGGATCACATTGTTGACCGTCTATCCGTCTGTCAAGATCTTTTTCTCAGGAACGCAAACGCTGAAATTAATATCAAATACTCACGCCGGTCACCCCTTTTTTTTTTTTTTTTTTGTTTTTTTTTTTTTTTTATCGATGGGAAATCATCAAATGACCCCTCCCGCTCTGGGCTGAGCAGGAGGGAGTGTCAGACTTGTACTGACTAAAACCCATCCATGTTCCTTCCTTTGCCCTTTGTGTTCCAGGGCCGCGGTATCTCTTTCGAACAGTCCCGCAACCCTGGCAGGCGTCGGCCCTTACGGACCCCTTCCTGTTTGCTGACTCTCTTTGAGGCGCGCGTGGAACACGAACGCGCCGTCGACACGGCCTGTCGTCATAAGACGGACGGACGGCGAGCTAGCCCATAGCTCACCGTCCACAGGCCCGCGTCTACGGTGGCCGGGGGCCACCACGTGGCCCCCGACGCCCGGTGCGTCTCCCGCGTCGGCTGGGACGTGAGGTTCTCTCCCTCTCACGTCCCGCCACCTCCTTCGCTAGCATGACTGCTTCGCAGAAGGAGGTGACGGCGTCCCATTCCGTCTCGCTCCGGACCATGGATTGAACCAGGGCCGGACGCGAGAGGTCGCCGCCGCCGATCGCCGCTACGAGGACACGGCGTTGCTCCGCCCAAGCGGAGCAGACCTGCACAGTGTGCTCCACCGTGTCCTCCGGTCGATCCTCGCAGTGGTGACACCCGGGCGTTTCCTCCCGCCCGATTAGGTGCAGGAACCTCCCGAAACAACCATGTCCGGTGAGGACCTGCGTCAGGCGGAAGGTGAGGGCGCCGTGACGCCTCTCCAGCCACTCCTCAAAGAGGGGACTTACCGCCATTATAGTGGCGTGCCCTGCACGGGGTTGCGACAGTCGCTCTCTCCATGTCGCCATGAGATCACGCCGGAAGTCTGTCCGCTGAGCGACAATTTGCCGCGGCAGCGGAGTTTCCCCCCGGACCGGTCACCCCTTAGAGTAGTGAAAAAATCAAACTTATAAGTCAACGCGATCAAAATATATGCCGTTTATGATGCGACATAAACGGATTTTTTGATTGATGATTATGCGATTTCACTGGGGAATTTAAACCTATAGGGTACTTCCCGTTGACCTAGAGTCATTTTTGGCAAGAAGAATGTCTTACAGCAAATCTAAAGGAAAAAATTAAAACTGTTAATACAGAACCCTCACGTTAATACGGAACCCTCCACCGTCGGTGCGCGATTCTAAATCAAAATTGGCCGGTTTTTTTAAATAACTTGCCGGATATTAGTAACAACAACTACAGTAACATCCATTTATTTTCAGGCTTCTTTGGTCCATAGATATATAAGATATTAAGGGTGCAATATGTTATAAGGTGACACTAACTTCAAACTGTAGCAGCAAAGCTGCCTAATTGCTTTGATATACAGCAGCGATACGATCAGCATGCTTGGCTGGCGACTGGGTGCTTGCATAAAAAAGATGTACGAGTATACGGCTGAACAAGATTCAGGTTTTTTAGTCTCTAAAAATCTGTTCCGGGAAGCCTGTATCTATATGCAAGCAGCGGGCCCTGCCTACCCTATTAACCCTGCTTGTGCCGCCTGTAGCTGTTCTCACATCGTTTGATCTATAGTCTAAGAGAACGGTAACAGGTGGTATTATTGCCAACTACTGATGATGACTGCGGTGGGTTGCGGAATTGTTCCGTGAAGGCCTTATTTCTTTGTAAGGATCTATTACTTCTTTAACATAAGCATTGTGACTTATTATAGGAGTTTGCAATTTATGGAAAACTAGATTTTATCAGCGGCTTCGCACGCGTTAATTTAGAATTTGAAAATCAATTCGCACTACTAAAGTTTCTTTAATAATACGAGTATATTTTTCTCTGAGTGAGTTCACCTAAAATGAATTGTTTGTGCTTAGTTACAAAAAATATTGTTATTGTGTACATCATTATCGCATTAGGTTAGGTAACTCTGTAAAGATAGTCGTAAGATGGAGAAAAATAAATAAATATTAATGATAAATAATTCAATCATGATTCGAAAAACACGTGGCGCCATCTATTATCATAAGAACGTTATTGTTGTTTTCCTCGGAAAAGGTACTTTTTTTCGGGATCAAAGGTACTATGTACACCTGACAACGCATGTGCAAAATTTCAGGATCCGGGTTCAGTGGTTTATCCGTGAAAAGATAACAAACCAAGTTACTTTCGCATTTATATATTTATTTATTTATTTTGTTTTTTTTTTATACTTTTTTTTGTTTTTTTATTTTTTATTTTAGGATTTGGGATATTATATCTTTAGGACTAGCTGTTGCCCGCGACTTCGTCCGTGTGGAAATTTTTATCTGTATGTGTAAGGAAAATGATATGCCTATGTCCAGGATATAATCTATCCCCTTGCCAAATTTCATAACGATCCGATCAGCCGTTTAGTCGTGGTAACGAACAAACAAACAGAGTTGCTTTTGAATTTATAATATTAAGTATGGAAGCTACATAAAGGACCCAGAAGCTCCTAGATTGAGGTTGAACACTGATGATCGCTCCCCGCACATTTTGTATAAAATAATCTATTTTAGAGACAATCTGTGTAATTTAACAGCATTGACGGATGACTTGATCGATGGATAATCCGAAAATCTATATTCGATTTAGTGGAATCAACCCGTCATCGCCAGCACGTGGGAGATCACGTCAGATAATTATTAATATGGGTTTTCTAATATAAATCATGAAAATCGCTAGACCAAGGTGCGTAATATCTATACTAATATTAAAAAGAGGTAAAATTGGTTTGTAAATTTGTATGTAGGAGGTAATCTTCGGAACTACTGATTCGATTCCAAAAATTCTTTCAATAACAGGAAGCTACATTATCTGCAAATTTTATGGGCAACATTTAAAATGTTTCCATGAGTGCATTCCATACAAAACGGGAGTGAATACGAAAAGATAAAAGCTAGTTAATTGTATATTATATTTGTAAAGCAAGAATGGTGACTTTCCAAAACTGCCTGAAGGTAAGGTCTTAGGGACAACAGCGCGCCAACTGAATGAAAATGACCAGTTACGTAGCCAATGGTTCTGGACCCACCAGCTTACAAATTATTCTGTTACAAAAAAAAAACAATTTGTTTCTTACAACCCCGCCTCAATGTTACATACCACTCTTGAAAGCCAGAATTAACAGTGGTGACCACTAGAAAAGTGCCAAAGCGGGAATGAAGGTAGACGAGTCCCGGAGAAACAATTCAACTGTATTGGAAATTTGGAACCCATCGTCTGCTTTGTCTTTTCCCAACTATACTGGCGTCGGCTCCAGTCTAACCCGATGCAGCTGAATACCAGTATTTTACATGGAGCGACTGTCTATCTAACCTCCTTAACCCAGTTGGTACTGAGTCATACGATACCCCTTGGTAAGACTGATAGTCATATCGGCCCACTGGCTACTTGTAAAGACTATCAAGGATCTACAACGGCTTAACGTGCTTTTCGAAGCGCGGAGGAAGCTCGGTATGTAGTAATGGATGGTCACTCATCCACGGACCTAACTAGACAAATGTCGCTTAACCTGAAGATCGACCGTCGGTCGGCTGTTATTATTTTGCCACGAGCTGTATTAGAACCCGCAACGCAATTAATCAGAAAAAACAGCGTAGGAGTTGGTTCTCCTGGCTGGTTGGTGGCTCCTGGTAATATGATGTTTTATACATTACCGACTAAAAATTTCTTCAAAGCGATTGCATTTAAATCTGTTAGATCTACCTTTATTACTGACACAAATATTTCATCCATATAAACGGAGAAAGACTTGGTATAATCGTATATCTTATTGCATTGCATCTTAAGAAACCCAAAGTATTTATTTATCTTTCTATTAACTTTTTCATGTAAATATTATTTTCTAGACATAACTAAAATAATAATAAAATATGCACATGTTTCAAAAACAGAAAGAATTAAAGGGCGTCAAAAAATTCATCCGCATCGAAACTGGGAAAGTGCCCAGAAAGCTGGCAGCATCACCACGTTGGATGGCAATGCTGAGTCTTTGGCCGAGAAATAGGCCAGCCCTCTGATCACGAGAAGACCAACCGTTTGGGGATATCCCGAAATACTAGGTGACATCCCAAAGTGATTAGAGGATAATTGAATAATTAAAAATAAATCACGATTAATCACGATGGGTATTGTGACAATCACGTATATTTTTTCGTGCGATGAAAAAATTTAATCAAGTGATTTTCTTTTTACATTTTTTTAAAGTGACAATAACTTAATGTGTGTCGTGTAAAATATTTTTTTACCAATATTTAATTGTGCGACTACTTAAAAACCCGAGCTAGTGAATTTGTGTCAAAAAATCCGTTTTTAATCAAAACAGATTCTAGAACTTTATGATCTTTTTAAAAACAAAAACTACACATATTGCTGGGAGGGAGGTGTGGCCTAAAACCTCACGACGTATCACCAAGGGGGAGGAAAGGGTTTAAAAGTGGCCTCAAAAACCTCAAGTGATTAGAGGATGTCCCCTTAACATCAAAAATCATCATTTGGTTATAACAAAGTCCTTTGACCTTTCAGCAGTTAAGTCTTCAGATATCCCCAGTCCACATATCCGTCTATGACTGTAACATCAAATGAACGATTTCTACGAAACGATTATTTGGCAAAAGTGCAGAGTTATTATGATGTCATACGATTGGTCATAGCGCAATGATCATTAATAACAAAAGAGTCCATTCTGAGGAACCTAGGTTATTTCAGGAACGTATAAAGCTTCTTTTTTTTTGACAATCAATTCGGATTATACTTTGGTTGTAATAATATTTCAATCATGATTGATGACGAAAGACACGTGGCGCCATCTATTATCATAAGAACGTTATTGTTGTTTTCATAGGAAACAGTACTTTTTTTCGAGATGAAAGGTACCCTATGTCCGTTTTTGTACACCTGACAACGTATATGTGCAAAATTTCAGGATGATCGGTAAACAGCATGAAAAGGTAACAAACAATATTATATTGTTACCCTAGGGGTGAAAGTAACTTATTTAGTCCCGAGACGGGCGCCAATAGTTCGAGGGACTAAATAAGTCTTTAACCCGAGGTAAACACTGTGCTTTTCATTACGAATACAAGGAACGTAAAAATAAAAACATGAATTATCTAAAGAAAAAATGGGTCCATTTTATTTTACATAAATCAACAATTATTGAGATATCTATTTAAAGTTTACGGTAAAATTAGAACAATATAGTTAGTTAAAGGTTCTCTCCGGGTATGTTGATATTTGATATTTTCTGGAAAACTCATAAGAAGTGAAAACTTTGGAATTTTTAGATTTAAATCCATCAGATTGCCTTTTGAGAAAGGATGTTAGTCTCTCGAAATCCTTTAGATGTGTGTGTGGTGGATGCGTGATGATGTGTGTTTTGATGTGTTTAGTACTTATTATTGTGTATAACATAGAATACACGCTCTATAATGTTGACAAGTAAGTCTTTATTTTGATTAGGTGACAAAAGGTTTTCCACTACTGCTTTAGCCTCTTCCCTTATGAAATCAGACGTTGTTTTTTTTTATAATTTGACAGCTGTCAGTTGAAAACGATTCTCCCTAGGGAAGCAAAGTATTACTTTCAACCCGCTCCACAGGCAACTTCAGACCTACTTTCCGAGTATAGTATGAGTAATGAAAACAAACTTACTTTCGCACCTATAATATTACTAAAGTAAAGTAATTAAGTAATAATTACGAAAGAGCTCGTGGCTAAATAATAACAGCCACTTGGAGCGATCAGGTTAAGCCGCGCTTGCCTAGGTTGGTCCGTGGATTGACCACATACTCGTACATACCAAGTTTCCTCCGTGCCTCGGAAAGCACGTTAAACCGATGGCCGCGGCAGTCATTTGTAGACCTTTGAAGGTCGTAACAGGTAGCCAATGGCCCGAAAATCTGACGTTCAGTCTTGCCAAGGGGTATCATGTTACACAGACTAACTGGGTTGTGGAGGTCAGATAGGCAGTCGCTCTATTTAATGCTGGCACTTCACATGTCGTATTATGTCAAAATTTTCGCGGCATTGGTTCAAAACAAAATGTTTTATAAGCCTATTGTGATAAATTCCACTTTGTTTTAGTTAGTAGGCGAATATTTGCCCAGATTCGCCAAGTGTAGTGCTACCATAAAATACGGGTATTCAGCTGTATCCGGTTAGACTGGGAGCCGACCCCAAATAAATTGAGATAGAGGCCGAAGAATGATGATGATTAGGATCCCGTGGGACAATTGACGAATTCCACGCGGGCGGAGCCGCGGGTATAAGCCTTTTATTTATACAGTATTTTCCGCTTTATCTTTTAATAAGGAACTCTAAGTGCGAGACGGCCTCTCGCTGGGCCGGTTTGGTTAGCTCTCGAAAAGTGGGAGCGGCCTCTTAGCAGGTGTGGTGAAAGATTTTATCACTGACCAATGGCAGTAGGTAATTGGGGCGTTCCCACATTAATGTCCTACACTGTCACTGATAAAGATATTACCACCCAGTCGACTTAAAAATAGAATTATTATCAGTCGTAAAAATGTGGTACAGATAAATTTAAATTACTTATTAAGTAATTAAAATTGAATGTTGCAACATGATTATTATGTAGCCCGGTCAAACGAGACATTGCCTCTTGCATACATTCCCAAGAAGATGAAAATTGACGTGAAGGTTAGAGATACCATTATAATTAAATTGTGAAAAATCCCCATCGATCCCATGTGTGCAAAATATTTTATGCGAGGTCAAAGTTCGCAATTATGGGTTTTTTTTTTTTTTTTTAGCGAAACGGTTTGTTTTATGAATAAATTTGCTCAGACAAAAGTTGTAGATCTTATCTATAAAAAATTGTCCATAAACTTTTATCCCTAAGATTCACCATTTAAGAGATTCTATTTACTAAAGTTGTTTTCACTATAATAACTAAAAATTCTATCAAATAACTAAGAATATCAGGACATCGTCAATGTAAGAGTTAGAAAAAAATGTAAGAACAAATTTGTAGATTATAAAATGATCTACAATTTTTGTCGCAACAATTTTTCTCATAAAAATAACCGTTTCGCAAAAAAAAAAAACAAAATAAATTTTGCAAACTTTGACCTCGCATAATTTTTCGGTTATTTTTTTTTGGATCGATAAGTACGTTTTACAATTTCATTATAATAGTATTATCCCTGACGTTCCTGTAAATTTACAGCTTCTTGGGTATTTCTGGAAGGGTTAGCTCTACTTTTATGCCTATTTTGTTCGGACTATACAGGCAATTTTATTGGGTATTCTACATTCTAGATTGACACTCGTTGACGTTCGATTATAGGAACTAAATATGTAGGTACAATTGAAGTGTCTGTTTGTAGTATCAAAATAACAGCTTCTTAATGAATGCATATCGAAATGTATACGGCACTTATAACAAAAACTCATTTTTTTGCATTTTTGTCTGTCTGTCTGTATGTCTGTATGTCTGTTTGTTCCGGCTAATATCGGACTGATTTTGACGGGACTTTTACTGGCAGATTAAAAAAATGGTATTCAGCTGCATCCAGTTAGACTGTAAGCCGACCCTAACATAGTTAGGAAAAGGCTAGGATGATGATGTTTAGATATCTTCGTGAAAACGCTAATTTTTATCGTTTCATTACTGGAAAAAATCTTCATATCTTTCCAAACCTTTCTCTCTCCCTCTTGGTATTTCTAGATTTCTTGACATTCCGTAAAAAACCTATTCGACCGAAATTTTCCAACATCAAGATCAGCCTACAGCACACCCAGCTGGACATAGACCTCTCCATCATCATCCTTATCCCAATTAATTTGGGGTCTTCCCAGCATGTCTTCTTCTTCCATACTTCTTACTCGTCATCTCAGCAGTCATTTCCTTTCTAGCCATAGCCTCTCCATTTGTACGCAGTTTTCATACATCGTAATTCGTATCTAAAAGGCACCTATCTTACGTAGGACGTATCTTCCCAACATACGAGATACTTACAAATTTTGGTGCGTTTGGTACGTTGGGTACGTTGAGTGCATTGGGTGCGTACGTCGGATTCTTCCACAGTCATCTAAACAAATAAGTAAAAGTGACGTGTTTGTTTTTATTTAAACATAACAGCTTTTTACTGAATGCTTAGGAAAGTACAGACGCCACAAATCAAACTACACAAAACTGAAAAAAAATCCTAATCAACCTTGGTACCTAATGCTTTAGCGATAAAGTTGTAATCTATTTGACAGATTGTAATAGCTTGATGTGCTTGGCATCTGTACATACGGTATTCTCAACATTTTTTTTAATATTTAGTCTGTTTTTCTCTTTGTTCCGGCTAATCTCTGAAACAGCTGGACTGATTTTGACGGGACTTTTACTGGCAGATAGCTGATGTTATAATGAGTAACTAAGCTAAAAAAATCCTTGAAATTGTTTACAAAATCCGTTTCAGACAGGGAAGTAATACTTTTATAATATAAAGCTTAATAATAATTTCACGCAGACGAAGGTCGCGAGGCACAGCAAGTCAGAAAATAATTGGCAAAACTACACAATGAAAATATGTTAGCGTGCATGCAACAAACGCATGATACGACGTCGCTGCTTCCTATGGCCACCAACTCGTCCTTAAAGATTGAGTTTTAAATTGGTAATTGCTTTGCAATGAGGCATTTTAGCCTCTGCATTTGCAAATGCTTCAGCGCAATTTTACAATGATTAAGTCACAAACTTATTCTATGGGTTCCCTCCGAGAGGTTTGCACAGATAATTATTTTATTTCTGAATTGTGTTTTTTGTCTTTACTATTTAAATTTACATTTTAAACATGCACGTATTGCTACATCGTTCTCACATAATGTTCAATCGCAACATGAATCATGTAACCAAGGTTTTGTAACAATATTCTGATTTAAAAGAGTGTCCATAAAGTTTCTTGCCCATTCTTCT
Source organism: Eugnorisma glareosa (assembly GCA_947578425.1). Taxonomy (NCBI): domain Eukaryota; kingdom Metazoa; phylum Arthropoda; class Insecta; order Lepidoptera; family Noctuidae; genus Eugnorisma; species Eugnorisma glareosa. Next base: position 6,468,103 of record OX387981.1, read on the forward strand.
CCATAGAGATCTACGCTTCGGAATGGGCAACTACAGTACTTTCATAGTTAATTGACTGGAACTGTATCTTCATTTTATTGTTATTTGACAACTCCAAAGTGCCTGTAACTGGCTTACTTGAAATATGCTTGGATTTTTGCAGAGGTGTATAGTTAGACCCCTTTTCGCTACGTATGTTAAATCCCATATAATAGGGGTCAAGTCTGTTGCCATCGACAGGCAATAAATTCAAAATACGAGCGGCCGGTGAGAAATTACTAATGGAAGTACAGAATAGCCTGCCAGGGTTGCGGGACTGTTCGAAAGAGATACCGCGGCCCTGGAACACAAAGGGCAAAGGAAGGAACATGGATGGGTTTTAGTCAGTACAAGTCTGACACTCCCTCCTGCTCAGCCCAGAGCGGGAGGGGTCATTTGATGATTTCCCATCGATAAAAAAAAAAAAAAAAAAAAAAAAGTACAGAATAGCATTGTGTTCAATCTGAGAGTCGTACCCAGGACTTCTCGGCCAGCAGTCGCACTAGCGACCCCTAGACTAAAGAGGCAGACTTTGCTTTTCATTATTCTTTACCTGGATAAGGGACGGTCAGAACCGGGAAGTGTGGCAGAAAAAATGGGAGGCCTATAACCAGCAGTGCGTGATTCCGGGCTGATATGATGATGATGATGATTCTTAAGGAGATGTAAAGGTCCACTAAGAACTAGTCAATAAAGTCACCGGACGGTCAGTGGGTCGTCTTAGGAACACATAGTACAGTCTATACAGGGTGTAACAAGACCCTTCACGAAGCTGTCAACCAAGCATTCTGTACATCATGACTAAGTAACTTTACGCAAAAATTATTGCTGGGAAACGACTTTTATTTGGGGTGAATTTTTTTGTTTACGGTTGTACTCAATGTAAAGCACTCAAAACATTGTGCTGATGTATGCATTGAATAGTACGGGGGTCGTGGAGGTGTTTAAAGTAAAAATCTTAAATTAAAAACTTGTATTTTAACAAAAAAACTTGTGAAAAAGTTGTAACTTTGACCCCCAATATCTCCGTAACTAGAAGGTTCCCAGGTATGGTCTAGAACAAAAAAACTTTTTGTAAAAAATAAAACCGACTTCAAAAGAAACCCAATAAACTTCGAAGCTTGACCTTTGTTTGATTCATTTGGTGTTTTTGTCACCGGCTTCTGAAGCTAGTCATTTTACACTTTTTTTGTGTTTTGGTTTGTTATTTTTTTTTCTTTTTGTTTTTTTTTTTATTGTTTTTTTTAAGTCGGTTTTATTTTTTGCAAAAAAGTTTTTATTGTTGCATTTTTAGTTGTTCCCATGTCGCCATGAATTGATTTTACATTATTAAATTCGCGTCTAAATGACAACAACAGTTATTTTCTTAAAGTCGGCTAAAATGATTAATACTTCTAGTTTCTAGCACTCACTCTGTTGTCTCTACAGAAATCAACTATCAATATTAACAAATCGCATTATCTATACATTATTCTTGAACAAGAAATCACCTAACTCCTAACCGTTAAAGAGTTGTAACTTCCTTCATCAGCTCAGCGTCATGAGATGATGATGACCATACGCAAATGTCTCAATAGCTTTAGAAAATATTTTTTAGTAACATTTATGTCGAGGCTATTGTGTTGTGTATAAAATATTGGTATTCAGCTGCATCCGGTAAGACTGGAAGCCGACCACAAAATAGTTGGGAAAATGATGCAGATGATGAACAATACATGTCATGGTAATGGGCTTATCCCCAATAAATGGAAATCTGGGTGTATCGTACACATCTGCGTACCCCCTCAGCGCATACAGGCGTGATGTTACGTCATGATGTTATATATGATGTTATATAAACAATAAAAATCCACGCGATTGCAACAATCACGACAGATTTGCCGTCTATTTTTGAAGAGTTCCATAGTATATCTCCGAAGATCAGCATCAGATCTTCACCAAATTTAAATGGGACCACCTCAAAAGTATAATCATTCAAATAAAAAAGAATTTTGAGAATCGGTCCACAAATGGGGGAGAAATCAGGTAACATATGTATATATATAAAAAAACAACATGAAAATGCCCTGATCTTAGCGTAACTTACTAATACGGGACCAATAACTCGTAGTATTCATTACCACTCCCCAATTATACATCCACACGAACATATAACCTCCTCCTTTTTGGAAGTCGGCTAAAAATGGTCGCAATGACGGGGAGAAGTAGCTTTCGGCTTCGCTACCGGTCTTGTTACATCCTTTATATACGCACAAATACATAAAATTGAAGTGTGTATTTGTAATATTAAAAAAACAGCTTTTTACTGAATGCACATGAAAGTGTATACGGTACTTAGAACAATAAAATTTTACTTTTTGTCTGTCTGTTTGTTCCGACTAATCTCCGAAACGGCTGGACCGATTTTGACTGGCTGATAGCTGATGTTATAAGGAGTAACATAGGCTACTTTAATTTTAAAAGAATTAGGGTTCCGTGTAACAACATAAAACCCTTGAAATGGTTAACAAAATACGATTCAATTAAGGAAGTATTATTTTATAATCATTTCACGCGGACGAAGGTCGCGGCCGACAGTTAATATAGAATTAAATTCGTCGCTCATGGACCAAAGGATGACTAATTTATAAATCTCTACTTTACAGTGTAGGTAGTAAAGCACGTGGATTTCTTACTGACACGTAGATAAATAAAATAAATTAGCCGTTGAACTACATTCGAGAATGCTTTCACAGATAAATAACAAGTTGTTTAGCTAATACATCTTCTTGCTGGATTTTGATTAATTATTTTGTAAAACAACGTGTTTCAGCGGTTTCTAAGCGCGTGGTACATGAAATAGATTGAGTGATTTCCTGTGAAACTCAGTGCGCTTAAATGTTTTACAGCAATTAGCGTTTGGAATGCAAATAGTGATTTTGCCAAGAGTGCGTTGCAGTTTTGCTTTTGAAAATTTGCAGTTTCTAGATTTCTCTTTTGTACTTTTAGATATCTTCTGAACTGCCCCGTTGGTCGAGTGGTCGCAAGTCGCAATTATCATCTGTCAATGTATTTAAAAGTAATAATAGCCTCACGGGTCGATTTATAGGGTTAAAATGGTAATGACGAGGCTAGTCCGTCATCGTACGGGTCACCTCAGAACAACATTGGTCCTGGCTCTCATTTGTTGATCTTTGATAGTAGTTAAGGGTCGTCAAACGCGCGAAAGCCTGACGACCAGTCTTACCTAGTGACCTAGTATTGTGTTACCTAGTATTTTTTTACCTAATGAATGGGATGTGGAGGTCAAATAAGCTCATCCAAGCATTCGCTCCATATAAAATACTTGCGTCCGGTTAGAGTGGAAGTGAACCTCAACGCAATTGGGAAAAGTCTAGGCATAAAATGATGTTTGCAGATTTTTTAAATGAGGTCTCCCTCTTTTTTGGACCACAGTCAGTTACTTACTGCCTGATGTTTCCTACTTTTCCAAACTACCTAAGGAATCCTAAAAACTGGGTAATTCCAGGCATTCTAACATTAGCTTCAACCAAAACCACCTGCTCTGTATCAACAAACCGAAAGAACTTAATTGTAAACAGCCGACGACGGATTTATATACAAGATGTCAAAACTGCGCACATATCTCAGACAAAATGTCGAATAGTTTGGTAAAACTAAAATTATAATCGTGATGTTATCCGCTGTTGGAGAGGTCGGCCTTCTTGATCTAGATGAACGAACTCTTTATTTTTAGATGAGTTTTTAGCACCTGTTCGAGGCTGTTCGGTTCGCGAACTTTAAACTGTGCCTAGTGTGAAGTGGAGTGCCTACTGGCTCGCCAGGTTATCTGGAGTAGTTTTCAAAGGTGGTGTGTGTTCCTTTTGAGTTTTGAGTTGTGATTTTTGTTTGGGGTAAGCTTTGTAGGTGTGAACGTTTGTCAGATATTTGCGAGTTTTTATTTTACATCCGTTTTAAAATATTTTTTATTTTTTATTTTTATTTTAAAATATTGTGATTGTAAAGTTTTTTTTTAAATATGCCTTGGTTACAAAAAAAAACATGTCAGTGTTTGACCGTCGGATAGATCCAGGTTCAGAGAGTATAGTCAATTTTTTTTTTTTTTTTTTTTTTATATTGGCAGCTCACTGTAAATGGCCTTTTAAATTATTATAGTGCATTTAATATATTTAGTTCGATATAGTTAGATATTTAGTGTTTTTCATACAATACCTACCTTTTTCTCGAGGCTTAGGTATGTAAATATTTTTAAACCTTTCCGTGTTATTAAACAATCCTAGTACCTACTTGGGCTATTACTAGCCATATGACGAGGTTTGCGAAATATTTTTATCAAGACCAACCTTGCTACCTGTGAAAGACATCGACCATGCCAAGTTCACCCGTAGGTCAGTTCATTCAGGTGTAAACAGAAGTCCATTCTTTTAAATCGATATGATTTCTACAAGTGGTCAAAATAATGTAACGGTAATCAGAAGGATTTAATTGTGAGTCGAGAAAATATATATATAACAGAATTTCCTTTATCTCTCTCTCTTTATCGTATGGTTAGTGCCTAACCTGGTGTCAGAGTTTTTATGCCGCCCATGGGCTTCTGACTTGGCTTTATATGCGGTCGTGAAATATCTCTCAGGCATGTTGGTTTGTTTTCCTCACGATGTTTTTCTTCACCGAAGCAAGTGATGATTACAATATGCACATGAATCAGTCTGAAAAATCAGAGGTGCGTGTCTTGGGGTATTCTGGACCTATGACTTGGCAGTCCAACGGTCACGCCATTAGGCTATCACTGCTGATGAATTATATTATATCGCTGAGATTTCCTTTATAAAATGTACGTGTATATGTGTGTGTATGTGTTTCCTTTATGTAATGTATGTATGTTTTAGAAACAAGATGACTATTGTAGAATGACGGCATTTCTTTATCTGGATCAAGCTTAAGAAATTCGATCGCATGTTCGAATCTGAGTCTATTGCTTATATTTAGTTAGTTTATTTTATATTATAATTATTATTTTATTGCTTTAAAATATATTAACATATATATTTTTCAATATACCGTCTCTAATTTGCTATTATCGTATTACTATTAGGTTCAGTATGCAGTGTATTTCACACTCGTGGGTTTTCTTTTTTTTATTTATCTCTACTAGTGTTTATTTACACATATAACTCTAAACTAAGCCCAATGTGGTTCAATACGTATTCGTCTCAGTCAAGAGAAGCATGCCTTTAAACAGCAAACTATTTTATGAATTCATATTTAAGTTGTGTTTATCTTCATCTACACTAATATTCTAAAGAGGAAAGATTTTTACTTTTGTGTGTATGTTTGTAATGAATAAACTGAAAAACTGCTGCGTCGATTTCAAAAATTCTTTCACCATTAGAAAGCTACATTCAACTTGAGTAACATAGGCTATAAAAAAATATTAAAAATCATCTTATGTCAACCCGTGCGAAGCCGGGACGGACCGCTAGTAAAATATAATACCTACCATAAATAAACTAAAATTAAACGGTAGTGCCGCCTCGGCCGCAATGACAAAGTTTTCCCCACTTGTATCAAAATGAACTATTAAATGCTAAAGTTAATTTTAAAAATGACTAAGAGGTTCAGTCTTACATCTCAAGTCTTATTACGGGTATAAACTGAGTAGGTACGTGAAGTAATGCAATTAATCACATCCGTGGATCTGGTGACACTGTTAATATCATTAATTACAGAGATTATCGTCTACATTAACCCAATAAGTTCGTGCTGTTTTATTTCCGTTTAGTTATTTAGGTCTAGAACTAGAATTTAACTCATCTGTGTTTACTTTTTAGTCCGAATTGTAAAAGTGTTATTATTAATTCTCCTTACGGGGGGAAACATCATCCATCTCGTTAGTCGTCGGTCAAAGTTCCATTTTTTTCACATGCTTTTTTTTTTTAAAATTACCTACATGTTTTTAATTTAAGATTTTTAAACACCTTTAAACGACCACGACCTCTATACTATTCAATCCATCCATCAGCATACCGTTTTGAGTGCATTATAGATTGATTCCTACCGTAAAAAAAAAAAATTTTCACCCCAAAAATACAAAGTAATTTCCCAGCAATATTTTTTGTGTAACATAGTTTGTTGTACATATAGTTGTAAATAAACCGTTTTAAACCAAAATCAGTGGTTTAAAACCCGTTTTAAATTTGTTTAAAACGGTTTAAAACCACGACCACGTGGGCCGTACATTGATTACGAATTACTTAAAAAAATTGTTTAAAAGGCTAATTGAAATCATTTACCATTTTTATTAATATATGTGAAGTCATTTATCATATTTTTACTACTATTTAGGATTAGACACTGAAAACAATCATGTTTTGGGTATTTATTAAAATAAAACGGCAATGCCGCATTTTTATTTTTCACTTTACTACCAAAATCGCAACGTAGGTATGGGGAGAGATGGGGCAGGTAGGGATCGATTTTATGTTTGTCTGTCATGTTAATGAAGGTTATTTTAAAACATTTTTATTTTATTTTCCTTTTATATATTCTAAATCAGGAAGGAGGTGTGGTCTAGATAACTTCGTGTAAAGCCTCAGTGCATTAAAAAAAAAAACATTCTAAACCATATTAAACCTCTAAGTGTGGTTTTAAATCGTTTTAAACCAAAAAGACGGTTTAAAACGTTAAAATTCGTTTTGCATCTCTAGTTGTACATATTGCTTGTTTGACGGCTTCGTGAGGGTTCGTTTACACCTGTTTTATTATTTTCGAGCTCAATAATTCAGAATTTGCCTCTTAATTTTTTTTTTTTTTTTAGTTTTATTGATTTATTTAAACACTATAGTTTTACATTTATTAATTAAAATAACCTAAAGTAAATAACCTAGCAACAAACTTAAAAAATGGCGTCAAAAAACTCCTCCTCAACGCTGTCAACTGGTAATGTACCCAAGAGACTGGCGGCGTTGCCACGTTGTATGGCAAATGTATTGTATGCCACGTTTTTACATAGTTTTTTCATTTCTTTAATAATTAAATTTTTCTGTTCTTTTCAGATGTGGGCTGCACTACACAGGAACACAGGAAGAATCCAGAATTCGACAAACAATCATTTACCAAATTACGATATTTAATTTTAAACGTCACGAAATATTAATTGGAAGCTTGATATCACGATTTTTTACGTGTTATGCTTTAAAAGTAAACTAAAATTAGACCTCAGTTAAAAAAACTATTTTAAAATACAATGTTTAAAATGCACCATTAAAAAAAAAAACAAAACTAAAATATAAAAAATATATATATTATATTATAGTGTTCTAAGAATATTTAAATTTTATTTTTAAGGAATTAGGTATAATCTTTCAATTTTTTATTAACATTTGTAACAAGTGTAATACGGCGATGTACGCTGTTGGTGATTCCGTGGGTATAGTTGCTAAAGTGGCGGCTTTAGTTTATTATATTCCATGGATAATCCTTATGTATGAGGATGTATGAAAGAGGTTTTGAATGTTAATAATAATTGAATGTTATGCCTAATTAAAAAAAACTGTGGCTTTACTTATACTACAAGATGTAATCCAGTTACCTAGACAAATGTAAGACAAACAGACGAAAAACGCGAAGAAAAACCTGTCTAAGATGTATGTACGGAATTAGGTTCAGATAGAATAATAGAAAATAGGTAGACTATTTAGTCATGTAAGGTATCAATCACTGGTCAGAGTTCTGATTGCATGTACTAGCTCTAGAATCACTACAGTTACTCGTATACAACTAACTGAGTAAAATGTAAGGTATAAAAGGTATTTAAAACACTAGTAGGTATATGATTTTCGATATGTATCAATATTGCTTCTATCTAAATTATGGGCTCGAACTTAAAATAAACCTAAGTTTTATAAAAAAGAAAATAACGCCTTTCAAAAACCTGTTTTAACTCGAATTTTTCCACCAACAGACGTACGTCGGCACAGTCACTTCAAGGGTCTTAAAGTTATCAACTTCAGATTCACAAACAAAGTCCTACAGAACGAGCTAGACGAAGCAGTCCTAAACCTGCACATCCAGGACTTGGAGACAAAAAACACCACCATTGACCCTGACGAGCCGTTCACCATCAACCTACAAGTCAGCAGGGTGACGAGAAACAACCAAGGGAGCAAAGCTTCAGTGCCTTACACCGACAACTCGGTGAAGATGACCAGGAAAGAACTAAGAGCTGGGAAGTGGTTGAAGATTAATATAACCACAATGGTAGCGGAGTTTTGCAAACTGCCGCGGGAGAATTTAGCAATAGTTGTGAGAGTACAAGACTCGAAGAATAGGATGAGTTTGGTAGTGCCGCATCCGAGCTCTGAATCAAATAATGCTTTGGTGAGTTTTAAAATCATAAATATAAAGATAGATAGATATGTTAGTTAGATTGTCAAAAATATTGGACACGGTCGTATTTTTTCTTTTGTTATGTATACGAAAAATGACTACGATAAAGCGCTTTAAGATCTCGCGTGAAGTCACAAGCCTGTTACTTTTTACTAGCCAGTGACGTCACAAGCCCCCCTTTTTTTCCTATGGGATATCATCAAATGACTCCTCCCGCTCTGGGCTGAGCAGGAGGGAGTGTCAGACTTTTACTGACTAAAACCCATCCATTTCCTTCATCGCCCTTTGTGTTCCGGGGCCACGGTATCTCTTTCGAACAGTCCCGCAGCCCTGGCAGGCATCGGCTCTTGCGGACCCCTTTCTTTTGCTGACATCTCTTTGAGGCGCGCGTGAAACACGAACGCGCCGTCGACATGGCCTGTCGTCTTAAGACGGACGGACGGCGAGCTAGCCCATAGCTCACCGTCCGCAGGCCCGCGCCTACGGTGGTCGGGGGCCACCACGTGATCCCGACGCCCGGTAAGTCTCCCGCGATCACAAACCCCCTCTCTTGAACTTTAATGCGCTGTATCATCGTCGCTTTTTGATTAAGTATATGAAAAAATGAAACAAAAAAAAAATTGTTCGTCAGTGAGATCATCAAAATATGTGTATGTAGGTATGTTTTCTTTTGTCACACTAGTGACTAGATTGATTTTTTCCGGCAATATCTCATTTTACATTTATTTTGTAAGTTGGCATTGGTTAAAAATAATCTTATTTCGAGCTCCTCGTTGGTCCTGATTGTCATTTAATTGTAGATCTAGAGAGGCCCGAAATTCTGAACCACTTTTACCAAGGGGTATTGTAATATCCAGGGTTGTGGAGCTCATAAAGGCAGTTGTTCCATGTGAAGTAAGAACAACTCGGAAGATGATGACTTTGGTCCAGTGGTGGGACAACTTTTGGTATTGCAAAAGACAAGCATAAAATATGAGAGTTCTAGTACACGTCAGACACTATTCGCGTCTTCAGGAGTGCCGTGTTACCCTGCAACTGGGGCTAGCTTATTGCCATCAACTGGCCACAAATCCAGGGGCCTTAGTCTGCTATTGCAATAGTGTCAGAATGGTCTATAATTGATTTAATAAGGCCCCTAGCCCAAGGCGTATTGATGCGCGTTCGAAACTCGTTTGACATGCGTACAAAAGGGTAATTTGTCTGCGCGGGGCCTTATTAAATCAATGATAGACCATTCTGACACTATTGCAATAGCAGACTAAGGCCCCTGATTCCGTGACTGCGGTTAAAAAAATAACACTTTGTCCGGTCTCGGAATCGAACCCAGGACCTCATGCTAAGGTATATAAGGTACGGTATTTAGCTTCATCCATGTGATCTGACTGGAAGCCTACCCCAACGTAGTGGAGAAAAGAAAAGGTTAGGCATATAAGGACTATCTTAACATGTTTGCCCTAATTTATTTGTTGACGTAATTTGTTCGTGAATTGTGAATGCCTTGTCACCATAATCTAAATTTTGAAAGACCACTGTTGATCTTTTATAGCTGATATGGCCCCAAAAAAAAGTGTGCCAAAATGATAATGCTGTATTTTTTACCGACTTACTTATTAATTGGGCCGAAAAGTTATCAATAATCGGTTTTATAAAATTTTGAATGATGCAATTTTGCGGGTAGGTATTGAGAATTCCGCAAAAATATTTCAATAATTAGCTCTGTCTAAGTTACCTCTGACCTAATTTTTATTTGATATATTAATTTGCTAATCAGTAAGTTCAGTATTATACTAAGTACATATCTTTGTGTGCTCACATACGACAATGCAGTGACCCCTTTCTAGATGCCCAACGTAATTTACGTTTGTGTTAACCATTAATGAACATTATAGGGGCATATAATGCTCATTAATGGTTAACTGGAGAGCAGCGGTGGCCCATTGGTGCCGGCCCCGACTTACGAACAGTAAGTCGTGGGTTCGAACCCAGGCAGGCGCATTACTTTGTGTAGGTACCTAATTTATTTTAACACCACTGCTCTCAAAACGGTGCAGCGAAACATCGTGAGGAAACCAAAAATTCGAAGACATGTGACATCTACCAACCCGCACTGAACCCGCCTGGTGGATTGTTGCCCATTCCCTCTTATAGAGAGGAGGCCGTGTATCCCAGCAGTGGGATCAATCTTCAGGTTAAGCCGCGCTTGCCTAGGTTGGTTACCCATCGGGTTTCCTCCGTGCCTCAGAAAGCACGTTAAGCCATTTGTACGACTACGAGGACTTTAATAAACTTTGTAATGATTTCCCATTTTACCTATTTACCAGCAAAACCTATTCTGCACTCACTCGGCTGAATGCTATCTTTTATATTTATTTTTATTAAATAATTTGTAGATCTTTGACAGTCGTTACAGGAAGTCAGTGGCCCGAAAGTCAGATAACCAGTCTTTCAAGGAGTATCGTATAACTCAGTACTTGGGTTGTGGTGGTCAGATAAACAGTCGCTCCATGTAAAATACTGGTATTCACATTCAGCTGCATCCGGTTAGACTGGAAGGCGACCCCAACATAAAGGGTGTAACAAGACCCTTAACGAAGCCGAAAGACACTTGTGCTCCCCGTCATTGCGATTTTTTTCCTAGACCATACCTTCTAGTTATGGAGATATTGGGGGTTAAAGTATACATGTTTTTAATTCAAGATTTTAATTTGAAACGCCTCCAGGACCCCAGTACTATTCGATCCATCCATCAGCACAATGTTTTGAGTGCGTTACATTGAGTCCTACAACGAATACAACTTCGATCGCCCGGACACGTTCGACATCGAGCACTTCATCTCGGTGCTACGCCTTTTTCCACCCAAAAAGAAAGTTGTTTCACAGCAATAATTTTTGCTTAGGGTTACTTAGTTGACGACTTCATGAAGGGTCCGTATATACCCTTTGTTTTTTTGAAATCATCAAATGACCCCTCCCGCTCTGGGCGGAGCAGGAGGGAGTGTCAGACTTTTACTGACTAAAACTCATCCATGTTCCTTTGCGCCCTTTGTGTTCCGGGGCCACGGTATCTCTTTCGAACAGTCCCGCAGCCCCGGCAGGCATAGGCCCTTGCGCGCGTGCAACACGAACGCGCCGTCGACACGGCCTGTTGTCATAAGACGGACGGGTGACGAGCCAGCGCATAGCTCACCGGCCACAGGCCCGTCCGTTTATACAATGTAGTTGGGAAAAAAAAGACGGATAGATGATGGGAGTAAAGTGCCTTGCAAAAAAGCAAAGGAAAATTATTGCTGTTAATTTGACCTGCCCAGCTCATATTATAGTTGCCATCCAATTAATGGGGTGCGGCTCTGATCCACTTACCATGCTACCTAAAGATATTTCCAAAATCAAAAATTGGTATTCTCTTTCATTTCAGATGCCATACATAGAAGTTAGTCTAAGGGACAATTCACACAAGCGCACACGGCGAACCATCGGCATGGACTGCACAGAGAACTCGAAGGAAGCGCGCTGTTGTCGATACCCTCTAGTAGTGAACTTCGAAGAGTTTGGCTGGGACTGGATCATAGCTCCGAAAATCTACGACGCAAACTACTGCAGTGGAGAATGCCCCTACAGCTTCTTGCAGAAGTACCCACACACGCATTTAGTCCATCTAGCTGCTCCTCAGGGGAGCGGGGGGCCTTGCTGTGCCCCGCGGAGGATGAGCAGCATCACCATGCTGTATTTCGATCACGATTATAATATTATTTACGGGACAATTCCCGGGATGGTCGTGGAAAGCTGCGGATGCTCATAGCAACGTTTTAGTTTAGTTTGGGCTCCGAGATTGCGAAAACCGTTTTTTATTGTACGCAGTTACAGGTTAAAGTTCAGAAGCGAGAGTTCTTTCTTTTTTAATTCTTATCGAAGTAATTGTGTATGTTGTGCTTACTAACGAAAGAATTTCTTGTCTACATAATTGTTTTAAGGCCTAATTATTTTTATCTAACCTTTGTTGATAGTATTTACAAGTAGATAAATAATTCAATTCATTCATGAATTTGCGTCATACCTAAGACAAAAAATTAACCCTAAAATACCGCGCGATATTTCTTTTGTATTTTTTTGAAACTTTTTAATTAAGTACTGCTTTTTCTTTTATATTTTATTAAATATATTTTAATGCAAGATATCTTCGGAGCCCTAAGTGTGGAGTCTATAGCTATGTGATATTCGGTTGAAGACTGCAAACCTTTTTGTGTTGTGTGCCGTGAGTGTGAAAAAATGTACATTTTTTTATTTTACGTTTGTACCTACGTCTAGTTTAAATTACTCAACCTGTAATGTCTGGTTCAGACGAGGCTAGCTAGTAAATTAACTGGTTATAATTATACCAGTTGATGACGTTACTTTTAAAGAGGCAAAAGAACAGCAGCGTTAAAATGACTCTGATATTACAATCTTTCTAGTTTGTTTCTGTTGTGGTATTTTTTTTTTCTTTTCACATAAACTGAGATATTTATGGTTTTACGCAGTCTAGAACTTATTTTTGTGTATTAAACAGACTTTTTGTTAAGTAATCTAGCCTCGTTTGAACCATCGTCTCATATTCTTATAACATCACTTGTAAGTAGGATATCACCCATCTTGAATATATTGTCATCAAGTGACATTTTAGTTCTGCCAAAACATCAGTCAGTGTTAGATATCTCTATACTTAGTTATCTAATACGCTTGTCGCTATTTATTAATTAACTTCAAAAACGAGCGATTATCAGTTTTAATTAATTATTTTAAATCAATAATCGTATTTTTTTTCCAACCAAGTGACCCCTTGACTTTTTTATTGGTCGAGATAATAGTGTAAAGGTTCAAGCGATAGTACATTTATCGTTTTATTTTTTTATAAATGTTGCAATGAGTTAACAAGTAATGCTTTAACTTGCGTCTCAAAATGGCATTTATTTTATTCTATTGTAAGTCTTATTTTAGACTTAATGTATCGCATTTCATAGTTAGGTACTTTTCATGGGCATAATACTAAGTTAGAAATGATAATAATGTATTAATTTCTAGATATACCGTTTAGGCATTTCGTGTGTTGGCGATAGTGATGAAATTAAATTATCTACATATCTAATAGTGACCCAGCTTCAAGGCCTGATAAATTATTCAAAGAATTTTAAGAAAACGTAAAAAAAATATTACTAGAACTTTATGAATTTACTGATTACATAAATACTGTTTGTTTTGTATCTACTTAATATAAGTTGCCCGTGAAATGCATTTGTGTTTCTGCCTTCACGTATTTTTCATCTTCGCGTAGTCATAATACTTTTACCATCAAAATTTAATTGTAAGTAGGTAGCTGTATGTAATTCGATGTAATGTAATACGTACTTTTGGATTTTCTTTTTTGATATTGTTTGGATCTCGTTCAAAATTATATTTTTATAATAAAATACATAGTTTCTTTTAAGATTCTAGCGGGTGGTGCTTAAATGATAGTTGCTTTATTTATAAAACCTACTAAATATTATTGTATCAGTACCTACCCTTGTAATATGACGTATTATTTTGGCGTGATCAAATTTTTTAGATATTTTTTTCGTAATGTAAGTTTTTTTTAGAAAAATTGTAACAGGCGTAGAATTTTCAAAAATTAGATCTCATTTTAAGGCAACCGTTCTATTGAGTGCCTTTATAAAGATCTCCCAAAACTTTTGGATAACAAAATAAAGAAAAAATAAAATGTTTTTAATAAACATTGTAGGGTTAAGACTTTTGTGTTAGAATCTATTCGACGTAACTTGTTTATTGTCAAAAGCACTAACATTTTCACGTTGATAAGTTTTTTATAAAATAAATTTTCAATTCTATATGATTCGTATTATTTTGTGGGTGTAAACTCTTTAAGGAATATATGTCTACGAAAACTTATTGTTGTCTGATTTATTTTAAAACCAATACCCAAGATGCTTATAACGCCATGTTCAAAGTGAAAACGTTCAAGATGGAGGTAACGAAAATATAAAAAACTGGCCTAGTGCGAATCGTTCCCACACGTACACAAGGTTCCGTAGCACCAAACAATATAATAAAAATATTTTGAGGGGTCTTTCATATGTTGTATTGTTTTACATCCAACAGCAAAACTAAATTTGTTTTTCACAGTATGTTAATGAAAAACAAAGTTATTGCTGCAGTTTGATGCAAAAGTCCCATAACTCAAAAACTAAACATCAAATCTTATTCAAATCAATTTTGGTTGAAAGATTTATTTACGTTCTGCAATCCTACAAATTTTCCGAATTTTCCTCCTCTTACTTTAGAAATTAGAGGGGGGGGGACATATTTCACTACTTTGGAAGCGTCTATCTTTCAAACGATTGACTTTGAGAAAAAATGGTTTTAGGAACCTCAATGTCATTTTTAAAGACCTATCTATAGACACTCCGCACGAAGAGGTTTGATGAAAAAAATATTTTTCAGTTTCAGTTCCATGTATGGGGAGCCTCCCTTAATCTTTAATTTATTAATTTTTGATAAACAATAGTAGCGGTTCACAGAATACATCTACCTACCATGTTTCAACTGTGTAGTCCTAACAGTTTCGGAATAAAGTGGCTGTGACATTATACACGGACGGACAGATAGACAGACCGACAGACATGGCGAATCTATAAGGCTTCCGTTTTTTGCCATTCGGCTACGGAACCCTAATAAAAGAACAATTCTCGATTTTTTTTTTTAATTCTTCGCCTTCTTCTTACACAAAGATGCTTCGCCACTGTATCCACCAATTTTAGGTACTTATGGTTTCTTTCAAGTCCAAAGTACCAGAAGCATTCCTGAGGATGGATTTAATAAGGATTCGGAATTCGGATGTTTGAAGCCGGTAGGACTTATCAGCTGGCGAAATGAAAAGGCATTTCGATCCATTGAAATGTCCCGGTCGATAAAGCAGCGTTCCTTTTTTTTACATCAAACTGTCACGACGAATTTCTTTTTTTTTACATTTGTTTGGAACACCGAGTCAGAAACAGTAACCACGTACTCAGTACATCATATTTTTACACCCCCCAATTTAAGTTAAAAAAAACGGAATCGGGATCGCGCACGAAGGGTTCAGTACCATTATCTAAAAAAAAAATCCTAATTGGCGTCAACGATGTATGTATGGGGACACCCTTTATTTTTTTTGGAATTTTTCCTTTATTTGTGCTATAAGGCCTTGCTTTTTGCCAAATTTCATGATTCTCGGTCAAAGGGAAGTACCCTATAGGTTTTGATTCCCTTGTGAAATCACATGATATGCGACATAAACAATCATATCTTATAATCGCGTTGACTTACAAGTTTGATTTATTCATTGCTCCAAGGGGTAGCAGATCTGAGTATTTGGTATTAATTTCAGCTTGATACCGCTACGCATTTCTGAGAAAAAGGGTACTGACAGACAGACAGACGGACAATAAAGTGATCCTATAAGGGTTCCTTTTTGCCGATTGAGGTAAGAATCCCTAAAAACAGCTGTTCTTTTCACCTTGTAGGTATGGCACTGTTGTAGAAGATTTAAAAAAAAAAATTGTAAGTGGGGATTTCAGAATGATGTAGGTACTGAGTATCTACGTGGTAGCCATTTTTTTTTTTTTTTATTACTTTATGGGCCTGCACTTGTCCTCGATCATGCCTGCTCATGCCTTCACTCTTGCTTTGAAGGCAGGCGGGTTAAATGTGGCAGGGAACACAGATGCCGGCAGACCGTTCCACAGTTTGGCTGTGCTCATAATAAATGTGGAGGAGAAGCGCTGTGTACGACTCGTCGGGTTTCCACGTCGGTGGCCCTTCCACCCTGTATATTTGTACAGAATAGGTACCAGCGGCCCATCCCGGCTTTGCACGGGTGCCTATGTTACTCAGGGTTGAATGTAGCTTTCTAATAGTGAAACAATTTTTAAAATCGGCGCAGTAGTTTTTGAGTTTATTCATTACAAACAAACACACAAAAATACAAATCTTTCCTCTTAAAATATTAGTGTAGACAAGCTCATTGTCTTCAGTAATACCTACAGTTACAGCTAAATAGCACGAGCTTTGAAAGTTTTCCATCATTTAGTGGAAGGCCACAATATCTTATAGAAGCCTGTGTGGTTAACAACGAAACTTAATAGACCATTCTTTGTGTTTAACAATTTTTAAAAAGTGAAACTATATGAAACTTTTCGTATTACCTATTATTTTAGCGTTCAGTTTTACATTACGGGTGACGTAATTTATTCTATACTATTTTTGTCTATGGAAATTGCTGTCGTTATCTAAGGCTATGGTGCTATTTTCGACAATTCTGCCAATTTCGAAAGATAAACATAGATTGGATGGCGCTTTACCGCTAAAGTAACAAAATTGTTTTTTTTTTTTAATCACGGTTTTTGTTGAAGTGTATAAATTTATCATATCGGGATTACCGGGCATGAGTTGATCACGTGGTAATCGTCGGTTATGTATTCTGATAGTCTGATATATGCATGTAATTTTTTTTTTTTATCAAAAATATTGACGAGTCACGACGACGCACGCGGCTATGTTTTCTCGTTTAAACAGACGAACGAAAAATTTTGAATGCAGGAATAAATATTCCTCTTTCTACAATGTGTACTAGCGATATTCATTTCTACATAACATAACAACGCCTGTAACTTTCCAGGGGTTAGGCAGAGGTGTACTTAATAGTGCATAGACTATTCGCTAGGTATGTTTATGTCCCATGTGGGCGAGCCTATTGTCGTCAACCGCGCACAAATCCATACTCCGTGGCTGTTACTGAAAAATGTTCCTTATGTAAAAAAACAATATCACTTCGCCCGACCTGGGAATCGAACCCATGACCTCATGCTCAGCAATCGCTTGCAGTCACTAGACCAATGAGGTAGTCACATATCATTCTATAATTAATTTAATGACTGTTTAAGTTTTATCTGGCAATGTCTGATTTATAGTTATTCTTTTTCGGTATTTAATCAAAGACTTTACGTACCCCATTCAACGATGCAATATAAATTAATATAAATGATGTAAATATTAACATTGAAAACAGAGAAAATAAATAAGGGTAGTTTGAAATAAAATCTCAAAAATCATATGCGCCGTCCTCACAGAACGGCCACTCTTTATTTTTATAAATTTTAATTTATTTACACATTTTTCCTTTTGTCTACTTTACATTTATGACGTTAACGTTTTTAAAATACATTACAAAAACAAAAAAATAATAATATATAACAGAAATACATGAGAAAAATGTACACTTACATTAATTCAGACGTATGGGAAAAATAGATGGACTAGTATACCCAATTAGAAAAAATAATCATTCCCAAGAAAATTTTTATCATTTATTTTCCCATCAAAAAAGTATTTTATAAATTTTCGCCTACATGTATAAATGTTTATAAATTAATTGTATTATAGTAAAAAATGGCGGAAAATTTATCAAATACTTCAGTCTAATATATATTGCTTTACATTTAAAATATACATGGAAATCAACGTTGTTATTATTGTACTTTTATCAATTCTAAATCAAACAATTCCTTATTATAAGGGGGTCGGTGGTTCTATTTGACGTTACTTAATTAAAATTACGTACAACAGTTAAGTTCATATTAAAAAAGGTTTTAAAATGCAGTTTCGCAAACAATCGACAAAAGTTTTGCGCAGAAACGACCTTTGCGGTATTTTGTCGATGGTTTGCACAAACTATTAAAAGTGTGTTCTATGGTTCAAAAATACATTTTACAGTATCTATCACCAATTGATCGTCAAGTAGAACCATCAGCGCCATCCTATTAAAGTAACAGGTATATCCATGGCATTAAAAATCTACATTACGTAGAAATAATATTTTTTGTCATTTTTTATTTTCATTTATTTAATTAAACGAGATATTTACTCTAAGTTCTAATGTACAGAAAGTGCACAACATCAAGTGGTGTCAGTCTATAATAGGTTTGGATGGATGGATTTTTTGAAATATTGACAAATTATAGTAATTACAAAGCTGTGGTAAGGTGTGCGCATACTATGACGGGCCGCACATTGGGCCGTAATTGGCCACATGACGCCACAATGGTCCGCAGCAGACCTTTCTAGGCCATATTCTCTCTCTACAAGTCAAGTAGGAACATGGTTTGGTTGCTGGTTTTATAATTATGGCGTGCAATATTCCCAGAAGATGAAAAGGGAGGATGATCTCTACATATTCTTATAGTTTTTTTTACAACATGAGCGCGTACTGCGGCCCAGTATAGTGTGCGCTAACCTTTAGGGTGGTATTTTAAAAACTCCTTTTGGTGGCAGTGGTAATCAATCGTATTTTGTGCAATCATTTGTAACTGGTATTTAACTTTTAAGTATCACATCACTAGTAGGAATGTCAGTTTATATATTTGTGCTAGTAGGATATTTATTCATATTACAAAAGATATAAATCCTATAATAATATTCAAAAAGTTTATTTTAAAATTGAGAGTGATTCTAATTAACAAAATTACTTAATCCATGTTTATTTAAGGTCTTAGTAAGTCTTAAAAAAACACATTTTAAGAAGATTTTAAAATACCACCTCTAATGGATATTTCAAACTAAAATCAACCGTATATTGTAACAGTCAAGCATTAAAGTTGTATAAAAGCATACGAAACGGTACTATATGGCAGTGATACAATAATGGCTAAAAGCGAACTTAAACTAAACAGAACAATTTGTCGTTGTGTCTAACGAAATTAAAAAAAAAAACTGACTGCAAACTTTAAAAATATCATTAGGTAAAGTAGGAAAAGAATAATCTTACCCACAAGCCCACTAAAATAATTATTGCATTAATTCTTGCAATTATAGGTTACATATTCTTTTTATTTAAAAGAAAATGGTATTTGATAAGACTTTATTTAATTTATTAAGCGTAATTTTATGTCATAAGAGCCAACGTGTATTTGCATTGCTGAAAGTCAGAAACAAACAAATCAAACTCAGAAACAAACTGACCAAAGTCAGGAATACACTAACCAAAGTCAGAAACATATTGACTAAAGTCAGAAACACACTGACCAAAGTCAGAAACATCCGCTAAACACAACAACGAACTGAGACATCACAGATATCATTCCTACAGTAAGAAAACATGTAATGCGACAGAATGCCATGATTGTAACCCAAGTAGTAACTATAGTAAGGTCACACTGGAAGTAAGTACTAATATCTAGCACTAAACGCTAACCATATATACAAAATTACTATCCAACTCGCAATGAGTACATGGTCGCGACATAGAATCTTGAGCCATTATATTTAAATAGGATCACAGTGAAAAAAGTGATTTAAATTTAAGTCACTATACTATAAATATTAATGTCCACATTATGGCAAGTTTCTCTAAATAGATCTTAAGTGTTTCTAAGACTTTCTAACTGTCTACGTCCATAGAAAAATTTCCCTTTTACTAGTTTTTTTTTTCTGTACAACACGCAAAGTCGCTAACATATACTTTCACAGTCGTATTCACATGTTCAATTGCACTGTTTAAAAACTGGGTTGCGACACAGTCCTAGGATTGCCACTTTGCGGCTGGTAGACATCATAGGAGTTGTGTGGTTCCAGGTGGCAAACCACATTGTTTTCTCCGTTGAGAACAGCTGCTAGAGCCCTCATGTTGCTCTCTTGAGGCTGGTGGTACGGATGCATCAGCCTCCCACTCTCATAATGCCTCTGGTCATAACGATCCAGCGTGTCCCACTTTCCATATTTCCCATAATGTTCTTGCTCATGAAGATGCCTCTCTCCAGGGCTGTAGGATATTAAAGGGCGGTGATCGCCAAAAAATTTGGAACTAGACGAACCGTGGTGTCCAGGGTTCTGTCGGCAGTTATCTGGGCCAGAGTTGTCGTCTGACATATCAGACATAAGAGTCTCGTTTCTCTCGATTTCCTCATACACGGGATCGTCTTGTATCACACGGAACTCTTGTTCAGAACCTCGCCTGTACATCCTGCCTTGTTGGTTGGCGATCTCGGAGTACGTGTGGTTCACGTTCTGGCTTCCATGATGATGGTGATGTTTCCTGCGGTCGTCTTTGTAGTGTTTCCTGAAGATCATTTCCTGGCTGCCTGGGGAGTGTTGAGACATGTATACGTGGGGGTTTCTGAAGTCGTGGTTGTAGCTCCGGGTGGTTTGGTACCCTTGGGGGTGGTGGAGAGGACTTTCTTCGTCTTTTATAGCATGTCGGGGGGAGGGTGGCGCGAGAGGCGCGTCACATTCGTAAGGGCTATGGATGTGGTTCTGCTGGGCCAACTGCCTCGACAGCGTGTCGTGATGCGGAAGAGTCGAAGAGTTCACCGGGTGGTGCTTAGAAGAAGTGTTCTGTAAAACAAAGAGTAATGTTAGAATGGAGGTTTAAGTGCTGTGGTGTGGTGTAAGACAGCTCAGATTTTGTTTGTTTCATATTTTTCTAAAATTATACTGTTGCAATAGAAGACAAATGCATGAAAGTTATTTGTGTTTGATGGAGTTTTATGGTTTTTCTTACATATTTTTTTAAATATTTGTACGATTCAATATTTACAGTTGTGTTATTGATTTAAGTTTATGTACAAATGAAGAACGAAATTAAGATTTTCTTAGTTTATTAATATTTGCTATAAAATTACAAGACAGTCAGTATGGTAGTGCTAAACTTAGCTAGTCTAAGTGCTATGAAGTGTTTGAACACCCTTGTACACAATGGCAAATGTTGACGGTATTATAACGCTGACTAGAAACACGGAGTAGAGATCAAATTGAGTAATAATGTACTTGAAAGTCGAGTAAACACTTAAAGTGAATTTCAGCAATAAACTGAACACGATGAGCACATAAAGCAAGCCTAGGGCTGTCTGCTATGGAATATTGCTACTAGCAGATTGAACTCCAGTAAGATGTGCTGGTTGCGTTTAGATTCAATTGTGAAATCAGCTCGTATATTGTATTTCGGAGGGAAACTCAATCGGTTTCATGTCCAGTCTAATTCAGTTAATGCAATGACTTCCTTAACAAAAGAAGAATCTCGACTTGTCACGAAAGTTATGCGTTTAACCGATGAAGAAGAAGATCATCCAATAATAGATGTTGATTTTCTTTCCATCCAACAAGACGAATGAGTTGGGTTCTAAAAATAAGTGCATGTTAGGACTCTATTTATTCACTACTCTGTGACACCTATACCTCTATTGATGGAGGATTGGTTGCTTAATGGCCATGATGGGCGAATGTGTACAGGAGATATACGGAAGGAGATGGGTAGGGCTATATGCAGTGAGGTGACTTCATGCAATGTCCGTTAGGGTTATTCTCATGCAGTTAGATTAGATTAAGGGCGATTCTTTACGATTTAGTAAGATCTCTTGAGGTCTCAACGAGCCGTCACCAAGAAAATGTTTTTAATTATTAGGTTTTGGAATATTTACATAATAGGTATCTGAAAATAATTCCTGTGGAATACAAAAATGTTTAAAAATCTAGTTCTGTTACTGATAAAGTCACATAATTTTGTAAGTGTTGCTGAAATAGAATAAAATAACCTAACTTATAGTAAAAAAAATACAGTTATTACCTAATCTGTAGTAGGTTTTATCTTATTTTTAGTTTTTATATACATTTTATTTCTATGACACGAATTCTATAGAACACAAAAATAGCTCATTTAATTGACTTAATTCGTATTCTAAGTTAGTGTTTATAACTAAAATGAGTAACTTGCAGCCGTCGCGTCATGCCTTGAATTTACCAAAATTAAGAACGTATAACACGAAGATCTTACCAAAACGCAAAAAAACAACTTAAAAACAAAACATCAAAAACAGGAACACTATGATCGACAAGCAATTGTACAGCCCTCCCCTCACCTTCCAGACGTTAGCGTTCGCCATGACAGCCCACTCGTTCGCGCCAATCGACGCCGCCATCTTGTTCGAGAAACAAGATGGCGAACGAGACCGCAAGTTCTGGTACTCATTAGGAACCTCGATATTGTTCCTGTAGCTATGCATCGACGCAATACTTTGAGTGTGAGATGTAGAATGTGGTATATTCTGTGGTGTGGGCACACGCATCGATCTTGCGTCGTCACTGGGCACGTAAATCGGTGCTGTTGGACGAATATTCCATCGCGCCGCCTCAGGTTGCAAGTTGTAGCTCTATATAAAGAATTGTTCATAAAATACACATATAATTTATATTCTAAATACATATACTATGCAGGATAGACGACAGAATGACTAATGTATGCGTTACGCATTTAGAGATAGGATTCATCGTATTTCCAAACTGAATGGATCAAAATTTTGGTTAGAAATATTTGATCCCATTCAGAAATGTTGTCAGTATTACTATAACCACCACACCACTAAAGAAAGAGTGTTATTTGACAATTTGAAATTATTATTAGTGAAGCATTAGTGAAAGAAGGCTTTGAAACAGAAAAAAAAGAAAAAAAATCGGACTTACCGTAACAAAAACCAAAACAAACAAACATTGAAACATATTAGTGACATATGTACACACAAAATAAAACATGTTAAAAAACAAACATAAACAAATTGAGCTGTCTTTAACCAATTAGTGACAAAGCCAAGTGGTGTCGGGTGGTATGGCATCGAGATTTTCGATCAAAAATTTTGGAAATACCCTATCTCTAAAGCGTACGCACCTTGTTGGCCATTCTGCCGGTATCCGTGAGGGTATCTTCCGCTACCAGGGTTGATTTGGCTCCTAAGTTGCGTCATGGGTGCTGGGGGCTCTCTTTCAGGCATATTATGGCCAAAATTCGCCGCTGTCGCATTGAGACTAGGTCCAAAATTGGATGAAGGGCCAAAGTTTTGATTTTCTTGGGAGGTTCGTCTATTTCTGTTTGAGTGATAGCTATGGGCTGCTGCCGCGGCGGCTAGGGAGGCGACAGCGGCGTTGTTGACAACGTTGTTGTTGTTATGATTGTTGTTGTTGACAACAACGTTCAACGTTTTGATGATAAGGTTGTTTGTTGTTGACGCTGACGCTGCGGGGAGCCCGGATGTGCTTGCCGTGCTCTGCTATAAGGTGGAATATTGATTTATTTGGGGTATACGTGTGATTTATCTTAGATACTTTATATATACTTTGTTTAGGATATTATATACCTACTTTACTGTAGTTAATAGTGCAGCTATTTATTGTTGAGATAACATCAATAAGGTTAGTAAGAATCAATTTACTTTCAAGTAGAAATTGATCCTGAAAATATAGAAAAACCTATTTCATATGTGATTACAAAATTAGTCAAGTATGTATACCACCACCAATATCCAATATTTGAATGTCAAATATAAATAAAGGACTAATAAATAAACTTCTGGTTAATAAAATACATTGTATTGTCTCTTTCGCAATATTTTAGTACCTTCACATGAATCGTTAGCATCTTAAATCTGACAAACTTGCTTAAAAATCTGTATTTTTCTTATCGAAAACCAAAATTGTAAGTCTATTTTTACCAATTTTTCCAGACCACATCCACAAGTTATATGAATACAGTAACTGGCTGTGCAAGAGATTATTTTGCATTGCACATTTACATAAAAAATATTCTCCTAAAACACAAAAACCAATCACAACCCCAAATTAATAAGCAAGTTTGACCAATCCACCCCATTTCACCCCAACCATCATCAGTTTCAACGTACCGTAACATCCCTGGGA
Organism: Eugnorisma glareosa; assembly: GCA_947578425.1. Classification (NCBI taxonomy): domain Eukaryota; kingdom Metazoa; phylum Arthropoda; class Insecta; order Lepidoptera; family Noctuidae; genus Eugnorisma; species Eugnorisma glareosa. The sequence goes on from OX387981.1 coordinate 6,492,256, forward strand.
TCGACCACATCATCCACATCAGCATTGCTCTGGTGATATCTCCTGCTCTTAACAGACCCCTGCCTGGTGTCCATATGGTTGGAGGACGAAGCTGTGGGGCCATTGTTGTGCTGCAGGGTCTCTGAGGGTTGGCCTGTGAAGTGCAGGCAGCAGGACAGCCAGGGGTGGCGGCGACCGATGCGGGCGCATTCGTTGCGGAACTGTGGGTTGTAGGGGGGAGGTTAGGGTTAGAATATATCACGTGTGTAATCCTCACAGTGTTAGGTAGAGGTTGTACACCCACATTTTGCTACATCCATACATGCATAGAGGTCAAGTATAATGCCATGAATACAATTCAAAAACCACAGTCCCGGCTGCTAGTCAGAAATTCTGGGTTGAAAACTCAATAACAGCTTGTCTGAACCGGGACCTCATGCTCGGCATCTGCGCTTGCGACCATTTAGATCAAAAAGCTTCAAGTTTGAAGCAAAAATGGTGTTTAACATGTGCCGCTTTATGCTTCGCATCTGAATTACTCTAATATAAAGGGTGTAACAAGACCCTTAACGAAGCCCAAAGCCGCTTGTTTTCCCCGATATTGCGATCATTTTTTTCTTCTAGACCATACCTGGGAACCTTTAGTTACGGAGATATTGGGGGTCAAAGTTACAACTTTTTCACAACTTTTTTCTTAAATACATGTTTTTAATGTAAGATTTTTACTTTAAACACCTCCACGACCCCCGTACTATTCAATCCATCCATCAGCACAATGTTTTGAGTGCGTTACATTGAGTCCTACCTTAAAACGTGATTTTTCATCCCCAAAAAAAAAGTCGTTTCCCAGCAATAATTTTTGCATAAAGTTACTTAGTTTTATATATAGGATGCTTGGTTGACGGCTTCGTGAAGGGTCTTGATACACCCTGTATCTTTACCATTATCGTTTTAGAAGACTCACCTTATCATTCTGCAAACAATGGAAGATGAAGATGACCAGTCCCTGCAGAGAGTTGAGGATGGTGAACGCGTATGCCATGGCGACCGTCTGCTCGCTCAGGTACAGGAGGCCAAAGGTCCACGTCAGGCCGAGCAGGAAGGCGAGGACTAGCGAACTTTTTAGCCATACCCTGGAACGGAAGAAGGGATTTAATTAAGTGGTTACTACATGGGTTCTCTTATACTCATGTCAATGACTTTAATTCTCATGTCATGGCAACCTGGACCGCTCTGTTGTTTACCAAGAGTGAATCTCGTACATGAGAATTTAGACTTTCTTATCGTAGTTTCCTTTATACATTACATAATCTTATTTAATTTTTTTTTTTATATTTCTTAAAAAAAAAAGTTTAAAATATAAAAAATGGTAGTCCACTGGTGCCGGGAGCAGGGTCCAAACTACCGGTGGTTAGGGTTCCAGAGACAAGAACCTCCTCACAAAATTAATTTTACTGTCAATTTATTAATGGCAACATTATTTAATTATTCACGTAAAGTACGCAAGGTAACTTTGTGTGGAACTCAATTCTAGCATAGTTCATCCATCATACTCAATCATTTTTTTAGTCTACGACTTACTTCATCTTATAGAGCTTGGCGTCATCCTTGGCCTTCAGCGAGACGGTGGAGTGTGTGCACATCATGTAGATCACCATGATCAGACAGATCCAGTTCGCCTGAAAAAAATAATAAAGATTTATTTTGTTAATCATCTCACACAAAATCTTAAAATAAGGACGCTACTAAAGCGCTTTTATTACAAACCAGCTCGCGTTTTGGTCGGACATTATCCCACGGGCGAGTTGTAAATATAGCCTATGGCACTTGGGGATAATGTAGCTTCGAATTGATGAAAGAATTTTCAAAATCGGTTCAGTAGATCAAGAGATTACCCCCTCCTTACAAACATACAAATTTTATCTCTTTATAATATTAGTATAGACTAGTGACCCGCTCTTGCTTCGCACAGCGCCACCTATCGGGTCAAAACTATATCTAATGCATCCTATATTTTAAGTTAAGCATCTAGCAATAGACCTGTGAAAACTGCGTTCAAATCCATGCAGTAGTTTTTGCGTGATGCGCGTACAAACCTAAAGACAGACAGACAGACGAAAATTCTAAAAAATGTTGTTTTGGCTTCTGTTGCTCTATTAAAGACCCCCATATGATTTTTTTTTCAATATCCTTAATGACATTGGCCTGTTACAATTTTATTACATGTATATATAGATAAGCCTTTACATAAACGCTATTTAGTTTGTGATAACACTGGGCTTCAGTAGTTTGCAGAAGACGGAGGTTCGACACTCACTGCCTTTCATTGGTTTGTCTGTCGGCTAAACTCTTGAGTTATTGGTCTCAAGTAGTGTTAAGCGTGTCTGAGCTACTCAGGACTCAGGCAGACCCTAGGAGCTCGTGGCTACATAACAACAGCCGCTCGGTCGATCTTCAGGTAAAGCCGCGCTTGCCTAGGTTGGTCCGTGGATGGGTAAGAATTAGTCAGTCACAGATTTCGATTTGAAATTTCGTGTCGGCTATTGAAGAAACGGCCTTTATATCCATTCTGATCATAAAACTTAAACTGTTATGAACTCATACCTGTAAGCTTTAATATGACGTACTGTATGTCAATGTACATGAATATTTTTTATAAGGGCACAGGTCTTTATAAATTCCGGCCATGTCCTTGACGTTGAAATGATAATAGTTTCAGTTTTACATTAGGGCTAGTTTGCTAGAAAATCTCACTATGTAGCTCCCTCTCCGCATCTGTGAAAATAGCTAAATAAATAACTTACCACTAGAACCAAAATAACAGGTCCAACGAAGCTCATCATGAACCACCGATCAGTCGTGAGCCAGCAGTGTTTATCCGTGCCGTACCCGCCCGGGTACACCGCGGCTGATACCAGGACTATGAGCGCTGGCACCAGGTAGGCGCAGGTACAGTACCAGCGAGCTCGAGGGTGTTCCGGTTCGAAGACTTCTACCAGCATTGCGTAGAGGTGGAAACCTGGAAGATTTGAGGGTATTAGGTTAGGATTTGTGGAGGTACCACCGTATTTTTTTAGGAGTTGCTCAATTGCTTTAATACCTGCAATGACTTTGTTCTGTCAAAAATAGCTTTAGCACATATGTGCTAAAGCTATTTTTGACTAAAAATTTGGTTTTTCCAAAGCAAAAAAAGCATATAATTAAACATGTGAATATTCACATGTTTAATTATATGCTTTTTTTTGCTTTCAGTTCACAGTACAGTTCTATTTTCTAGAATCATTTTACTAAATGATTTTCCGCAAAAGATAATAATTTTCAATGCAGCAATGGGTGGAATACAGGCCCTATAAAAACAGCCTATATATTGCTTAACAAATTGCCGTGAAACTCGAAATTAGCATTAAAAATACCAATATTACAAACTATTAGGCATAGTAGAAAACATCCATCTTTTAAAGAATATCAGTAAGCATACCTTCAAGGAACATCCAAGCGAAAGCTGCCAAGAAGAAATAGTGCAGGAGTCCAGCTACCACCCCGCAGAAGATCCTGTTCTGTGTCTTGTCTATACCGGCGAGGAACACTATCTCCGCGACTAGTAAACACGCGCACAGGTTCTTGTGGATCAGCGCGCGGTCTGACTGCTGGACAAATGGTGACAGTTAGATTTTGAGGAATGTTCTAGTCAATAATGTTGTGGTAGACAATGGTAGGGTAAATTAGTTTAGTCCTAAAATAAAAATGGTAATAGAAAATTTTAATTGTAACCTTAAATTTTAGATAAACTCGTTTATTCTTTTTAATTAGGGACTTTACAATATGTACTGTTTCTGAAATTTCTTTTTCAATACACTTTCTCGAAAACTGGTTCTTATCGCACTACGATTAGGGTCAACATGCAATGTATTTCACACGCGTGGATTTTTAATATTTTTCCGCACACGTGCGGAAATAAAACATTCCACAGATAAGTCCAAATGGGTTCAATGACTATAGCTTTAATCGGTGGTGATTGTTTTTTTTTAATCTCGGCAAAGAAATATGCGTCTATACAGCTTAAACATTTTTTTAGTATTTAAATTGTGTTTATAAATAGAATATCACAGATATACATGATTATTTAAAACAAATATTTACTTTTAAGAACAAATTAACATGTCTTTGTGTTCTAAATGCAAAAATATTTGATTTTTTTTCTTTTCAAATCAGGCTGTATAGCGGCATCATACCTTTGCTTCTTCTTCAGCCTGGCGAAAGCAAAGTGCGGAAAAAAAGCAAAATTAAATCATAGTTTCATAATAGTTCCCGCCAAAAATACTTTCTGTTTTAATATTTTATTTCTTCGAAAGTGTATTGAAAAACGTCGTTTGATACGCGTGGGGATTTGTTATTGCAGTTCTCGGATCCATAACACCCTCGCCTGCGGCTCGGGTGTTAATTCCGCGCTCGAATGCAATAACAAAGTTTCCTCACTTAAATCAAAATGTACTATTGTTTTTATTTTGCAGGTGATGATTCTGATTCTGAGGTGTTGTTGTGTGAATTTATCACGTTTTAGTAGTTCATGATTGTTTACAGATTTGATTTTGGTGTATGTTTCAAAATTACTTTTTATTTGGGATAAAAACGGAGTTTGATTCGAAGTTGCGAATCAAACTTTTTGATGTGACCAAGAATCAATGAATAACGTGAATTATGTCATATTCAATACACCATATTTTAAATTTTACCATAAAGAAACTAAGTACTAAAAACCCTTATAAAACAAACACATACCTTCCCATTTCTAAAACAAGTAAATACAATAATGGCGGCCGCGAGCGCCACGGTGGAGATCCCGCAGCCGATGTAGGTGAGCGTCTGCAGCGCCAGCTCGTGCGCCGCGCTCAGCGGCACGCCGTGCACGTCCATGAGGATCGCGAAGTTCGTCAGGTGCGAGCACGCGCAGCCCGTGTGCGTCGTGTTCGACCACTCCACCTGGCAGCCCTCGGGGGACCAGCCGCTGTGGGGGTACGGCTGATTAATAACATGAACATGTAGTGGAGATGCTAACGAATAGCTGATATTGGTAAGAAATTAAGCAAGAAATGCAGTAGTTTTTGCGTGATGCGCGTACAATCATACAGACAGAAAGACATACAGACAGGCAGACAAAAATTCTAAAAACTGTTGTTATGGCTTCTGTTCCTCTAATAAAAGCCCCCCATATATTTTTTATTCAATATCTTCTATGTACAGATATCGGCTTGTTACCATTTTATTATATGTACTAGCTGTTGCCTTCGGCTTCGCTCGCGTTTTGATCGGAAATTATCCTGAGGGCTCGTTGTAAATTTAGCCTATGGCACTCGGGGATAATATAGCTTCCTATTAGTGAAAGAATTCCCAAAATCGGTTCAGTAGATCCAGAGATTAACCCCTCACAAACTCACACACTTTACCTCTTTATAATATTAGTTTATTAGTATAGATAGATTATGATTCTGCTAAGGCGGCCATTTTAGGCCCCCAGAAGTTTGATTTACTTCATTCAAAGCATCTGGTTATCCTGGTAGCATGTTTAAAGGGTAATGATGAAAACTTACTGCAGCGTGTAATCCCAGAAGACGCAAGCTGCGTTGGTGACATTCTCAGTCTTGATATGTTTCATCGTGATCTGTACCATCTGCGACAGCTGGATGTGGCGACCATTGCCCAGGCTAGCTGATATCACCTGTAACAAAAATAAAGTTAAAGTTACATAATTATAGCAAAAATATTGATTTGGTGACCAACAAACAGATTGTAATGACGTCATTCCGCTAGGCATGACGGGAACAAAAATTTCAATATTAAATCTATTATCTTAAATAACAATGAATGCTGGTTGCGGATTGCGGTGCTAAGTGTCACGAGTTCAAACCTCATAGCCGTCTGAATTCTCTTTTTGTAAGTTTACCACTAAAGAATCAAACATTAAGAAATTAACAGATAAAACTACGACCGGGAGTTTGAATGACATAGCTGCGCAAATTGTAATCAGGGACAGACGTGTGTCGCTCTGTGAGCGATCGTTGTCCAAATACCGCCATCTCAAATTATAAATTGGTGGAGACCAAGAAACATTGTTTTTTGTTAAATATTCAACAATAAAGGGGTGAGTTATCCTTTAATTCCACCATTAATAGCTGCCTAGTAGTCCATTTGAGGTTAGCGACTACTTTTACTTATTTGGTGATTAATTACTTGTTACAGCCTACCGTCACGCCCTTTATGTGTTGAGGATTTTTGGAAGTTTTCCTAGTACACATTCCAGACCGTATGTAAACCTTTACTTATTATTTTAACATTGCCACCACATTATTGATGAGAACCCACGACAGCCGGCAGCTCTTCGTTGGACTGGAAGGTTCCATGCGCGTACCGCCTGCCAAAAACCTTCCTGGCGCCCTCTTAGTCGTAGTTAGGTTTAAGTAGATAAGGTCGTAGTACTTAAGATAATTATGCTAGTTAAGGTTATTTAATCTGGTTGTTATGAACATTACCTTTTTATTATAGTTGTTAGAAATTGTAAGACGCCTGTTTTATTGACAAACCACCGCCTCATAGGACCGTAACAAGATAACGATGTTGGTGTCTGTGACTGTACACAATAGTACTGAATATAAATAGAGCTAGGAAGTAACTATTACGGCGTAGTAAATCTACAAAAGATGCAACATTATGAGACTTTTAACCTACTTCTAAAAAAGAGGAGGTTATGTATTTCATCAGCACCTTTTTTTTCAAATTTAGTCCACATCCAGCGATTTCAAGTGTCACCAAAATTAAATTCATTGACCTACTATTTCAACATTGCGGCGAAAAGTAGCGCTAAATATGTCCATGCCTACTTTAAATGACAAAAGATGGATTTTATACAGGATGTAACTAGACCCTTCATGAAGCTGTCCACCAAGCATTATGTACATCAAACTAAGTAACTTTACGCAAAAATTATTGCTGGGAAACGACTTTTTTTTTGGGGTGAAAAATCACGTTTTACGGTAGGACTTCATGTAACGCACTCAAACATTGTGCTGATGGGTGGATTGAATAGTACGGGGGTCGTGGAGGTGTTTAAAGTAAAAATCTTACATTAAAAACACATATTAAAAAAATCAACTTGTGGAAAAATGAAACTTTGACCCCCAATATCTCCGTAACTAGAAGGTTCCCAGGTATGGTCTAGAACAAAAAAATGATCGTAATGATGGGGAGAACAAGTGCCTTTCAGCTTCGTTAAGGGTCTTTGTTAAAATCTCTAAAGTGTACACGTGAGCCAAACTGTTCGGAGAATATAGGCTCGAATGTTATTTTACTTAACCATGACTTACTATCACCTGAACTCAAAGCATACAAATGCCCACATTCTCTCCTATCCATCGTGCAGAACTAATTGCATCCTCCAAGACTTGAATGTGGCAAACGATAGAGCGGTCCAGGGGGGTTACTATGACGTCTTAAAGCTGGAGTAATTCCAGTGTGGGAAAGAGACATAGCTATACAGGTCCTTTAGCGCCATCTCTTTCCCACACTGGAATTACTCCTGCTTTAAGAAGTCATGGTAGGCCACTAGGTTGCTACATACTGGTCGAACAATATCTGAGTCATCGATTCGAGAATAAGAAGCATACAAAAACTGTGCTATAACCAACTAACCTTGGAATTCAGCACCCTAGTAACATTCCTCTTCTCCCGTTCGGAGTTGATGCTGGTGGATGAAGAGGTGCCGCTATCAGCTTGGAAGGTGGAGAGGAACCGAGGAGTCTTGCCGAAGGTCGGTGGTAGGATCTCCTCGAGACGGTCAAAGGCGAAAAAGACGATGCGGACTAGGTCGTTCTGGCGGTTGTCTGAAAGGAGAAAGTACATGATAATAGATACTCGTAGATAGCTGTTATATAAATAAGTTAGTGGACTCAGTGGTCAAATATAATTTTTCAGGTTGACTCATAGTTGAGTGCAATTATAAAATAAGGTGGAACGAACTTTATAGTGGTCGGATTTGCATGGGACTTTCTTTATTGAGTTCCTAGAGGAGTGGAGACGACAATGGAAAAAAAAAATTTCGCCACTCGCGAAAGTTTTTTAAATTGTCTGTGGTTTTTTTTTTCGTGTAAGAATAACTTCAAATTCGACGAATTCATATTGTGGCGTAATATTGTGACCTGCTTGCATCCAACCAACGACAATTTGGTATGATTATTTGTTCATGGTTGTCGATGTAATGTATTTCAAGTATTTTTTGAAAATTTCCTATTTTTTTCAATAATGACTTTTTTTTACAGTTTTCTATTCATCAAACTGTTTATTGACAAGGAAATTTCACTATTATGAGTAGAATAAAATACTATGTACATTATATACAGACTACAAATAGAACTAAAATAATGCTAAAAAGAAGACTAAAACTAAGTTCCTACATAATAATGACTTGTATTGGACCATAAAAACATTGTGGTACACTTGTTTAATTCTCTAATACAACACTTTTTTTACAATTTGAATATTTTATGTAGCGTGTTTTTGGTGAAACGGAACGCAAACACAAAACGCATCGATTCCGGTAGTGACGTTAATTGCTATGTGTCAAAGAAACGTGTTGAAAAGTACTTAAAGTTTCACTAATATTTTACTATAATATTGTTATTGCAATTTTTGCTTTAATAAAGCACTTACATTATATTAAAACTATTTTAATAAAGGCAAAAAAATGATTTTAACAAGGCAGATCGAAGGAAGTGACATTAAATGCTATGACTTGAATGGCCGCGACAGTCGTGGACGTTTGAACTGTCGTAAAAAATTGAAGGAGTTTAATTTTTTTTTTTGTGCAACAAGCAGTTGTTGAAATTAACTTTTAATTATTTTCTTGGGTTGACAGTACTGCATTTTATTGACTTCAGTGAAAAAACAAAATTACATGCATATTATTATTCCTAAAAATCGAATTTTAAGACTAAGATTTCTTTAAAATTAGTAACTGATGCTTTTTCAGATATCGGGACGCAAAAATATTCAAGAAAACCACTTTCATGAGTCTAGTGACTTAAAATTCATTCACAAATGTACATCATGTGTTCATGTGTGTGTGTGTGTACATCGACATCAATGAACAAAGAAACAGATCAAATTGACTTTTAATGGATGCACGCAGGTCACACTATTACGCCACAATATGAACTCATCGAATTTAAGTTATTCATAAACGAAAAAAAATATTCCAAAGGAAATTAAATAAAAAACTCGGGGGGGGGGGGGGGGCGATTTTTTTTTTTCGAATTGACTTATTAAAATAACTAAATAAATATAATTTAAACAGAAGGTATACACACAATCACCACACACCACTATGACATACCCACACACACATTTGCAACTTTTCATGCACACTCCTACACACTCATTCACGCTGTACTCTTAGCAATGTTTTGTATAGCTATTAAATTGTAAATTCGTAATTGGCTGTAGGATTAGTTTATATAGTTTAAGACAAAATTGTAAAGAGCTGTGGATTTTGTGAATAATAAATAAATAAACTTTCTCTTCCAAAAGTCTAGGAACTTAATAACAAAAAGTCCCATGACAATCTGAGTACAATGAACTTCATTCCACCTTTTGAGTATTTTTGTCTAATTGCACTTGGATATCAAGTGTGTGACTGTTCTTTTCTTTATGAAGGTGTACTCGTAAATTTCGGCACGGCTTGACCGGTTTCAAATGCAAAGACGACCATTTAAATCTTAACTGATCTTGAGTTGCCCATTACAGATGTCTATGACACTGTTTTCATTTTCTAGTCCTGGATGCAGCGTCATAAAACATTTTACAGTTGAGTTAGAATGTTCAATATTAGTCTTAATACAGGGTGTCAGGGACAGCCCTCCACAGACTGATGGGGAGAATTCAGTATATCATATCTAAGATGGCCGGTACAAGAAATTACAATAAACTTGATTTGTTTTATTTCCTTATACGCAATGTATCGTTACCATGGCAAAACGAAAGTAGCGAACGGCAAGCGCGACGATGAGTTCGATGAACTCTGTAGCTAGGCAGGAAGTGAACAGCTAATTTCACGCGTCGATCGTTAGGGTATTTCAACATCCATTGTTCGATTTTTGATTTTAGCCGTAATATTTACATAAATGGAGTGCTGCGTACAAGGAATGTAATTTTACATTGAACTAAAAACCTATAAAAAAATGAACATTTACCGGAGAAAAATTCCAGTGGAATATGATTCAAAATAAGGAGCTGAATGCACCCTGTCAGTTTGTACAGTATCTTTATCACCATTCACAATGTTATATAAATCTACATAATTGTTCTCAAAATCTTGAAGATTGAACACAAAACATGTACTTACCAAGTAAAGCCGCTTTGGGTATGGTGATGGTATCCTCAGATCCCTTCCACTGTTCCTGAGCGATGTTTGACGGGAACGTCTCGTCTTCTACATTCTTTACCTCCAAAACCCTTACTGATAAACCTGTGAATTATTGAAGACCTTAGTTTTACATCGTTCTTTGTCAACAAAAATAAACTTTACCCTCCTTTTCGGCTCCTCCACAGTCGGGTAATTTATTGTAGATTATTTAAAGCGTATTTTCACACTTAGGATAAGCAAGTTGAGTATTTGCCAGTTGTTGAAGTAAGAATGGAATGCACAAATGGATAAATCGTCATGAGACCTATTTTATGTAGACACAGCTGCGCATGTACTTTTGTTTATTGTATTTCGTAGAATAGTTTCCCTCGACTCAAGTCAATTTCAGTGTTACCTATTAAATTGTTTTAACTATTTAGGTTGCAAAAGAAACTCTGAGGACTTTAGTAAAATAAATACCTTGTATGTTAATCGCTCACATAATTCTGATCTTTTTACTATCAGGCAACTGAGGCCCATAGACAAAATACACAAAATAATCTTAAACAATAAAAAACTAATATTATTCAAAACCTTATTAAACTACTAGATGTTGCCCGCGGCTTCGCTCACGTTTTGGTCGGATATTATCCCACGGGCACGTTGTAAATATAGCCTATGGCACTCGGAGATAATGTAGCTTCCTATTAGTGAAAGAATTTTCAAATTCGGTTCAGTAGATCCAGAGATTACCCCCTACGACCGCACAAACTCACAAACTTTACCTCTTTATAATATTCTTCCTCTTGGCGAGAAAATTATAAATATTTACGCAAAACAAAAATTTGAATTTTTACCCAAAAAAAACCATGATTCTTTAAACAAATATAGATATTAAAAACCGGTACTTACAAATATTCTTAACAATCTGCAGTATCGTCTTCTCCTTGGTCACAGCATCAGCTAACAGAAAGGCGTTCTCCTCAAGTTGGGTCAGCAGCGCACTGGCTGCCCTGCTCTGTGCCTCAGAACTGAGGTCTGCCCAGGAAGACCTCTGGCTCTCCTCGAGTAGGTTGGATCCTGGTGGGGAAAAACGGGGGAGGTTAAGCAGGGTCGATCCTGGATAAGCAGAAGCGGTTGTTTCATCTTTATTGGCTTCATAATTGGCCTTATAGCAGTGATAGCCTAGCAGCGGCGAAGGTTCCATTCAACTAGGTTCCCACCGGCTCCCCTTTGAAAAATGGCGCCAGTAAGTATTCATAGACAAATAATAAAATAACATTAAAGATATGTACTCCGTCTTACATCTTACAAAAATTGACCTTTCGATAATGTAGCCTAGTGGTTTGACCGTCGGAGTGTCAAGTCATAGGTCACAAGTTCGAACCCAAGACACGCACCTCTGATTTTTCGGATTCATGTGCGTATTGCATAATTATCACTTGCTTCAGTGAAGGAAAACATCGTGAGGAAACCAGCATGCCTGAGATATTTCTCGCCGGCAAGTAAAGCCAAGTCAGAGGCCCATGGGCGGCGTAAAAACTCTGACACCAGGTTAGGCACTAACCACACGATAAAGAAGAAGAATTGGCCTAAGTAAATTCAGTAAAACTGAAAAAGTTATTGGTGACTTTAAAACAATTAAAAAATCGAGCTCCGATACAGGCAAAAAGCGTTAAAATTAAGTTTGATTAAAATAAGTAGGTTAGCTTATAAAACGGGACCACATTAAAAGCACCATGAATATAGTAGTAAATTAAATTTATAGGTTCATAAATTATTGTTGTTATGCACTGGCATTTAGTACAAGGAAAGCCGCTATATTACCATAAATACATAAATATGAGCAACGGCTCTGACGCTGCAATAAACGTGGCCACTTATTTGGCCCAAAGAGTTTATAATACAGTTGTTACATTGATACAAAAAAAGAAAGAGCATATTTTTTATATAAACATCGTCCAATTATAAAGTCTGGAGGTTATCTATGACGTTTTACAGCAGGAGTTATTTCAGTGTGGAAAAGAGACAGAGCTCTACAGGTCGTCTAGCACCATCTCTTTCCCACACTGGAATTACTCCTGCTTTAAGAAGTCATGGTAGGCCACCAGGTCTGCACCACAGTTTTCTGTTTGTACTTTAACGTTTTAGAAAGTGGACTATGATTATGAACGTATGAATTAATATACCTACCTCACTATTGATTTATACTGGGAATAATTAGCATGTAATATTGACAAAAAAGCTGTTCGTCCCGGCTGCCATTTGTAGATCTTTGACAGTCGTTACAGGTAGTCAGTGGCCCGAAAGTCTGACAACCAGTCTTACCAAGAGATATCGTATTACCGAGTCTGGGTTGTCGAGGTCAGATAGGCAGTTGATCCACGTAAAATATTGGTATTTAGCTGCATCCCGTCCATGATGAGTCTTAGCTTTCCTGTAGACAGCATGAAAGCAAGTACTGCTACTACTTAAATATAAAACTCACCAGTCTTAATAACTCCAAGCAGCATATCAGTGACGATGGCCTCCCTCTGGCGCGGGTCGGGGAAGGTCTGCACGTTCTGCGACATGCGCTGCGCCAACTTCTTCATGATGCTGGTCGTGGTCATCATGTCACCGCCGTACAGGGTCTTGGAGGAGGTCACCTGGTGGCGGGAGGTTGCGTTAGTTGGAGTGTGGAAAAGAGGGGGATTTGTTTGAAGAGAATTAAATAAAAGTTTTAGTTTTTTTTCCTCCAAAAAAAATTGCATGTTATTACTGCAATAAAGCACGCTAGAAATGGGCAATAGCAGGGCCGTTTACCATTACAAAGTATTTAACTGAAGTCATTAAAATACATGGTAATCTTTTTTTTGCTGTTGGTCTATTTACCGTTTTGATTTTCGCTATTTTAAACTATTTCAGGGCTGATATATTTTATAGAATAATTACAGAATAATACTGAATACTTTATTGCATTCCATAATGTGTACATAACTATAACAGTTGGTATGTTAAAACGTCGAATCAATTATGGGCCCTGTCGGGCACAGCAAAGTTAGTCTCTAATAGGAGAGATGATGAAGTCGCTGGAAACTACTTAAATTACATAAAATAAACTACTAAAATACAAAACCCTTTTTTTTTCAATCATTAAGTAACAATCGGAAACAGATCCACAAACACTTACACATAAACTGTCACTTACGAGATATCTTCCGTGATTGTCTGTTATTTTGAGCTACCGATATTGACACCAAGGAGGAGGTTTGAGGGGTTTGAGGTTTATTGTTATTTTTTTTTTTTCCCGTACCTGACAGTTTATGTGTAAGTGTAAACCGTGAAAGTTTAAAACAGTGTCCACAAACACTTGTTCAGAAAACTTTGTATTTTAGTTTAAGCTGTCGAAGGACTTACCTGAGCTAGATCATTGCTGATGCTGAGCAGTGACTCTCCCTCCCGGACCCTAGCTTCCAAACTATTCAGCCACACAGACCGACACTCACTGAGGTCAGGAGTCGCGCCGTGCCATTCCGGTATTGCGTCAGCTGCAGAAAAAAAAAGTTAATTATTAATAACTTCAAAATCCCAGATATCATTGACTGGTTTTGGAACTAAAACTCAATTTCATACATTGCAAAGTTCAAATTCCATTGCAACCAATTTAGGACCGTTTTATTTTAAGCAGTCATTCCAAAATCAACTTAAAATACTTATCTCTAAAGTAGACAATTGAGTTAAAGCAATCTATATATACGAGTAAGATTCTGAAGTCAGCCAACATTATA